>OX422193.1:3888870-5217320 GCA_949130485.1 Agelas oroides | reverse complement strand
CCTCAAAGCTTGCAATACACTTCACAAAGTGGTTGAATCCATTCAGTGCTAGGTTGCTGTTATCTAACCAGATTCCTCCTCCACTGACATGTGCTCTGTTGGCCTTGAATGTGTTCACTCCATCCAAAATAAGTGTGCTATTAGCTATGGCATATATCCCCCCTCCTTCCTGTGCTGAATTTGCAATGAATGTGTTTCCAGTAAGAATCAAAGGAGCTCTTCGTGTGTAGATCCCTCCACCATAATATTCAGCAGCATTTCCTTCAAAAATACTAAACCCATCAATGATGATAGTATTGTTGTCCGAGTAGATTCCTCCACCTAGTTGGGCAGTGTTACTGCTGACTGTGAGGATTGCACTGAAGTTCAGGTTACTGCCATCTGCGTATATTCCTCCTCCATCCAGTTGAGCTTTGTTTCCACTGAGCAAACCAGTGCCACTGAAGTTTATGTTAGTCTCTTGTGCATAAATACCTCCACCCCTAGATCCTGCCCAGTTCTCAGTAAAAGTGTTGTCTCCATCGAGATTAAGAGAGGATTTGGGTACGTATAATCCTCCCCCCAAATGTTTTGCCCTATTGGAATTGAAGACATTGGTACCACTCAAATTCACTTGAATTCCACTTGCATGGATGGCACCGCCATAATTAGCTGCTGAGCAGTTTGTAAAAAAAGTTCCTTCCAAGTTCAGTGAACTATCAATAAAGATACACCCCCCATCCCTAGCTGAGTTGCCACTGAAAGTGGTGTTCCCACTGAAGTACACATTGCTACTGTCCTCTACATAGACTCCTCCACCCCTATCACTAGCTGAGTTACCACTGAAAGTGGTGTTCCCACTGATGTACACATTGCTACTGTCCTCTACTGAGACTCCTCCACCACTACCAGTAGCTGATTTAAAATATAATGTGTAGATAATCTCAAAAACACTAGCTGAGTTACGACTGAAAGTGGTGTTCCCACTGATGTACACATTGCTCCTCTCCCGTGCACCAACTCCTCCACCATTACTAGCTGAGTTACCACTGAAAGTAGTGTTCCCACTGATGTACACATTGCTACCACCCCTTGCATCGACACCTCCACCATACTGAGCTGAGTTATTACAGAAACTGCTGCTGCCAGTGATACTGAGATTACTCCTTTCTACAGCAACACCACCTCCTAAACACCAGGGACCCTGATGATCAAAATTATTACACCTTCCATTTGAGCACGGCCAACAGTTGTTTAAGAATCTGTTCCCTCTCAGGACCACATGACTGTTCACTACCCCAAGTGCACTACCAATACTATCCTGGAAGGTGCAGTCAGTGATCTCAGCATTCTGAACTGATTGAAGACGCAATCCATAGTATGTTTCATAACCTTTGCTTGCAGGACAAGTGGTAGGTGAAACCTCAATCGCACCAGATTTAGCACAGGAAACAAAAGCTAAGCCATCTATTCTCACTTTATGGATGTTAGAGAAGGCAAACCCAGCATAGGAGTTGCATATCACCCTAGTTGGAACAACTGCACTGGAATTACCAAGGATTTCCAGTCGGTGGATGCTTGCTATGATGATGTTCACATTGAGAGAGTGGTTGCCTGGCAAAAATTGTAGGGTGAGATTTGAATCTGATTGATTGAAATATTGCTCAACATCGTGTGCATACTCAGAGAGGGTGTGGCAGGGGTGTGTGGAGCAATATGTGTTTGTTGATGTTGGTCTCACGTGGAGGATTACTCCATAGGTCAGTGAGGAGAGGGCCAGTAGAACCACTGTCAGGGCCAGTGTGAGTACCCCATGGTGGGAAACCATTGTGGGGAAGCTGTTGAGGTGAGATAGTAGTGACCAATAATATCACTTCCTACACAGTACTGAAAATTAAAAGCTAGTTTATGTTTCTTCAACTTGAGAAGTACATTAAAGAAGGCTTTCAATAGGTGTATAGCATATACACATACAGGTGGTGTATGAGCACACAAATAGCTACATGGTATTGCCAGTGGTGGATTTAGAAATTTAGAAAGGGGGGGGGGGGGGGGGGGTTCAGCCACAAAGCGCACCTGAAAATTTTTGGGTTGCCACGCCCACTTCTGTCACTTGAATGCATTCATGACACATGTAATTATTGTCTGACCTGAGTATTGAAGAATTGAGTACTGACTGGTAGCTATAGCTAGTGAGAAAGTTGTTTAAAATAGCTGGAAGTCCGAACTGAATATCTAATTGAAGCAACGTACTCTAGGCCTAGTGAAACATCTGGAGATCAGTAACGAACTGATACGTGAGTTGTTGTTGCTGCATGCCACTGCTGCATAATCATTTGCCCCCCCCCCCCCCCCCCCAAATCCACCACTGATTGCCACTACCCTCGTTCCCACACTTAATTGTTGACATATACATAGACACACGACCAAAACATACACATTAATACCTGAACTGTCAACACACACAATAGCAGAATAATGAGGCTAGCTACAGTTCATAAGTAATCAGCTTCCATGTACTATTCCTCTTTTTGGTAACTGAGGATCAGTCCCTGAAAGTTAATGCCAGCTATACATACCACCCTCACACCCTCATGCAACTCTGAAGGGAATTCCCCACCACAGTGTGTGACATCATATCCCAAATGTTTTAAGCACTTGATTGTGGGTTGCTGATGCTCCAATCTGCATGCCCAGCTGTCGGCACATATGCATTAAAACCATGAGTAATGGACCCAAACCTTAAGAGGGCAGGGCCATGAATCTAATTGGAGACTCATGTCGTTGATGTCCCAATTAGGGTCAATGAATTCCATGTGACCTGCTTGAAAGTCATTTATCTCTCTGTTTATGAACATATTGATAAGTCTGTCTCTGTGTGGCAATCTCATAGCCAAAAATCTGTTCATTGGTCCTCTGTAGTGGTATTTTGTTTGTTCTGTAGTAGCATTGGATGGGTTCACTTGCGGAATAGTGAAATATTCATAGGTTCAGTACGTGGAGCATCTTAAGAATGTGTCTCACTTCAGGCCTCCATAAGTCCACGTCAGAGGAACTTGAAATTTGGTTCAGCAAAATTCAAGTCCACCGAAAATTTAGTGCCTCAGTACAGTAAAGAAATATGGTGTATGTTCACTGTATTTGGTGCACCATAAGCTTACACATTCATGCCTTGTTTTGGAAAACACTGTCATTTCACATGCGCTACTCGATTACATGTGACTCAGGCTTAACATGCGAGTGTCTTTATTAATAGCAGTGACTGCATGAAGTTCACCGTGAGATCACTTCTAGCTACATGTGCACCTCTACTGTACACTACATGGACTGCAGCATACCCGAGGTCTCCAGATCTTAAGTAGACTGATGAACCACCTAGGAAAGGGTAACCCACCCTGTCCCCTCTGCGATTGTACCCTGCTGGAGATCTCAGTGATGGAGCACATTCTAACTGAGCACTGGGTAGAGCTAAGACTGGAGCAAAAAACTGATTGGTTGCTCAACAATTTGTGGACTTGAATATTGGTTTTGCGGCAAACAGGAATTTGTATCTTGACAGTCTTCTTTTATGTGCCCATGTTTGTATTTCTCTTGCATGTGCTCCTTGTGGGCTTCTCATAAAAACCTTTCACCTACACGTGCTCACTGTGCCACGCCGAGTTTTCACATGCGTGTGCCATTAGAACACCGTATGTTTACTGTGCAACGCCTTTCAGCATACGCGCGCCTCTAACAGACTAACTGCATGTTTACTGTGCGACATTATCGTTCCACATGCGCGCCTGGACTACCAAGCATGCAGTAGTACACTGTACGTTTAGCAACCGTGCGACACATGCGCACCTCTTCTATCACCGTGTCGCTTTGGGACGGCTGTACGCTTTATCCACATTCGCACAAGCGCGATACTAAATAATTTGCATGCAACACCTCCACTCCAGCAACAAACTCGACCCACTGTTATCAGAATGCTGCGAACGTACATTAGCCGCGACGGAAAGCTGGGCGGGGCCTGGGAACGAGGCTACATTCACAGATAGTCTCGCGGAGCCAGACTCTCACACGAAAAGTGGGAGAGTCTGGCTCCGCGAGACTAATTCACAGACCTGTTGCAACAAAATCCTTGTTCTACTGCATCGAAAAAATGCAAAAATACAGTGCTCAGTGAGTGGCGCTGGACTACGGTAATTGAATCAAGTGACTACTATTTACCTTTCAAAGTTCTTTCTGTGATCAGGTTGAAGGATGGAACTGAAAGCTAAGCAGTCGGCCAGATGGTCGGAATAAATTACGTCTACAGTTTTGTGTTGACGTGCCAAATTCACCAGGTAATCCACATTGTGGGACTTCCGTAGCCTAGCAGCTGCGAGATAAAATGTGGGAGTAGCCTGGCAACGAGGCCAGGACTTCCGAGGTCATACAGGCCCGGCGGAAGCAAAATTTCATTGGTCCGGCTTACTGGCGCCATGGCACTTATAAGTTATACGTCAGTGCGTGCGTTAGCAAGTAGAATGTAACGTAGGGGGGTCTGGGGGCATGCTCCCCCAGGGAAAATTTTTTGGAAATTTGATTCTCTGAGATGGCTCAGAAGCCATTTTTGGCGACGAACGCTGCAGCCAGGGCCGAACCTATGCTATTCGCGCAGCCGCAGCAAGCGACGAACGCTGCAGCTATAGGGCCGAACTATGCTACATTAGTCTGGCATCGCCGGCACTTAGCTTGCAGGTGACAAGCACGCATATTTCCAGCCTGCACGAGCATGTGGCCACTCGAAAAATCTTGGAAAGTCACAAAAATTGGTCCGGCCATGGCCTGAGCAACCGGACCGGCTCCGCCGGCCCTGTCATAGTATATATATTTCCTCTGAAGCCAACTAATATCAACCCCGCAATGTAACTGGACATGCTACTGGACTAGGATAGTTATACTGGACATTTATGTAGCTATGATACTTTTCCAAGCTTGGTTTTTTCATCTTGCAATTACAGGTCCATATCATGGGGAAGGGAACATCTAACCAGTAGCCGGTTACCCTGTTTGCAGACAAGCTTTATCCAAAGAGGTTGTTTACTTGATTGGTTGTAAATTTCTAGGAACTTGCCTTGAAGCTGCAATAAAGTGATGTTCTATCACCCTTTTTTGTGATAGAATAAGGTATAGAATGAGGTAAAGTGTGATAAAATGAATTATAGAATGAGGGATAGAATGATGATAGGTACATGACGCTGAGTACAGATGTGGTAAAGTATGGTCTAGTGACATAATGAACAATGAGACATCTGTATGAGACACAATAAGATGCCATGATACATTAGAAAGAAACACCATGAGACGTGAGACATCATGAGATGCCATAAATTATATGGCACACCATGGTATGGCTATACCTGACTCAACTTTGTACTCTACCATGATTCTACCTTGCTCTATACAAACCATACATTACCATGACTCTATTTGAGTCTGCATCACTTTACCATGTTCTATGATGATCCTACCTCCTTACCATTGCTCTTATCCTGACTTGTACATACCTCACTCTACCATAGTCTATACCATCATTTCACTTTACTATGTCATACGTCATCATGGTACTATACCCCCATGATCTCTATGCTAATGTCATGATCCTACCTCACTATTCCATAGTCTAACTCCAGCTGTACTCACCATATTCTTCCGAGATTGTATTTCTGTCACACAAGTGCTCATTCGCTATAGTGCTTGTAGGTCTGTGAAATTGAATGACTGAATGTTATATAGCTAGCTATAGATCTACGTACCTGCAGTTGTAGTAAAAGCATGCATAACCTGTTAAGTACCTAACTTTATATGACCATTGTTCTCCCTTTTATTGAAGAGTGTTGGTCAAGATGGGATGTTTCTGCCACACAACCAAGGGTTTTACAACTACATATGCATGGTAGGCAAATAAGCTAGTTGCAACATGCATGTCAAAGTGCTAGGTAGCTAGCACATTTGCACACATATGTATAAGTAATGCAGACACCCCTTCATGACCAAAATGCATGTTTTTTTACTCAATGAATTAAGAATGATCCCACATCAGGGAGAGATGCATGTTCAACAAGTCCTATATAGTGTCAATGGAGATCATGCAGCAGCTAGTGCATTGGAATTTAGTATGTATATTTTCGGCAAAGGGATGCAGAAGAAATTGGTGTGGCTTTCAGAAAGTAGTCGTGCTCCTAATCTAGAACCAAGTATTAAATTTGCATGGCCATAATTACATCAAAAAAGTTCTCTGTGTTTCATTGCTACGTATTAGCTTCAAAAGCACAATAATTAAATACAGTGATCATGTTTTTCCTTGTGGGCCCAAACAGTGGACGATGCCGGTGCTGCTTCTGATGCTCTGGGAACATGGAGATAAAGAAGTTGGTCCAACCACCCATGCGGTTGCAAATGAGGTCAAACTTTTGAGGCTCTCTCTCTCTGCTCTTGCAAATGTCTCAGGATTTACACATGTAACTAACTTGGAAACCGATTGTGGCTGCAAATTGGTTCATATCTAATTTCAAACAATTGTGCCAACATCACATTTTTAATGGTCATGTGAGCATTTCTCTCACCTCATATGTATTTGTGGATTTCCTGGTGTCTTGTACCATTTTCAGTTTCTCATGCAGAATGATCTGTGTAGTAAGTTTAAAAAAACAACAACTGGGCATTGTACTTGTGGATGAGCTCATGACCGTTGCAGAAGTGTTCAAACAGTTTGCATAGCAACAGGTAGAAGACTACTCAAGTTCTCAAACACTTTCCTTCTGAGTACCACATTGGTTCAGCTTTCTCTGCATGGGCCAATTCAGAAGATGTTTTAAACCCAGGTGAAGCTCCAACACTACATGCATTTTGGGATATTTTTTAAACTTGGAAAATGAGTAAAAATAAGTTTCTACCATTATAATACAAAAGCGTGCTGAAGTTTCTAGTGAGAGGTAGAGAGTGGAGGACTAGCTACTGCTATGTATATAGCACTGGTGGGAGAAGTGGAAGGTGGCTGTTAGTTGTGAAGTGGCATATTGTATTTTGGTATGTTTATATGTGTATATGTAATTCCATACCTGTTGGGTTAACACTACATTATACTGCACAATCATGCATATATACGACATGACCATGTACAACTGAAATTTTCCAGGGTCGTCTGCAGAGCCTCAAGTAGGGACTACCCATGACACACCCCACAATGATCTAAATCTGTATGGGTGGTTTAACAGCTATTGCCTGTAAAAACTCATTGCATGATACATGGTATCGGGGTCTGAGAACAAAGCTATTTCAGAACAGATAGCCATGTTTTAGTGGATCAGTTCAAATAAACGGCAGCAGAACAGGATCAGGATCAGTACATGACACGAGAAATTCTGATTATCCAAATTTCTGGTGCTATGTAGTCCAACCAATTCATTTTAGTTTCAGTTCAGGTCTACCGACCTGAACAGGCTTTTACTGGAGGATTTTCATAAATATTATTAAGTCCATGCATAATTGAACTAACTTTATACGAACATGACTGCTAATGGTGTGATGATCTTCAATATGAAGAACAGTAAAGAGTATATGTCACAATCAAATGGTTGTCAAAAGGCAATGAAATGAAATGTCCTATACATTTTGTGGAGAGCGCATTGGGAGACAGCGAGTGTTGTGCAGGCTGTATCACTGGGATACTGCAGCTTGGCCACACCATATCTGCTTGAGGTCGCTAATGTTTACAACAAATATGAGGTTCACAGCGGGGAAAATCCACAAAATAATCTGAGCAAATGCAATTAATCCTGGGTCTGTCATTTCTTCGAATGAAGCTCTGTTGCATGGATTACCTGGATCAACACCAGTAGCCTCACATTGCCAGTACTCTCTTATCGTATCTTCAAATAGTCCAGCATTTCTGATAAAGATGGATAATCCAGTGAGGGATATCACTGTCAGCAGGACATAGTAGCAGAAAACTATCAGAATCTTTCGCTCAGCAGTGCTGATTTTGAAAGGGTGTTTTGACTTCCTTGCTTTGAGCAAGCCATGTTGCTGCAATTGAGAATGACAGTATGATATGGAAGTCTGTAAACAAACGGGACTGGACAACTACTACTGGACTGCTGGACTTCCTTTAATATTGCAAATCTGACTTTATCATTTAATCTCAGTGGGACACTTGACAGCAGCTCCTTGGACTGTGTAACACAACACTACACAGAAACTTGCCTCTTGGCTACAATCTACAGTCATGTAATTGCATAATTTATACGGAAGGTTGTGACCTCTAGAACAACTAATTCTGGGACACTGGACTGGACTACTGGACTATTGGACTGACCTTAATATTGCAAATCTTATATATATATATCTACTAGATTTGAGAGTAGCTCCTTGGACCTACAAGACTAAACTGAGGTTAGGCCTTTTGCATGCCTACTATGCACAGAAGGGTTCATGATGGCCTCGGGGATGAATGATGTATGTAGATCTCAGGCCTAATTAGTTCTGCACCACTTTTATATGTAGAGATATATTATTATGTATTTTTGATAGACCGTGCAACTATTTCGTGTAGTAATGATATCAAAAATGAAGTTTTCAATAGTAAATTGGATCCACAATGAATAAAGGCTACAGTACACAGCTCAGTGAAATTGTGTGACTAATGATACTAGGTGTATAATGTGGCAGTTGCACACAGAGCACATAGAAATGGCTTAGTCTCAGGTCATATACGGCGGCTAGTATTCGAGAGTGGCGACTATTTCGTTCAGCACGTTCGGAGGTGCGCCGACACTTCGAGAGCGGCGACTAATCGAGAGCAGCGTCTGATCGAGCGAATACGGTAATAGAAAACTCTATTTACAGCACAGATGGGAGACTCTGCTGTTACTACTGTATTTACTGAGAATTAACACTCTTCCCCTTCCCTTTTTCCTAAGTGCTCTTGAGTGCAAGCATTAATAACTCTTCTTTCTCAGTCATCCTGTCATCCACCACTTTTTTGTCATAAAGTTAAACTGATATATTGGTGATTTCCTTTTAATTCAGTGTACAAACAGATTGTTTGTTTTAACTACAGTGGTAATATCCTGGTTGCAGGCAGACATACACTGACAGTGCATGCATGCAATCAATGAGAATGACACTTCAATGTAAACTCATTTGGAAGTCTCCGAGCTGGTTGTGTTTCGTTCATGTGAGTGCATGTTCTTCAGTGTATACACTATACCTCACATGGAGACAACTTTTGTTTATGAAATGTAGGAAGCACACAATCTTGTGGGTGTGGATTGATTTACCTTGTGAATGACCCAAAATGTGATGATAAGCATGGGAATTCCAGTGACAAGAATGAGGTTGACGGGTAGGACCAGGGAGTAGAATATGGGATCCATTTGCAAGCTGTCACAATTGGTTGGAGGAAATGAGGTTAGTCCAAACCCCCTCATGCTAGGATCTCCAGCAGTAAAAGTTACAATCACAGGCAGAGCTGGCAGTACAAGTCCCACAGTTACCATTGTAATGTGAATATACTTTACACGATGTGCAATTCCAAATGATCGGGCGTGGAAGGGAAATCGTATTTTCCAGAATAGCGAAACTACATGGCAGAACCACCACACAGCAAGCTGAAATATGCCGTAGTAGAACACACAACCTAGAAGTAGAAAGCAAATAGAATTATGCTTTCAAACCGACAGACACTTCAGTGGGCAAAAAGTAACATAGAAAATGCTGTTACACTAACAGCACATTGTGAACCTATGACATAAGTTGAAAGCTATATATTACAGCTTTGCCATGTGTTGATAGTGGCAAGTCAAAGCTAGATCACAGACCTGACAAAGTGCAGTATGGCGTTGGGTCAACCAACCGGATCTCTCCTGCTTCGATGACTATCAGATACTCTGAAGCACAGTACAGTGAAGTTCTGTCAATTTGCGTGATGAGGTAAAACACAGCTGAAGAAGAAGAAAGCACAAAGTAGACCAACCAGGCTATAATTATACATACAGAATGCAGAAGGTGGCAGAAATTCTTCTGTTAGCTGCATCACATTTAATTGTCCAAGTTGAATAGCTGTGTATTGAAGCATGCACTGCAAGTTCTGTCTGCTATTTGTGTAAGTGTGGACTATGCATGACGAGCAAGGCTGTGTGAAGCATGGGTCAGCGGGAAGTCAGATTTATGACTGTGTACAGTCAGCTTGAGTAGCTGCCTGGGCGGGTAAATGGTTCCATCACATCGTAGCTCTTCAAAGCAAGCTTTTCTCTGCAATTTCTCTAAGCTGTTTCATACAAGGTATTGTGCATGGGTTTGCTCACAGACAGTAGAGATCGACAGTAGCTACAGAGTACATGCAGACATGTACAGTCTTTGTGCTGTGATTTGGTAATGTACCGGTGAAGCCTTGGCCATAGACAAACAATACAGCTCTATACATGGTTTGCTCAGGCTCGCCCCCACAACATACTTACATAATACATGCTGCCAAAACTGGTTCTCTAGGAATGTGCTAATCGTTATGTGGTCAATTTAGGTCAGCAAAATTTTAGCTAGCACTGAAATTTTAGTTTAGACTTGAAAGATAATTATGTAAGTGTTAACACAAAGGAAACAATGGACATCCAATATCTGAGTGCATATTTGTTAGTGTCATGGTGCACCTACCCCATGAATGAACCAGACTGAGACTAGATCTCAACATACATATCATGTTCAGATATCCCCCACAAGCTCCACGTACAAGATTTGCACTTACATATGCCTCACAGAAATTAAAAAAGCATGTGTTGCTACATTATGCATCCATTATATTAAGCTTGCTGCAGCAATGATTTACATAGATTTATTTATGGCATAAACAGGCATACCATAATGTCAGCAGCAATGTCTTACCATTGACCATCAGGGTGATTGTCATGTACACAACAAACACGGAAGGGAAAGTGAACCTGCAAAAATACCCACACTGAATCTTGTGTACAGTATATGTACTCCGTACAAAGACAAAAAAAAAATCATCTCAGCAGTAATTAATGAATGCACAAGATGTTTGGAAGCCTACAAGATCTTCTGTAGCCTCATTTTGCACATGAACCCAACTTTCAAACTTTCATGTTGAAAGATTTTGTACAAGTGATTTCTGCTACACATTTCTATAAGCAGGCTAGATCCCCTTCATCACCAATGACTTCTTTGAAGTCTGCAGTTTTCAGCTAACAACAGCAGCAGTGGTGTAGGAAGATACTTCAATTGGGCGGGGGGCTGAGTAATTGTACATGCTTTTGCATGCAGCAGCTAGAGTGGTCTGGGGGCATGCCCCTCAGGAAAATTTTTTGAAATTACATGCTCTGAGATTGTTTCTGAGGTCATTTTTGGCTGAAACAGCTACATGGATAGGCCTTTCAATATGGTAATTGCAGATTTGCAGCCAGACAAGAGCACACAAGCCAGGCCAAACATAAACATCGCATTTCATACCATTTATTGGCCCCAAATTTTGGAGTCTACACTGCGCAGGTAGCTACACCAGGGTGGTGATGTTGAACGATTGCAAACTTGAATGATGCCAGCCAATGGCTAAATTTGTGCTGCAAGTCAAAAAGGGAGCTCTACATGTGGATATACTCTATATATAGCTCACAAGAGCAAATATTAGGGGGGCTATAGCTCCCTGCCCTCAACCCTGTCCCCCAGTTCCTACACCTATGAGCAGTTAAAGTGGGACAGAACTGGACAGGACAGAACTGGACAGTACAGAACTAAACAAAACTATGCAGAAATGAACTTGGTACAAGTGCAGGCACATAAATACTAAGACAGGAAATGCCAATAGACAACAATGACACAATTATAACATCATGCGACATATTACACTTGGGAGGTTGGGACAGTGTGTGTGTGTGTGCATTTGGACACAGGGTGGAATGCTTATATAGCAGCCTTTGTGTTTGCTGTAAGAAGTCTTTGGTTGGCACTGGGTGGCAGATGCTACTATTGTGTAGTAGTTATTGCCCTGGTTGGAGGGACATTTTTTTTGCACCAACAGGCTTAGAAAATACTCCTCTCCCCTTATAGAGCCTCAATTTTTGCAATAAACATGATTTCTGTGTTTGGAGACGATAAAGGCTGGGATGCACAATTGTCAAAGTGCAGCATTTTATGGTAGATCAACTTCTATACCTCCAATGCTGCACAAACTATGATCCAAATCATGCATATACAGCTGTAAGTGTGCCTTTCCTCCTTATTGCTCTTAGGAAAATATTACCCCAACCAGACCAAATTCAACACATGTAATGTAGCAGCGCCACAACTCTTAAGTTAGGAAAACCTTGAATCACAAACCTCCAAATCATGTAGACAGATAAATGGGCAAAGTCAATTTGTACACACAAGATTGACAAAAGGCTTGCACCAAACTGCTCCCCTTACCTCATACAACGAAAAAAACTCACTTTTAAGTCCCTCAGCTAAATAAAATTTTGCACACTCGCCAAGGTTCCACCCCCAGTCTGACCACACCATGAATACACACAAAACAAGTGAAAACTTTACATATGGATTTGTCCTGGGACCACTTCAATTCCAGTCTACAGGCCAAACCTCACGATCGACCTCAAAAACAGCAATTTGGCTATGTTGGCCTACTGAAACTGAGCCAAGTTTCAGAAAGCTCAACTTACCCCCTACAAAACTAGGTATGCTTTTTCCTGCTCACCTCCAGGCCAGGGATTTACATCCACAAACCTACTCTCTGTTATTGCCCCTAGGATGGAGCCAAGTTACATACATTCTCACTAGCACAAATATTGGCGGAGCCTACAAGCCCGAAAAGTCACCTTTCTACAGTGCCTTAACCAGAAAACTGTATGATGATACCGGTCTTTCAGGATGGCTCTCTGCCTTCCCAGCACTCTCACAAACATTCAAGCCCACACCAGCAAGCGTTTACACACACAAATAGCCAAGCATCACATTCAATGAGCTAGAAAATCTTTCTAGTGCTTGAATGCAGGTGGACATATCAGCTTGTCCTGCCATAAAGAAGTCATTAAAGCTAACCCACTAGCTACACATGGTGTGGAAGCCTGGCTAGATTAGGACAAATGGGAACAGGGAACAGGGAATTGGAGTTATGTGCACAATCCAGCTTCTAACAATAAGCATAGCCATTACAGTGAAGTGAAGCTTACTTGCTACTAAGACCTACGACAGGTGCTAATTGGTGTGTAATTGAAGCCATGTAGAGGTGAGATGATAAACAAAGGCAGCCAACTTGCTGGGCAGAAGATGGCCATGCTACTATTGTGTATCTGTATCTGAGTTGTGTAAGACCTAAGAACACTGCACAAGAAATTCAAGTTCAGGAATTTATCGTGAATCTAATGCTACGTTAGTCAGAGTCTTAATTTATTTACGCTAATCCAGTTTAGCGCAAGATAATGACCGAAGCCAACCTCCAACCTTCGTGGCCTTCCAACCAGTCTCACAAACAGGTGTACTGTCTTCATAGTTCAGCGAAGTCTGTGCACAATTCTAGGAAAAACAGCTGTACACTCATCTAGCTACAGAGGATATAGAGAGTTGTATTTAATGTTAGTTGAATGGTCCAGCTCATTCTGTTAATAACAAAACAAGCATGTGAGATTAAGCCATGAAATTGTGTACACATGTAATTGTGTACACATGTAATAGTAGGTAAAACACATCCCTCCGAGATTATACCATATCACACACTTTGATCCCACTGCCATGTTCAAAGTGCTGCATTGCTGAACTTCTGTCAAGGGCAACGCTCATACTCCCCCACCTAGACATATCAGATATTCCTATCAAGGGCGGCGGAACCATGGGGGCTATGGGCCCCTCAAGTCTGGTCAAGGAGAACTAAGCCCCCTTTCATGCGCTGGTACGAGACAAATCCATGTCATTACATATTGGACTCCAGTTTAGATTAACAAATTACCCTTGTCCTGACCCGTTTCTAAATGCAGGGTCTTGCCCGCACTGTAGCCTCGTTCCCAGGCCCCGCCTAGCTTTCCGTCGCTTGCAGTACGGAAAAGCGGTAGAGGGCCTGGAATAATTCATCACGTGAGTGACGTAGGGGTAGAGAGAAGGGTAGAGAGGACTTAATTGAGCGTAGGCGGATCGTCAACGTACCCACGCACGTAGTTGATCGATAATTGACAGTACACGTAGCTGTTTTTTTAGTAGGAGCCCGTTCTAGCAGTTTTTTCGAACAATAAGCGCAGAGAAAACTTGAGCAAAGCCTAGGAAAGGGCCGCCTTGGCGTTTAATAGCGCCTTGAATGCCATTCTCCGGGGTGTACAGCGGTCAGTTTGCCAGGTAAGCGAGTAGGTTAGCGTGATTTTCGAATGTACGGGTCTGTGTAAGCTCACCATAGCTTCCGTACTGCCAGGTAATGTAGCATAGTGCCGTCTAGTCCCATTCTGTCGGCCATAAAGCTATCGCAACTGTATTCTGTCCGTACGGCGTGGGCGAGTTCATTCGTTCGCCCACATGTAATTAAGTTCTCTCTACCTATGACGTTTGTCACGTGATAAATTTTACCAGGCTCTCCCCTTTCCTTTCGATTTTTCGTTCGCGCGCGGGGAGAGCCTGGGAACGAGGCTACCCGCACTACCTGTGTGATCACCGGAAGTGGTGACGCGATGGCTGACAATGTGCGCACATGCGTAATCTAGCTTATGCATAAGTATAAGTCGCAACGCAAACATGCATAGCATTCCTCACAGTACACTTGATCGGCTGTGGAATACAGTGCAACAGTTACTACACACAGGACTGCAGATTCTACTCCCATTGGTGGTCAAAAATGGTTTCAGAAGTGATCTCAGATCCTCCAGTTGTAAAACATTTTTGGGGGGATGCCCTTGAACACCCCCCCCCCCCCCCCAACACTTACACATGTATTCATAATTCAGCCCCCCTAATCTGAAGTGTCTTCCGCCACCACTGATTCCTATACCTACAAAGTGTATGGGAACCCCAGCCAGAAGTTCAGTGATAGCTACAGTGCTTCAAACGTGGTGATATCTTCAAAGGCCTGACTATCGCACAATCAAGATATCTCAATAGGTTCATAAGCAAGGAACAAGAGTACAAACTTTGATTAATGAATACAAAGTATCCTAAGCAACTATAACCAAACTATTAACACACTACTGGCAACATGTGAACACATTATGTACTACACACTGGGAAACACTAGGCAAACTACCACAGTTTCAGGCCAGTACATACAGCCTATAGGCTTCCCTAAAGAAATGCTCATATCTCAAAAATGAATTAAACTTACATGTGTTTCCATCGTATGCATGAAATGACAAGCACTGCTATGGAGGCAACAAGACCAATGGACGCTGATACAATGACGGCCACATCAATGGCCACCACAGCACTGTGTGGGTACTGCTCCCATCCCCCACACACAGGGAGGCAGAGTGAAGTGTTTCCCACAACAGTGCAGGAGAAGCCTTCCTGACACTGGAGTGTGCTGCAGTTAACCTGCACAGACAATCTTCCTGTTGGTGGAGCTTGGATGTCTTGTCTACTACTACCATTTCCTGCAAGTATCAAGATGATTTATGTGTGTGTAAGCACAAACTATGACTGTATACAAGGCAAAGAGAATTAATTGCTGCCATATAGTACTCTAATGTAAGGATTAGCCTCGTTCCCAGGCCCCGTCCGAAAAATCGGGAAAGCGGCCTGGTAGCGTTTCCGTGTATTTTCGTCGACCATTACCTCTCAAAATTTTGATGAGCCAATCAGATTGCGGAATGAAACCACGCGGAACGTGATCCATTCACATGCGCACGAGGCCAAACGTGCCGACTAGGTAGAGTATAGCTCGTGATGGCATCGTCTGTGTCTCCTACATATGTGCAGTGGTGTCGCGTTTGCGGGAGATCGGTGGACGATCGAAATTGGAGAGCGCTGTTTACCCATGCGGGTTATCGAGACAAACTCCCCGATCGTCTGTCCGGGCGCAGCATGGCTGGTGTCCCGATCAACTGAGACGATCCGTCGTAATTTGTGTATAGACAGTGTGCATCCAAGCTGGATAGATAAACACAGAAGATAGCATACTACAGCATCGCTTGTTCAACTCGCTCTTGCTTCATCTTGCACGTATTTGCATGATAGTCAGCTGACATCACATTAACGGTTGAAATAAGGCGTGTCCTACCGTAGCACGCGCGTTTGATGACGTTCGACACGGAAGTGCTACCAGGCCCCTTTCCCGATTTTTCGGACGGGGCCTGGGAACGAGGCTATGTAAGGATGGTATAGCAAAAATATTTAAGCTCGCATGGGTCTCTAGTCTATCTACTCAACCTACCAGTAATAGCAGAGCAAGTGTTCAGGAATGATGTACAGTCTGGCAGAGTTGGCATTTCAAGCATCATAAGGAAGTTGTTCAGTTGAGTCCACTCAGATGTACACGCATTTGTGCTGATGAGTACGCATTCCTCAAAGGAGGGCTGGTAGGCCACTCCACTACTGCTACACAACCCAAACAAGTACAAACACAAGAATGGCTGGATAACAGCTCGACACTCTGGACTTGGGTCGAAAGCATTCAAGCCATCCAAAAGTTGGTTTGCTTGCATCTCCATTTCCTCCTGATTAGTAGTTGAAATGTGGACATCACTGTTGTGCTGTCTACTAGGTAAGCAACCTTGAAGTGCTAATAAACTTCCTTGGCAAGCTGCTTGACTGTAGATCACATTTGGTAAACAAAATTCATCTGTTACAGCCACTTGCTCACTGCACAGACTAACAGTTTGATTACAGGACATATTGCTCTGATTTCCATCAGCTGCATTCTTCTGTGGCTAAAGACAAGGGTTAAATTACATTTTAATATAACATGGTTAAACAAAAATTCAAGGAAAGTGGATAGCAATACAATTTCATGTTGACTTAACACATCATAGCAGAGCTTGGATGGTTTTTGTGTGAAATGTGTAGCTATAACAGTGGTGGGAATAGCGATTAACATTTGTACATTTGTTTAACTCGCATTAAGCCCCTAAATCTAGCCCTAGCCCTAACCCTAGTTTGCCTTAACCCTAAAATCCCTAACCCTAATCTCATTAACCCTAATCGAGCCTATGAATCTAACTAAAGCCCGACCGAGCTCTAAAATCTGGAGGGTTTCTGTCCACCTTATGAATATTAATGAGTTGGCTTTAACTAGACCTCAGCATTACCCATGAACAACCCTGGGTTCAGTCAGCTGTCCAATGGGAGGGTTAGAGTATGTTGACTCTCATGAACCTCATTATTGACCTTCTGTTGAAGCATTGGCAGCTTGGCTTGGGGTTGAAAGGAATGGGTAAATGATGTTGAATATTTATGAGTATGCCCTAAGCCTTTCATGGACTCAAAACCCGAACAGAACCGGGCTATGAATCCAATTAACCCTCCTTGGATACTTGTGACTGTCGTTAATGTCCAAATTGAGATCAATGAATCTCATTAAAGGCATGTAATTCAGGCTGGAAGCCAGGCAATCCCTCCCCTCACACATATTAATAGTTCGAATTTAGCTAGCTCTGTGTGGCACCCCTAGGCAACATTTCGTTTATTGGTCCTCAAGAATATGATTAGTGGTGTCATGTTTGCTCTGTGGTAGCACTGGATTGGGTTGACTTGACAAATGTAACATGTGGAATATTCATAGGTTCAGTTATGTGCAGCATCTTAAACAACACTGACCATATGGTTATGGAAAAGATGCCAGGAATGTAAAGAAACGAAGTTTTGTATAAAAAGACTGATTTATTTATAAAGAAGAAGCTCCTCACAAGACTTTCAAGAAAGTCCGTTTGGAGCAATTTTAGGACTTCTGTTCATGTGTAGGCAGGGCCGTACCTAACTGAGGGGGCGGGGTTGCTGAGCTCTGGAACTGGAAACCATCTCCATTGGCTAGGGCCTATACCGAATGCCCTAAATAGCATGAGGCATTACAATTTTATATTCCACACAGTGGCGGATTTAGAAATTTAGAAAGGGGGGTTTGAAAATTTTTGGGTTGCCACGCCCACTTCTGGTCACATGACTGCATTCATGACACACGTAATTATTGCTAGTGAGTTGTTTAAAATAGCTGGAAGTTTGAACTGAATTTAATATCTCTAGGCCTAGTCAAACGTCTTGAGATCAGTAAGGAACTGATACGTGAGTGTGTAACTGTGCCTGGTTGTTGTTGCTGCATGCCACTGCTGCATAATCATTTGATAGACTCGTGCAGTTATGTACGTGAAAATACACTACTAGCCGCCAAAGGGGGTGCATTTGCACCCCCCTTCCCCCCCCCCCCTAAATCCGCCACTGCCACAGTAAACTGTGCTATAGTCTACATATTAATAGTGTAAACTATTATAGTGTGCTATAAACTGTACTATAATTAGCGATAAACAATAATTATCAGTGTAGCAATAACCTGTACTATGATTTACAAGTATTGTAATTTCTTGAAAATAGGCCCACCCTCGAAAATAAGCCCACCCCCTTTTTTTGAATGAATTGTTGCAAAGGGTGCTTTTCTCTCGAAGTACGCTCACCTATTTGAGCATGCGGTTAAGCAAGAAGCACCGAAGAAGCAGTACATTGCAAGAGGAGGGACTAACAAATGAAGGCAGGCACCATTTGCTGTTATTACCCCGCGTGCATGCGCAAGGCGTCTGTCTGTCTGTCTGTCTGTCTGTCGGCACAAAAAAAAATGCCAGTTCTCCAGATCCAGGCCGTTCTATTGCTAAGTACCTTCAAACTGTGCCAGATACTGGCCACCTGTACAACATGAGACGAAGGTTTCAGTGTTCCTAGGGTTCGCTATACAGCGTGCGTTTGTGAGATGACTGTTTGTTCCTATCCTCAAGGAAACACACGCATAGCTACATGGCACTAAGGGTATGTGCTCTACAGAGCTCTAGTTGCACAGGCCCGTAGGCAGGGGGGGTTCGAGGGGGTTCGCTCGAACCCCCCTTTTGGCCTTCAAACTTTTATACACCATCAAGCTATACATTTTAAGTGTCCTACTGTGTGTACCTTGTCCACTAGCCTCGCTGCCATCGCTGTCCATACAAGCAGCTATGCACCGCGTATGTGTTTATGGAGGACCGGCGGATGAATACGGAACGCGCGTGTAAGCATTACGCCGCTGCAAAGAAAGGACGCGCCTAAAAACGTGCATTTATGCGCTCGAGAGTTCACCAGTTGTTCTTCTAATGAGTCACTGCCGGCAAGTAAGCAGCCTGGAGCCATACAATCTTTCTCAAAACGCGTGCGTGGAGATATCTATTATGCTATAGTCTGTAGACATCTTGTCGTATCAGCTTGATGCTCACCATTTGTCACCCCACCTGCTGTTCTGCCAACCGTTGTACCTTCTCTCATTGAAATTGTATGTCAGCTGGCTTAGCAAATGTCCATATAGCTCATGGACAGGCTAAAACTGGATGCAATACTCTGCAGGCCATGTAGCTACTACAGCTCTGCTTCTGTCCCAAAATGGGGGTTAGACCATCTAATTTCAAAAAATTTCCTGGGGGAGCATGACTCCAACCCCCCCTAGTCTTGCATGCTTGCGCATGCACACATGTACATCAGACATCTATGTAACCCACCTTCTGGATGGAGAGCCTAGCTACGGGCCTGCATAAGCAAGCACATGACTAAAGAGGCATTGCAGAATCACTGCATGCCTACATAACAAGGGCTACACTAACTGCGTATGAGGTGGACGTATTTTCGAGAGAAATACGAAAATACGCCCATCCCCTTCTTTGAGGAGCCACTTAACTTCATCACCTACTGGTAACATTGTTAGAGTACTTTTATGCACAATGACCAATCAAATCAGTATTACAACTTTTGGTTCATTTACTGTGCTATTTCCCACACAAAATAAATTTTGCTACAGAACTAGTACAACTACTCTATGGACAACATACTATTAGCTATACAATTACAGATGTACTTTAATACGTCATGCTTACTTTCACAGTAAAATACAACTACACATAGCTGAAAGTCACCCCATGGTTTCCTAGATGACTCCTTCATGCTCAGGCCAATAATGTTTTGCACTACCAAAATAAACATGATATTGTCCAGTAGCTTACTAAACATTCTGAGGCAGATCTACCTCACAATCGATCCATATACTGAAAGTATCCTCTACCTAGAGGACATTGTATCTCCACTCCACCTGGAATTCAGCTCCCGATATTCCATACACAGTCACTTTTAGCTATCCTGTGCAGATTCTAAACTCCAAGGATGTCCACTCATTGACAAATTTGTAATGGTCAGGGTTATCAACCAGTAAACTCCCTGTGTATAACCCTATTTACCTCTCTGACTCAATCTTTCTGCAGTGCACAGAAGTGATGACAAGTACACTGGTCTTTAGTGAAGGTCCACACAGCAAAAATGTGAAACCACTATAAACACTGGACCCAGGAGCCGAGGACTGGGGACCCAAGGACCCAAGGACCCAAGGACCCAAGGACCCAAGGACCCAGAGTCTTGAGGGCTGTGTTGCACTGTAGCAGTTAAAATACAAGTTATACAACTATACAGACAATCTGTGCTAATGCTACAAGCAGCTCATGGCTATATATGTCTTGTATGTCGTCACTATACACACCGAAAGCGTTATTTATAGCAGACAATGGTATTTCAAAATATCCTCTGACTTCTTTGATCCTCAGTGTAGTCTAATGACAGTTTCGCAAAGCCAGACTTGCATGCACAAACTGAGAGAGTCTCGAGACTATTTGCATGTGACCTTTGATCCCAGGACCTCTGTGCGTGAAGCTAGTTGTGCTAGTAGTCTTGCATGCAATAAACTTGAGTTTTGAAAAGTGAAGAAAGGATAAAGGAAGTTAGCAGATAATGTGAAACAGCACAATCGGTGTGAAGAGCGTCTTTTGCAATGCGGACTCTATGACTCACAATGTTACAGCTGTAAGTTTGAGCTTAGAACAATGACACAAGTTACATTTCTGTCATAAAAGCTAAGTGCAACAAAGCTACGTCCTCGGGTCCTAGATGCTTGGGTCCTTGGGTCCCCGGTCCTCAGGTCCTTGGGTCCCCTGTCCTCGGGTCCTTGGGTCCCTGGTCCCAGGTCCAGTGTATATATTATAGTCTCCCCAATGATAATTGTGCTCTGTCTGCCTAAAGACCTGTTATAAATCCTGTAGTTCACTCACTGTAGCACATTAACTTAATTTGCCAGTCAGAATTTTTATTTTACTCACTTCTGAAGCTTTAATACTGGAAAAAAATGTAGGTTGATTATGGGTTACCTCAGTTGCAGGACCTTGGACTATACTGCATCCAATTTGTACTGGTAATTACAGCTTTTGCTACTCAAAGTTCCAATAAGGCATGAATACTTGCATTAATAAATACACAAATACTGCCCAAAAGTTAGGCCATAGTGCATGAATATTTTTCAGAGCTCATCCAATAACACATGAATATAGCCCCCCTTTTGGCACTAATCTTATAGATAAGACTGTTGCTGTATATAAGTATACATACAGAAGTGTAGTATTATTTAATACCACAGGTAGCTAGCCAATCACATTTAGAAAAATGTACAGAAGTAACAGAACTGTGGAAAGTGTAATTCCGAGCTGATTGGTCAATATCGTCTGTGGTGGGCGTGGCCATGTAATTTTGACGCAGCTAGCAACGCTCGTGTATAGTTACAGTTACAGTGTGTGCAAAGAGAAGTACAGAAGTATGGCAGGTTCCTCAAGAGAGGTTTTTGATGATACTACACTGGAATTCATCGGCGAAACGAGTGAAGCAAGCGAAGACGACATTCACGCGCTATTTGAGGCACTTCTGCTTGACGGGGAAACAACGCCCCCTGCCCCAGCTCTGCCCATACCTGCAATTGCAGAACGCTACTTTGCAGCGAACGCCTGAGAGCAAAAAATTTGAACACGAATACTGCTAAGTCAACTGGAACGATTCGGTGAAAAGATTCAATGTGTGCTTCAATGTGATGCATGTGTGCTGTACAGCCTAGCAAGAAACGAAGACTCATTATCGACTCTGACTATGAAGAGAACTAAACAACAGCATTTAAATATATATTCATCTAGTGCTCTTGTAAACATTTATCATTCATTCATTTACTGAGCCTTGTATGCAACTGATTTTTATATACAACATGGTAAACATTAAAGATCTAAGATTAATAAATGATAGCATGGTTTGCTGTGGTATTTGGGATTAATAGCACTCATAATGCAGTAAATTGCACTCGGCTTCGCCTCGTGCAATTACTTTCTGCATTACTCGTGCTATTAATCCCAAATACCACAGCAAACCATGCTATTACATAAACAAATATGATGAATTTAATTTGCAACCTAGTTCATTGTTCGCTAGAAACCTTCACTGGACAAGGGATGTAACCCTAAACCATGGCAAAAGGAGGTGGGCAACCGCCTGGAACTAGATGAATTCAGACTGCAACTGAGATGACATTTCTTCGGTTAAATCAACCTCGAATTTATAATGTTGGACAACTTTGGATGACAAATTTCTGAATCATGTGAATGGTTAAATGGGCAAAATGGTTTTACCATGCAACTGTTCCAAGGCAGAGGAGGTTGGAAGCTGGTAATTAGTGGTACGTGTGATAAGTGCAAGGTAGCAATTATTGCTACGTGAATGACGTAATCATACGGGCTGCCATAGAGGCCCATAGTGAATATCAGGAAGAGCTATAGCGGTCGATCTAGAGCTCACCTGGCAGCATCTACTGAGTGAGTTTCGTCCCAAACAAACGAGAGCTGTTTGTGTAAATCGATTTCACCTTTCACTATGGGCCTCTATGGCAGCCCGTATGATTATGTCATCACGTAGCAATAATTGCTACCGCGCGCGTATCACTAATTACCAGCTTCCAACCTCCTCTGGTTCCAAGGCTTATGCATGCCTGACCACTCATTAATACATACACACAAGTGAACACCTCACACATAGATTTGTCATGGGACTACGTAAATCCATTCTACAAATTTAACTGCAAAAACTACTTGGTTAAAATGACCACAAGTGCATGGTTAATGCAGTTTCAGAGTTCATTTAAAAGGTGGGTAGTATGGTTAAATGAATTCCAAAACTATTATCATCCATCAACCCCCTCACATTCCATCAAGCTTCAAAGAGCTAGCAGAGACACTTGTCTGCTAGCCAACGTATACCAGTTCATATGCATGGGTATTATCCAGTTCTGAACCGGAGAATAGCCAGCAGATGGATGCATATGAACTGATATAGGTTGGCCTACTGACAAGGGCCTGTGCTAGCTGTCTTAAGCTAATTGGAATTGTGAGGGGGCTGCATGATGGATGATAATTGTGTTTTGGAATTCATTTAACCATACTACCCACCTTTTAAATGAACCCTGAAACTGCAGTAACCATGCACTTGTGGTCATTTTAACCAAGTAGTTCTTGCATTATGCACATATAGGGTGAATTTATAGCTGACATTCAAAACAGCAATTTGGTAATGCTGGCTTTCAAGAAGAATTCAACACGCCTCCACTTAAACCAACTGAAACGGAGCCCTGCACACCACATCAGGTTTGTGTAGGTATGGAAGACTATTTGCATAAGGCAACTCAATAGGCAGCTGCCCAGTTCATCTTACAACCACAATACACTGACAGCCCTCAGAACATCTGTGAAGGAGTCATTACAAATGCACTTCAAAGTTGCAGTAAGGAAGTTTCATGTAACCAGATGAGGGAATCAAGGATGTTATGAGGGTTTTCAGTGTATTGTGGTTGTAAGATGAACTGGGAAGCTACCCCTTGGGTTGCCTTATGCTATTACTCTACAATACCAACGTAAACTCTCATAACCACTGTTTCTTCAGTTTGTCTGCAACCAGGGTTACCATTCTTTTATCATGAGCCAGAATCAAGTCCATCAGTGATTCAAGATTGTACTACAACTATACTGCCGAAAATTTACCATAGAACTAAAATATCCATACAGGAAGTTTGAATTCTGTATTACTGTAGAAATTTGAACCACAAATTAAAAAAACTATACCTGCATGAAGTATGTATGTATCCAAATTAAAATCTGTACCCTTCAAGAAAGTGAAATATTAGTAGTGACTATTTTCTGTCAAGGTGATGTTGATCTCGAAGATAAACGTTTAAGTTGCCTGGCCCTGTCTGAAACAAGGAGGCCTTTATACTAGTGAGAATTGCATCAAACTCTGTGGGGACATCCTAACACATACGTATGTAGTCTACCAAGGTAGACCATCTCTCACGTTTCTGGAGGAGGGGGAGAGATGGTCTAGCTTGGTAGACTAAGCACATAAAGGTATTCCTTTCAAAATTTAGCAAAAACACTACTTTTGTTTCAGTTGAAATGTGTGTATAGTGAGTTCTAAGTCAGTATTGGCTGTTTGTGGCTATGTAAGTCTCACACATTATTGTTATTATTGTTAAGCTCACCAATGGCAACAAGTGGTAGAGTACGGTGGGCAGAAGCAACAGCAACACCACAATCACAACAACCACTGAGAGCAATGCAAACCTTAAGTATTGCCAATACTTGTATAAAGGCCTCGTACACCTGTCTAGCACACCCGCAGAGCGCCCGGAATGCAAACACAACGTTTCACTTCCATGTTTCTCGGCGTCTGTCCCTTTGCTAGGCTGAGGATTGCGGGATTCAGTCACCTGGATACACTCCTTTTTTTCTTTCACACTCATCATTGGGGCGAGCCTGAGCGAGCCCCACATTAACGTGTTGAACGCAAGCGGTGTCTGTATGTACCGTAAATACATTCGTATTCGTTGAATAACGATAGCTAGTCGCGTTGTGAAAAAGTTGAAAATACACTCACAGCCGTGTTCCTACATGTAAAGTAAATCTATAAAGGCCTAGGGTACAGTAGTTGATATGGAAGTTCTCGAAGTGAAGCTTCGGGGGTCGTTGCATTGTGGGGCGAGCCTGAGCAAGCAGTGCTTACTCAGCCTGTGTTCTTTTTGCTCTACTGCACGGTTTCAACAGCGCGGCGCGCTGTCACGTTCGATTCTACGTTTCTTTTTCAGGCTCCTCCGTTGTTTGCGGGGTCCTTCGCGGGTCACTTCGAGAACACGATTGTGCCATATCGACGCATTCTGCTAAGTCGGGTTACACCCAACTACATTCTGCTAGTGATAAAGTCTTGCAACAGGGTGCACAGCTAAATTCTATATGACATGTACGTAGTTTAGGGGGCTTAGTCGCGTTCATAGGGCGCGATTTATTGGGGCGAGCGTGGGTTGAAAGGCATACTACCATGCGCCGCGATGTTTGTTAACGTGCGTACTCCGTATATTCATTCTGCCCTATTTGTGCGCGATGCACATTGCATGTAGCCACTCTTGCTCAAGAGACAAAACTAGCAGGACAGAAAGGCTGAACAGTGGGAATCAGGTACTCGAAAACGGTGAGGAAAGGGAGGCACGACTAGCGAGAGGGAGAGTGATTATTAAGGGCATGCTGTGTGACTCTGCCACCAACGGGAAGTGCTCAGTGTACAGAGCGATTAGCTTGTGAGAACACGAACCAGAGAGGCCTGCGTGACTCGATCAAATAACCGACGCTGAGCAACAGCTAGAGAAGAGCTCTGAAACTCTATACCACAACTACAGTAATCAATTTTCTAGAAAAGGAATTTTAGCTGATTTCATCAGACCTACCAGGAAATGAAAATCAAATTTGCATGGCCACAGCAAAAAGAAAAACAGTATTCTGAAATGTACGTTCCTTTTAATTGGGGTGACTCTATTCACTGGACTGGACTACTGGACTGACCTTTTTGCCACTAAAAATCACTTTTATGCCCTGTAATTAGACTCACCTACCAGTAGAGTTGCAAGCTACATAATACTAGCCTGTAAAAACACAGCCTCTTGGTGCCCAATGCCTTTTGACTACAGATGGTTTCCAAATTGGGGCCAATCACTTCCAGAGAGCAACCGTGTAATCGAGAGGTACCAGTACAGTTGACCTATTGCCTTGATAGAAGCTTCTACTTGTGGATCTTACTTGTCACTAATTTTAGGGATTGATGCAATGCTTCCATGCCTGCATTTGCACGAAGCTGCACTGCACACAAATTGCACCTGCTGCCATCAGAATTGAGTACACTGAGCCACACACTATATGCCATGAACTGGTAACTCGATTATACTGGCAGATTCATCATGCTCACTTGAGTCAAGTTTGTTTTGCAACAGTGATCACATCGGACTGACAACTGTGGTATGAATAAGTTGGCAGCTTACCAGGGTACAGATGTCTTCCTATGGTAATTATAGAACATTTACTAGACTTTTACCTGCCAGGAAACCTAAGTGTAAGGCTGTGTTTCTAGGCAGTATGCAACACTGCAAGTGAGGGTAAATACAGCGCATAAAAATTTTTAGTGGCAAAAAGGTCAGTCCAGTAGTAATAGAGACACCCTTCCTTTTGCCTTTGTTCTAAGGAAAACAAAAAATGAATTCAGATTGATGCATTTCTTTTTGAAGGAAACAAAAAAGGAAATTCAGAATGGTGAATTGGTTTTTTCCTTTTTTTCTGGAGAAAACAAAACAGGAAATTGAATTCCTTTTTTATTTCGCATGCATCTTCCAGTATCCAATTGTACTTTCATTCATAACCTTTGACCTCAAGATCTTCCCATGCTCTTATGCATACATTGATTAGTGGTTACCTATATATAGCCTCTTGGTGGGGAGAGAAAGGGGTCTGGGAGATCTCGTCACATACAGTGCACAATGTCACGTCAGGTGGACTGAAGGTAGCCTCGTTCCCAGGCCTTCCCCGGGTCCAGTTTTTGATCGCTTGCAGTATGCAAAAACTGCAAGCGATCAAAAACTGGAGCCGGGGAAGGCCTGGGAACGAGGCTAGACTGAAGGTAGACATGGTGGGTGGTTTACCACCATTAACTTTGTATTGATCAGTCCCAAATGAAGAGCTGTAGTGATACTGCCTTATGTGGCGTACAGTCCTTGGACATGCAGACATTACTTATACTAGAAATTGTGTTGACCTAATCTGATTTTGTATCATCTCTCCCTCTTTAGGGTTCTACTCATACCCTTCCCACAGTACTGACATCATCCATAACAACTCCTCCTATAGTAACTACCCCACTGACTCCTTTTGTAATTAAAGATAGCAATCACAATATGTCGTTCTAAATACATGTCTGAGAAACGTATAATTATGGATCAAATTTCTATTTCTGTTGTATTTACAGGGTGTGTACTTGGTGGGTTTTGCTACTATCTATGGCTAAACAAGGTTAGTCACGTTACTGTCTGCAAAAGTGCTTAAGCTTACAAATTTTTATTTTTGGACTGAGTGGAAACCAATAAGATACACCATGCAACAACTGATTTTTAAGAGCCATGTAAACCATACAAATTATTTACTCCAAAAAACTACTTCTGCCATGTGCCTAACCCACTGAAAAATACATGCATGACCCCAGTCAAGCTTTCCTTGTGCTAGCCTGCAGTTTAGCCAGAATAGCTGGTTAGGTAGAACAAATGGCTCCATTGTATGGTACCCTCCATGACAATTTTCTCAAAGCTATTAAGCACTTTCGCAGACAGTAACGTGACAAACCTTGTGTAGCCATAGATAGTAGCAAAACCTAGCCTCGTTCCCAGGCCCCACTTAGCTTTCCGTCGCTTTACTGAAAGCGACAGAAAGCTGTTGCTTGGTGTATCTTATTGGTTTCCACTCAGTCCAAAATCAGACACATCAAAGTTTTTCATTGTGGTAGGGCTGGTTTTATAGTCGGTATGGAATAAAGAAATCACCTATTGGTTTCTCTTCATGGCTACAGAACCTTCCCCAAGTTACAAACCATTGAGAACTTGCAAGCCAATTAGACAGTCATATCTTGGGTGTGGGTAAAAATTGCCCAGTAGATCTACTAGAATGTGAATCAGGATGGATGCCAGCCTGGTGTAGACACCAGCTTGAGATGCTCAAACTCTGGTTCCATCTTGCTACTATGGATGATAGCCCTGGTACTAAAAGATTTTTAAATGGTCACTAGAACTAGCTAACAAGGGTGAGTCTACCTGGTGTTTTCATGCAAATAAAGTGCTTACTCAGATTAATCTTGGATACGTAAATCAAAGTAACTTCTGTCCTAAGGAATTTATCATTACTCAAGTAGCTAACCGATAAAGCTAACCAAAAATGAAGAGTGTGAATCTGGGACCATAATATCTATTGTACAGGCTCAGGGTGAAGGCTACGTAAATATGGAGTTATAAAACAACAACCTAGGCCACAGGATTACATTAGTGGTATTCTGTGCAGGGGTCATAGCAGCCCTTCGAGAGGATTGTCTCTCACTTCATGTGGAGACTGGTCGCTACAGAACTCCAAAGACATCATATCATCTCCGGACCTGCGCATTGTGTTTATCAAATGCGGTTGAAACTGAATTACACTTTATTATTAAATTATGCTGTGTTCATGATGATGTATTTTGGTGTGACACCATGGTGTGCCATATAATTTATGGTGTCTCATTAGCCTCATTCCCAGGCCCTGCCCAGCTTTCCGTCGCTTGGAGTACGGAAAAGCGATTTTTCGTTCGCACGTGGGGAGAGCCTGGGAACGAGGCTAGCATCTGCATGATGTTTCACAATGTCTATAATGTCTCATGGTGTTTCTGTATCATGGCATCTTATTGTGTCTCATTGTTCATTATGTCACTAAACCATACTTAACCACATCTGTACTAGACTCTATGTACCTCACTCTACCATGGCCTATGTACCATCATTCTACCTCATTCTATCACGGCTCTACCTGACTCTCTTATCCTGACTGTACGTTCCTCACTCTACTATAGTCTACCTTCATTTTACTTCACTGTACCATACTTCACCATGGTTCTACTTATTTCTATCCCCAACTCTGCGTATCATGTTCTACATCTCTCTACCATGGTATAATTAAATGATCCTACCTTATTCAATACTCTAATTAACATGGCTCTACTCACCATATTCTACCAAGATTATATATCATGGTCACACTCGTGCTTATTAGCTATAGTGCTTGTAGGTCTTTGAAATTGAATGACTGACTGTTATATTTATGTACCTGCACTTGTGGCAAAAGCAAGTACCTAGCATTGTTCTCCCTTTTATTGAAGGGTGTGGGTCAAGATCCTCACAACACTCCTTGGATACTTGTGAATGTTGTTAATGTCCCAATTCGGATCAATGAATCTCAATAAAGGCATGTATAATTCTGGATGGAAGTCGGGAAATCTCTCCCCTCATGCATACTAATACTTGAATTTAGCTAGCTCTGCGTGGCACCCCTAGGCAACATTCTGTTCATTGGTCCTCAAGAATATGATTAGTGGTGTCATGTTTGTTCTGTGGTAGCACTGGATTGGGTTGACTTGAGAAAATGTAGCATGTGAAATATTCATAGGTTCAGTTATGTGCGGCATCTTAAACCCCTAGCCCCAACCCTGGTTTGCCTTAACCCTAAAATCCCTAACCCTAATCTCATTAACCCTAATTGAGCCTATGAATCTAATTAAAGCCCGACAGAGCACTAAAATTTTGACTAACCCTAGACCTCAGCATCTCCCATGAACAACCCTGGGTTCAGTCAGCTGTCCAATGGGAGGGTTCGAGTATGTTGACTCTCATGAACTTCATTATTGACGTTCTGTTGAAACATTGGCAGGAATGGAATGGGATTGAAAGGAATGGGTAAATGATTACAAATATTTATGAGTATGCCCTAACCCTTTCATGGACTCAAGCCCGAACAGAACAGGGCTATGAATCTCATTAACCCTCATTTCATATCATATTCTTGAGGACCAATGAACAGAATGTTGCCTAGGGGTGCCACACAGAGCTAGCTAAATTAGTATGCATGAGGGAGATTGCCCGACTTCCAGGCAGAATTATACATGCCTTTAATGAGATTCATTGATCTGAATTGGGACATTAAACAACATTCACAAGTAGCCAAGGAGGGTTAATGAGATTCATAGCCCTGTTCTGTTCGGGCTTGAGTTCATGAAAGGGTTAGGGCATACTCATAAATATTTGTAATCATTTACCCATTCCTTTCAACCCCATTCCATTCCTGCCAATGTTTCAACAGAACGTCAATAATGAAGTTCATGAGAGTCAACATACTCTAACCCTCCCATTGGACAGCTGCCTGAACCCCGGGTTGTTCATGGGTAATGCTGAGGTCTAGTTAAAGCCAGCTCATTAATATTCATGAATGGACAGAAACACTCCAGATTTTAGAGCTGTCAGGCTTTAATTAGATTCATAGGCTCAATTAGGGTTAGGGAGATTAGGGTTAATGAGATTAGGCTTAGGGATTTTAGGGTTAAGGCAAACCAGGGTTGGGACTAGGGCTAGGGTTAGTATGTACTTTCTGCAAAGAGATGTAGAAGAAATGGGTGTGGCTTTCAGAAAGTAGTTGTGTTCCCTACTTATGCAAATCCAGAACCAAGTACTAAATTTGCATGGCCATAACTACATCAAAAAAATTCTCAGAGTTTCATCATTACCTATTAGCTACAAAAGCACAATAATTAAATGTCTACACAGTCCTAGTAGTTAAAGCCAACATGTTCAGCGATCATGTTTTTCCTTGTGTGGCCCAAACAGTGGACGACGACGGTGCTGCTTCTGATGCTCTGGGAACATGGAGATGAAGAAGTTGGTCCAACCACCCATGCGGTTGCGAATGAGGTCAAACTTTTGAGGCTCTCTCTCTGCTCTTGCAAATGTCTCAGGATTCACACATGTAACAGTGACAAGGTTTGGACCTGTCTTTCCCTACAACAAAGTTTGAAGCAGAGGATTCATGAAAGATACATAGTGATAAACTCACAAACATGATTTATTGAACAATTGAACATTTGTGTTAGCTGCATCAACACAACTGCCCATTAGATGTATCTTGACCATGTTTACCATGTTGCTACTTCTAAGGAACTGGATGTCAGAATCCAATGCTACTGGGTGAATGAAGGGCATAATAGGGTAAATATGAGTGAGCTACACACTTGTGCTGACTTAGAAACCGGTTATAGCTAGAAATTGGTTTACTTTAGTAAACTCTAAGAGCCTCACTGTTGGAGGTTTTTTTTTTTGGGGGGGGGGGGGGTAGGGGGTAATCCAGTAATTAAGTAAGGAACAATACAGCAGCTTCCTCTGAACTAATGGCAGTTGGCAGTTTACCTCAGCAAAAGTATCGATGAATTCCACCAGTTTCTCCTCTGGGAAGTCTTCCTTGATTGTGATATCCACCTCACAGCCATTTGGAAAATAGCTGCAGATTAACATTTTGTTGCATTATTATCTATGCAATTTGGAGCAAAACATTGTGCAATGGATCTGTCCATTGAGTGTGGAAATCAATTTTTCAACTTGTTACAGATAAAGAGTATATAGTTTCTACTAGCAGTTAATCACTATGAAATACAGTAGAAAGTCACACATGTTGGGACCAGACGCTGTTGGATGACTGAAATGTTGGATAACCACAGGGTGTGCATTACAATGACAGCCCACCCAATGCAAACCGTATCTGAGCTTGAGTGAACTGAAGCACGAACGAAACCACGTGTACACGTGACATTTTGTCCATTCAGCAAAAAATTGTCAACTTGAAAATGCACCTCGAAGGTTGGTGAAAAGCAGCTTTCGGATGTGTGGAAGAGGTGTAAGTCCAGAGAGTCCAAGATCAAAGTTAGCTGTAGTTGGTTTGTGGGACCGCATCGCTCACCATACTTCGCAGCTCCGAGTTTACACGTACAAAGTGTGTCACGGAGCTCAACAGAGCTGTGGATGCTTCGAAGATGAGGAGCAAAATTGTAAATAGCTTGTGCTGCTACCAGGTATAGTGCCGAAATTGCATGCCAGCTTATTAAATCACATGACAATTATTACTAAATTGAGAGCATCCTACGTTGATGACATGAATGATGACGTGCTGGAAGTCAACAGCTTTTCTTGTAAGTGACTTCCTACTGTAGCAGGGTGTACCCATCATATTTGAAGTGGTCGGATTACTAGTGGGTACATAAGTACATAACAGCTAGAGGGGTCTGGGGGCATGCCCACCCCCAAGAAAAATTTTGGAACTTAGTGGCCATGGGATAGCTTCTGAGACCATTTTTGGCCTAAAACAATGCTTTTCAGGAGCCAGACGACAGACGTTCACATGCATAAGCATCTACCTTTCTTCCCCTTTGCGCTGTGTAGCACTGGTTTTGGCTTCCCAATTGTTCGCCACACCCTTTGCAGATGAGGTTTGTGAGACTAATTGTTCACTTGAAAAACAGAAAGTTGATGGAAGAAAGACTCAAAAGAGATTCTTTTGCACTGTTTGCAGCTATCTTTCAAGTTTCAACATGTGGCATGTCACCTGCCAACACAAGTGCTGTGTGCGTGTAGGCTATCCACTGAGCAGTGGTACTAATTGGCGATGCCAAGCAAGCCATGCATGAGTGAAGAAAAAGTGGTCCAGTTGAAACAGCCTGACTGGTCGGTGGCTATGGCCCCTGTGTATGTAGTAACTATCCTAAGTAAGAAGGTTTAATGGCACTATGACACCACCTAGTATAAGATGCACTGTTTAGTCGCATGGCCTACCTAGACAACTTCTTTTCATCATAGGGCTTGAGAGTATCAATGATATCCATGGGTTCAACATTAGGAACTGGGGAATCCTGTTGAAGAATTGGTGCATCAATGTGTATAAAGGTGGACAAATTTCACAGTAGCATCCAAAAGTTTGACATTGTGCTGATAACTGTTCACACACTATGAACGCTATAGCACGAAAGTAGTAAATCAGGAGGACAGCTAGTACCACAATACTAAATTTTGGTTATCCTAATGACTGCAGAACATGTTGTTTACAAATTTCTTCAAAGAAAATGCTAGCATACAATTACACATGTATAACAGAAAGGTGTTCTGACCTGAGGAAAAGGCTGGGCACTGCAGTCAGAAGCAGTGGGTTGGCCACTCAGCCGGCCGTCTGGAGTAGCTGCACAGCCAGATCCTACGTTCACATAGCTCTCAAATGTGCCAGTACCAGTCATCATCTGAATGAGAATTCAGTGTTCATTACTACTGTCTATTGAGAGCTACAGTTTACCCAAGCCTGGAAATGACCAAAGTGCTTCTTACAATTAACTGGGTTTGTTTTTTTTGACGACCTATACTTCATGTAAGGAGCTTTATATCAACTGCCATATCACCCCAAGCCAATGAATATGGGCACTTAATAGGAGAAAAGTCAGAAGTAAGCGGTGCTTGAACAGAGTTTTGTCCAAGTCTTGTCCCACCTAATTAACGGTCATTGTATTCATGAATGGTGAAACCATAGATAGGATATCCAATAATAATTATGCCTCCATGCTTCAAAATGAACCAGCACACTCTAGAGATCTGAACAGCAACTGCAAAGTGATCATTCTGGGGTCAACAGCAACAGTCACTTTGTTCTCAAATGGTGCTGTTGAAAATGAACTTAAAACATCTTGAATGGTAGACTAAGTATGAAGTGATAAGACATGGTTGTGCCATCTTAAAATGTAGAAGAGTTATTCTAGTGTCTCATGGATGAATTTTCATGAAGTCCTTACCTGCCACACAAAGGGCTTTCCAGGTACATCATAGTACTTCATGAGTTCTTTGTACTTCTCACCCAGAGGTCCTTCATAGAAGACCTCATAAGAGATTGTGTTCATTTGATCAGCCAGCCACACAGCCAACTCATTCACCTACAATAGAAGCAGTTGTGAGACAAGTGCTCCATTACTGTGGGGTGAGCTCGAGTCAGCAGCTCACTGCTAGTTTGTCATGGCACACAAACCATGGTTTCCTTGACACTGTCTACTGCATTTGACAACACCAAGTGACATCAAGTGCAAGTCTCTACGTACAGGAGCATTATAGATCGAGGAATTGTTATGGCTACTGTCACATAGTATCGTGGAGTCAGACTACCATTTTTCATGTGACTGGCTCCGCGAGACTAACTGTCATATTCCACACAACATTGCAAGCACATACCAAGGTAGCTGCTAGCTAGCAGTATGAAACTGCAAGCGACACCACAGTGGGGGTGAGAGTCTTGGAATGAGGCTACCACTCACATTTTCAACAAAACGAACTGTAAAGACTTCTTTTTCAGAAGTAGCTTGTTCTTGCTTACAGTTTTCAACCCTCAACTCTTGTGATTAGCAGCCATTGATGTTATTATACAATGCAAGTTGCTTGTGCTTTTCAATGCATGCACTCTCAGTTCTGTAAAAAATGTATTCGCTCAGATATTGCATTCTGCATGAATTGAGTGCATGAGTGATGATACCAAAAGAGCACCCACTCACGATGATATATGGTAAGTGGTCTAACAAGGCAAACATGCATACACACACATGCATGGAATGCAGTCCCACTAGTGTGGGGCTCGCTCAGGCTCACCCCAACCAATATATACACATCTATCTCATCCAATATGTGAACAATCAATGAACCACACCTCCCCGTAAGAAGAAAGGCCTGGATGTACAGTTGACCACTGTCAGGAGCCATGGCTGGCATTGTCCATATAGTGGAGTAGTTGAATCTCAAAAGTAGTCCCACTTTGTGTAGTTTTCCTTTTCATTTTCTAAAACCATTACCAGGAGGAACACGCATGTATGTTTTTCCATTTGACATCCATCTTTCCTTTTAACAGGGACATGTGGTCTGCTGATTGTTTCCATACGTGACAGTCCCGTGTAGAGATTATTCGTTGATATTTTGAAGTGCCGTATCGCTGAACTTCCTTTAAGAGCGGGGCTCACACGTGCTTTGTAAGATATTCACACATCTACGAAGCACGCATCAGCCCCACCCTTACTGAAAGTTCAGTGGTACAGCACTTTGAATGTGGCAATGCGATCGAAATACGCAATGGAATAATTTTTTGATTTCTACACAGGATTGTCACATATCAATGTAACATCACCACAATGCTACAATAATTATCACGCAAATACGTATGTGCTGAACACTCCTACCTCTTCATCAGCTGAGGTTGTGCCAAACTTTGGGAGACCAAGAGCATACTGTCTTAGATCTTTGAATCTTTCAGCCCACATATCAGTGTGTATGATCCCTTCCCCCGTATCATCATAGAATGGCTCCACCATCCTAAAACAAACAGCATATCAGATAATGCGCCTTTCACCTACTAACTATTGATCCGAAGCAGTTGCAGAATAGTGACATTTAAATCATAGCACAAATTTTCTCTTTCATTCAACAGATTTTCAGCAACTCTACTATATCATGTGCCTCAAGCATAAGAGAGGCACTATGTAGTTTGTCAGGAAATATATATGCAAACTCACTTCTCTCCCCAGTTGTTGATCAGAGCCATTCGCAACACCTCCAGTGTGGTGACTGTATTCTCACTGTATACCATCTGCTTCACATTGTAGAGGCAGTTTACCACATTTGCAAAACCCGTAAACATTGGAGTGATGATGTGGAACCTGAAATAAATGAAATGTGCAAATTAATTTATTCCTCCATACATCAAAGAAAGATGTGTTCAACTACCTTCAAGGACAGTAGATATAAATACTGAATTGCATGTTTAAATTGTAAGGCTATTCACATGTTACTGTAACTCGGAAACAATTTATTTTTGTTGGCCAGGACAGCAACAAAAATTAACAGTGAATTATTAAAACAAAGATTACTTTACCCCAACCCTAACCCAGGCATCTGACTTATTTGCATGGTATGTATTGTGAGCAATAAAATACACTGGTTATGCCTGGATATAAGTGAACAGCTACAGTGCTATGTAATGCGTTCCTTTCGGCATGCTAATTGGACACAACAATTGTTGGTCCACCCATTTGCCCTCACAAGTGATCGATTGTCACACTATAGGTATATATTTAGACACAACTGTAGCTAACTTTTGCAAACTACTTTATGCAAGCGGCAGCGCTCATCTGCTAGTCAATCTCTTGCCGGCAATGTTACCCATTTGTTGTCTTTACACAATAATAATTTAAATGTCAAAATATCTTCATAGCCCATCGGTTTCCACAAAAAAATTTTAACACAAAAATTTATCTTACGAAATATTTTCTCTCGATTTACAGTACATCTCAAGACATATTTCATCATGAATTCTGACTACTAATATCTTCACCTTGATCCACCATTAGTCAAATCCCTCCCACTCTCCATGCAGCCTTCCAGTAGACAGGAGAGCAGTGGAGAGGGACAAATCTGCCAGGGGCGACCATACACACCAAGAATCAGCCCAAAGAGGTTCTCCACTAGCCTCCTCAGGTGAATCAGGAAGATGTCCTATGTGAATTTAATGTGAGATTAGAGCTATCTCTGGGGATATATGTGGCAAGCAATAGCTGTCTCAAATACTAACTATAACTAAATAAACTCATTGCACGCATGCAGCAAACTCACACTGTGCTATACACTGCACATACTAAGGGGCTGTCCTCTACCATCCTAAATATGCTGGTGACTATCAAGTGGGCAGCACAAGTATGGATAATAAATTACAGTGCATCAGCTGTTATAATATCAATGTGTAAGCATTGCCAGGTGGCTAAGTGAAGTGGAAGAGAGTGCTGATCAATGTTGCACTTACTTTGAACTTTTCAAAAGTGTCGATATCCTTTGTCAGTGGAGTGCGGTAAGACTTCACTCCACCAGCCAGCCACAGTGGCCCAGCAGGCTGGTAGTCTGCACCAGCATTCAGAGTGAAGATGACAGCCTGTGTAATAAATGATAGCCTGTGTAGCTAATAGATGATAGCCTGTGTAATAGATGATAGCCTGTGTGATAGATGACAGCCTGTGTAATAGATGATAGCCTGTGTAATAGATGATAGCCTGTGTGATAGATGATAGCCTGTGTAATAGATGATAGCCTGTGTGATAGATGATAGCCTGTGTAATAGATGACAGCCTGTGTAATAGAAGATAGCCTGTGTGATAGATGATAGCCTGTGTAATAGAAGATAGCCTGTGTAATAGAAGATAGCCTGTGTAATAGAAGATAGCCTGTGATAGATGATAGCCTGTGTAATAGATGATAGCCTGTGTAATAGATGATAGCCTGTGTAATAGATGATAGCCTGTGTAATAGAAGATAGCCTGTGTAATAGAAGATAGCCTGTGATAGATGATAGCCTGTGTAATAGATGATAGCCTGTGTAGCTAATAGATGATAGCCTGTGTAATAGATGATAGCCTGTGTGATAGATGATAGCCTGTGTAATAGATGATAGCCTGTGTAATAGATGATAGCCTGTGTAATAGATGATAGCCTGTGTAATAGATGATATAGCCTGTGTAATAGATGATAGCCTGTGTGATAGATGATAGCCTGTGTAATAGATGACAGCCTGTGTAATAGAAGATAGCCTGTGTGATAGATGATAGCCTGTGTAATAGAAAATAGCCTGTGATAGATGATAGCCTGTGTAATAGATGATAGCCTGTGTAGCTAATAGATGATAGCCTGTGTAATAGATGATAGCCTGTGTGATAGATGATAGCCTGTGTAATAGATGATAGCCTGTGTAATAGATGATAGCCTGTGTAATAGATGATAGCCTGTGTAATAGATGATATAGCCTGTGTAATAGATGATAGCCTGTGTGATAGATGATAGCCTGTGTAATAGATGACAGCCTGTGTAATAGAAGATAGCCTGTGTGATAGATGATAGCCTGTGTAATAGAAAATAGCCTGTGATAGATGATAGCCTGTGTAATAGATGATAGCCTGTGTAATAGATGATAGCCTGTGTAATAGATGATAGCCTGTGTAGCTAATAGATGATAGCCTGTGTAATAGATGATAGCCTGTGTAATAGAAGATAGCCTGTGTAATAGAAGATAGCCTGTGATAGATGATAGCCTGTGTAATAGATGATAGCCTGTGTAATAGATGATAGCCTGTGTAATAGATGATAGCCTGTGTAATAGAAGATAGCCTGTGTAATAGAAGATAGCCTGTGATAGATGATAGCCTGTGTAATAGATGATAGCCTGTGTAATAGATGATAGCCTGTGTAATAGATGATAGCCTGTGTAATAGATGATAGCCTGTGTAGCTAATAGATGATAGCCTGTGTAATAGATGATAGCCTGTGTAGCTAATAGATGATAGCCTGTGTAATAGATGATAGCCTGTGTAATAGAAGATAGCCTGTGTAATAGAAGATAGCCTGTGATAGATGATAGCCTGTGTAATAGATGATAGCCTGTGTAATAGATGATAGCCTGTGTAATAGATGATAGCCTGTGTAATAGAAGATAGCCTGTGTAATAGAAGATAGCCTGTGATAGATGATAGCCTGTGTAATAGATGATAGCCTGTGTAATAGATGATAGCCTGTGTAATAGATGATAGCCTGTGTAATAGATGATAGCCTGTGTAGCTAATAGATGATAGCCTGTGTAATAGATGATAGCCTGTGTAGCTAATAGATGATAGCCTGTGTAATAGATGATAGCCTGTGTAATAGATGACAGCCTGTGTAATAGATGATAGCCTGTGTAATAGATGATAGCCTGTGTAATAGAAGATAGCCTGTAATAGATGATAGCCTGTGTATTAGATGATAGCCTGTGTAATAGATGATAGCCTGTGTAATAGATGATAGCCTGTGTAATAGAAGATAGCCTGTGTAATAGAAGATAGCCTGTGATAGATGATAGCCTGTGTAATAGATGATAGCCTGTGTAATAGATGATAGCCTGTGTAATAGATGATAGCCTGTGTAATAGATGATAGCCTGTGTAGCTAATAGATGATAGCCTGTGTAATAGATGATAGCCTGTGTAATAGATGATAGCCTGTGTAATAGATGATAGCCTGTGTAGCTAATAGATGATAGCCTGTGTAATAGATGATAGCCTGTGTAATAGATGATAGCCTGTGTAATAGATGACAGCCTGTGTGATAGATGATAGCCTGTGTAATAGATGATAGCCTGTGTAATAGAAGATAGCCTGTGTAATAGATGATAGCCTGTGTAATAGATGATAGCCTGTGTAATAGATGATAGCCTATGATGATAGGGTACAATGTTTCTCCAGCCCTGAATACTAAAGTTACAGTGAGCAGAAGTGTAAACTATAAAAACGATTTTGAGACAGCAATGGATAATTATAAGCAAGAACAACATCGAATGCAGTGACATTGATGCCTAGTTACAACTGTTAGGGTTAAGGTTAGGTCTCAGCGCTAAAGACATGTGTTTCATTGTCACAGATATACCTAGTTGTGACTCACATGTAGGGTGAAGATGTAGGCAAACTTGAACTCAGAACTTCCTTGAAACATGGGCTCATAGCAACCATCACATGCATAGTCTCGTGCCACAGACAGCAAATCCGATGGATGTTTTACATGAGACTTCTTGAATGATTCTCTAAGAACCTTGTGAAGGCCTGCAGTTGGGATTAAGCTGAATAATATATACTACCGGTAGCTCACTGAACTATTACATGGCAACTATTACTCCCTGGCTGAAAAAAAAATCCTGTAATTCCATTCCATGCATTTGCACAAATCCTGTTTAAAATTTTCAGCACTCTGACAGACTCACCATGCACCATCTTGTCATCATTGAAGAGAATGGGGTGAGCACCACCACTGAGTAGAGCCCTGGCAGCCTCTTGCCTCACTTCCTTGGGGGTTGTAGGTGTCAGGCGGAGGGAGACACATGGTGAATTCAGTGGAAGACGGCGACATGCCTTGAGACACATCAGTGTGATTTCATTGCAACCGTCCTCGCCACACCTGTCATTATTGGCTAGGTAGCCTCCAAGTGTAACCTACATTGTTCATAAATATATCTGGTCACAGGACATATAGTTCTTTATTATTATGCATGTATTATTCTTCAGTTATTGTGATCCCTATAGGCTCACATAGGTTAAGGCTGTCCCAAGATGTAATATTCATGATGACACGGAACTACATAAAGTGGTTTACAAATTACAGAGACTGAATGCATGTGGCTGCCATGTGTAGGCTTCTTGCCTTTGCTAGTGTTATTCTGGTCATTAGTGTGTATCGTATAGCTTATAGCTTTGTGTTATTAGTGGTTGACTTACCAACAAGCTATATGATTAAGACCAAGCACTGCATGTTTCTGGGAGCAGGAGACGGGATTATGACTTGAGCCACATCAAGCGATGATGACCTAACACCTTTGGTGATATATATACAACTTGAGATGACCAGTGACAGTAGCAGCAGTCTCTGTTTCCGCGTCCAGTATGTTAGTAAAACTAATCAGCAACACACTCTCAAAGTTACAGCCAAAAAACTGGAGAGGTGAGCCTTGTTAGTTGAAATAAGTGTTAATTTGAGGCGTAAAAACACATAATTGCTGCTAGGAGTTTGATTTTGTGCTTCTTGTTGTGCTTCTACCCAGATTCTAAAAGCTTAAGCAAAGAGTTTCACTCAATATCTATTATGCAGGGTATGGAAGGACAGTTAAGGTTCCACATACAACACAATTATCAAGGTGTTCATGTTTATTGCAATGTTGGCATGTGGGTGTGTTGGTTTTCCAACAATTGGTAAACAATCAACAATCTGTTTACAATAAAGTTCCCGCAGTTTTAACCAACAAATATAATAACAATACTTGCTCAAAATATGAAGCAGAAATTGAGCCATAATCAAATTTGGAGTATGCCGTGAAGTTTCACATGGTGACTGTGTACATGCTACAATATGCAAGAATCGTTTTCCTCAACAGATTGCTTCTCTCAACTGTACTATAAAAAAGAGGGATGCATTTGACATGAAGGCATATAGAAACAGAAGTACACACCTGTTGTATCCACTGATTCAAGGAATCTCCAGTGGGGAAGGGGGTTGCCCCTCCAGCGCCAACTACACAGGTTGTGCCATAGGTCGTGTGGCCAGTGGGAATGTTGTAACGGTTCAGGACCACATTCTCATCAAACTTGATGAAAAATGCTTCAATTATGTCCTGAGCCTGCAGGAGTTCAATATGAATTCATCACTCACAAGTTCAAGTACCGGTAGTTATAAAAGACAAGCTCGCAATATTTACATGTGATATCCTCATTGTACACTGACCACTATGTACTTCTTCTATATCATGTGATATCAAAGCATTATATCCCAAAAAGAAAAGCTTTGAGTTTATATCAGTGGGTGTTGTATAAAAAATACTACAAGTGCTTGCGATGGTCTAATAATTGTTCAGTTCGCCAAAATTTGAACACAAAAATTAACTGACGTAATCAATGAGTATACAGGGTATACTGGTGCGCTAGCACGTGGCTAGCGTTAGTGTTGCAAATGGTGTGCCATATGAACGTGGGCCCATACGAACGTTAACCTGCTGTCATGAGCCTTCGTCGATACTTGAAGCCAGTGAACAAGCTTTCGGTACGTGGCCAACAACAATGCAACATGTTCGAGGCATTACATCTTGGGCACGATGACTCGACTTCCCATCTTCTCTAGCTCTCTGTGCTGTCACATGTGCTGTCACATGTCGTGTACTGAATTATTCTATTAGTAGCCCACCCCAATTGGCACCAAACGCAATAATTAAATATGCAATTGGCTTGAAAAGTGCAGAATGCAAACGTTAAATGCCGCAATTAAAACAGGTCCTACGGTAACACACAACCGTTAAAAAGGAAGCAATAACATCTGAGTAGATGAATTAACAGTAGACAAGCAGCAGTAGGTGAACTAGGATGTCTCCATGCTGCTACCCCATCCTTTGCTTCATCTAGGATTATTGACAGTGGAAGTGTGGTAGTGCAATGGCCATAATAAACATTGCTAAGTGGGTGTGCAAAAATCTCACATACAGTAACTCTTGCTACCTACTTACGCAGAGCTGCCAACCTCATGACATGCAAATGAGTGAGACATGCCAAAAAAATGAGTGAGATGGGGGTCTCCAAGAGTGAGACATGCTTACGAAAAATAACATCTTGTAGCTCTTCCACTGTGACAATGAATGAACAGAAACAAGTATAATGCATTAAAGAGTTTCACAAAATCTAATGGCAAATATAGTTAGCTCTGGCTGCTATGCGCCCTATTATACTCCATCGTAGCCCTTTTAGCAGTTTACAAAACAGCACTTGTTGGCTCATACTTGAAACATGGCTCTGGATTAGCAAGTTTGATGGTAAGGATACTAGACAGTGTCCCATCAAGTTTGAGACTGGGTCTAAAAGCAGTCTTATTCTTAGTCACCATACTAAAAACTCTCTCCTCTGCAGCATTAGAATGTGGCAAGACAAGTACCAACAGCACTAGGCCCTTCTACACTGTCGTCCATCTCGGTCTGAAGTTACACGTGGACGTTGATTACCCAGTCCTGATTCCGTCCCGGACCATGGTGGAGTGTAAACTAGGGATACCCAGACTTTCCGTTCCGGATTTTGTCTGGCAGCTTTGGAGAATAATCGGAGCTGCGAGACAAAGTCCGGAACGGAAAGTCTGGTTTCGAGGCTAACTGTAAGTGTAAATTATGTGCGTGGCATACGTAATATACTGCGCGTGAGATCGAGGTTATAATGCGTGTGAGAGTGAGATTGTGTCTAAATGCGTGTGTCTCACGCAGAATGCGTGAGAGTTGGCAGCTCTGCTTACGGTACATGCCTTTACAAATGACACTATGTTTTGAAAACTATTCCTGTTACTGAAGGCTTAATCAAAGCTCCAGGAAAACCAAAGCAAAGCTTCAGGAACTTTCTGAAATAAAAAAAAAACCTAGTAAAGTCTTTAAAGACAGTTACTGTATCTGATACAACAGCTCCATTACAAAACATACTCTTTCAGGTGTGAGAATGCCCTTTTGTATGTCCCTTTTATAGTAGCTGATGAGCAGTTGGTCCAGCCGTCCCACAGATACTATCTGGCCCACCAGGTGAAGGCAGCAATGCATGCTGAAGATCATTTGCACTGCATCACTGTGGTAAAGAACAATACACTCATACATTAACTACTCAATATGGCTTGGTGTTATCTGATAAATCCTCACGAGGCCAATTGTCTCCAGATCAACTTGTCACAAGATCAACTTGCCACCAGATCAACTTGCCACCAGATCAACTTGTCACAAGATCAACTTGCCACCAGATCAACTTGCCACCAGATCAACTTACCACCAGATCAACTTGAGGGTTGACCTCATGACAAATTGCTCTCACGAGGATTGATCTCGTGAGAGTTGACCTTATAACAAATTGATCTCACGAGGATTGATCTCATGACAAATTGATCTCACGAGGGTTGATCTCATGACGAGGGTTGATCTCATGACGAGGATTGATCTCATGAGGGTTGATCTTGTGAGAATTGATCTCATGACAAATTGATTTCACGAGGATTGATCTCGTGAGAATTGATCTCACGAGCGTTGATCTGGTGGCAATTGATCTCGTGAGAATTGATCTCATGACAAATTGATCTCATGAGGGTTGATCTCATGACGAGGGTTGATCTCATGAGGGTTGATCTCATGAGGGTTGATCTCATGATGAGGGTTGATCTCATGACAAGGGTTGAGGGTTGATCTCATGAGGGTTGATCTCATGACAAGGGTTGATCTCATGAGGGTTGATCTCATGACAAGGGTTGATCTCATGATGAGGGTTGATCTCATGACAAATTGATCTCACGAGGGTTGATCTCATGAGGGTTGATCTCATGACAAGGGTTGATCTCATGATGAGGGTTGATCTCATGACAAGGGTTGATCTCATGAGGGTTGATCTCATGAGGGTTGATCTCATGACAAGGGTTGATCTCATGAGGGTTGATCTCATGACAAGGGTTGATCTCATGATGAGGGTTGATCTCATGACAAATTGATCTCACGAGGGTTGATCTCATGAGGGTTGATCTCATGACAAATTGATCTCACGAGGGTTGATCTCATGAGGGTTGATCTCATGACAAATTGATCTCACGAGGGTTGATCTCATGACAAGTGTTGATCTCATGATGAGGGTTGATCTCATGACAAATTGATCTCACGAGGGTTGATCTCATGAGAATTGATCTCATGACAAATTGATCTCACGAGGGTTGATCTCATCAAAAGAAGCCCTCAAGACTGTGCAAATATTTCACTATATAGAAGTTCCATTTGATTGTCTATATGGAATATTCAACTTGCATTTCCAAAGCTTGACTAACCTACTGATCAAATAACACATTGATACTGAAGTTCTCATGTATAGCAAAGCAATTTTGTACCTTTAGTTCACACCTTACATTAATCCTTCTTACTTACTGGAAAGTGAAAGTGTTGGGGTCACCTACAGCCAGGCGGAACATGCGCCTTGCAACGTCCCTCATGTTTGAACGGTCTCTACAAATGAAATGACCATGTGACTAAAACAGTAGTGGAATCTAGCACTTAATATTTATGTTAGATCTCACTTACACAACAGCTGTAGTTAGTGGATTCATCTGCAAAGCTTTGCGAAATGCAAGTAAAGCAAACTTTAACAGGTACAACTGCACACCCTGGGAGAGAAAACATGCAAGTACCTTTAACATACTATGAGAGAAAACATGTAAGTACCTATAAACATACTATGTGCATTTTATTTGTGCACTGACATATATATATAGTCCGATACAGGGTTAGGAATGACTATGCACTATGTACCTCATATGCATAGATAGCACTCTGATAGAACAACTTTTGATCCTCAGTCAAATGCTTCTGCTTTAGCTTGTTGTGGAGCTCCTGCAACATTCCTGCTACACCCTACAGGGTCAAAGTATGTCCGGTTTGTAGTTGACCATGACAGCAACATGCACTGGCAGAGAAAGACAGTCCAGGAATCATTCAAATCAGACACAGAGGACTTTAAGAGTGCTTCTGAGAGTATATTTAGATCAAACTCCCTGTTACATCTTTGACAACCACAATACAAGAACAAATGTTATTAATACTTCCTGATGATGCTTCCTACTATGTATGTAGCAGCAATGTTACTCCACCACTCAAGAGTGAGCAGTTCTATAACCTTTTTCAGAATGATTTGGTGTCCAGGGACAATGTGTCCCATGTTACCACCTTCTGCAAGGCCAAGGTCCCAGGCAAAGTGCTTCTCTTTTTCCAAGAGATAGGGCATCACCTCTTTGCCGCTGGCAAGGGACAGACGCTCCAGCACCCCCACTATCAGTTCCTACACAAAAGCAGGGTTAAACCAACCTCAGAGCAAAAATACATAATAAAAGCAGACACATCTTTAGTAGTACTGCCTTATTATTACAGCTCTGCAAATAATTGTTCAGCTGATCTTCCCTAAATGCTCTCTACTCACTCTGATGAGTAATCAGCATAGATAATCTATAACTGCATCAACTAAGACAATCATACAGTAGGAAGTCACTTATCTGAACTTCAAATATCTGAATACGTCAGTTATTGAAACGCGTTTAGCAAAGCCACACCCACCATTTCTGGCTACTTTCATCGATGGGAAGTTGGTTTTAGCTCTTCAAATGGCTGCTATTGAGTGTTTCAGGGTTCGCCCTAACCATTATAAAACAGCTGAAGATGCAGGACAACTTGTACGGGTAAGGCAGGCTTTGCAACAAAAGCAAAACTAACTGTCAAAGTAAGCTGCTGAGTACCACTCTGCATGTGCAGAAAACTGAGCAACAGCTTACGGTTGTGCACATTCTAACACTTGCTACATACGCAGTGTCCAGAAGTCCACTTTAAGAGTCATGCAGTAAGGTCAGGGGATTGTATCACACACTGGTGACAGCAGCTCAGCGCTAGCGCTGCAGCTCACTCCACATACAGTTTGCGTCACATGGGCTAGCAATATAATGGGTGTCCTCGATCATACTTCAGTTACCTTAACATTTCAGTTATCTGAACACCTCTGGTCCCAACGTGTTTGGATAAGTGACTTTCTACTTTACTTTAACATCATACCAACAGTTATAAATGAAACTGAATAATCTAGATTAAGGGCACCACGGCTCTACGGCTGCGAGATAAAATCTGGGGTGGCCCAGGAATGAGGCTAGGCTATAGTAGCATTAGAAATTGACATATGCTAGTCATATACCACTTTTGTTTGTGTATAAATGTGCAAATCAGCCTGCTAATGTAATAAGGACAAATTACCGCCACAAAGTATCTAAGGTGCTCTGGGTAATTACGTTCTGACTGGAGTTGACTGTTAACTTGATGCTACACTGCACTGATGACACCGAGTTAAGCATTACTTAATATAGACAAGTCACAAAAAAGTTTTCTGAATGAAAACAAGTGCATGTAGGGATGGAACCCTCAAAAACCAACCAAACTAGATGGGAATGACACCACAACAATTTCACACCATCCCTACATCTTGTGCCATTTTGCCAACTATGCTTTGTGTTTGTTAGTTGTGTTCATAGGAGGGTTGTGGAAGGCAGTGGGATGGGTAGTGCTGGGTGTGGAGTGCATGTTGATGTGCATGGGGGGTGAGTTATGTTATGGGTGGCTGCGATGTAGTTGCTATGCTGAGAATGGCAGGTATGGTCTGTCTTGAATTAGTCTTGCAAGCCAGACCCTTTCTGTGCAGCGCCGATCGCTTTCAGTATGCGGCACACAGAGGGAAGAAGTTTGATGTTTGGATTTACAATTTCACTTCAAAGCATTTATGGCGATTCTTAGTTCCTTCCTCCGTGTGCCGATACTGAAAGCGATCTGCACTGTGGAACGGAAAGGGTCTGGCTTGTGAGACTAGTTTGAATGCAGAAACTGTCGAGTGCATGAGCTGGGTCTGTATGGTATGTTGGAGTAAGTTACGTTGTGAAATTTTATTGCTGCTGAACATGGCAGATATGGATTGTCTTTATGTAAAAGGCTGTGGAGTGAGCAGCGCTGAGTACAGCTAGTATTCATTTAGTGGGTGTGAATAGGCTAGAGAATTTTTTGGTGTGCATAGTTGGCAAAATGGCACAAGATGTGTGTGAAATTGTTGTGGTGTCATTCCCATCTAGTTTGGTTGGTTTCCATCCCTACATGCGCTTGTTTTCATTCAGAAAACTTTTTTGTGACTTGTTCCTGCTGTCTGAATGGTAAGAGAGAAGTAACATGGGAGGGTAGGCCGAGGGGAAGATGCATGGTGTGTACAGTATGATAGTAGAAAGAGCTAAGAATTGTCATAAATTCAAATGCTTTGAAGTGAAATTGTCAATCCAAACATCAAACTTCTTCATCTGGGGGGTTTAGAAGTCCAAGCAAGGCCTCATAAAAACCAAGTGCAAGCACATGAGTTTAATAAGGCTTTGCATGCAAGCTTATAAATCCCGTGCTCATTTCACGTGGACTAATGGGTTCACCGAAAAACTCTCCATAGACTGTCACCAGAGTATTGAGTCATAAGACCCCATTACAGAACTGTTTGATGGTGAGTAGCTATAGTCTAAATCAGTTTGAAACCAACGCATAGGGGTCTGTGGAGCTGAACAACCGCCAGTTCTTTGGCCACCTCTAGTGCAGAAGTTTTGGAATGAAGCCATGCACTGTTGACTCGGTGCTACTAGAGTTTGAGTATACCAAGCTACCAATAGGCTGCCACTTGCTTCGTTGGAGGAATATGAAGACTCAGGCACAACACAAAAGGAGGATGTTAAGACACCAGCCAAAGTGCTACCATCAACTCGCAGTAAACATTGTATGTGTACTATATGCATGTAGATGACTATAACAAGCAAATTTGAAATGTGAAAGTTGACAATAAAAAATTGAATATCAGTGGCTAGTGTTCTAAGTCATATGAAGTACTTGATGGTTAAAACACTAGCTGGCAACTTAACACTAGCTGGCAAATTTAGAACACTAGCTGGCAAATACCAGCCAGTGTTTTAACTATCAAGTATACTTCGTATCTAGGTGGGTTATATGACCAGCAACTAACTAGATTACATGCAAAATGACTTCAGCTATGGTCTAAATGGAAGTAGAAACTGCTGCACTTGCAAACTAGCTACATGTCCTCAGTGTGGGAATCCTCACATACACTTTCATTTACAGTATCTCTAGCAATACATACCTTATAATACTTCTCCTGGAAACATGCACATCCCCTTGATGTTTTGCGTTATACCACCTGACTTTGGCTGTTGCCGTCTTCATCTTTCACGGTAAGTTATAGCCTCGTACCAAGAACAGCCGGGGTACGAGGCTAGGTAAGTTATAGGTCTAAACACGTGCTCCACTTGCTATGAATAATTTTATTGTAACAAAATGGCGTATAAGCACTAAGCATTAACACTGGAGTGCTTGAGAATCACTGAAGAATAGTTCGAGCTCTACGACAACGATAAGTAGTGAGTGCAATACTTGGTGATTTATGCTATTTTTTCGCGTTTGAATTGTTGTAATAGCTTCAGCCGTTATCGTGCTTGCATGGCTGACAGTTACACTGACAGAAGAAAGAAGAAAGAAAGAAGGAAGTCAGAAGATAGACGATTTGCCCGTTTTAGCGACTCGCCGATCTGGTACTTCAGCGATGCCCTCCAGCAAAGTTAATGGTCCCGTTGCTCATGGAAGCACTCGATAATGCCTGATATGGCTCATAGAGGCCTTTGACTAATCTAACGTAGACATTTCGAGCGTGTCATTTGTGCACTTTTATTGTGGCCGGCATTTTTTTTCGGGGTCATCCCTACATATGGCGTACTACCGTACGCCATGATACCATAATCTCTTGTTACTTAAGTGGCTCCTAAAAGAGGGGGGTGGGTGTATTTTGAGAGTTGTGACATTTCTCTCGAAAATACGCCCACCTCACACACAGTTAGCCTAGCCCTTGTTATTTGCGCATGCAGTGATTTTTCAATGCCGCTTTTGGCATGCGCTTGCTTAGGCAAAAACAGCAAATGGTGTCTGCCTTCATTTGTTAGTCCCTCCCCTTGCACAGTGCTGCTTCTTCAGTGCTTCTTGCTTAACATAACAGCATATACTGCTGCATAAATAGGTGGGCGTACTTTCGAGAGAAAAGCACCCTTTGGAACAACTTCATTCAAAAAAGGGGGGTGGGCGTATTTTCGAGGGTGGGCTTATTTTCAGGAGATTACGGTACATGAGAACATGTGACCATGATTATGTGTGTTGTGCATGTAGTTGAGTCATAAAAGTCTGACTATTAAAGGAACCAGTACTGCTGTAACCCTCCCACAGAAGACAGTTACATACAGAATGTTGTGCGTACAAACCAACTGAAGGAGGGATAACAGACAACAGTGACTATGAAGGAGACAATTAGAATTGTAACTTAGTTTTTACACAGACCAGAATGTAAACTTCTTGTCAGACACAAACTGACAGTACCTTTGGACTAATGCGATAAGTTCCACACTTTTCTGAAAGACCGTATCCATTTGGACTATAGATAGGATAGAAAGATCATTGGTAATCTCAGAAACAAAAGCTATACGTGACAGTCCTGTGTAGGAATTGAAGATTATTCTGTCATGTATTTCGAGTAAGGGTGGGGCTCATATGTGCTTCGTAGATACATGAATATCTAATAAGTTTACGAAGCACGTATGAGCCCCACCCTTAACGGAAATTCAGCGATACGGGCGCTTTGAACACAGCGATGCGATCCAAATACGCGATGGAATAATCTTCGATTTCTACACGGGACTGTCACATATCTGGTATCTCATATGGCCAGGATTTACATTTTAGAAATATTCACTTACTTTCATGGGGACATACAAAGATTATCCAGCTACAACAGTATTGTCCTATTCCCGTGCTGTGTAATATTGCCTGTAGGTACCAGCATACCTATCATCAGTAAGAACTTGACCAAGCATCTTCTTGTAGCTGTAGCCCTTTCTGATCTGGATGGGTTGTGTTAAGACATCCGGTTCACCCTCACTCAGAACATCTTTCAGATGGGGCAGCCGAGGCACATCAAATTTGTGTTGCCTGAGGAGTTATCAATGTATCTATATATAAGGCCATCAGGTACGTACAGGAACATGTAATCTCATGGTACTTGCAGAGGGTGGAGTTGTGTATACATGTGCTAGTAAGTATATACCGTATGGCCGGAAAATTTGGCGGGAATTAAATTTGGCGGATTGCTCCATATGGCCCAGTACCAAAATTTGGCGGATTTTAATTTGGCGGTTTGTAATAGTTCGAGCTGAGCCAGCGCGACGTGACGTCATGTTATGCGCATAGACGTACGCCACACGTATGCGAACGAGTCTAGTCCGTTAGCTGTACTGTAGCGCTAGCCAACTAGCTGCTCTTTCTTCGGGCATATAATCGTTGTACTTGCCACTGCCCATGCCTTTGCGGGTGTGACTCGTTTCGTTCTTGGGCTCCTTTACGCCAGTGTTTGCTTCTTGTAGTTCTCTCTCTGTGAGGGAGGGGGCCTTCGTGGGTACCGCTGGACGAAAATACTTGAGTAACGCCATAGTCTAGTCCACTTGACACTAGTTTACGCTCGCCTTGCGATCGATCGACGATGTCGACTGATTGACGTCTTGTGCCCGGACGCTTGGGCACCGATTAGGACAAAAATTTGGCGGAATTTGGTGGTTCGCTTGTCCGACCGCCAATCTGCCAAATTTTCCGGCCATACGGTATGTAATATTTAACTACAAGATAGAAGGAAAGAACTGCAAACTTGCCAGGTGGAGTGCCATCGAGCAAAAGTAGCACTGAGCAGATACAGCACATGCTTGCTTGGAGGGTCCTCATACTGATTCGTAGTCATCGCATGGAGGTACTGCACATGGTTGTAGAAGAGGAGAGGATTGTCACTCTTGTACGTCAGCCAAAACGGAATGGCTGGGTAGATGTAGTCACTTGTCAGACATGGTAGGTTGAGCTCATGTGCACTGGGACAGTAGAACAGCTGACCAAATTCACCCTGAACATGGGTAAGGAGGAGATCGTGCACAAAGGGCTCGTTGGGGTCACCGAGCATATTCGTCAGGAGCCTGTAAACAGAATTGATATTCCGCAAAATGGTCTTCAGATATAATGTGAATTATGTGTTAAACTAACTCTTCTTTGAGACAGAATTATGTATAGACTTAACAGAACATGCAGTGAGCAACAATATATAGAACATGTGAGCAGCTGTGTATGGCATTACATATACATTGCATACCTGTAATTACCACAGCTACATCAAATAGGTCTACAGTAGTAAACACAAACTTACTTGAAAAAAATATCAAAGCTCTTGCCAAAAGCAACAAAGAAGAGCCCTTTGGATACCGGTCCAATACGCCCTTTCAGCGGCTCAAACGGGAGAGCTTGCCGAAGTAACTCAAAACTGGTACCATCAACCTTGCTTACAAGGCGGGCCTTCTTCACATGACTGCGATCATCAAGACGAGGTAGCATCTCTCCTTCCGAGTTACGTCCAATCATGATTTCCTTCTGTGGATCAGATGATTCGAGGAAAATGTGCTGGTCGAATCGAAAGAACTGGGTGAATGCAAATGTGCCTCCATCACAATCAATGGCACCTCCTGGCTCCGTTATGTCTGTCAGAACTATCTCCCTACACATACATAGAAATACATAGATAACTATAGCTTTGTATCACTAGCATACCTATGTACATGAGGCAAGTATGGCACATGATAGTGATAGTGTGATGAGCGGCATGTACATGTGTTCAGGGGTTCAGAAGCAAGGAAGACATGTACTAAATCTACTACTAGATTCATTTCAGTTCTCAGCCTTGTAACCCGGCCCCACAAGAAAGGGCCTAGTACACATCATTTGCATATGTGCAGACATCTCATTTTTTGTGGGTCTTTTGTAAAATTACATTGTACAGGGTTTCATACAAGAAGCAATGACTTACAAAGCATAGATAACTAGGGGACCCACCCGGGATTATTTGGTTTTTACATTGTCGAAGATTATTTGGTTAATATTAGATTGTCGAAGATTGTTGTGGTATAAGTACCAATTAGTTTTCACAAGTACATTTTCACTTGTACAACACATTATATCACCGAGAAAACTGGCCATTAAGGAAGGGTTTCCCAGGATACCCCCCACTATTAACCCCTGCCAGTCAGTTGATTCCTCAGTCTGAAAGATGCCTGCCATCTACCATATGCATGCTCAATGATGAGAAAGCAATGAAAGTACTTAGCTTTTCACATGCAAGAATTGTTAGCACATTCCTTTCAGGTAAACATTATGACACATGAACAATGCAAAACTTTAAAATTCACAAAGAGTGATGGCAGTTCTGCATGACTTTAAATCCTCCCAAATACGTATGCCTCATAACGAGCATAACCCGCAGGGTGGCCTTTCACCACGTAAACTGAAACCAGCTGTTAGAGTAGTACCCAGTATGCAATTTACCAAGGGGACTGCTCATATCAGGTGCTCCTTTCCATTTTCTGAGCTCATCAAAATGAGGCTACAGTCAATTCTCTGCATTAGACCCACTGCCTCGCCCAAACAGGCAATATGTTGTTTACATATACATTGCAACAGTAAGAATACAATCATGCACCGGCCAACACTGTCATGCAGTGGATAACATTGTCTAACATCTAGACCTAGCAACCTTTCTTCAGGAAGATGTGTACGTAGTTCACTGATTGTTCATGTTGAGAAACAATACTAACCTATCTGAGCAAGTCAGGTGAACTAAATGAAATTGAACCAACCAAATATTACGTACATTACACTCACTTTTGTGAGGAATGTTTGATACAGTACGTAATCTACGACAGTCTAACAAACATAATTTACCTGATTATTGACATGGCATCAACAGCACTGCTAATACCATCAAGGAAGCTACCACCAAAGAGCTTCCCTTCATTCTTCTTGTAGGCCTCAGTAGTCTTGATGTCACATTCCAGGTTGTGCTTGGCATGAAAGCCCTTGATCACCTACAGGATCATATAACAATACAAATACCATAAAAGAAAAGACACGTGCCCCATTTCGTCTAAAATCCAAAATACTTTTATTAGCAATTTCTAGTTCCTTTGACTGTCCTGTTGAGTCCCAGTCTAAAGGTTAGGGTTGCTTGCACTCAGATCAATTGACTTCAAGCATAGGCTGGAGTATATAAGGGATGTTTTCCTAGGGGGAGTTTATTCTACTGGCAGCAATGGAATTTGCTAACCAAGAAAAGTTTTTCCAGTATATTCAGGATACATGGAATGACGGAAACTTCCCTGTTCGCATGTGGAATGTCCACTCCTTGGAAGGAGACTCGTGACCATCAAGGAGAAGTACGAGGCGGGTGATTACACCCTAACTTGTAAAGGCTTACAGCCATTGGGTGTCATTTTAGTTGCACTGTGTTGTACTGTAATCATTGCTAACTTATATCACTTTTAGACTTTTAGAATGAAATGGGACATATTTACGTTTTGTAGACCAAATGGGATTAGACGAAATGGGATTAGACGAAATGGGTATAAACCGTTTGCTTTTCATCTGGAAGGCATGATACTAGTGAAGGCATGATACTAGTGAAGGCATATGATACTAGTGAAGCCGTGATACTAGTTAAGGCGTGATACTAGTGAAGGCTTGATACTAGTGAAGGTGTGATACTAGTGAAGGTGTGATACTAGCGAAGGCGTGATACTAGTGAAGGCGTGATACTAGTGAAGGCTTGATACTAGTGAAGGTGTGATACTAGTGAAGGCTTGATACTAGTGAAGGCTTGATACTAGTGAAGGTGTGATACTAGTGAAGGTGTGATACTAGTGAAGGCGTGATACTAGTGAAGGCGTGATACTAGTTAAGGCGTGATACTAGTGAAGGTGTGATACTAGTGAAGCCGTGATACTAGTGAAGCCGTGATACTAGTGAAGCCGTGATACTAGTGAAGGTGTGATACTAGTGAAGGCGTGATACTAGTGAAGGCGTGATACTAGTGAAGGTGTGATACTAGTGAAGGCTTGATACTAGTGAAGGCGTGATACTAGTGAAGGCGTGATACTAGTGAAGGCTTGATACTAGTGAAGGCTTGATACTAGTGAAGGTGTGATACTAGTGAAGGCGTGATACTAGTGAAGGTGTGATACTAGTGAAGCCGTGATACTAGTGAAGGTGTGATACTAGTGAAGGCGTGATACTAGTGAAGGTGTGATACTAGTGAAGCCGTGATACTAGTGAAGGTGTGATACTAGTGAAGGCGTGATACTAGTTAAGGCGTGATACTAGTGAAGGTGTGATACTAGTGAAGCCGTGATACTAGTTAAGGCTTGATACTAGTGAAGGCGTGATACTAGTGAAGGCGTGATACTAGCGAAGGCTTGATACTAGTGAAGGCGTGATACTAGTGAAGCCGTGATACTAGTGAAGGTGTGATACTAGTGAAGGCATGATACTAGTTAAGGCGTGATACTAGTGAAGGTGTGATACTAGTGAAGCCGTGATACTAGTGAAGGTGTGATACTAGTGAAGGCGTGATACTAGTTAAGGCGTGATACTAGCGAAGGCTTGATACTAGTGAAGGTGTGATACTAGTGAAGGCTTGATACTAGTGAAGGCGTGATACTAGTGAAGGCATGATACTAGTGAAGGTGTGATACTAGTGAAGGTGTGATACTAGTGAAGGTGAGATACTAGTGAAGGTGAGATACTAGTGAAGGCCAAGGCGTGATACTAGTGAAGGTGTGATACTAGTGAAGGCATGATACTAGTGAAGGTGTGATACTAGCGAAGGTGTGATACTAGTGAAGGCATGATACTAGTGAAGGCGTGATACTAGTGAAGGTGTGATACTAGTGAAGGCGTGATACTAGTGAAGGTGTGATACTAGTGAAGGTGTGATACTAGTGAAGGCATGATACTAGTGAAGGTGTGATACTAGCGAAGGTGTGATACTAGTGAAGGCATGATACTAGTGAAGGCGTGATACTAGTGAAGGTGAGATACTAGTGAAGGTGTGATACTAGTGAAGGTGAGATACTAGTGAAGGCCAAGGCGTGATACTAGTGAAGGTGTGATACTAGTGAAGGTGTGATACTAGTGAAGGCATGATACTAGTGAAGGTGTGATACTAGCGAAGGTGTGATACTAGTGAAGGCCAAGGCGTGATACTAGTGAAGGTGTGATACTAGTGAAGGTGTGATACTAGTGAAGGCATGATACTAGTGAAGGTGTGATACTAGCGAAGGTGTGATACTAGTGAAGGCATGATACTAGTGAAGGCATGATACTAGTGAAGGCGTGATACTAGTGAAGGTGTGATACTAGTGAAGGCGTGATACTAGTGAAGGCATGATACTAGCGAAGGTGTGATACTAGTGAAGGTGTGATACTAGCGAAGGCGTGATACTATAGTGAAGGTGAGATACTAGTGAAGGTGTGATACTATAGTGATATTATTACCCCACACACATGCGCAAGGGATAAAGTGATCGGTCGTGTCCATCTGTTGTGGTTGTCTGTTTGTCTATCGGCAAAATAACGTTACAACAACTCTCCAGATCTAGGCTGTTCTATTAGTGACCCGCTGAGCGAAAACCCGGCACATCGCGCATTTTATGAAAATCGAGATAAGACCGGAAATCGGTATACCAATGTGTAATTGTGCGGCAGAAAAAAAATGGAAGCGATCGGTTGCTTGGTTCCCGAGCTACAGAGCGAAATGCGTAGCGGATGCGGAACGCTACTTTTCGAGAAAACGCAATGTTTTTATGTTGCTACGGTAAATTTCAATATCTCCGTATACTATCGTGTCACGTAAATTTACACGTGTTCTTGTTAAAAAGCAGCTTGAAAGTCGGCAAAGACAGTTGGGAAAGACAGCGGTTGTGAAAGCGGGGGCTTACATTGTGTCTATGGACAGAAAGACAACCGTATACGGACTGGAAGCTGGTAAAATCGCGTTTTTTGAAAAACGCGTACAAGCTGTCCATAGCAACGCGTTCCCGTATTTCACGGGCCTGCCTGTGAGTTCGAGCTTATATCGTCGATGTAGTAGCAGAGCCGGCCTTCATAATTCAGCATCATACAGTGCAAGCCCCCTGTGACACGTTGGTGCAATAATCTGAGTTTAGCTGGGAAACGAGCTGTACGGATAAAATTGCCTCTAACTCAAATTCAATATTTGCGCGAAGTGCCGGGTTTTCCCTCAGCGGGTCACAAATTTAGTGCTTGGTCCAGATCTGCCAATGTACTGTCCTGTATCATTTCATCCTGGTAATCATTTCACTTAGTGAGCAATAGTACACCAACCTACCATACTTAGTTACCTAAGTACCACATGCACCTCTCAGTTCACTTCACACTGATAGTTACGTACTCACATTTCGCAGCTGTTCACAAAAATCCTTCTCATCACCCTTTAGAAAGAACCACATGTGTCCGGAATCGTACCTGAGGAAATTTTAATAAGAATTTCTTCAGGCCTACCAAGGTCATACCCAGGTCATACACAGATTGTCAATGGCCTGACAATGAGGCTATGTAGGAGCTCGATAAAACTGTTAGCTATTTTGGCTGGATATGAACAGGGGTGACATCTCAGGTACGCAATGCTAACTGTTGTGACAGCATATATACCTGAGCTTGGCGTGCTGAAGTAGGGGGTTGATAGTGGGCTTCACAAGCTCTATAGCCTCCTTAATTGGATGTGCAATTGGGTGGTTCAGCAGTTTGCACCACGTCTCCCAGGTGTTGGGCTCAAAGCCAACATTGAAGTCAGCACGTATCACCTGAGAAGTGTTGAACACTTCACACTTGACTGTGTGCATAACATGTAGTGGTGTGTGCATACATGCATGTACATGTGTATCTAAAGCCAGAAAATTAACTTGGACTACAAATTACTGTAAAATCGGTATATTGAACACCGGTGCCAATTTTCGAAATTAGTAGACCGAGTTGGTGCTTAATTTTGAGGGGTGCTTATTTTCATGGGGTGCTAATATACCATTTAATTTCTCCTTAAGCTTGTAGGAAGCAGTTCAGCCAGTCAGGCTATGGCTGAAACACTTCCTTTAGCTGTAAAATGTGAAATGGGTAAGGCCATGCAGGAAGTGTCCTCCTACATGAGGAAGGAACCCTTAGGTACATGTACTGCCAATGCAAAGCTCACATACCGTAGGACTGTAGGACCGGTTTTAATTGCGATGGTCTAATTGGGGCGAGCGTGAGCGAGCCCCACACTGAATAGCGGAATTTTTCTGATATATGTACATGTATATATATATATATTTCTAGCCCGTTACTATGTGGTTGCTATGTAATAGAGTGCATTATATTTCAGATAAAGCCTTGTAGTTTGTATCCCGCGGGCATCAAGTACAGGTAACTTTATTTGCCTGGATTTACGCAGAATTTTTTATGTGCATTCTCAACCGCTCAGCATTGCGATAACAGAATGGGTCGACTACAGCGATGGCCAGTCCGAGAACAAGCCGCGCGGACAAGCCCCAACGGGCCAAAAGAGACGAAAATCAAACCGGTAACGCTCTGTGCTCACGGTGGCTACAAAGCTAGCTTTGAGGCTTGTTTCGTGGACATAGGATGCCTTCAGAAACATAATTTGTCAACAACGCTGTTGGAAAACAGCAGAAAGCATCACGGCATAGCCGTCAATTCTCATAAGGCTTCGCCACTCGGGCCCGTTTCCGGACTGGCTGTCGTCGCCCATCGCAGTGTTGAACGGTTTCAAAGTCGCAGCTACGACAAAAATGGTTGTTACTACAAGTAACTGAGTACTACCGTACCTGTAAGCTAGCTAGACTACTAGTGCAACCTTCGAAAAACAGCTGCGTTCACAAATAAACACACCGCTGACATAGCAACACATTGAAGCGCATGCGCAAACGGGCTAGAAGCCAGTTATTAACCGCACCCTCGGGCTTTAGTTGATATATAAGCAACACCGCCCTCGGGCTGTGCCCTCGGGCGGTGTGCTTATATATCTACTAAAGCCCTCGTGAGCGGTTAATAACTATAACATATATATATATATCGTATGTATGTCCATTGCACGTGTACACACACTGTGTACGGACAATATGCACGTGATCTAAAAGCACATGCAGACCTAGACACTTTATAGTCCAGTTATTCATAATTCCTGGACCTAGACACTTTATAGTTCAGTTATTCATAATTCCCCGCTTTAGAGTTGTTTTGCTATTTCTAGTGAACAGAGAGTGAACAGAGATATTTCTGGATGCTTCGAGAAGAGCACTAAAACCATCGCAAGATAAGTAAGACAGGCTACGAAGCTGGAGAGAATGGGCTCAACGTGCAGCAGAGACAGCCGAGCATAGGCAAGAAAGATTAACGAAGCACAGGCCGGAGAGAGATAGGGCTAGGCGCTCTTACCCTCACTCCACTGCATGAATTTGTATAAACCTGTTTGTAAACATGCAGTATATTGTGCGTAGCTGTTATGCTGCCTATGTAACACCAACCACTTCACAACTCACTGATGCTCGTATTGCACGCTGTTTGTAACAAAACTCGGAATTGCATATGGTCACCACGTAAGCTTACACAGTAACCACGTAAGAATACGGAATAAGCTTTATGTGTTCACACATTATACAGTTCAGTACAAGTGTACTGGTCCTCCAGAGTTGGACAAGTGGTATAGGGTTAGGGTTAGGGCTAGGGCCAGGGGATACAGTTCTTCCTTTCTTTTCTTTGCACTTTTTTTTCCACGCCTAAGTTCGCTTACGTGGTGACCATATGCAATTTCGGGTTTTGTCACAAACGGTGTGCCATACGCTCGCCCCACAATGCACTGCATTCGGCTAGTAATTGCAAATTGTGAGTTTTAGTCAAAATTGGAACGCAAAAATTAACTGATGTAGGCTAATCAGTCCAGTGTTCCCAGATTCTAATGTCAGGAATTCCCTACAAAGGTTAATAATTAACCCTAGATTTCCTTGAAACTTTCATTTGAATTCCATAGATTTTCCCTGATTCAATATGCATGTTACTAGGGCAAGAAAGTTGAAAAGTGATACATCTTAACATCATTGACTCAAATACAGAGCTATCACTGTCATACATTATAGTATGAGAAAGGGACAAACACATGGTTACAAGTTTCTGGTCTAAAATTTATGCAGTCACTAGGTGGACCAACTGCGAGTCTCTAGGAGAGCATCCTATGTGGATGTTTTGCATCTGTTTAGTTCCTTATAATTATGATGACACCATCAGTTAATGTGGCAATATCATCCCATTTTATGCCTAAAGTCTCTGTACAATTCCCTAGATTTTGCAATTTTAGAAAAATCTTTCCCTAGTCCCTAAACTAGTATCAAATCCCCTAGATCTAGGGATATTTCCCTAAGTCTGGGAACACTGAATCAGTCAGTATACAGGGGCACACCGGTGCGCAAGCATTAGTGTTGCGAACAGTGTGCCATATGAACATGGGCCCATATGAAGTTTAACCTGCCGTCACGAGCCTTCGTCAGTACTTGAAGCCAGTGAACAAGCTTTTGGTACGTGGCCGACAACAATGCCACATGTTCGAACTGCAACTGCCCTTGAATCATTGGCATCATCTTATTCGATATCTACAGTTAGTTTTTCTCCCACAAAAGGGGTTCATACTCGTTTGCAAATATGATGACCACGAACAATACTCTCTAGGCAGTAAATCTCGGGCACGATGACTCGGCTTACCATCTTCTCTAGCTCTCTGTGCTGTCACATGTCGCATACTGAATCATTCTATTAGTAGCCCACCCCAATTGGCACCGAATGCAATAATTAAATACGCAATTGGCTTGAAAAGTGTGGAAAGTGATGCAATTAAAACCGGTCCTACGGCAACTAACAAAAGTGAGCATAATCCATTAAAGCGAACATGGTATCTTGGCTTTCTACAATGTGCTCTACACCCACATTGTTCTCAGACCTCAAGTTCAAAGAGGTCAAGTCTATGGTGACTTCAGAACCCTGAAAAATATACCGTATAGCTAGAAATTTTCGAGGATTAAAATTTTCGCAGATAGCCCTTCGACAAACTTTTCGCAATTTAATCTTCGAGGATGGCATATGTACGTATGGTTTGCCCCGTCCAAGGGTAATTTTCGAGGGTAAAAGTTTTGAGGTTTGATGCAAATCCGCGAAAACCGCGAAAATTTTAGTCCCCGAAAATTTCTAGCTATACAGTATTTTCTATACGATGGAAAATGAATTAGCAAGAATTTGGCTTTCAGATTCACAAGTTGTAGTTCACAACAATCAATTTATATATGTCAGAAAACAAAGATACTTGACCTTTGAACTCCATAGGTCCCTTTTCCTATGCCTCCTCACATTTATAATCTAGTGCAAAACAAAACGCATGTCCCTTAGTGAACTGGAACTGCATAGACATCAGAGTCAGAAATCAAGTACATGGAGGCATAGAGTAGACTTCTCAGCATAGCAATTTTCAAAATTGACCAGGAAACAGCTTGCTCGTCAGTTGGTTTGAAAACTGGCATAGCTTCACTACGATGAATTGTGCAATGTCATGTGTAATGATTGAAGACAGCGAAACTAAACAATATATTATGTGTCCTGTTGCCAGTTTTGTCTGAGAATGACATACACAGTACTCCAGTGCAAGTCAGCCAACTTTTTCCTGAGCTCCAAAATGCATATCTCTTACTGTTTTAAGTGTGATTTAATAAAAGCCATTTTTCTCCATATATGGCATTAGAGAAACACTACAAGTGCATGGCCACTTTTAGGGGTTTTGGCAAGGTTTTGACACAAAATTCCTTGGATTGGAAAGTACATGTACCTAAGGGTTGAAATTTGCACCAATTGTCCACACAAGCACAAGTTTGGGATCTTAGTAGTGGGTAGTGAGTTTGTAACAAAAATGTTTTACACCTTTGAACAGGCATTTTGTTGAATGTTTATCACATTGTTTAGGTTTGAGTTTCAAAGTCTCACCATTTGTGAATCTTCTGATGGATTATGTTCAGTTCAATGTTCAAAATAGGCTGAAGAGATCACAACTAAAATGTCTCCCAAATCTGTTCACTAAGTGAAACCACAGTGGCACACCTATATAGGTCATGTGACATCCCATAAAGCTGTAAGTGCTTGTTGTATTCTCCCATAAACTCGAAATAGACCCTCTTTCTGTGCATTAATTTAAACCTTTAACACCTAAGTTTGTTTCACTTGAGACTACTATAGCAGAAAATCTTGACTACAAAGTTGGTTCTCTTGCTCTTGAGTTACTGTACGGTATGTAGCTACTGCTCCACTTGCACTTGGCAAGTGAGCTGCCCTTTTCCACACCCTGGTTACAGACAAGCTGAAAAGATGGTGGTTGAGTAGTTTATTTTGCTATCAGATAAATTGCATAAGAGGAAGCCGTTCCAGATTATCACACAACCACTATCCTTAACCACTGAACATTTGGATGTGTAAGGAAGTCACCTCAGGTGAGAGAGAGTCACCTGATCTATCTATAGTTCCATAGTCGTTTGAAATGCAGTTGTACTACCAAAGATTATCAGTGTAATGCAACCCTCGTGAATGTATCTCCCATAACAATGGGCTCTTCCGTTTCACTGTGTGGTTAAAAAAATAAACTTGCAATCTTTGAATGGTGTGGCTCCCATAGGCAGGAACATGGTACATAGTGCACCAAGCATGCGCATGCACACATTAGCAGATAAGACAATAGGTTCTGGGAATCCTCCTCCATGACATTTTTTTAGAATTACATGCTCTGAGACTTCTTCTGAAGTCACTCTGAACAACATACAGTGACTGCATGTGGTTATGAGTATACATACGTGGCAGTCCCAAATAGAACTCGAATATTATTCTGTCGCATATCTCAAGTGCATCACCGAGTTTGACACGCTATAGCGCTGAACTTCCGCTAAAGGAGGGGCTCATACGTGCTATGTAAAACATATGAATATCTGACATGTCTATGAAGCGTGTACAAGCCCCACCCCTAGTGATGTGCTCGAAATACGTGACAGAATAGTATTTCAGTTCTATCCAGGACTGCCACATCATCTTTCCTGCCCTTATTGCCATAGCATACATGTGGCAAAAAGGCATGTCATGACTGAATTGAAACCAAACATCAAAGTACTTGTTCTGAGAGGAGTGATTCATATTTTCTTCTTCAAATTTCCCAAGCTTTGAGAACTGAAATGCACACACACACACACACACACACACACACACACACACACACACACACACACACACACACACACACACACACACACACACACACACACACACACACACAAACCTTTTAGCTCCTGTAAAAGTCGCATTAACTTCTTTTGCAGACCAGAAGTTAACCGACCACTCTTGAAGAAAAGTGTGACCTGGTATCCAAAGCTTGGAAAGAAAGGGAGTGCTCGCTGGAATGGAGGAAACTCGAATGATGCCCTTTCAACCTTCAAATTGACTGCTCCTTCAAGCTGCTCCAGCAATTTTTCTCCAGCTACCTGACGGTAATTGTTCATTGGATACTTCTCAAGAACATTGGCTTGAATGATCTTGTCAAAGTTGGGAAGCTTGAGCAATGGGCTGTTTGGGACCTTGGATAACAACAGGCCCAAGAGAACCGCCTTGTCTACGGTGTGCACATCTTCGATCCTTGAAGGCAGATTGGCTGCAACTGCTGAAAGTTCAGCTTCAGATAACAGAGGACTTGCTGAGCTGTGCTCTGTTAGGTACTTCTTGGTCAGATGTGCCAGCTCATTCGCCCACTCAACATGATCATACTTTTTCTGGCCAGTGAGGACCTTATACTCGGTAGTCAAAGATCCCTGTAACAGTCATATGCAAACAAAGTAGAAGGTGGATACAGATATAGTAGCACCAAGAGAAGGCCTGCTCATAGCAAGCACCCTGCACAGGAATTTCACATGCAGTGAAAAATAGCTATAGGTATCACAGTGCATTTGATGAGAGTATGAAAGGAGTGACAATTAACTCTTTACCGACCATGAAATTAGTGTTCCTGTATGACCGATGATGCATTTAAGCGTCATGAATGCATACCTGTGTTTGCAAGTCTTTTCATTACACCCACCGGAAGCTAAATTGTGCATACTTGAGGTGTGATAGCGAACATATGAGCCGGAAGTTGAACATAGCGAAGTGTGTGATGCTATCGCAGACGAAGAGGCCATCTTTATCGAGACCGATCTCAAGAAGTAAACAAGCTACAGAGATGAAACAAAAAGCTACAAATAGCTAAACGAAAGCTCTAACCTTGTTGCAGAGTAAACAGGGCTGTGACAGCAAAGCTACAAGTATCAGAACATACCGAAGATAGCGACTTCTGGTTTGAAAGTTCACGTCTTCTGCAAGCTTGTACTTCAGTAGTAAGCTTCAAAACTACAGCATAGCTAGGCAAAGCCTAAGGCTATCCATTGCTTTTCACTAGAAGTCTGTAGCTGGTTTACAACTGGAGAATAAAACGGGTCACACAACACATAGTCTTGACTGCTTTGTTCGTGATGATTACGGTCATCTGCGTAATATTGCAATAACGCATTACGGTCTGTAAAGAGCCAATGTTTTAAGTACCTATTCATCAACCCTGGAAAAGGAAGTAGTTTACAAAAGTCTTCATTTTGTTGTTGGGAGAGCTCTTCTTTAAGGTTACGGGATACAGTTTGCTCATTAATATTCATGTCAAAATATTACCTTCCTTTTCTTCGTACAGGATCCAGGCATGCGTGCGTTTAACTTTACCGCTAAACAAAGTTACATTAGTCTGTAACAGCTGTGCTGGTTGGGTGGGCGGAGCATGCAATTTGATAGCAGTGCCTGCGGTTAACAATCCGCGTACGAACTACTGATTTCGGCGTCAGTTATTTCCTGTTGGAAGAACATCTTACCGTATATTACACTGTATTTGAATTCTACGAAGACAGACACAGGGCGGCTCGAAGAGTTTTCGCCGAGGCGACTTGCCGTTTTAGATATACGCCTAGATTTAGTCGCTTGGTCGGTCAAAAACCACCGGGGTTTTGGATAGAAACGCGTGTCACTCGCTTCCCCTGGCACACAGCGACGAAGTCGCTCCGAGCCGCCCTCAAGTAAGTTGAGTATTACCCGTAGGTGTTGAACAGTTGCACCTGCAATCCTCTCTGAAGACAAAATCTGACGCCGAATTTGCGGCCGAAAGTCACGAACTTTGTCGTCGCTGCTCGCCTTAGTACGTTGTACATAAGAATTAATACTATACAGGTTAAACGGCACTCATAGTTCTGTTATATGTCGCTTCTATTGCGTGCTGTACACTGGTTCCTGCACGGAGAAAAGGAAGGTAATATTTTCTCATGAATATTAATGAGCAAACTGTATCCCGTAACCTTAAGTGGCTTGCTCTACAAAAGCATTTAGCTACCTAATCAGGACCCCAGGACCCAGCATCCAGAGATCTCAACAAATTATATAGCTGGAGTTATAAGCATCCTATACAGAAGCCATTTAAGCAAGCAACTTATAACATCAGGATATCACTGTTATAAAACACGTGTAAACATGTTATATTTTACAGGCTCATAGCAAAAGAATAATCCAGAGTGTACCATCATATAACTAGGTTTCATAGTGAAAGACGGCCTCAGCAGTCATTTTATGCTAAAATACATTTTCACCACTGAAGAAAAATTGAAGTGACAAATACCGTAGAACAGGAAGACACATACATGTAAAATTTTTTGCTATATTCACAGTTGGACGCATACCAAGACAATGTTATTTGCATAATAATCTTTGCAACACATGTACACCAGCCACGTGGCCAGCATCTACGAAAATTTAATCTGCAAATTATTTCTTGCAATGGTGCATCCACAAATATTTTCGACTGCGAAAACTTCCCGTCCTATGGTACTAGTGCATGTATGGAACACTGTTGTAGGCAAAAATAGCTTCAAGTCAGTACTTGACCTTAGGTCTCTGTACCTTGGTTTTCAACCGTTCCACCTTAGTCTGTCTTTTTGACTTGACCCTTAGACTCTCCTCCTTCAATTCTTGATTCTATGATAGCATCAATAGATGTTTTGCATAAAAGTACCCAGAATTGATTGAGCGAGCAATATTTTGGGGAAGGATTAATGCAAAACTCAAAAAGAGAGACTCCAGACCAGAGAGAGGCGTGACTCAAAGAAATGAGCTCCACTGAGCAACAAGGAAGAGTCTCTGAGACTCCATACCACATGCAACTCGAGAAAGGTAATGAACCCATGAGACTTGAGTCTAGAGCAAAGTGTGACTTCACACTTACAACTGGTGGGACAATCCCACCATATTGGTGATGGTGTTACTATAATCTGGTGGGACAATCCCACCATATTGGTGATGGTGTTACTATAATCTGGTGGGACAATCCCACCATATCAGTGATGGTGTTACTATAATCTGGTGGGACAATCCCACCATATCGGTGATGGACTGATGGTGTGACTCATCCACCCTATTTGTCATGTTGAAACGTAGTAGCTGGGGTGTAACAGGGCCTTGGTGGGACAAACCCACCAAATTTTTTGCAAAGCAGGTAGTGCAGTTTGATAAGCCAGTTTTGCAATCAGGCTGACTGCAAAAATTGGCCTCTTGGGTCCAACAGTGATCAATCATTGGGAGCACAAGCCTTAGGGCCATTCACCTATGTGTTGCTTGTAGAGGTGTTTGCAAATGGAATTGGAATTTTTGATCAGCAAAAACCTGCTCATACTGCATGCATGCACCTGACGTTGCCCATGCAATCACATGCAGTTTTGTTATGCCTGTACTTGCCTACGGCAAAACTTGCTGCATAATCTATAGATCAATGAGGTACATTCACGCACCGCAATGAAAGTTTTAGTACACGGGAGGTTGTTCCAACCATGCAATGACCCACTGATGACAGCACAAAAGACAACACGTGTAGCTATATTAAATGCATACATCTATTTTTCACATACTTGCTGCACAAAACATCAAATACCGCACCAGGCTCTTAGGAGGTCACACAGAAAACACGATTCGTACAATGTCATGCAGCTGCGACATAATACACGGACAGTAGCTACTGCCTTACCTCAGGCTGAAGTGTGAGATCACTTGGTAGCACTGTTGCTGATATGCCCAAACTCTCCAAAAGTGTGGCAGCCAGCGACATATTTCTTTACGGTTCCTGTTAGGTACAGGGAGGCTGTCTTTTCACCCAATCCCATGCGGATCACGTGATAGGCCTCCTGGACGAAAGGTCATTGATGAAGGCAAATATGTTGGACACTGCGCTTGCGAACGGCAGGAGCAGCGTGTTCTCCTCGACAGGTAAGGCAGCTTATTGATTTAGCGATGTTTTACTTTACGTATAAGGGTCATTCCATGTCAAATCAACACAAAAAAAATCCTTACTGTCACCGATTTGAACGAAACTTGGTTTTTACACAGTGTCTGTTGAGATATTAACCCACAGTAAATTTCAGCGTTCTGCAGTGTATGGCTTCAGAGTTAGAACCAGACAAAAAATTGATTTTTCGGAAATTTTTAGCTTACCTATTGTTACTAAATCAACCATAACTTTGAGTGAGATTAACTTTATAATCTACAATTTACACCACTTGTAGCTCATAAAATTTCCTTTCGTTTGATATAATTAACAAGTATATCCCATAAAGTTTGGGTCAAAGGTCATTATTAGTGCACTTTGACCTTTGCTATCTCAAAAACGAATATTTTAATTCGGATTAATTTTTTTCCAAATGTTGTTTGGGTCCTTCTCTCCAAGTGGTAATAAAATGGTTTTGGGACTGACATGGGATTGGGAGATATGTGACAGAATGTAATGGCAGTTAAGGAAGATGTATTGTAAAATATTCCTATACTTACCTGATGGTGGTTCATTTTGATTGGTATGGTGGTGGATACCTTTGCAAACATGACACGACAAAATATCCATGTTTCCATGGTTGATATCTAATGTCCAAGTAGTGGTTGCCATGGTTACTAGGTCAGTTGTCTCCTCCAGTGAGCAGTTCAGTGCTGTTCAACATGTGGAAATGATGACCACTCTTTTTTTTGTTACAACATGCTCAGGCTCTCCCCACAATGTTTGCATTTCAGTAATACAATAGGGATGGAAATTTTGAGAGGATAAAATTTAGCTGGTTGATAGCTACAGTGATTTTAAATACGATTCAGCTTGGTGGATTTGGAGGTAGCTTACTGAGTGATAATGTCATGAACCTTAGGAAAATTGCAATCACTGCTGCAGGGGTTCTTACTGGTGATAGAAAGCTGTATTAGAAGGCAAGATCCTTGCTGAATTGCACGGACACCGAGTCTGAGTTGAAACTTGCACCAAGTGTGAGTTAAAGCTTGGCAAAGTACGTAGCACCTGCATGGAAAAGGTGCCTGCACTACCTGTGATGTGAAGTTGTTCTCACATTACTAGAAAGGCTAGCTGCTTGCTTACTGTTTATGCTTGAATTCTTTGAGAAATGGACTTTGTTGTCAACAGCAACCGCTCTTGTGAAGTAAGTGCACATGTTCTTCATCATAACTATGTAGTATTCAAAAATGTGATACAGAGGGGGAAGGTCTGGAAGATCTGACCACATGCAGCAGGTAGACAGAGGGTAGACACACAGTTGGAGGGGGGTGAGGATCTCGAGGCCCTTTCCTCTAATGTTCATTGGAAGCTGGAGCATTTGCAAAGCAGGATGAATACTGCTTACCGCATGAAATATTATGGTTGGGCACTACCCTGTGCGTGTTTAACCTCTATCCACCTGATTTCAAAGCAACATGACTACCCTTCGTAATTGTGTATTGCAAGCAACTAGAAACTTAAGGCAACACAGGCCTAGTATCAAGACTACACCACCACTTACACCCATGAAATTGTGACGAATTGAATCATGATGAAATATTATATATAAAATTGATTTTGTTGGTGTGGTCACACATCTGACATGGTGTTTGAGACATGTCTGGTGTTAGATTATTCCCTGTTCACCCTTCTCCACACAACTGCTCACTAGAGGAGACAACTGACCTAGTAACCATGGCAACCACTACTTGGACATTACATACCAACCATGGAATCATGGATATTTTGACATGTCATGTTTGCAAAGGTATCCACCACCATACCAATCAAAATGAACCACCATCAGGTAAGTACAGGAATGCTTTACAATACATCTCCCCAAACTGCCATTACATTCTGTCACATATCTCCCAATCCCATGTCAGTCCCAAAACCATTTTAATACCACTTGGAGAGAAGGACCCAAACAACATTTGGAAAAAAATTAATCCGAATTAAAATATTCGTTTTTGAGATAGCAAAGGTCAAAGTGCACTAATGACGACCTTTGACCCAAACTTTATGGGATACACTTGTTAATTATATTAAACGAAAGGAAATTTTGTGATCTACACGTGATGTAAATTGTAGGTCATAAAGTTAATCTCACTCAAAGTTATGGTTGATTTAGTAACAATAGGTAAGCTAAAAATTTCCGAAAAATCAATTTTTCGTCTGGTTCCAACTCTGAAGCCATACACTGCAGAATGCTGAAATTCACTGTGGGTTAATATCTCAACAGACACTGTGTAAAAACCAAGTTTCGTTCAAATCGGTGAGGGTAAGGATTTTTTGTGTTGATTTGACATGGAATGACCCATAAATGAGAGAGGGTAGCTTATTGGATATACTGGGATGGGGACAAGGATTCAGTGACTCCTGAAAGTGGCCAGATGCAGTAAGAAGCCTCTTCTGTATAAATACAAGAGACTTCTTACCACATCTGGCCACTTTTGTCTGCTCTCCAAACCTCCTGGTAGATTCTGAGTGTGGCAAGAAAGAAAAGGGAGGATTTCATAGCACTGGTAGAGGGTGACTGGGTGTGCCTTGTGCTAAAGTGTGTCCACATCACATCACACAAGTGGTTTTAAAGTGTAAGAGCCAGTGAAAGTAAAATGCAGACAGAAGCATAAACGTAATTAGCATAAGGCCCTTCTAAGGGAGCATCTACAAACTATTTTTTCCCAAAGTAACATCACTGACGTTGTGACCCCCCTCTCCCCCTCCTCATAACGTCATGCATACTGTCGACTATTGATGAGACACTGCCCTCAAATATCAGCCGCACAATCTGAATGCCGCATCTGGTGGGTGGAGCTATGGGTGTGACCTTGTCGCACTGCCGTGAGAAGGGGATACACCCGCGCTTTTTGACATCATCTCATTAAATATTCATAAAACAACTTCGCGCTGGCATTTGCGCATGGGTGTTGTACTTTGACCTCGACTGCTGACTTTCGCTTGCTTGGCAAGGCACCCAGTGAACTGTTCTACAGCTCTTCCTAAGGTATTCAGTAGAGATTTACAAGTGTGCCAATGCATCAGAACTCATAAGTTGATGTAAAACTCAGCAGGAGTCCATGTGGGTTGCATAAATTATGGCCTACTCTGATTACATGTACGTGAAGTTCTTTAGACTCTCCATCCTGGGGTGACAGCCCTGTGTTGGAGTGGCATGTGTATTCTAAAAGTTGGTTGAAGATATTGGTAACGTTTGCATCTCCACAACCAGGTTACTGAGATTTCACTCACTTGATAAATAACTGTCATCTACATTTCTACCGTAGTACAAGCACCCAACCTTGTGAGACACATGCTAATGGTTAGCTGGGCACCTTGCCAAGTTTGTTGAGGTCAAAATGCACTGCAGCACCCAGTATGAAAAAGACTGGGTTCTAGCCACCAACTGTGCTGATGAAAACACTCAGCCATTGCCTGGAAATAACTTAGTGTCCTGACTGATGAATGTACGTTCTAAAAAAACTACACTGTCGAAGTGTACATGATGATACACCGAAGGGTTGAACACTTGTACTGTGGTAAATGTCTCCCCATCCAGCCTGGATAGTTACTTGTATGCATAGAAAATATACCAATACAGGGCCACTAGAAGAAAGTTGAGGAGTATGAGGCTGTTCGGTAAAATGCGTGAGGAAACTGACTTTTAGACCTACAGTCAGGAAATGCTCTTGAACTTAAAACAGGTAGCTACACTGCAAGATAGGTACTTCAAACCTGAAGGTTCCCATGTACTGTTTTTACATGATCACAACTATATAGCTAATCTACCCGACTTTAGTCTGGGAACAAGAACACGCATAAGATGAGCATAAATCGCACCAAGTTGGACAAGTCGGCTGGAAAATAAAATCTGGCCATGGTCTGACCAGCCATACCAGTTCCAGTGCCTAGATATACTTTACGTCCGCTAGCCTTGTTCTCAGGCCACCCTCAGATTTATAGATGCACTCTCGCTACTCATGGCCATTATTAATAGCATTTCCAGGGAAGTTGGATCAAAGTTCCATTCAGAAACCTGTACTATACCATTGAGTTAAACATTTTTATGCAGAAATGGTATTTCCATATGAAATTTTGCCATCATAAATAGGATTACTTAGTGCTTCTAACTTATAAGAAAAACATGCATGTATTCCTGCATGACCAAGACAGCAGTAAATAGTCTTATGTCAAGTAGAGTGCGATTTATATAACTGTAATGTTCGGCACGGCTGCGGGGCGAGTCAGCGGCTTCAACCAGAAGAATGGCAAAAATGATAGTATTTGCATGTGCCAGGACAACTTGTGCATACAGACTCACTCTTTTATAGCCAGGTACAAAATCAGGGCCGATATAAAATCAGGGCTAGACTCATAAAATCAGGTGTGACTAACCATGTACAGATATTACAAGACAGATAATACAAGACAGATATTACAAGACAATACATCAGGTTTCATTGTCCAGTTCGTTACATTATTCCCCTCTGAAAAGAAGTGTGTGCTCACACTTAGTTCTCCAACTCGGAGTCAGAATCTCTGAAGCTGACAACTGTTCCGTACCTTTCTGGAGGCCTCCTTAATCTCGTGGACCGTCTCAAAGCCAGTGAACTAGGGCTCTGTGTCTCTTCCGATTCACCCATTGCCTGCTCGGTTGGTATGTCCTCCTGGGCAGTTTGTAATGGAGAAACAGTTTCATCGACTTGCTCTTCCATACTCGGCAGAATGACCCAGTCCTCTTGAGAGTGTTCATCCTCTCTCTGACAGTGGTATCTCTTGAGTCTGTTGGCATGTACAACAACTCGTTTCCTTGGGTTTTGCACATGTTGGATGCGGTATACCACACTACCAATTTTCTTGACAACTTTGAATGGCCCTTGCCAAGGGCGATGAAACTTTCGACTTTTTCCTCGGGGAACAGCTGGACAGTGTAGCCAAACCAGGCTACCATTCTGAAATGTATTCTCCTGGGTGAATCGGTCATAGTTTGTTTTCTGTTTCTTTTGTTCAACCGCCGAGTGGTCTCTTACTCTTTGATATGCATGTTGAATACGCTCTTTTAGAGCTTCAGCATAGCCATGGCTATTAGTCACTTCCACAGAGGGTAAATTAAACAAAATGTCTTCAGGTAATTTGGCTTCTCGACCATAAACAAGGCTGAAAGGAGTAGCTCCTGTTGTCTCATGACGACTGGTGCGGTATGCCATCATCAGTGTGGGGAGATGTAAGTCCCATTTGTGTTCATCATCCAGGACAACCGTACTCAGCATGTTGAGAATGGTACGATTGAACCTCTCAATCATCCCGTCTGACTGAGGGTGATAGGGCGTGGTCCGAGTCTTGGTGATTCCCAGCAACTTGCAAATCTCTTTGAGTAATGCTGATTCAAAGTTCCTTCCTTGATCTGTATGCAGCTGCTCAGGGGCCCCAAACCGGCAGATAAACTCATTGACAAATATTCTTGCTACTGTGATTGCCTCCATGTTAGGCATGGCATGGGCCTCTTTCCATTTAGTGAAGTAATCCCCAATCACCAAGATGTACTTATTGCCACGGTCAGTTTCCGGAAGGGGACCCAGTATATCCATCGCCACCTGCTGCATTGGCTGCTCAGCTAACTGAAGCTGAAGTGGTGCACAAGACTTGGGTATTGGCGATTTCCTGGAGCTGCATATCTCACAATGGTTGCACCAATCTCTGACATCATATCTTTGGCGGGGCCAATAGAACCTTGCACGAGCTTTCTCTAATGTCTTGCTAATGCCCAGATGTCCACCAGTCGGAGAACTGTGAAGTCCTTGAAGTACCTCCGGCACTATATGTGGTGGGAGAAGGAGCTGTAGGCGGGGTTGGGCTCCACCTCCTGGAACATCTTTCCAATGTCGGTATAGAATGCCATCACGCAGAGTGAGATAGGCCCTTTGGTGCCACAAGGTTCTGAGGTATGTGCTTCCTTGTGGAATTGTCAGTGGGATAGAGTTTGAGTGCAACCACTGGGCAGCTTGCTGAATGTCAGGATTCTGTTGTTGCATTGCGCAAATCTCCTCTCTGGACCACTGAGGTAACATTGAGGACTGTGTTGCAGCAACATTGGCTGCCACTTCTTGTGCATTACCACATTGCTTGCAGGGGCTGCGAGAAAGAGCATCAGCATTTTTGTGCTGCGCACCTGGGCGATGGATGACCTGAAAGTTATACTCTGACAAAATTGCTAGCCACCTTGCCACTTGCCCCTCTGGCTCACGGAAGTTGTGCAACCATCTCAATGAATTGTGATCGGTTCTGGCCTGGAATGCTTGTCCATAGAGGTAGGGGCGAAATTGACGTATACCCCAGACCAGAGCCAACATCTCTTTCCTGGTAGTGCAGTACTGACGTTCTGCTTTAGTGAGGGTTCGGCTGGCATAAGCAATCACCTTCTCCCCCTCCGCAGACTGCTGAGAGAGAACAGCCCCCAGACCATCTGTGCTGGCATCTGTATCCAAGATGAAATCATGGTTAAAATCTGGGAAAGCCAGTATAGGGGCAGAGATTAGGGCACGTTTCAGTGTGACAAAAGCCTCACCACATTCATGGGTCCAGTTCCATCTTCTTCCCTTCTCTGTGAGCCGGTATAGTGGCTTGGCCTTGTGAGCAAAATTCTTGACAAACCGCCTATAGTAGGAGGCTAATCCTAGAAATTGCTGGAGCTCCTTGACATCTGTAGGAATTGGCCATTCCCGGACACAGCTTACTTTCTTTGGATCTGTTTCTACTCCTTTTGCTGACACCACATGGCCAAGGTAGTGGACACTTTGTTGCATCAGAAAGCACTTGTTTGGTTTGATTTTTAGGCCTGCTTTCTGAAGTCTAGCCAATACTTCTCGTAGCTTCTGTAGGTGTTCTGAAATGGTCTGACTGAAGATGATGATGTCATCTAAATAAACCAGACGCGACGTCCAGTGTAACCCCGCCAGGACATGCTCCATTAGTCGTTGGAATGTTCCAGGGGCATTACAAAGCCCAAATGGCATGACACGGAACTGATACAGCCCATGTGCAGTGGCAAAGGCGGTTTTCTCCCGGTCAGCTGGTTCAACCTCCACCTGCCAATATCCACTGGCGAGATCAAGCGTTGAAAACCACTACGCTGTACCAAGGGTATCAAGGGTGTCATCTATTCTCGGCAGGGGCTGGGCATCTTTCTTTGTCACCAGGTTCACCTTACGGAAATCAACACAGAATCGAGTTCATCCATCCTTCTTCTTTACCAATACGACGGGTGACGACCAGGGGCCTTGAGCTGGTTCAATGATGTTCCTGGACAGCATTTGTCCAACAAGGTGTTGCATTTCGCCTCTTTGGTTGAAAGGAAGTTTCCTGGCTCGTTGTCGGATTGGAGCAGCATCTCCAGTGTCAATCCGATGTTTTACAACATCCGTACACCCAAGGTCGTCATCTCCTAAAGATATCACTCCTCCAAATTCAAACAGGAGGGACTGGAGGTGCTCTTTGTCCACACTAGACAGGTCCTTGGCCCGGAATGTCATCAGCTTTACTGCTTTCTCCAAGGTGCCTGGGTCTTTTCTGTTTTCCATGCTGCCTCTGTCCAACTCTTTGAGGGCACAGACTCCCTCAGCTTCCGACAAGGGATGGAGGATTCCAACCTTTTGATTGGAGTAGACTGCCACTGGAGCTGGGGACGGATTGAGTACCCGGATGATACTGCTTCCCTTTTCCATGGAGCAGACAGAGCGGGCAACGATGAGACCTTGCTGTTCCATGAAGCTGACAGCAGGTTCCAGAACACCTGAACCCCTCTCCTGCTGAGAGTGAGAAACTGGAACATGCATCTGGCAGTGCCCTGGGATTACAGCATCTGCAGAAAAAGAAACATGGCACACGGACATAAGTTCAGGAAATTGGTTGGGTTGGCACACAACCTGTTTTCCTCCAGCCACCAAAGTCCGTTCTCTCATATTGATTACACAGTCGTGTTGTTTCAGAAAATCTGCCCCGAGGAGGCATTCTTGAGTTAGTTCCCTGGCAATGAAGACTGGGAACTGGACCTGTAAATCTCCCACTTGTAGCTGGAGCTTGTCCTGTCCTAGGAGGTCCAACTCTCCACCATTAGCAGCTACGATTGGTCGGACTGGAGGAGTCAGTAGATCCACAGGAAGCTCTGTAGCTTCCCTCCAGACATCTTCACGAACCAAGGAGACAGCTGAGCCAGTGTCAATGAGCATTCTTGTGCAGCGGTCTCCCAATTTCCCTACCACCACCAGAGCTGAATTTGGAGCATTGTTAGACAGAGAGGTTTGGGTCTTAAAAATTGCAGCCGACGGTCGACCCGCGCCGCCGGCTGAGCCTAGTTTAAAGGCTGCTTACGATCTTGTTGCTTTCCCTGCTTTGGGCAATTCCGTCTGAGATGGCCTCGTTCCCTGCACCCCCAACAGACTGGTCCACGTTGTCTCCGGTCAGCTCGCTCTCCACGTAGTTGTGCTACCTCTTTAGTGAGGTACCTCACTTGAGTGGTTAGTTCCTCGATCTCAGAGTTTCTGCCATGCCGGGTTGTGTTCGTTGACGGTTGAGTGGCAACACCCATTTGAAGCCTTTCCACGTCAGTCTCCAGGGCTAAGGCCTCTGAGGTAAGGTGCTTTTCTTTGTGGAGCCGCTTCTGAGCTATCTCTACCGTCTCCTGTTGATTTGCAATGCGCAGGGCTTCGTCGATGGTTCTAGGCATCTCTCGCATCAACCAAAGCTGCACTGATGAGGAACGAATTCCTTGGATAAATTGCCCTCGTAGAATTTCCTGCCGCTGTTCAACGGACCAAGTAGGATAGGCCTTGTCAGCGAGCACGCGCAGAGCTCCTGCAAAGTCAGCCAGCTGTTCTCCTGGCCTCTGAGTTCTGGTCTGTAGCTTGTACTGCCACTCCAATTCGTTTCCGTCCGGCGCATAGTGCTGCCGCAAGCACCCGGTCACTGCACAATAGTCACCCGTCTCCAGTAGCCCGTGTTGGGAGACGACACGAAAAGGCTCGTCCTCAAGGAGGGAAAGGAGCTCTTTCACCCGCTGGGGTTCGGCAATGTCTGCCTGCTGTGTGTACATTTCAAATCTGGTCAACCACAACGTAAAATCAGCGCCAGTAGCAAATCTTGTCGGTGGACGCAAACTCATCCTGACCAACCGCGTAACGTCTGAGCCACGAACTGGAGTAGCTCCTTCATGCGGAGTAGGCGGAGTAGTATCTTCTTCAGCCATATCCCACTTCTGACACCAATGTAATGTTCGGCGCGGCTGCGGGGCGAGTCAGCGGCTTCAACCAGAAGAATGGCAAAAATGATAGTATTTGCATGTGCCAGGACAACTTGTGCATACAGACTCACTCTTTTATAGCCAGGTACAAAATCAGGGCCGATATAAAATCAGGGCTAGACTCATAAAATCAGGTGTGACTAACCATGTACAGATATTACAAGACAATACATCAGGTTTCATTGTCCAGTTCGTTACATAACAATTTATGTAAACTTGGGAGGGGGGGGGGGGGGGCACATGCTCCCCCCTCCCCCCCCCCCCCCCCCCCTGTTCCTACGCCTATGTAAGCAATTTGAATTATAATACATGTAGAGTTGTAGATATAAAAACTAGTAAGCTGGGCCATCACCAAGAAGGTAGCCATCACTGGACAGACCTCATTCCTATACTGACAAAAGTCAATGTTTTTATCAAGATTTCACTATTTACTGCCATTTCTGTTCACTCCATAAGCATAATTCCTTCACTGTGATAAAGACAAAGATCCAACATGTGCTGATATTAAATGCTTTTTCATGTGTCAATGTCACCAACCAAACCGTTCACAATGAAACACAGGCATGTTGCCCCAGGATGGAGAGTCTAAAGAACTTCAGTAGCTATGTGTACATGTAACCAAAGTAGGCCATAATTTATGCAACCCACATGGACTCCTGCTGAGTTTTACATCAACTTATGAGTTCTGATGCATTGGCACACTTGTAAATCTCTACTGAATACCTTAGGAAGAGCTGTAGAACAGTTCACTGGGTGCCTTGCCAAGCAAGCGAAAGTCAGCAGTCGAGGTCAAAGTACAACAGCCATGCAAATATATACCAGCCCCGCCGCGAAGTTGTCTTATGAATACTGTTAATTTCATTTCACTTCGAACGTGCGTGCCGGCGTGCGACTGCGGCGTAGTTACGCCGCATCGCCCGCCGGCACTTTTTGAACAGGAACTGCGCAAATTGGTGAACATGGCACTGAGCAAGACGTCAGCAGAGCCTGCGCGTACTGCTGCATATTCATCTGACATAGGCTGGAGAGTCGTTTGGCAACACGCCGGAATGGGGCTATCGTTTCGAGATATCGCAACTCGACTACAGATCGGTCTTGGCACTGCACACAGAATATACAAGAAGTTTGAAGAGACGGGAGAAGTTGCCCCAATAAAACCAGGCCCACGACCAGATTTACACAAGCTAGATGAAATACATGAGCTGTATATTTTAGGTTTATTGGTTGAAAACCCTGGACTTTACTTAAGAGAACTATGTCAGTATATCTATACTGCTACTGGTACAACTGTTTCGGGGTCAACGGTGTGCAGAGTGCTGCAGAAGAATGGATTAACCAGAAAAAAAATTGTCCACATTGCTAAGCAAAGGTGCATTGAGTACCAGGGTAAATTCATGGCAGAAATCCTCCAATATCCTCCTGAATGGTTTGTCTTCCTCATATCCGCAAGTTTGGTTATTCACTGATTGGAGAGCCACCAGTTTACCATCGCTTCCTTGGACGTGGCACCAGAATTTCAGCAATCGCTGCTCTCTCCACTGAAGGCCTTGCCTGTCATGAACTGCTCACTGGGACAACCAATGGTGATAAGTTGTATGATTTCATTAGAGGCAGTTTAATCCCTAGTATGCATCCTTTTCCTGGTGAAAAGTCTATTTTGATCATGGATAACTGTAGCATTCATCATGTTCAGGAAGTAAAGGACTTACTTGAAGCTGCTGGTATTCTTCTCATATTTCTTCCACCCTATAGTCCTGACTACAACCCAGCTGAGGAGCTCTTTAGTTATATAAAATACTACCTTAAAGATCCTGATGATTTACTGATTCAAAGTACTAGTACTAGCAGCCTTAGAGATGTTCTAAATGGTGCATTCCAGAGTGTAACAGCTGACTTTTGTAAAGCATATATCAGGGATTGTGGATATTAAAGTTTTATCAGAGAGTCGGTAGACTCTCTATGTAGGGATGGCGCCGACGCGCAATATATGCAATACTTAAGCAAAAGCCGTATAACTTCACCACAAACACGCAAAAAGTTTATTTAAGCATCCAGGCTTCCTCTTTGAGTGCCTTTATGATCAGCAAGACTCATATAAGTGGCCAAAAGCCACGCGGAAGACAGCTAAACACAAAAGTGTGCGATAGCAAAAGTGCCATTTTTCGTATTCTTCTTCCTTTCTTTCTTGTTACGACTTTTGTTCAAACAACGATAACTCAAAAACGGTTCAAGCACTCACCTTGATTTTAGCACGAAACGGATGCTCATCACAGTGCGCAGCTTCCCAACCACTCAGCGTCTTCATAGTCTCAAATTCACCCTGGTCGATAAAAGCCATTCACAACATTCTGTGGTTACTGTCCGTTGCGAAGGACGCCATTTTCTAATGTTTGTACGCATGCGCACATGTAGTCTCGTTCCCAGGCCAAATATCACGATCACATTGTTTGGGAACGAGGCTAGTGCACGAGCGAAATCGCGAGTGGACCACGCGCACGGCCGGCACGGTCTCTTCCCGTAGTGGGCAAGGTTTACGAACGCCACACAGGTAAGGCGCTGCATTCAGCTGCTAACTTATAGCTACACTAAATAAAGTAGCTACTCACAGCTTTAGTGAACTGTGCTGCAGCTGGTCAGTCGTCAGGCCACACATTCAGGAGATCCGGCGGTTTATCGTGCGAAGCTCCGGAGAGTGGTTGGCCCTCATCAGATTCTAGCTGGCAAAGTTATTATATGCTTGGAACCACTACTAAATTGTCAATCCCGTTTCAAGTTTTGAAAGAAAAATTTCTTCATAGGCTTAGGTCTAACTGTAACTGAGATTAACATCAAAAAAGTACAGAAACAAGACTTGAAAAAACATTAAAAAATTAAAAGGATGTAGGGATGGCATGCCAAAAAGCATGCAAACAAGGTAGGGATGATATAATAGTGAAGGTAAATTTACAAAGCCCTATCCCTACATCTTTTTACATTACAGTTGCAAACTAATGTGAAAAAGATGCAGGGATGAGGCTTTGTTAATTTACCTTCACTATTATATCATCCCTACCTTGTTTGCATGCTTTTTGGCATGCCATCCCTACATCCTTTTACATTTTTAATGTTTTTTCAAGTCTTGTATATATACAGTATTGTGATCAAAGAGTCATATACATATATAGCAACACATCCATGCTGGCAAGTGTTAGTTAATGCATGGGGGTTCCTAACAGCCTTAAACATGTATACATAATACTATGGTCACATACAGCAACTTAAAACTTCTTGATGTCCGTCAGGATTGTTCCTTGCAGTTCCTTGTACTCTTCGGGGGATATCGCACCACGCTCCATCAACTTGTGCCACTTGTCCAGCTGGTCAATGCATTCTGATCGCATGCTTAGCCTTTTACCAGGTCATATCGCTGCTTGAGTAGCTGTGCTTAGGGCTTTCTTTCTTGACTTGCCAAAAAATGGCTTGTCAGGAGGGTTCTTGTATGATTCACACTTCTTCATTTGAATCATGTGCGCCCATGCTCGAAATTGTTCGGGAGTATATTTTCCCTCATGTTTTTCCTTCAATTTGTTCATGATCATTTCCACCTCGGTCATCGTAGTTAAATGCGAGGAATAATTTGACCGCTTTGATGTGGGTGGTTGGCCACTTGCATTTGGGGAATGAGATCGTTTCCTTTGAGATGAAGGTTGCTTCCATGAACACTTCATCCACAATGTAATGATTCTTTTACCTTTATAGTCAGCATACATTGCAATAATATCCTCATCATTTTCAATGACCCTCTGTTTACCCTTTAGCCCATGACCCGGAAAAAGATAGCCAAATTCACAGCTTGCTCCATCAACAAACGCCTTTAGTTGCTCTGTCAGTTCTGACCAAATTTGTTCTACAGTTGTCAGCTTTGGATATTTGGTTTGCAGCTGCTCAACACGGTACCCACCCTTGTCATTTGGATTGATAATTTTCACAGAATATGAATATTCCTCATACTCAGAATGCAGGGTCTGCAGAATTGTAATGGTAACATCAAACTGATTAAATGGCCTGCCACCTGGGTTTACCTACAACTTCAAATTGTGTGAGAAGCTTAACATCAATTTGTGGTAAGGCATCTGATAGTCAAAGCCCAGCCCATAACACAACATTAGCTTTCACTTACCTTTTCGAAAGTTGAGCCTGAAGTTGGAGACTCCTGCATTCCCGAAGCATAGGAAACACTTGCTGAGAGACAATTAGCTTCCGCAGTTCCCCAGTTTTCAGCTAGCGGCGGTTGATGTGTGGCATTAGTAAGCACTCGGGACGCCCCTGAAACTACGGTGGCGGTCTTCCCTGTTGCCTGGTAGAATGCTCCCCAAGCATCCATCACAGAGAAGTCACAGGGTAGGCTACCACCAGTCAACTTGACAACTGACAACTCAACAGTCACACAACCAAACGGTTTACCGCCAAAGGTCAGGCACGTGTTGGATCTAGACATGGGTTTCAGACGGAACCGTCGGCGACGGCGCGGTTCCGTCACGATCACGCATGTTCTAAACCACGTGAAATCAACAGTATTTAATGAGATGATGCCAAAGCGGGTGTATCCATATCCCCGCGGTGAGACAGGGTCATGCCCATAACTCCACCCACCGGATGCGGCATTCGGCCTGTACCTAACAGGAACCTTTCTTTACTGCACCACAACGAAATAAAAATTTATGTTAACCTGAGAGAAGAGTGCTGTTTTATACGCACTGGCTCCAAGCTAAGCCACATACGGGGAGGGCGTGCCCGGAAGTGAAGACTGATCAATCCATATCCAACTACAGAAGTGGTGACGTCATAATTGTAATGTGCGCATTGCGCGCGCGCGCAGAACACAGATGCCACGGAACTGGATCCAGACAGGGATTCACTTTGTTCACCGATTCTGAGGTCAGGCACGTGCGCTGTGATTACGTAATGCATTTCGAGTGGGAAAGTTGGTGTGTCCGAAACAAGGTGAGGGCGAAATTTATGTAAATGCCCCTGCAAAGTGATTGTCTGATACGTTGAGGTATAAATATGGGATCTGTGGCTGCCAGTGGCACACATGTATGTACAATGATTTATATAAGTTACATGTGTGCCACTGGCAGGCTACATACTCTTGATGACACCCCAGCTTGAAGTGCTCAAGCATCTTGGCCTTGCAAACTTTGATGACAACAGATCAGCAGAATTGAAGCGATTTTACCATTTATCGCTGTTTGGGATGATGTTCAAATGAAGTATGGCCTTAGTTTAGATCAGCCGGAAGAATCTACATGGAAGCCACCAAATTGTTTATCAACAATGCAGAGTTTGTTGGGATTGCCATTTTCTCCCCAAGGAGCTGGAATAACTCCATGGTGGGTGTCATTAACTTTATGCCTGGCTGATGATCACGTAGGCCAGACCAAACCAACCACAGCACAGATTGTGTTCAGTGTCATGCACAGGGAAGGGTCAGGTGGCTTCTCAGAGGGTTTGTGTGTTTGTGGAATGCATTCAGAGGAAAAGCTGATTGCTATAGATAGCTTTTGAAAGAGAACTCAAGTTTAAAATTGGTACCTGCTCACTCTTTAGTTAAACCCACCCTTTCACCAAAAAGTGTCTGCTGACACAAGCCAAATACCTAATTGGGCTTACTCCAGATTTTTAATCAGTAATATAATGTAGTCTCGCAGGCCCGACCCACTTCCGCAAAAGAAGGGAAGGGTCTGGTGAACTGCGTATACAAGCCATGTCCCACTGGAATGCAATTGGTTGGATAACGTAACCAGATATCAAATAATGCACTCTTGAATTACCTGTTGCGGAGTAAGCACGCCCCCTGAGAAGTATAGTCGAAGTGTTTTTACAGTTCCTGCAGTAGTGGAAAAGATGCCCTAGCTCTCTTTCACCATTTTCAAGACTGCTATTGCTACTCAAACAGTCATGTAATGCATCATGTGACAGATTGTACCGCACTGTACAGTGCGGCGGGACACAGCTTGTATGTGCATTTCACCAGACCCTTCCCTTTTGCGGAAGTGGGTCTGGCTTGTGAGACTATGTCCTGAATTTTAGATATGACTTAGTACTCATTAAGTTGAAAATTTGAGCATGTTCAGTTTCTGAGATCTGCACACTCAAAATTTCAGTTTTGCCATACATTTTAATAGCTAGGACCCAATCTGTCCCCAATCTCCATCTAAATATACAGGAAAGTTTCAAACTTGAAGCCTGCATATCCAACGAATGAAACATGGTATAAAGTAGCCTTGTACCCAGGCTACGAGGCTAGTATAAAGCTGAAATTTGCAAGTCAGTCTGCAGTCATAGAGTACTAACTATGGTAGGTAGATCAAGATGCTGGGAGAAATTTAATGGAGGGGGCGTGGTTTTGGAAAGCCCCTATTGTGCTGCTAAAAACTTGCGATTCTTCAACACAAAGTATTTATTTATCCTTTGTGGTGTCTCGCCTACTAGAGGCCACCAGTGCTGTGCACGCTATTATTCAGACCACAATTTTCAGAGACCATAGACTGAACTGTACGGAACAACAATTCAAAAAAATATTACAACTTCCGACTATATACAATAAAAGAATACATACAAAAACGGATATAGATTTAATAACAGTCGAAGGTCAATATCTCACATCCTTCATCTAAAAACTATATATATACAGAGCTTCAGCACAAGGATTCTGGTATTTGTCACAAGACCCTTTCTCTGTTGGCTGGGTTTGGGCACGAGACTGGTAGACAACAAAATTAAGTAGCTGAGTGATTTACAGCCATCTGTCTGATTGGCCACACTCAACACACGAAAGCTCATCAAGTCACCAGACCCTTGTCTGTGAACAGGAGGGAGACATGTGAATTAGTGCTACAAACAAGAGTGGTTCTATGAATGAAGTCATGATGAGTGCATTCAGTTTTCAACTGTGCTGAAGCCATCTGACAGGCTAGACCTGTACATTGCTAGTTTAATGGTCGGTTGTTCATGAGAAGCAATTTTGTCTGGCCAGGCGGCTTCAGTTTTGTTGAAAAATCCATGTGCCCACATTGACTTCGTCCATAGAGCACTAGTTGTAGCTTGTATTCATGGTTGTTGCTCTTGGAGTATCATACAGCACATTGTCAATGCCACATGATTACCACGGCCCAGTGTGGCAGTGCGTATTATGTCATTGCTGAATGCTAGGAATTTCATTCTCACTGAATCCATTAATGTGATGTTTACTATTCCCATTGTTCTCTTTAGATGCAAAACACAAAGATCCAAGTTTCCGAGACTGTCACAGATCTCTACCAAATTTGCAGACACAGTAGCACTTTGCTTGTGTCACTGTTCTCATCTTCAGCTAGATAATGAAATTTTGCATGATTTCATTTCAGTGAATCTTGTGTATATTTTACTTTATCAGAGAGTTCAGTACTTTTCTTCTACATTGGCTGTGATTTCGATTTGTTTTAGCTTGCATGCAGACTTCATTCTGCAAACCTAAACCCTATATATTGGCATGCGTAGCCTGTACACTGCCCGTACCAGCATAAGTTCGGTTCGGCGCGCGAATGCGCGCGTATCAGCATATTCTGTCACGTGGTAATCATGTGCCTTCTGTCCTCAGAGTCGGTGAACAAAGTGAATCCCATCCAGACATGTATACGGTGGCCGAGAAGGGTCAGGCAGCGTGTGGCCGCGTTAGGCCGCGTCTTAGCTAAGACGCGGCCTGAGGCAGCCTAACGCGGCCATAGCGCGGCCCCACGTGACCAACGCGCGGCCTCACACGACCAAGGCGCGGCCACGCACGTCCTAACGCGGCCTCTCGCGGCCCCACGCGGCCTACGCGCGCGACTCCACGCGGCCAGAGCGCGGCCACGTGTGCCAATGACCCTACCACGTTTTTTAACCCTCGGCACGCATGCGCGCGTGGGTTACAGTGGCTGTGAGAGAGCCCAACGTGTTACATTTGCTACAGCTATACGCAGCCTGACATCTCGTCACCTGACTGATGATGGACTCTCCCTTTAAAAACTTCTGACGAGAATATAATTTGTGCTTGGAAGACCTAGCAATTCATCCAACTTGTATAGTGTTTTGTTTTTTTTTTGCTTGTGTGGCAACCCCTCCCTATGTGTGAACTGATCAGGAAGAGTGGCCAATGGAACCTAGTTTCAGTTCCAGGGTGATGGCGCAAGGTGTGAATGCTGTTGTGTCTGAGGCACCCATGCCTCAGTTTACTGCTACTCTCAGGAATCTCCGTTTCCCCCTGACGTGATAGCCCCCGAGACAACTTGTGTGCTCATGATGTTGGACTATTACATCTAAGTATGCATGTTGCTTTCTGTTTGCTGTTGTATTCTGTATGCCCATATTGGGTGAATCAGATAAATGAAAGTTTGAACTTTGAAGTAGTTGTCCTGTGTGTCTGTGTGTCTATGTGTGTGTTTTCTCTATTCTGCTTTCTCGCGCTTTTAGGCGTCCAACGAGAGGTATCAGCGGCTACAGCGGGGAAAATGCAGTGAAACTAGAAAGCCGTTTTCTCTAAAACTGCTTAGTTCAAAAGTTAGAAGGGTTATAGTCTTACTGCGACTGAGTCAGCCATTTTCTTCACGTGCAATGTTTCCGTATACCTCTCCGTAACACATACGTAACGGTCATTGTGATCACGTGACTTGGAGCACGCGGTATTGTGGTTTTTCCGTCGAACTTAGACGTTTGTGACTGTCTTTAAGTTTTACGAGAGGTTCAGAAAGGTATGCCCACAGTGTAATACTGTAGTGCATGTGAAGAGGTCGGTTTGTGACTGCGGCCATTTAGGTGATCGATGATAGGTTATAGAGTTGCACAAGTAGGCATGCCAGTGGTATTTTTAGAATCTGTCTCTTTCCTCACTAATAACTCTTCCTCAGACAGTAAGGCTTTTCTACGTTTCATTGCGTTCTCAGGCTTCCCAACAGCAGTACACTGTGCTTCCCTTTTCTTCGATGCGAATGCACCAATTATGATAGGCATGAACACATCATCTAGCTTGCACCGAGGGTTCTGCACTTCAGTGCTGTTCATTTTATGCACATGCACAGTATGTCTGCTGGATCTTGTGGAACTTTGCACAGGTTTTGGTATGTAGTTAGTCATGATAGAACATCTGACCATGATATTAGCACATATAAAGTTGTTTGGGGAATTCTGTCCATTTTGCACAGTGTTATCACACCATACCATATGAAATAGTACTGATTGAGGTTTTAGGCCTGTCATTATTAGAGTGAAGTTGGTTACAAATCCCTATTGCTGTAAAAACGGTTGTATAGATTTTGACCGCCCTAGTCCTGAAGTTGCTTAAATTTTTAGCAAAATTACTGCTTAAATTAATGCTCTGGGAAAGCTTCAATTTTAACTTTCTGGCCTCCCATAATTTATGTATAACTGTCAAAATTTCTCTAGAATGTAGAAACCTACAGTGTATACCTACATCACAAGCTGTCTGGTGCTAACAGACCTCCGTATGATAATTTGTCTAAAACCAGTCAATGTTTTTGATATGCAGTAGAGCTGAGTGGTCAGTATAGAATTTGGTGAGTGTATATATAACAGCTGTGGTATACATCTAACCCTCAGTACAAATGTTAGATTTTAAAAATATTTTGAGAGACTACAGTTGGATATCGTGGTACAATCATTTAAATTTTACAACTGTACTTAAGCAATAGGGATTTGTAACAAACTTTGATCAGTATCATTTCATATGGTATCAAAGGAGAGTGAATGTGCTTTAGCCTTCTAGCAAAAAGATTTCTTTATAGCATGATAACATCTTTATGTTCGAAACAGACAAATGTCCTTCAACTTCTTCATTTGCTAACTACATCAAGAATAACTACATAACAAAACATGTGAAGGTCATTGATAACATACTGCGCACGCGCATAAGAACTATATGGGTTAAAAACAAAAATGCGGCACACGGCCAGAAGACAATGTTCCAACAGTCTACCAAGTAAGCTGGGAAGCTGCTCAAACATATCCTCAACACCTACTCCAAGCACAGCCACTCCTACAATGAACCAGTCGGCCACCAATACTACGCGGCCACTAACCCTGGCCTCAAACAGCTCGTCTGCCTTATGTGGATCTGCTATGAGTGCCCTGAGTGCCCTGACGGAGAATGGAGCGACCGGTGCTCGAGATACTTCTGAATCGGCTACTTCCACTCAGCAGACGGATTCTATTTCATGCCCACCATGTCCACAGCGGCTCCCGAGCTCCCAACCAATGAACCACCTGTGTTTTCCTGGGGGATCCACAATGCTGAGGACTTTTCTCATGCCCTGGAAGCTACTTACTCCGAGGTAGTACACTGGAGAATAAACAGCTTTAAAGTACCTGCAGGTAAAGCTGGAAAGGAGTTCACGCATGAACTATCTCGTTTGTTCTTGGCCTTTGCATCTGCCTCCTCAATGGAATCAGTAGCCCTCAGGGCTGCAATAGTACTGCCCATCCTGCTCCTCCAAAAGCCACGTTGTAGGTCAAAAGCCACATCGTAGGTCAAAAGCAAAGGAACATGCCGCCTGTCTTGAGAGGCTCCTGTGAAAGCAGGTCGAGGGCTGCCTTTGTTTTGCCGACAAACATAAGGTTGGCGAAGGAACGTGAGAGATTCTATTTTGCCGTGGAAGGGTTGAACTTAGGCAGGCGGCTCTGGATAGTTCTGCCTTCTAGTGTCAGATCGTTTAGGTTACCTTCCTTCCATATTCTCAGTCTCAGAAAGGGGGTGTCCTTCACCTGAATGATCCATCTGACCCAAACAATCCTAACTCCCCTACGGTTAGGGACGTGCTTAAAAGTAAGCACCCTCAGGGCCAATATGCCCATGCTGAATGCATCATTCCTTCCGCCCCGCCAGATGTACACCCGGTTGTATTCGATTCAATTGATGCCAATGCCATCTGTTCCGCTGCTCTGCGGACTACTGGGTCAGCAGGACCCTCTGGTCTTGATGCGTACGAATGGAGACGCCTGTGTACTGCCTTCAAGGGAGCTTCTACCGACCTGTGCAACTCACTTGCCCTGGTGGCAAAAAGGCTTTGTACATCCTACGTGGACCCCAAATGTGTTTCACCCCTCCTTGCTTGCCGCCTGATAGCCTTGGCTAAAAATCCTGGGGTTCGTCCGATAGGCATAGGAGACACTGCCAGAAGAATAATTGCCAAAGCAATACTGAACATTGCAAGACCGGATGTGCAAGATATTTCTGGATGCCTCCAGCTGTGTGGTGGGCAGATTTCTGGGATTGAGGCTGCGGTGCATGCTGTATGAACTGCCTTTGAATCAGACGAGAATGAAGCTGTACTTCTAGTTGACGCAAGCAATGCGTTCAATTCCCTGAACAGACAAGTTGCCCTCCACAACATCCAAAGGCTCTGTCCACTCCTCGCTACCGTTCTGATTAACACATACAGAGCTCCTATACAGCTATTTGTAGATGGTGACGCTATTCTTTCCCAAGAGGGCACCACCCAGGGAGATCCACTCGCCATGCCCATGTACGCCCTTGCGACAATCCCTTTAATCAAGAAGCTACACGGAAACTATAAGCAGGTGTGGTATGCAGATGATGCGGCAGAAGTGGGGAGGATTGTGGACCTACGCGACTGGTGGGATAGGATATCTACCTCTGGACCGGGCTTTGGTTATTTTCCAAATGCTTCCAAGACCTGACTAGTCACCAAAGAGGGACTCCATGATACTGCTGTGTCCATCTTTGCCAACACAGGGGTGAGTGTGCTACCTAATGGCAGACCCTATCTTGGCGCAGCCATAGGCTCCCAGGAATATGTGGCAGGACATGTGGAATCAAAGGTCAACGAGTGGACATCCAACATACAATGTCTTGCAACTATAGCCGTGACCCAACCCCATGCTGCCTACTCAGCTCTTACACATGGGTTGATGTGCAAGTGGACATATTTGAGTCGCACCATCCCAGATATCGGCCCCCTGCTGAGACCGCTTGATGATGCACTGTTTTCAGTTCTCTTCCCCACTCTGACCGGAAGGCCTCCACCCAGTGATCGGGAATGTACACTGTTTGCCTTACCAGCAAGGCTCGGTGGCCTTGGGATAAGTATACCATCAAGAAGTGCTACCCTGGAGCTACATTCCTCTCTACTCATTACCTCCATCCTCTGTGATCACATTCTCTCCCAAGACTATGAATATGGCTATGAAATCATCACCAAGCAACTTGAAGCCAAAGCACTAGTCCGCCAAGAGTACAATGCGAAAACCTCCGCAGATGCTGAGGAAATATGTGAGCTCTTGCCTGCCTCGCTGCGGAGAGCTGTTGACCTAGCAAAGGAGAAGGGATCGTCGACATGGTTGACTGCTCTACCAAGGGTGGATTCCCCTCAATTAGACATAATAAGATTCGCAACCTGACGGCCACCCTACTCACTGAGGTGTGCCACGACGTGTGTATTGAGCCAGGATTACAGCCTGTGTCAAACGAAACCCTGACGGGCACCTCAGCCAACTGTCAAGACGGTGCTCGGCTAGACAGCAGCAAGTGGATTCTGGGGTGGGACCTTTGAGAGAACCTTCTTTGATGTTAGGGTGTTCAACCCCCATGCCCCCTCGAACAGACACACTCAACTCTCGTCCTGCTACAGAAAGCATGAACAGATGAAGAAGCGTGCATATGAACAAAGAATTAGAGAAGTTGAACACGCCTCATTCACCCCCCTAGTGATCTCCGCCACGGGAGGACTTGCTAACGAAGCCAGCACGTTCTACAAAAGATTGGCCTCCTTGCTTGCCTCAAAATGGGATCATTCCTACAGCAGCACACTGTGCTGGCTGCGCTGTAGTCTGGCTTTCTCCCTCCTACGCTCTGCTATCCAGTCCATCAGAGGAGCTCGATCATCGTGCGGACATGCCATCAGAAACGCTATCAGAATTCCCACAGCGGTCGACCTCGTTAACACCGAATCAAACATTTCACGTGATGTTTAACTCATGAACACAAACCTCTGTCACTTATTATTTTTGTCTGTACATCATGACTTTTGTTTTATCTGTTCCTCCAATGGTATTTTCACTCATTAAAAAAAATAAAATAATAAATAAATAAAAACGTAATACTACACTACGCATGCGCAATGCAATGTATATGACGTTGTCATAGTGTACAGTGTCCCCCCCAAAATTGTCCCCCCGGACATTATTCACTGGTGAATAATGTCCCCCCGGACATTATTCACCAGTGAATATTGTCCCCCTAGGACATTATTCACCGGTGAATAATGTCCCCCCTTAGTGAATATTGTCCCCCCTAGAACTAGGTTGCAAACTGTCATCTGTGGGAATCCAGGCACTAGTAGGGGAAGATGAGTAAGCAAGCAAGTAATTTGGAGTGGCCTCACAATCCACACATGCCTGCAAGACTATGGAGCCATGCGTATACAGCGTTCTTGGCACACACTCAATTTATGCATAGATGTGGAGTGGGATGATTTATGCAGTGTCTCCTACACTCTTACCCTGGACATTCTTACCCCAGCATTGGTCGCGTGCAGGGAAAGAACCCTGAAAGGTAAGCTTCTGTGAATGACAAACACAAGTCCAGAAGGCCTGGGTACGAGGCTAAGCGTATCTAGTCTCACAGTTGGGTCCGGCCACACGAGACTTTAAAGCGTATCCTTGCGAGCTGTATTTCACCTCCGATTGTGGGTCGCGCTGCTGTTGTCAGGTCCATGCACGTTCCCGCCGCTGCCAGTTGTAATGCTCTCAACTTAGCAAATAAAAATGCCAGACCACCTTCCCCGCAGACCACCTTGAAAGCGCATACACGAGGGGGGACATTATTCACTAGAGGGGACATTATTCACCGGTGAATAATGTCCAGGGGGACAATATTCACTAGTGAATAATGTCCGGGGGGACATTATTCACGGGGGGACATTATTCACTCCGACAACGTAATGCGATTTTTACCCTGCAGTGCAGTACGTGCAGCGGTTACGTCATAATTGCGAATGTGTACCACACCCTCTGTGTACTTAGACGAATGGCCATGATGAGGCACAGTTTTGATATATTGTGATAAAACAGAATGACGCCAGCAGGACTCCAGATTGAAAGAGACTCCATCCGTCAGGTGATTGTAAAGAATTTCAACCTATCTAGCTAGGCATGAAGGCACTGCCACTGAAGTGAAGAAGTCGGTAATAAGAACATGAATCATTTGCCACCGTTCTGTTGTCTCCTCTAGAAAGAGCAAGTTCTTGGCCCACTGAAAATATTGCTGGTTACCAGGCCTTGTAAGAAATCACTGATACATCAAGTCTGATAATTGATTTCACAGGAGAGGTGACCCATGAGGGAGGATGGACGCAACTAAATTGTATGCGTGACCGGACAATTTAAACAACTGTCAACCATAGCCTTGTTCCTACTCATTCCCAGACCTTCCCCCATTCCAGCATTTACAGTATGACACAAGAAGTGATCAAAATGGAAAGATCCGAGGCTACTTCAACTAGAGTAGCATACAGTTGTAGATCATGCACAATCATGTGCATCTAGACCAGTACATCAAAGCATTTTGTTGTATGATCACATTGATATGAAGTAATAATGACATAAGGTCTTTAACTCGTGTATCATTATCCCATCATAGATGAGTTTTAGCCTGGTGACCAGGCTCTTGGTCATATCATATATAAGGTTAGAAATGGTGTATACTTAATTGACATAATTACATCCACTACCGCCTCAAGTGAATCCGTTTATCCATTATGTGGTGTCTTCATGATAGCTACTATACATTAGTCCTTTATAATTGTCCATGATGTCATAGGTTGAAGGGATATGTCATCACGGTTTGTGCTTGAAGCTGTGGTCTTGTTGGCATCTGTCCTGACTCCTAGTCAAGACAGTCAACAGCATAAGCTTGAAGTTCTGATTGATTCACAAACCTTTTCATTGCGATTTTAATACCAGGATGCTGAAATATAACAAGTGCATCCTATCTTTGTTTATACTGGCAGTTAATACTTCTAGGTAAGACTCTCAGACGTCGACGTGAAAGCCCACACGTCGACATAAAACTCAGACGATGACATAGGCTCAGACGTCGACGTGGAGTTCAGACGATGACATAGGCTCAGACGTCGACGTGGAGTTCAGACGACGACTTAGGGCTCACACGTCGACGTGAAAGTTCAGACGTCGACGTAAAGGTTTAGACAGGAGAGCGTTCAAAGTTCAAAGTTCATTCATTCTGTAACTCGCCCAACACAGTCACAGAGCAGACAGAAAACACAACAGCAAAAAGCAATACACACAGAACATAAACAGGAGTTCCCTTTGTGAAATGCTAGTGCTGTCACGTCTTGAAGGAGACAGGTGATCTGTGGATATGGCGGCAGTATGGCAAGCCGTTTGTATCAAAATTCGACGTCGTTCAGACGTCGACGTAAGAAGTCCACAGTCGACGTAATAATCTCAGACGTCGACGTAAGAATCCCACACGTCGACGTAAGACTATCAGACGTCGACGTAAAAGCCCAGGCGTCGACGTGAAAGCCCACACGTCGACATAAAACTCAGACGACGACATAGGGCTCAGACGTCGACGTAGAAGTTCAGACGTCGACATAAAAACTCAGACGACGACATAGGGCTCAGACGTCGACGTGGAGTTCAGACGACGACTTAGGGCTCACACGTCGACGTGAAAGTTCAGACGTCGACGTAAAAGACCGTTAGAGATAATGCGCATGCGCATTTCTTATTGAACTTTAACCTTTTCGGAGCACGGTCGCTACGCATAATTGAAAGAGTATGAAAAGTGTTAAGGCAAGAAATAAGCATGCGATCAGCCTTGTATTCAATATAGGATAAAGTATGTATGCTTATAGCTATGGAGACATGGAGGGAGGAATAAGCTGTACAATTCAGAGATCTCTATACAGCAAGTACAGCCTGTTTTGAGGCCTAAATTTGTGTCCTCAGCAGCTAAGCTTGAAAAGCACCCTGGCTATTGATGTGTATTTTTCATCTGACTACAGGGATTTGTTGTCCAAGTGCTTATCTGTTAGTTCCATGGCAAAACCATCATGCATGATCTGTATGCACTCAAACTATAGCCTTGTTCCCAGGCCTCTCCAAATCAATTCACTGTTTTTTATCTCCCAACACAAAAAAGTACATGTGGGTGGGTAGGCATGAAAGTGAATATACTTGGTTGAGTCAGTGCAAACAAAACAACACTACTTCTTCATTTTTACTTGTTTACACATTACTTATATACTTCAGTAGCAAAGACATGCACACATAGACCGCCTTTTTGGGGTCACAGATCGATAAAGTAGTTGCTGGGCTTGTACTGAGAATTGATGTGGATGGAAACAAAAGGGGGATGAGAAACAATTAATTGGAGAAGCCTAAAACTGACATCAGGAGAGGTCTGCAAAGGCAAGTCCAAACAATCCATGAAATACACCCATCTGATCAACCAGTTTCCATGACATAAGGTTATGATAATAAATATAGTCCATGATCAATATCTTGGCAACAGTTGCAGCAAAACCTATTTTAGCGAGTACGCTTGTAATTACCCACACAGAAGATGATGCCATTATGACAATTGTAGATTTACACACGTGGTAGACAATTATCACTTTTTAGTAGAGTCAGCCAATATTTGGGTCGATTAGGCTGAGCAACATAAGATTAGCTTGACATGGCCTAACTTGTGATGCAACCAACTTATATAATGAGACACAATCTAAAACAAGCTGTTTTGAGTGCAGAGCTACTTGTCATTGTGTGCCTGGTCTGCATACAAGGTGGGCATGGCCTCACAAGTAACACAGAAATGAAGGCTTCTGTATGGAGGTCTCTGACTTGTACAGCTTAGATAGATAGATAGATAGATAGATAGATAGATAGATAGATAGATAGATAAACTCAGTTTATTTTGATATTCAAAGGAGTTGCGATAAACGTTAGTAGTTGGTCTCTTTAGGTAGAGGTTGCTGCTGCCCCTGGTTATACGGAGGCCAAGGCTCTCGGTAACAAATTTGGAGCACAGATACTGTGGAGCTCTTTCAAGGAGACATTTATGTACCAAGGCAAGTCTGAACAATCGTCTCCTTTGCTCCAGGGTACCCAACCCAACCTGCTCTTATTCCCCCCAAATTAATGTCTTCATAGCTATCAGCATACATACTTTATCCATTATTTTATATTGAATACCGTGCTGATCTCATGCTTACTGCTTGCTCCGAAAAGGTCAACGTTCAATAAGAATTGCGCATGCGCATTATCTCAAACGCTCTTCTGTCTACGTTGACTTTCACGTCGACGTGTGAGCCCTAAGTCGTCGTCTGAACTCCACGTCGACGTCTGGGCTTTTACGTCGATGTCTGAGCGCTATGTCGTCGTCTGAGTTTTATGTCGACGTGTGGGCTATTACGTCGACGTCTGAGCCCTATGTCGTCGTCTGAGTTTTATGTCGACGCGTGGGCTTTCACGTCGACGTCTGGGCTTCTACGTCGACGTCTGAGAGTCTTACGTCGACGTGTGGGATTCTTACGTCGACGTCTGAACGACGTCGAATTTTGATACAAACGGCTTGCCATACGTACATGTAGCATTAGCTGTCGTGCAACGTAATTTCATAGCAAGAAAATTTTGTACTGGGCTCGTGTATAATACCAGTATTTTGATAAACTATGTGCCCAGCTCTTCCCTAGCTTGTGAGCTAAACCTTCACCTATACTATATATAAGAGCCCAGTTAGAGAGGATTCTCCATATTTGTACGGGTAATATGGTGAACCCCCAAGTTATAAACTGGGAGCAAAATAATGAGACTAGTGCCTACTATTCTCACAGGTGTAGATATTTATACCTATTATTCCAGCATAGCTAATTCTTTTACACTTTTTGAGAATTGCATCTATGAAGGCAGACAACCAAACTGTAATCATTATGCACTCTTCCCATAAGGTTTGTGCACGGTAGTGTGTATAAGAATGCAGGACACATTTTTGGGAACAATGAGTGTTTCTTTGGAGCTGAGCTGAGTCAGGAGTAACTCTATTTGCAGCATGCATGGCGACTGCCTCTGGCTCTGTATAAAGTTACCATAAGTACAGGCAAGCCACTGGCAGGCAGATCGTGCATAGACAGCTTATTAAAGCTGTCTGAAGTAAGGGCCATGCGAGCTACACGGCTCATGGACAGCAGAGACCCACCTGCTAGCTTCATGGTTGAGTGTGAAACTTAGCCCATGTGCAGAGCATTTTATTGGTATAGTAGCTGCATGCATGCCCTGCATGGCCAAACAAATGATTGCAGCTGAATACAAACTCTCTGCATGTGTGGACACCCATACCTCTGGCGATTGCATCTGCTCGATGCTTTCAGTGCTGCTCTGCTATTGCCATTACATTGCACATTCTGGTCACTTTTATCCCAGTACATGTGCACACTTTTGATATTTGTAACAAGAGTTTATTACAGTAAGAGTGTGCAACTCCCATATGGGTTTTGCACCCGCCATTTGGACAGTATGACGTAGCAAGTGAATATGCTAAGCTGTGAAAACACAGCAGCAAAGAGGCAGGCATTTGCTATACACTAGTACCTAGAATGGCTTCATGTTAAGCTTAGTGGCCTAGCTGAAGTTTTGAACATGACTAATGAAGCTTTAGACACAGATGATGAAGACAAGGACCCCACGGAAGCTAAATTGTGCATACCCGTATTTGCTCGATCAGACGCCGCTCTCGATTAGTCGCCACTCTCGAATTGTCGCGCACCTCAGGACGTGCTGAACGAAATAGTCGCCGCGTCTCGAATACTAGCCGCGGCTAATATTCGAGTAGAACGTGTGCACGTGAACAAACCTCGATGATAAACTTTGAAGCCTACTAGATCAGCTGGCGTTCGCACATCCACGTCGAATCATGGCTAGCACAGTAGAGGAAGCAGTCTACCTTCACGAAAGTGTTAGTCGGGGTCACCATGTCTACAAGGCAGTGGATGTGGAATCCAGTCTTAGGCGAGGTACATTGTCTAGCGCTTGAGGAAGGAAACGAACATGACCGTTTTGCTGTATGTGTGAAGAGAGGAGATGAGATTATAGGTCACGTTCCTAGAGAGTTGTAATGGTCTAAATTGTTCTTGTTTGCACTTGTTATGCAGGACTCCCTGGTGGACCAGCGGCCTTCAGGCTGAAGGGACTTTTCCTGTTTAAAAAATGAAAATTTAACTAACTCGCGGCGAAACTAAGCTGGAAGGCTTAAGGTTTTTAAAACCAAGTCACCGCATCGTAATTCCTTGTTAATCTTATAAAACTGGCCCTTACATTTTCGAAGGATTTTACCGATGACATTGAGTTTAATAAACGCCGCTCTCGATTAGTAGCCGCTCTTGAATAGAAGTCACACAAAATTGCATGATGAAACAAATAGTAGCCGCGGCGTCTGATGGAGCAAATACGGTGCTTAGGATGTGATAGCGTACATATGAGCCAGAAGTTCAATGTAGCGAAGCGTGTAATGTGAAGTGGCCATCTTTATCGAGACCGATCTCATAAAGTAAACAAGCTACAGTCTACAGAGATGAAACGAAAAGCTACAAATAGTTAAAAGAAAGCTCTAACCTCGCTCCAGATTCCAAAGAAAACAGGGCTGTAACAGCAAAGCTACAAGTATCAGAACATACCAAAGATAGCGGCTTCTGGTTTGAAAAGTTCATGTTTATCTGCAGGTTTGTACTGCAGTGGTAAGCTTCAAAACTATAGCATAGCTAGGCAAAGCCTAAGGCTATCCATTGCTTTTTACTAAAAGTCTGTAGCTGGTTTACAACTGGAGATATAAAACGTAGGACACAACATAGTCTTAATCGCTTCGTTCGTGATGATTACGGTCATTCATCAAGAAAAGTTTTGTATTGCTTGGTTTCGAGGGGAAGTACATGGTCTGTAAAGTACCTTAAGGTAGGACAACCTTGGATCGCGAATCGGGCCGATTCGGCTCATGAATAATTAATAATCGGGTGACCATAATGGCGCGATTGAAATTCATTGGCTTGTTTACACTTTCCCATGGCGGCTACCGGAATCAACAAGGGGGACGTGTCCCTTTGATGTGGCCTGCGGCCTTTGTAGTGGTCTGGCGGCACTTTCATGTGGCTGGGCGGAACTTTGAAGAAATCCTCCAACACTTAAAAAAAAAAAAAAAAAGAACACTAGAAAGATTTTCTAGCTCGTTGAATGTGATGGTTGGCTATTTTTGTGTGCAAAGCTTGCCAGAGTGGGCTTGAATGTTTGTGAGTGTGGTGGAAAGGCAGAGAGCCATCACACAGTTGTCTGGCCAAGGTACTGTAGAAAGCTGACTTTTCGGGCTTGTAGGCCCCGCCCGATTTTATGCTAGCGGGAATGTGTGTAACTTGGCTCCATTCTAGGGGCAATTATAGGGAGTAGGTTTGTGGGCATAACTCCCTGGCCTGGAGATGAGCGGGAAAAAGCATACGTAGTTTTGTAGGGGGTGAGTTGAGCTTTCTGAAACTGGGCTCAGTTTTGGCTGGCTTGAGTGGGGGTGTGTCGAATTTTTCTTGAAAGCCAGCATAGCCAAAATTCTGTTTTTGAGGTCAAATGTGTGTTTTGGCCTGTAGACTGGAATTGAAATGGTCCCAGGACAAATCCATACGTAAAGTTTTTACTTGTTTTGTGGGTGTGTTGATGATGTGGTCAGACTGGGGGTGGAGCCTTGGAGAGGTGCAAATTTTTATTTTAGCTGAATGACTAAAAATTGAGTTTTTTTTTGGCCTTATCAGGTAGAGAAAGCAATTTGGTACAAACTTTTTGTGAATCTTGTGCACACCTAGACATCAGCCATCCGTCCGTCCACATGACTCGGAGATTTGTGATTCAAGGTTGTCCTACCTTAAACCTACTATTAAATGCAGGTACTATATTAGGGCTCCCAACGAAGAAATCGAAGGTGCTCCGATTTCAAATGTGTTGTACTAGAACTAAGTATCTATCTGAGATATATAAAAACTGGACTATAAAAGTTGGTGCTACAAAGCTATTTTCGGCCAATTCGTCATGGACTTGAAAGGGTTAAGTGCCGAAAATTGGGCGCAGTTCGGTTCAAGTGACTTTTGAAGCTTCGCTACAAAACTAGTGGTACTGATGGATTTCACTTGATGTATCTTGTGCAAAAATGCCTGGACCAATCAAGTTTATAGCTGTCAAGAGACTAAATTAGCTGTTATTTTATGTTGCAATACATTTCTCCCATAGAAGAATAATTGATAGTTTGAAGTGACTTTTGACAAATAAATTTAGCAGGCATCAGTGCAATTGATTATTTACCATTGGTAGAGTATTAAAATAGCTGGACCACTCGCGTGGATCTGTTAAAGGTATGTAGGTATGTTCATATATAATCCCCCATATAAAATCAAAAATCCCATAATGGCCATATTTTGGCACATAACCCTCCGTTTGCTTATTTCAGAAGAACGAAAGTATTGTAACTGTAGTTTACAAACAAGGTCACTTGGTTCTTAGATTTCAGCATACTTAGTCAAGTTCGTTCGTTCTTAGATTTTTTGTCGGGACCCCTAACTATATTTAGTAATTTCGAAAGTGAAGCAAGAAGGCCTGGGGTTTCTTACCAGGTGATCCACGGTACAGGTGTCACGCTTATATGCCTAGCCGTGATACAGAGCAAACCAATCTTGCGTTCTGTACTAGCTACAAAGATGAGACAAGCACCGACAGAGAACATCACTGGGTTCAATATCATGACAGTGACTCCCTTTAGAAGTCTGGGCCCATTTCAAGGTTGGGGGGGGGGGGGGGGTTAGGGTTAGGACAGGATCACATGCGTTGTGTAATTGCTGATGCAGCATTTTCTTAACTATGTGTTTTCATAGAGTACTCTCGAGTAGATTTTGTGCAAGAAGTGTATTGTTTCGGTCGTTTTTTGAGTTGAATGCAAAGAGTAGGACAATGCTTCATAAACTTGATTGATCCCCATTGAACCCTGGCACTGTTAGCCAGTTTGAAAGCATTCTTCATGGCTAGTCTGCGTAACGAGCAAGCAAGCACTCCATCTTTCCAGAAAAGAAGCAAACGACATTGTGGAAGTGATTTTCTTCAAGAAAGCAACAAAAGTGCGTTAGCAACACTACACAAGGAAGCAACAGTCAATGAGTTGACTGTATTGGTGCGGAGTCTCGGTATTGTAGATATACCGAAGTCCAGTCGAAGTTGAAGAAGAGGTGTTCGAGCACAGCTGACGGGCAGGGTTTTGTTTAAAGAAGAACAAGATACATTGAAAGGTACAAGAACGTTACCAGAGTGGAGTGATGAAGAGTTTGGGGCACTGTGTAGCTTTCTCATGGCTCTATATGGAGGATTACCGGTGTAAGCGCGATATACGAGGGTCCCAGTGATATGGGGACCCCCCCCCCCCCCCCAGCCCCATTTCGCTAGTGATGTAGGGATCCCCTCAGCGTTTTGGGGACCCAGGAAGACATGGACCTGCTTGTAAACATTGGGCGCTGGACCTTGACGTCGATTGATTAGAAGGGTACGCCATGGGTGTAATCACTGAAGGATCCCCATATCACCAGAGTTCTGGGGACCCCAGGGCCCCATATCACTAGGGATATGGGGGGCCCCCGTCCCCATATCACTAGGGATATATGGGGACCGGGGTCCCCAAATTGGGGGGTCCCCATTTCACGCAGACACCAGTTTTGGAAGCAAGCAGGGTTGTTTATTCAGCAGTGGTCGAAGACATCCCCTTGTCACTCAGGTATGATATATATAACAGTCATTCATTTGTGCTTTTACCTTTATACATTGACTGTGATATTTACATCTATGTGCAGATAAAGCAGCACGGCAAAAGTGTGTCATAAATTGATGCAGAAATTCGAATCCCAGCTGCTGCTGAGAAGCACTATGTTTTGCAGCGTGAAGCTCAAGTGCAGTCTCAACAAGTTTCACCCTCTCCACCTTTGCCACTGTGTTCACCTGCACTGCTACCAGTTCCAACCCCTTGTCAACAACTGGTACCATATCCAAACACTGTTCTGCAGGCAACTAGCATTTGTCATAAAGCACTTGCTTGTCTACAGCCTAGTGAGCAGGGAGCAGTTTTATCTGAGCTATTTTCTGAATATCTGAGACACTGCAACATCCAAGCAGTTGTGCCTGATTTTTTGGAGCTAGCGGCCTGTGGAATGCATGAAGGTCAGACAAATGTGATATATTCAATGGTCAACGCAGTTGGAACTATGCACTCTGATGGCTCAGATTCGATCCTGCCAGCAGAAAGAATGCCACCCCCTATTGCGAATATGTCATATATAACAGAGAAACACTCATATCATTCATGCAGGAATCAACTGAGTAACTGAGTGTGTGATAGTCATAATAAGCATGCATGTATGTTCATATTCACCTTCTGAACAGAGAAGGCTGTAAAGAAATTCACTGCATATTCAGTCAGCCCCATTGGTAGTAAATTGTGGTTTTAGTTTACTTGTTCATCAGACTAATAAAGACTTCCAGTAAATAGCCTACAGAATAAGATAGTATACACTGTAAGAAGTCAGAGCTTATTGTGAACAAGATTTCGAGATAGCTGAGGGCTTTGTACATAATATACATTTACCTACACTTCACTTTTATTGTTTATGGCATGCTGTCCCTACTTTTCTTGTGTATATAGAGGAAACTATCAATACTCGGACACCAGCGATAATCGGACGCTCGTACACGGAGACTAAGCCACGCAGATACTCGTTTATGCCACGGAAAGGAAGGCGGAGTCCACCGTATCCGGCGACTGAAAAATGGAGTTCGAGCGTCAATCCCCGCTTGCGCTAGGGGCGATTAGCGTAACAATTCGGAACATTCGATAATCGGCTAATTTTCGGACGCCGCTTCCTGTTCCCTTTCTGAAGCAACTATCAGCAAGATTTCTGCACCGTTGGGAAGCTGCAAGACCCTGCTGCTGCACGCCTGATATTCGTCACCGTAGCTGTCTTGGGCACTGGGGGGTGTTCCCGAAAATTGAGTGGGTTGCTTCATCAATGATCGGACAGTGGATTTACGTATTTTTTCGCCGTGGACACCCCAAGCTACGCAATAGGCCAACAATACTAGTATCATTTAGATCTACAGGTCCTTACCAACGTAGCGGTGCAAGTCTCGTCTTTACGCGTTGTGTAGTTCTCGAGATACAATTGTTCTTGATTCATGTACTTCAGAAATTTAGTTTCCTGTAACTAGGCCCGTATGAAGGCGTTGTATCTCGAGAACCACATAACGCATAAAGACGAGACTTGCACCGTTACGTTGGTAATGACCTGCAGATTCATATGATACTAGAATTGTTGGCCTATTGCGTAGCTTGGGGTGTCCACGGCGAAAAAATACGTAAATCCACTGTCCGATCATTGATGAAGGAACCCACTCAATTTTCGGGAACACCCCCCAGCGCCCAAGGCAGCTACGGTGACAAATATCAGGCGTGCAGCAGCAGCGTCTTACAGCTTTCCAACAGTGCAGAAATCTTGCCGAGAGTTGCTTCAAAAAGGGAGCAGGAAGCAGCATCCGAAAATACATTATTTTAGCCGATTATCGAATGTTCTGAACTGTTACGCTAATCGCCCCTAGCGCAAGCGGGGATTGACGCTCGAGCTCCATTTTTCAGTCGCCGGATACGGTGGACTCCGCCTTCCTTTCCGTGGCATAACCGAGTATCTGCGTGGCTTAGTCTCCGTGTACGAGCGTCCGATTATCGCTGGTGTCCGAGCATTGATTGTTTCCTCTAACTACTTTTGAAATATTGTGTGCAGAGAGTGCACGATATCTACATGTTTAAAATAATGAACAAGAGGTGGATTTATAGTAATAATGTTATAAGTGCACATTTTAAAGTTGAGAGGGAGCAGAAACATGCAATATCCACATGCAAGAAGTGAGTTCCAGCATGAAACAGCATGAGAGACAAGAGAGATTGTTTACATAGCAACAATTACTGTTTGTTTTTCTTGTCAAATTTCCAGCATAATCTCTGAATCACTGTTGCTATGATTAATATCAGTGCCTGCAGTGAAGAAGGGAAGACAGTTGTTACATGATTAGTATCCAGCTGAAGTTGACCAGCTATGAAATTCATTCTCAGTTGCATGACTTACATATACCAGGAGAACAACACCAAGTATCTACAAGGACAGAGTTTATGATGACAGCATGAAACACCGCATGGGCAAACACATTGACTGCAGATATATTCATTACTTGTATGCCGGTGAATTTATTTACACACAAAGTGAAAGAAAAATAAAGGTTCAGGAGGGGCCATGCAAGTTTCGTGTACACTATTTCATGAGGCGAGTGAAATACCCCCACCCAATTCAGCACACACCCACACTGTTTGCTCAATCTGAACACATCTGCTTTGTCTACTCTTATATATTGATGCACAAGTATCTATATTCTCTAGAAGTTACTTTTAGCCTGTGAATGACTTCAATGCACCATACATGTATTTAGACGTCTACGAGACCTAGTGTTTCAAACTGAGTCAAAAGTACTTTCTTTGTGGCCCTAACCACACCCACTTGTGGGCAAGCTTCAATAGCCAAGGCTATCGACAAGCAAATGCTCATCCAGACTGACAAGAAACTACGCCATCAGAAATATAGCCCCTTCAAATACAAGTTGAGAAGAGCACTTTCTTAGAGTGTTTGTGCAAAGGAGAGAAAATGCCCCTCCCAACGCCACCTAAGGCCTTTCTATAGCCACAACAGCCATCCATGTCTACACACCCTATGCCTAAACCTACCCGCCTCCCCTTGTTCCACTCTTTCTGCTAGCACAGAACCTATGTCCACAGCATATTGCACCAAGTGAAGTCATCATGACAAAATCTATAGCAGATTATGGGTAAGAACTGACAGGGACCAAAAGTTGTAGTTTGGACATACACTGCTCAAAGTACGTTTCAATGATACTATGATCACCTTCCATCTCACCTGATGGGGATCATATTATCATTATTACATTTGAGCTGTGTATGTCTGAATATTAATCTTGACAAGGACAAACCTCTGGGAAAATGATGTGCCAGTCAGTGTTAGAGCTTCACAAAACAACTTCACTCACCAATCCTTCTTTCCATTTTGGGTATGGTTACTTTTCAAAATCAAAACATTATTGCATGAGTTATACACATCTGGTGGTACATTTACTTTTCCTTCTAGGGATATTCATATCACAAAGCCATACAGAGCATATTATTGTGAAGAATTGAGTATGCTAGGCAAACACAAAATGTACTGATATTGCTGTGTGCAGTAACATACTGGTACCAGTATCACTAAGCCTTACTGCTGGCATTGATCGGAAGCCCACTTTGTGCACAAGTGCTCCACCAATAACAGGTCCTAAAAACTGCCTGAAGAACAGATAATAATAAACAGACCATATGAATAGCAAAGCTAACACATCACATATTCTTTCTCTTCCAGGGTATGTTCAGCCATACCATAGAGACTGGTTAATAGGTGCATACAGTTATTCAGCGTATTATTTTACATGGCCGCATACTTTCTTCCTGCATTACATATCAGCTAATTGGCGCAATCACGTGTTCACATATCAAAACGCAAGCAAGCATGAAGATGGCACATGTGCAGAAGTACACCATACTTTCTAAATTACGTTGGATAGTCAACTTTCGCATGACAACTCTGACAAGATGTAGCCTACCACTATTTCTCTCTTCACAGGACACACAGCAAACCAGTTATGATCATGCCTGGTGGTAAGTTGAAGAATTTCTCCAATGTAGGGGACCATACTCTTCCATATGTATATCATGACCTCACACAATACTCTCAGTGTACAGATACAGTCTGATTATATTAGCAGTTACACTTAATTGCCATGATTGAGATCAGTAACAAAAATAACACTTGCAGTTAATTCATAAGTCACATCCTTCCTTGCCACTGCATGATAGGTGTGTACACCAGTTAACCCAGACTCTTTGGTACCTTGATAGATTTTGTTCTCATTATTCTGAGCGGCTATTAGTCATCAGCCTCAGCAAACCCTTTAATACTAGCATTAATCCTGCTATTGCTCATGCATTTAATCATCTGCTATGATTGGGATCCACTGCAAACAAACTAAGGCTTGTAGTTACAGTGTAATCCCGCTTAACAAACATCCCTCAACAGCAGACACCCACAATATAACAGACAATTCTGAAAGTCCCAATCGTTTCTCCATAGACTTCAATACTTAAGAAACCCCTGAATAGTGGACACCCTGCTACTCTGTATAACAGAATCTTTTCACGCTCCCAATTGTATACAAACAATACTATAACGACCTCAAATTAGTGGACACTTGTCAACCTTTTCAGCAAGATTGTGCACCATTGCTGCTGGAGTTAACAACGAGACATTAGATTAGCGCTGTTACTCACAGTACTGGCCTCTGCTTAGCGTTCCCAGCCAGTGTACAGCAAGGGAAAGCTTTGAAAACATACGTAGCCACATTGTGCTCAACAGCCCGATTACACAGTACCATGCCTACCGGAAATATACCAGAAGCCCCTGAGTTAGGGTATAAGCACAAAATTGGTGGTCCCAATGGTGTCCGCTATAGAGGGTTCCACCGTAATATAAGTATATAATTCTTTAGCCCATTTTGTGAGGCCCACATCTTGTACCAGAGAGCTACAAAGTTCCTCACCCTGCAGAAATACTTCCTACAACAATCCCAGACAGACTATTTGTAATAACTGCTTCATCTTCACTTCGGAATCCATGCATTGCCCTGGACAAAAAAGAAAAATACCTTTTCAACACTATATATTCTGCTTATTTATAGGCTAAAGTTCTGTTAAACTTTGGTCAATCACACAGCTGGCCATATACCGGTAGAGCCACAAAATGTGTATCGGTTTTCTTAAAATACCTTGAAAACTTTATACACAAATAAAATAAATTCACAGTAGAGACTGGAAACAGACAGTGTACTACTTACTTTACAATTCCATATAGGTCTGAATAGACAGGCACAACCGCATAAGATAGTCCAAATTCACAAACTATCCATGCTAGAAGTGACAGCCACAGTTTGCTGTGCAAAACAATGAGTATGTGTAACAAGAGCATAATATATATATATAGCTTATTCCACTCTGAGCGATGCAGTAAGGAATTCATTACAGACTTGTAACAAGACCAAGGTAATTTATATGCAGCTATAACATGTAGCATTTTTATGTCTTGCATGCGCACAGTACAATAGCCATGCATGCTCTGCACAAAACAGAATCACATGGTGAGGCTAGGTACAAAATACCAATGTAGCACCATAGTATACTATACCATACTATAATGTGTGACACAAATGCTGAGCTTTGGACAGAAACTGCATATTTACGGTGAAGTAATAAACTTTGGAGGACCAAGGAACACACATCCAGAAGAACCAACCACAAGACCAGTTATAATCAGATATCGTGGTATTTTCTGCGCACATGTGTGTGTGTGTTTGTAAGGGGAGGAGTGTGCATGTGTGTGTGGGGGGGAGATTAGATGGTAAATGTAGCAAACATTTTGGGGTGAGCCTGAGCAATACAATCAGCGTAATACAGGGGTGTTAGGCACAAACACTAGAAAACTAAAACCAGTCCAAAACGAACGCATAAACAAGGTCCTAAACACGACCACAGTCTACATGATGCAACATACATTAGCTACCTCACTAGTCTAATAACCTAAGCTGTCCAAAATACAATACTAACTTTGCTACAGGGAGTAGCATTGTTTGGCTAAGTCTTCACAAGTGCATACCAGATTACAACATACAGATCATGCATGTCTGTAGCTAGCAGGGATCAAGTCTGGCCTCCTGCTAACCCTGGAAACACTGCCTGGCTTGTCATGCATAGTTCTTACACAATAAACAAGAGGCTTCAAAAATCACTATGCATACTACAATACACTGCTGTTCAACTTGGATAATCAAAGAATCTCTGCCACCTTCTGCATTCTGTAAGTAGGGTCTGAGGTCCAGATTACAACTCACATTTGGAGCTGCTACATGATTCTCCTACCTATGCAACAGTAATAGCTTGCAGAGTGAAAATGTTACTATTGTCCGTACACGGTATAGAGTACAAAAGACATACTGAATACGTATGCCATAATACAAAGAAAATCCTCTATTCAACTTGCTCATGTGGGGGTCACTCAGCTCACCCCAAATAATTCTTGGGATGACTCTACATAGTGAAGTAGTACAGAGTGGAAAGTCCTAACTAGGGTTATTGTTGCATCCATTGCTGTAATTGGTTCCCATAATCTGTATGCATACTGTCTGCTTTATTACTGGAGCTGTTTAATTTTATGCCTGCTGTACAAACAAGCAGGCTCATCTGCATAGGTCATTGCACTAGCTTTCTAAGTTCTCAGAGAGAGAATGCCTGTCTGATGAAAATTAAACACAGGAAACTGAACCCCTACAAATTCAGAAGACAAAAACTGAGGAAAGAAATGGTCTATCCAGTACTGACCAAAGCCTTTATTTCAGTTAGCCAAGCATTCGCACCCTGCATCTAGGTGACTCGAGCTCATGTTCCATCCTTTCTGTTGACACAACACCCATGCAGTATTACATTAGTTATCACTCTCACCTCATGTACTCTTACAAAATAAAATCTCACCAGTCTATCAGTCACTTGTCCAGCAGATATGATGCCCACTGTATGTATTAATTCACACCCAAGGTAGATAACTCCTATAATACCCACACTGAGGTCAAACTGCAATTCAGAAGAATGTAAAACATGAGAACATTGGAGAAAAATATTAACACTAGCTTAGGGCAATGCTTCATCATCAAAGAGTGAGCCTGAGTGAGCAGCACACTGATTTTATATTAGCTTATCCAACATGGCACGTGGACAATGTGAGCTTTTTAGCAACAACCAACGCTGCATCTTTCAAACATCCTTACATGTGCCTAAAACAGCAGCTTACAGAATTGTTATAGGTAAAGAGGAGAGTTCACCATGTAGCCCCTGAATAGCTACTATCATGTTTGGCTTAAATAATACTGATCATGAGTGTTGTACACATAGGCTAAGCTAGCCTCCTGCTTACCTCTACTGTCTGTGAACACAGAGCCTGGCCTAACATGTATAGTCTTCACTTGACATAGCTTGGAGAAGAAAGCAGTGCTAATTCACCATGAACGACCACAGTTATGCTTGCACATGCAAACAACAAAGGCAGTAGGAGAGTCTCTGCTCCCATCTGCATTGTGTGAGTGGTCTGGCTTGTCTACGCAACTGCTAGTCCATGTGCAGTAGGTGTTTACACTCCAGCTTCTAGGTCCCTGATAACCATCTTCATCCACACAATGACTGGCAGGATGCACATGCTTCACATTAAAATTGAGTTTTAAAAAATATACGAAACAGCATATGACAGTTCAACTTGCTAGGGTGGGGCTCACTCACACCAATAACTATAAACAAGTTTTTGCTACTATAACAGCTGTGCAAGTTGGGGATATACTTGTACACTCTAATATCCAGGACCGTATATAGTGGAAAGCTGATTACACTAGGCAAACCTTTGTAACAAGGATCAGTTTGCACTTCGCACTAATGCCTTTTAAGTTAAAGTTGATAATTATGACAATTATGATAAGGTATAAGTTAGGATAAATCCCTTTAGGGCCTAAATGTTGAATATTGTATGGCTGCTGGAAAACTAAGTGTGTGTAGCATGCACTCCCAACCATGCCCAGTGGCTATAGCTACAGCCTTCACGAACCTGTAAACCAGATTGCACAATCTTTAAAATGGGGAAAGCTACAAGTATCCTAATTCAATTCGCAAAGTAGCTACACACTGGTTCATCACATCAGAATTGTGAAGAGCTATGTACAGGCAGTTTTGAAGTTGTAATTGTGGCTGTACACTGCTTCCAAATCCAGGTTTTCAAAGACTGTGCAAACTGGTGAATGCGTCATCAGTTCTTTTCATTCAAAAAACAGGAAGACATGGAATTCAAGGTGTGAGACAATTGGTGAGGTAGCTATGCAGTAAGCATACTGGTGGAGTCTTTGCAAAGCTTGCCATCCTTTTGCTATATGCCACTAATTGCTTCATTGCTGGACGACCAGAGGGTAGCACACCCTTCGATGCCAAAATAGCTGCTTGCTACAGCACTTGGTATCTTACTCCGATTCTACAGAGGGTGAGAACTAACAAACTACCAGCAATAGTGTCAGTTCTTACAGGAGCAGCATTGTAAAGAGAGAAGCCACAAAACGGACAATTGTACACCTTTTGGTGCTATTGACCCTCAAGGGTTTTAATTAAGCAAAAACCAAAGGTACATAAGAAATTGATTCCCTCAACTTACTTGAAGATGAAGAAAACGTCCAATGAATGCAGCAACAGAACATATTACAGTCAGTGACAATACCAGACACACAACTGCAAAAAGGAATTAAATTACTTTGAGACAGAAACATTTGTTACTGTGCATGAACAATAAAGACAATGAGTTGTGGAACAGCTTATTGTGCACATTCACATGCTTTTATTCTAGAATGGGGTAGCTAAGTAAAATTTTCTGGTTGGCATATACCTACCCATATTCTGGATATCCTATTGCTGTATCTTGCAATACCAGACGACATTGCACAGGTGTCATTGCATGGGCTCTAGAGCTAGGCAATATTGTAGCAAAATGGTGTGCTTTAATTGGCATGTTCGAACAGCAAGATAGTTGGTACTCATTCAGTACTCATTCGGTACTCACTCAGTGGTTAGTGTATAAGAAGAGACACAATGCTCTAATTGTAATGAACATACACTCGTTAACATGCATGTACATATATCACGGTTATTGCATGCACTCATTTTATTTGCACATGCAGTCAGGTATATTTATATAATGACTCACCCATTAAGACAAATACAATGTTGCTAAACACCTTCAAGAATAGTCGCCATGGTAGCTTCACACTAGTGCACTCTATGGTGAATAATGTTATTAGCATACATACAATTCTGACATAATATGTATACGAAAATACGCCCACCCAATACATAGTTAGTCTACCCTCTTTATGTATGCATGCGGTAATATCACACATCAGTCAGAAAGATGTGTAAAGATCGCAAGTGTGAGACTAATTCAAGGTACAATAATACTGTGCTAAGGCCATGCAAAGTTAATAACCAGTTTCTGGTCCAGCACAGCACAAGGGTTTCTATTTATTTATTTTTTGATCAAAATGTCATCTTAGAGTTGTCAAACTCGTTACAAATCTTGGTATTATAGTCATGTACTATGCTCCTTGTAATGTGTAGTGGCTGATGTTTATTTAATACTATGTTTTGTGACTAATGGTATTTCAGTACTTTTTACATAGGAATGTCTGTCTATGGACTGAGTCAATATTTGTACTCTCCCCACTGCTTTCTGGCTTTTGAACAAGATCATGCACACACTGTGCATGTCATCTCTGGCTATGTTTGCCACAATATGATCGCTGTCAAGCGCATAGGAATAGGAGGGGCTAGGGGGGCTGTAGCCCCCCCTTCACTACTACTGGGGAGGCTTAGCCCTCCATCCTTCACTGTATTTATATAGGTACTCGGATAAGTACCGGTACTCGCCATTTTATGTGCCAAGTACTCTTCGTCTTATCCTAATCCTTGTGCTTGAACTTTACCTGTAGGTTGCAAATGAAATGATTATCGTCTTTTGAATCATGCCTATATCCGATTCCACGTTGGAGAAGAGAGCGCATCCAAAGGCAAGTTTTTCGCCAATTAGTGGGCGTGGTTTTGAATAAATTTTGCCTCACGCTTTGTGTGCGGTATCTTTTACAACACTACTAAAGCTTAGCCCCCTCCTACTAAATACAGAGAACTGATCCAATCTTACAATCTTACAATATTTGCAACCAATGCTGTTCGTCCAACTCTGGATAACTCGACCACATTTACAGTGACTGTGGAGAACAGGAATGACAATGACCCTGTCTTCATGATGTCTTCATTTGTTGGAAATGTCACAGAGGAGGTACCCTTGGGTACGCCACTGATTGCTGTGACCCACATTGTACTTGGCTATGTTCATCACAAGAAGATTAGAGTGAGTCCCGAGTCATCTCTGCCTATGTCTGTCAGCAAGATTACCATGAGACCCAAGAGTCCCAAGTCGTCTCTGCCCATGTGACATTTTGGATGAATTCCTGTTTCTGTTTCCCATTCCCTGCTTTTCTGATTGCCCTGAGTGATTTGCTATTCTGCAGCTATGTTAGTAGGAATTTACCAAACCAACCTGCAAATCTCTTAATGTCCCATTTTAGGTTTAGAAAAGCCTAGGCCTGCTGTTGCTGCAGCTACAGTGGAGCCTCTCTTAACGGACCCTCCCAGAAGCAGACAACCTCCCTCGAACGGACAAACACAAAAGCACTGATTGATTTTAGCATGCTATTAATATAAAACTAACCTCCGAGAAGTGACCACCTCTCTGCTCCGGACAACGGACACTGGCCAAGTACAGACCAGCATCCGTCAATACAAAATTACTTCCAAATAGCGGACACTTGGCCACAACCCACGATTAATAATAATAATACACCACACCCAGTGTTTTATTTTACCGTAATGAGCTAGCCAAAGAATTCCAGCTGTTCTCAGGGAGTTCACCAACTCCCTCATCTTTTCAATGTACACCTTTGGTCCATAAAGTCTGTATACACATGACACCTCAAGTCCATATCCTCCTCCTCAGTTGACCTTCCCTCCAGTCGCCTCTGCAAAGGCCTTGTTCACATCTCTTCACAAAAATTGAGAGAACCATGGTGCCAGGTTATAATTATGGAACATGCCCTACAATCACATCTTTTAAGAAAACACCGACTGCTTTGTTGTCTTTGCTGTTTGTTGGCTCCCGCCTTACCAGCAAAGTCTGGCCTTGAATTGGAGTCCAAATGTCCATGTAAGCGTGGTAACCCCTAACATGTTAACAAACCTCCAAAACTTTGAGGTCTGCAACTGTGCTGCTTACAACCTGACTTGCCATCTTTAATGATCTTTGCTGTGCAGCGGACTAGGCCATGTGGGGTGGGGCAGGGCCATAATTCGGTGCACGTGCATGTGGACTAGCACATGTGGTAGTACAGTCATGGTGACAGTATGGCTTCACTCTCACACAAGAAGAGGAACTATTTAACGTTGAACAAGAGAGCAGAGGCTACATAGAAGAAGCTTTAAGAATCGGTTCAGCAATAGACACCATGACAGCCTTCAAACTAAAATCCTCCAAACAGACCACTCTACATGACTACTGTCATAGCTGAACACTGTCATAGCGGACTAATACTATCAGAGCTGACTGTTATATATCATTACTAACCCCCATAATAGTTCATTATATATTGAAAAAAAAGACAAACCTCCGAGATAGGGACGACCTCTCTACAAGGGACAAAGTCCATTTCTCCAAAGAGTCCCTTTCTCGGAGGTTGCACTGTACTACTATGCACCAAAAACCTCACATATCAATTACAAGACATCTGAAGACTGTAAAACAAAGACCACTATTTTATACTTGCTTTGTATAATAATGCGTTTTGAAAGACATTGCACACACTTTCACCATATTAAAATGCATGATCTAGCTATAATCCAAAACAACAATGAATGATCATGAGGTGACTGTAACCCAAAGCATTTAAACTGAAGGTCACCTGATCAGTACTATATGCATTATTTTGTGTTTGGATTATCTAAATAGAACACAAGCAAATTCAGCTTAGAAACAAGTCACATGACTGTGTTATCACATACTACACATCTTAGTGTGCATTAACAGCTACGTATATCCCTTTAACAACTAAATTTTATTCTCTAGGTGTCTCTTCTCTAGGTGTCTCTTTAGACTACGACACTGATCTGTATTTTGATGAGCTAGCATTTGAGCCACAACTTTTTTCAGATGCTCTATGCAAGTTCACAACTTGGCCACACCCACTCATTAGCGAGCACTCAATAGTCAGGTATCTCCAACTGGAGGACACTCCTCCGAACTGAAAGCTGCGTACAGTACCAGAAATCAAGCCCCTACAAGCAGAAAAGGAGGAAGATGGCCCACTGGTGCCAACCAAGGCTTTTCTACAGCTGCAACAGCCACCCACCTCCCCCTATTCCACCCTTTCTGTTAGTGCCAATTTTATCTTCAAAACAGATTGTGCCAACTGATAACATATGGCAAAAGTTGGATCATGACTACAGTCGACATTAGTAGTTAAAGGGTTAATTAAAGACACTTTAAGTACAGCATCTCTAAGACTAAGACATAAAATACTGAGCAAAACCAGTACATATGTATGGAGGTGTGCTACCAACTGAAGGTATTAAAGGTATTGGATGAGGTGCCAAATTCTGCTATTCACTTCAAAGAACTGAAAGCACAAACAACAAACACAGAAGACATTTTTCATGGTATGGGCTTACTTCAGAGGAGGTTGGAAGCTAATAATTAGTGATATGTGCGTACGCGTGAGATAGTAATTAGTGCTATGTGAATGACGTAATCATACTAGAGGCCCATAGTGAAAGGTAAAAAGGTCACATGATGGCAATAAAGGCTTTGCTGTACGATTAGCTGAGCTCACGTTTTACTGTAGCACACTTGGATAATGCAATAACAGTCAAGGTTATGTCATTTAAACGCAAAAGTCATAATTGCAGCAACCAAGTGTACCACCTTAAAACACTCAGCTGAGTGTATTACATTGGACAAGTTTTAGCAACTACTCAAATAAGAATTTCTATAATAGCCCTGCCCTGTTTTACATAATACCATACCTGTTGGTGGCAGTAGCACCATTAGGAGCAGCATTGGAAGAAAAATACATCCACCAACCACTACAAAGGCGAGTATGAAACCACCAGCCTAAATGTGAGAAGATGAGAATAAACTCATATTATCCACAGGAACTGATAACAACATTACTCAGTCAGAGGGGTTATTAATTTCCACTATAGTAAGGGTGTGATGCTGTCACTTCAGATTATATGTGCTTCATAGATTCATTAGATATTCGTGCATCTACGAAGCACATATGAGCCCCACCCTTAACGGAAGTTCAGCGATACGGCGCTTCAAACACAGCAATGCGATAGAAATACGCAACAGAATAACTTTTGATTTCTACACAGGACTGCCACATCTAACTCCTGCATCATCACAGTATAGAATAAACCTTAACCTGTTATTTATCAAAGCTTTGAACAGTGAATATCTGAGTATCAACATTGGCTACTCAAATAAAAAGACTTTGTCTTGTCCTTGAGCTGGCAGGATACCATCAGGTGTGTGCACATGAACAGCGATTTTAATTAAGATTCTGTAATTCCATAATATAATTTCAACGTATACGTACATGTGCATGTGCCATTCACTTTGAGCTTTGAAATCTGGCTAAGGGAATGAGAACACCATGCTAAGAGTAAATTAAAGCAGTTTTTGTGTCATCACCTTCTAGTGCAACACTATTTCAAGTAAACTTGATAAGACAGCTCTCTTTTTCCAAGCCTAACCACAGTGCCAAGTGAGTGCATGTTGTTAAGTGCATATAAAGTGTTAGTCGCCTTTAGCAAGTACATGCTGTCAGTTTATCTAGACATCTACTTGCAGGTTTTACTGCAAGAATGGCTCAGAGAAAGCCATGTATGCAGCTTCATCCTGAAGCTCCCTCTCCAGGTTCATGGACTTTGGCTTCACATACTGAAACATTTAATACCAAATGTTCTGGTTTGCTTGATGATGAGTGCTTCAGATGCATTCTCACATAATCACCAAAGCTACTGTAGGAGTATAGTTACTAGCCTCATTCCCAGGCCTCCACCATTTTCACCTTCCATTTGCGTTCACATATAATGTACGGGAGCGGAAGCCAATCTTTCGATTCCGTGTCATATTGTGAACGGAAAAGGAAGATAAACGGGGGAGGCCTGGGAACAAGGCTACATACTGTATTCGCTGGAACGGTCAAAACTAATTGTATTGGCGACCGTTCCGCATAATTAGAATGTGTTAACCCTTCACGTTCAAATAAATTAGAGTAGTTTTGCATGTGTCTAGCCTCGTACCCAGGTCACATGGTACGTGGCTAGCACGTATCAAAAGCAGTTGAACAAATACTGAAAAAAGCGAGAATCTGATGGATTGATTTGTAACGATGTCAACACCACAGATAACACAGGAATCTCTCCTATAGCTTACGCTGTGGAGACCCCCAGGGGTGAACATCCTTCGCTGCAATCGAAGAGATCGGTGAACCGTGGCCCTAGTCAACCGACAGATTTGCCGTGGCCGTTGTTATACGTGGCGTTGATAACAATACCACTGTTGGCCATCTATCTAGAGAATTCAGTCGCTTACTCTGGGATTTTCTAACTCACGGAGGAGAAATGAATTTGGAAGGCGACAGTGCTCTCCACTCATTCCAGGTGGATTGAAGATTCCCTGCTACGTAACGCTCCATGGGAAGAAGTTGGTAGTACTAGCGAGAGACATTATAGCAGAGAGAATAAAGCTGAGTAGAACTTGCCCGTTCAAGCAATTAAGTATTAGAGAGTTGACAGTATTATATAGAGAGTGGAAACACTAACATAGCTACTATGCATCAGTTCATGAGTAAACAGCACTTCAAAGAGATAAGCCATACTGTATGCTGTCCAAAAGTGTGCTATAGATCCTAAAGGGTTAAACATATCCTTTGCACATAGAGTGATGAAGATTCCTTGTTTATGTATGTATTTATGTATCCATGAAATCTCTTTCTAATAAGCATGCTGTACATATCCCGGTACATATACGCACTTCAAGCGGGAAGCATGCAAGAAGAACACAAATTTAGGGAAAGGAAAAGGGTGTTAAGAGATATTACCATAAGATCGAGATATGAAGCACCAGTGCCTATTTTCGAAATTAGTAGGCAGAATTGGTGCTTATAATTGTGGGGTGCTTGTATTCATGGGGTGCTAGTAAACACATGTACTATTCTGGTAGCGTACAGTAGTGTCGGAACGAATTAGCTGTGACACATTTTAGGCTCTTTTTGCTGACTCCTGTCCCTTGTTTGTAACTTTTCTAAAACCACAGATACAGTCGGCAATCGATCAATCATTGCAAACCCGTGCCCACCAAGGTAACGCACTTAGAACTAACAAATCTATGAGGGGGTTGCACAAATTGACAGATATGTTGTATCAAGAAGAGGCCTTGCCTAAATTTTAGGTCAATAGCTTGCTTACAATTGGAGATAGATATTGGCGAAAGTTAGCTGCCACATTCAAAAAGCCGATTTAGCAAATTCACTTCCGTTTATGTGGTAACGGTGCCTTTTTGTGGAGTGCGTTGTATGGGTGCTTATAAATGCAATGTGGTTGTTGTAATCAAAATGGATGCCTATATTCATGGGGTGCTTATTTTGTGTGGTTGCCTATTGTCCCAATGTTATGGTATGCATGCATGGAAGGTTTGTAGTCTTGAGCCCATGAAGTCTGGGTACAAGACCAAGAAAAATTCATTTCAAGCAAAATCACAACACATACCTGTCACATAAACAAACACACACACACATAGATAATACATGTCATACACAAATAAACACATATAAGCATATGCACATTACCAGATGATGAATTCAACTATCAATCCTCGGGCTTTTTACTCACTACAGCACTTACATGTAGTCCTACTGCCATCGGGTCACAAGGCTTAGCAGTCAGAGATGTGTCATGTAATCACTGATAAAGTTCAGTACCTTGTTCTAGTTTCACCTTGTTGACATTAGAACCAGTATTATTAATATGATTATTAATATTATTATTATTATGATTATCATTATGATTATGATTATGATTATGATTATGATTATGATTATTATTATTATTACATATAGCACACACCAATGTATAGGTGTAGTAGAGTTAGTTAAGTATTAACTCTAGATCTAGTTCTCTTTGCAATTGGCGTAAAACTTTACTAGAGGTAAATCAATGATGTCACAGCATCAACTCTCTGAAGATCAGTCTATCCCATTTCTATTACCTATGCATACTATGGCACACAGTTTCGCAAGTGTGTGATGCTGAAAGTGATTCATGCTGAGGTTGGTTGGGTCTGGCTTGCGAGACTATAGGCACACATACGCTAGCCAGCTTTGGACTATTTTGAATCCACTAAAACCACCAAAACTGGTGTGAAGTTAAGCATAATGAGGATACGGGAATGGGGCATTCATGGCTTAAATGGGTGGGGCAGTTACGGCGCAAAGTGAGTTATTGTTTTTGGGAGATATGCTCACTGGTTGTCTCATCCTGATGGGGCATCTGAGAGGCTTGTTGTTCAACGATAGGTGTTCCTGTACCAAAGGTTTTTTGCTGGACATTCAGGTCTGTACTGTGGTGACTTTCTCGTGGTGAATATTACTAGTTTGTGTGAGAGACACGGTCAATGGGAACATAACAGTGTACCTATCCTAGTAACGGAATGCTTACGCTAGAATGCAGTGTACAATCCTACAAAGGGTTACTTGACAAAGAGGGAATAAGAGTGCACAACCCAGCTCTTAACATAACCATAGCCACTGCATGTAGAGTGTGTGAAGCTAATTGACTTGCTATTCTGCCTACCAGGATGCCTATGGGGAGGCTAGTTGGATAATTGAAGCCACATAGAGGATAAACGATTTATTACTATGTGATAACAACTATTACACACATCAAATGGTACATAACTTTGGTCAAACAATAACTTAGCTCAGTGCACTTTCTGGCGTACCTCTTGAAGACCACCTCCTATTGCAGGTCCCACTGACAACCCAACAAGGAGTGAGAACTCCATCAGACTCTGTATGTGAAGGCAAGATCAGAACTAGCTTAGGCTAAAAAAGCTGCTGTAAACATTGCTTTATTGCAGGACTTGCTACTGTTAAGTGGCTGCTATTGATTGGTATGGTTATGGTTACAAAACTTGCTACTATGAATGACTGATGTGCTTTCAGGCCTCCAATGCAAGCATGTACTAATTCACCAACACAAGCACTATTGTTGCAGTATAGTAAAGCAGGGAACCATCATTATTTCAGGCCTAGCCACACTTCCCACCCAGACATCTGTATGGGGGTTAAAGCAGGGATAGCCTGGTATACTGCATATTATATTAGATGGAGAGACAGATGGCTTCACCATTTTATACTTCAAGAACAACGTTGTCAAAAGTTTCTACAATGACTGACATGCACAATGAGCATTCAGGCCTTCCATACAAGCATCCATTCATGCACTACTATTGCTTGCAATATGTGGAACCAGTGAGGGCCAGTATCCATGCCCTCTCGTGACATTACAGATGATTGAACATAGGAACGGCCAATTTTTTATAGTCCACACGCTGTTTCCAGCATATTTCAGAATGTTAGATCTTAATTTATGCAGGCAAGAGTTTATGATGATAAAATTAATCTGTCCAACTTCCATACAGGTTCTACATTATGATGCCATCAGTAGATGAAGGTAATATCAGTATTGAGTATGACAAGCTGTACAAACACTGTTACAGTATATTTTGGTACAATGTGTACTTGTGCTAGACAAAACATATTCACCACTGTTAATGTTACAATAGGAGAAGGTGAATGAGGAAGTGAGAGCCCAAGAAATACGAGGGTGGAGAAATACAAAAAGATTAAAGAGAAGGTGATTTGTTATCAACTCGAGCTCAGAAAATATCTTGCTGACGTTTCAACTGAATGCTCCAGTCGTCATCAGGGCAAAAGATTGACCTGAACATTTTTGCATCATCCACTTCTCTGTTGCAAGACCTTGGGTATTTTGGCAACATATTTTCTCTACAGTGTTACCAATAAATGCTTCCAAATTTGTATCTTTCTGTCTCAGTTTATGCACATTCAAAAATATACTAGTAGGTGCCTAAATATAATTTTGTAGCACCACTGCCTAAACTTAAGCACCATGCTTCCTCCAAGTGAAGACTTCACTAGTTTATGTGTGCCTTAACTTTTTCCATCATAACCTATTAACAAATTTGCCATGCAGCTGAGCATTTGAAGAAAAATCCTAAGGATTTAGAGCAAATAAGACTAAAAGGGAACTGAACAATTCACAGGAGAATGTTTATCTGGTAGTAGTATCACTTACAACAATTGTCCCCTTCTTGTCAGGATAAAACTCAGTTAGCTGTGCGTATGAAGCAGTGCTAAACAGTGCAGTCCCAGCACCTTCTACAATCCTCGGCAGGAAACTGAATACCAGGAACAATGCTGGAGTGGGCATAATGGACACAAACCTGCAGTAGAGAAACAGGATGGTTATGTATAAACAACATACACTACTTGCTAGCCTTCTTCCCCATGACTTTGCCTAGCATTTCATCGCTCGCAGGATGTAAAAGCAAGTTGGGTAAGAGCTAGGGAGTACAGCTATGTGAGTAACAAGTCTTGTAAGAAATATTGTCATGTAAAATTGGCCTAAAATAGGTGTTCACCTTGCTGAGATTTATACTGCAGGTAGTCTACACTGCAGAAGGCGCTTACATTATGGCATGTATAACTGGGCTAGACGGTGGGAGTCTTTGGAGAGTAGTGCATAGTGCCTCCTCCTTCAGAGATGAGAGTATCAAATGACAAGTGGGGGAATAGCCATCTGGAAAAATTTAACTGGGACTGGTTTACCCATGAAGACAAATCCACTGGTCCCAATTGCAATGAGCCAGAGGCTACCAGCACTACCCAGAGAACTGGCAGACAGAATCCCGGCCAAAAAAATACGTTGGACTTCCCCTACCTCTACACTGGAGGAGTTTGAACAACAAAGTACAAGCAGAGAACCTTGACTAAGTTCATCCCAGACCTGCCTACCTGGGTGCTGTGCTTCACTACACATGTTGCCATCTTCGTGCAGAAGCAGCAAGCTATAGCAGGCCCGTAGGCAGGGGGGGTTTGAGGGGGTTTGCTCGAACCCCCTTTGACCTCCAAAAGATTTTATATACACCGCTTAACTGTACATTTTAAGTGTCCTACCGTTTGAAAGTGGTCCACTAGTCTCGCTGCTATTGAGAATCACCGCTGTCCAAACGAGTCTGCATGGTTGCAGCTATGCGAGTTTGTTCATGGAGGACCTGCGTGGAACGCGCACGTAAGCAATTTATGCTGCTGCGATGAACGGACGTGTGTAAATACGTACATAAATGAATCGCTAGTTCAGGCGCTCGAGAGTTGTCCTTCTAGTGATGTCACCCCACTAGCTGTTCTGCCAACCTCAGTACCTACCTTCTCTCTTGGAAATTCGAAGTCAGCTGGCTTAGCAAATGCATACATGGACAGTCATAAATTGGATGCAGTACTCAACGAGACATGTAGCTACTACGGCTCTGCTTCTGTCCCAAAATGTCCTCAGAAGCAATCTCAGAGCATATTTCATGGGGGAGCATAACCCCAGACACCCCTACAGTCTTGCATGCTAATGCATACATACAAATCAGACATCCATGTAACCCCCCTTCTAAAAATCCTGGCTACGGGCCTGTATAGAGTCCCAGAAATTATAGCTTATGCAGCAGCAACAGCCAGCAAAATGTACAAGTGGCCTGCCTGGGTCATTTATGATCAAAACTTTTTGGAGAAGCCTCCAGTAACCCATCCCAACTGTCAACCAAAGCATTTACTCACAGTGCTTTCTTGGTGTGACAAAGAATGTAGAAGACTGGTGTCAACCTCCACTGCATGGTAGTGCCAGCATTGTGGTCAGGTTGTATCCTTGTTCCCAGGCCTTCTATAAAGTCACACCTACAGGCCTGTAGCTACATGTACAAGGAAGCCAGGCTCCAATGAAACTGTATGTGGCACACTTCAAACTAAATCGGTCGAAAACTGGGATTATGAACTCACACAATCTGCACATCTTCGCAATCCTCGTCTTGCGCTCTACACAGTGTTTTATATCTTGCACTCACTTTGCGTAAGACGGCAAAAAATACATATATTTGACCTTTGACTCCCATTAAATGGCAACTCTGAACTTGCTGACGATTGGCCGAAAGATGGTACATTGTATCAATGTTGTATTGAAGCAAAAAGCATGTAAAATCAAAATTTCCCAACAGAAACCGAGGGGGAAGGCCTGGTACCATTTATCACGTGAGTAACATCAATGTCTACCTAGGGTAGACAGAGGAGGGGAAAGGCCTCCGAACGAAAGAGTGTGTTTCACAAGCGCAATCTTCTTTCTCTACAATGAGCGGCAACTTTTTCACTTTGTGAATATTTGGAACTCCAAAACACGAATCGACGCTGGAAGAAAAGGCCTTAAATGCACTCTTTCGTTTGAAGGCCCCTCCCCCCTCAAACTACCTAGGTATAGACATTAACATCACTTACAACAGTAGACAATGACATCACCTCCGTTTTTGCACACTGCAAGCAATCAAAAACTGGACAGTGGGAAGGCCTGGAAACGAGGCTAGTCAGGTTGAGCCAAAAATGATTGTCACAAGGTTTACTCGAATATGATTGTCACTCTATCCAACCTATACTTTATCTGAAAAATAAAACAAATCAGTTTTCTTGAAAGTCAATCTAAGTGTGTGTTTCTTCCATTTAGTTAAGTCATTCTCATCTTTAGAAGTCCTGCAGGACATGTTTGGTCCTACTTCTGGCATCTCTACCACAACCATGCAACCAAGGCAATTCTCAATGGGCAGATGTGCAAGATCAAAGTAATGGCAAAAACAAACCTTTCAGAAGCTCTGATTTACATGCCTTCTAAAAGGAGAAACTAAAATTGAAAGCTTCTCAACACATACCGTAAAAACCTTGGTTACTTGTTAGGTGGGACCAAGGAACACTACCCAATTGTATGCTGTCCTGTACAACATAGTGGGCTTTTGGTGGTTGAAGTAATCAAAGGATTATATAAAGCTATGCTGTATAGATGGCAGCATCTTAATATCCTTTTGAGGGTTTTGACACTCAGGGAAAGTGTGCATTCCAGTAGAAGAGAAATTATAGTGAAGATCTGTCAATGAAAGATGTGAAAGCCTGGGAAGTCCACAGACTGTGCAAATAAGATAACTCGCCAGTTGTCTCCAGAGTTCCTCAAAGCTCAGTACTTGGCCTACTGTTATTTCTATGTAACTTGTGTAGGGTCTTCAGAAGTTTGGATTAAAGGTTTGTCTGAAGCGATCCCAATGTGGATATGAGGAACTCTTGCAACTCGTCGACTTTTCAACACTAGCTACGAGAAGAAAAGGTTTAAAATGCTGCCTAGTCCACAGTATGATAAACGGACGTGGATCCACCCTAATGCCAATTGTATCTGATTGATAAACTCCACCTCCATAGTACCGCTACATGCACATTCAAACTTTTATTCAAACTCCTCTCTTTCTTCTAGCACTAGATTATGGAATAGTTTACCTAGAGATGTTCGTGTTCTACCTGCTTTTAAACACGCTATGTAAATTTGTTCTGGTTTTGTCTTTTGTCTCTCGTCTTTGTAGGTTATCAGTTTGTATTAGCTTTCGATAATCTGATATAACAAACTTGATGAATAAAATAAAATCACAGCATCTACCACCCCTTCCACCAGGGTGTTGCAATAACTAAATGGCCACTTTGTCCAGTTTAAGTCCTGCTAGCATACATGGTTAAGAAGGGTAAAGGGTCATAAGCCATGTTCATGTTCAAGGACCACAAGTGACTATTGATTTGTAAGCAGATCACTTTCGTCTGTGAGAAATCTATTGCCATACTTGGGGGCATAGTTTCAGAATAGATACTGCAATGATGAAAGCTAAGCATGAAGTAGAGTACTCATTGCTCAGATACTGAAACAGCTATTGCTATGTAAACATCTTGAGAGAACAACGTACAGACCAGTGTCTCAAAGAAGCTGGTCACTCAATTGAAGTTATGTATAGCCACACTGAAACACTCAAGTTGTACTATTTAACCAGTGTGTTTTGTGTCACAAAGAATGCCATACAGTAAATTAAATTTCAGGTCATTTGTCGGAGAATGCAATATTGAACCTTGAAATTAACCCATCAGAATTGCAGGTTTTGGCAATCTCAAACCTGGCCTTCTGCAAATTTGATTGACTATATTTCGAAGTTCAATAATACATTCTTGGACAACCAAAAACGTCACAGTATAACTGGGCTGTAAAGCACAACCTTGGTGCATGGAAAGAAAGACAACCCTTCATGCATTCCCAGCTACCACTGCAATCAATTAACAGTTGATCGAACTGGGTTTGCTGCAAGGGTTTAGTTTACTGGGAGGCACCCTCATTTCAAGCGTTCATTTACATTAGGTGTGTTTGGAATATTTTTTCGGTGTCCGGAATACAGGAATGTTCCCATTTCAGGGGTTTGGAATGGAGGAGTGCCTCTGTAGTATATAGGAATACTTCACCAGGAAACGTTTTGTTGAAGATATTATTCAAGGCACGATGTGGAGGGGAAAGATACACTTACAAGTTAGCTACAACGGTGATGCTGCAAACCTTTTGGTGGGGGAACACTGCTCTTCTGACTTCCACTACCACTAACAAAAGGTTACTCCCTTCATTATCTTGCAAAATACAATGTAGCTAGGTTGCTAGCTTACACAAAAGTCATGTGCAATTGTTTGGCTGAGCCTACTGACAAATTGGATGATCCCTGGCCCAACCTTGGCTACGCCACTGCTGGTAGTGTATAGCATTGACCTGGCAAAAATTGAGCAGGCTAAGACAAATTGATGAAGCAGGTTAGATCTTTACATATAGCTGAAGACAGGCCTGGCTAAACATTGTCATAAGGCTTGATATTGTGGTTTTGATTTGGCAGGTTCTAATTTTGCAAGGTCAATACAAAATTGGTAGTTATTGCAGTAATTTCTGTGAATTGATCTTAAACCACATAACTAAATTATGGCACTTGGAACTTCCAAGTGTCTGGAAGGATTTTGGTGAATAAAAGCTGCCAAAATTCTGTTACATTCAACATGCAAAATGATTTTTGCCAGTTAAATTTTCACCACTTGAAACGAATGGTGTACGTGGTAAATTATCATGCATCAACCATTATCCACTATTATAGTACTTAAAATACCCAAACAGAACGAGAGATCCTCCGGCCAAAAACAGTCCAGCAAGCTGTGTGAACTTCAGTCCCAGATGAGGAAGCTACAGTATAAGGTAAAAATACAGTGTGACAGACTTGAATGAGAGAGCAGCAATTTTGGTAACTAGTGCTAAGGGACTTACAAAGCATCCAATGAGAGGTGACAACACTGTCACAATCAGAGGTGCCACACCAATAACAAACCCTGAAATGTACGCTGCAACATTGTACTGGTGGTGTGCCTGAATACAAGAACAGAATGCATGACTCAGCTACCACAAATCCTTCAGGAATATTCAGTGACATGAGAAGATCTGAGAAATAAACAAGCCGTCCTAGCTATAAGCTACTTAGGTAGTGCTGTAATGCCAGTAGATCTCCCCATGCAGACTTCAAGTCAACTCCCAAAGCACCCACAATGCACAAATGCATGAATAAAAGAAAAAGAATTTATACACAACTGACCATAATGGGGTAAAAAGGTCCTATCATAGTGACTCCAGCATTCAGAAATGCATTGGCAAACAAGATTGCCACTGTAATAAAGAATGTCTTCCACCGGCTTGTAGCCACTGGTGATACTGCCCCTTTATTGCTGGATGAAGTCTGTTGTCCATTGTCCGTGGCATCATCCTGCCCCAGGGGTTCTGGATGATTATCATCATCCTCTACCTTTTTGCTGCCTAGTGGCTGCAACGGAATTCCCTCAAAGGTTGACATGCCGTATCTAGCTACCTATCGATAGCATGAAGGAAGCCACGCGTAACGATGTCCAGTGGGACCGAAGTGAGGCATTGCCAACTGCAGAATTAGTCTGGTGAACAACACAGTCGCTCAGCTGGAATGCAATGGGCAGGTGTAGGTATTCCCACAGAAGTTATTAATCAGTGGGCGTACACTCCCTTTACACGGGAGTCGCTAAGTTGACCCAACTCCATGTGGTGACGTCAGAGGTTCAAAGGTTAATTTGCACTGGCTCCTTACGCATGCGCTCAACTGCCAACTGCATGCGCTCAACTGCCAACTGCATGCGCTCAACAGAAAGCGGTACTTAGACCGAACAGTGCGCTGGTTGTCTGTTGTGGCTTGTCGGCTAAATGGTTAAGGGTTAGGGTTAGGGTTTGGCCTGGGGCCAGGGAATACACTAGCTGTACTACTTTTTTTTTCCTCTGGTTTATAAGTGTGGTGAACGCGACAGGTTGCTTATGTCGGATATTCAACAGATGACGTAACCGCATGGAGTTGGGTCAACGTGGCGACTCCTCCGTTTACTAATCTCGTGCCCAGAGACTATTTTTCGCACGCGAAGGGGAAAAATAGTCTGGTAAACTGCCTGTTCAATTTTTGTTCCATGCGGTTTAAAAATTGGTGACGCAACGTCTTCAAAAATGTATGTGACGTCACACAAAGCTTAAAACTACGAAAGAGCTCCAAAGAGACGGCTTGTTGCAGGGATCATCCTTCTCGGAGCTTCCAAATGCCAAGAAACGAAGATTCACAAATCACGAAGCCTCTGCCAACCTCAGATAGCCCTGAGACAATCTTATCGACATTTGAAAGCGTCAGGAACTTCACACTGCCAGTTTTCAAGCTCAGAAACACACACCGCCCGTTCACAGAAATCCTGGCATTCCTTTGCCGGTCGTTCTCTGGTTCTACAAGGCTTAGTCTCCTGCATAGCGCTTCAACTGCCTAGCCAGCTTTGATAGCCATCTAGTGCTGTATGTGACGTTATTCGCATCAAGCAATCTGATTGGAGCGCCACGAACGTGGCGCTTGGAACAAAAATTGAATAGGCAGTTGACCAGACTATTTTCCCCCTCTGCGTGCGAAAAATAATCTGGGCACGAGTCTACCCGTTTACACGGTGCGCATTGTCGCTTCACGCTCACGTTCATTCGGCGAAATCAACAGTAGTTGACTAGGCTACTAGTACGCTCGATGATAAAAGTGCTACCTTGTGGTCCTTGAACAGTATAGTTAGGGGTCCCAACAAAAAGTCCAAGAACGAACAAACTTGACTCAAGTATGCTGAAATCCAAGAACCAAGTGACCTTGTTTGTAAACTACAGTTACAATAATTTCTATGACTTTCGTTCTTCCGAAAATAAATAAAGCAAACAGAAGGTTATGTGCCAAAATATAGCCATTATAGGATTTCGATTTTATATGGGGGGTTATATATGAACATACCTTTAACAGATATCCACGCGAGTGGTCCAGCTATTTTAATACTCTACCAATGGTAAATAATCAATTGCACTGGTGCTTGCTAAATTTACTTGTCAAAAGTCACTTCAAACCATCAATTATTCTTCTATGGGAGAAATGTATTGCAACATTAAATAACAGCTAATGTAGTCTCGTGACAGCTATAAACGTGAGTGGTCCAGGCATTTTTGCACAAGATACATCAAGTGAAATCCATCAGTACCGCTAGTTTCGTAGCGAAGTTTCAAAAGTCACTTGAACCGAATTGCGTCCAATTTTTGACACTTAACCCTTTCAAGTCCAAGACGAATTGACTGAAAATAGCTTTGCAGCACCAACTTTTATAGTCCGGTTTTTATATATCTCAGATAGATACTTAGTTCAGGTACAACAAATTTGAAATCGGAGCACCTTCGATTTTTTCGCTGGGAGCCCTAGTATAGTTGTTGAAAGACCCTCATGGAAAGCCAAGAAGTAGTGTATCCTTGATCCCGGTGTCATGAAAACATACACCCCCCGTAAATATGGGTAGCCCGTGGTTCCCATTTTTACCTGATTTTAGGGACCCCATCGTGATTATAGGAGTGACCCCTTTAGTACGCTAACGATGCGGGTAACGAATGGCCAAGTGTAAAGTGGCCAATTCAGGTAGTAGAGATCATGTACCTGGACAGATGGAAGGTTCGTGCTAGAAAGGGAAGATCGAAGGATTAGTGAAGAGCTGCACTCTGACGAGCAGAGCCTGATAGGAGACTATCATTCACAGCTGCCATTTACAGCTGCCTGCGCTATGAGCAGTACAAAGCGGCTGCATCAACTCCAAGACTAGTAGTGGCGCTAGGATAAGCTCACAGAGCAAAGGAAGAGAATCATAGCAAGTATTTTAAATGCATCAATCTACCTTCTGACCTAATGTACCTGACCGTTTGACGTACACTTGGTATTATAACTTTTCACTTCATTTTTGTACAGTTATTGTGTACGTGCATGCCAGGATGTTTTGTCATCTAGCAGCGCGCGGTTAGTGTAGTAAATATACGTTAGCTAGTAAAGCTATTTTGATTAAAGTAGAGGTACCCAGATGTCTACGTTTACGTGTAAAGTTTCACCGAATGCCTATTTTCACAGGGATACATGTACCTAGCCTCGTTCCCAGGCCTGAAGAGGAGGAGGAGAAAGGGCCTGGTTTCCAGCCGTTTGCGTATGCGCTTAATTATCTCGGATTTAACTACGTGTTGATCAGTGGGAGGGTGCCTCCTCTTCGGGCCTGGGAACGAGGCTAACCTGGTTGTGTAGCCTCGTTCCCAGGCCCTCCCGGGATTCACTTTGTTCACCGATTCTGAGGTCTGGCACGTGCGCTGTGCATTACGTAATGCATTACTCGAGTCGAGTCCGAGTGTACGAGTAGAGGGAAAGTTGGCGTGTCCGAAACACAGAAAAGCAAGGTGAGGACGAAATTTATGTAAAGCTAGTCTGAAATGCCCCTGCAAAGTGATAGTCTGATGGTTGAGGCAGAAATTTGGAATCTGTGTCTGCCAGTGGCACATATGTGATAACGTGTGCTACTGTGCATACTCTTGATGACACCCTTGAAGTGCTCAAGCATCTTGGCCATGAAAACTTTGATGACAAAGGGTCAGCAGAATTGAAGCAATTTTTCCATTTATCGCTGTTTGGGATGATGATTGTTTGGATGAAGTATGACCTTAGTTTAGATCAGAAGAAGCTACACGGAAGCTACCAAATTGTTTATCAACAATACAGAGTTTGTTGGGATTGCCATTTTTTCCCTAAGGAGCTAGAATAACTCCATGGTGGGTGTCATTAACCTTACGCCTTGGCTGCATGATGATCACATAAGCCAGACCAAACCAACCACAGCACAGATTGCGTTCAGTGTCATGCACAGGCAGGCGGCTTCTCAGAGGGTTTGTGTGTTTGTGGAATGCACTCAGAGGAGAAGCTGATTGCTAGCTTTTGAAAGAGGACTCAAGTTTAAAATTGGTACCTGCTTATAACTTTTTAGTTTCACCCCACCCTTTCACCAAAAAGTGTCTGCTGACACAAGCCAAATACCTAATTGGGCTTACTGCAGATTTTTAAACGGCAATATAATGCAGGAGCAAGTAAAAGTACTTCAATTGTGCTGCTAAAAACTTGTGATCCTTTAATTAACACAAAGCATTTATTTATCCTTCATCTAAAATTACAAGGATTCTGACTTTTGTCACGAGACCCTTTCCTCCGTCAGTTGGGTTTTAGCACAAGACTGGTAGATGACAAAATTAAGTAGCTGAGTGATTTACAGCCATGTGTCTGATGGGCTGCACTTAACACACAAAAGCTCATCAAGTCACCAGACCCTTATCTGTGAACAGGATGGAGAACATGATGTCACATCACAGTGGCAATTAATGTGCTGTGATGACATTCCAAGGGCAAGAATTGTGGATTAGTGCTACAATAAAGAGTGGTTCTATGAATGAAGTCATGATGAGTGCATTCAGTTTTCAACTGCTGAAGCCATCTGACAAGCTAGACCTGTACATTGCTATAGTTCAATGGTCGGTTGTTCATGCATGAGAAGCAATTTGACTAGCCAGACGGCTTCAGTTTTGTTGATAAATCCATGTGCCCACATTGACTTTGTCCATAGAGCACTAGCTGTAGCTTGTATTCATGTTGTTGACATTATGTCCTTGCTGAATGCTAGGAAATTCATTCTCAATCCGTTCATGTGATATTTGCTACTCCCATTGTTCTCTTTAGATGCAAAACACAAAGATCCAAGTTTCCAAGACTGTCACAGATCTCTACCAAATTTCCAGACACAGTAGTACCTTGCTTGTATCACTGTTCTCATCTTCAGCTAGACTGATATGCATCTAACACGATTTCATTTCAGTGAATCTTTATCAGAGAGTTTAGTGTTTTTCTTCTACATTGGCTCTGATTTCCATTTGTTTTAGCTTGCATGTAGACTTCATTCTGCAAAGCCAAACCCTACAGATTGGCATGCGTAGCCTGTACACTGCCAGCGTATTAGTTTTCAGTTCGGCGCGCGCGAATGCGCGTATTGGCATATTCTGTCACGTGGTAATCATGTGCCTTCTGTCCTCAGAGTCGGTGAACAAAGTGAATCCCGGCTCTCCCTCGCCCCGACGAAAAATAAAAACGGAGAGCCTGGTACCACTGCTGTTTGAGTCGTGGCGAGGTCTCACCGACGCAGTCACAGCTCACTTTTTCAAAGATGTACAGGGATGGGGCTTTGCCAATATGTTAACCTTTGCTTTCATGCATATTGGATAGTATGTGACATTTGCGATCACGTGGGATGCTGGGGGGATTCATGTAGAGAAATATGTCATAGAATTAGTGCCACAGTAAAAATTCAGTACTTAGATTCTATTCTACACCATTGAAAGTGCAGTCTAACATAAAATGCGTAACTGCACTTCAATGTGTAGCTAATGCTCAGAGTTTCATTTTGGCTTGTTGCTGAAGGGTACATGCAAAATCATATTTTTGAAGCTGAACATAGTTTGCGCATAATTTTTGGATCCTACAAGCTGGATTAGTGATGATGCTGTTCAGGTGAAGTACACAGGCATACTATATAGTTTCTAGCTAGGTAGAGTGCACGGTATATACCACTTCCATTTTCCTGACAGAGTAACTACGCACAACTCAGGTGGAGTGCATGGAGCATGCCTGTCTATTTTTCCTGACAGAGGCCAAAATTCCTGACAGAGTAACTACGCACAACTCAGGTGGAGTGCATGGAGCATGCCTGTCTATTTTTCCTGACAGAGGCCAAAATTCCTGACAGAGTAACTACACGCAGCTCAGGTGGAGTGCATGGAGCATGCCTGCATGTCTATTTTTCCTGACAGAGGCCAAAATTCCTGACAGAGTAACTACATGCAGCTCATGCAGGTGGAGTGCATGGAGCATGCCTGTCTATTTTTCCTGACAGAGGCCAAAATTCCTGACAGAGTAACTACACGCAGCTCATGCAGGTGGAGTGCATGGAGCATGCCTGTCTATTTTTCCTGACAGAGTAACTACACGCAGCTCAGGTTGAGTGCATGGGGCATGCCTGTTTCTTTTTCCTGACAGAAGTCAAAATTCCTGACAGAGTAGCCACACACAACTCAGGTGGCGAGTGCATGGAGCATGCCTGTCTATTTTTCCTGACAGAGGCCAAAATTCCTGACAGAGTAACTACACGCAACTCAGGTGGAGTGCATGGAGCATGCCTGTTTATTTTTCCTGATAGAGTAGCTACACGCAACTCAGGTGGAGTGCATGGAGCATGCCTGCTTATTTTTCCTGACAGAGTAGCTACACGCAACTCAGGTGGAGTGCATGGAGCATGCCTGCTTATTTTTCCTGACAGAGTAGCTACACGCAACTCAGGTGGAGTGCATGGAGCATGCCTGTTTATTTTTCCTGACAGAGTAGCTACACGCAACTCAGGTGGAGTGCATGGAGCATGCCTGTTTATTTCTCCTGAAAGATCTAGAGGCCAAATTTCCTGACGGAGTAGCTACTCAGTTGAGGGGAGTGGGTGCTTGCTGATGTCTTTTGTGTTTCACTAAACTCTGTGTATGTTCATAATTCCTCACAAAGCCAGCTAGGCTATAGTGATTCAGCTTGCTTTTTGTAAATACAATTACACCTTCATGTTTGTGTAGCTATATCACAAACTGACCTTTCCAATCACCATGCAGACACGTACATATAGCTTGGATTGCAGTTTTATCATGACATAAATGAAAGTCATCAGGTCGAGAAATACAGTAGAGCCCGTCTAACTTGAACACCAGAATATGGAGTATTTGGGAGGCTTCTGGTATACTTCCAGTAGGTGTGGTAATGCAAACTCGCACTGTTGAGTGCATATTCCAGAGCTCTCCCATGCTGTACATTGGCAAGAAAGGCTAACCAGAGGCCAGTAGTACATGTATACCAGTGCTAAATAGTCATAGAATTGAGCTCCTGGACCCCAGACCCTTCTGGCCACGCGACTAACCCTTCCTCATGCAACCAGAAGGGTCTGGGGTTCAGACTAGAATCGAGTACCGGTGGCGGAAAATTTAGTTTGCTTGAGAGGCATGCAAGTGGCCGTGTTATATCGAGTGAATTTTCTAAAGTCCATGTGCTGTTGGAACCAAAAAACCTGTCCATTTATGGAGCAGCGGAGTGTCCACATTTCAGAGGCTAGCAACAGCGGGGTTCCAATCAATCATCAGAAATAATGAGTAAATAAATGTGTTCAGTTCAACTTAAGTTGATAATGCAGCTTCAACAGCAACAACTGAGTGTTAGTCAAGAGTTGTACTACACTTGGGACAAAACCAATCTCCTTTTGGTGGCTCATCTGTAACTAAGAGTCCAACACATTTGAAGTGGTACCAGTTCTGGCACTCCCCATCGCACCCAATCCATGAGCCCTTTCCATTGTACCTCCTGTTGCACACTCCACAGAAACAACCTGTAATTTGAAACATTATTAACACAACAGGAGGTATGGACCAATTAATTGGATACCAATGACTATACCAATGCTGGTACATACATAAAACACACCTGTCTTTTTCTTCTTCATCTGTTGATGCTTCTTGATGGACTTGTGCATAGTGCATTTAACCACCTTCAGGGGTGAGCAGGCTGTTTCATTAGCAGAACATTTCCTTTTCTTTAGGTTTCTGGTAAATAAAATTAGAACAAACTTTTAGAGTCTAGTGATTGTTTTAGTTTTGTAACTTCAATTTTATACCTTCCTTCATGACAACTGTTTAGCTCTTCTAGAGTTTCCTGCATGTTGGTAAACTTGTTCGGAGAAAGGGTTCCCTTTTGAGGGGATCTCCCTGCATGTTGGGTAACTTGTTGGGAGATGGAATTGCATGTTGGTGAACTTGTGGGGGAACAGGTTGCCTTCTGAGGGGAGGTGAAAGTCAATTTCCGGCCAGGTGATCCCTTTTTAGGGGACCAATACTTTCGCAGAGGGGAACGATATGGGTGGTGTTTCATGATCACTACCCGCTTCCGGAAATACCTGCATAAAAGTAATAATTGTGCTTGTGACTTACTTGGTAAAACAAATAATGTCTTGCACTCTATTTGTGAGTTAGCATTAAGCTATTACAGTGAGGGCATGGGTATAATAATTTAGATAGGATTGTGACATACCTTTTTTGTGCACTCGAAGTGCTTGGCAGGTCTGTATTCTTTCTTCAATTCTTTGCAGCGTTCTCTTCCCCACCAGCTCCTCCTTTCTCACTTTCCCAAGCTTCTTCAGTTTCACTGAGCTCTTCTTCACCATCTTCTTCCTCATTCACTCTAGTTGTTGAGTTAGCATTAAGCTATTACAGTGAGAGCATGGGTATAATAATTTAGATAGGATTGTAACATACCTTTTTTGTGCACTCGAAGTGCTGGGCAGGTCTGTATTCTTTCTTTGATTCTTTGCAGCGTTCTCTTCCCCACCAGCTCCTCCTTTTTCACTTTCCCAAGCTTCTTCAGTTTCACTGAGCTCTTCGTCATTCACTCCTGTCTTGCCTTCGTCTTCCCCAGTGCTCTCTTCAAATCTTCTTTTGTCATTTTTTCTGTCGAGCCCTTCTTCAACTTTGTGTTGCTCTATGAAATTGAAGATAAGCCAACTTGAAAGAAGAGGGAAGAATGATAAATTTATCCTTTAATTATCCATAGCAATTTATCATCCACAAAGAAACCCTAGAAACTCAGAAATATGGAGTGCATGCATGTTTTACACAATAATAGTATTTATGCATTTTCAGGTCTAACATAGCATTGCAATTGAAATTAATTAGATAGATTGATCGATCATATCACAAGAAAGGTGACTTTTACTCTTACTGCTAACTATGAATTTACCTGTTGAAATCAGGCTAAAGAACTGTTTTGGTATGTCTTTTCGAGGCAGAATGACACAAGAAAGATTTCTTGTGTCTCCTCGTTTTCTATCAATATCAGTTGATGTTGACCCCTTCATCAAGAAATGCTGGTTTGCAGTAGTTTTACAGTCACTCCTTTTCCGCAGCTGTCGGCGAATAGATGACTCATCTGTGTGCTGAATTCCAAGGTTGTCTAGCCGACGAAGGAGCTTTTTGAGGACAATAGCAACTCCAGGCTGATTTTGGCCAGTTGATTGGCACCAGAAGAAGCACTGTGGATTAACCACACTGAGAACCTATGTATTCCCCTCGAAAGCCAGGAATATGAATGGGTGCAGCAGGTAGTTGATTTGGCTAGTGTGATCCCTGATTCACCACTGCTGGAGCTAGTCCCTCACTGTGACCAACCACTGGAGACGTTACTGCAGGGACTTCAGACTCTGACCCAGGAAAACTTTGGATCAGCAGTGTTTGTCTTGGGTGTGTAAAACAGCAGCAGTTCCTTGACTTCAAAATTGTCTGGTCACTTAATGTGCAGTAACTTGTATATGTCGTACTACCAGGTAGAAATCCAACATTATTCCATTTCATAGGAATTAGAAGGCACAAAATCCCAACTCATATATACACACCAAGGTTCATGAAATATGTATGGTAGACATTCATATGCTCATAGCTCCACACCTAATGAGATCGTCACAACACTTTAATATAGGTATGGTCACACAGAGTTTCCAATGCGTACGTACCAAAACCACGAAACAGGATTGATTTCATGGGCTTGCAGTTCCAAATCTAATGTGGATGTCACAATACGTACGTCAACACACCCTTATAAAAGCCAAACTTTGCCGTCTCCCACATTACAAGTTCCATGTCCATAAGTTGTAGGGTTCAGGAGATATGGTCACACAAAATCACCAATGCATGCAAAACCACAAAACACGGTTATTTCAAGGACTCACAGCTCCAAATGTGATGGGGTTGTCACCATGCTTGAATGCGTTTTTATAAAGTTCGATCCTTTCTGTGTCCAATGGTACAAGTTCCATATTCGTAGAGGGAAGGGTTCAGGAGATACAGTCACGCAAGTTTACCCATGTGCACAAAAATCATGAAACATGGTTGATTTAACGGCCTCACAGCTCCATATCTGATGGGGATGTCACAAGACTTTTACACATCCATTTAAACTTCAATCTTTGCTGCATCCAATGGTACAAGTCCCATGTCCATAGGTCATAGTGTTCAGGAGATATGATTAGACAAAGTTACCCATGCGCACCAAAACCACAAAACATGGCTAACTTCACCAGCTTATAGCTCCAAATCTAATGGGGATGTCACCAGGATTTTCAGAAAGCAGAGAAACAGATCTTTAATCTGGTCTAAGTCCGGTCTTGATAGCACCCTGCGTTCATGCGCTACAGGCGCTTGAATCTCACCAATTTCAGAGGCTTCAAGCTGGACCCGACTTTTACAACGTCCTCACATACCGACGGGAGCAGTAACAGCGGTCTCGACAGCTGTGTGGACTCTTGACCACCTGAATTACACACTTTTGAAGGATAGGTCGTTCGAACAAACACAGCTTGGAACAGATGGTGCCGAAATCTGCCGTCTGACACGGCTCTTTCGTTGTACGACAACCGCATAACTCCGATTATCATAACGGATATCCCTCCTAAGATCTGCTGTGATGTGCATTCGAGGCAGCCGATCAACATCTCACCGGGTACCGAATGTCAGCCTTGAACTGGGCGTTGCAGAGAGCCGGCTCTCTGGCTAACTCTTAGTAATTATGTATATCTTTGCAAAGTTTTTCTCAGTTTTAATGGATTTTATTTCCTCCTTAAAAAATATCACCGGAAGGTGTAACGTACGAATACGAAATCCGTATACTTGCACTACCTCCTCTGGTCCAGAGTCAACATAAGTCAGCAGGAGGCCTTACTTTTTCCCTGCTAGCTGGCAACGCACTGGTGAAGTCTAGCTAGCTAAACAATGCTGCTTTACGTTGCTCGCTCAGGCTCGCTCCACAATGTTCTACATCTACACTAGTGAATGGTAAATAATGACCGACCGCCCGCATACAAATCGAGAAGGATCGCGTAAGGTGCCGGGTGAAAGCCGCAACGTCATCATTACTAAATAGGACGGAACATCCTCTGTCAACGTACGTCCATTCGCGGTGCGCCACGCCCTCTGCGTACTTTAGATAAGATCACCCGCCCGCCTCCTCTGGAGACATCCGCTTCCCAAACACTCATTAGTCACGTCTGCGGAACTCGTTCCCAGCTACCGGTGTAGGGTGCCCGTTAGTGGCCGTGCCCGTTTGTGGAAGACCCTCTACAAATGGATAATAATGGCATTTATGTCCGTATACTACTGAATATTAGTCTCACTAACCAGCATGGACAAAAATCAGAATGCCTGGTAGTGGCGCCCACCGTAGAAGTCTGATTCTCTAAGAAAGAGCTACAAATAGAGGTTAGCGAATTAGCCTCGATCCCAGGCTTTCCGTTGCGGATTTTGTCTCGCAGCTTTGGAGAAAATTCCAAATTTAAGCTGCGAGACAAAATCCGCAACGGTTTGAGGCTATTAGCGAATCATGAATGCCAGTGAGTAGCTACGGCAGTTAGTACGGCACACACTGCATACGTAGCAGCGAACGAACTGACTTTGACTTGCAGAGTGCATAATTGTATGTTGAAAGCAAGAACTCCTTGCTCAAGACTCAACCTTTCATCATAAAGTATCTCCGAGGAGCTAGCAGTCATCTAAGAAGTGCTGAGTACTGATTCTGGATTTTGTCCATGCCAGTTTCTAAACAATGTGAGGAATCCTTGTGAAGGAGCAGTAAGAGATGAAGATGAGTATAATGCATTTCACCTTCATGTAACGGGTATGGCAAGGTCACCTGCACTAGTTTTCAGAACCTCTGATTTTGAAGAAGCCGGCATGCAGTGTCTGTGTTTGAGATGGGTATTAAGGTCAGAGTTCACTAACCATGAGACTCAACAGGTGTCAATTTGGTACTTGTACATCATATGATGTCAGTGGACGTTTCTTGAAGAAATACCTTAAAGTGTGTAAAAACTGTGGTACTAAATTATAACAAACTGAAGCAAAAGTATATTCAGTAGACGAAACAGGAGAAGACAAACTATGATACCAGAAATCTCATGCAGAAACAGTGACTACTGCTGAGTTTGAGATGGCTAGTAATGCTGGTTTGACAAACTTCAGTGCGTACAGTTGCAGTGTTTGAGATGAGTTTTGACCTTCCTCAAGCATGGCTAGTCCTGCCCATGCCAGTTTGTGAAACTGACAAATCTTGCCATCATTGTGGAGACTACAGCTGCTTTGAACATGGGTATTGTCCTTCATCACTAATGGGCATGGCTAGTCCTGTCCATGCCAGTTTGTGAAACTGACAAACCTTGCCACCATTGTGGAGAAACAGTGACTACAGCTGCTTTGAACGATGATATTGTCCTTCATCACTAATGGACATGGCAACTCCTGCCCATGCCAGTTTGTGAAACTGACGAATCTTGCCATTATTGTGGAGAAATGGTGACTACAGCTGCTTTGAACATGGGTATTGTCCTTCATCACTAATGGGCATGGCTAGTCCTGTCCATGCCAGTTTGTGAAACTGACAAACCTTGCCATCATTGTGGAGAAATAGTGACTACAGCTGCTTTCGGAACATGGGTATTGTCCTTCATCACTAATGGGCATGGCTAGTCCTGTCCATGCCAGTTTGTGAAACTGACAAATCTTGCCATCATTGTGGAGAAATGGTGACTACAGCTGCTTTGAACATGATATTGTCCTTCATCACTAATGGGCATGGCTAGTCCTGCCCATGCCTGTGGGTGTCTCATGCCTGTTAGTTTTCTAGCACCGAATTATCAAGCCTGAACATGTACTTTCTTCATCAAAAGAATGTCTGCTCATGCCCAGTAAACAGCAGATACTCCAGATGATGAGAGCATTGCCTGTTATCTTTATGGCTCAATAGGCACTAACATAATGCACCCTGTGTACATGACCATGTGGAAGGTTGCCACCATAGCTGAACATGCTAAAACTTCAGTGATTATATACGTGCAGTTCATGCATGCTTGTTAGTGCATAATGCATCTCAAGTTAACTGCAAACTGGTGACAATCATTGCTTCTTCTGATGTGAGATTACATTTAGCTACAAATTCCAATTTGGCACAGAAATCATAAGGGTTAGACATATTGGGAGACTGGAGTCACTCTTTTGATGAAAGTACCACAGCTAGTTTCCCACAAAACTATAGCTACTTGCATGCATGCTTAACGTTACAAAGTGCAGCATAATTATACTGTTATTCATTGCAGAGACTATTGGTATTCATAGGATGGGAAATGTATGTGTGTCATAAGATCTTTGAGCTGTATCCCAAGGTATCAAGAATGCTTCACTGAGTATAGCCACCATTGCCTGTGTTAGAGAAACATACAGCTATAATACACATTTCCTGCATTTCATTTGTTGCAACAACAGCATTTATACTTCTGGCCACAGCACTTGTCGGGTAAGCCATGATGAGGAGTAGCTTTTCTGTTGGAAAGCAATCTCACGAAGATAGTATAAAACTTCAGTAATCTGTGCAAGAACACAAATAGTTACACACTGTGGATGCAATGCACTACATCAAGAAACTTACAATAATCGAGTCTTGTAGTGGCCATGTGACAGTCGGAATTGTCCTTTCCTTCGGTGATCTGGCATCCAGCAGGTGTTTTCCGTATGGGCTTGACATAGGTTTGTCAGCCACTCTTTCAAGATGTCTCTGCCAATGTTAATGGTTCATGTATGTATACTGAACTGTATATTAATGCATGTTAGTACTTGATGTTCATACCTCAGCCTTTTTCAGAGCAGTATGAATCACTTTTCTTGGGATGTTGCCATCTCTATTAGGAGAAAAAAATTTAAGTCCAGTTTTGTGGAAGCCTATGGTATAATGTTAACCTCAATGGGGGGGCCAAGTGCTGTTGTCAACAATGTCTGTGCTGCATGTATGTATAGTTTTTCTTTCTTGTTGCAAAGGTAAAGATTGGTTCATCACACACCAGACTTTCTGGCTTGTCTAGAGAGTCTGGAATAATCAGCTCAATGTTGTCTTTCTGCTGGTCTACATATATTGGAAAGTAAACATAACTCCAGGCAATGCAACGTTAGCAGAAATTTATGCATTTTCCAGCTAAACTGTGCATTTGCCAGCTACACTGTGCATTTTCCAGCTAAACTGTGCATTTGCTAGCTAAACTGCGCATTTGCCAGCTACACTGTGCATTTGCCAGCTACACTGTGCATTTGCCAGCTACACTGTGCATTTGCTAGCTACACTTGCATTTGCTAGCTAAACTGCGCATTTGCTAGCTACACTGTGCATTTGCTAGCTAAACTGCGCATTTGCTAGCTAAACTGTGCAATAATCAGTGAGATAAAGGTACCTTTCATAGTGATGTCAGTGACATCTTCATCCATGCTACTTGAATCTTCATCACTGTCTATGTCACTATGTGCTGAGAGTATAAGGACAGCAGGTACATAATATTGGTGCTTGCAAATGGCCACTGTACAAGTCTTACATTTTGTGTGCTCTTCTCTTGTGGGCCCCTATATTGCGGTGAGATGTTAGAGGATGAAGTGATCATTACAGGTGTTTTTACGCATTCAATTCTGTGTATTCACCTGGAAATTGATACACAGCTTCTTTCTCAACTGCTCCTTGACTGCACTGTATCCTTCCTTGGTTTCAACTGCATCTATCATACTTGAGCTGCAAAGTATAATACAGCTGTATGTCATATAATCATGTAGTCGAGCACATTAAGGCAAACATATCCTGCTGCAATCACCATACCTCATCATTATCTCACATAGCAGCCACTTCCTTATTACTGTTGGTGTTGTCTGCATGAGATAACAAGGTCAACTAAGTGTGAATTTCAAACATACAGTTCTGAGTTCAATATTCAGTTACTTCCAGAGTACTTCTCATACCTCAAAATTGATCTTCTGACTCCTCACCAAGCAGGCTGCAAACTGTTTGCATGTAACTAGATTACTAATACAGCACCTTGTTCACACAGCTAGTTGCAAACTAACCTTGCACACAAACACTCCACAATCAGATGAATTTTCCTGTTGTGGAATATTCTGTAATATAAAGGAAACTCATGCCGTGTAAGACCAAAAGTATTTGTAGTCAAAACAGATTTTACACTTACAGTTTTGTTTAGCATTCTCCATTTACAGACCGGTTGACTGTACCCACTTTTCTGGCAGAACAGTGTGAGGATTTCCCTGCAAGGACCATTTAGTGTGAATTGGCATCTTTTATTATACAGAAATATCGCAGATGTACCCTATATTCATCATGATTGCAGTGTACTGTGGTTGCGGACATTGCCTTTCAACTTCACCCTGTTCTCCCACTAATGAGTCATATGAAACTACTTTTCGCTGCACAAAGTCAAACACCTACATGGTGTAATCAGCATTGCATATTTGTCAACACTCACACATGTAGTGTACAATGAGCAGACGTACCACTATGATCCAATGCACTCCTAGGTTCACTGGAACTACAATCTTTCGGATGCTCTTAATATCCTCCTAAGCACAGAGATAATTGTAAGTCAAATTCTAAATTAAATTTGAATACACTCCTACCTTTAAGTAGCTGAACAATCTTTGTTCAGAATACTCCTTGGCACCTCATTTCCACCGCATCACAGCTTCATAGAAGAAGGATGAGACACACAGAACCTTGGTTGCAAAGGCCTGCTTAACCAGCGACAGCTGTAATGGTTGTATAGGCAGATCTTATTTGTGACACAAAAATAATGTAGGTTATCTAACCTGTGAAATCTTCTGGTTTTGCTCCTCATTAAGATTATGCATAAAGAAATTTATCACCTATGATCATTAAGAACAGATTGCTACAGTTAGTATGGCACAAATACCACAACAGTTAATACATTATTAACCTTGTCATTGATCCATAGCACATTGGCTATTTTTCGGATGTCTCCCACAGTTAGTAAGTCACCAGTCAGTGCAAGAACTTCCATTGCAGGAGGTATGGCTGTAGAGTTTGGGGTTAGGAATTGCAATGGTTATGGTTGTAGGGAGTAGTAGTTCGTAGAAGCCACATGCAGTACCTTTGAGGTCAGGGAATCCTCTGTCACCAACTGCAGTGCTGATGGAGTATGAAACCATCATCGATTATCATGGCGTACGGTAGTACGCCATATGTAGGGATGACCCCGAAAAAAAATGGCGGCCACATTCAAAGTGCACAAATGACACGCTCGAAATGTCCGCGTTAGATAAGTCAACGGCCTCCATGAGCCATATCAGACATTATCGAGTGCTTCCATGGGCAACAGGATCGTTAAATTTGCTGGAAAGCATCGCTAAGTATACCTGACATCAAGTCGCTAAAAAAGGCAAATCGTCTATCTTCTGACTTCTTCTTCTTCTTCTTCTTCTTCTTCTTCTTTTGCTCACCACGATAGCACGACAACGGCTGAAGCTATTACAACGATTCAAACGCGAAAGATCAGCATAAATTACTGGGTATTGTACCCACCACTCATCGTTCTCAAAGAAAGAAGTCGAATTAATCGGCGATTCTCAGGTAACCCCACGCTTATGCTTGCTGCTATACGCCATTTTGTTAGAATAGAATATTCATAGCGATTACGTCAACAGAAGTTCAACAGCTACAGCACGTGAAGTTGGCATGCAGCTGCGGTTATTCTACTTCCGTAGAGAACTTGACGATCGATTGATTCCCAAACGATTGCATATGTTGCTACTTTCATACAGCAGTTGACGTACTTGTGCTGGATTTGACAAGGAACGCAGTATGCGTAACGTCCACAAGAAACGGGCGCGGGATAAGCAGAACTATCTGCGAAACAAAGAAAGCAAAAGGCAAGCGTCCCGTAACAAGTACTGGAAGAACCCGGAAAAACAAGGGGCATCTTCCCGGGCATACTCTCTTACTAGTTATTGGAAGAACCCTGAAAAGAAAAGGGCATCTTCCCATACCCGTTATTGGGAGGACCCCGAGACCAAGAGGGCGTCCTCCCATACCCGTTATTGGGAGGACCCCGAGACCACAGTGCCTTAGAACAACCACTCACACACACATGCACATACCCAATTAGACAACAGTTACACCCATGATTCCATTGTCAAGTGGATAAGTGCAAACAGCTAACATCCTCCAGAAATCCATCAACATCAACAATAAACTACATAACAAGTCATTTCACTTGGGGTGTGGTTACACAACAACAAAAAAAACACAACAGAAACAAGTCACAAAAAAGTTTGCCAAACGCAAACAAGCACATGTAGGGATGAAATCCTCAAAAACCAACCAAACAAGACGGGAACGACACCACAATACTTTTACACCATCCCTACATCTTGTGCCATTTTGCCACCTGTACACAACACAAAACCCTCTACATTTGTAATTATTAGCCCACACCAACCACAAACAAACATAGTACTTCACTCCATTCAACTATCTCACAAAATAACCCATCCTTCACAAAGCATTACAAAATTACCACTACTCACTTCACAGCCACCTGTATACAAGACAACCCATATCTATCATGCTAAACAGGCATAAAACTTAACAACATAATGCACATTCCAACATACCACACACACTCACCACTCCTCACTCACTCCACACCTTCTACACACAACTTGGACCATACCTGCTACACTCAGTAGCAACCACCAACAACACAACATACTCACTATGCACAACACACCCACGCCACACCCTTCCATCTACAAGACAACCCTCTTCTACACACAACTAAAAAACAAATACAAACACACAGTTTTGGCAAAATGGCACAAGATGTAGGGATGGTGTAAAAGTATTGTGGTGTCGTTCCCGTCTTGTTTGGTTGGTTTTTGAGGATTTCATCCCTACATGTGCTTGTTTGCGTTTGGCAAACTTTTTTGTGACTTTAATAATTTGCACTGTGCCCATAATCACCTTATTAGGTTTGAGCACTGTTCACCAGTTCTGCCAACACGGTTTTGCACTTTAAGTGGTGTTATCAACACAGTAGCAGTGCACCTTCCAGGTAGACAGGTAGACACCTTGGAGTAATTACCTGAGGGATGCAACAAGTCGGTTTGAGATGACTTAGGAACAGTTGCATGACACATGTATACGGTAGATGTAAATACATTGCATTAACCTACAGCACACCTGCATGGTCTTCTACTTCTGTAGCAAGGGTGGTAGCAGCCACTTTAGAATGATCGGAATGTCCAACAGGACTGACACAACAGCAGTGCGCTTCCCAGGAAGACGAACTCGAATTCCAGCCACAGGCTTCTTGACTGTAGTATCTGTAGATGCAGAACAAAATTACCCCTTCGCTTGTTGACTACTTATTGTGGAAACTGAAAAAATGTTGCAGACCTGTATGCTTTGCTGCACTTGCAGCTATAGTAGTTGCAGAGTTGTTAGACCAAAGAGCACATTTTACATCAGGAGGTGGTAGTTTGACAGGAGTTACCAATACACTAGCAGTGCATGTCCTAGAAGTAGATTGAGCTCCCTCTACATGCTTTCTGGGAAGGGCTGCAAGACCAAATTATCAATCATGACTAGTGACTTAATAAAAGTTCTAAGCAGTTTTACCTGGATTTTCATTACTGTCAGCAGATGGCCTGACAAGCACAAATGTATAGCATGATTTGTCTATCATTATATCCTGTACCATTCTCATTGTCAGTTTTCTGGGCTTTCTTTGCTTGGAATCAAGATGCCACATGTTGGAAGTAGATTCAATATGGATGGAAGTGTAGTGCAGACGTTCTTGCCAATAAACAATTAGTGTGCAAGGAAAGGAAGTCTTGCCTAAGGCAGCAGATACAAACTTCCCCAGGAGAAGAAAAGTCAGATGGGACCAAGGGCTCTTGTACTAGTTCATTGAGATTAAGAAGTTGGTCACCAAAGCATCCAACTACTTCTCTTAGGACTTCAAAGGAGTAAAACCCATTCACATCTCTTTGAATTTGTAGCTCATCAGTGAGATCTAAGGAAAACTGCTCTATCTGCCGAAGCCAAAGATCATCAGCAATGTTGTCAAGCTGATCCACAGTTAGTTTTTCATTACTGTATGCATTGTTGATGGCACAAAGTCCACAGTAGTTCGATTGTCCTTGGGATTGCATCCATGGTTTGTGATGAGAGATGTGTACCTGACTTTGGATGATAGAATCTGCATGAACACCAACAACTTGAGCCATGTACCTCACATTGCAATACAGATTTTGCTTGGACTGAATAGTGAGCTGTTTCCACGATTTCAGGTACGGGGTGATTTGGAGTTGCAAACTTGATATTCTCTCCTTGAACAGCGATCCTTTAGCAGATAGAATAGGAAGGAACACTCTGATGTCATTCTGTTTTGGAGGTTGAGTTAAACAGTGTATAGCTGTACATTCTGTTCCTTCAAGTGTGTTATATGAAACACGATAGTAATTGCAAGGCAGTACTTCTGTTACTCTGCCTTGTATATTGGGCACTACAACCATGCCATACTTTTCAGGGTGATGAAACCATACTTCATCTCCACACTTAAAGTCTTGGTTCTTGCTCTTCTTGGCATGCAGCAAATAGTTCTCATAATACTTCTTTTCAGTACCTTCAATTGCTGTCAATTCAATAATTCTTCGTTCTGTATGCAGTTCTAACAAACTTCTCTGGATTTCTCCAATGTTCTCTGACTGAATTGGGTGGCAGTTTACTGTCTTCTGAAGTGCTTCTTTCCCCATGTCACCATCAGTTTCACTATCAGTTTCACTATCATTATTGCCAGAGCCCCAAAAATCAGTGGGGTATGTGCTCTTCTCAAATTTTTCTGTTCTAGACTCACATTTGCTACGTGAGTCCTTCATAAAAGCCATAAATTCATCTGAAGGCCATACTGCAACATCACCTCTGTCTGCAATGCTGCAATGGCGGGATGACCTTCCAAAGAAAACTTCAAAAGGAGTAGCACAAAGTGCACTGTGCCAGCTGTTGTTCAAAATGAAAGTAATCTCTAGCAAAAGAAATGGCCAAACTGTAGATTGTTCCTCTGGGGAAAAATCAAGCAAACGATGGCGAAGAATTCTTCGGATCTTCTTGTTTAATCACTCAACTTGCCCCTGACTTTGGGGATGATATGGCCTTCCATGAAATATTCTGATCTTTAGGGATGAACACAACTCTTCAAGAACATGGCTTACAAATTCACCACCATTATCAGATTGCAGTTTTTCTGGGCAGCCATACTGGGTGAATATACTTAGCAGGGCCTTTGATACCATTGCTGAGGTCTTGGACGCAAGTGGAACAAGCCAACAATATTTTGAAAAGCAATCCATAACTGACAAGATCAGTTGGAAGCTGTGTGCTGATTGTTCAACAAATGGACTCTGTGAGCCATACATCTCCATGCAGTAAATCAATCTGAATGCGTTCCATGACTCGAAAGCTGCGGATCAGCTTAGGTGGTGGTTTACGTGTTTTTAGAGCTGCCATTCTTTTACAAGTACCATCACAATTCGCTTTGACATCCTGAACAATTTTTCTCACACCTTTACAATCATATTGCTGGGAGAAACACTTTACAATTGCATTTATCCCATCTTTCCTACATGCTCTGCCTTGTGGACGGTGAATGTTATTAATAATCTCCCGAGCTCTGTTGGCATGTACAACTTCCCTCCTCCCTTCACTGGAAAGCCGATATAAGGTTCCACTCCCTTCATCATAGCAAAAGTTAGGTTTGCTTTTGCAGCTACCAGAGTACATATAGCTCGTATTTTGCTTTATAAAATCATCTACCTCAGGGATCTTGTCTGCATGGATTGCCCCGAATTGCTGCCACCAATACATCATACCTCTCTTCAGAGAGTGGGCCTCTGTTGGCAGTGGAACATTTCTTGCGGCAAGATTCTGCACAAATTACAACATTATTGTACATTGTATTTATATGCATTGTACCTAGTGTTGTCAAAGTTCTCAGGAGTATTCCCAGGTCTTTTGGTAACCCCACTTCAGAAAATAATGCTGGGGGGTAGCACTGCAAGTGGTGATGGCCTGGGAACAAGTCTAAGCCATTGAGCTTGCAGCAGTCAACAGACATGAGCTCGGTTGCCCTATGGCTACACAAACACCATTCTGTATGGTAGTACTACCCTCATTCCCATGTTCCTCCCAGACATAGATACAGATGGGAAGTGAGGCTATGACAGTACTGTAACTAACAATGGCACATCCTTGTTAACCCTCGGCGCGCATGCGCAGCGAGGGTTACAGTACTTCGTTTGTCTGTCTGTGTGTCTGTCTGTCTGTCTGTCTGTTACAACTAGCTTGGCTCACCTGGCGGCTAAATCTCTGAAGTTTGGACGCAGATAGGCTTCAAACCGAACGAGGATGTGTTTAAATTGAGCCGATTTTTCGAAAAAGGCTTCGTTCAAGAGTTATGCTGCATTGTGTGCACCACAGCGCTCGATAGTCGGCCATCTTGAGATTACGTAACGTGCGGGCCGCGCGCGCATCATGCCCATCATCTGGAGATCACGTGCGCGCCGCATCAGTCTGAGAACGGCACGCTGGGACAGGGAGAGGTAGGTCTAGAAACTCTCGTGCACTTGCGGTGTCTGGAGAAAGTAGCCATGTCAGAGAATGGGCTACATGTTTAAAGAGAAGCAGCGTATGACGGCGTCGAAACCAACCGAATCACTTGACATTCAGTATTTCGAGTGATCAATGTGGCTATTGTATTGGTCCGAGAGGAAGCCTTTGATCTTACGTACGTCTTACCACCAGGAAGCAAACTCAATACCCAGTCACTCTAAATCCTAACCGTAATCTGACTGGGAACGAGAATTCTGCCAGACCAATAGTCACTTCGTTATGCAATTCCGTGGTGCCAGAAGTACAACACACGGAAAGCTACACTGTTAACTATTGACTCAAAACACTGGTAGACTTGATCGATCCATAATCAATCTGATCATGTACAGCAGATTCAGCTGGGCCTGCTACATATGTAAATTGGCATGCAGGAACCATACTTGCTTTCTCCTTCTAATGAGTTACATGCTAGCAGTTGTCTATACATGTAAACACTTTCATAGAACTTTGAATAGCTGACTAGTTATATAATTATATATATAGTATTATATAATTAGCTGTCCCAATGTCTCAACAGTACTAAATTCATTATCAAAAATCTTGGAGTTAGCTGCGCCGAGGGTTTAGCACTTTAGTGCTTTTCATTGAGTACGTAATTACAAATTACCAGTAGTAGGATTTCAACCACAGTAAAAGAATGACATTAGCAGCCACTAACCATCCTGTCCACGAACTGGCAGAGCAGCCATCAGGCACCTTGCTCTTTCCCTATATAATATACATATGAAGAATAACCAGTGCAAGTGGTTTGGACGACAAACTATGATTACAATGCCAAGAATTACTAGGGAGTTAAACGATGTGGGTTATCGCTACCTGCTTGCAAAGTCACTTCTGCAGGTAGTTCTGAGAACCGTGGATTCCCGGGCCCAGTACCGTCAATGTCCTCGAGAAGGCAGACTAGACTAGACCGACGTTGGTTAGCAATACCAATCAGAAAGACTAATGGAAAAATGGAAACAAGCTTTCCATTCATGTGTGGTTAACAGTTCGCAATTACTGTCCGCTGGCTGGCCGGCTGGCGATATGCAGACATGCGCGTGCAAATAGCAAATGCGCATGCGTACGTACCCTGATCTTAATTATCCGGGTACACTCATTCACAAACGGGCACGGCCACTAACCGACACCCTACAACTGGAAGTCTGTGGGGAAACTGCGCATGCGCTGTTTGCTGCGCACAACATTTCCGGTACAGCGCAGGGCCGTAGACAAGTTTTTTAGTTTGGGGGTGCTAACTTTCACTACACATTATAAGCAGTTGTGTGCAGTAGCTATGTGCTACCGTAGATCGGGGAAATTTCGCTGTTAATATAATGTGAGAGCAACCGCGAAAATTTAACACGCGAATATAAACATTTTCGCGGCGACGATCAACAAATAAGCGTGCACGCACGTCCACACCTACCGAGGTAAATGTCCAATCTACTACTCTTGACAGTCACAGCGTTACAGCCAGCGATACCTGGCTCTCCCGATACCTGGTAGTAGACTCAACGCTAAGAACGCACCAGGCGCTCGTCCGTATTGTAACCGTCCACTGTTAAAAAAAGTTTGCGGATCGAACAAATCGCGAAAATGGAAACTTTTTACGCGAATTATTTTTAACGTGAAAATTTCCTGATCTACGGTATATCCTTCCAATACAAACGCCCCAAATTTGGGGGTGCTTCAGCACCCCCAAGCACCCACTTGTCTACGGCCTTGCAGTGTAGTTTATTGAGTATTCAGGGCCACAACGTGTTCGACGTTGAGCAAGGCGATGGTGTTCTTGTAGCCTCGAACCCAGGCCTGGGTTCGAGGCTAGTGTTCTTGCGTGTAAATCATTGTTGTGACACAACCAGGAAGTGTTGTAATAATTGTTTTGACATGTACAAGTGTAGCCTCGTTCCCAGGCTCTTTTCCCGTACTGCAAGCGACGGAAAGCTCAATTGCTGCACTATTTGCGGACAACAATTCAAGGGTATATTTGTTGTGAACATGCACATCGTCCGCACCGCCCGCCCGCATCCTGGAGCGTCTACCGTGGTGATGAGAATCATACTGGAGTGGCCTTAGACCTTTGTCAGTTGCGAGAGCGTGAGGAGGAAAAGGACGCCATCCTTCAGGTGATCTTTAGTAACAAAGAATTCAACCAATAGCTGTGTGATTTCAGTGAACTGTACCCAGGTGAGCAAGAGTGGGAAGCATTTGCCGCAGTTCTGTTGTCTACAGTGCACATTATCTGCCAGGGACAATGATGATGCAAATATAGACTGTTTTAGCCAGTAAGACGTTTCAGAAACCTGGAAACTCTCAGAGAAAATGGACCTAGAAGAAGCGAACTCAACCTACACGACAAATGAGACTTGAGAGCCGTGCTTGGTAGCAGAAAGACCATGGCTGAGGGTTCGTGCTGAAATGTCTTTTGAAGCAGTCAGCTATTGTGACCTTGCACAGAACTTGGAAACAGTGCAGTTCTTGATTTCAAAGAAGGACCTCGATAAACCCAATGATGGATATCCCATCGTTCACAAGGGGAGATGCAACTCCTTGTTTTTATTTTAGTTTTGTAGGTATAGCTGATGATTGACCCAGGCCTGCCATTCGTGGTACAGTTAGGTTCCTCCAAATAGTCGTTGTTCCTTACCCCTCATTCTTTTCTGCCTGCATCAATTGTTTACCATTTGGAAATTATCATTTAGTGCATGCCCAGAACTACATTTGTGACCTTTGACCCACCCATTGTTTTGGGCTGACAGCTGAAGACCAAAGAAATGTCAAAAATAAGAAGTTGCTTGTGCCTCATCTGAGTGTATAAATGACAAAGGCAGTGTTGTACACTATTCACACAGGAATGACATCGTAATGGAAAGTCTTCAATTCTTGGCCAACCTGTATCTAGTTTTCTGCTTAGGGATGATAAACAATGAATTGATTTGGAATGCAATTATTTGTGTACACAATCACCGTTATGGCTTACCAATTTTGTTGTAAATAGAATGACATTAACTGTAATAATGATATAAAAGTGATGACATAATGTTTGCTGTTTACATGGGAGCTTACATGGGAGTTTCTATCGATCACCATGATCCTACCAAATGAGCTTCAAATGGTGTACGGTGGTAGTTGTTGTTTTTTTACACATTGCCAGTGAGTTAGAGGATACGTTGGTTCATTAGGGCTTTTTATTGCTATCTCAACACCATTGTTGGTAGCCGCAAAAGCTTTCCTTCGAAATTGCAAGGCATATTAAATCACAGGAATCATTGTGTCTCTGTTGTTGCTTCAAATTACAGCCAATGCCCAGAACTTTGTGCCCTCATCCACCACTTAATGTCTTGCCTCAACCCCCCACCAAATATAAAAAGACATTTCATTAAGAAATCTGGATCTTTTCTGCTACCAAACACAGCTCTTGGGTCTCAAATGTGCTGCATTTGGTAGTATGTTGGGTAGGTTGAGTTCACTCTCGTTGAGTCCATCTTCTCTGAGAGAGTTTCCAGGTTGCTGAAACGTCGTGCTGGCTAGCAAAGTCTAAGTTTGCATCATCATTGTCCCTGGCAGATGGTGTAGTGGAGACAACAAAACTGTGGCAAATGCTTCCCATTGTTGCCCACCTGGTACATTTCACTGAAATCACACAGCTGTTTGTTGAATTTTCACCTGAGGGATGGCGTCCTTTTCCTCCTTGACGTTGGTCAAGCTCTCGAAGGTCTAAGTATGCAGAGGGCGTGGCACTGCGCATGCAAACGTTGAGAGGACGTTCCGTCCTATTTAGTACGAAATTAATGATGATGTAATTCACGCGTGTCTTCCTTCATGCTAGATACGGCATGTCAACCTTTGAGGGAATTCTGTTGCAGCCACTAGGCAGCAAAAAGGCAGAGGATGATGATAATCATCCAGAACCCCTGGGGCAGGATGATGCCACGGACAATGGACAACAGACTTCATCCAGCAATAAAGGGGCAGTATCACCAGTGGCTACAAGCCGGTGGAAGACATTCTTTATTACAGTGGCAATCTTGTTTGCCAATGCATTTCTGTATGCTGGCATCAGTGTGATAACACCTTTTTACCCAATTATGGTCAGTTGTGTGATTCCTTTTTTGCATGCATGTGTGTATGTGGGTGCTTAGGGAGGGCTTGCTTTGTTCTTTTTTGGTTTTGTTGAGTATTATTGGTAGTTGGGTGACAAAGTGTGATGCAGACTGAAGTGAGTCCAGCATTTGTACTGTAGGTATGGATTAGAGTCTCACTTGAAACAGTCGCATGTACAGCTGCAAATTAAGCTTCACTGGGTTGGGATGATAGCTCAGCTCCTGCTTGAGGAGGTTGATCATGCTCGATCACTAGTATTGCTGGTAGGTACCATAGCCAAGTATGCTTCACAATCATTAAAGAGTGGTGAGTGTGTAGGCAGCTACTGGACAGACTGTATCACTGTAAATGTGATATTTGATTCCTAGAACCTGACTACAGCTGTGTCTTCCTACTCTACTATCCATGCTAGAACCTACACACAAGTTGGACACAGGCTTCCTCTTCTTTTAACACTTTGAAGGAAACAACCCACAGCATTACATCACCCTTTTAATTCTAAATAAGTTTGTGCAGTCAGGTATGTAACTATTCCTGATAGAATGCAGTTGATTAAATCTTGTTAGAGAGTATAAAAATTTTAGTCCAGTCCAGTGATTACTGGCAGCCTTTAGGGAGTAGGGACTTGACTTATAGTCTACATGCATGGGGACACATATTGGCATTACAGCACTAGCTAAGTATAGGTTATGGCTAAGAGGGCTTGTTAAAAATTCAGATCTTCTCATCACATAAAATACTCCTGAAGGATCCTTGAGATCTGAGTCATGCATTCTCTTGTTCTTGTATTCAGGCACAACACCAGTACAATGTTGCAGCATACATTTCAGGGTTTGTTATTGGTGTGGCACCTCTGGTTGTGACAGTGATGTCACCTCTCATTGGATACTTTGTAAGTCCCTTAGCACTAGTTGCAAAAGTTGAACTCTCTGCTGCTAGCTCAGTTAAGTCTGCCACAAATTTTTACCCTATACTGTAGCTTCCTCATCTGGGACTGAAGTTCACACAGCTCGCTGGACTGTTTTTGGCTGGAGGATCTCTCATTCTGTTTGGGTATTTTAACCTTTTAAATCCTATAGTGCACTTTTGGTTAAATCACTCTGCTTACTGCATTTGCTAATAGTAGTTTCTGCGTGCTGGCATGCATGTTCTGCATCAGCAGAAAGGGTGGGACAGAGAGAGGTGGGTGGGGTCACCCACAGAGTTCTGTGCACATGGCAGCTGCTAGGCTTGGCTGTAAAAGAGCCATGGTTGGCACTGAGTGAGCCAATTCCTACCCTGGTTGCACAAACGGGCCTAGAAAACGCTATACTCTTACCTTTTGGGGGTCCATTTCTGGCAGGGAAGGTGGCTTGAGCTCTTAGCGAGTATTTGCCAACTGAGAATGCTGACTATTGCATGCTTGTTAATGGTGGGTGTGGTTAAGGTCACGAGTCTGCTTATTAAGGCTGAGAGTGCACTTGGGTTCAGTTTCAGAGTCAGAGCTCAGACAGAAATGAAGATATGGTGCATTAAAGGCATGCAATTGCTAAAAGTAGCCTCAAGTGAAATAAAGTTAGGATTTAGTACTACATAGTGGATATGATGGTTGATAGGTGAAAAATTTTTGCCAGCATTTATTCACCAAAATCCTAGTTACGTGGTTTAGGAATTGGCAGAAATGATTGTAGCAAATTTTACGGCAATACTACCCATTTTGTGTTGACCTTGCAAAATTAGAACTTACTAACGATATCAAATATTGGGAAGCCTCATGACAATCTTTAGTCAGCCCTGTCTTCAGCTATATGTAAAGATCTAATCTGCTTTATCAATTTGTTGCCAGTTGAAAGCAAAATGCTGTACACTACCAGCAGTGGTGTAGCCATGCAAGATTGGGCCAGGGTGGGTCTGGACCATCCAATTTGTCAGTAGGCTCAGCCAAACAATTGCACATGGCTTCTGTGTATGCTAGCAACCTGGCTACACTGTATTTTGCAAGATAATGAAGGGGGTAACCTTTTTTTTTTTAGTGGTGATTGAATTCAGAACAGCAGTGTTCCCCCAGCAAAAGGTTTCCAGTGTTGCCGTTGTCGCCATAGATAGTAGAGTGACTCTACTATCTATGTTGTCGCTAACTTATAAGTGTATGTTTCCATGTGAAGCCTCCTCCACATCATGCCTTGAATACTATCTTCAGCAAAACTTTTCCTGGTGAAGTATTCCTACTACAGAGGCACCCCTCCATTCCAAACCCCTGAAATGGGAACATTCCTACATTCAGGACACAATAATATATTCCAAACACACCTCAATTTAAATGAAAGCTTGAAGTGAGGGTGCCTCCCAGCCGGACAATCTTAACATTTCAGACCCCCTAAACTAAACCCTTACAGCAAATCCTGTAATGTTTGGAGTGGTGGTTGCTGGGAATGCATTTGTTCTTTCCTTGCACCACATTTATGCTTTACAACCCAGTTATACTTGGTTGTCCAAGAATGTATTATTGAATATAGTCAATCAAATTTGCAGAAGGCCAGGTTTAGCATTTTTCAATTGGTCGATTTGAATCAAACAATTGAGATTGCCAAAACTTGCAATTCTGATTGGCAAGGTTCAATATTGCATTCTCCGACGAATGACCTGAAATTTACTGTATGGCATTCTTTGTGACACAAAACACACTGGTTAAATAGTACAACTTGTGTGTTTCAGTGTGGCTATACATAACTTCAATTGAGTGACCAGCTTCTTTGAGACACTGGTCTGTACGTTGTTCTCTCAAGATGTTTACATAGTAATAGCTGTTTCCGAGTCTGATCAATGAGTACTCTACTTCATGCTTAGCTTTCATCATTGCAGTATCTATTCTGAAACTATGCCCCCAAGTATGGCAATAGATTTCTCACAGACGAAAGTGATCTGCTTACAAATCAATAGTCACTTGTGGTCCTTGAACATGAACATGGCTTATGATCCTTTACCCTTCTTAACCATGTATGCTAGCAGGACTTAAACTGGACAAAGTGGCCATTTAGTTATTACAACACCCTGGTGGAAGGGGTGGTAGATAACATGATTTCATTTTTTCCTGAAAAAGTTTGTTATATCAGATTACTGAAAAAGTTTGTTATATCAGATTATCAAAGTAGCTTGTAAGCTAGTACAAACCTACAAAGACGAGAGACAAAAGACAAAACCAGAACAAATTTACATAGCGTGTTTAAAATCAGGTAGAATACAAACATCTCTAGCTAAAGTATTCCACAATCTAGTGCTAAAAGAAAGAAAGGAGTTTGAATAAAGATTTGAATGTGCATGTAGCGGTACTATGGAGGTGGAGTTTATCAATTGGCATTAGGGTGGATCTAAAAACAGTGGAAAGTAGCAAGTCTGATTACCATGCTGTGAACTAGACAGCATTTTTAACTTTTTCTTCTTGTAGCTAGTGTTGAAATGTTGACGAGTTACAAGAGTTCCTCATATCCACATTGCGGTCACTTCAGACAAACCTTTAAGGTTATGGGATATGTAATGGGGCGCAGTCAATGGTTGGACTTACTAATCGCAAAGCAGTTACACAGCACTAGACTACAGCTGCAAAACACGGAAGAAAGACCCTCAATGCATTATTCACAGCGAGAACCAATAGCTTACCTTGTATGAGCGGTTGTGCATCTGCTGTCAAACTTTATAAACTTCTGAACCAAAATCTGACCATTCAAGCAACCGAAAGCGATGAACAATACTCAAAATTGACAGTTTTCAACGTACTCCAGGGCCAGCTGCAGACTGAGTGCTTTGTTGCAAACGTCGTTCGGGTTTTTGAGAAATAGCCCCTTGTCCAGTAATTAAAAACTCTACACACCTCACGACTTTTTGCCTCTGTAAAATTACAGCAGCTGACGATATTCAAAAAATGGCTTCATCAGGCCCTGCATTGTCCATCGTACAGTACGTTGGTAACCACCTTCGAATCCATACATACTGAACACTATTTTTGGTGAAAAAAAAAAGATACTCGACAACACTAATTGGGTCAGTTCGAAGTCCATAGAGAGTCATCCGTGCCCATGCCCTGAATGTCGATACCCCAAGAAGGATATTAAGATGCTGCCAGCATAGCTTTATATAATCCTTTGATTACTGAAACCATCAAAAGCCCACTATGTTGTACAGGACAGCATACAATTAGGTAGTGTTCCTTGGTCACACCTAACAAGTAACCAAGGTGCTTAGCTGCTAGTGATATTGTGGTTGGTTATATCTGGCTTGCCAAACTAAACGTGTAGTTAGCTAGCATGCATGTTTGAAATTAACAACTTGATCCAGGGTTGCGTCCAATGTTCACCCTCTCACAGTCACAGACCAGTCTGAGGCTTGCATGTGAACCTGTGACAAACAAACTGCTGTGTGTAACATTAACTCAGCCTAGTTCCCACTCAGCTCCACACAACCATGAAAAGCTTGGTGGGGGCTGGGAACACTCACCAGATGCTTGAACTTGTACTAGACTAGTGGCAGCATTGGTGCTTAAAGCTTACTTTTTGTCGTGAGGTAAGGACCCTAGCTATACCAGCAGAGTGCATAAGAATGGCCACCCATTCTTATGCATTCTTGTAAACCTAGTGGGTAGCTTATCCCGGGTAGGGCAGGGCTACCTAGCCTACAGAACGGCATTTTCTAATTTTGATCGTCCATTCCATATTCCATTCCAGCAATTAGAGACACCCGGTCGGATAGAGTGACAATCATATTTGAGTAAACCTTGTAACAATCACTTTTGGCTCAACCTGACTGGGTTTTGATTGCTTGCAGTATGGAAAAATGGAGGGGGCAAGCGTGCATCCCAGCAGAAGAGAATTATAGGGAATATCTGTCAATGAAAGATGTGAAATTTGTAGACGGCCAGGGAAGTCCACAGACTGTGCAAAAAAGATAACTTTCCAGTTGTCGTTCCTCAAGGTTCAGTATTTGGCCTACGGTTGTTTCTATGTAACCTACGTAGTGTCTTCAGAAGCTTGGAATAAGGTTACAGGATACAGGATACAGTTTGTTCACAATGTTCAACTGCGAAGGCCTGGTACTATTTATCGCATAGTTGATGTCAATGTCTACTTAGGTAGACTCAGGGAGGGGAGGGGCCCTCAAATGAAAGAATGCAGGCTTTTCATGTGGCGTTTATATGATAAACGGTGCCAGTCCTTCTCCTTCCATTTATGTAGGTGAAATTTTCATTTTACATGACGATACCAACACAATGTTGATACAATGTACCATCTTTCGGTCAGCAAAGTTCAGAGTTGCTTAAGTAAGGCTTGTGGTTGTACGGTTGCCGTAGCTCAGTAGCAGAGCACTGGCAGCTCAAGCCAGGTGTCCTGGGTTCGACTCCCAGTGGCTGCCGGCCTTTTTCACTTTCCTCTATTTTCGCCTCATAACATCTTAAATTCATTTATATAAAGCAAAAGTCAGCAGTCGAGGTCAAAGTACAACAGTCATGCAGCGCCGGCGTGAAGGGTTAAAATGTATTATGAATATTTATTAAGGTGCTGTAACCATTTCAAACCGGGTGAGCTTAACCTATCCCGCCTGACTCCTCGACCTCATGCCTCGTGCATGTGCAATACAGATGATCACATGGTACGGGGCCCCGTTGTGATTTATAAATCTGCATCAATGATTCATGATTTATAAATCCGCACCATGATTTATAAATCTCCATCATGAGTTATAAATCCGCATCATGATTTATATAAATCAGCATCATGATTTATAAATCCGCACCATGATTTATAAATCTGCATCATGGTTTATATAAATCAGCATTGTGATTAATAAATCCGCACCATGATTTAAAATCTGCATCATAAATCCGCACCATGATTTATAAAGTTACTATAGTATCAAGATTTATAAATCCACACCATGATTTATAAAGTAGTAGTATGATTTATATATCCATCATAAAAATGTAATTTAGATACAAACGGCACCCCATAGAAGAAGGCTAGAAAGTGGTGTATGTTGTTTGTACATAACCATCCTGTTTCTCTTCTGCAGATTTGTGTCCATTATGCCCACTCCAGCATTGTTCCTGGTATTTAGTTTCCTGCCAAGGATTGTAGAAGGCGCTGGGACTGCAATGTTTAGCACTGCTTCATATGCACAGCTACCTGAGTTTTATCCTGACAAGAAGGGGACAATTGTTGTAAGTGATACTACTACCAGATACACATTCTCCTTGAATTGTTCCGTTCCATTTAGTCTCATTTGAGATTTTTCTAGCCGCATGTCAAATTTTTAAATAGGTTTTGATGGCAAAATTAAACTAGTGAAGTTTTCGCTTGGAGGTAATCTTTAGCATGGTGCCTACGTTTAGGCAGTGGTGCTACGGAATTACATCAGGGCCGTTGGAAGGCCATTCAAGGTGGGGCGGCTAAGGCGTGCGTGTGTCCAGCCGCATGGCAGCCAAATTTATCCTCGTAAACAATCTGCCAACATTTCTGCATCATTCCGCAAACGCGCTCAGCATTTATGTGTATGGAAAGTAAATTTCACAATGATATCCTTCAATTTAGAGAACCCAGTTCGCTCCAAGCAAGTAACAGAATGCTGGCAAGCGGTTGTGCAGGTAAGAGTCAAGTAAAACAGAACAATCCTTGTGTTCCTCGTAGTGAAGCCACAACCACCTGTCGAACCACTAATGCTGGCCTGAAAGAATGCTTCACCACTTAGGGGTCTGATCGGTCATTACGCTGACATGACAGAACCGACACGTGTTGAAAGTTCTAAGCTCCACGAAAAGAGCTAGCAGCGGCCCCGGCCACCTCGCTTCCGATGGCCTTGTACTTTAGGCACCTACTATTATATTATTGTATGTGCATAAATTTAGGCAGTTTGAGACAGAAAGATACAATTTAGATGCATTTTTGGGGCGGGCCTGAGCGAGGCCATATGTAATCCCTGCTAGCTGGAATAGCCTGGTAATGAAACTGGTGAAGCCAAATGATACTGCTTTGCATTGCTCACTCAGGCTCATCCCATAATGTCTACATTTACACTAGTTGGTAAGATGTAAGGAGAATATGGTGCCAAAATACACCTGATCTTGCAAAAGAGAAGTGGACGATACAAAGATAATGTGTTCAGGCCCATCTTTTTGCATTTCTCCATCCTATTTGTTGAACACATGTGTTTTGTCGAACACAGATAAGTCCACATTGTACCAAAAGCTACAGTGTTTGTACAGCTTGTCATACTCAATGCCTATTACCTTCATCCACTGGTAAAGATCTAGCATTGTGTCTTTTACTAAAATATCCTGCAAATAGTGTGTGGATGGGAGACCTAAAAGCTTTCCATGCACATCAGTCATTCATAGTAGCAAGTTTTGTAACCATAACCATACCAATCAATAGCAGCCACTTAACCGTAGCAAGTCCTGCAATAAAGCAATGTTTACAGCAGCTTTTTTAGCCTACGCTAGTTCTGATCTTCCCTTCACATACAGAGTCTGATGGAGTTCTCACTCCTTGTTGGGATATCAGTGGGACCTGCAATAGGAGGAGGTCTTCAAGAGGTACGCCAGAAAGTGCACTGAGCTAAGTTACCATAAACTCTGGTTATTATGCGCACCTTGCTATTAGGCGCATATTATTTATTAGGTGCATGCTTCCTTCCTGGTACACATACGGCATCATTTGTTAAGCACATGTGCATTAAATAGAGTACACGCTGGCGGGAGAGATCGAGTGAAAACCATGGCATCAAAAGCACACAGTACACTTGATGGTCATCCTGAAGTCAAGGAAAGAAGAGCTGCACAGGTTCTTTCCACTTCTGGCTAACACAAACTCACAAGCCACATCCTTCGCGGCTTACGATTGGCCGGACTACTAGGCCTACTAGCTACCAGTATTCAGTAAAAATAATTTTCTCCTGTACCGAGGATGGAGCCTTCTGATTTTACGTTGGTACTCAGTTGCCATGCAGGTGAACGCGTCTAACGATGTACTGTGCACTCATGCCGGCCTGTAGGGCGTGGCCCATATAGAAAAAACTAGGTTGTAACAACCTTGTAACAACCTTGTAACAACCATGGCACAACCTTACATGCATGTTACAACCTTGTTGTGAGATTGTGTATAGGTTGTGAGCAGACTGTTGAATAATTACAAGTTAGACACAACCTTGTGGAGAGGTTGTGTATAGGTTGTGAGCAGACTGTTGAATAATTACAAGTTAGACACAATCTTGTGGAGAGATTGTAGTCTACATGCACATGTTCATTACAAGGTTGTAAATGGATTGTGGTTATGTGCACAACTTTGTGAATAGATTGTTCTATAGTTTGAAATAATCACATGACATTGTGTATCATCACAACATTGCACCATACCGTAAAATATCAATACAGGACAATACTGTTATAGTCATTTGTAGGCAGACGCCAGTTGTTTCTTATGCTAGCAGCAGCACTACTTGTTTCCATTGCAGTCTTCACAATCTTGCCAGTTGTGGTTGCAAATGCAAGTTTGATAAAGGACATGATATGATTAATCTGTTCTCGATGTTTAAAAGCTGTTAGCTTTTTCTAAACAAGCTCACATCGATAAGCATCTAACATGAGCCTTTTCCTAAACTCAAGCAAAGAGTTAGCTATATGCACTGTCAGGATTGGCAAAAGTCATCTCAACAACATCCAAATCAACCTCAAGTTCTTCATCAGTGTTCTTTGCCATTTCATTTCTGCATCAGGTGATGATGGGACACTTCCTACATATGTGATTGCAGGTTTAGCATTTAGTGTAAATTTCAGCTTGTGTTTAGCTTTCTGATGCTTCCTCTGTTCTATTTTCATCTGCTTTCCCAACTTGATGCAGACAACAGCTCTGTAATAGGGGAATTTAGAGGAAATAATAATAACTACAGCAACAATTATATTCTCTCCTCCCAATTTCAGGTGTACTTCATCTTAAGTTGCACCTTCTAAGCCACTTCAAGTACTGTAAGGTGAAGCACAAAGCATGAGTGCAACGCATCAGACTGACAGTTGTACCACCACAAAGTCTAACACATCAGTCACAAGACCACAAAGTTCGACCCATCAGACTGATGGTCACATGACCACAAAGTCTGACACATCAGACGGACGGTCACATGACCACAAAGTCCAACACAGCAGATCGACTGACAGTCACATGACCACACAAAGTCCAACACATCAGACTGACAGTCACAAGACCAAGAAGTTCAACACATCGGACTGACAGTCACAAGACCAAAAAGTCCAATGCATCAGGGGGACTGACCAAATTTTAATGCCACCCGAATGTATGCTAGCCAACCAACCTCAACATGGATGGCTTTTAGTATCAGAGACAGTATCACGAAGCATTTCCCGTACGTATTCAAATTATCAAATGCAATCCCATACTACTGTTGGTTGCATCTAGCTTGTCACACAAGGTAGCTAGCTACATATACTAAACCAGTGTAAAGTTTATTAAACAAGAATGTAACCTACAGTGCACATTAATCCGCCTTACAACAAAATAGGTGGCAGATGATAACCCACTGGGATATCTTACCTTCAAGCTGGTTCCGTTCTTTCCAGAAAGTTTGCCTATGAGCATGACAGGCTAAGGCTGTAGCCTGCTGCGCGGCGCCGTTGCGCTTAGACCACACCCACTCCGGGCTGTTAAAGGCAGCACGCATGCGCAAATTTGGCAGCACGCGCTTGCGACAGCTGCTTGCAGTGAAGCTGACAGCTGCGGCTGCCTTCGGTAAGAGCCACACGTCGGACACGATCGACGTGCTGCCATATCATCGAAGGCTAAGCGATCGTGAATACAGCGCAGAAGACGCCTACTAAGTTTGTTCTTATCCGTTGATTGTCCGAGTAGGTGTGATTCCCCTCTCCGCCACAAAAGGCGCTGCGCATATTAGGAACAGGACGTTGTACAAAGCTGTACTCCGAAGGATCCAGGAGTAAAGGTAATAGAATGTATCTATAATTACATAAGGTAGGGTTGACAACGTGAAAAATAAACTTTCAAAGTAAGAGATAGTTATACTGTCATAACTTCACCTGGTTTATGGTGACACGCATCGTGCAAAAAGTTCCGCGAAAATCCGTCCATTTTCGTGCAAACGGAACTAAATGTACTTCTCACGCAGTACTGCAATTTTGGGGGAATCCCCAAAAATTGGTTCCGTAAACAATAATTTGCGCGCGAGTTTTAAAATTGCACTTTCAGTGATCGTGGTCCTCCAACCGACCGTACTAGCAGTTGTCAGCTATCATCAGCCCTTGCCAGCCGTTGTCACGCCGGGATTTCTGGAGAGTGTGTAAGCCAAGTACATACAGATAGATAGATCTGGCAAAAAAATTTGAAAATCAGAAGTATAGTGAGCTTGAATGCACGTATATAATAGTATAAGCATGTAGTCCATTTGTTGAACACCAACTTCAGGGGCCTGTCATCTTCAATGGTGAATCCTATACATAAATATTAAACAATAACATAGTCATATATGGTAAATACTTTGTACTGATCAAATACGGTACTACCAACACTTTTATTCATTGGGTCAAGTTTGAGCGAGCCTCACACTAGTGTGACTGCATTGTGCATGTGTATGTTTGCTTGCAGCCACTTACCTTAAATTTAAATGAGCACATTTACCCGTTGTCTCATGAAAGAATGCCCACCCCCTACTTGCCCCAATTTTCTGTATACGGTCAAAGTTTACTCAAATGAGCGCCCACCCTGGAACGAGCTTCGCATGGTTAATGTAGTATACTTGTGGAGTTTGAGAAGCACAGCCACAAGCGCCATGCATATTTGAGGTAAGAAATTTCATTGAAGGTTATTACAAGGCACTTTTGCAAAGATGGACATAACTAATGCGTATCTTGAGCTCACAGTGACATAGTGTTGTTCAGAGTATTGTGTGCTGTCAGGCCTTGACTTCGAAGCCGCTGGTAGCTCCACTGTACGCTATTGTTTTTCCAATTATTAGCATCGAGGGCATCGAGTCACTGTAAACATGACATGGGCGTTAATGTTTTGTGGTTAAATGTGGAGAAACTGAGAGCGACATTGGCTATTGCCAGAGTGCAGCATCAGCATGAAAGAGACCAAAAGCGAAGACAACTCAAATTAGAGCCCACATAGCAACTTACTTCTGGTTTATGCAACTATGGGCCATGACAGACAAGGCAGTCTGCTCACCAAACTACTGCCAGATGCCAGAGATTATGCACTAAGGTTGGGTTGAGTTCACTTCAGGTAAGGGCCATGAGTAAACAACATTCATAAACAGCAGGGATCATTCAAGTGTGAAGTTAATGCCTGTGTAGCCATGGTACCTGCCCTGAGTGGAGAAGTGGCTCCAGATGTCTGCATGCATGATCACCTAGCTCTTGTGAGGACATAACTTACACTGGCAAGTTCGGCTTAACTGTTGCCCCATATGATGCTCATGTAACAGCAGACAGTCACAGACCCTGCTCCTTTGCATAGTTTGTGTGCCATGACAAAATGTTAAATTACACACAATGTGTTGCTCGCTCAGGCTCGCCCCCTGATGATGAATCATCTCCCTAGTATGGTCTAACACAATTGATTGTCTGGAGGTTAATTCAAATGCCAGTGCAATGAATAGATACACCTTAAGCCTAAAATACAACCTGTTACCTAGGCAACATATAAGAATGTTGCTCATATCTCTCTTCTACAGTGATGTTGCCTAGGTAACAGGTGTTATATCCCTCCCTAGGGTGTGGTCTTGCACATCAGTGTGTGTAAAACGACCACCCCCAGGGAGGGATATAACTATTACACTAGCATACCAACTAGCCTACCAATTAGGCTATCCTATGGTTTCAATTAGGGCACACCACCCACTACTTACATGAGTACTCTAGAAGCATGAAGTACAACACAAAGATTATTCTGTCATGTCTTCTGATTGCATTGCTAACTTCAAAGTGCTGTATTGCCAAACTTCCGTTTAAAGCGGGGTTCATATGCACTGCATAGATGCATATCAGATATTCATGTATCTACAAAGTGTGCTTAAGCTCCACTCTTAACTCAAGTTCAGCAGTACAGTACTTCAAATGTTGTAGAATATGTGACGGATAATCTTCAATTTCTACGTAGGACTGTCACACATGTTACTATCTAATCAGGTTTCTGTTGACTCTTACTTACATTTAGCCTCGTACCCAGGCCGTTCGTAGGAGAAACGGCCTGGCAACTTACGCGGGTTCAAACTGTATACGGATATGACGTCAAAAGATTACAGCTGCACCCGTACAAGCCATGAATATTGGATAATGCACGTGATATTTGATTGAAGCCACGTAACTGTTTGTAATGTGCAAGCACGTTGTTGTTAGCCTTGTCCCCAGGCCCCACCCAAAAATCGGGATTTTTGGGTGGGGCCTGGGGACGAGGCTACGTTGTTGTTGCCAGCAAGACTCGTTACAGGCTTATATTGGATGGTTGCTGTCTTACTTGTCATCTGTAGATGCACCGCTTGCAGTAGACTCGCTCTCGCTCACTGACGTCAATCTGCCCGACTAACGGTAAGTAACTAACTAGTATCATACTGCTACTCTCAAACAGGTCCTTGCTTGCAAAGAAACTGTGTTGTCCGCAGGTACTGTAGTAGTTGCAAACAAGTCAGTAGAAGGAGTTCGAACAAAACAGTCATTCCAAGCGCTAGCGTACCATGGGACAGTACGGTATATCTATACTGTGATGTTTTTATGACGCAATTGAAATTCTACAACTGTCACGTGAAGCGTTCTGAAATCTGATTGGTACTGCCAACCCGAGGGCAGCGGAAGTCAACAGTTTGAACTCGGTTAAGTTGCCAGGCCGTTTTTCGTAATTAACGGCCTGGGTACGAGGCTAACCTACATTTAGAATGGTATTTATACCATGGCTTAGATCATAGATCTGTACTCAGACTGCTATTCCACACATAAACCCGAGGTCATGGTCAAGGGAACCACTTTGGTTCCTGGGACAAAAATTTTGTGAGAACCAAACCATAGCTACATTTGATTGAATACACAGCAGTCACATTTACATAATTATTACATGCAAGTTAATGAGGGTAAGGGGGCTGCAACCATAAATCAGTTTCACACCAAACCTTTTTTTTGTACCAGACCAATATGAGTACTGAATTCAGCTATTGGGGATATGCAACTAAGGGTGGACTCACTCAAGACTTACTACTGGCGATCCTTCATAAGCCAGCTGCTAACTCCCATTATGAACTTGAAACATTTCCAACGTATGGGATTTTGATTGAGTTGCTAGAATTTGCAACGTACCTTGGCTCAACAATTCATGGTCTCAATACAAGTGCAATCTTGAAAATCTGGATTGACACCCTATATCCTGCATGTGCCATCACCCGTCCCGACAGACTTGAGCGTTCCATCAGAAGAATTGCTCTACCGATAGAGAGAAAGAGAGAACAAGACAATCTCCATGGCTATCTTGACAGGAAATGGAAACCGAAAATTCATCAAAGTAAGGATTCAGACACCAATGTTGTCATCAACCACTCACATAGTATATCCAATAAGCATTTAGAAAGCACCTCAGCTGTGTCAAAACATGGCTGAGTGTTTTCTAGCCTATGCTCTTCCAATGGTAAAATGGCTTTGCAACTGCTATTGTATGACAGCTAGAATTGTCCTTATGTTCTTTTATCTCTGAAGGTTTTCACATCAAGAGTATAACTTGTGTGACTCCATTTTGCCCATGTATCATATGCACACTTCAGAGCCAGCTACACATTTCTTAGAGAAAAGATCCTCTTGTTACTGAAGGTTCTACCTCAATAGATTAAAAATGCCATAATGAAATTATGCTCTACCTTTTAGATCACAAACAAGACACCACTCCAGTCACACCAGAAATGTCACGGTTTGGTGTTGATGAATCTGTTCTCAGGCAGATGGTGTCATTTGCCGTCCATAAGGGCAACCTGAAGTGGAGATTACCTAGCATTCCAACAATTCGCTTCTATTCTGACTTGCACAAGTTCTTAATTCAAAAGCAACTCTCATATGAACAAGCCGGTCATGTGTTCAAAACAATCGACCCCTGGCTAAACAGCAGCACAAAGACTAACACCAACGCATGCATCAAAATAAAGAGGTTGACCACCAAGTGCAGAAATCCAGACCAAGTCATGCAATATCATGCAACCAATCCTCGAGAAGATACTGACCACTTACAAACTGAACATCTTGGTCACTATCTCCCACGGAATGTAGACAGGCGGGAAAAAAGGATGATACAGAAGGTAAAAAAGCTGAGGTGTGCGGCTTCAACAGCAACCAAAGAGGCAAAGAAAAGTGAAAAGAAGTGTGTGCAGCTTGAAATGGCAAAGGAAGAAACTCAAAACCTATTCCGCCAGGAAAGAGCGAAAACAAAAGAGCTTGAGAGAGAGAATAGATATCGCCAAGTGGAACAATGTTTGCTGCAGATGGAGGCTAGTGAAATGCAAGAAGAAATCGATGAGTACAGAAAACAGCTTACCCAGTATGAAGAGGAAGTGAGAGAATTAAGGGATTACATTCAAGAATTGTGCCTGCAAAATGATGACCTACAGGAACAGTTAGATTCCAGCCAGACAGTCCAGCCAGGTATTGTTGAAATGAAACATGGGAAGCAATACACCAAAGAGGTACGAAAGCTCTATTACTCATTGTTGTCACAAAACATACCTCCTAGCAAAATCAGGAAGATCATCAAATCAGTTTTTCAACACCTACTACCATCTGTTGATCCTAATGAGCTACAGCTTCCTAGTGCATCAACAGCAGGTTATATGCGTCGTGAAGAACTGCCAACTGTCAGTCGTGCCCAGAAGGCATCTACACTGGCCAATACTGAGGCTCTCCATATTAACAGTGATGGTACCACACTGAATCAACGAAAAATAGCAGGTGCTCTAGTCAATGGAATGGTACTTGGAGTGCATACAGTTGCTGATGGTTCTGCAAATTCTGCACTGAATTCTATTACAGAAGAATTTACAAAAGTGAAACAGGTTGGTGCAGAATTACAGGTGCCTACAGCAAATATCACATTGAAGAATGTAGTAGCATCTACTTCTGATGGGGCAAGCACCCAAACAAAACTAAACAAACTTCTTCAACAATCACACTCACTTCCAAATCTTGTTGAAAACAAGTGTGCAATGCACCTGGGAGTCAATCTACGTGTTGCCCAGGTAGCTGGTTCCCAGAATTGCAGCAGTGAAACTTCTGAATCAGATCTTGAAGGGAAAAGAAAACGCAGTGATATTGACAGCTGTGTTCATGCAGTTGCCAAGTTAGTTGGCCACCTTGGGGTACCAGAGTATGGTCATGGGTGCAAGACTTTTCAAGAGTTCCTAGAAATCCAAACCAGAAATCCTCAACTACAACAAACAGAGAAACAGTACTATAACACAGCCAAAACAGTAAAATTGGCAAGGCAAGTTGGAAGCCGATACCATGTCACTGCAAAAAATGCTGGAAGGATTTTCTTCCTCTCTAAGGCCATTAGAGATTTTCTTATGGATTTAGCGCAGTACAAAGCTCTCAACCAACTAGAATCCCATGTGTTGAAGCAACTGAGCAATGACAGCATCCTTGCTCAGTTAAAACTTGATGGTTTGCTGTTTGACCAGCTGTATGCTGATCTGATGATGCTAGTAAAATCAAAAGAGCTTGACAAGTCAGTGCTAGACATGAATGTGCATTATTTAGAAATCAAGGGATTCCTTGAACATTTGGAAAGCAACCCAGAAATGTTATTAAATCCCAATACCCAAGTATTCCCATCCGAACCCAGACTGTATGGTACCTCCAAGAAAACAAATCACAGATTGAAGAAGTACCATCCAGTCAGAGCACAGCTCTATAATGGGGACACATTTGACCAAACAGATCTCTTTCCACGTGTGAAAGCAGCAGCCGATGCCATGTTCCAGAAACACACTGAATACAAGAAGGATCAGTTACCAGGGGGAAAACTTTGGGATCCTGATGCTGCTACAAAAGCCATTCTGTCCCAGCTAAAACCCCACAATGACAGCTCTGAAAGCATTCTTGGCTATAATGATTGGCTATCAACAGCATTGCCTAATCTCAGTCAACAAACCCTTTCAGCACTTATTGAAGTCACATACAACAAGACAGTGGACTGGTTAAACAGCCAGTCAGATGAGAAACAACAGGAAGTTGTGGATCTAGCAGTTTCAGAGAGACGAACAATTCAAAAGGCACGCAAAGAACATGAAAAACAAATTACAGAAAAACGCATTCAACAAAAGCTACAAGAAGCTAAAAGGCTAAAAGAAAAAGCTGAGAGGTTAGCCCAAGAGAGAGCTGCATTACAGCAAGAAACATTGATAACTACACCAGAACAATTAGATGCTGAAATCGAAAAGATTGGGGAACTACCACTAACAGCATCAAAAAAGAGAGCAGAAACCCTTGCTTTGATCAAAACACAGGTAAAAATTCGGAAAAAAGTATTAGGCCAGAAAAATGCACATATTACTTTTACAGTTAAACGGAAAGCGAAACCCCTCTGTGAGCTGATTTCAGAACTTAAAGCTCTTCTGACTGAAGATGATCCTCAACATGATATAGAGAAAACCTTTCAGTGTGAATCACTGTGTAATGCAATAGCTAGGAGACCACAGACACTTGTAAATGCAAAAATTCGACATAGGTTCGTTAACAGTGACAGAACATTACAGTTCTATGATGGTCAGATCATTAACTACAATCCTAAGAGTAAGAAATTTACAATTCAGTATGACAAAGATGATGTTTGTATTTTCACCATAGAAGAATTAGTTGAGGACTGTAGAACTGAAGATTTTTTTGTATTATAAGCTACACTAGTAATATATCAGTTGTATGTACAGTATATTCCATATACCAAAATATTACAGTGTCACCAACTATCTCAGTAGTACAGATTCGATGGGGGACACATGCCAATCATAACCTTGAGGTTTGATGAAAAAAGTCCTATTACATAATTATACCCCACAAATATCTTACAACAAGTGACCTTCAAAAGCAGCCAAGTAAAAAACCACATACTCTCACTTCACTAAAGACAAACTTCATGACTTTAGATGCAGCAATGAATTTCATTATGCTTACTGGATGTTGTGGGCAAAATCCTGCTTTCTATGGAGCCATTCTAGAGGCAATGCAAAAAACGGATACCATAAAATTCTATTTACTCTCAAAACAAGTGACTTTCCAAAAGCAGTGAAGCAAACAACCACATACTCTCAATTCACTCAAGGCACCCTTCATGATTCTAAGTGCAGTGATCCATTTCATTACACCTACTGGCGGTTGTGGGGCAACATCTTGCTTTTCTATGGAGCCTAGTACAGGTATTCCAAACTAGTGACTTCTAACAAGCAATTCAAAAGGTGACCACATGCAATGATAGGTACCAGCAAGGCAACAATAAACCAAAGTGCAGTGTCTTTGCAACTCACTGTATATCTGGAAACAGAGCTTGAGTGAATCCGCAAAATAGCACTCCTTTCAGTTACCTACACGAAAATTAAAGTCTTGCAGCTGATAAAGGTCTACTACCCTTGTTAGGCCATTGCTGGTACGTTCCAGCAGCCCAAAAGATCATTGCACGCTTCTCTTGAAACTTACGCACGTGAGCAAATTCCACTGAATTACGTAATCCCAAATATTTAACCCCAACGTCCGACATAAGTTGTTGCCGTATCCGCTAACGTAAAGATTCCGGACAAAAAGAATGTTCCTTTATTAATAGTGGATGAACAACTATTTCAACCATACATTTATGTTAACGTTACTCTATATGTTCATTTTTATGTTGTCACCCCTACATAAGGGGAAGATAAAATTTGCTTCTCCATGGCCGACTTGCACGATAGGATCACGTTGGCACGCCCCTAGCCCTCTGGGGGTCAGGTTCTTCTCGTTCTCCATACAAAATGTATGGAAAATGACCGCCGTGGTTGATAAAATAGCTTGCTGCTCATACACAGCGTGTCCTTCAGCCATCATTTTGAGATTATCGTGGAGACTAAAAGCTTTGCCACAGTATATAGCTAATGTGTTAAAGCGCTTCGTACGCGGCACAAATATGGCAAATTCTGTTGACAGGATGCTGGAACATCAGCTAAATCGGCAAAAAACTAACTTAAACAGCTTCTGCTTTGACAGCTAGAGAAAATGTTCCCTTTATTGCATAGCAGAACACTCAAGTTCCTGAGATGAAAATACTGTCACGGAGCCATGGCCACCATAGACCTACCCTCAAATTTTAATGACTCACACATATGAAATACACATGCCCACACAACTATAAGCACTGTGCCTACAAGTACTTTTTCTTGCAGTGGTCCACAGAAGCTAGAACGTTCAATCATAACTCAGGTCTGTGATCTTTGTCAACCTGCTCATGGATGGTCAGTTGCTGCACTCTGTCCACTGTGATGATAACTCTGTTTCATCAGGAAATGAGTATACCTACATAGACACAATGACATCTTTAAAGTAGCATGCATGCAGTGGGTATTATCATTTTTATTGCGGATGACTCCACACAGAAACTTTAATGCCAACAGTAACTAGCTAGATTTAAGTGCTGTTTGTACAGCAGCTGGAACTAGCTTTATCCCCCTACGCCCGCCCATTAATATTGTGCACACAAAGCTAGTAGCCAAGTTTTTCATGGCTTTTGGCTCACCTGAGTTGGCTGGCATTCCATGATTGGCTCAAATAGTATTCATGGTCACAGACAATCCCCAACAGAACAGCCACAAATAGGTTCCATCCATCGTCTTTGTACCGTGTTGTTCGCACTCTCCATTCATTTTCTATGGCAATTTCACAGACCCTGATCCCCAGCTGTATCACGTGATTTTCTATCATGCAAGTCGGCCATTCCTCTATACGTTTGGTTGTATACTTTACTTAATTAACTACCGTATTTCCTTGATTACTTCCCGTGGGTACTAGACCGTACTTACCCGCGGGTACAATACCAGGGCGGGAACAAAACGAGGGCGGGTTCAATTAACTTCAGCCAAGTCCGGCGTGCACTCCAGTCGCGCACGTGCGCCATCGAAATGCACACGACTTGACATCTTTGTACAGCACAAATACTAGGTACGTACAGTGCAGTAAAGTACGTGAGTACAGACCGGCTAGACAAGTGATCTGAGTCATCCAAGTTGTCCTCGTTGCCAGCAATGAGTGTGGCTGCGTAACCGTGTGGGAACTAATCAAGGGCTTTCTTCAGCTCAAGCGTGCTCTCGGGTGCGCGGGGTTAATTCAAGGGCGGGAAAAAAATCAAGGAAATACGGTAACTCTGATCTGTTTACAGCTTCATCAAAATCAGCCAATTTACAATCTATTACCGTAGTTTCGTGAAAGAGCGTCCACCCCCTACTTTTGGCCCAATTTCCTGTATAGGGTCAAAGTTTGTTCGAATGAGCGCCCACCCTGGAGCGAGTATCGCGTGGCTAATGAGTGCACATGTGGAGTTTGAGAAGCACATCCCCAAGCGCTATGCGTATCTGAGGTAAGAAACTTCGTGTGTTATACTTCACTGAAGGTTACTACAAAGCAGCTTTGCGTAGACGAACATAGCTAACGTGGTGCGCACCGCGAGGTAAACTATGCTTACATCAGTGGTGCCGTTCAGAGTGTTATGTGCCGTCAGGACGTAACTTCAAAGCTGCTGGTGGTTCCGATGTATGTTACTGCTTGTCCAATTATTTGCTTCAAGCCGAATTCAAGGGCATCGAGTCACTGTAAACACGAAAGGGCGCTCTTTTGTGATTAAATCCGAAAGCATTCGAAAGAGCACACACCCCCCTCTCTGGTGGACTTGTAAGGTGCTTCACCCATGGGTGCTCTTTCATGAGACTACGGTACTTTTAGCTACCTGAAATGCTGTTTACTCCCTGCATGCGTTTAAGGAAAAGCTTCATGTTTGGCAAGCTACCTCTTAATTGGCCCATTGACAATCCATGCAGGGAGGCTTTAAGTAGGAATTATACACTGCATGGCAGCATTTTAAAATTCTAATTTTGCTTGTTCTAAACAGGGCATGTGTGCAGTCATCCCACCCTGTTGCCAAGAGCTTCCTTGTCAACACTATGAATGACAAGTGTGCCAACTGTTGCAGAAAGTAGCTTTAAGCTATAACATGTGTATAAGTACAGACAGTGATGCTTTTAAATAATATCCCTTTACCCTTTGATGTGCCCACATGCGCCCAAAGTTTTAAAGTATACATGTACAGCTACAGTGGTAGTAAAGAGCCAGAAGCTAATTAACTTGGAAGTGCATACAGGCACTCTCTTTAAACGTTTGTGATAGATACACTTAAGCAGGTTTGTTTTCAACCAAGTTAATACGAATGTCTGAACTCAGCTAGTTTATAAGTTTCTCTCGTGAGCATGTGATTGATTTCTGATCATGCATGCGCATAAGAGGTAAAGGGTAAAGGGTATGTCATGTGCTGTATCCATACATCGTAGATATACATGTATATATAATATGTATAATATATGTGTACATACTATGTGATTATTTTACCATCTGGTTGTTTTGCATGTGAAGTATACTGATCGATACACCTATGTTTACAAGCATGTAGCAAGGTTGTACCAACCCTGCAGGAATCACCTGCTTATTTACAACCTTGTGACTACCTTGTTACAACCTTGTTACAACCTTGAAACCAGCTAGCGGGCGTGACAAATCCAGGGTTTGGACAACCTTCTGGCAAGGTTGTCACAACCTTGTCGCAACCTTGTACCAACCATGCGACAACCTTGTTCCAACCTTGCCACTACCTTGTAGCCAGGTTGTTACAAGGTTGGTACAAGCTGGCTGTACTACCTTGTGACAAGGTTGTCACAACCTAGTTTTTTCTATATGGGGGCTTTTATTGCATCCCTTATTTAGCACATATCCTCTATTAGGCGCATATTTGCTTACCACTTACACTTATAAGCGCATTCACTTATTAACCAGAGTCTATGGTATTGTTTGATTGATGTAATATCACATATTGTAGCACATAGTTGAACGCTGGACTTATGGTGGTGGGTAGTTGTATTTGACTTGTTTTATGAAATACATTTACATAAATGTCTCTCACAGAATTCATCCCAGCATAAAGCCGGGAGTGCAGTCAATACCTACAGCAAAAAACTTTTCAGTACACTTTGTAGCTATTAGGCCTTCAGTTGGTTAATTACGCCTGCATAATGCATGATGCAATGCAGGTAGCATAGAATGTTTTCATAAAGCGTAATACTATGGCTAGCTATACTCCCATTTGGGAGTTTTTGAGTCAAACATGCACATATGCATCCACTGTTTTGGGTCAGAGTTAATTACTGTTAAGTACTATGAGCATAATTATCATACACAAGAGCATAATGATTGCATTTTATGGTATTGCTGGCATAGCATAATACAGGAAGTGTTGAGCATAATTTGCCAAGGCCTATTAGCTGTAGTAAGCAGGTGAGTGACCTATTCACCTAGTCACCAAAAATCTACAGTATGAAGTGTGTTAACTAGTGATGTGATCTTGCTGCTGGTGATGTGCATTAAGTTAAAAACCTTTTTACCGCTACAGTAATGGTACTTGAGAAGTGAATGGCACAAAATAGCAAAAAAAAACTGTCTTATCAACTTTACTTAAATAACGAGACATAAGTTGCAATAGAAGGTGATATCACTAAAACTGTTTTAAGTTACCCTTAGGATGGTAATCTCAATACTTTCACTCCCTTAACCAGGTTTCAAAGCTCAAAGTGACAGGCATATCAGGTCTGTAGGCAGGGGAGGTTCAAGGGGGTTCGCTCAAACCCTCCTTTTGGCCTCCAAAATACTTTTTACACCGCCTAGCTATACACTTTAAGTGGCCTACCATTTGCAAGTGGTCCACTATAGCCAAACGAGTTTGATTGCAGCTATGCACCCTGCAGAATGCGGCGCGCAAGCAGTTTACGCCACTATGATGAATGGAAGCATGCAAATACATGCACAAATAAATTGCTATTCCTGGCACTCGAGAGTTCACCAGTTGTCCTTCTAGTGGGTCACCATCAACGATGAAATGGCAACTGAACAGCCTTGAGTCGTACCATCTTTCTGAAAATGCATGGAAACGTATAATATGGTAGTCTATAGACATCTTGCTGTCATAAAAATCTTGACGCTCTTCTGACATATTTTCAGTGTTCTCTGCATACTATTTTACCATCTGTAATCCTACCTGCTGCTCTGCCAACCGTGGAAATTCAACATCACCTGGCTTAGCAAATGCATACGTATATGGACAGCTAAAATTGGATGCAATACTCTGTGAGCCATGTAGCTACTACAGCTCTGCTTTTGTCCCAAAATGGCCTCAGAAGCAATCTCAGAGCATCTAATTTTATCAATGTAACCCCCATTCTGAAAATTGTGGCTACGAGCCTGCACATGCACGTTTGCATTGGAATATGGAATTACAGAATCTTAATTAAATTCATGTGTACACACCTAATGGTATCCTGCCAGCTCAAAATTTTCATTTAACTTAACTGGGTAGCCAATGTTTGATATTCAGACCTTCACTGTTCAAATTTTTGAGGAAACAACAATGAACCACCACTACTATGACCTACAGATTGTCTCATTCCTGCATCATCACAGTACGAAAGAAACCTTAGTAAAAAGAGGATTTAGAACATGACTAGCTACGGTATACATTCTTATATTATCTGTAATTATTGATGCCAACTATGTACATTCCATGCCGACATTTTGTATACAAGTAGCTCTGTTTGCATGCTGGGTGTATTTCTGCACTTGATAAGACCCGTTCAGGCTCAAACCATGACCATGAAGTATAAAGTTTGAGCACCTTAACCTGGCATGATATAATCTGAAGTGACAGCATCACACCCTTACTATAGTGGAAATTAATAACCCCTCTGACTGAGTAATGTTGTTATCAGTTCCTGTGGATAATATGAGTTTATTCTCATCTTCTCACATTTAGGCTGGTGGTTTCATACTCGCCTTTGTAGTGGTTGGTGGATGTATTTTTCTTCCAATGCTGCTCCTAATGGTGCTACTCCCACCAACAGGTATGGTATTATGTAAAACAGGGCAGGGCTATTATAGAAATTCTTATTTGTGTAGCTGCTAAAACTTGTCCATCGTGTTTTATGTATACCGTAATGAGTCTAATTATTCGAACCATCCAATTATTCGAACACCCCCCCTTTTTCAGGAAAAATGACTAATTATTGTATTCCAAGCATTCGAACACCCACGTTTGAAATTATTATTCCAATATCTGAACACTTACACCTTGTGGAGCTCAATCGGGGGTCGCCGAACATCTACAAGACTTAGACAGTCTTTGCGGTACTCTGCGGAGCTAGAGTGAGGGTTACCGAACATCTTCTAGCCTACTACAGGTGTCTTCGAACATCTACTAGACTCCTACAGTCCTTTCCAAATATCTACTAGACTCCTACTGTCACTGCAGAGCTCGAACGGGGGTTGCCAAACGTGTACTACACTTCGACAGTCGCTGCGGAGCTCGAACGGGGGTTAGAGAACATCTACATTTCATCAACAATGGTGTGACTTGCTGACTGGAAAGCTTGTGTCGTACTATCCTCTGATTGATTTTCTCCAACACAACGCTGTTGTCGGTGTTATTGCACTTGCTTACTGATTTGTCAGGGAAGCCCAAAAGACAGCATAAGTAAGCCTATACCATGAAAAATGTCCTCTGTGTTTGTTGTTTGTGCTTTCAGTTCTTTGACAGGAAGAGCAGAATTGGCACCTCATCCAATACCCTTCAGTTGGTAGCACACCTCCATACATATGTACTGGTTTTGCTGGTTTTGCTCAGTATTTTATGTCTTAGTCTTGGAAATCACTTAATGCTATACTTAAAGTGTACTAATGACGACTGTAGTCATTATCCAACTTTGGCCGTATGTTATCAGTTGGCATAATCTGTTTTGAAGATAGGTACTGCGCTAGCAGAAAGGGTGGAATAGGGGGAGGTGGGTGGCTGTTGCAACTGGCTGTAGAAAAACCTTGGTTGGACCCTGGTGGGCCATCTTCCTCCTTTCCTGCATAGAAAAAAACCCTTTCACCTTGTAGGGGCTCAATTTCTTGTGCTGTAGGCAGCTTTCAGTTCAGAGGAGTGTTCTCTGGTTTGAGATACCTGACTATTGAGTGCTTGCTAATGAGTGGGTGTGGCCAAGTTGTGAACTTGCAAAGATCTCGAGCATCTGAAAAAAAGCTGTGGCTCAAATTTTGAGTGTTAGCTCATCAAAATATAGATTAAAGAAGGTGTCATAGTCTAAAGAGGGTAGATGGCAGGTGTAAAGTACATCCAAGATGATTAAATTCCTGGGTGATATATATAAGGCATAGCTAAGCAGTATAGAGTGTCTAATTCATCTTGGATACACTTACACCTGCCATCTACCCTAAAGAGACACCTAGAGAATAGATTTAGTTGTTAAAGGGATATAGCTGTTAATGCACACTAAGATGTGTAGTATGTGATAACACAGTCATGTGACTTGTTTCTAAGCACCTAATTTACTGAATTTGCTTGTGTTCTATTTAGATAATCCAAACACAAAATAATGTATATAGTACTGATCAGGTGACCTTCAGTTTAAATGCTTTGGGTTAGAGTCACCTCATGATCATTCAGTGGCGGATTTAGGGGGGGTAAGGGGGGTGCAAATGCACCCCCCTTTGGCGGCTAGTAGTATATTTTTGAGTCCATCAAACGATTATGCAGCAGTGGCATGCAGCAACAACAACCAGGCACAGTTACACACTCACGTATCAGTTCCTTACTGATCTCCAGACGTTTGACTAGGCCTAGAGTTTCTTCGAGATATTCAGTTCGGACTTCCAGCTATTTTAAACAACTCACTAGCTAGCTACCAGTCAGTAGCTATGTACGTAGGTAGGTAAACATTTCAATTTTTTTGTACACAGTGCTCCCTCTGCATGGGTGGCGAGGTGCTATCAGTATGAGAGTGCTTTTGTGGTAGCTAAAATTTTCTTTTTTTTCCAGCGCCTCACGGCTGCTTTGCAACCTCTGCGGAGCAGAGCGGAGCCATGCCTTTAAATTCTGCGGGCGTTTAAAGGCTTCAAACACAATGACTAGATTTGGCAGTATGTCATCTAACTCTTGCTATTTCACCCCAAAACAGCACCAGAAACGATCTCAGAAGGTCTGAAATCAAAAATTTTCCTGTGGGGGCATGGTTGGATAATGACTACAGTCGTCATTAGTACACATATAGCGACCAATTGCACAATGGAACCCCCTTTTCAAAATCCTAGATTGTCATTCATTGTTGTTTTGGATTATAGCTAGATCATGCATTTTAATATGGTGAAAGTGTGTGCAATGTCTTTCAAAACACATTATTATACAAAGCAAGTATAAGATAGTGGTCTTTGTTTTAGTTACAGTCTTCAGATGTCTTGTAATTGATATGTGAGGTTTGTGGTACAAAGTAGTAGCTGCAGCAACAGCAGTCCTAGGCTTGTCTAAACCTAAAATGGGACATTAAGTGATTTGCAGGTTGGTTTAGTAAATTCCTACTAACACAGCTGCAGAATAGCAAATCACTCAGGGCAACTGGAAAAGCAGGGAATGGGAAACAGAAACAGGAATGCATCCAAAAAGTCACATAGGCAGAGACGACTTGGGACTCTTGGGTCTCATGGTAATCTTGCTGACAAACATAGGCAGAGATAACTCGGGACTCACTCTAATCTTCTTGTGATGAACATAGCCAAGTGTAATGTGGGTCACAGTGATCAGTGGCGTACCCAAGGGTATTTAGTAGGAGAGGGCTAAGCTTTAGTAGTGTTGTAAAAGATACTGAGCACAAAGCGCGCGGCGAAATTTTCGTATACATGTCAGAATTGTATGTATGCTAATAACATTATTCACCATAGAGTGCACTAGTGTGAAGCTACCATGGCGACTATTCTTGAAGGTGTTTAGCAACATTGTATTTGTCTTAATAGGTGAGTCATTCTATAAATATACCTGACTGCATGTGCAAATGTAGATACAGCGAAATGAGTGCATGCAATAACCTACATGCATGTTAACGAGTGTAGCTATGTTCATTACAATTAGAGCATTGTGTCTCTTCTTATACACTAACCACTGAGTGAGTACCGAATGAGTATACTGAGTGAGTACCAAGTATCACGCTGTTGGAACATGCCAATTAAAGCACACCATTTTGCTACAATATTGCCTAGCTCTAGAGCCCATGCAATGACACCTGTGCAATGTCGTCTGGTATTGCAGGACACAGCAATAGGATATCCAGAATATGGGTAGGTATATGCCAACCAGAAAATTTTACTTAGCTACCCCATTCTAGAATAAAAGCATGTGAATGTGCACAATAAGCTGTTCCACAACTGACTATAGTTCATTGTCTTTATTGTTCATGCACAGTAACAAATGTTTCTGCCTCAAAGTAATTCATTCCTTTTTTTGCAGTTGTATGTCTGGTATTGTCACTGACTGTAATGTGTGCTTGTACTGCATATATTGGACGTTTTCTTCATCTTCAAGTAAGTTGAGGGAATCAATTCCTTACATATGCACCCAAGAAGGTTTGGTTTTTGCTTAATTAAAACCCTTGAGGGTCAATAGCACCAAAAGGCACCAATTGTCCGTTTTGTGGCTTCTCTCTTTACAATGCTGCTCCTGTAAGAACTGACACTATTGCTGGTAGTTTGTTAGTTCTCACCCTCTGTAGAATCGGAGTAAGATACTGAGTGCTGTAGCAAGCAGCTGTTAATTTTGGCATCGAAGGGTGTGCTACCCTCTGGTCGTCCAGCAATGAAGCAAGTAGTGGCATATAGCAAAAGGATGGCAAGCTTTGCAAAGACTCCACCAGCATGCTTACTGTGTAGCTACCTCACCAATTGTCTCACACCTTGAATTCCATGTCTTCCTGTTTTGAATGAAAAGCAGTAAAGAACTGATGACACACCAGTTTGCACAGTCTTTGAAAACCCTGGATTTGGAAGCAGTATACAGCCATAATTACAACTTCAAAACTTGTAAGGCACTCAGAACTTTAAAAACTGCCTGCCTACTGTGTACATAGCACTTCACAATTCTGATGTGATGAGCCAGTGTGTACTTTGCGAATTGAGTTAGGATACTTGTAGCTTTCCCCATTTTAAAGATTGTGCAATCTAGTTTACAGGTTCGTGAAGGCTGTAGCTATAGCCACAGGGGAGTGCATGCTACACACACTTAGTTTCCCAGCAGCCATACAATATTCAACATTTAGGCCCTAAAGGGATTTATCCTAACTTATACCTTATCATAATTGTCATAATTATCAACTTTAACTTAAAAGGCATTAGTGCGAAGTGCAAACTGATCCTTGTTACAAAGGTTTGCCTAGTGTAATCAGCTTTCCACTATATATGGTCCTGGATATTACAGTGTACAAGTATATCCCCAACTTGTACAGCTGTTATAGTAGCAAAAACTTGTTTATAGTTATTGGTGTGAGTGAGCCCCACCCTAGCAAGTTGAACTGTCATGTGCTGTTTCGTATATTTTTTAAAACTCTATTTTAATGTGAAGCACTAATGGCTTCGCATGTGCATCCTGGCAGTCTTTGTGTGGATGAAGATGGCTATCAGGGAAGTTGGAGTGTTAACACCTACTGCACATGGACTAGCAGTTGCGTAGACAAGCCAGACCACTCACACAATGCAGATGGGAGCAGAGACTCTCCTACTGCCTTTGTTGTTTGCATGCGCAAGCATAACTGTGGTCGTTCATGGTGAATTAGCACTGCTTTCTTCCCCAAGCTATGTCAAGTAAAGACTATACATGTTAGGCCAGGCTCTGTGTTCACAGACAGTAGAGGTAAGCGGGAGGCTAGCTTAGCCTATGTGTACAACACTCATGATCAATATTAATTAAGCCAAACATGATAGTAGCTATTCAGGGGCTACATGGTGAACTCTCCTCTTTACCTATAACAATTCTGTAAGCTGCTGTTTTAGGCACATGTAAGGATGTTTGAAAGATGCAGCGTTGGTTGTTGCTAAAAAGCACACATTGTCCACGTGCCATGTTGGATAAGCTAATATGAAATCAGTGTGCTGCTCACTCTTTGATGATGAAGCATTGCCCTAAGCTAGTGTTAATATTTTTCTCCAATGTTCTCATGTTTTGCATTCTTCTGAATTGCAGTTTGACCTCAGTGTGGGTATTATAGGAGTTATCTACCTTGGGTGTGAATTGATACATACTGTGGGCATCATATCTGCTGGACAAGTGACTGATAGACTGGTGAGATTTCATTTTGTGAGAGTACATGAAGTGAGAGTGATAACTAATGTAATACTGCATGGGTGTTGTGTCAACAGAAAGGATGGAACATGAGTTCGAGTCACCTAGATGCAGGGTGCGAATGCTTGGCTAACTGAAAGAAAGGCTTTGGTCAGTACTGGATAGACCATTTCTTTCCTCAGTTTTTGTCTTCTGAATTTGTAGGGGTTCAGTTTCCTGTGTTTAATTTTCATCAGACAGGCATTCTCTCTCTGAGAACTTAGAAAGCTAGTGCAATGACCTATGCAGATGAGCCTGCTTGTTTGTACAGCTAGCATAAAATTAAACAGCTCCAGTAATAAAGCAGACAGTATGCATACAGATATGTGGAACCAAATACACCAATGGATGCAACAATAACCCTAGTTAGGGCTTTCCACTCTGTCATCCTGAGAATTATACATATATTTGGGGTGAGCTGAGTGACTCCCACATGAGCAAGTTGAATAGAGGATTTTCTTTGTATTATGGCATACGTATTCAGTATGTTTTTTGTATTTTTTTTAATGCAACCGCATACCATGTAAGGACAATAGTAACATTTTCACTCTGCAAGCTATTACTGTTGCATAGGTAAGAGAATCCTGTAGCAGCTCCAAATGTGAGTTGTAATCTGGACCAGACCCCTCTGACCAAGCAGGAGGGTCTGGGTCTAGACTATATGAACAGAATATGTTTTGATATAGCCAGCATGAGCAGTGAGAGTGAAGGTTGTTACGAGAGACACTGGGTACGAGTAGCTGGAGTGTGACCATCTACCGTACGAGGGCTGGAAGTTGTGTAGACAAATCTGCACTGGCTACTTACAGAATGCAGAAGGTGGCAGGATTCTTTGATTATCCAAGTTGAACAGCAGTGTACTGTAGTATGCATAGGTATTTTTGAAGCCTCTTGTTTTCTTGTGTAAGAACTATGCATGACAAGCCAGGCAGTGTTTCCAGGGTTAGCAGGAGACCAGACTTGATCCCTGCTAGCTACAGACATGCATGATCTGTATGCTGTAATCTGGTATGCACTTGTGAAGACTTAGCCAAACAATGCTACTCCCTGTAGCAAAGATAATATTGTATCTTGGACAGCTTAGGTTATTAGACTAGTGAGGTAGCTAATGTATGTTGCATCATGTAGACTGTGGTACCTTATTTATGCGTTGGTTTTGGACTGGTTTTAGTTTTCTAGTGTTTGTGCCTAACACCCCTGTATTACGCTGATTGTATTGCTCAGGCTCACCCCAAAATGTTTGCTACATTTACCATCTGATCTCCCCCACACACACATGCACACACCTCCCCTTACAAACACACACACACACGTGCGCAGAAAATACCACGATATCTGATTATAACTGGTCTTGTGGTTGGTTCTTCTGGATGTGTGTTCCTTGGTCCTCCAAAGTTTATTACTTCACCGTAAATATGCAGTTTCTGTCCAAAGCTCAGCATTTGTGTCACATTATAGTATGGTATAGTATACTATGGGGCTACATTGGTATTTTGTACCTAGCCTCACCATGTGATTCTGTTTTGTGCAGAGCATGCATGGCTATTTTACTGTGCGCATGCAAGATATAAAAATGCTACATGTTATAGCTGTGTATATCTTGGTCTTGTTACAAGTCTGTAATGAATTCCTTACTGCATCACTCAGAGTGGAATAAGCTATATATATATATTATGCTCTTGTTACACATACTCATTGTTTTGCACAGCAAACTGTGGCTGTCACTTCTAGCATGGATAGTTTTTGAATTTGGACTGTCTTATGCGGTTGTACCTGTCTATTCAGACCTATATGGAATTGTAAAGTAAGTAGTACACCGTCTGTTTCCAGTCTCTAGTGAGAATTTATTTTCTTTGTGTATAAAATTTTCGAGGCATGTTATTTATAATAAGAAAACCGATTTGAAGTACACATTTTGTGGCTCTACCGGTATATGGCCAGCTGTATGATGACCAAAGTTTATAGAACTTTAGCCTATAAATAAGCAGAATATATAGTGTTGAAAAAGTATTTTTCTTTATTGTCCAGGGCAATGCATGGATTCCGAAGTGAAGATGAAGCAGTTATTACAAATAGTCTGTCTGGGATTGTTGTAGGAAGTATTTCTGCAGGGTAAGGAACTTGGTTGCTCTCTGGTACAAGATGTAGGCCTCACAAAATGGGCTAAAGACTTATTATATTACAGTGGAGCTCTCTATAGCAGATACCATTGGGACCTACAATTTTATCCTTACAGCAAGGTGTCCCTAACTCAGGGGCTTCCGGTATATTTCCGGTAGGCATGTTACTGCGTAATCAGGCTATTGAGCACAATGTGGCTACGTATGTTTTCAAAGCTTTCCCTTGCTGTACACTGGCCGGGAACGCTAAGCAGAGGCCAGTACTATTAATAACAGCACTAATCTAATGTCTCGTTGTTAACTCCAGCAGCAATGGTGCACAATCTTGCTGAAAAGGTTGACAAGTGTCCACTAATTTGAGGTCGTTATAGTATTGTTTGTATACAATTGGGAGCGTGAAAAGATTCTGTTATATACAGTAGCAGGTTGTTCGCTATTCAGGGGTTTCTAAAGTATTGAAGTCTATGGAGAAACAATCGGGACTTTCAGAATTGTCTGTTATATCGTGGGTGTCTGCTGTTGAGGGGTGTTTGTTAAGCGGGATTACACTGCAAATTAAAGGGTTTGCTGAGGCTGATGGCTTAATAGCCGCTCAGAATAATGAGAACAAAAACTATCAGGTACCAAAGAGTCTGGTTAGTAAGTGTACACAGCTATCATGCAGTGGCAAGGAAGGATGTGACTTATGAATTAACTGCAAGTGTTATTTTTGTTACAGTGATCTCAATCATGGCAATTAAGTGTAATTGCTAATATAATCAGACTATGTATCTGCACACTGAGAGTGTTGTGTGAGGTCATGATACATATGGTTCCCTACATTGGAGAAATTCTTCAACTTACCACCAGGCATGATCATAACCGGTTTGCTGTGTGTCCTGTGAAGAAAGAAATAGTGGCAGGCTACATCTTGTCAGAGTTGTCATGCTAGAGTTGACTATCCAACGTAATTTAGAAAGTATGGTATACTTCTGCACATGTGCCATCTTCATGCTCTTGCATTTTGATATGTGAACAAGTGATTGTGCCAATTAGCTGATATGTAGCTGCAGGAAGAAAGTATGTGGCCATTTAAAATAATACGCTGAATAACTGTATGCACCTATTAACCAGTCTCTATGGTATGGCTGAACATACCCTGGAAGAGAAAGAATATGTGATGCATTAGCTTTGCTATTCACATGGTCAGTTTATTATTATCTGTTCTTCAGGCAGTTTTTAGGACCTGTTATTGGTGGAGCACTTGTGCACAAAGTGGGCTTCCGATCAATGCCAGCAGTAAGGCTTAGTGATACTGGTACCAGTATGTTACTGCACAGAACAACATGATGTATTTGCCTAACATTTAATTTGCATACTTAATTCTGTACTATAAAATGTGATATGCTCTGTATGGCTTTGTGATATGTTCCAAAAGAAGGGAAAGTAAATGTACCACCAGATGTGTATCAACCATTACCCAAAGTGGAAATAGGAATTGGTGAATAAAACCATTTGTATAAAACTGAGTTCACAAACTCCATGTTTCTGTTGACGGGGACCCCTCTAATCCGGACACCATGGGGACCACACTACGTGTCCGGAATATAGAGGTGTCTGTATTTCAGAGGCTTCCGGTATATTTCTGGTAGGTGTGGCAATGTGTACTCTAGTCTCGTACCCAGACCCCCCTCTTGGAGTGTTGAAGGGGGTCTGGGGATGAGACTATGTGTACTCGTGCTGTTGAGCACGTTCCGGAGCTCCGCCTTGCTGTACACTGGCAAGAAAGGGTATTCAGAGGCTAGTACTGTATGTTTCAGTGCTATTATATACAGTTGGTAAATCAATCTGCAGTACCAGACAATCGTGCGCAAGAGGCATGCCACCATCCACATTTATCCAGTTGTACAGTCCAGGTACTAGAGGGACCACAAAAACCTGTCCGTTTTATGGAATAGTGAGGTGTCTGCATTTCAGTGGTTATAATGTACAGCTGTTATAATGGAAAGCAATCCGTACCTGAGTAAAACGTCTGTTAAAATGAGGTGTCCGCATTTCAGAAGTTTGGCACTGTACATGTTTACAAACAACTCAGTGATGCTGGTATGGCTTTCACTACAAGTGCCCATACACTCACTAAGTTGTTCGTATACATGTAACCAGTGGGGCTATATAAAATACTTGAAGGTGGGGCAGTTACGTACTTTGTGTGAAAGGTGCATGTGATTGTGTGGAGGTCTGCATGTATATGAAAGATACATGTGTGTGTATGGGTGTAGCAGTTATGGCCAAATGAGTTACTAGTATTTTTGTTAAGATTGATATTTCGACATACACTGCTCAAAAGTTTCTAAATTTTGCAATGTTTCAATAAAATGATCAGGGAAAATGGAAGGTGATCACAGTATCATTGAAGGTGATCATAGTATCATTGAAGGTGATCACAGTATCATTGAAGGCGATCATAGTAGCATTGAAGGCGATCACAGTAACATTGAAGGTGATCATAGTATCATTGAAGGTGATCACAGTATCATTGAAGGTGATCATAGTAGCATTGAAGGCGATCATAGTAGCATTGAAGGCGATCACAGTAACATTGAAGGTGATCATAGTATCATTGAAGGTGATCACAGCATCATTGAAGGCGATCACAGTATCATTGAAGGCGATCATAGTATCATTGAAGGTGATCACAGTATCATTGAAGGTGATCATAGTATCATTGAAGGTGATCATAGTATCATTGAAGGTGATCATAGTATCATTGAAGGTGATCATAGTATTATTGAAGGTGATCACAGTATCATTGAAGGTGATCACAGTATCATTGAAGGTGATCACAGTATCATTGAAGGTGATCACAGTATCATTGAAGGTGATCACAGTATCATTGAAGGTGATCACAGTATCATTGAAGGTGATCATAGTATCATTGAAGGTGATCACAGTATCATTGAAGGTGATCATAGTATCATTGAAGGTGATCACAGTATCATTGAAGGTGATCATAGTATCATTGAAGGTGATCATAGTATCATTGAAGGTGATCACAGTAACATTGAAGGTGATCACAGTATCATTGAAGGTGATCACAGTATCATTGAAGGTGATCATAGTATCATTGAAGGTGATCACAGTAACATTGAAGGTGATCATAGTATCATTGAAGGTGATCATAGTATCATTGAAGGTGATCACAGTATCATTGAAGGTGATCATAGTATCATTGAAGGTGATCACAGTATCATTGAAGGTGATCACAGTAACATTGAAGGTGATCACAGTAACATTGAAGGTGATCACTGTATCATTGAAGGTGATCACAGTAGCATTGAAGGTGATCATAGTATCATTGAAGGTGATCATAGTATCATTGAAGGTGATCACAGTAACATTGGAATGTTAAATTAAATTTTGAAAACTTTGAGCAAATATCAATCTCAAAGTATGAACCACTGCTACTATGACCCTCAAGTCACTAGTATTAATTGAAAAAACACTGGTCTTCAGGAAGTATTTTTTGAACAAATGACTACAAGATTATACCCCTGTAATCTGCTATAAGTTTTGTCATGATGACTTCACTTGGTGCAATGTGTTAGAGATAGGTTCTGTGCTAGCAGAAAGAGTGGAACAGGGGGAGGCAGGTGGATTTATAGGCATAAGAAGTGTACACATGGATGGCTGTTGTGGCTATAGAAGGGCCTTGGTTGGTCTCAGGTCTCAGTAGAAGTCTAAATATGGTGCATTGAAGTGATTCATAGGCTAAAACTAACTTCTAGACGATAGCGCTAAAGCAGCTAAATATAAACACTTGTGCATCAAAGCCATATATAAGAGTAGACAAAGCAGATTATGAAGCCACTGTGTTCAGTAAACATTGTGGGTGTGTGCTGAATGTGGGTACTTTACTCAACTCATGAAAACAGTGTACACAAAACTTGCATGGCCCCTCCTGAACATTCATTTTTCTTCCACTTGGTGTGTAAATTATTCATACAAGTAATGTATAGTAGTGTAATTATATATACATGTAGAGTAGTGTAATCATATACAGTGTATATTAGGTAGTATATCTGCAATTAATGTGTTTGCCCATGCGGTGTTTTCATGCTGTCATCGTACTGTATAAACTCTGTCCTTGTAGATACTTGGTGTTGTTCTCCTGGTATATGTAAGTCATGCAACTGAGAATGAATTTCATAGCTGGTCAACTTCAGTATACTAATCATGTAGCAACTGCCTTCCTTTCTTCACTGCAGGCGGTGGTATTAATCATAGCAACAGTGATTCAGAGATTATGCTGTAAATTTGACAAGAAATACAATAAGTGATTGTTGCTATGTAAACAATCTCTCTTGTCTCTCATGCTGTATCATGCTGGAACTCACTTCGTGTGGATATTATTTCTGCTCCCTCCCTCTCAACTTAAAAATGTGCACTATTATTACACTAAGAATCCACCTCTTGTTCATTATTACTAGTGTAAACTGTGGGGCGAGCCTGAGCAAGCAACACAAAGCAGCATCGTTTGGTTATAAACTAAAACTTCACCAGCTTTATTGCCAGGTTACAGCATACAGGTAATGGGCTATTGCATTAAATAGGCGTACTCCCCCTGCAGAGTGCTAATTATGTCCCAGGGAGTTGCAGTCAAGTAATTAAGTCCTAGGAAATTAAAAAATTATTTTGTGCAGTGGGTAAAAATTTTAATTGTGTCTAGTGGGGTTGAATAGCCTGCTTTGATGGTGGTGTCCTAGGTTATACTACTAATTTGCTGTCCTAGAGGGGACTGAAAGTTACTCTTCCACGGGAGGTGTATGCCTAATGTCTGTAGCTAGTAGGGCTTAACTAGTCTGGCATCCTGCTGACCTGCATTGACTCTGAACACACTGCCTGACTTGTCATGCATAGTTCTTACACAAATAGGAGAAGCGTTGAAAAGTGGCTATATATGAGTAGCGAGTCAAAACAAAAATCAAAAAAAAGTTATACAGGCTTACAAAGCAGCCTTAGAGCAATTACACGATATGCATTTTGCTTAGATTACCTGCATTTTACCTCAAGATGTGGCTTTCCATAATGAAAATGGTACCTTACCCACTTTTTACAACAAAATTCAATGCAGAGTGTGGTAGCATACAACAATCAAGTACATGATATCCTAGCCGTTTTCTGGAGCACAACAACTCAGTGTAGTGGTATCGGCGCACTATTATGGTGGACTTTTAAGTTTGTTTCTTTCAGCTGGCTATGGGGCTGACTCTGATGATGAAAATGACATTTAATGAGTCTATTAAAGTATATAGCTACCAGTGAGTCTCCAAACCTGCAGACAGGAGTCACCAACATACCGCACTTTGGTGCCTGGAGTCTTCTAGGAAGGGCGGTAAGGCTTGTCCACCTATTTCCTTCTACCCAGTCACTTTTTCACCATCACATTCTTGTTTGTGCATCTCTTAACCGATTATACGCTAAGTTTATTGGAATTTAATTATCCCCAAACGCGGAAGCTTTTAATGTCACGTGAGGTCAAGAATTATAAAAGCTTTTATCTGAAAATATAAGCACTAGAGACGTTGAACAAAGCTCTGCAGAGTTAACAAAGGGATTGAAAAAGCTTTCTATCGCTTAATTTGTACCTAGGTAAGTGTTTTGTGAAGCACGGCAGCTGCTTTTCGCGGAGCTCTTGTTTGTTGCTTGCTGTCTGTACCGTCTTTGGCTTTTCTCGTTGACAGCGAGGTATAGCCTCGGAACTGTCTTGATAGGTTTGAAGCCTGAGGTCTGCTGTACCTCTGTAGCTAGCGTTGTGTCTGTCTTCATAGGCGTTGAGAAGAAAACGTGGCCAATAAGTCACTTTTGCGATCGAGTCGATCGACAACCATCATGGCTTCTCACGCTTACTACGCTGCGCCCCTTGAAGGCTTCTGAATGAAACCTTACATATTACTAGGGGAGGCCCTACTCTAACCACAGACCGGATACAAAGCTTGTTGCTAAGAGCCCAGGGCTGTAATAAAGCTCAAGTGCATCCGTGACGCTTATAAGCGTCTATCGCGCTTTGACGTAGTGACGCTTATAAGCGTCTATCGCGTATAATCGGTTAAGGTGGCAGAGAACCCTGTTACTTTCAAGGTCGACAAACCTGGAATCCAAGCTGATAGACTTCTTTTGTCTTCTCAGGCGCGTTAAGGACTGGGTCCAGCTGTTTTGCGCGCGCTGCCTAAATTACCCTTGAGGCGGGCGTTATCTTACCATAAACAGGAAGGCGGTTGTATCTATGTAAACAATGCGGAACCTTGGAATGCAATTAAGTACCTTCGCTATCACTGTACGGATGGACCGTTCTAGGCGTGTACTCTTCCTAACGGTCTTGTTCTTACCTCGTTCGACTAAACGTGATGCGATACGCACGTCTGTAACACTAAAAGCCATTCTAGAAAGCGCTTACAGCAATTTTCAAAGCGTCTGTAGTGGAGTCACGTGCACCATGTACGGTAGCACGTGCCAGCTACTCTTGAATAAGCCGCATAATGGCCGCTTGGCAGCTCTTTTTCCGGAAGTAACTCATGCGGAATTCTACAGAAGAGAGCTGGAGTGTACTATTGGGTTTGATGGAGAAGAAATCTAATTGTCTTTGATTTCACCGTGGGAAAAGTTCGTAGCTTACCGCTAAAGGTACGAAGTGAAGCTTTAAATGCCCGGTGGGCGTGGCATATTTGCCAGTTCTAGCGCTCTAGAAAGCGACATCGACTATTCCCACGGATAAAAAGTTGGGCCAGTTGAAATAGAACGTATTGGTGCAAAAAGAATCGTGAAATTTTGCTCGCGCGAATTCCGCATATCACGTTTATTGCAGGCTTGGTACAGCTAAGTTGTTTGTGGGCGGGGCCTAAAATTATGTCACAGTAAACAATAAGGGTGGGGCTACATGTAACAATACTAAACAATTACTTTAAGCTTCTTCATTTGTCATAAAGTTGATTCAAATTTTGCCATAATATAGCCTCAAAAGCCCTGGACCCAGTCCTTAATGCCCCTGAGTTGTTAAGGTGGCGGGTAAGTCTTTCGGCGGAGGTTAACGAAAACATAAACTTGGGTTACAGTCAGGACCAGGGTTACTCCTAGTTTCAGGGTTAGGGTTTGGTTTAGGGCAATCTTGCTTTGCCTAATTTTAAAAAGAGTTTTAGTAGCTCATTAATATATTCATGAACCCAAAATTGCTACTCGATGGACGCATCTGCATGCTCACTGTAGGTAGCGTCCCAACCACCAATGTATCTCAAATCAATCTATGCCAGCTTTTGTTCAAAGCTACTCTCAAAGTCAGGCTAGACTCATGTTTGTCACTACTCTTGGAATGGACAACTTTGACTGCACCAAAATGAATGCACATTTCGAAAAATTCACAACTTGTGTACGGGAGGGGCTCATTCACGAGTGGAAGCAAGCATTACTAGCCCCACCTCTCCCCCTTATGTCGCTAAACAACTCACGGCTCTGTTCCACACACAGCCGCCGTTCAGCTCCCTTGGCTGTCAGACTGTAGGACAAACGATAAATTGCGTATTCTAGTTAAAGCCCAGCCCAGCACTCGAAGCACCTGGCCACGGTCACCAACTAGGCTAGGCATACGGCCGCGAGACCTGGGCCTACTCAACAAATACAGTCTTGGCCACTGTGGCCTTTCTGCTGCTTCTAGACACAAGCTTGCTTTCACAAGCAGGCATCACGCACTACTCACAGCTACTGACACTACAGCACTCTACTAAACTCCTTCTTTTTATTTTTTTTATTTTTTTTTTTATAAGTCGATCTAAGCTTATCTTCAAAGTTCCGACCACCACATGAAGGGTACCGCCGGGCCACATCTTAACTAACTTAATTATAAACTGATTATTGGATGCCAATGCCGACAGGAAATGGGGAAAATCCCCAATTTTACGGACAGTGAACGGTTTGAGACTCCCAAAACTGATTACGCGCTAAAAGTTTAGCAAGACAAAGAAATCTATCAGCTTGGATTCCAGGTTTGTCAACCTTCAAAGTAACAGGGTTACCTGCCACCTTAAGGTGCATGGCAGGGAAGTCGTTCGGCGGAGGTTAACGAAAACATAAACAGTCAGGACCAGGGTTACTCCTAGTTTCAGGGTTAGGGTTTGCTTTAGGGCAATCTTGCTTTGCCTAATTTTAAAAAGGGTTTTAGTGGCTGAAGTGGCTAGAGGCCGGCTAGGACGGTGCCGGTTGCGAAAATTGAGGGGTTAGATCACGTGATGGGTTGGAAAAGGGTTAAGTTCGATCATGCACCTCCGTTCCCTGACTACTAATAGCTACTGCACTTTCGTTCCCAGACTGTAGTGGGAACAAGATCGAGCTCCAAGTAAGGATATATAGACCGTCACCCTAGCTTTCCGCGTAGCAGCCCATCGCACAGCGATGTCCAGCCCGGTTACAGAAGCATAACGCATGCAACAGTTGCAAGTTGAATAACACTCATGGGTACATGTAGCTACTATGACCAAGAACAACATTATCAGTGACTCAAATGTGAACTGAAACCGTAGCAGCACATAAGTGAAAACGAAAACGAAAAATTACACTTTGTAACATGACTTAGCTAGGTGGGTGACTGTGACAAACTCTACAATACCAATTCTGTATGATAAAGACAAATCAAAAGCTCAGCACCTGGGAAGCTGCTCGCCAGCACTTCCCGTTCTGTAATATCCTTGTCTGCCATCAGGACGCGTACAGATTCCCAAGCCGGATTCTGCTCCTGGAAGAGGCCAGCAACCGTCTTGAGTGAAGATTCTATCTCTTTCAGCAGCAGGAAAGCACAGACAATCTCACTCTTCCCATTGCCATCTTCTGCAAGCATAATGAAGGAGGCGCAGCTCAAGGAGCTTGTATGTGGCATCAATGCACAACAGTTCTGGGTAAGCTGCAAATGCCTGCTTCATTCCTTTATCCTGAAAGAAGATCTCGTGTAAATCATTGTCACTGTTGACCAGGATAGTCACACATGCACCTAAATAGGGAACAATGAGGTCTGGGATTCGGGAACAAATCCAAGTAACTAACAACAGTCTAGTGTGTGATTGACTGATGGCTTAATCACTTACATCCAGACAAATTTTGGACTTAGGAACAAGGTGAGTGGAGGGGGTGGGAGAATGACTGTATGCACACAGGGGGGTAGGACAAGCTCTAAGAAGCACGTGAAAAAATTGCATTACATTCTTAGGTATGCAGAAAGTTCACGGGGATTTACAGAGATGAAACAAGTAAGCGCTCGTAGCATCCAAGTTTGCCAGGGTTCAGTGGGGTTCAATGCTTGGAACACTTTTGTTCTAAGGGTAGAACATCCCTATATTCACTGCAAAAAATGATTGGTTGTTTTAACCACTGAGTGGTTACCCTGGTTGCAGACAAGCTGAGGAGACAGTGGTTACGAGACGTTTATTTTGGTATTAGAGGCTAATTGCATAAGCAATCTGAACTCAAACCATACCTTACAACTGACAACCCTCAGAACATCTGTGAGAGTCACTACAACTACACTTCAAATATATGATGCTTTTGTGGTGACTTTCTCACAGATGTTCAGTGGTTACTATATCTGCAAGGTCATGCGTTGGTTATTGGATGCTCTTTGACACAAGCAGGTGTGACCCTTTCACAGATGTTCAGTGGTTTCTAACTGCAAGATCCTGGTTGTAAGATAGTCTGGGAAGCTTCCTCTATGGTTGTCTTATGCAATATAGCAAACATAACCACTGTCTCTTCAGTTCGGTCTGCAACCAGGGTAACCACTCAGTGGTTAAAACAACCAATTTGTTTTTGCAGTGTTGTCAGAAAGTCGGAGAAATCCCTGGATATGGGTGAGCTCACCTTCCATGCCGAGAAAACTGCATGCTGCGGATTGCAGCAGGAAACCAAAGTAGATGTTTAGCTTTAGCGCAGCAAACTACTCTCTAAAACTGCACAAAAAGTACCTAATAAAGGCTCCAGCGCATGGAATCAGACGATTTCACTAGGCATTACATCATCAGATATCTGAGTGCACGTGAGCTTGTCCTACCCCCCTGGTATGCACATATACATACATGTCACCATGTTTATCTGTCAGTAGTTTCACAGCAGCCTCCAAATCATTTCTCGTTCTCCCAGCTTTCATCTTGTCACTCAAGTCCTTCAAAAGAATCACCTTCCCCATCATATCAGCCATCTTGTCCTGAACCATTTTCTTGTTTGCCTTCACGCTTAGCAATGTTGCAGTCTCGACTTCCTCATCTGCACTCAACTTCCTTTGGTGAGGTAGTTGCTTGAAGAGTTCCTAATTAACAAGGTCAATATATGCGTTATTGCACCACAAACATAAAGTGCTGCATCAGTCTCCTAAACCAGTACACTTAGCTAGTAGCAAAAGCTATGAAGGTCTAATTAAAGCAAACCAGGGAAGGGAGTACATAGGAGCGAGAAGATCAAATACACTTATATATGCAGAAGTAGTTATTAATTACGGTTTATTAATGCAGAAGTTATTCATTATTATTTGGAAGACCAAAGTGGCAAGTGTTGCTAACTAGCCTTGGGCAGTAACAGTGGCATGATAGACTGGAATAGTTTACCTAAGTACCTGACCACAGCTAACTAAGCGATTTTCTATTGTTTGAAGCCATTTTCTGCCGCCATACATCGTAGATTCTAGTGACTGGAAACAGTTCCGGTAAGCACGACTTGGTTACTTTGTCGCAAAATTTCGACAGCCGCACTTAGTGGATGCCCGCGCGAGTCGCAAAAATGCGACATCCGCAGTTCAAGGGTTAACTAACTTCTTGAAATTTATTGTGTAAGTAAACAAATCTGACTGTGTGTATTGGAATAGTTTGTATGCTTCTTGCTCCTACTCTGTCCCTGCTTGTGCTTAATATTTGCTCCTGCTCCAACAAGCAGCTAAAAATTCATTTTTAAGAATGGCTTTAGCAAACCTCCGTTTATTGATTGATAAACTACGCATACTTGATTGACAGGTTATGACAACATGGCTAGAAACCTAGTATGTGCACAAGGACATCAATACATTTTATATAGGCTACGTACTAGCGAATAAAAACGGAAACGGTATGAATATATGGACGTTTCAGGACATTGCAATTCTCTGTGTGCACGTATTTCTAGCCATGATACTTCAGGGATAAACTTACCCTGCTTATCTGATGGTTATGACTGTCATTGAAAGCTCTCACAACTAAAGCCTGACCATCTTCTGAGGCCCGCAATGCAAGCTCTGCTGGGCAGTCTTTCCGAAAGGTCCTGAGTTGGAGAATAGAGAATCAATGTGTGAGTGGTACATGTAACTTCAACAAGAAGCATGTGTGTAGTGCCTAATCTATCACCTTCCCCACCATCTACTAGTAACAACGTACACCCATGTGGCGTATTATTGTACTGGGCAGGTTCTAAAACTTTGATGGGATTTAAGTTAAAAAATCATATATTAGCCCGGTAAGTCACACCTTGTACATCATCATGTATCCGGTCCTCTAGCCACTTCGATCTATATATAGTAGCTAGTCAAAATTGGTTAATATGACTCACCTCGCAGGCTAAGCTTGTATGTTGCCAGTTTGAAATGTTTGACACAAGGTGAGTCACAGGAGGCCATGCCAAATATCTTCAACCTTGTCGAAAACCATGTACGCCCGTTGTGCCCATCGCGACTTTATCCATATATAGGGGTCCCGAGGAAAAAATCGAAGAACGAACAAACTTGACTCAAGTATGCCAATAACCACGTGACCTTGTTTGTGAACTACAGTTACAATAGTTTCTATGACTTTCGTTCTTCCGAAAATATATAAAGCGGGTTATGTGCCAAATCTGGCCATTATGGGATTTTTGATTTTATATGGGGGAATATATATGAACAATTTACCTTTAACCCTTTATGGCCGATAGCACCAAAGAGATTGTACTGTTTTGTGGCTTCTCGCTTCGTAATGCCATTCCCACGAGAACTGACACTATTGCTGGTAGTTTGTTAGTTCTCACACTCTCTGAAATTATAGTAATAAAGGCGGGCTAGAGTGCTGAGCGTTTTGCACAAGCTACATTAAGTGAAATCCATCAGTACGACTACATGTAGTTTCATAGCAAAGCTCCAAAAGTCACTTGAACCGAATTGCGCCCACTTTTTAGGCACTTAATTAACCCTTTCAAGTCCAAGACAAATTGGCTGAAAATAGCTTTGTGGCACTAACTATTATAGTCTGGTTTTTACATATCTCGGATAGATACTTAGTTCTAGCACAACAGATTTGAAATCGGAGCACCTTCGATTTTTCCGTCGGGAGCCCTACCATAAGTTGTTCATTTAGCTTGCATCCACACTAGGGTTGGACGGATTATGCTCAATTTTTTTTACCCATATGCTATTCCAACATGCTCAAAATTGTACCAATTATGCCTAAAATTATGGCCCAAATTTGCCTATTATGCTCAAACTATGCCCATGCATTATTTCTGGAAGGAGCAAACTTGTATGTTCACTGTAGCTACAGACAGAAACAGGATGGCACACGGTTCATTAGTCTCGTGCCCAGACTATTTTTCTGAGTCTGGGCACGAGACCAGTTCATCGACCATTGAACTGCAACATCATGGAAAGTTCAATGTAGTCCACCGGACTCTACGATTGCTGATCATTGCTCCCTTACTTCGCCGCTTACCAACAGGGCATGGGACGAGATACTTCACGGTCTGACTGGGACACAGTCTGAGGTCCATGCAGTCTGCCACAGACTCACAGCACATTATGCTCAAAATGTACCTACTATTCCCGCATAATGCTCAATGCTTCCTGGTACCTATTATAATCCGCCCAACCCTACTTCTTGGCCTTGGAATGTCAGTTAATAGTCGTCATCACGTGATTGCGTCCTACCTCCTCTGGCTCCTACATAGGCTTGATGAAGTCGGTCAGTTGCTTCATGAGGTCGGTCAGTTACTCTATGAAGTTAGTCAGCAAACATTCACTGACAGCCATCAGGGGCCTACCGTAGAAACGATCGTATTTAATTGCTTAACCCCTTCGCGCAAGCGCGCGCGGGGTAGTTAATGGAGAAAGTCTGAGTCGTGGCATATAATGATGTACGTAACAAGATCAAAGTTTCCAGTACTTTGTACAAGTTTCCGGCTCGTTTCCAATTTCCACTGTCTGCTAGTTATCTGCTTTTCCATACAATTGGCTCATTTATAGAGTAACCAATCAATTATCGGACACCCCACATTATCGGACGGCTGCATAGCACGAATGGGAGTAACAACGGCCCTTGTTTCTGATCCAGTAGGTAGGTTGATGCAACTGCTACGTGCACCCCAAATTTGAGCTTTATAGATCAGTGAATGTGGACGCTATGCCCCAATAAAGGGCAGTGTCCGATGGTCGCTACCATCGGACGAAACTACCGATCTACGGACGACGAGGTCCTATAAAGCGAGGGAGGCAGCACTGTCCACCAAACTTGGTGTTCAGCTGCAGCTATCCTTGCTCTACCTAACCTCCAATTATCAGCGATTCTGTTGTTGAACGGAGACAAGTGTCGCGTGAAGAAGCGAGTAGGTTCAACCCATCAATCATCGGACGAGAATGAGCAAGCGTATATGGACATTTTGACAAAGCACGTGAAATTGAAAAGGCTTTTGGAAGGTAAGAATCCTTCAAAAGTAGGTGAATAGTCTGACATAGTATGTACCAGTAGCTAGTGGTAAGTAGGCTACATACGAAGTGTGGAACGTGAGATAAGCTGTGTCATGCTGCAAGAAGTATGCTATACCACGTTCCATGCACACTTCCAATATACAGGCTACTTATCACACGTTCCACACTTCGTATGCAGCCTATTTACCACTAGCTACTAGTACATACATTTGTCAGACTATTCACCTACTTTTGAAGGATTCTTACCTTCCAAAAGCCTTTTCATGTCAAAATGTCCATATACGCATGCTCATTCTCGTCCGATGATTGATGGGTTGAACCTACTCGCTTCTTCACGCGACACTTGTCTCCGTTCAACAACAGAATCGCTGATAATTGGAGGTTAGGTAGAGCAAGGATAGCTGCAGCTGAACACCAAGTTTGGTGGACAGTGCTGCCTCCCTCGCTTTATAGGACTTCGTCGTCCGTAGATCGGTAGTTTCGTCCGATGGTCGCGACCATCGGACACTGCCCCTTATTGGGGCATAGCGTCCACATTCACTGATCTATAAAGCTCAAATTTGGGGTGCACGTAGCAGTTGCATCAACCTACCTACTGGATCAGAAACAAGGGCCGCTGTTACTCCCATTCGTGCTATGCAGCCGTCCGATAATGTGGGGTGTCCGATAATTGATTGGTTACTCTAGTATATAGGTACTCTGTTTTTGTTATATTTTTTGTCTGTTTGCATTGTTTGCATGCATTTGTTGATGTTTGTTTAAAAAAAAAATAAATAATTGTCATGTACAAAACTAGAGTATTGAGAAACACATATCACATGCAACAAACTATCTACCATCTTGTGCTGAAACTATTGCTATACGAAGACATACAAAAGAACTCATCAAAAATTCCCCCAGGAAACAAGTGGAGGCTATTGAACTTCATGACTGATGTGTGTTCACCAACTGTTCACTGTCATCCTGGAGCTGGTGTGTGTGCTCATGACTGCTGTGGCTAGAGTATCCCTCGGTCTCAACTAAAACTTTCTGACCAGCTTTGCTACCACCTGCATCATCTCTGGGGTTTTCTTGTTCCTGTCCAATGTTCACAGTCTCTGGACTTGATTTTGTTTCATGGTTGGTACTGTTATCATCACTGTACTGCCTTGGATGGTCCTGACAGTCTGTGCGGCTCTGTTGTTCATCTGCAGCATGATCCTGCTTGTGTTGTTCACCGTCAGTTGGCCCTTTTGCCTCTGACAGTTGGTTGACTGTTGGTCCATCTTGACTTCCTCCACACCCATCTTTTGCTGCTCGTGTTTCAGCATTTTCATTTCTCTGACTCTCCTCTGAGACATCTTCTTCATCCTCTTCCAGAATACTTTCAAGTCTCTGTTTCCCAGGCACAGGTATCTGAACTTCTGAATCAACTTCTGAATTAGGTACAGCAGTGACTGGTTCAGTGGTACTTGTAATCATTTCAGTGTCTACTTCATCATTCTTCTCAGTTGTTTGCAATGGCTCCTCTTTGCTCTCTTCTTGCACATGCACTTCTTCACTTGTGCTTTCTCTCGACTTTGAGGATCGTCTCCTCAGTGGAGGGGGACCTTGGCTAGGTGGTCTTTCAGTGCCTTCCTCAGGAGTTGACCTCTTTGCTTTAGAGTGCTTCTGCAAAGGACAAATGTGTGTACAGTCTTAATTATTGCGCAACTGCTTATTGCTACGTAGGCAATACACACATAACACATACATTCGTATAATAATATCTACCTAGGTAAGAGCATCCCCAAGCAAAATAACAAGATGCCCAGCCACAGACAACCAATTGCCAGTCTGAATCAGCTCAGGGACAACATCTCACCCACTGTATATGCATACATGTATGTACCATGTACTGTACATGCACCAATTTACAAACTGACAACAACAAAACAACACACACAGCATATTTTGGGGATACATTCTAATTGTACCCCTCATACATAAAAATCTCCTGTACAGACCATAACAAAGTTGTGTGGCTAAATAGCTGTGGTATATAAATACTTTGCAGTCATTCATAAAGGTCACATGTATACACACAACATTTAACACAAACTTGTTGGGGATGTGTGCGCAGTCCATTCTGCAATATTTGATGCCTAGGTTGTACAATAGATCACCTTTTTCTTCCGGGCCTTTGGTGGTGGTGTTCCATCCTCCATCTCTTTGACCAGTTTCACCCCATCCTGCCCCGTCTCTGGTGCTGGCTGCTTGGCAACTGGCTGTAAGTTGGCTTCAGCCTCTGCTGCATAGCTCTCCGAAGGGATGATAGTCTCTCCACTAACCTTGTTGAACCAGAATGCCCCATACTTTCTGGAGTCCAACTCAATCCACTCCTCCTAAACAATTGGAGTTTAATCTTGCTATATAAATGGTGCTAGTTGGGCATCACTGAGCAACAGCAGCAACAAAAATGAGTTGTTTATTCATTACTTGTCAACAAGAAGCACACTTAAGGAAGTAGTGATCCTAGCATTAGCATTAATTCCCGCTTACTACCCCCTGTAGGTGGTGAAAGATCCATTTAGTACTGGTTCTAGTTAAATGATGAAACCTATATCTCCCTCACCACATCAGGGTAGGCATTTTGATAGATCATGAGCAGCAAGGTTCTTGCGACAGGAACAAACTCCTCCAGCCGCATCCTCCCTCCCACAGCATAGGCCTGGTAGAGCTGTAGCAACTGCTCCATCTGGTTGCTATAGATACGAGTACTCACCATGGGAGAGACCAGCAACTGTGGTAGAAGGATGATGTTTTCATTCGCAAAAGAAGTTAATACATGCATTTTAGTTATACCGTATTTTAGTTACCAGTTACCTCAGTAGCAATTCCTAGGTCTGCATAAATGCAGGTTATTCTCTAATTTGATTTAGAGTGAAACTCTAGTAAAGCAGAAAGCCTTTGGATCAATACATGTTCCTTAATTTGTAATGTATCACTAGCATCTAGACCAAGAAATAACCTAACTAGTCCAGTTGCAGGCTAGCAGACAAGAGTGTTCTCCATTGCTACTGAAAGACTCGCAGTGGACTAACTGTCCAAGGCCCTTATAAATTAGATGCAGTATGAAGGAGGGAACCTGGATTAACATTTACACGTCATGCGCAGAATCATGGTATCACACACATTGCACGTGCACCATAACATGAATAGTAAACTGTGCAACATGCATCATTGAGCTAATTATCACACCACATGTAGTCTATCAGTCAGTCAGTCAAACTAAATTATACCCAAACATGCAATTTAGACTGATCAAGTAACCTATACACTTGACAGTCACAGTGTAACAGGTAAACCATTGTATCTTACCACTTTCACCTGAAGCAGTTCTATTCTATCCATTTACTTGCAACAATTTCTTCAAGAAGCAGAGGGTCTCTATAGCTATGTACTGAGAAGCAAAGGAAGATAGGTCTCCACAAAATGCAACTATCCTTTCTCACTATGGTTGGAAGCTTAACACTGAAAGGGTTCTCTTCTTCCTTCTGCCATTCATGAGCAGCTTGGCATGTATTTTATCAGAGTCCTTACTTAAAACAGCTTAGAGAGAGCTCTTTTACTCTTGGTAATCCTTGAGAATGTAGCTGTTTGATCCATGGAGAAGGAATTCACCAGTCAAGTTTGCACACTTCTAGTACACACACAGATAAGCATGAACAGCCTGACTTGCATTCCCATATATATCTAGACAGATATGTTGCTGTCTCAGTTGGTATAGCAGTGGAGCACCATATAGTAAGCCAAGCAAGCACTTTACTGCTCTTCTGCCAACACTGCTTGCTAATGCTTGCCCCACAATGTTGACATTCATTCCAATTCACTCTTGCTTACACTGCATTCTGTTTTATATACCGTAGTGTCCCGTTAATACGCCCCCCCATTTTGTACACTACATCCCGCCTAAAGTGGGGGGGGGGCTTATATTCGAGGATGCAATTAGTCTCGACTATAAGCCCCCCCCCCCTATGAAATCAATGCCTTTCCTATCAACTAACTATGGCGACGACTTTCAGGATCGAGAGTACTGTTCGCGGACATCACGTTTACAAAGCTGCGTGGTCTCCCTACATCGGAGAAGAGCTGCCAGTTCAACGCGAGGTCAATAACATTCACGACGACTTCGCTGTAGCTGTCCTCAAGAACGGCAACACTGTCGGTCATGTACCACGGGAAATTTCCAGAGTCTGCTGGTATTTCTTGCACAAGAGTGGCAGCGAGACGACTATAGTCTTACTGAACGCACTTGCAACGTATAGTAAGCACGTGTAGTTTTGATGTTCCAGAAGACGCTCACCGGGGGGGCGTTATAACGAGTCAAACTACCCTGTGCAGGAACTTTGGCGGAAAAGAGGGGGGGGGCGTATTTTCGAAGGGGGCGTATTAGCGGGACACTACGGTAATTATGTGCTGGATATGTACAGGATGTGTACGGGATGTGTGATCTATGACTAGTTTAAGAATGCGCCTATTTCCCAGGAGAAATTGGAGTGGGCTCACTATATAGTATTTAAACTCAACTTGACAGAGTTAACAATCCCTTCAGATTGGGTTTGTGTATGTGGTGCAAGACATACAAAATACCATTTTGCAGATGGTAACTGATCCCTATGAGTTTGTTTTAGCTACCATCTATGCCCTGGCCAAGCAAAAAAAGTCTGATGGTCAGTATTTTAGCCCGCCATTACAAGCTAGCTTTGTTCCTAGGCTTGATATAGCAGTTTAAACTTACCAAAAGAGGGATTGGAAGCTGGCAATTAGTGATGTGCGGGGGTGGCAATTAGTGCTACGTGAATGCCGTAATCATACCGGCTGCCATAGACGCCCATAGTAAAAGGTGAAATCAATTTACACAACAGCCCTTGTTTGTTTGGAACAAAACTCGTTCAGTGGATACTGCCAGTTAAGCTCTAGATCGCCTGGTATGGCATTTTATGACGTGCAAAATTTTCTGTGGGAATTCCCAAGGAAACACTCAGCTGCTTCGCATATAAGGAAGAGCTATAACGGTCGATTTTCCTTCCACCTCCTCTGAAAGCTGGGAATTCACAGCAACTTTATGGAAGAATGTATACGTTCTAGGACACTTGGTGTCAGCTTACCACATAAAGTTCATCATACTCCAGCACACCATCTTTGTTAGCATCTGCTATCTCAAAGAAGTCCACAATGGAATCTTCAAACACTTCTTCCTGTAAAACACATCAACCTAGTTGACAGTCTGCCTATTTCAAAACCACAATCTAATCACTATAGCTATAGTACACTCACACTCAGCCCAACCGAGCATTCATCACTTTCACCACTAAAACATGTTCGTACTACAAGCTACCATTATAGCTATATCTAACAGAAAGCTGAAGTCTGACATCAATGCAACCAAACACATCCACACCACACATGCAAGCTGACTATTGCACCTTAAGGAAGGGCCTGAAGTCATCAGGGCGGCCATACTGCAGCACCCCAGTCAGTTTGTTGAAGTAGCATGTGCTCCCACTGTGAGGGTATAGCTGGCACCACTGCTCTTCACTATACTCACCATACTGTTGCTGCAAGAGAATTGTATGGAACTCAACTGAAACACACTGACATATACAAAGCACAAGAAGGGCTACTGACTTCTGAGGGACACATTGCTTCACATACTTACAATTGCCTCTTCTGCCCGCTGTCTGTAGATGGTGAGAAGAAGGTTGGGCAGGAAGGGAGCAACCTGGATGAAAGGCACCCACCCATTGCCATAGACATCCACCTGGCTTGCCACATAGAGAAGCTCATCCTCATTCAGTTGCAGTCCAAGGTCACGTGAGTTTAGCAACTGGGTGAAGTCGTCTGAGTGGATGAAGCCTGTATGACGGTAGTCGAGCCTGAGTGTAGGTAGGCACATTGAGCGTATTATTACCTCCCAAACACTTGGACTTTCTTAATACAGTTGTGACATTGGCACTACAGCCATGAGGTGTAAATGAACATTATTTCACTTGAATCAAACTATTAATAAAGTGTGTAGTTATCTTCTTGACCTTATCGGATTTTATATACAGGATGCACTAACCTACTGGCATACTTCAGCAAATCACATTATTCATCAACACCACTAACACTATTACATGTAGCTCTGCATTTGCTCCCCAAATTGTGCACATGCTCGCCCAACCATACATACACCAGTAGTCACTATCCAACAGTTATTTATTGGTTGTATACACAACTACACAGATGACAGAAATGAGTTATGGCCACTGCTTTGTTCATACCTTTGCAGTGCATCAACTAGAATGTGTGTGAGCTCCTGTGTACTCTGCTCAGGGTTCAACACCACCACCTCCAACTGTGGGGGAGGGGCAGCTAGCCCCTCATCCCTCACATCCTCACCCTCCTCCAGCACACCTTTGCCTGCACACAAACACACATTATACTGGACACATAAGAGTACATAAACAGTTGCCACAGCAGCTACAGGTAGCAAGCTTCAATCGTACTCAGTAATTATGATACACATAATTTATATGTAAATCAGATGTGACTCTATGTTTAGACTGTGCATAGATCGGGGGTGGGGCTGGAAGACGGGGGGGGGGGGGGGGGGGGGGTATGCAAAATTGGTGAAATAACAGTTTGTTGGAATTGCAAGACTGCAGGAATTGTGTGAATAATAAGCTAAATGAGAGTTTAAGGCACAGTTACCATTCCATGATGGGCAACTAGTGTGTAAGAAATTAGAACGAGAGTGTTCCTGTTTGAATGATAGCCACATGCCCAAATGAAAGCACAGAATTGTTGCTATTTCTAATACATGTGAGCTTTTGATGCATATATGATTGTCAGGTGCATACTCTGTGTAGATATCTCATTGCTTGGTGGCAGCCCTGGCTTAAATAGGAGCTTACAAGACTGAAGACTATGTTAAATGTCAACTCATGACACTTTCTCTACGTACACCAGCAGCATAGAAAGTATTTATAAAGTGGTGAGGCCATAGCAGCACCTGCATAACCAAGAAGCAGAGGCATACATCCCCCCAGAAACATTATATGCTCTGATGTCACTTTTGAGGTCACTTCCAGGCCAAAATGCCACTAACGTCTTTGATTTAGTCTTACCTGTATTTGACGCACACAAACACAAGGTCATGTCCCTTGTCTGGTCACAGTCACTTAACTAAAAATACAGTTGCGGTTTTTCCCCTTGAAAAACTAAGATGTCATGGTCTGTGAATTTTTTTTCTAGTGCATTCTGACGCCAGCGGGTGTGTTTGCATCTTGATATTCGTGTGAGCCTAGACCCTGACTCACAAAATGAAAACTGACCACACCTAGCCCCATGTCGACAGAAGATAACTGCATTGAAAATAAAAACTAGGGCTGCCATGGTTAGTGCTATTTTAACACCATGCATCGATCAACACAATAAACATGTAGCCTAGCTGATACCAAACTTGCAATAGCACCATGACAAACACTAACCACATGCTCAAGATGGGTGTGGTCTTTAGTTATATGGTGGTTAGGCCAAGGCCTGACACTCTCCCCCTGCCCCCAATTCCTGCACCTACGAACACCATGTACAACTACACACCTTCATCCTGTGTCTTCTCTGTCCCTGCCTTGGCATGTGGTGTCACATCTGGCTCCTGGGGTTCAGCAACTGGCCCAGTCTCCCTATCCATCACCAGGACATCCTTCGGCTCTGCTACAGTCTGTTTAACAGGTTCTCTTTCCTGTTGTTCAGTGTCACTTTGTGGTACAGGAGGAGGGTGAAGGGGTGCAGCAGTGTCCCCCTCTGTTGATGTTGGCTGTATGTGTAGAAATAACACATGCAAAACACATTTATTGCAGCACTTATATACTTGTTTCCACTAAGAATGAAGCTCCGACACTTTATACTCACCATGCAAGGTGGAATGATGTAATTAAATTTCTATTACATTAAGAGAGCATTCAAACAACACTGGATCAGGTCTTCGCTAAGCATCAGAGGAGGTTAGATACGTTTGACGTGCATGTGACTACACGATGATTCTGCATGGAATATAATTGCATCCTACCCTTAACAACCTCATGCAATCTCTCTCAAGGGAACCCGTCTTTTTGGGTGATGGGGAGTTCAAAGGAAGGGGCGCTTCAAAGATGCTTCAGGTTGAGCAGGTTTGCAGTTGGAGTGCCGGCAGCAGCTTGTCTGTTGTTCCACCACCAAGTTTAAGCAACCCTACAGCCTAAGTAACCCAGAGGTTGAACGGGATTGACGGGGTATCCACAAGAATGATGCGAAATTCTAGCCTAGTTCCCAGGCCTCCAGACCCCAGACATTCACAAGATCGACAGTAACTAGACTTCACCTGTAAGAAACTCACTCTATCGTTTATTGCACACGAGTTTGTAGACGGGCACCGCCCCCCCCCCCCAATTCCACCTCACGACCACCAGACATCATTCACGTGGTAGGTGTTCCCAGGCCTTCCCCGTTTTTCACTGCTCTTCTGCTTCCGTACCCATGTATTATATTGAACGCAAACCGAAAAACAAAAAACGGTGGAGGCCTGGCAACACAAGCTTGGGATAAAACCTTGCTTCTTACAAGTTACCCCAACATTATTCTCTGCTAATGTGGTGTGAGGTTAAGCCATTGTAATCCCTCCCTACACAAACACAATCTGGTACTGTTGGAGAGGATAACAAGTCAGCACTCCACACTGACCATACTTTGATCCTCTGGCTCTCAGTAGATGCAGAAAAAGCACCTACCTGATGTTTAGTTTCTGCTTGAGTGGTATCGGCTGCCTCTCTCTGAGTGGCATCACTGCCAGGCCATGGCACTGAGATAGGGGGCAGGCGGGGGACACTCTCCACAGCTACCACACTGGACTCAGTACTGTGAGGAGACTGAAGAGGGTAGGACTGTGTGTGTGGGGGGGGAGGGGGGGGGGGAGGTGTGACAGTGATGCCATCAGACTCATTATGGGTCATTTCAGGGGCGGATCTAGAATTTTGAAAAGGGGGGTTCGAGTATGCAATTAAAAGCACACATAGTGCGCCTGCTAGGGGGGTCTGGGGGCATGCCTCACCAGGAAAATTTAGGATTTCTGACCTTCTGAGATCGTTTCTGGTGTAATCTTGGGGTGAAATTGCAAAAGTTGGACGACCTACTGCTAAACCAAGTTGTTGTGTTTGAACCCTGCAGAATTAAAGGCGTGACTTTGCTTCGGGCCGCAGAGGCTGCAAAGCAGCTGGTTATCCGCGTAAGGCGCGGGGAAATAAGCGCTCTCATATGGCTTCTGCGTAGTTCCAGTGTGGGCGTAGTACGTTTGCGCATAGTATTTACTACCATGTGAGGTTGGGGACGAGCTGGCTCAAGCGATGCCCGATAGCTCTAGCTAGTAGCGCAAGTGAGTTAGCGATCCAGTTTGCTCATATTCCATTTGTAGAAAAAACGAAGGGGGGTTCGTACGAACCAAACGAACCTCCCCTGAATCCACCACTGCATTTGAAACCAGAAAATCCTCTACCAGGAAAGCACCCATGCTGAGTGGTTTCAGTTATTCCTAGAACATCTTTCCTCAGCTAAACACATTGGTTGTTATGAGGCAAAGGAGAGAAAAATGAAAAGCTGCTAGGAATCGAACCACGGGCCCTGCCTGGCTTAATTATTTGAGCTGCCAGTGCTCTACCACTGAGCTATGTCCACCCAACAACCACCAGTTATGGCTCAGTGTTCATAGCTCAGTGTTCATAGCTCATATGCCTTTCTTCCAACTGAGGCAAAATGTTCCTTTTTCTGACGGAAATAAATTTCCAGTCGACTCCTCATGAAGTTCTGACAGCACATACTGAGTGGCTGCCAGGTGTGTAACTGGAGCATTCAGTATCACCCGTGCAATATGTATAGAGAATTGTGAGGCCTGGTGGTTGCAGTTTTGCTGGCACAGTATCATGGAAAGATATCGTGGAAAGATACTAGTTCCTACAAACTCACTTCTGAGAGCCAAGCTTGTTTTCTTTTCTTTGACCAGTGCTTGTGTTCCATGATGATCATCCTGTAGAGTGAGAGGATAACAATTGCACAGCACACACAAAGGGCTGTTACTGAAGTGCAAGAAATGAACACACAGGCTGAGATGTCAGCTCTCATTGGCTAAATTAGTACTCGCGGTCATGAATATCACACTTACAATGTAGGAATGTAATTAACAACCTGCATCATTCACACATGAGGCTACACCTACGAATTCAGTAATTGCCCACAGGAGTGATGTTCCCAACACTTACAGCTGTGCCTACCTTGAATTTATGTAGCCTTGTTCCCAGGCTCGTGCGTGGGCGGCCACGCACGAGCCTGGGAACGAGGCTAGTATTATGGTGTTAGAAATTTGTCACAAAGAAGGATGGGGGGTTCAGCTACGGTTGTGAATGTACTTAGACTGTAATCAGCAAATCATGAATAATTACAGGATGCTTATGAATTGCTACTGGGGCAAATATATTTATAAGAACACACACACACACACACACACACACTACAAACCTATTGTGGATCCTGTCTGAGTCTCGGTGCCAGTTTGCCAGGTGCTGACCAAACTGTGCAAAAATCAATTTTAGGGTTAAGTAGTAAATACAGAAAAGACCACTGGAGTCAAGTTCATAAGTGTACATCATTTCTCACTTGTTTATTAGCCTCGTTCTCAGGCCTTCCCACCATCCAGTTTTTGTTCACTTACAGTATGTAAACACTCATAAACTGGATGCTAGGAAGGCCTGGGAACGACGCTTGATACCAACACTTCAGCCTAACGATAACACCATTACCAATTTGACACATTGTTAGCACACATTCTTAAACAGAAGATTCTCACTGACAGGTGGTCCTCACCTTGCCGTACTGTCTCTCATAGGTCACCCTCTCAGCCATCTCCTGCCTGGCACGTGCAGTATTCCTCCTGGCCTGCTCCATCAGGCGAGCCTCCTCCATAGCCTGCTGCAGCCTCTGACGATTGTGCTCTCTCTGACGCTCTACAGCTAGCTGCTGCTTCTGTGTGTGTGTGTGTGTGTGTGTGTGTGTGTGTGTGTGTGTGTGTACATGTACATGTGCGTATGTACATGCATGGCGAGTGATTGTGTGAGTTCACAATGTCATCCTATGGTCATCACTTGCCCTCTCAGCCTGCAGCAGCTTATCAACCTTCAACTTCCTCACTGCCTGTGCCCTTGCGCTCCTCTCTTCCTCCTTCACCAGGCTCTCCCAGTACTCCTTGGGCACAGAAGCCTGCCTGTGAAGACGCTCCAACCTCTGGCGCTCCCGATCCTCTACACTCTGAAAGTACACAACAAACGGTACCAATCAGCATGGGTTCTGTGTTACCAACTTGAAATCAGAAAACGTTTTTCCGATGTTTCAGCTGAGTTGGTAACAGAAATCACCCTTACCATTTGTGCAGGAGCCAGCTAAGACAACATCTTGCTAATTGAACTACATCTGTAAGGTTTGGGCTTACTGTTTTCACCACATGTAACTGATAGTTGAGACGGCTTTAATATTCAAGTAAAATTCCTCTCCCCATTTAACTAGTGTAGAAAATGTGGTGGGATGGAAGTATATATACATCACAATACCTAGCATGCTTATATATATGTGTGTGTGTGTGTGTGTGTGTGTGTGTGTGTGTGTGTGTGTGTGTGTGTGTGTGTGTGTGTGTGTGTGTGTGTGTGTGTGTGTGTGTGTGTGTGTGTGCGTGCGTGTGTGTATGTGTGTGTGCGCATGTGTGAGTGCATGTGTGTGTGTGTGTGGGAGTGGGAGGGAAATTGAGGGAGGAAGACAAAGGGAAGGAGGGGGAAAAGGAGGGGAAGGAAGATGGAGAGAGAAAGAGGGAGGAAGATTGAAGTGTTCTCCCAGTCTCACTACGTCCGTGGTAGTAAACAACATTGTACCTGCATGAGTTGCTCCCTCCTCTCGAGCAGCTCATGTGATCTGATCTTCTGGCGTTGCTCCAGAGTGTTAGCAACCACCCTCAGGTCATTCGTGATCTAAGGATGAGTGAAAAAATTTCATCAGGTGACAGGGAAAGCCTATCAAACTCCAGGTCCAGCTTTATTATCACTTAATTACATTATACACTGCCAATAAGTGATAGCTTCGTCCCCAGGTCCCACCAAGAAGCGAGTAGAGGCTAATCCTGGGAGGCAAGAGTAGTAGCCTATCAAGCGTTATAAGTTTCTAAATTTCGAAGCCTACAAAAAGTCTGGTAGCCTCGTTCCCATTTTAAAATAGTTTTAGAACAAGGCTACTAAGTCACATGGTCAAGAATTTAGTAACTGGTAATTGGTGAACATGAGTTGTCTACTCCAAACGAAGACTACTGACTCAGCACATATGGGGATTTTTGCATGTGAGACCAGGCCCTTTTTGGGCGGGGCCTAGGAACGAGGCCAGGTGAGTGAGAGTGTGTCTGGTATTAAGTTACTGTGAAGACTTCTTCAATGGAATATGGTGAAACAGTGGGAAGTAAAAAGCCGGCAGTCACTGGGGATCAAACCTAGGCCTCTGTCTTGAGCTGCCAGCGCTCTGACCACTGAACTTAACCATAATCCTCTATATATGTACTGCACTGGGGGTACTGAATGCTTCGGTCACATACCTGTCAACATTCAGTACCACCAGTGCAGTACATATAGAGGAAGCAGTTGCCGGCCTTTCAATTTTGCCAGATACATGAGTACTTTATACCTTCATGGTGTTCGCAAACTGAAATGGCAACCTACCAGTCCCAAGTGTATGAGATGTGTTCTCAGTTTCTTGTTGTTGAGGAAGAGCTTTCTGCAGTGTGGGTCATGTAGACTGTCCGGGTGGGAGGAGGTGGTAGAGGAATGAAAAAAAGCAGATTCAATAATGAATGTGTGCATGGTCACTCTAGAGCGAATCTCCCTTGGAAGGTAGCATTCAGAATACAGATTCCTTAAACTGATCTAAATCCAGATTTTCATGATCCATACACCAACCATTTGAATTAGGCAAGAGGGCTGACTATGAGGCTAACTCTGATGAAAAATCCTTGGCCACTGCTTGTGATCAGCTAAGTCTCCCACCCTTGCAGGCCCACGTTAAACCATGGGATGATCCTATAGATTCATGTGATAATCAAATGTCCACTGCACATCACATATCATACCTATTGTATTGCAGTGTGTGTAGGGGGCTGCTAATCTTTGGGGTGTTTCTGGAGGCCAGTAGCTTCCCTTTCTTGTCAAAGACATCATCAAACATGGCAGCATCACAGTAAACTTGAGGGGGGACATCCTGCCGAGGTGTGCCACTGGGTTAAGGGGACAGAAAGTACAGGTGGTTGTACACTTAGAAAGCTTCCATCACAAAATCAAAATGGAACTAGCCATGTTCCCAGGCAGCTTTTCATACGTTATGTGACAAAACCTGGGGATCAAGAGGAGCTATGTAGGAATAAGTGAACTCCATCAAACTAGATGTGATATGTCTTAGTTTTGGAGGCACAGGAATGCACAACTTGCCCAATTTCAAATCAACAACATGTAGTCTGTATGTCAGCCACACACACACACACACACACACACACACACACACACACACACACACACACACACACACACACACACACACACACACACACACACACACACACACACACACACACACAAAAAAAAAAACTTCTGGTGTACCACAACCACCGGATACAGCATTGACTTCACGAATCATGAAAATCACCCCTCACCAAGTGTCATACATACTTACACATATGCAGTGTAACTAGGTTCAGAGAACGTTCTTCTGTGGTGTTTGGTCTCCTGCTTCACAGATTGGGGTTGAACAGAAGTAGGACTGGTTACCCGAACATGAGAGGTGCTGTGTGTGCATGTGGAACCTATGTAAATCATACATTCCTATTCAGTGATGCACCTGTACATGTACAGTGTATAAATACACACACGTGTGCACGCACACACACACACACACACTTTTCTCAAACACTCATGTCTCTAAAGCAGTATAAACATTGTAGATGCATTAGTTTGGCTTCCTTTTCTCAGAAGCTACACATCCACGACCCTTATTGTTACTTCCTAAAGGCTATGCCTCATTTAGGGAAAGTTATGCCCCCCTATCCGTTTATAAACTATTAAAAGCCGACCCAAAAGCAACACAAATGATACTATGTCTCAACTGGGGCGTCCACGTACGGCAAACGAGGTAGGGTCACGCCTTCTGTTCTGCTCATTTTTTCCCAAAAGCCTCGGGCAGTCTCAGACAACAACCTTCGCTATAGCAATGAGCCCCACCCACATTACAAACCCGATATGCGGCGCTGCGCTACAGCACCGGAGTGCGTTTCAAAGCTCTAATCTGATTGGTTGGGTTAGGGTTAGGGTTTATTAGGGTTGGGTTAGGGTTAATTTAGGGTGTTGTCAGGGCAACGGCGATATGCGTATAATTATTGACCAATAGGATTGGAGTTTTGAAAAGGTACGTACCCCGGGATTATACTTTTTTTCAACAATTACGTCATGCCTAGATACGCTTAACGCTTAAAAGCTTAAATGCGCATATCATACTACACAGCCAAAAATTTTCTGACCCGATACAGTTCCGTTGCCACAAAGTTCTGTTACGGGCGTATTTTCGGAACTGAACCAGTACCGCAGTAGCATCAGGACAGTATCAGATCAGTACGCACATATCTGTATCAGACCAGTACGAATAGCATGTCTTAGGGCTGTTTTTGCTGAACTGATACAGAGCTGCAGAACTGATACAGATCCGATTTACAGTTCGGTATCAGACCCGTTGCCAAAAAGTTCTGTTGCGTTTCTTGGTACAGATCTGGATCAGATTGGTTCCACTTCTGATTCAAAACGTACGATTTTGCTGTGTAGCCGCACTTGTGCTTGTACCGTGCACCATGAAGAGCCTACTGACACTGTCACTGTACATCTATTTCGTGTTCGTTATTACGTTGATCAAGTTTGCAGCTGATGCAGGTTAGAGAATATGTTTTTTCGTATAGTTTGTTAACTGGTTCAACTGTCTTCTCACTGTCTAGCTCATAGATACTATATTCCATGGGTTGGAATATAGTATCTATGGTCTAGCTATGCATGCTATGCCAGAGTGATTTGCAGTGTATGGATTTTGGTGCTGTGACTATAACAACTCGTATCACAAATGACCCCATTGCAGGTGTCTATCTTCTTTATGAGGGAAAGATAGTTCAGAACCATGGTATTGTACTTTTCAATTATTCAACCTTCTATTCAGTGGACTGTGTAACTGACAGCCCACACTGAAATATTGGAACATGGTTCTATCCAAATGGAGCTGCCGTTTCCAGTTCTTCCAGTGCCCCCTTACTTTACCAAGTTAGAGAGACAAGTGCTGTCTCTTTGAACCGTAAGGACGGAGACCTGCCTTCCTATGGAATCTATCGCTGTGACATACCAGACAAGCACGAGTTCATCTACAGTCTCTATGTTGGGCTATACAATGACAGTGGTAAGGTGCTACTACTAATCTTGATTGATTGGTTTAACGGTACCACTTTATACACCTTTCACAGTACATGATAAGAGATCACATTAGAGAACCTTTACAAATCATGGTATGTTAGACTTGCTGTTGGAAAATCCAACTTTCAACTCCACTGATCTGAGTATTGTCTTTCCAGTTTGTACTCAAGAAGGCATCCTTCAATTTATGTTGCCTGCATTAGAGAATGTCTCTAGCTGCATTCATACCGAAAATATCACCATGCTAGTAAGTGCTAGGATGGTGAACAATCCACACAAGCCAGCCCCAGGGTCTGGTATCACACCTATGCACTACCTGTGCATCCTGGAATGTGAAGCTTATCAAGATATGAATGTTATTATGACATGGGCATCAACGTAGTAGGCTTTCTGTGTGCATGTAAAACGTGAGAATGACAAGCAGAACTGACAATTTGGTTGTTATCTTGACAGTGCACTGTACAGCTGGTGAACTCCCAGGGATAAGCTTACCAAATGCGAGGGAAAGGAAGCCAGGCTGAGACACTTCCCTTGCCCATAGGAAGAACAGTGATGCCATCATGCTCTTGCAGGAAGGCAGTTTACTATCTTCAGCTATTATTCTTTCAAACTAGGGTAGCCTAAGTGACTAGTTGCAGCCTTTGTGCTTCCATTCAAAGCTATGACATAATCAACTGGATGTCCTAATCACATTCTTCTGCACGTTCTGCAATCTTTAGAGCTGCAATATTCTACATGTACTGACGGCACATACTGAGTGGCTGCCAGGTGTGCAACTGAGGCATTCAGTACCACCTGTGCAGTACATGCAGAGGATTGTGAGGGTTGGAGGTTGTCTGGCTGTCGTGGCTCAGTTGCAGAGCGCTGGCAGCTCAAGCCAGAGGTGTCCTGGGTTCGACTCCCGGCGACTGCCGGCTTTTTCACTTTCCTCTAATTTCGCCTCATAACATCTAAATTCCCTTATTTCCAGTGTGAGGCAAGATGCTATGACATAATCAACTGGATGTCCTAATCATGCACATTCTTCTGCATGTTCTGCAATCTTTAGAGCTGCAATATTTTTGCAGCGGGAACAGGTCAGATATAGGTGTGATACCATGAGCACTGCACGCTTGGGTCTGGCTTAAGGTCTAACATCTAGACTGCATACCTCACTACAGTATTATGGAGTGCCATATGTCAAAATATTCAATTGGAATACACGGCACTGGGAATTCAGATTAGTTAGCGCACCAGTAGGGTAAGGGTTAGGGTTGGGCAGGTGAATAGGAATTCCGGTACTATATAACATGCTATTCATAAATATCATTATCGTCTGACAGTATAGCTTCTGATTGACTGTGCAGTACAGTGTGTATAACCAGAACTACTAATGCTGTAAAATATGTCGAGATCATTGTATGACTCAATAGTAGGTGCTCCAGAAATAGAACCTCTTACCTACAAGCCCCTGACCACAAAGGAAGCCCCCACACCTGTATTCACTCTCACCTGCACCTCTACTGGTGGTCCTGCCTCCACTGTCACCTGGACAAAGGACTGTACACCAGCACCCCATGGCGTCAACCACTTGCAGTCCCAGAGTTTACTTGATAGTGACACAGCAACATATGCAAGTGTTCTGACTGTGACTGGTCCTGATTATGGTGAATATAAATGCATTGTGACCAACAGCAAAGGAAGTGCTGCCAGTACAGGCTATACCATCACTGCAGTCGGTACGTCATCCAGTGATAACACTCCATGTAAGTTACAGTGCATGATATCATGTTGGGCATAATATGTGGTACAAATCATTCTACTCTTGGATTTTCTCATGGCATTTTTCAAGCTCCAGTCCTACATCCTGCACTAAATTTTTGAATTTTAGCACTTTAATAGTCTTATGTTTTTTTATCGCTTTTTGCATTAATTTTGTTTTTGTTCTTTTTGGGGGGATGGGGATGGACTACTGTAATAGTACATACAGTAATAGCATGCACTTACCCCATGCACTTCCTCTCACCAGGTATGTGGTTAACATTTGCTGGGAGGATGGTTCAGTCTCATGGCATTGTAACTCAAGAAGAGATGGGTACTGATGATCACACTGCTTTGCAATGCTGGAGTGACAGTGACTTAGCTGAGTTCATGTGGTATTTTCCTAATGAGACACCAGTTCCATTTGGTGAAGAAGACCATGGTTATGATGTTTACCAGAGGAATGGATCCAATGTCGTATACTTACAGAAGACAGCGGACAATCAAGCTGTAAATGGGATTTACAGCTGTCGTGGGGAGAACCAGAGACTCGTTGTTGGAATATACACAGACACTCCAGGCACTACTGGTACACGCCTGCTAGTATATTTGCTTGACTCTATTCATTACACTTTGTTCCTTAATCATATAGTGGGTGGCTAGTACTGTGAGTGATGCGCTGACTTAGGAATGCTTGAAATTTCTCCAAGAATTAAATCAATGTTACTGTGTATGTATGTATGCGTGTGTGTGTGTGTGTGTGTGTGTGTGTGTGTGTGTGGTGTGTGGTGTGTGGTGTGTGTGTGTGTGTGTGTGTGTGTGTGTGTGTGTGTGTGTGTGTGGTGTGTGGTGTGTGGTGTGTGTGTGTGTGTGTGTGTGTGTGTGGTGTGTGGTGTGTGGTGTGTGTGTGTGTGTGTGTGTGTGTGTGTGTGTGGGTGGGTGTGGGTGTGTGGGTGTGTGCTTTATTACAACTTTAATTCATGGACCAGTTGTGTATGTATACTCTAAGTACATTAGTATAGTCAATACTTATATTTTACACATGCAAGCACTTACTGTATGCATGTGTCCTTTTCCGAAAAACACTTGGTAGGTACTCCAGTTATCAAGGATGGCATCCAAGTTGAGGCAGTCACAAGCAGTGACACTACACTAACATGCACAACATCTGGAGGACCAGCTACCACAGTTGTTTGGACTAGAGACTGTGTACAACTTTCCTCTGATATGTATAGTAGCAGCACAGTGCTGCTAGATGCTGAGACTGCCACTTACAACAGCACACTGACTGTAGTTGGAGACCTGACTGGGGAGTACAGATGCATCTTTGTCAATGACAGGGGAGCCGCTGTCGCCAACTACTCCAGCGGTAGTCATCTAGAAAGAAGCAACTGCAACAGTTAAGTATGGCCTTACCAGTAGTGAATTTTCAACTAATGGCTGTATTACCTCAGTCTGCTTAGTATAATATACGCTATACACAATACCTAAGACAGATTTACTCTATAGCTTAATTGTAACATTACCAGGGGTGTGTTTGTAGCAGGGTAAGATTTACAGCATCTCAATGTAAAGCTCCGTCCTCAAGCATTATCTCTCGCTCCTACTACTTATACTACTAGCATCACACTTGTAGATAGAAAGCTTTGTATCCTTCTTCTACTAAATCTGTGAATGCACTCACAACCCCCAGGTATATGGCTAATTCTCAAAGGACAGGTACTCTCCAACAACAGTCTTGTAACACTTGAAGATGTTGGGGAGGTGGAGGAATCTTTGCAGTGCTGGACTGACAGACAAGACTGCTGCCACAGTGATTACACAGCAGGGGGTGCTTTTGGGAAATGGTATTCCCCTGATGGATCAAAAGTGAACTTTGCCGTCAACTATGAACTGTCCTACATGACAAGGCCACTGTACCGTAATCGAGGACACCAGACTGTGCTTCTCCACCGCAAGAAAGGAGGTGAAGATGGAGTATACTACTGCGAGATACCAGATGAGCAAGGAGATATGCACAGGGTCTATGTGGGAATGTACAGTGCAACTGGTGGAACAGGTGCAGGTTTTTTATCATTATCATTAGTATGGCAACTCTTTTCTAAGATACAGCTAGGATTCCTGAGCTTGGTCCCAATCTTAAGCTACAGGAATAGGCATATGTATAGAAATTCATACTAACATTACTTGCTGTGTGTGTGCATGCAGGTGTTCCAGGGATAATTGGGAAAATTCAGTTTGAATTACAGACACAAGCAGGTGCTACTATACCCATTTTCAAATTGACCTGCACTTCAACTGGAGGATCCCCAACAAATGCTACATGGACCAAGGATGGTACAGATGTACTCACAGATGAGAATGCAGGAGACTTTGTGCCTCACCAGGTGGTTGTTGACACTAAGTTGGCAACATACTACAGCATTCTGACAGTGACAGGAAGACATGAAGGACTGTATGAATGTCATGTGTCCAATGACAGGGGGTCTTTATCTGTTTCCGATGCCTTCCTAGTGAGAGGTAAGATCCCATAGTGTATATATAGATACAAGCTTGATCACCGTAAACATGTTTAAGGGTGCGTTCATTGCAGATTGCCTGAAATATTGTTTCTTATACTGAATACAAGCATCCACTAAACAACGTAACTTTTCAGACCCTTCTGGAAATGATGTTACAACAAAAAAAAAAAACATTCCATATCCTTCATCTGCAGTAGGAAACCTTTCAGATCACTATTTTCTAGCTACTGCTGTTACATAAATTTTAATTGCTCTACAACCAGGGCCTGCCATTCCAGAACTATCATCACCAGTAGCAGTTACTGCCACAACTGTGAACATATCCTGGAGTGAGCAGCCAGACAATCACAGCGACTACAGGGTCATCGACCACTATGAGCTACATGCCATTCCTGTAGAGGGATCGTGCAATGCAGTAGGGGATATTTCAGCTATAGTCAGTGGCACTACTACCCACCATGTGCTATCAGGATTGGAGGAGAATACTACATATGCAATCACTGTAACTGCAGTCAACAACTTAGGAAGATCCGATACTAGCATGGAGATGGAAGTAGCTACTAGACCAACAGGTAATACTACATTACATGATTGTAACAGCACTGTTGGTGTGGGCTGTACACATAGGTTAATACTTGCTACTTTTGGATAGTCTGTGAATAACTCGTCAATATTGTACGCCAGAAGTGTATTATGATTCTAAATTATATCTGTCAGAAAGCCGGTGTCAGAGGAGTGAATGACTCCCCAGATGGAATGATTCCCCAGTCACTGGCTCCTGAGGATCAAATGACTCCCCCCCTGGAGAAAATTACTCCCCTACCAAATATTTGTAAACCTGCACACAAGCTACTTTGGAGATAATTTCCTGCCTCAAAGGCTTTAATACACTGTTGTTAAAACTACTCGGTTAAAGTAACCTCACAGAGTGGTTACTCCAGTTTCAGGGTTCATACTATGAGGAGAAGGTTTAACACTGTAATCATCATCCAGCATCCCCCTCGCAATTCTTTCAAGCTTCAACAAGTAAAGAGCTAGCACAGACACTTGTCTGACATCTACTAATGTTCTGGATAGCCTAATCAAGTTTTTAGGAATGTAAAGCAGGCAGTGGGACTCCACTCTGTTTAACAATGCAGACAGAAAACTGAGGTAACCAAATTGAGTCAGAACAACCTACAGTGCATCATCTTCCTCACAATTAGTTCAGGTTGCCAGTGGAAATTAGGTTCTATGTTGTAGATACATTTTTGCATACTAATTCGCTGCATATCAAAAATATTTGTTGCATCCGTTCATATATATGGTGTCACTTACTCCTAGAACCCAGTGACTTCAGGGGAGTCATTTCTTTCAGGGGGGAGTCACTGATTCCTAGGAGTTAGTGACTGGGGAGCCTAGGAGTGAGTGACTGGGGAGGCATTGACAAGTGGAGTCACTCAATCCTATAATACCAGTAGACTCTCTAAGTGGGGATGGCGCGGACGCGCAATATATGCAACACTTAAGCTAACCCCCCAAAACACGGCCGCAAAAGCCCCATGAGCTTATCTAAGCACCCACCCGTTGTCTTTGAGCGGTTTTATAACCATAGAGGTTCACAAAGTTGCCCAAAAGTATCGCGGAAGACAGCTAAGCACAAAAGTGTGCGATAGCTAAAGTGCCATTTTTGTCATCACAATTTTGCTCAACCGTGTTAACTCAAGAAAGGTTCAAGTACTCATCGTGGTTTTAGCACGGATACAATGCGTACCTCAGTGCGCAAGTCCAGCAATACATAGCGTCTTCAGAACTTGAAGTTTACCCAAGCCATATGCCATTCACAGCACACTGCAGCTGCTGCCCGTTTCAAAAGACGCCATTTCCTAACTGTGTACGCATGCGCACGTATACTCTCGTTCCCAGACCACAGATTGTTGACATTCATCTGAGAACGGGACTTGCCAACTTGCCGCGTGTAGATCTATTTATTTATAAACTTAGAAAATAAAAGTCTGGAAAAAGGGCTACATTAGCTGGAGCCACCAACTAAACTGTTCTCAGTGTGGCGTGGATAGTATACTGAGTAACCAAAAAAAGTACATAGCTAAAAAAGAATACAAAACATTAAAAAAATGTATAAAGAAGTAGGGATCACATGCCAAAAAGTATGCAAACAAGTTAGAAATGATATAAAAGTGAAGGTAGTATACAATGCCCCATCCCTACGTCTTTTTTAACACCACTATGCAGTGGTGTGAAAAAGATGTGGGGATGGACGAGGCTTTGTATACTACCTTCACTTTTATATCATTTCTAGCTTGTTTACATACGTTTTGGCATGCCATCCCTACTTCTTTATACATTTTTTCTTATTATAAGACGGCAGTATACATAATTTTGTATACACATGTATATAGGATTTACTCTGAAGCTTCTCACACACTCAGCATTCCATTTACCCTTATCAGCCCCCTCTGCTGCCCCTGAGGTCCTCCAAAGTAATACGTCTTCAACCAGTGTCCTTATCTGGTGGGGAAATGTCAGTTGTACTGAGCTCAACAGTGATCTACTAGGCTACACTATTCACTACGGTAGCGATAGTGAAGGAGATGACTGGAACGCAATCAACATGGTGGGGAGTATCAACACGTACAACATCACTGGATTGACTCCATACACTAACTATTCCATTAAGGTAGCAGCAATGAACACTCTTGGAGATCTTGGCCCATACAGTGGGACTGTCACTGTACAAACTCTCGAAGACAGTAAGTCTGTGCAGACCCTTGTGCACTTCCTAATGTACTATATATCTATTGGCAGTTCACATGTAAATGTAGAGTAAGTACCTTGAAACTCTCTGATTGCATGCTTCCAGGTCCCTTTGGCACAAGCTGTATACTAATTAGAATAATGAGGTAGACTTTACTAATTTTCATGATTTTGTATTTTGAGTTGTAATGTCCTGTCATCTTAGTTCCAGGGCCAGTGGAATCCCTGGTACCATCGATACAAGTTACTGCAATAACTCTTACCTGGAGTCCACCCACAAATCCAAATGGAATCATCATTACCTATGAATTGCTATTTGAAGGATCAGAAAACATCAGTGCTGTGAACACTACAGCCATGTCCTACCAGCTAACTGGGCTGGACCCACAACTAAACTACACCATTCAAGTGAGAACTTATACCTCTGTGGGGCCAAGTGCAAGCCGCATGGTAGAGTGTTCTCCTCTGGAAATCAGTAAGAAAATGAACTATCTCTGTATATTGAGGATTTGTGTGTGTGTGTGTGTGTGTGTGTGTGTGTGTGTGTGTGTGTGTGTGTGTGTGTGTGTGTGTGTGTGTGTGTGTGTGTGTGTGTGTGTGTGTGTGTGTGTGTGTGTGCGCGCACGCGGACAAGCCCGAGTGAGCAATGCAGAGCAGTATTCAAGTCATGATTGTTTTGACTAGCTATGTCAATGCCCAGACAGAATGGGAAACTAGCAGCTAGTAGAAGAATCTGTCACTATCTGCATAGCTGTCATTCACAGTATAACGTATGGCGAGAAACTTTCGCGGGACAAAATTTTCGCGGTTTTCGTGGATTTGCCTCAGACTGCAAACATTTTAACTGCGAAATTTTGTGATCGTCATGCTTTGTGCTTTGTGATCGTTGAACCGCGAAAATTTTTTCGCGAAATCTTTGCCACTGGCCAATCCGCGAAAATTTTGTCCCGCGAAAATTTCTCTCCATACGGTAGTACCTACAGTAGACTCTGGCATGCGCCTAATAAATAATACATGCATACGAACAAGGTGCACTTAACAACCCGAGTTTACAGTACCTTTTTGGTTGTCTTTTCCACCTTCACACTGAAGCATTCAACTGGCTGTCCATATGCAGTGTTACATACTACAGTACAATGTAGTAGCAACAAGTTACAAGTACAGAAGAGAAAAGGCATAATTGACCAAAAGGGGTGGATAACAAAGTACTTATGTTGTTATGTGACGCCAATTTCATATGACATTGTTTTGATAGGCTAAATCTGAAGTATGGAAGTGGCATTGTCACATAGCATAATTGCAACCTTTACGCCAAGGGTGTATAATATCTTGGTTACAGTCCACTTTAATTTTGTTTACTAAGTTGCACCCTCTTCCATGGACCTTTGCTTCTGTAGCTTCAGTGAGGAATGTAAGGGCAGAGGCTATCAACAGCAGTACAGTACTGGTGCTCTGGGATCCACTAGAACTTCCAGGAGTGATTATCCTCAACTACACTGTATTCTACACAACTGTAGAGTTACATCAAAGAAGAGTAATTGAAGGCGTAGTAAACACTCTATCTCAAGAATACCCACCATATGTGACCCATGGATTTATCGGCAACTTGACATCAAATCATTCTTATCAGTTTCATGTGACAGCCACAATGGACATAGGTGGAGACGTGTTTGTGGGTGAAACATCTGACTCAAATGATACAATTTTACAACTTGTTGTTGCAAATTCAGCATCTCCCAGCCCCCCAATACCAAATGAGTGTGAGACTGGTGAGACTGTGAGACACCTGGCTATCATCATTGTTGCAGTGGTCTTCCTGGTGGTCTTGCTGGTGGTCATAGTGATGCTAGTGGTGATTGCTGTTGTAGCTGTGGCAGTTTGCATATTGCAGTCAAAGAGAAGGCGGTACGTGTTTGGCTTTACATGTAATTACAGTTCATAATCATATATACTTATTGACTGCCCATACATTTACCCCTATTCAAAAGATCGAGTGCAATCATAGCCAAATTGCACTCTTATTCATCCAATCAGATGTGCGGACATTTCACAAATCTGACTAATCATATTAAGTGCATGTGCACTATCTGAAAAGTTTACTACTAGGAAGATAATCATCATGAGGAAAACATGAGCAAGCTGCTTACAGACACAGATGCACATGCTATGCAAATTAAAGGTTCAGTGTGGGTGGTATGGCATTGCAAATGCATGCACTCATGTGTCTGCTGGAAACTGAACAAAAGTGAGATGCAGGAAGCAAACTTTACAGTTTCCATAAACACAGGGAATGGCCAGTTAAGAAAGAAACTTGTTCATGATGTGCATGTTGCATGTGCTCAATATAGTATGCAACTGACCGCAGATAGAGTATGTACATTAGCCTTAGGTAAGTATATCTGCAGTAAATGAGTTCCACATTTGCAATTGCCCAATATAGTAAGCATGTTCTATACAATGGTTAGGCCAGTCTTTTTGCACAAACACTCACTCAACCTTGAGAAAAGAGGCAATAAACTCCAGGGAGTACCAAAGAAGAGAATGGTCAACTACCTAAATACAAAAATTGATGAATGAGGCAAGAATCAACTTATATACATACACTCATTCATTTATTTTGCTGTGAACAAAGGTGTGTCAACCTCTTATGAGATTTTCTACAATGAAACAAAGTACACCCATCAGGTTAGTAAAATTACAGAAACTTACACAAAACAAGCAAGCTAACTACAACAATATAAAAACAATGCACAAGATGACAGAAATAGTACAAGACAACAAAAAACACAACAAAATTAGTGTTGAAAATATCAGAGGATGCTTCATGTCACAAATGTCATCGGATGCTCCATGTCCAACTTTTCTCAGCACTGCATGATGCTCATAAAGACTACAAGTGATTTCACAAATACTTGCTGTTTCTAATACTTTGATACAGAGATGTTTACATCACAAGAAATGAGGAGCAAGAGGAACAACAGGGTCAACAATCACAACTGTAAAATCACTCTTGTTCTATAGCCCAATGTATCAAAATTCTTGCAATGTGTGTTTTGTAGTAAGTTCTATAGGCCAATGTATATCAAAATTCTTTCACCAATTTAGTATTTCAGTCACTAAGATTGTATACATCTTACTGTCTTTGCTACCTACCATAAGCCGTTATTCTTGCTATTGTTGACCATACATACCTGTATTGCTGTGATAATTTATGAGTGAACTGCACATAGCCCAGCATTGACATGGATACCAATACCAATGTAATCTTTGCTTGGAAGTAGATAGCACTTTTGTGATTGCTTAACGGTTCTGTGTAAATCACTGTAGCATTTGCACTGTCCAGGCTTTACCCATGGCAGGTTTTGCATAATGGTTAGCCAGCTAGCTATGTGGGGAATTCCGAAAAAGCAACACAAACAGCACCACACTGCACTACCACCGCATACCAAGTGCTTCTGGTAAATTCCTTTCCCAGGGTGAAATACAATGTACTATAATAGTGTTCATGTTTTTACCATTGATGTTCGTGGTCCAACCATACACATACTGCATATCGACAAAACTATACCATTGGAAATTAAAATCCACCAGTTTGTGAAAATAAAGCGTATGTACTATGCAATCATATACGATGTTTCAAGATGGTTTTAGCCAACTTTCGCTTTCATGTTATTATTATTCTTATTATCATTATTGCACTAGAGAAAATTAAACTGAGTTGCTGAAAACAGCTTGAGCTAACTCATCGTACACTCAGCTCAAAAGTGGTTGTTTCATGTTCAATGTACAGTAGAAGAACCTGCTTGGCTCTCTCCACTACTTAGCACTTGGCTAGGCAAACTATAGCACTTGCATGGGCATGGACAATGGCATTCACCTGTTACAGTCTCAAGAACTGACGTTCAAACAGCTGGCGACAAGAATTGTGCTGTGGGATGTGTCACTCTGTCACATCTGAATTAATTACTATACTAGTGGTGGAACTCCTTCTAGCAACAGTATAAATCAGCATGGAGAAACAACCTGCATGCAGCTGTTGTGCTGTGTATAGTTTTTTATCAATACAACACAGTGTATTTCCCATTTTAATACTAGAAAGATAATAACTTGCTTCACTTCCATCCCCCATCCACCCTTTTTTTAGCCGACACACTGATACAGTAATTATTGTAAACTAAGTTTTCATGTATAATCCAATACTTTGATCACTGTACAAAGCATTGCTGGTTTTGAGGTAATTGACCAAGAAAAGAAAACGCCAAAAAATGAAATGCCGCACTCTAAAACACTACTACAACATTTTTACAAGTTTTTAAACTACAAAATAAAGGGGGGAAATACTGGGGCAATTTTCTAAATAAGCAATGCACTATGTAGGAATGCACACACTGTTCAGTGCTCAATTCAAGCACAAAGGTAACTATTGACTTTGTCTACACACTGCTTGTCAATCGGACAGGGATCCTGGTCACAGTCATCATCATCTGTTGGTGGAAATGAGATTGAGCATGGAGTCAATTTATAATCATTAGACATTGTGAGTAATTTTCTGACTTGTCATGTGCATGGCAAAGTGGCAAGAATTGGATCAATTAGCCACACTCACACTATACATGCAATTGGCTGTACTCACATCAGTAATAGATGAAAGCATGCCATTGCAGAGGCAAGCCTGAGCAAGCGCATAGAACAATACTCTTGCCTGCTCACCCAGAAGCTATGAACCTTTTACTGTTGGTGAGCATCTTGGCTTATCTATCAAGCAGTCTGCTACAACTCATTTCATTAGCAGTATTAAATCTTTCTTCATGGCCCACAACCCAACACAATTGAATTGACTCCAAGACACGCATAAGTAAAAGAATTACTGTATATCGACCATGCATGAACATTCATACGTAGCTTCACACAAATTCAGGGCTCACTCAGGCTTGCTGTATAATAAATGCATACATACCTCTAAAGTAGAGGCTGAGGCCATGCTTTGGGTCTGGTGTCTGACAGTATGTATCATACAGCAGGTCCACTCCAAAGCGACCAGAAGGTCCATATGATGTAGAAAAACCTGAGTTACACATTCCATGGCCCATGCTCAAGGTTGAGTAACAGTCACAGTTGTCATCATCCAACAAGAGAGAACGCACTCCATTCTGAACCCTATACATGAAACTGTCTTGTGCAGCATTTGGGGAAGGTCCTAAAGTGAATGAGAATGTGCATGCAATGGAATAATGCAGACTATGCTAGCCCAAAATTTCTGAATACCTGCTATAACAAAGGGGTCCCATGATCTGCTGTTTGTAACCTTCTGATCTAGATGATGATACAGTGCGTTCCACGCTGCATGAGCTGTTGGGTTGTCTGGATTGAAATACCACCTGCATAATGAGATGAATGCATGGAGGTTCTTTAAATTGTCCTGTAAACTGTTAAACTTTTATATAGTACCTGTACATACTTCCAGCAGAATCAATTGCAAGAAGTTCACTATTTCTTTCTTCCAGTCCACCAGGCAGTCTACCAAAGCAGTGTGAATCGGTGTGTGTGCAGGCTCCATAGGGTACTACAAGAATAAATAATCCCATTGGGCCCCAGATTTGGGTATAAGAACTAGTCCAACAATAAAAGGGGATAGCAGGCACGCATCACTCAGCATGTATGCTGAATTACAGAATTACTATGTTATCCACTCCAGTAACACACATGTACACACACAACACAAGATAATGCCAAATAATGAATATTGCATATCTACTGAAGATGCTCTGACATATCTTTACAACTATGCATACCTACCCATTCACACTAGACTACATATAGTCTATGACCAGCAGTTTTACCCTTATCTGCATGATGCTCTCATGAGGTAGCTACCAGATTCTTGCTGATGAACAAGAATTCACTACTGCATAACTACATGTTAACTAATTGTCAAGTGGGCAATGTAATGTCAAATCATCCATTATACTGTTTCTACCAGTTATTTCAGAAGCTGATGAACAATGTAGATTTAGCCAGATGCTCACGCCAAGCTCACTCACTTGCTCAGTAGTGCTATCTACAAACTGATCAAGATTATGACATGAGCGATGAAAGGGTCGCAGTGTAAAAGACGTAATTCAAGGGAAAACTCCATGTGTCACTCATGGGACATTACCATTCCCATGAGTCACTCATCGGAAAGAAGTACGTCCTTGCACCTTGGATTACTCATAAGAAAAAAGAATTACAATCTTTCGTTGTACATAAAATGCTCAAAAGTATGCAAAACATGTTGCCTTATATAGCAAATGAATTACGTCTTTTGCCTCAATATTTCTGTAAATTATCAAATTATTGGCTATGAATCTCATTTACATTCCTTGGGAGTCACCAGAGGAGTACCCTGTTATTACTTCACATCTAATGTAAAAATTCCCCATATATAGACAAGATACTCATATAGGGAGAGAATTCCGTCCATTGCCTCAAAGGTGAATCCCTGTGCATTCATCACAGAATTGGCCAAGAATCTCATTTATATTTCCTCAGGAAAATATTATCATGGCTGATCTGCAGTAGCTCAGGCCTTTCCTGTCTTCAGTTTTTGACAATACCAGCTTGCAGTATAACACTGCAAGCTATCAAACTGGAGGCACTCTCACTCGGTGACCCTGAGCAATGTAAATGAGATTCATAGTCAATCCAGTGCTGATTTACAGAGGTTTTACTTTTGGTGTAATTCTCCCCTATATAAATGTACCTTGCCTATACATGGGGAATTTTTTACATTAGATGTGACGTAAGAACAGGTACCCCTCTAGTGACTCCCAAGGAAATGTATTGGAGATTTCTAGCCAATTATTTGATAATTTACAGGAATATCCTTTTGAGGTAAAAAAGACGTAATCCGCCACACGTTGTGCATACTTTTGGGCATTTTACGTACTATGAAAGCACGTAATTCTATCCCATGAGTAACCCAAGGTGCAAAAGACATAATTCTTTCCGATGAGTGACACATGGGATTTTTCCTTGAATTACGTCTTTTTCTAAGTGAACCTGCATCAGAGTACGGGATGCATGGAGGAGAGAAAGGATAGGGCCGACTTGTCTTCACACTTTTTTTTGCAATTTACAACACTATTTACAGTAAGTTTACAGTCATTTATACATCATCAATTATTGTTAAATTTATAGCCGAAACAGGGCTACTAAGTGCCTTAGATGAGGGACGATGCTAAGTGCTCATGGCACTTAGTGTCCCTGTACTCCCTGTGTGTATTAGAAGCCTGCTTATCACTATTGACAACATGCAGCAAAATCTTTACCTTTGTTCTAAGGCATCTTAGGCCATGCAAAAATCTGTGCATGCAGCAACCAAGTGGCTGTGGGTATGGCTCAGTTTTGCAAGCCACAAGATGCAAGTTGCATGGTGCTCTAAAGATGATCTACTTTCAACCTGAGAGCATTGTAGGTCCTAGTAATGTGACTGAATGGGCAAAGGCGAAAAATCTGTTAACAAGCAGTGGAGTAAAGTTTTTGCTGACGTCATGAGGGTGTTTTTATCATCAGTGGAGTAATATTCCATGCATGAAACATGGTGATAACCATTGAAATGTCATTAGCCCTTTAGCAGATGAAAGGTACCTTTTTATCAGTTCACAAAAAGGAGCGGTACGCGGTACGTTTTTCGCTCCGCGAACGCATTCGAAACTCCAGCGCTTGGGGCAGAAACTAGGCCTCAAGCTCGTTTTTTCGATCGGGGCCAGTGACCCCTGTCTACTACCTAGGTAGACAAACGTCATTCACGTGATAATAAATGGACCAGGCCCGCTTTTGCATACTGAAAAGCGATCAAAACTGGTTGATGGGAAGGCCTGGGAACGAAGCTAAGTCCAGTCCCACGTATCCAGTCCAGAGTGCAGCTTTTACAATTACCCGACTTGCCGACCCCCCCGGGGGCCAAAAACGTGAATAATTATACATACGGGACCGACGATGATGTTCACTACTTTTGTTATGGAGAATATACAGCCCTATGTTCTAACTTTTGTTACGTGACTGCTGGGACATTGTGAGTTAGTGTAGGCTGAAAACGCATTGACAAACCTCCAAGGACATCCGTTTCCCCAGTAGGCCAACCATCTGCAGGAGTGTACCACCAAAATTTTGTCCAACGAACTCCGTCCACATTTACATGTGAGCCATCTATATACATGCAAGAATGTAGTTTAGGCTCAAGCAAGCGCATAAATGCATACATAATCAGCGTCTTACATGGCAATGGGGAATTCACAACGGTTGTACAGTTGTCGCGAAGTTCTTTTACCTCTGCCTTCAGCTGTTGGTTTTCTGCAACAGTTTCTACCATGCCACTGCAGGTGCACGGTGGGATGTTGACTGTCATGTTGGTTTGGCAGAAGCATCTTCTCTGTGCTGTTATGACAGACTCCCTTGCTGTTGTAACATTAGCTGCTGCTAAACCTTGTGAGACAACAAAAGCAGCAACAAAAACTATCAGTACTGCGTAGAGATTCATGATGGCTGCGTGCGCGTATCGGTATAGTCTACCGGTAAAACTAGCTTTCAGATATAGAATGGACCATACATTACAGCGAAAAGTAACTACTTAAATACCAGAGAGCTGTATGATATAATAGTGCGTCAGCAGTCCAGGGGGATGCGGCATGAATAGAAATGAAAGTGATGTAAGAAGAGCATGATCAGGTACAGGATGGAGGGTCGGTGCAGAACCTGGACTCTGGACTCTCAGTCTGGACTATGCTGATGCTAGCAACATCATCATAGACTCCAATGCTCTTAAGTAAGGATTATTAAACTTGGAGTACCGTCCTGGACTTTGCAAAGCTGAGCCACAGTCACTGTATTGCTACATGCAAAGTTTACCTATGCCTTTTGCATGGTGAAGGAACACAAAAACGCTACATTCGGACATCACATTAAGCTCCACATCGGTCCAAAACTTAGTGCACAGTCCAGTCCAGAGTACAGCTGCTAGGTTTGCACCAACCTCATGCAGGATGAAAGTGACGGTGACAACTAAAACATGCTATGCAAGTAGATGATGATACAATCACTAAAGTCTACAGCTAATGATTATAGACTGATTGTTCACTCCAGACTTTGGTTCATGGAATTGGTATGTATCACAGTAGCTATAGTTACAATTTATGGTATTGCTCCAAAGATCCTTGATCCCTTGTCATGTGAACTGTATAAGACTTGTTATGTTATCTGTGGCCTACTATGTAAAGTTCCCAGCCTTTGTATCAATTTCAATTGTTGCTGTACTCCAATCTCTAAGATGCACAGGCAGTGGTTAAAATAACAAACCTTTTATTCATAGTTGCTAATATTATTATGAGACCTTTGTCATGCCAACTGTGTAAGACTCATGAACTATCTGTGCCATATGTGCACTTCCAGCACACATACGTAGCAACTTCAATTGTTGCATCACTCCAAACTCTAGAAGGCAAAGTAAATGTTTACTTTGTTATTGCCAGCTATGTGAGAATAAAACATTCATGCATGGAGTGCAATAGTGTGAATTTATACTATGCAATAGCTATAGTTGAAGTTGCTACAAAGGCTGGGTTGTTGGTGATAGTAGACCTTTTATAAATGTTGACAAACAACAAACTCTAGAAGGTATATATTAAAGCCTTAAGGCAATAGTAAAATGACCAATATTATATTCAAGTTACAGCCAGCTATTTGGAAAAATACACCCATTGCTAACCTCTTTCTCAAGCCTTGACTTCTAGAAATGAAATTATAGGACGGAATTTTAAAATTGCAAAATTTCCTGTAACACACGGGGAAAACATTTTAAGTCACCTGTCCCACGTGTAACACATGGGAAACATATAAGTTACCTGTTCCTCACTTGTCCCATGTGGGACAATTAAAATTAAAATTATGAAAATCTGTAGACAGGGTGCAATGCTGGTGGAGGAGGGAGCTGGCATCGATGACCTGGGCATCTGACCAATCAATGTTATGGCCAGTGTCCCTGACAACAGCCAACTCCATGACCTCTGCCCTTGCCGAACATGCTATGGACACTGGAGAGTTGGCACATCCGCAGACAACCCCAACCCCTGAACAGAGAAAGGCATGTTACCAACAGTCTACAATCAGTTGATCACAAAGACCAGCCATCATTCATCATAACTGCTTCTCCCTACCTTCTAAACTGTCTACATATTTTCAAAAGAATTTTTAATTTTAATTTTAACGACCAAAGTAACCGCACCCCAAGATGCTCACGGGAGGTTAGTGCTGCAGGTATACCTTGGCTCGAACTCTAAATCTTTGTTAGTAGGCTTTAGGGAAAAAAAGTTCACTGCTACTTAGCCAAGTAGCCTCGTCCCCAGCGCGCGCGAAAAACGGAGAAGCGCCTGGTACACACTGTTTGCGCATGCGTTTAATCTCCCCAAGATGTGGGGACTCCGGACTATTTTCTGATTCTTCCGTGTCATGTGACGTCAGAGTTCGGACTTGATATAGTAAACTTGTCAGGATAATATAATGGCGTAATGAAAGTTCGGATTTTCAGCAAGCGATTTCTCAAGCCCTTCAGCGACTTGCGACCCCAAGTATGGTTCTCTAAACTTTCAACTCTCCGCTTGCACTTCGCACACATGAGATTCGGTAAGCATTTAGCTATATATATGCTTCCAAGACCTGGCTAGTCACCAAGGAGGGACTCCATGATGCTGCTGTTTCCATCTTTGCCAACACAGGGGTGAGTGTGACATCTAATGGCAGACCCTATCTTGGCGCAGCCATAGGCTCCCAGGAATATGTGGCAGGACATGTGGAATCAAAGGTCAACGAGTGGACATCCAACATACAATGTCTTGCAACTATAGCCATGACCCAACCCCATGCTGCCTACTCAGCTCTTACACATGGGTTGATGAGCAAGTGGACATATTTGAGTCGCACCATCCCAGATATTGGCCCCCTGCTGAGACCGCTTGATGATGCACTGTTTTCAGTTCTCTTCCCTGCTCTGACTGGAAGGCCTCCACCCAGTGATCTGGAATGTACACTGTTTGCCTTACCAGCAAGGCTCGGTGGCCTTGGGATAAGTATACCGTCAAGAAGTGCTACCCTGGAGCTACATTCCTCTCTACTCGTCACCTCCATCCTCTGTGATCACATTCTCTCCCAAGACTATGAATACGGCTATGAAATCATCACCAAGCAACTGGAAGCCAAAGCGCTAGTCCGCCAAGAGAACAATGCGAAAACCTCCACAGATGCTGAGGAAATATATGAGCTCATGCCTGTCTTGCTGCGGAGAGCTGTTGACCTAGCAAAGGAGAAGGGATCGTCAACATGGTTGACTGCTCTACCTTTAGTAGAACATGGCTTCGCTCTTCACAAGGGTGCTTTCCATGATGCTTTGGCCCTCAGGTATGGCTGAACACCATCTGAGATGCCATCAATGTGCACCTCTGGAAGCAAGTTCTCGGTGGAACATGCTTTATCATGTGCCAAGGGTGGATTCCCCTCAATTAGACATAATGAGATTCGCAACCTGACGGCCACCCTACTCACTGAGGTGTGCCACGACGTGTGTATTGAGTCAGGATTACAGCCTGTGTCAAACGAAACCCTGACAGGTGCTCAGCCAACCGTCAAGACGGTGCTCGGCTAGACATAGCAGCAAGTGGATTCTGGGGTGGGACCTTTGAGAGAACCTTCTTTGATGTTAGGGTGTTCAACCCCCATGTCCAGTCGAACAGACACATTCAACTCTCGTCCTGCTACAGAAAGTATGAACAGATGAAGAAGCGTGCATATGAACAAAGAATTAGAGAAGTTGAACATGCCTCATTCACCCCCCTAGTGATCTCCGCCACGGGAGGACTTGCTAACGAAGCCAGCACGTTCTACAAAAGATTGGTCTCCTTGCTTGCCTCAAAATGGGATCATCCCTACAGCAGCACACTGTGCTGGCTGCGCTGTAGTCTGGCTTTCTCCCTCCTACGCTCTGCTATCCAGTCCATCAGAGGAGGTCGATCGTCGTGCGGACATGCCATCAGAAATGCCATCAGAATTCCCACAGCGGTCGACCTCGTTAACGCCAAATCGAACATTTCACCTGATGTTTAACTCATCAACACAAACCTCTGTCACTTATTACTTTTATCTGTCCATCATGACTTGTTTTATATCTGTTCCTCCAATTGTATTTTCACTTGGTTCAGATTCGGTAAGCCGTCGTCATCGTTCAACGTTAGCTATATCCAACAGAGCGCTTATCCTTGATGCTAGTCTTTCCTGGCTAGCTTTTTTTACCAAACAATGCTACTCTATGGTGGCTGTAAGCCACAGAGGATCCGCAAAGGCGGCACACCGATGCCATTTTCGCTAACTGGGCCACGTCGGGAGGATTACTACTTAAATTTTGTCAGAGCACACGCCCCTAAACAGTGCAAACGTCATAAACGTGAGCAACGCCATTTTTAATTAACCGGAAGCGCATCAGTGTGTACCAGGCGCTCTTCCTCCACGCCGGGCACCAGGCTAGACCTGAAGTAGAAGGTTTTAGAGATCAGGGTTTTGTGCTGCAAATTTACCTGAAGTAGAAAGCCTTAGAGTTCTGCGTTTTGTGGCTTCTTAAAAAAGCTTTACCCTGAAGGGAAGAGCCAGACATCAGTTTATCAATTGTGAATAGCGAGGCACGCCTTCGCCTGCTTCATACTCGCGCGTCACGCGCATAACATTAGCCCGAAGCATAGATATATGACCGAAGCACGGTAGCGCGCTCAATACACGCAATGATTTTATACGTAGTATATTGAACGTGTGACGTCACGTAAGCGGAAAAATCGCTTCGGGAGTCGCTGTGAGGGGTGACGGTGGTGTAGCTGGTGAAGGGAGAGTTGTTGGTATACCAAAGTTTCATTCCTGGGGTAAGTGCACCATGCCATTAATGAATATCAACTCAGATTGGATGTCCAACGCTTCCTCTGGCCTGTGAATTATTTATTTATTTATTTATTTACGCGGGTCCTTTAAGTTGCATCTTGGGTGTAATTTTACTGTGCTAATATATAGCAGTCTTCCAGTCCTGTATACCCTGTACTGTGTCCTCTCCTTATTTTTGTCTGGCTACACCTGTTATTTTTTACATTCTTCACCCGCCTTTTATTCCCGTCACTTTCTCTTACTGTATTTATTCTTATGCAGTTGTAATGCCTGTATTGCACTGATGAAACGTTTGATTCCAACTTGAGGACTATTTGGTTGGTGCAAGAGCAAAACAAACTGATATATCCTAATATGAATATACACTGCATTTAACTCTCACTGCGGAAATCCCAGTGCGCCCTCCCTCCCCCCCCCCCCCCCCATCCTCTTTATGAACTTTGCTAATGGTCTCCCCATTGAGTGAAACTATATTAACAATTACATGCCTCACAGCTAAATATTTCCTGCTACGAGAAAACTATTAACCTTCACACCTATACCTGGATCTCTTCTGAGATAAAATTTATTAATCACCTTCACACCTACCTGGCTCCCATCTGAGATAATGACCTTCACAGCTACCTGGCCTCCTACTGTAATAAAATTATTGATGACCTTCACACCTACCTGGCTCCCATCTGAGATAATGACCTTCACAGCTACCTGGCCTCCTACTGTAATAAAATTATTGATGACCTTCACACCTGCCTGGCTCCCTCGACCAAAGGTAAGTTTTTATCATATTTGGAACTAAAGTTCTTAATGAGATATTCTTTTTTTAATTTAATAGTTGGTTCTATAATTATGCTTCTAAATGTATGATACTTTTACCTGTTCATAAGCTGCAATACATATATGCAAATATGCAGCCTTTTCTGTGTGGTCACATGTTGCCTCAGGTGTCTTTGCATGGAAGGGAATGGTGGTATAGGAAAAAGATTAATTACCCCACTAAACTTGTAAGTATTCAGGGCTTCATACAGATGGGAGGGGTTCACTGGGATTCCCCCCCAGAAATTTGAAAATTATGATGTCATATTTGCCTCAACGGCTACAGTAGGGTATACAACATAATAACAAAGTACAGCATAATTATAGGCTTAATGTATTAAAGCTGAATACGATGATTCTTGTTCTTAAATATGGCCAGAATTTCATTAAAATCTACAAAACCCTAGTGGGTGCACTCAGTGTGTAAAACTCAAGTACTCATGCACAGCATTAATAACTGCATGTATGGGTGCAGTTTCAGCTCTCAAGCACGCTGTCTAACTGCAGTGTGAAAAAGATGTAGGGATGGGGCTTTGCCAATATGTAGACCTTTGCTTTCATGCATCATCCCTACCTTGTTTGCATACTTTTTGGCATGCCATCCCTACATCTTTTTACATTTTTAATGTTTTTTAAGTCTTGTTTCTGTACTTTTTTGATGTTAATCTCAGTTACAGTTAGACCTAAGCCTCAGAAGAATATTTCAAGTGTAACCACAACATCAGAACTTGAAGCGGCATTGACAGTTTAGTATAGTGATTCCAGTGTGATATCTGCCCTCCCTGGAGAAAAGTGTAATAACTATGTGCAATATAGAACCTGATGAAGGGCCAACCACTCTCCGTACCAAACTTTGTGAAACCAATTTCATGATTCAGTTGTCAATGACATGACGACTGACCAGCTGCAGCACAGAAAACTATCATAGATTCATACTGACAACTGACCATCCTAGCTTTACAGTTCACTAAAGCTGTGAGTAGGCTATTTTTAGTGTAGCTACAACTTGTAGCGAGTCCAAATGATATTCATAACAGTGAAAAATTGCGTAACCCTTTTCGGAGCGGAAGTGCCATATTGAATGCGGCACCGTTGTACGTGTCTTGCAAAAACCCGCATCCACAGTCGAAATTTCGGCCAATAGCCTTACAACGCACATCAAATTGAAGCGCTTTCGTTCTTCTTTTCAATTCTGCTGGTAAGAACTATCATTTTTTTTTAAATTCTACCTTTTTTGGTGTTTTAGCCGCTTTTTCACTGGACTTCTAAGGTATATGCAACCCTTACCATGGGAAATAGGTTTCTTGGGGTGCAGATTTCAATTATTTGGGTTGTATTTGCCGTCAAAACAGTCACACTACTGTGGCAACCAGCAAAAGCTCAGGACATTGCAAGTGAGTGTCACTCCAGTACAGTCATTTGCTGCTGAAACTTACTTTATTCTCATTATGATTACCAAAGGACCTCAGCTGATCTTGGAAACAAACATTTCACTCCTGATACCTGAGTGGTGGAGGCTGTGTACTGACATAAGAACTGCATATGCTTGTGTGTGTGGTAGCAAGTCTGTTCATGCATAATAGAGCTAAAGAGAGTATGAAATCCACAGCTGTAGCTGCTGGGAGATAAAGTGGGCCCACAGAATGATTATGGAGAGAAGAGAGTGTTTGCAGTTGCAAAGAAGAAGGACTATTAAGAGATGCACAAACAAGAATGTGATGGTGAATGACCAGTGACTGGGTTGAAGGGAATAGGTGGACAAGCCGTACTGCCCTTCCTAGAGACTCCAGGCACTAAGGTGCAGATTATGATGACCATGCATGTTGGTGACTCCTGTCTGCAGGTTTGGGGACTCACTGGTAGCTACACTTAGACTCATTAGCCAAAACAAATGTCATTTTCATCATCAGAGTCATCCCAATAGCCAGCTCTTGAAAGAAACAAACTTTAAACATCTACCATAATATGCACTGATACCACTGCTGTGAGCTGTTGTGCTCAAAAAAAAGGCTAGGATATCATAGCACAGGACTCATTTAGACCCCCAGAAAATTTAAAACTGGATGAGGTGTTGTATGTACTTGATCTTTAAATGATGTTGCGCGGTGCCACCCTCTCCATTGAATTTTGTTGTAAAAAGTGGGTACGGTACCATTTGACTTCGGAAAGCCATATCTTGGGGTTAAATATAGGTAACCCAGGCAGTATGCATATCGTTCAATTACTCTAAGGCTGCTCTTTAAGCCTGTATTACTAACTTTTTTCGATTGCAAAATTTTTTTTTGGTTTGGACACGCTACTACTAGTACAAGTAAGCAGCTGAATGCAGCGCCTTACCTACCTGGTGTTCATAAGCCTTGCCCAATGCCGCGGGGGAAAAGACCGTGCCAGCCATGCCCGCTCGCTTGTGTACTGTCGCTTCCAGACCAATGACCGTGGTCTTTGGTCTGGGAACGAGACTTCGTGTGCGCATGCGTACAAAATTAGAAAATGGCGTCCTAAGCAACGGACAGCAGCCTCAGAGTGTTGTGAATGGCTTTTGTTGACCAGGGTGAATTTGAAACTATGAAGACGCTGAGTGGTCGTAGAACTCCGCGCTGTGATAAGCATCAGTTTCGTGCTAAAATGACGGTGAGCACTTAAACCGTTTGCGAGATATCGTTGTTGAACACAGTGGTCGTAACAAGAAAGAAAGAATACGAAAAATGGCACTTTCCCTACCGCACACTTTTGCGTTTAGCTGTCTTCCGCGTTGCTTTTGGCCACTTATATCAGTCTTGCTGTTCACAAAGGCACTCAAAGAGGACGTTTTGGCGCTTACATAAGCTTTTAGCGTGTTTGTGGTGAAGTTATACGGCTTTTGCTTAATATTGTATAAAGACTTAAAAAACATTAAAAATGTAAAAAAATGTAGGGATGGCAAGCCAAAAAGTATGCAAACAAGGTAGGGATAATGCATGAAAGCAAAGGTCAACATATTGACAAAGCCCCATCCCTACATCTTTTTCACACTACAGTTAGACAGTGCATGGGGGTCTTCCTGAAACGTACCACTAGTTCACTCCAAACTTTACTGGCAGTTCATAGCTGTAGCCTCGTTCTCAGGCCACTTCCTAGCTCCTCCCTCATGGCCTGGGAACGAGGCTACAAGTTTACCAACTTTACTGCTGTAGCCTCGTTCTCAGGCCACTTCCTAGCTCCACCCACGTGGCCTTGGAACGAGGCAACAAGTTTACCAACTTTACCGCTGTAGCCTCGTTCTCAGGCCACTTCGTAGCTCCTCCCTCATGGCCTGGGAACGAGGCTACTAGTTCACCAATTTACTGCTGTAGCCTCGTTCTCCGGCCACTTCCTAGCTCCTCCCACATGGCCTGGGAACGAGGAGCATGATCCAGCATTTGTGTCTGGTATAGCCTCGTTCCCAGGCCGTTCCCGGCTCCAGTTTTGATCGCTTGCAGTATAAAAACGGAGGGGAAGGCTGGGAGGAGTCACGTGCGTGACGTCAGGTAGACGTGAGGGTAGACGTGAGGGGGGGCGGTGCCCGACGAAGAATCTCGAGGTCCTTCTTGTAATATCTTGTCCAAGAACTTGAGACTGTAACATTCGAAAGACAGCGTCAATACAGCTCGTTGTATGGTAGACTCGAGGCTGATCAACGCAAAGTTTGTGAATTACAACGATCAGGCACCGCCCCCCCCCCTCACGTCTACCTGACGTCACGCACGTGACTCTTTCTCCCAGGCCTTCCCCTCCGTTTTTATACTGCAAGCGATCAAAACTGGAGCCGGGAACGGCCTGGGAACGAGGCTATGTCTGGTATATGTTTGCCTCGTACGTAGCTACCAGATAGCTACCAAGTAGCTTTTAATACTGCCAACATACTACTTGTAGTGACCTAGACACTGAGCTTGAGTGGGCTGCAGACTAGTCATAGTAATCAGTGTGTAAACTCAAGTACTCATGCACAGCAATAATAACTACATGGATGGGTGCAGATTCAGCTCTCAAGCACCCTGTCTATTACTGCAGTGTGAAAAAGATGTAGGGATGGGGCTTTGCCAATATGTTGACCTTTGCTTTCATGCATTATCCCTACCTTGTTTGCATACTTTTTGGCTTGCCATCCCTACATCTTTTTACATTTTTAATGTTTTTTAAGTCTTGTTTGTGTACTTTTTTTTGTGTGAAGCCCAAAATATGAATTAAGGTGGTATGATAACCTAAACACTCTGTGAAAACATCTGAGCTTGAACTTCACATTACATACTTAGAAGCAGAATAGGTTGGTTTGTTTATCTTAATCCGGTTTACAGTGTTTTTTAACTCACTTGCAGCATGATAATATAGAGCATAAAATGATATAATAAATATGATGATAAAATGATATAATAAATATGATGGTGAATAATGCATAAATATTGTAGTATATGCATATAATAAACCTTCTTGTCCTACTAATAGTATTTGATGTTCATAATAACTTTACTTTTAGTAATCTGCATAAGAGACATTTTATGGTGAGTTAGTTGTTACAGTGTTTTGTCAATGATTAAACTTACAATGGTCCCACTGCGGCCACCTCTTCCACCTCTCCTCCCCCTTCCAGCCCTCCTCCCCCGGTAATGGTAACGCCCCCTTCTCCCAGTGTAGGGGGGTGGAGGGGGGGAGGGTGGGGGTGGGGGCAAGAGGGGAGGAGCTGCAGGACAAGAAGAAGGAAAATCTTGAAGCCTCAATACTTGTACACAGGCGGTATAGGAATGTAATTCAGCGTATACATGCCTACCGTTGGCAGCAGGGGGGCCGGGAGGACCGGCTGGAGGGGCGGCAGGAGGGGCGGGAGGACCGGCAGGAGGGGGAGGACCGGCGGAAAGGGGGAGGACCGGCGGGAGGGGGAGGACCGGCGGGAGGGGGAGGACCGACGGGAGGACCCTCACCAGGAGAAGGAGCTGTATAGCAGAAAAGATAAAGATAGTCTGAAAAGATACTGCGGAGGTAGCATGTTGCGAACAATGCGGAATATGTCGCACATGGAACACTTAAACAGGTTATGCCTACCATTGGGGGCCGCTTCAAATTCGTCGGCGAGATCAAGGTCCATCGCCACGTAGAATTCTATGTAGCAAGGGAATGAAGTAAAGTAATATATAAGTGTACATAATACGTAGCTGTATACACGAGTTTGCTGTGAACACACCGTCGTCGTAGTCTTGGTGGCCCTGAGCCATCTGATCTGGCATGCATGCACACGGTTGCAAAGTGAACTGTTTTAGAAGCAACTGCAATAAAACCTAGGCCTGGACCGCTGCCGCGCGCAAAAGTTGGCCGGTTGTGCGCGCGCGCGCATGTGAAATCTATATACTGACCGCCTGGAACCGTAAACGATCTGGTCCAAAGAAAGTGATCTTTAGTGCGTGTCTTTAAACTTGTAATAATCTGCTGTACACAACACACTTAGAAGGCAATCAACTCATTAAAGGCAATGTCATATATACTACCTACAACAATAAGCAACAGTTCAGAGTATGGATGTCACTCATGCAGCTAACGTAACACTGTAGTGTTCAATCTCTTCTGTTCACTGGATCCCTGTGTAATATTAGTCTTGTGTGTGTATGTGTTGTGGATCATGAACAATAATGTATACTTAATACATTGCATTCATGGATCTCCAACTACCAATCGGTGGGTGTTTAAGGCAAGTATAGTGCTTGGACGGATGTACATCACCACACTAATCTCCTTATTCTTCTTTCAAGTTCTTTGCTCAGTGCATGTACCACTTCTGTGTGTGTGTGTGTGTGTGTGTGTGTGTGTGTGTGTGTGTGTGTGTGTGTGTGTGTGTGTGTGTGTGTGTGTGTGTGTGTGTGTGTGTGTGTGTGTGTGTTTGAATAGCATTTGTTTACTAACTCATATACATGTAGCTACAGAGAGTTTCCTGTCACTACATAACTTCCCCAGTTAGTTATTAGTAAACACAAGTAGTCTCAGACACAGTCTGACCCACTACACCAAAGTTACAACCACAACTATCACTACTGGCAACCAGACCTACAGCAGCTGCCTTACTGGCTCCAAGTGTGCCTTGTTTGGAAACCTTATGACCTTGAGATTTATTGGGTGAGACATCTAGTTACCATAGGTACACGCACAAGACACATACACTGAAGCTACAAACAAATAATAGTTTATTTCCAAATGCTGTTCTGTCTGGGGAATTTGTTGGATGTTACCCCTAGCAACCCACATTATCACCTAGTACCTTCACCCATTCCACTTTGTGTTATTCAAGTTGTAAGATTTAGTTGCTAAGCAACATCCTTCTTATATGCGCAACATCCTGAACAGCAAACACCCGCTACTTACTGGGTGAAGCCCTCCATCCTAGCTGCTCAGAGCTGAGGGTCTGTGGGTAACTAGGACTACGCATGCGCATGATGCCTCGCGCCGCTTCAAGCGCCATGCGCGGATGGGGCGCGCGGCGCAGGTGTCAGGCGTTGCTCGTTTAGTATAGTGGGAGTCCAAAGAACAACGGTAACGTGAAGAGTGAGCCTAAATACCTGGCTTGTCAAGAATCTCCAGTACGTGCTTTCTACTTTTGAACTCTCTGTTGTTCTTCTGTCGCTCTCTTGGCTTTCTACGGTGGGCTGACTTCTTTGCTTTTTTGTTTTTTCTCAGCCGGAGTCAGCAGCCGTCGGCTGCGTTCAGCACTCGTTTATGCACTTCGCTCCGCAAATACGTACGTTGCGAAGGGCCAGTCGCGCTGTTCTCCCCGTCCTCCATCGGCAAGAAATGTCGTCCCGGCTTCGTCGTGTAATGTACGTATCCGATATCCTGCCTGGGCGTGAGCGCAAATTGACATTCCTAAGCGATACCGCAAATTGACATTCCTAAGCGTGACCGACACGTACGTACGTACGTACGCACGTACATTGCGAGAATAGATCCCTCATTCAGAGCCTCGCGCTAATGCGCTCGGCAATTAAGATAAGTGGTGTAAACATGTTCATCAGCTGTTCTAGTCAAGTACTTAAAGTGGCTGCTAAAATAGCACTCAAGGCCACAATGGCAATTAGAAGCTGCAGTGGATTCACAACGGATGTCAAGTACTGCACTAACCTCAGTGAATTTTCAGAAACCCTCACAGGCTGTATAATTTCTGGTATGTAAGAATTAACGTGTGTGTTTGTATGCACAGGTACGTGTGCATGTCTGTGTGCTTCCGACAGTCATTTCAATGAAATTCCAAAACACAATGTATTCTTAGAAAGTTTTGAAAGAAGAGATGCAACTCACATTAGGTGGCTCACTCCATAGAAGTATGTTCTCTAGATTCCTGCATAATTTCTGGTCTGTAATATGGTGTGTGTGTGTGTGTGTGTGTGTGTGTGTGTGTGTGTGTGTGTGTGTGTGTGTGTGTGTGTGTGTGTGTGTGTGTGTGTGTGTGTGTGTGTGTGCATGTGTACGTGTGCATGTGTACACTTCCATCTGTGCATGGTAATAAATGGGTACATGTATATATGAGTTAAAATGTGTGACACACGTAAACTTGTACAATGTTTCAAAGAAAGATACAACTCACTCCACAAGTCGTCAAGTGCCTTACTCCATACAGTACATTCCCTGGACTCCTAAGTATTTTCTTGTCTGTAATTGGATGTGTGTGTCTATGTGTGTATACATGTGACAAGAGGTTGAGAGCCATGGACAGACTGCCTCAGTCAGTCTGTTTCGCTCTGATTGTGAGCTCGTCAGCATGGCGTACTCAGGGAACACAAGACAATAGACACATAGTTTAAAGATATTTACTTAGCACTAAAAACTGGTTGTAAGTGAAACAAAGGATACAGACTGTCTCTTCGCTCTGTGCTGCTGCAGGAAAAAAATTGCCTGAAACGTACAATACATGCATTTAATGTGCACAATTACAGATGCAAAATTTGTTGTCTTGATATGTCAGCGGATGTTACTCACTACACAGGTTTACTCCACCACCCCTGGTTGTGCTTGGGTGTTTCCATGGGCGCCCTGTCCCCCGTGAAAGGAACGTGGCTGCCTCCGTGGGCGCCCTGTCCCCCGTGAAGGGAACGTGGCTGCCTCCGTGGGCGCCTTGTCCCCGTGAAGGGAACGTGGCTGCCTCCGTGGGCGCCCTGTCCCCTGTGAAGGGAACGTGGCTGCCTCCGCAGGTGGTGATGTCCATCTCACATCATAGCTGGCTGCTAGCACACACACCAACATCTGTGGAAAAGAACTGATAGTAGAGCATCAGTGACCACCAAACATTGTGCCAGCATGAAGTTGTACATTCACTCCATGTAGTACTAAACAAACAACCTCAATGGATTCCTAAGGTGTACATGGACTTGTGTCACATGAAAATTCAATGTTATGTAGCAAACTCTGAGATGTAGTTAGGTGTCTACTGTGGTGGACGTAGGACAGGGATGACCCTATCATAATGGAAGTTAGTAATGTTGTACACATAAATTCCATATGGACATGCCGACCTGTTTCTAGTAAACCCTGGTGCAAAACAGACCCATTCCCTGCTTTCGCCACAAGTTGAACGGCTAAAGATCTGAATTGTGAGGAGACTGGCAAGAAGCATGATCTCGAAGTCCGTGCCCCAGCCACACCGGTCCATGTGGTGAGTACTAATGTACCTGGAGACAGCTTCTTGTTGAAGCTGAGCTCGTCTCACAGGATCAGTGCACGGGTCAATGTGGAAGGTGGGGGCACCATAGGTTATTAGGGAGGGGTTCTCACACAAATACCCCAATGCAGCAAGGCGGACGGCGGTGTGGTTTTCTTCTGTTCCAGTTATCTCTTTTGAGATTGCCCTAAAAAGACAGTTTCCATCCCCCAGGACCCTGTCACGAATGTGTGGTGCAATCTCACCACAGCGAACATGTCTCACCCGAGCTGGTGTGGAAAGGTTGTTGTGAACACTCATACCACTGTATGCAGCCAGAATCTGAATTGCACTAAGTTTCCACTCATCTGGAGGGAGTGGCAGATCAATATTCGCACCAAGCTCTTCATATGTGGTTCCTACGTACTGAACATCTGGTGTCCCTGAAGGTGGGTTAGTTGAGAGTCTGGGTCTTTTTGGTGATGGTGGTGGAGATAGGGAGGTTGGTTTACTCTCTGGTGCTGTACGCTTTGTGGGTTGTTTTCTGGTACTGCATTTCTTTGAGGGTGAGAGCGTGACATGCGGTTGGCTATCTGACTTTGGTGGTTTTGCACAATTAGTGCTGGTTTTAGGCTTGGAAATGATATGCTTTTTAGCTTTAGGCTGATCAGGCACAGTACTGCCACTAAGCTTACGCTTAGTGGCAGTACTAGGTGCTGGTGGCAATATGTACAGTGGAAGATCCTTCCTGTACAATTCCCTTAATCGGTTAATTTCTTTCAGACAGCTTTTACTCACCATAATGGACTTAGGATCAAATGCAGTCAGGTACAGCCCCGAGAGCGATCTGACCCTGGAGAGTGCTACATAGGCCATTCCATCACTAAATATTTGGTCAGAGAGGTCTACAATTGCACAATCTAATGACAAACCCTGGCATTTGTGGATTGTCACAGCATATGCCAGGATGAGTGGGAACTGCCTTCTGTATACAAAAAAGTTTTTCATTACCATAAATCTACTCTTGACCATTCGTACATCGAAAGGCTGACTTATGTGATCAAACTGAACAGTCACACGGTTTGGTGCAATGGAAATAACAGTTCCAATAGCACCATTGACTAAACCACGTTTTGTGTTAATGTTGCGACGCAGCATGACCCGTGCACCTACAGCCAGTGAAAGCTTGGCTTCCAACCCTGCCGTCCTATTACAGTCATTGTTCATCTTTTCTAACTGTTCAGCTGGTTTCTTGTTCCACTTACGTGTACCTGCAGTTTCATCCACTTCATCAGTACACACTAACTCGTGTACTTCAGAAGGGAGATAGCTTAGCATCTGTGTGTTAAAATCATTACAGGCTTTTCTTGTAGGGAATAGACACACAGGCGTGTGACCAGATTTCTGAAGCTCATCAAATTTGTCAGCTACAGACACGTCTATTACTCTCTGTTCCAGAGTACGCAGAGTTTCATCAGTTGGGCAGCCACGTCTTACACCATCCAACATTACTGAATATTCTTTGTCTTTTTTCTGTCGTTCATTAATGGTGAGTTCCTCATAAACAACAGTATCTCTCCAAATGTTGACTGATGTTGCACACCCCAGTTTGAATGACAGGGATTTTTTGGTAATCTTCTCAAAGACATTATTTCCATTGACAGGTGGTAGTTGGAGAAGATCACCAACAAAGAGCACATTTTTAGAGCCAAACCACTCATTAGTGCCAAAAAGTTCTTCCAACCTCAGGTGCATGTACGCTAAGTTGAGGCTGGACACCATTGAAACCTCATCTACAATTATGAATTTTACGTTACGAAGAGTGGTTCTCATAACCTTTTGAGAAGCTTTTGGTAGTGACCAATAGGTAGCTGATTTACCTTCATGCTCAATGGGCAATTAGAAGACTCTATGAATGGTATTACCACCTACATTGAAAGCAGCTAAACCTGTGGGTGCTGTAATAGCACACGTTAGATCATCTGACGCCCACATACTGCTGATTAAAGCTTTTATCGTTTCAATAAGAAACGATTTGCCAGTCCCTGCAACACCACTGAGAAACATATGAAGTGGTTTGAATTCACAACTACATTCATTGGCTTCGTGCTGCTGTTGGTGAAGGAGATGGTTATGTATTTTGTCAAACACATGTCTTTGATCTGCGTTTAACATATTGATCCTATCTTCTAAGGACAGATCATCACCTGAATTGACATTCATGTCAAAGACCTCATTCATGGCATTTTTAGCTTCACCTATCAACTGTGGGTCATCATCCTCTTTGCTTACCATTTCTTGTTCCCCATCAGCCTGTCTGGCTTCATTGATTTTCCTAATGCTGGACTGTGCTTCCAACATCTTGTTTAGTTTGGCATGGTGAGCTAAGCTGTCATCGTTTTGTAACCTATGGAATGCTTCCTCAGCTGTTTCATTCTCGAGGAGAAGACCACTTTCCTCTCTAAATGGAGTAAAGAGAAGTAGTAGAGAGTAATAGTAGTCTTCCCTCTGTGCTTCATTTTCGGGATCAAACAGCTTATGATTGGGAAGCCGAGGCTTTGTGAGTTTTCTGTACTTCCTATTTCCATTATCATCTTTACCTTGCCAATCGTAGTAAGCCACAAAGTCATAGAGACAAACATTTTCCAAATTTGCTGGCCTCTGAGGGTAGAATGTGTCTATTAGATTGTCCTCAAAGATCTCTTCACTATCTGGATTATGCTTGGCAATTTCTTGCAACACCTTGTGGTTTATGAGGCGCCTATTTCGTTTGTGAGGCATTGAAACATCTATCCACTTGACAGTGTCAGATTTTTCATTGAGGTGGTCACCGAGCAACAGATCGCTGGCCTCATACAGTCCACATTCTCGAAAGCGTAGACTTCTGATGCCAAAGCTCCAAAGACGGCCATAAATGCTCTTACTTTCGCTAACTTCTTCCCAGATCTCTTGCATGTTACTTCTTTCAGCTTTTGTAACATAACCACTAACATAGTGGGCAAGAGCAAGTGATGACTCTGCCACAAACTGAATGTCCATGTTAGCTTTCCAGAGCATTAGCAAGAGCGGGTTGTAGTCGTTTACTCTGACCTCTGAATCTGAGCGTGGTAACTCATATATCCGCCTTCTAGACTTGAGACTCTCTTGTACGGAATTCAGTTTTGGGTTTTCACACACTTGGCGAGGAAATCCAAACCTGCACCTGGTAATAAACGTGTTGCCACTGCACTTGCGTCTTCGTTTACAATACGCACTACATTTGTGCATTTGGTACCTAGTAACCAGTCTATGTAAGTCAGGGTTGGACTCATTGTCAGGAATCTGACATGTAATCCTCTCCTGAATCCATGCTAGCACTTTGCCAGGCTCATCCTGATCAATAATTGGTGCGTCTCTGATCCAAAGAAGCACATGATAATGCGGTGCTCCCCTGTTTTGGTACTCTTTCTTCCAGTAAAAGTGATCTACTTTACCAAGAACCTCACCTTTGACCAAAACTTTTTGGAAGAAAGCATGGAACTTCAAAGAAATGATATTGGATCCTCAGTACAAAGCCTCCCTATGTCATAGCTGGAAGGCACATTGTTTACCCTTCTTAGATAATTTGTGATATCTTGTGCCTCGTACTCGGCACATGAAAACGTGAGAAAGAAGGTAGGTGAACCCCACTCACGAATCATGCACCGCAGTTCACTTTGCCTTATGAACCAGTACTGTTTGGTGCCGCGGACACTCTGAAGCATTGTGCATAAATTTGCCTCAAGAGTGTCATCAGATGTTTTTACCTGATTTAGTAGTGTACTGACAGTTGTGGGCTGGCTTCTTGTGCACTTTAGAAGATTATATATGCCAGCTGAAAGCTCTCGCATTTCTTTCTGCCATAGCAGGTAGAAGACGTACTGCGGCTCCTTACGGAACCTAGAGTCCTTATTAAGCAGCCGTGATTTTATGTGCTCACTGTGAGACAGCTTGACTGCACGTGGGTGATGTTCACCAAACTTTCCAGTGGGAAAGAGTGTTGGGAAGCACATGACATCAAGATATTGTTGACGATTGTCTATGGGGTCTTCCTTGACATTGAGCAATTTGTATTGCTCTGTGTCAGAATCCGTAGACAATTTGTTGTCTAAGTTTCGGATGGTGAAAGCTTGAAAGCCTTGGATATCATCTACACTTGCCTTCTCCAGCATAGTGCTACTAGCATTCCTCACAACTTCTATAACCTTTGTAGCTGCCTCGTCAACAGATGCATCATCAACATCTACGTATAGCCAGTTTGTTTGTTTCAGTGTTTGTATCGCACTCTTTACAGCATTTACATCCACTAAGGTCCGCCAAACGGTGTTACTTTTTGTGGGCTTCCCATTTACTAAGATAAACAACTCTGGATTTGGCAGAGGAATCTTCACATTGCTAGTAGGCTGTACCTGGTCAAGGGTCTCAAGTGTTTTATTCAATGGCAGTGGAAGAAAAAACAAGGTACCCTTACAGGCTTTAAGGGAATTATACACAGGTACTTTACCTGTGTATGTTCCCAGCCTAACAACTGTCTGATAACATTTTGCTCGCTGAATGAGCTGCTTACTCAAAGAGTCGAGCTTAGCTAGCTCTGGGGGTACTGGGTCTAACTGCAAACCATTTAGGACACAACGTGCTGGTAACTTGTTGTTCCTAATGAGAGGTTTACAATACTTGCACATAAACATGTCACACGCACTTGGGTTCTGTTGTAAAATAAAGCTCTTCAATCTTTCCCAAACCTCACTGCCAAGGTTGTCAGAAATGTTCACTCGTGTGACAGATTTCCTTTGGTGCAGTTGTTCACAGCTGCAGCAAACATGCTCTGGATAATCATTGATTTCTTTCTCTAGCTGACTGATTAGCTTTGCATGAGTAACCACAAGCTGTGACTCTAGTTGTGGAAACACTGCCTCAATAGTGGAATCAGTGCACTGCTCGTACGTTGATTCCACATCATTTGTCAACATAGTTTCAAAGTCTGTCATCTCGGTGAGTTCCATCAGTGCACGGAAGTCACCAGCACACAGAGCTTGGTCAATGTCATGGACAAACACATGACTTCTGATAGCAGTGTGTACATCATGTAAGAATTTTCGCAACAAAGGATAGTGAGTAGCTGCTGCTCTCAAAATCCTAAGTTTACTTTTGCATCCAGTACCAATGGAACAAATCAATGGGTGACCTTTACGGTCTATAGCGAAACCCCCTGAGGTTTTAGTGTAATGTGTACGAGGACACTCATCACATTTATCTAGAGTACGACGCACCTCTTGTATGGAGCACTCAAATGACTGTTTGAACATTATAATGGAGAGCTCTTCGCTTGGGGTTATACCTTTGCATTCATTGGTACACTGCCATTGCTTCCATCCACTTTCCTTCTTAACTTGCTTGGCAATTATGCACTTCCCATTCTCATCAATTGGTATGGCATAGGGCCTTTTCACAAGCTGGTAAGCAGAATCATAAAAGTAAGGCTCAGTAGAAGCTGTATGGCTAGTTTCACCAAAATCTTTTTGTCCTTTGATCTCCAGACTCTGAATTGATCTAGCCATCTTCAGCAAACACCCAGCATGCTCCTTGCGCACTTGCAAAGCTTTGTTGAGTAGCCGTTTAGTGGCTAATCGACAGGCTGTTTTACCCAAAACCCCGCGTGCTTGCTCTGCTAGTGTTTGGTGCTGTTTCTTTAATGCTTTTATCAATGCAAGCCTTGCTTTTGAATTTTCCAACAGATTGGCTTCTATTTCCTGCAGATACATCTCTATTTTAGCAAGCTTTGGCTCACACAGTGAATATTTATCCCTTGCTTTAGCACAAATGCTTTGTTTGTTCTTTGCATAATATTTTTTTGAGTGCCCAATTTTCATTTTTGGGTTTTTGGCATATCTTACACGTGCAGCTACCTTTTGGGGTTTTGGATCATTTGTATATTTGGCTTTAGACCTTACACGTGCAGCCGTCTTTTGGGGTTCTGGGTTAGCTCCATATTTGGCTTTAGACCATGCACGTGCAGCCGTCTTTTGCGGTTCTGGATCGGTTCTATATTTCGCTTTAGACCATGCACGTGCAGCCGTCTTTTGCGGTTCTGGATCAGCATCATATCGTAAACGCGAGGCAGCTTTTTCTACCTCAGCATTTTCCTTATATTTCTGTTTTCGATTTGCCAGTATCCTTGCTTTATGTCTTTCGTAGTACTTTCTATCTTTAGCACTGCACTTCTTGGCACCGTCTTCACTATGTGATCCTGAATGTTGAAGACTTGTGTTGCTCACACCCGGGAGTTTGGTATCGTTTAGGGTACTACTAACCTCATCTATTTTTGATTGCAGTAACATTGATGAGTTATTAATACCCAACAGGCTCAAGCTAGCAGTTGGAAGCTTTGATTGAACACAGGATGGACAAAACCATTCACAACTTTCCTGAGCAGTAAGCAGCAGGTATTCAGCCTCTTCCACGCCACCACAACGAGCGTGTGTCCACTGACTACAGCCATCACACATAATGCCACGCTGGTTCCTCTTAACTGGTTTTTCACATACAGTACACGGGTACTGTACAGGACCAGGGTTGCTTTCAATGTCCCCAGAGGCCAGCAACAGTGTCACAATAACTGCTGCTGGCCGATGAACCCTGTATAGCCTTTGTGGATGTACCCGGTATATACCTCGTGTTTTAAGCCTAAGCCGGTTTGAATTTTTCCAGTCAACAGCAACTACTGCATAGCTATCAAGCATTACATGGCAGGCAAATCTGACCGTCTCAGGGGATTCTCCAGTGATGGTGGTCATTGACGGATCATGGTAGTGGGTTGGAGACAGGCGTAAAATGATGAGCCACACCCACAAACACGTGAGCAAAAAACGCATCAGGATAGGAATAGTATTGGTTAGCTCTATGTAAGAAGGACCACAGTGAGTATATCGTCAAACTATCACTAAAACAAAGTTAAGTGTACTGGCTATTATAGTACACCTGAGTAACAATTTACAGTATGAAGTGGTTTCACTGAATACACTGGGTAGTGCAATAATTATAGATATCGTTTTTAAGCAATTCACTTAGCTCTATGTAAAAGACAACAGTGAGTATATCGTGCAGCTTTCAGTAAAATATATACCTGAGTTATAAACCTTCCGGTGACTACAATTTACAGCATAAAGTGGTTTCAATATAACTCTTTTTAATGCACACTACAATAAACACTTATCTGCAACAGTATTGGCAGTCAGAACAGCCTTTGTCATCGACAGTCAACGAAAGACAATCTCCAAGAACGTCTGAACGATCTCCAAGGCAATGTAAACATACGCATGCGCACAGTCGTACAAAATGGCGTCATGTACATATGGTCGACTAGCAGTGGCTGTGAATAGCTAGTATGGGTTCACTTGAAGATAGGAGGAGGCTGATTTGTCGCAAACTGCGCGCTATGATCAGCATCAGTTCTGTCCTAAAACCATGGTGAGTACTTTAGCCATTCTCGAGATATCATTGTTGAACGTAGTTGTCTTAACAACAGCAACTCTCGCTCCCAGACCAATGACAGCGGTCTTTGGTCTGGGAACGAGACTACGTGTACGCATGCGTACAAAATCAGAAAATGGCGTCCTTCGCAACGGACAGCAGCCTCAGAGTGTTGTGAATGGCTTTTATTGACCAGGGTGAATTTGAAGCTATGAAGACGCTGAGTGGTCGTAGAGCTCCGCGCTGTGATAAGCATCAGTTTCGTGCTAAAATGACCGTGAGTACTTAAACAGTTTGCGAGATATCGTTGTTTGAACAAAAGTCGTAACAAGAAAGAAAGAAAGAAAGAAAGAAAGAAAGAAGAATACGAAAAATGGCACTTTCATGACCGCACACTTTTGCGTTTAGCTGTCTTCCGCGTGGCTTTTGGCCACTTATATGAGTCTTGCTGATCACAAAGGCACTCAAAGAGGAAGCCTGGGCGCTTAAATAAGCTTTTAGCGTGTTTGTGGTGACGGCTTTTGTTTAAGTATTGCATATATTGCGCATCGGCGCCATCCCTACATAGAGGGTATTTACTTTGTTCACCGCGCTTCATGCCCGATGACGTCATGCTGACGTCTGTCGTCTGCCCTGTAGCGCTAGCTGTAGCGGTAATAATATTGGTAGGTGCATTAGCGCGGTACACATTAGGCGGCGGTGCAGTGCAGGGATTCGTCAGCAGTGCTTCGTAGCCGAATGGTTAGGGCATGGTGTTACAGTTAGGGTTAGGGTTAGGGCTAGGGCCAGGGAATGGAATCCTTTCCTTCTTTTTTTTTTTTTCTTCTTTGTAAATGTGGTGGACATCATTTGTTGTGCTCTCCTGGCGCATGGCCTGCATTGTCGATGTACACGTCATATGACGTCATCGGGCATGAAGCGCGGTGAACAAAGTGGATCCCGGAGTCTACCGACTCTCTGATATTGCGCGTCGGCGCCATCCCTACATAGAGAGTCTACCGACTCTCTGATATCCCAACTGATTGGTCCTTTGTTGATATTATTGTCAACACATCTGTACATGCGCAAGTGTTTACAGTAACTTCAACATTATTTACATACAACTGTACATAAAACTGTACTATAGTATGGCAATGTAGTGCACTGTAAACTAAAAATATATACATGGGAGGGAATTATGAGTCATAATTTCTCTTGTAGCCCTCAGGGAGGGAAAATATCACAGTTAAACCCCACCTAGGTGGGACATATTAAATGTTAATCATATTCATACTCCATAAACTGAAGTCTTTGCAGAGCTTTTCATACCTGGTTCTTGGGAATTGTATTGCAGTTTCTGCTTGTGCAAAGTTAAGTTTTTATTGTATTCATACTTTTTGGAATAACCCTTCATTTTAAACGGATTAATTACAGGTGACTTAAACATTCCCCGGTATAAGAAGTATAGAGGAAGTCAATCACTGACCGTTAAGTCTGTTTCCCATGTGTTACACATGGGACAGGTCAATTAAACATTCCCCATGTTCTACACCAGTGGCGGATCTAGAGGGGGTTCCATGGGTTCCATGGAACCCCCCTCTTGAAGGGTTGCCTTCGTGTATACTTAGTAAGTCTGCGCAAACGTTACTACGTACACTACGGCCCACATTTTTTGAAAAGAGAAGCAGACAAGGCATGCAAGACAGTACATTATTAATTTTTTGGTGAGAGCGCTTTTCTGGTAACTAAAATTTTCTTTTTTTCCCGCGCCTCACGGCTGCTTTGCAGCCTCTACGGAGCGAAGCGGATTCAAACACAATGACTAGATTTGGCAGTAGGTCATCCAACTCTTGCTATTTCACCCGAAAACGGCACCAGAAACGATCTCAGAAGGTCTGAAATCAAAATTTTTTCCTGGGGGGGGGGGGGGGGGGGGGGCATGCCCCGACACCCCTCTAGTGGGCGCGCTTCGCGCTTTATTACGCTTCGCCAAGTATAGCACTCAAGTGCACACTGGAACCCCCCCTTTTCAAAATCCTAGATCCGCCACTGTACACGTGGGAAATTTTTGTAAAAAATGTACGACCAGATACAGATACACAATAGTAGCGTGGCCATTTTCTGCCCAGCTAGTCAACACTAAACGGGGCCTGCACTATAGCCAATTAGCCATATATCGAAGTTGGCTGGCTTTATTATCATCTCGCCTCAACATGGCTTCAGTTGCCACCAATTAGCACCTGCACCTGCCGTGGGTCGGCAGAAAACCTAGTTAGCTTCACTTCACTCTACATGCAATAGCTATGCTTATTTTTAGGAGCTGGATTGTACACCTAACTCTGATTCCCTGTTCCACTTTTGCCCTAATCTAGCTAGGCTTCCACACTACGTGTACATAGTGGGTTAGCTCAATGACTTATTTACGGCAGGACAAGCTGATTTGTATTCAAGCTAACTGCATTCAAGTCACCGTTTTCTTTCCACTTGGGGTGCGGTTAGCCTCACAACTATAAAAAATATTGGGAAAAAAATCATTATTGGTACATGTAACTGTTTTTATAGGGTGTACAAATATACAGCATTTTTTTCACAAGTCAAGGTTTACTTCAACAACATCAGCCAATATTAATTAGATAGTTAAAGGGAACTTAGTCATAGTCATTAGATTTAGCTGCCAGAACTTAAAAGTATCCCACTTATCACTGGTGCATACTTGTGCTTCTGCATGTGAGTAATGCGTATCTTGCAGTTTTGACATAATCAGGGCTCGTTGTTTCATATCCTGATAGTACTTTATGCGTTGTGGATAGCCAGGTTTGCCTTATTGCCTCTCTGATTCAATAAGCAGATCAATATATTCCACTTCGGAAAGAGGGTTGGGTTTCAGAGCAATCTCATCTAACCTCTGCATGGATTCCTTTGCTTCGTGAGACATTTCAAGTACTTTCCCTTGAAGAAATGCCAGGTGATCTTTCATATTTGCAATCATAGTCTTCACACTGGACTTTCCACTCAATGCCTCATAGTACCGACTCTTCAGGTGCTCGGAAGTCCTGGTTTCAGTCTCTTCGTACACTTCGTATCGAGAAGGAACATTTACATGCACCCTCCAAGAGCAGCGTCCCGGGCAAATTGAACATTTGGCATTATGTGGATCACCTTGGTTGACCATAGCAGTACAGCAGTACTTGTCTTCATCAAGAAGGTAAGGACAGGGGTAGTGACAAGTGAAATTGCATTCAAGGCAGTTAGTGACAAAAAGACCACTGCCACTGATGTCAACACTTTTCATCTTGCTGATTTTGACTTCATATGAGAAATCTTTGTTTGCCAAAATATCCAACTCACGTTTTATTAGAATGGCCTCTTCTTGCTGAAGTTCATTGATCTTTGACAAGCCAGTATTTATTTTTGCTGGAGACCTTGAATGACCGTTTCAAGTCTCTGACGCTCCTCTAGCACTTGTTTGGTTAGCTGCAGACTCTTGGGCTCTACAGTGGCAAGTTTGGTGAAGAATTGCTGGAGATTTTCAGAGCATAATTTCCAGAACATTTCATCAAAGTTCATATCTTCATCACAATCTTCACTCTCGCTGAATAGGGAACAGTTATTGAATGTGAAGAAGCTTGTGAAAGGAATTTCAGCCGCTTTGACTGCACCAACTACTGGAGGTTCAGGGCTACCATCAGCAAAAGTAGCCATCAAGAAAATATTGCCACGATGTCTTTGCCAAAGGTTGACAGAATGGAGTCATAGATGTACTTCTGTGTTGGTGTCAATCGTGCAAGAGCAGACTGAGATATAAACCCTATGCCATCCAAATGATCAATGCCATTCTCACCAGGGAGGGAAAAGAACTCTTTGATTTGCATTGCAATTTCCTTGTCTCGTTCTAATCTCCAAAGCCTGGCGTGTCGACAATGGTCAATGTGAAGGGAAGTTTCGAGCCTTCCATCCGGTGAAATGTGTAGGCAGTGATCCACCTAGTTTGGCTGTGTGCTTCAGATGTGTTACTCATCTCAGCTTCCATGAGGAGCTTGAAGCGAAATTCATCTTCCCAGTGAACTCCCATGATGTAATTGGCTATGCTGTGGATCATGGTAGTCTTGCCAGCTCCAGTAGAGCCAAGAAGAAGGATAACCTTCTCTGGGGATCGATCTTTGGGGAGTGGCTTACTGATGTGAAACTTTGCAATTCGTTGCTTTTCATTCATCACTACTTCTCGCATCAGCAGCCCTATATATATACAGCTGGGGCCCATCCTCAATGCAAATCGATTTAGCTTGCATTTTTTGGCCAAACTAGGTGTGTGTCGCTGAATCAGTGGAACTTTATTCCAGCGGGAAACTGTAGGGAATATAAGGAATATGACCAGATATACATAACAACATTATCTGTCACCTGAACCTAGTAACTCAACTCATTTGTAACAAGTATTTGCTCTATACTTATAGTTAAAAAATGGTGCAGGTAACTATCCTTATATCCCCATCAAATTTGTATCACGGCTTTTCAGTAAAAGCAAAAGGAGAACTTTGCATGTAATACAGGACCACCATAGACATCATATCTACCAGTAAAATGCAACACAATACTTGTTGTTATCACTATTGTTTGTGTGTAATTGAAGAACCAGGAACATGCAAGACAGTGGTGGATCCAGGGGGGGGGGGGGTTCTGTGGTTGCCATGCAAACCCTCTTTGCCAGCACCACTGCAGTATTTTACCTACCGCTGGTAGTTGATCACACACATGCCAAGCCCACCCAGAACGCAAAAAATCATTAGCAGCATCCTACAAGAACACTTCCTAAAAGCTGAAAGTCGTGCCGGTAAAATTTTTTGTGGTTTGCAAAAGAAATCACTTTAGTCTACACATAATTCAGGCATTTTCTCAGACTCAGAGATTGCATGCACTAGCAAGATGGCTTGTGAAGTTCCTTACTACTTCCATTGCTCTGGATGAACTTGTGCATGGCGCTACCTCATACAAACTCGCATGCCCTATATCGTCACTCTCGACATGTACTACTATGGAACCAGCTTGTACCATGACATGCATGAATTGCATTTGTACTGTGAAGATACCCTGCACACCCTTCAGAGACTAGTGGTATTTGTGTCCCAAAAATAGCCTCATAAGCAATCTCAGAGCCTCTACAAATTTGCCTGGGGGAGCATGCCCCCAGACCCCCCTAGCTCATCTTGTTGCTAAAGTTTCAGAGAAAGAATACTGTTGTAAATGAGAGAGTCGGTAGACTCTCTATGAATGGATGGCACGGACGTGCAATATATGCAATACTTAACAAAAGCCACATAACTTCATAACAAATACGCTAAAAGCTTATTCAGTGTGGCCGCCATTTTTTTTCCTGGGTCATCCGTACATATGGGGTATTACCGTACGCCATGATATGCACAAACAGAGGAGGCTGGACTACATTTTTTAAAGTCACTGCTGAAGGAAGCCTTGAAACATGGCTTTGTGAGTTGCCGAACAGTGGTGTGCCTGCATGCTTATTGGTGGGGCTGGAGCAAGAAAGAAACATGCAAAACACTTGTTCCTCAAATGGGGTCCTCCTCTAGCAGTGAGGCCATCCAAGCTATTGAACAACAAATTGCAAATCCAGGATCAGATGGAACAGTTTGCCAAATTGCAGGCACTTGTGACTTTTCAACTACTAGAAATGGGAACTTTCTTAGTTTGTCAGCAAGAGTTAATATGATACTGGAAGTTTCATTACCTCAACAGCTGCAAGAAGCTGAAGACAAGCCTAATTTTAATTGCAACATAACAAGTAGGAGCTTCTTTCAAGGCAGTACAGAGGAGTGTTTATCGATCTTCTTACATCATACGTGGTTTTGATGAAGATGGTACTTCAATATAATAACTCAGAGAGATATTTTATTCACTCTGTGTAAAGAATAAAACAACAGAAAGTGGTATTCAGCAGTGGTTCTCATACAACAACAAAACGATGCAGAGGTCTTCAGAGAAGACAATACCCCATGCTATTTTACTTGCACAAATACAGACACATGGCAATAGTCAGCTGTATACATGCAGCTAACTTTAGCTGTGTGTGACAGCTAGTTATAGACAGGTGTCTGAACTGGTATGATACGACCCATGAGGTAGTGCGGAGTCTGTCTTCTCTGGAGGCCTCAAGTTAATGTTATAAGCAACTGGGTGACTTCTTACTTACTAAAATGAAAGGCACTGAAGTGCCAAACCCTCGGCGCAGCAGTGCATGTGATTGTACTTGTGTGTTAACTAGAATCGATCACTGTCTCATGAACAATAGTATCATGACGTTTGCTCTCGAGTTGATATGGCACGCTTTTTGATATTAATTCGTTTCTAACTGTCTGTCCTCAAATCTGTTCTGACAGCTTGGCACTTGGGCCTAATATTAACACAGTGCAGTACATTGCGGTTATTTGACATCATGCAACCTACATTGCTATGCAATATGACATTGCATTGTGGTCATTACATCTATACTATATTTAGAGCAGCAATACATCATTGTTACTATTTATACACACATGACACAGCACAGTGACTAAGTTATGACTTAGCAATAATAACTATCTCATGCTTACTTTGTGCATTCTATCTCGCTCTTTCCTCTGCACAGTTTGCTCAAAGGTTTCAGAGTCTCTCATGCTTGCCATGCGCATTCTGTTTTGTTCCTGCCTATACAAAGTTCGCTCACGAGTTTCTGACGCTCTTTCACAGGCCTTGTGCAACTTATCTTTAGCTTTCCTAGCTGATTTCACACTATCTGATTCTACTGATCTCATACGTTTCATAGCTTTCGCTCGCAAACTACACTCTGTTTTTCGTTTGTCTTCCGTCTTACAGGTACAGCAGCTGTACACTGCGGGCATACCTTTGTTGGAGGCATACATACTGCCAATGGCCAATAATCGAACTCGCAAAGAACGTCTCTCCCAAGAACAAAATCGCCGCTAGCCACGTGGTCCAGATTCATACGCATGCGCGTTTTCCGCGGAGTAAAAAATGGCCGACTTATCATGTAGCCGTACCAACAGGAAACACTCTAGCTTCGCAACGAAGCATTTTCAGAGAAAATCGCTTAAACTTTTCGACCTTCATCCGCCGCTGAGAAGGTTAGTATCGTTTGTGGTACGAATAATCACGTATAAAGTGAGATGTTGAGTAACAGACATACAGACAGACAGACAGACACACAGACCAAGTACCGTAAAGTTCTTATATTGCACGACCCATAGGGCATTGGCATACAGAGAGACATAGTACATGGTATACTATAATAAAATATATTATATAGTGAAAAAAAAAAGGGGGTGGTGATACACAACTTAAGTGCCAGGAAAAATAGTGTTTAGTTTTGAGTTAGCAACGGAGAAAATAATGTCAACATCTGCCTCCCTTAGAGCTGAAATGATTTCTTCACATGACAGATTGTTCACCACATCAGGATGGTTTGTGCAAATGTGATCGAACCACAGTGAGTCCTTGCTCAGAGAGGTACCACAGGATCGACACGAGAAGTTTTCAAAGACTTGACGACTAAGTTCTTTTAGCAGAGATTGCATTCCACATGTCCCCTGCACACCACGATCTAGAGCTATGTCCCACAGCCGACACCAGGATGTAGTTTCAGCCACTGTGGCTACATATTTGGCTGAGGGGTGGGTAACAGCAGATGACAGTAAGACCTCAAAGTCAGACTTTATGATGTCTGTCTTCATCGACTTAACCGTGGTAGGGGCATCCTCAGGGTTCTTCAAGCACAGTGAGAGAACGTTGGTGTTTAGATCTGACTCCAGCATCTGGCACTGTTGTACAATGCCCACATTATATACATCCACGATTGCTAGAGAGGTGAAGATGCGACTGCTGATAATATCATCTGTGTTAGCTAGCAGTTTAGCAAGAAAGGTGAGTTTGCGGATCAAGATGCGGGTGGCTACTGAGGGCCACTGCAGACCCAATCTCACTACCTTTTTGGAGTGGTACTTTGGTAGATGGAGGATTCTGCGCCCAATTTCACATTGAAAGCTTTCTAGCGTCTTGATGGTAGTTGCATCCAGGAGCCAAGTTTCACAGCCATATAGGAGGATGGGTATAATGCATGCCTCAAAGATGCTACGACCAGAGAGGGGGTTTAGGCTTCCATGAAAGGCACCAATGTCACCAAAAGCAAAGAAGGCTTTCCTGGCCTTGCTAATGTTCTCCTGGACAGCACGAGAGGCTGACAAGTTGTACTGCCACCAGACTCCCAAACATTTAACAGCAGGGGTAGTTGAGATTTCGACACCAGCGATGTTTAGTTTCTCTTGGTCCTTGTATTGTCGTCCTATCCTTACAACTTCGAGCTTGGATGCGTTGAGCTTTAAGTTGGCAGTTTTAGCAAAATTGCAAATGACATTTGCTTGTTGGCTTACAGCATCTTTAGATTCGGCAGTGGTTCTCAGGTCATCAGCGTGGATTGCAGCACCCACATAGGTCTGGCACACAGACAGACCAGGTTTCTTCTCTTTTAGCTGCTTTAGGAGTTGATCCATCACAGTCAGGAATAAGGTAGGGGAGAGGACCGAGCCTTGCTTCACTCCTCTTTCAACAGTGAACGGATCAGACAGTTTGTTGTGAACACGGACACGACTGGTGGAGTTGGTGTACCAATTCTTAATTAGTCTCCAAAACTTTCCGTTGACCCCGATGTTAAATAGATGTTGTAACAAAATAGGAAGCTCCACTGAATCAAAGGCCTTTTCGATGTCAAATAGACATAGGTAGGGCTGCCCGCCATCTCGTAGGTGGTTGGTGAGGGTCTCTTGAGTAGCAAAGATGGCATCTATGCAGGAGATACCCTTTTGGTAGGCTGTTTGCAGCTGATCTGGAAACCCATGTTCTTCTAAAAGCGAGGATAGTCGCTGCAGAAGGATGATTTCAAGAAGCGTTGACAACACAGAGGAGAGAGTAATCCCTCGATAGCTGTGAACCAGTAGAGGATCCTTTCCCTGCCTTTTGTAGACAGGAATAACCAGGCCTTCCTTCATACAATCGGGAATCTCTTCAAGTGTGAGGATGCGGTTAAAGATCTTCTTTAGCCAGATCTTGAGAACCTCACCACCATATACAATGTGCTCTGGAGTGAGTCCATCAGGCCCACCTGACCCTCGCTGCGCATGCGCGCCGAGGGTTAAATATGAGCATACCTACTATACCGCCTCACCATTAGGTAGCGTCATAATAACAAATAACAGGGTCACACAAACCATTCTATAAGTACACGTGTATAGTAAAGTAAAAGAAGGCCTTACACTAATACACTCACTAATGGGTCTTGGGTTCACCCTCTATGTCTCCTCTCAATAACAGCTGGAGTCTTCATCTGTCTAGCTATCAGTAATAACTGGACAGAAGAAGTAAATTGTAATGCCACTTATAGTCCACATAGTTCAATGGTTCACAAGACACACATACAGTCCATAGTAGTTAATGACAGGGGTATGTCTACTGTATTGACTTCCAGTGTACACTCATCAGAGGCAGCATTCTTGCATGAGGAGAAAGATATTTGTGGTGGGAGGATAACCTCCAGTGGCAGAAAAAACCAGCATGGCATTTTGCTTGTATCATTCAACCACAGATTGAACTTGGGTTGCTCTAGTTGCAACAGTTAATGACAGGAATCTGTAATGACTTTATTACATTAGCATAGACTCACCATAGTAGAGCCTTTGGTTGGGCAACCATAATGTCATCTGTTCCATGTTTTTATGGCATCCAAGATGATATGATGTGTGTACATGTGTTAATTGCCAGCAGAGCCTTGCATATAGGTGCCTGCATCAAGGATACTGGAGTTCTCAAGAGTCGGTGACTGTCAGGTGCAGCCTCTTCAGTGGCCCCAACCTGGAACCAGAAGAAGTGTACCATCTCTGTGGTACCAAGTAGAGACAATTGTGTCATGAAATCCATAAGTGGTTTTTCCAATCTTTAGTGTCAGGTTTTGCACGGCTGTGTAAGGACTGCTACTTGATTTGATGAAAACAAATTTTTGTTTCAGCAGTTTCACTAACCACTGTAAATAAAAACTTTTAAAAAATTACTTTCAAACATCATTTTTGCCGTATTTTATTCTACACTATGCCCACCATTGGAGGTACCAGTATTTTACAGGGTAGCGTCTGGTTTCAACAGAGGGTGATGTCCACGTAGACCTAACACTGCTGCATCGCAGGTTCAACTGTATGAGACAATCTGCAGTACACATCAAAACTTACTACTGCCAAAGTGCTTTTGATCACTGTGAGAGTAGTGTTATCACTGCTCAAAATTATCCTACTACCAGGAGTCAGCTTGTTGCCATTGCGGTACCAGGTCAGGGCCCGGATGTCGATAGTATATTACATATTTAAGATGTTCACATCCATGGTCCCCACTTTCATTATGTTCTGATCTGTGACTTGATGAATACCAACAGTAGAAAGTTCATCCTAAATTGTGTTAGTGTGGCGGTGATGTGCTATACAAAAAGTCAAATAAATATGATGCGATAATTCAGTGTTTTGTCTGGTATATAAATTGAGGGTTGCTCACACTTGTGTGAAAGCACAAGTTTTTCCAATGTTGCATTGTGTTTCAGGCTCTCAGTTAGTTCTGAGATACCCTCGACACCAACACTTTCATCACATAGTTTTAGTGTCTTCAAACACTGACTCATCTTAAGCATAGTAGCAAAAGCAACTGCACCTTGTAATCCAATTAGATTGTTACTAATGTCAAATTCTCTTACAGTGAAATTCTTTTCCAATGCCTTTGCAAGACAGACAGCTCCTTTTTCCTGGATACTGCAATGTTTGATGACAAGTTTGGATAAGCTATTGTTCACAGCTAACATGTCAGCAAGAGCAACTGAACCTTCTGATCCAATTGCATTGTGACTAATGTCAAACTCACTAACAGTGGAATTCGTTTCCAATGCCTGTGCGAGACAAACAGCACCTTCTCCCCCGATACTGCACACTCTCATGTTGAGTTTTTTTAAACTCTTGTTTATAGTTAACATGCCAGCGAAGGCAACTGCACCTTCTGATTCAATTGGATTGTCACTAATGTCAAACTCATATACAGTGAAATTCTTTTCCAATGCTTTTGCCAAACAGACAGCAGCTTCTCTCTCAATACTGCAACTACACATGTTGAGATTGGCTAAACTCTTGTTTGTAACTAACATGCCAGCGAAAGCTTCCGATCCAATTGGATTACCCTTAAGTGACAGGGTTTGTAGTTTGGTAGTGGTGTTTTCTTCTAGTGCCCTTGCTAGGTGTACAGAATCATTACACTGAATATTGCAAGACCTAATATCCAACTTCTTCAATATGGTGTTTATTTTCAGCACTGATGCAAGGCTCAGTACATTCTTTGCACTGAAATTTGAGCCTCCGATGTTCAGTTCTTCAAGGGAGGTATTGTGAGGAAGTCCCTCCATAACCAACTGCATTTTGTCATCAAGTGATAAATCATCAAGTGAGTACATATTATTGCAACCAACATCAAGCACTTTTATGTACTTGGAGCTAGCCAGCAATCCACTCAAAACCTTGCAGTCCATAAGACCAATATCAGTCGAATGCAAGTTAAGTTCTCTGATGTTGCTAAGTTTATCGAGAGATGTGACAAGATTTACTGCACCTCCACTGCCAATGTGGTTGCAACTAAGGTCCAGGTACTCAAGGTGTTTCAGCAAGTCAGTATGTCTAGATAACAGGTCACATGATCCTGGTGTAAGCGAACCATTTGTAAAACCCAGATGTGTCAGATTGTGAAACACTAATATTTGCGACATGTTGTCTACTAACAAATGTATAGCAGCTGGATCAGACTCTATTAACAATAATACCTTGATTTTTCCTGTTGATGGCAGCAGATACTGGTTCTGTTGTAGGTTTAATACTCTCAAAAATATTTCAACAAACTCCAGCTTACATCTAGCTAACTCAAGTTTCCAGTCGCAATTACTGTGGGCAATGCAAAAGGCTAGAACATACAAATCAAATGGCCATGCTCTATGACAGATGTGACTAAAGCAAACACAGTCAGAACCAAGGGCACCAGTGATTGCTGAAGGATCTTGAGACTCAAAGAGCAAGTGTAGAATTTTAAGTTCAACAAAGTTTGTTTCACCCTCTATCTTTGAATATGGTTTAGCCTCACTTGCAAACCCTCTCAGATTCCACAAGTCTCTACCCAATTCAATGAGGCCTGCTTAAAATCTCACAACCTCTTCCAACTTTACACTTTCAATATGGTCTTCCATGAATGCTACCTGCTCGTCCCTGCTCTGCTGGGAAATGTGGTAAGCTGCTAAATACTCTTGGAGGGTTAAGTGAAGGAAGTTATATGAAACAGAAGCCCCACTGTCCACATAAAGCTCTGAACAGGTCTGCATCAATCCCAGGGGGTCAAAGTCATTGGGAAGGTCCTGGAAGATAAGCTCAGTCTCAGCACTCATGATTCCTGTGTATGCTATTTTACAAATCTTACAAAACTGCTCATACATAGGTCGGGGAAAATCCTTGATATTTGTACATGTATCCTTGTACTCCACCTTATCTTTCAAATAGCGGAGCAGTAGGGTTCTAATCAGGGATGAGTAAAGCTGGGTCATGGTTTTGGGAACAACTACACCACTTGACTTACAAGACTCATAAACATGAGTCACTACAGCTGAGTTGAGTGGAACATACATCATGCTGTGGATGTGGGGATAGAGGGAGAGATACTCATTGAAATCTGATCGTGACTGTTCATCTGAGAAAGCCCATAGAATGTATTCATCTATCTCTTTCTTACCAAAGCCTAATATCTCAATTCTGCGAGAATTCACACCATTACACAATTGACGAAGCTCTGCACTAGCACTAGGTCTGGTGGTCAAGATCACAGTTACCTTAGGAAGTTCTTGCCCCCTAAACAGCCTAACAAAAATGGAATCCATCCTTCTTCTTGAGGCAGGAGCCTCATCAAATCCCTCAAGAATTAGCAAAAGCCCATGGCCACCTATAGTGAAGATATGGTCAAATATATCAGATTGTAGCTTTGAGTGTGGATGGTAAAACAGTTCAGAAACGCTTTTAGCCTCCTGCACCCTCTTATCTCGAAATTTCAAAAGGACTACTAGAGAATATTCATTGAAAAGCTGGTGCTGGCCCCACTTTTGACATACCTCCCATGCAAATGTAGATTTTCCAATTCCAGGAGCACCTTCAATTAAAAGTTGGGTCACTGGGTATGGAGTACCATACTGGCAGTTTGGTTGCAAGATTTCTGTCATAGAAATAGGAGCCTTCCATTCCAAAATGTCATCTATACACCCACGAATAGTTTGCTCCCTGAATCGTACCAGATCTGTTCTGTTAGCATAGACATTGTCAATCACTGCTAAGTTGACGTACTTACATGTGTCCAACTGAGGCCACTTGGTGCAAGTTGCATGTTGTTGTGTGTAGAAACCTCTAAGAAATGTAGCATACTTTTCCAGTGGGTTGTCAAGGGGAGGAGGATGGGGAGACTGGGGCCTGGTTGGGTTGTACGGGGGGTTACAAGTGTAGATAGGCTGAACAGGGTCTTGAAAATGGGTTTGGCAACAAGGAGGGAAGGGAGTTTGGAGTTGAAAGGGAGAAGAATGGAAGGTGGAAAGTTGGTGGTACCCACCAAGTGAGGGAGGTGAATGCTGGGGAGAAGGATGTTGGTAAGAATGTTCAGACTGAACAGGCATCTGGTAATGGGGTTGATAATGAGGAGGAGTTTTACTAGTAAGTGGGTGAGCATGTTGAAGGTGAGGTGGGTTGGGAGAGTGGCGGGAAGGTTGGTAGTATGAAGGATAGGTAGGCTCAGTGTGTTGGTAGCTAGGTTGCTCCAGTGGTGGTTGGAAGGGAGGATAGAGGGGAAGTTGACAAATATGTGGTTGAACATGAAGTTGGTGTTTGCGGGGATGGTGGTGCCATACTTGAGGAGGAGAATGAATGGATGGGTGGTAGAAAAGATGGGATGGATGTCGGAAACTAGAATGTTGAACCTGATGTTCAAGATGGCAGTGAGAAGGATGTTGACTGTGATGGTGTTGATGGTAAACCTGTCTAGGTAGTGCCACTGACTCGCCACACCCTAAAACAATTGACATACTGGAATCTTGATGTACACATTTACGTTTCACTCCTGGGGTACTTAGTTCCTCACGACCATCTCTTGATTCAATTGAGCCACCTCCTCCATGTGCACCTGTGTTTGTACTCAAGAGTCCTCCTGTGTGAAAAAAGAAAGGAGGAAGTGTGAGTGCTGGGGCGTACTTGCACTCTCTTCAGTACAAAACTAGCAACAATATGTTAATGGACCACTACCATCATTCCAGAAATTCATGTGGTATTTTATTAATGTGAACTTGACAAGTCATTTTGCCATTGCATTAACATTTGCAATCTAGAGAATATGGCTGGGTAGAATGCACCCTTTGTGTGCTTTTGTGGATGGGCAAAATGAGCAGCTGAATTCTCCAACATTTCTAACAGCTACATCCCACATTCTACACTGCTCAAGCTGTGGTATTATTTAGGCCTAGAGGTTCCCTCCCCTGCCAATTCTTGTTTTGTGTTTACAGCTTGTCAAAAATCTAAATATATCAACCTGGTTTGTTTTGGTTTTTGGAAATGCTTTGTCAACAGGCCTTATAGCTATATATCAGTCTAGTAATCACATTCATGGATGCACACTGCTGTAACTATCATTTCGTTATGTTGTCTTCAATTGCGTCACTTCACATTTATAGCACTTTTACTCAGAAGCCCTAACTTTTTCCAAATTGCATTTTAACCACACAGTATTTACCATACTCACACGTTAAGTGCATTTTGCTTATAAGTGCATGTTTGCTACCAAGCGGTGGTTTGCATGCGGTCAGTCTGTAAGTATTATTTATAACACACTTAGCTAACCATAAGTGTTTTAATTTGCGCGCGCGCGAGGATGATGCAATAACGGTCTCGGTTACGTAATGCACTCGCCTTCGGCTCGTGCATTACGTAACCGAGACCGTTATTGCATCATCCGAGTGCGCCAAATTAAAGCACGTGAGGTTAGCTACGTGTTATTATTGCTGATCACGTGACCTTCAGCCAATCAGGTGGCGGGTTTATTGTTGCTGAGTCATTCCAAACGTTCGAGCATTCGAGAGAGCCGTTGTTTTGTGAATGGCTCGAAAGGGCACTTGTACGTCGTGTTATTGCTAGTTTAGGTGAGCAAAAAGGTAGACATAACATTGGGAGCTGTTTTATAGACAAGGCAGTGGCCTAATGACTGGTGGATTCGTGTCTGGAGCGCGTGGGTTGCCGCTCAAATTGATTTCCTGCACCTTAAGTTCGTTGTCGATGCTAGTAGACTTGCTTACTGGTTGGGGAAGCGGGTAGACGTGTCACAGAAGTCCGAAAAGACGGCACCAAGTAAGCTAACACATCGTAAGTACTTTCCGTATTCGTGTTTTTTTTTTTACTTGCTTCTGTGCCGTTTTAAAGCATTTCCATGGAGTGAATAGTAGACTTGGCATCCATTCTTTAAGCGCAAACGACACGCGCTTTAGCACTTCTCAATGACATTGAAGGCTTACCAGCCCGTTCTGTGTGGACACGCGTATGTGCGCAGAAACAACCAGTTTTAGTACTTTCAGTCGGCAATATACTTCCATGCACGTCGTTTTGCCTGTATTTCATGACTTACACTTGTGGAAATCACTCAAGGTTGTACTTTGAAAAGTGTGCACTAACAACTTAAGGTGGCACGGTCGTCACTCGGCGGAGGTTAACGAAAACATAAACCTGGGTTACAGTCAGGACCAGGGTTACTCCTAGTTCCAGGATTAGGGTTTGCTTTAGGGCAATCTTGCTTTGCCTAATTTTAAAAAGGGTTTTAGTAGCTCATTAATATATTCATGAACCCCAAATTGCCACTCGATGGACACATCTACACGCTCACTGTAGGTAGCGTCCCAACCACCAATGTATCTCAAAACAATCTATGCCAGCTTTTGTTCAAAGCTACTCTCAAAGTCAGGCTAGACTCATGTTTGTCACTACTCTTGGAATGGACAACTTTGACTGCACCAAAATGAATGCACATTTTAAAAAATTCACAGCTTGTCTACAGGAGGGGCTCATTCACGAGTGGAAGCAAGCATTACTAGCCCCACCTCTCTCCCTTATGTCGCTAAACAACTCACGGCTCTGTTCCACACACAGCCACCGTTCAGCTACCTTGGCTGTCAGACTGTAGCACCAACGATAAATTGCGTATTCTAGTTAAAGCCCATCCCAGCACTTGAAGCACCTGGCCACGGTCACCAACTAGGCTAGGCATACGGCCGCGAGACCTGGGCCTACTCAACAAACACAGTCTTGGCCACTGTGGCCTTTCTGCTTCTTCTAGACGCAAGCTTGCTTTCACAAGCAGACATTACGCACTACTCACAGCTACTGACACTACAGCACTCTACTAAACTCCTTCTTTTTTTTTTTTTTTTTTTTTTTTTTTTTTTGTTTAAGTCGAGCTAAGCTTATTTTCAAAGTTCCGACCACCACATGAAGGGTGCCGCCAGGCCACATCTTAACTAACTTAATTATAAACTGATTATTGGATGGCAATGCCGACAGGAAACGGGGAAAATCCCCAATTTTACGGACCGTGAATGGTTTGAGACTCTCAAAACGGACTGTGCGCTAAAATTTTAACAAGACAAAGAAGTCTATCAGCTTGGATTCCAGGTTTGTTGACCTTAAAAATCCAGGGTACTGTGCCACCTTAATGCACACTTAAGTGTGCGCAGTCACCTGACCAAATTCTAAACACCTGATCGGCTGAAGGTCACGTGATCAGCAATAATTCTTAATAAAGCACACACTGTATGCACCTCACTGTTAGGCACTCATTTCCTTCCTGTGGAGATATAAATGTATGCGCTTGACAACACGTGAGTACAGTATGATGGAATAGACTAACCTAACAGCCTTATCAAACTCCAAGACCATGCCAAATCATGGGTCATTGATAAGCTGTTGGTTCAATGACACGACAACAGTTTACTTAAATATTTGTTCAGATTTAGGTAACTCTGAGAGGGAAGCTCACAGGGTGGATCCAGCTAATTATGAAGGGGTGCTAAACTGCTATGGGTAGCAGCCTGCTAGAGGGTGTGGAGTATGCACCCCCTTATGAAAATCGCCTAATTCTTGAGACTGTCAGAACACACTTCCTATTTACTGTCTATCAAGATGTGATGATTGTCTTATAACCAGACTCTTTCTTAGACTCTGGGAACAGGCCATAATCATCAGCCCACAAGCTTTGTTTCTTCCTTGAAACTCAAGATAGAAAGAGGGTTTTTGAGATCGCAGGTGATTTATGTCTTCACCCAATTATGAAACACTTACTTTGCATACTTTCAACTAGTAACTGCATTGAAGGATCTTCCTTCAAAGACAACAAAAACACACCAAACATCTTTGGGTCAGTCTGAATCTGCATCTCAACAGCACTCAACAATACACTGTTCTTCTCTAATGTAGAAAGACTGACTATATTCATTTGTCCCTTCACTGCAGAAGTGATGACGCTTCTAGTAAACAGCCGGATAGCCAGAGAGAGTGGGTCTTGGATGGCATAATATAGTCTGTCATAGTGCTCTCTGAAGGTACAATATTCTGGAGTCTCTTGAGGTGAGTTTGTTGCCATGATTCACAGAGGCGCATCCTTCTAACCTGACAGCTGAATCTGAGTAAAAGAGATTGGAACTTTTAGCAAACACACAACAACTTGTAGCTTGACAATAAAGTGAGGCAGTTAACCATTAAGCTACAGTCACTTACTTGTTGCTATTACAGAAGCATTTGCATATTTTTGATGGGGGTGGATAAATTCGAGTTCGAGTTGCCTCCACGGTTTCCGGTGCGCACTGTAAAGAATAATCTTGCTAGCCAGATCCGGATCGTTTTATGTCGTATTTGTTTGGTCCAGTTTGACTTTCAAGGCTAGACAGCGAAGGGTTGCAGGTGTGCGCACAGCCCGCTTCTGACTGAGATTCGGCGAGGACTAGTGTTAAGGGGTGTGTGTGGCTCAATGCAGTATACATGTACATTCATGTTTGAGAAAATTACTGAGTGCAGTTTGTTACTACAACACCTCAGCATTTACTGCAATGACAAACATTCTCTCAGCAATCTTTACTGCCCTATGTAGTACCTACCACCCCTAAGATTTTCTGCAGCCAAGCACAACATCAGCCATTACTGTATTGCTCATAATAAATTTATAAACCTATAGCTAGTAGGTGTACACCTCTGCATTTATTTTTGTGAAGTCAAGCACAATGACATCTAACTCTTTTTTGCTTAAGAGTAGTGCTACTTAATTTCACAGGCCAGACTCTCCAGTGTGAGTCCTGCCTGTGAGACTAGCCATTACTCCAGTCACGTCCACTATTCAGACTGAACTCAGTAATTTCTGCAACCCCACAGCTTCTCTGCAGTGAGGCTCATGCAATAGTAGCCAGGTGCATTGTCAGCCAGGCACAATGGCAGTCATACACCCCAGTTTAGCGCTCTTCTATATACTCCCCGGCACTCTGTTCTGCACCTCATGCAGCATTCTCGGACCCAAGCAGAATGGCAACCTGGCATAGCTCTCAACAATATCTATGGACCTCAGTATTCTGTATATAGTCAAGGACAATGGCAACCATTACTCTAAGCAACTCTACTACTTAGAACTATACCTGAGCATTAAATAAAGCACAACAGCGGTCATAAATCTCTATCCCAATTTACTATTTTCTACTATCCCCTCAGCATTCTTTGACCCAATGGCACATCATTAATTCATTAGTTGCCTTCAGCTCTTTCCACTACACCTCAGCATTCCTTGCTACTCTCAGCATTTCTCTGGAGTAGCAGGAACTGAATGGTGGGGAATAACTAAGAGGTTATAGCTATTGGCTGGAGGTGGCAGAGGACAATCCACGTCTGCCCTAGCTCAGTCATAATTATCTTTCAGCATGCATTCTCTATTGCATGTGACTCAACAATTCCTGGTAGCTACTTCTAAAGTCAAGCGCAATTGCAGTTACACCTGTCAGCAATCTCCACACATGAGAGCCTGGGTACAATCTCTACTGCTGCTCATTTCTCTGCACTTTCTACTGCTCATTGGCTTCTTTTTCAGCAAAGTACATGATGATAGGAACGCCCTCAGAAATTTTTGCTGTGCCTCAGTGATCCTCTCTATACACACACACCCTTGGCCCTTGCATGGCTAAAGAATACATTCTTTAGGGTATATTCTTATATTTTTTAGGATGTATTCTTTAGCCAAGTATACATTATCTCTCAACATTCTGTACATACCGCCTCCCTTGTACCTTTCCCACCTCAGCATTCTCTGCATTTGAGCACATCTCATACCTTTCCCATCTCAGCAATCTCTACTGGCCCTTAACATTCTCTAATTTCCTTCAGCCTATTATATATAGCTAAATGCAAAGGTAGCCAATCCTTTCAGCAGTTTCTACTTTCACTTAGCAATTTTTAACACGCTGTACTGCCCTTCGGTATTTTCTCAAACTGTAGGAACAATGGCAGCCATAATCTCAACAGTAATTCCGCATCCCTTACTATATATACCTCGGCGTTTTCTACTGCCTGACACAGCAATTTCAGCAAACAAGCACATTGGCTATAGCTACACCTCTCGTCACTTTCTAATACTGGTGAGCTTTTCCTGTCACACCTAAGCATTTGGTGCTATGCACCAAGCACAGTGGTACCCATCCTACTAAGAAATATCTCAGCATTTCCTCTACTACAGTCAGCCACAATGGCATGTATGCACATAGTGATCTCCATGACCTTTCAGCATTCCCTAGGCCTACTCCCTTCAGCATTTTCTACAGTCCCGGCTGAGGGGTAGCAGAAATTGCTGAGATCTATAGGTATGCTATACTATATGCTGCCATTGTTGCTGTAGCTAGGGTTGCTATTGTGCTTGGCTGGAGCAAATACTGAGGGGTAATAGAGAATGATGAGGGGTAGTGGTGAATGACAAGGGGCAGTAGAAAAATCAGTGCCTAAAATATGGGGGTATCACTGCCCAAATGTGCAGTGATAAACACAGGCTTGACATTTGACTAAGTGCATTGCATTGCAGAAAAATGGCTAAGTACAAATGGCTATTAGGCTTGGCAACATGCTAGACTACCTTCTCATAAAGTTGACACTGCATCAAAGAATTTTTCCAAGCTGAAAAGGTAGCTCTGTTCTCCATGAGCACACAAGCACCTAGGTGTATCATCACCATAACTTCTCAGCTTTTAAGTTGCACTAGAACTCTGCAGCATGAACTAAATTTTTCTTGACAATCTCCTACAATCCAACTGCATGCTTAGCATCCTAATTTCTACACACTATATTCAACAGTGGAGCCAACCCTGCCTGTACTTCAAGTTTTCAACCATGTAAACCTCTAACAACCTCCATCATGCCTGTATGAACGAAATCTACCCCAAGTCACCTGTTGACATTTCAAGACCCTATAGTAACCAACCAGTTACTACATTATAGTCCCTTGAGCCACGCACATATTGCTTTCAGTACCCGGTGACATGCATGATTCACTGAAAGCAATCTGTAGCCTCGTTCCCAGGCCTTCCCCGGCTCCAGTTTTTGATCGCTTGCAGTATGCAAAAACGGAGGGAGAAGGCCTGGTGAATCTTACCACGTGATCCGCGGCACACATGACGTCACAGGTTCTAGACACGAAGACATATTCACATTTATATCTCCAGCTACAGAGAAGCTAGAGAAACAAGACAAGTTCCAGCCGAAAGACAAGTCCCACCTCTAGACCATACCCGAGTCTGAAGCAGAACCGCTGAAGGATGGTTCCGCTGCAAGCGTTGCAAATCCAAAAGCGGCTGCTTTTTCGCTACGTAAGCTAAATTTTGTCACTGCAGATATTTCACACATTTCGTTCGGCAACCCTTCGGAGCTATTCCTTCTAGCTTGGATATGTTTTGTACGCTTGATGTTGTTCTCCGTCAGCGCTTGTCTCGTCTTTGTAGCTAGAACAGAACGCAAGATTAGTCTTCTCCCTAGTATGGCTATACATATAAGCGTGACGACATGTGACGCCTGTGCCGCGGATCACGTGGTAAGATTCACCAGGCCTTCTCCCTCCGTTTTTGCATACTGCAAGCGATCAAAAACTGGAGCTGGGGAAGGCCTGGGAACGAGGCTAAGCAATCTGTGCTGGGTTTGGTTGGGTGTATGATACTGAAAGTGCATGGGGTTGTTTGGGTCTCGTTTGTGAGACTACTCCAAAGGCACTGCTTCCAAGATGTGCACTGAATTGGGAACACCTACAAACTATTTTCCCAAAATAACATTGTTGTGACCTAAGTTGTGACCCCCCCCTCCCCCCTAGCTCCAATAAGGTCGTACATTTTCAATTGCTTTAGTAACGTTTGGATGTACATACTCATAACGAGGAGTGTTTACAACCCTCCTCTTTGACGTCACAGTGACATTATTATATTAGTTTTGGAGCAAAAGCTCTGTGCCAAGTGTTCCTTGTAGAAGTCTATCCCCTGATCAATACAAGGTAGATCCACCCCATTGGTGATACTCAACCTGTCAATCCACAGGAAAAAATCCTATAGATGTGGTTGAATGCAATGCCATTGACAGCTTTGTGAAGCTAACTAACTGCTGTACCCTGATACTCTTGTGGCCACAAATACCACACCCCCTGGGACTTTCTGCTCTCCTTAGTACACTGTCTGCCTTTCCAACTGCCTCACTCTCCCCACTAATTTACTCCAACTTGTCAAGTTCATGAAGGCAGCCACCAATTTTCCAATGAACACAAAATGCCTCCCTCCATTAAAGCCTCCAGATAGGGAAGCCTATTGGTAAGCCATCTATGATTCCAGCAGGTAAGCCTCACTGAGATTCTGCCCTTAGGTTGTGTAGCTATCTTCTCACCTGCTCAGACACCACACCACTACCCAGTCTCGCAATCCTGGCACACCCTCACTGTGAAGGGTGTGGCTTGCGAGCACAGACATCAGTCTGCTCCTCTCTCCTTGGGCTTACAAAAAACCTAACTCCCACCTTACTAGTGCAATGCACACAGCTGTAGCACATGTACGCAGCACTAAGTGACCACCATCTCGAACTCCGAACTCCGAACTCGAACTTGAACTCAAGCTTGAACTCAAACTTGAACTCGAACTCGAACTAGTCTCGTCCCCAGATCCTCCCAAAAAGCGGAAAGAGGGTCTGGTGTTCTGAGTGACATTTCTTGTCACATGGGGCGGGCCTACGGCATAAAGAATGTCATAATTACATTTTACATCCGGGAGTCGAGTTTTCTGACAACTTAGACTGCTGCACGGTATGGTTTACAAAAGCTTGATAAGGCTGCAAAGTTTCTTGGGAAAGCTGAGAACGAGCTGCGAGGTAAGTTTTTTCTACCTCCAAATCGGTTTCAAAATATGATCGCTTACGTCATGCACATATAATTATGCATTCTAGAATCTGATTCGAACTCTCAGATCAGGGAGCTACCCCGCCCTATGTGACAAGAAAAGTCGCTCAAAACACCAGACCCTCTTTCTCGCACGTGCAAGAGGGTTTGGGTACGAGACTAAACTCGAACTCGAACTCGACAATTATTCTATACCATTTTTGATCATTAAAAATTGTATTTGATTGCTTACTTGTTCCCACTCTTGATCACTTGATTTAAAGTGTCATGCCATGCTGTCTCAAAAACGTTCCTCTCAGACCTTCCACAAATTACTACAATACTTGGTCCATGCTGTGGACGGTCCCCGATTCCTAACCTTCAGAATCACAGCAGCCTTGTCGATGTTGACAAGTTTACTGAAAAGAATGAACATGTCCAATCAGCTTAAACCTGGTTTTCAAGGCGAGTGAAAGCGATGCTTGAATCTGTGGACTCAACTGCTCATCAGCTACTCAAGTAATAGAGTATAGTAGAGTCTAGAGTTGAGTCCACTATCTATGAATTACCAAAGGAGATTGACAAAGTGGCACTTTGAATAAGGCAAATTATTAACTCACAGAGAAGCTGTACCTGCCTATAAACTGCATGTAGGCTTGTAGCCTCGTTCCCAGAGCCAGAGGCTAGAAGAATGAATAGCACTGAAGTGCTTAACCCTCGGCGCATAATATTAATGCAGAGTCACAGGACATAGCTAAGTAGGCGAAGGAAATTCATGCGGTATGATGGTACACTAGATAGCTAGCTGAGACTACACAAAGTCGTACAGGATAACAGTGTCCCAAGTTGTCCTACTAGCCCTTTACCTTCCCCCAACAAACCCCTCCCTAATGTAGTGAGCATGTGTAGTGAGTAGGGAATCTGTGGGATACTCCCTGGTAATCCTGGATATGTACCATGCCTTACATACATATTGTAGCAGTATTGACCATGCCTGTACATACATATTGTAGCAGTATTGAGCATGCATGTACATACAAATTGTAGCAGTATTGAGCATGCATGTACATACATATTGTAGCAGTATTGAGCATGCATGAACGACCTTAATTGCGCGTGGGCGTACCCGAGACTCAGAACAGGAAAAAGAGCGAAGGTAGCGGCCAACTTATTACATGTATCTAGTTATCGGGGGTTGAATATCATACACACCGAGCGTTGAACGTATAGTTGGTTGAACAACGCGCAAAACGTTGCCTTTCTGTTTTAGTCCTATTTTGATTACGTCATGCTTACGTAGAAAATACGATACATATTCGCGTTCCGGGGGAGCCTGGGAACGAGGCTACAACTAGCGCTCGCCGTGGCAAACGAATCGCAGCATAACTCTTGAACGAAACGTTCTTGGCGAAATCGCGAAATTTAAACACATCCTCGTTCGGTTTGAAGCCTATCTGCGTCCAAACTTCAGAGATTTAGCCGCCAGGTGAGCCAAGCTAGTTGTAACAGACAGACAGACACACAGACAGACAGACACACAGACAGACAGACAAACGAAGTACTGTAACCCTCGCTGCGCATGCGCGCCGAGGGTTAATGACCGCCACAGCCCGTGACGTCACTGCCACTTGTAACCACGCCCATAATTTAGGCACAGGTCTTAGTTGAGATCGCTTGAGGTAGGGCCATGCATAATTGACAGTACTATGAAAATAATGTGGATGTGTGTAACATCATATACATGCTAGGTTTAGAACTAGTTAGTTGCTGCGCTTATTTTGTGGAGTAGCTACTTCACTGCATACTGCAGCTATAGCTACTTGAACATGACTCACTGTTTGAACTGACTTTGACACATAACACCGGTGTAGGTGAATCATATATCACGTACATTCATTCAACCATCTGGTAGTGAAGAACAACTGGAAGAAACAGGTGTGTCAAGAAAAAAAAAAACTTTTTCCATTAACTCACTCTCTCAGGTAGCTATGCATCATCTTCCAATGTAAACAGTTATATAACAAAGCTGCATATTGCATAGTGCATAACAACTACACCGTCAGTAGATAGTCTTGCTGTTGTAGTGGGATTGCTTACAATATAGGCCTGACACTATTGGCCTTACAAACTAGGATCCGGACTTGTGACCTTCATATCAAGCATAGTTGCACCACTCAAGCCAATCTCATTCCCAGTGATAAGTGGTTTGGGAGGGGGACTACATGTATGCATGCGTACACAACAGCATCAACATTTCCACTGATGATTCCCACAGAAGGTTTGCAGCCCGGCAGAAAACTTTCCACCAGTAAGCGCATAATGCTTTCAGGCCCAGGAGCTTTTCCAACTCCTTGTCTTTTTCAGGACAGCCTTCCAGACAGACCCATCAACAGTCCCCAGCACTGCTGCTGAGAATGGGTATCAGCGATTCCTGCCATCTGGAGATGGCAAGATCCTCCAGGTCAAAATGACCCAAGATCCAAATTATGCCACCCCAGTACTCAGAGCTTCCTCTTTGCATGGTTGGCTGGTTTGTTTGTCTAGTCTTCCTCCCATGTCCATCAATACATTGGGACCCCAGCAGACAGTACTAACCCTAACCCTAACAAATTCTACTACTTCAAAAACAGGCTGATATTTACACATTAATTCTGTATTACCGAGTAGTTTGTAATAACAGATTGACAGATGATTTCTTTGATAAGAATGTACAAGGTCTAAGAAGCTAAGACTACATAACCTGTTAGTAGCTAATGCACGGTAATTTCATTGGCAGAAAAAAAACAGTTACTGCATGTTGGCTTTCCTGTAAGTTTATTTAGGTATACAGTAAAACCTCCGAACAAAGGACACATTGGGGACGGGCCTTTTGTCCCTTGTAGAGAGGTTGTCCTCTTCTCAGAGGTTTTCTTTTTAACCTATTACCTATTGGAAAATTCTGTCCATACATTATTGTTAGGGTTAGGGTTAGTACTGTCTGCTGGGGTCCCAATGTATTGATGGACATGGGAGGAAGACTAGACAAACAAACCAGCCAACCATGCAAAGAGGAAGCTCTGAGTACTGGGGTGGCATAATTTGGATCTTGGGTCATTTTGACCTGGAGGATCTTGCCATCTCCAGATGGCAGGAATCGCTGATACCCATTCTCAGCAGCAGTGCTGGGGACTGTTGATGGGTCTGTCTGGAAGGCTGTCCTGAAAAAGACAAGGAGTTGGAAAAGCTCCTGGGCCTGAAAGCATTATGCGCTTACTGGTGGAAAGTTTTCTGCCGGGCTGCAAACCTTCTGTGGGAATCATCAGTGGAAATGTTGATGCCCTATTACCTATTGGAAAATTCTGTCCATACATTTTGGTTTTTCCAATTGCAAGATGGCAAGAGCAATACTACTTGCATAAAAAAGTAGAAGGATTGCAATTATGACAACAGTAACAAAATAAACACTCGATTGTGCGTAACCGCTCATTTGCGAGTATAGTTGAAAGGACGACCGCTGTGTATCCGGAATATACGGAGGTATCCGTTATGGGCTTGGTATACTTCCGGTAGGTGTGGTAATGTGCGCTCGGGCTGTTGAACACGCATTTTCGGACCTTTCCGTTGCTGTACCATGGCACGATAAGCAGCAGTGCTAAGGGTAGCCTGAGGATGTGTAAATGAGATTCATGGTCAATCATGTGACAAATTACAGGAACATCCCTTTGTAGCAAAAGACATAATTCTTCCCCTATATAGGGTATGCATGCTGTGCACACATTTTGGGCATTTCACGTAGCCTCATTCCCAGGCCTTCCCACTGTCCAGTTTTTGATCACTGGCAGTAGGAGCAGCTACCATGCATGCTGAAACTGTTTAAAACATATTGGTATATATAAGACTGCCAGTTGTCGACATATCAACCAAACTTGCATAACCATACCAATGATGAAGAAAATTGCAAGGAGGAAGACGAGAAGACACATGTAATTAAGATAGCAGTATCTTGGACCTAGCAGTGATAGCATCATCACAGAAAGTTTACTAAATGAGCAACTATCAGGATGCAGAGAACAGGCCGTAACCTTTCATTGAGAAGGAAAATCACAATGCTGCTTAGCTACTCCAAGATAAGCATTCCAACTCATTCTGTGACTGTAAAAACTGCTCTCCTTACTTGATTTACTGCTGTTCCTACAGCTATTGGTTTAGTGCTTGTATTGCTACAGTTTTCTCTAAACCATAATATCTATGTCACTTATTCATGTGTATTATATCATCTTCTCATCGTCATAAAATCGCATCGAGGATTTAAATATTCTACAGATTTCGAATTAGTAGGTACGGTTGGTAACATGATATGATTTGGCCTATATTGTCATTGAATTTTGATTGAATAATCAAGTGAATTTCCCTGACATTAAATGACTATACAATCATCAGTCAATGATTGAGTGCGTTCAATCAAGCACTGATTCTTCTGAAGCCAGTCCATGAGTATAGCAATAATACACTAATTTATTCCATAGAGAGGTTTCTGTGATTTGTGGGGGAGCATACCCCTGAACCATCCCAGGAACTTGGGCAGGAAGCGAGGCCCTTGGCTTCCAAGTTCGCATGTTCACTTTCCATTCAGTACCTCCTGCAAACTAGTTATTAGACGACCCCAGACCTAGCCTCGAACCCAGGCTTTCCGTTCCGGATTTTGTCCCGCAGCTTTGGAGAAAATTTTCACCAAAGCTGCGAGACAAAATCCGGAACGGAAAGCCTGTCGCTGTAATATTGCCACGCCCTTGATAATCACGTGGTATGGTAGCGTAATGAATTCCAGCACTTGGTGTCGCTGACAGGTGTTCATGAAATGGGCTGTCTTTGTTGCAAACAGTGTTACGGAGTTGAAGAAGAAAGGAAGCCTCTTTTGGAAGGTGCAACTGTTAACATTAGCTACACCACTGTTGTGGTATATATTAATGATAGTGTGACTAGCTGCTTGCTTCCGCATGCAAATGACAAGTGGCTTTGCTTGTGAAAGCAAGTGAACTTAATTTCTCCCTCTTGCATGCTTTTATACCACTCACTGGAAGTTTCTTACTACAGTTAAATTATTGAGCAGGTGACTAGCCTAGTAACCCAAAATACATATATAAATTTGTGAGTCTCAAAAATGAAGCACGCATTTTAAAAAGTGCTATGGATTGAACTAAGGTTGACATGTAGGGCATGCCTGCATATCCAACAAACGTCTGTTTCAAATTGCTCCTGTGCAGCTGTTCTGTCCTGCTCCTCAGTCAGCAACAGCACTAGCTGCATCAGGTTTTGAAGTCAACAGATACTACAAGAATACCTTCTTTTGAAATATCCAGTGGGTTTAGTATCTGATCTCTTCTCATGGGCAATCTGAACATTATATTCCTCCGTATGTTTCAGCTTTAGGCTTGCAGTTCACTCTCAGCATGATCAAACTAGCACTAGAAACAACCAGCTGTGAACTGTTTTTTATGCACACCACAAATCTGCATTGCCCCCAATAAGACAAACTTTTATTGGACGTGTCAGAGTGGGATAACTTAGTCACAAGCGCTAAAACTTTTTTAAATCACCAAACACAAGTTGAGTGTAGCCTCGTTCCCAGGCCGTTCCCGCCTCCAGTTTTTGATCGCTTGCTGTATAAAAACGGAGGGGGGAGGCCTGGGAGAAAGAATCACGTGCGTGACATCAGGTAGACGTGAGGGGGGCGGTGCCCGATCATTGTAATTCACAAACTTTGTGTTGATCAGCCTCGAGTCTACCAAGCAATGAGCTGTATTGACGCTGTCTTTCGAATGTTACAGTCTCAAGTTCTTGGACAAGATATTACAAGAAGGACCTCTAGATTCTTCGTCAGGCACCGCCCCCCTCACGTCTACCCTCACGTCTACCTGGCGTCACGCACGTGACTCTTTCTCCCAGGCCTTCCCCCTCCGTTTTTATACTGCAAGTGATCAAAGGCGGGAATGGCCTAGGAACAAGGCTAAGTTGAGTGCATCGTACAAGTGAAATGACTAAGCAATGTATGAACCTGATAAGATCTCGGAACCGGACTAGCACCAATTGCCATAGCAATACCCAACCCTCTAGTTATAATTATAGTGGATGCTTACGCTCTTTAGAAAAACTGTTGGTTTGAGTTAACCCTTTAACTACAAGTGGATGGTTTTTGAAGTCACTTGGTGCAATGCACTTGGGAGATAGCTGCTGAACTTGCTCACAGAGTGGAAAGCAAATGGTGGCTGTTGTGCTTAGCCTCAGAAAGCTCTTGGTCATCATTAGGTGGGCCATTTCTTTCCTCCTTGAATTGAAACCTCATCTCATCTTGTAGAAGCTCTATTTCTAGTGGTATGTATAGGTAGTTTCTTGTCTGGTCGAGTAGCATCAGGAGATCAAGCATCTTGTCTCCAGTGGAAGCCAGCTTTACACTTGGTAATTGCTTCCAACTTAGCCACATGTCTGACAGTATCAGTTTTCATGTGGACTTTGTCATTCTGTGACAGTACCATGTGCACTGTGAGAGTTACATCCTGTTTGGTTTACCCAAAACCACAAACTCAGTGATCTGTCTTGTGCGTGGTGTTGCTAGGTAGTAGGTTAGACAGCCAGGACTTGATGGCTGCATCTGAGGACACAGCCCAAGGATAAGTGTTGGTTATCATAATCCCATGGCTATCAATTCTACTACTGTGAGTTCAAGCAATATGACAAAATCCTGTGAATCCAAGTGTTAGTTATTGTACTTGCAAAGGACTTTATCTCAGGTATAGCCCCTTTGTTTTGTCACAAGGATAGTGTCTGAGTTAGTAATTACTTCTTCTTCTTGCTGTACAGTTCCAGGTAAAGCAGCGTAGTGCCATTCTAAGCAAACTTTAGCTAGTTTACACTGCCTGCATGTGTCATCAGAGGTTTTGTATTTAAACTATGCTTGACATCAGAGGCACTTACTTCAAATACTGCCCGTGTAATGTTGAGATGCAGTGCCTCTATTGTAGCCATAACTCAGCATGGCAAATCTGATGTGAAGAGGCACTATGATCCTCCCACACAACATACCACAAGTATAGGTGTCCACCAGTGCAGTCCACTAGTCCAGTCCAGTGATTGTAGACGGCCTTCCTAGGAGGCTTATCCAAATGCCAGGTGTCATCACTGCAGTGGTATAGGAAGTTATTGGATATGCAGGATTAAAGTGGTGTTTATTACCAAAGCAAGCTGCATGCCTCCAGTGCCCACCCTGTTCCTACAACCACAAGCTGGAACAGCTTTCTCATGTCTTGACTTCTACATGTTTACATCTTTGAACATGTAAGCCATGATTTCCATCCTGGTTAAGTACGATACAGTGGAAGGTACTGTTTGCGGTTGTGAATCATTTCCTTCTCTGGTGTATCTACTACTGTAAGACTCACATTACACGGTTTTTTGTCTGGACCTGTGCTCAGGCGAACATCCTGATAATAATTAACCATTGAACAATTCCAGCTCCTCCAATGTGTTCCAAATCACATTGGGATTGCTTTAGTGTATAACAATGAACCACATCTCCCTGCATAAAAAGGCAGTCCTATGCCTGTGTTAGCCCACTATAGCCTAGCATGTTGGCTGAATGTGGTTGTTCATTTCCACCCACTCACCTGCACATAAACCTCTTTCAGGTGATAGGAGTGCTGTGCAACATGAGGATCAAACACCAGATCCCATGAAAGATGATGGTGGCACCCTTCATGTTACTTCAGAGGCAAGGCAAAAACTGTCTTCTCAATTCCAATCAGAAGTTGGTCGCATAATTCAAAGCAGTCCTTCCTCTCAACAACTTGTTGTTTCTGTGCAAGATAAATCTGCAGCGTTCTCTCACTCTTTGCCAGACAGCAATGCTGTGACGCACACATCCTCCCAGGTCGTAGCTCAAGTGCCTGCCTCAGAAGATGAGCCTCAGAATGCTGCAATGGGTATTAAAGCACCGCCTGAAGCTGGCCATGTGAATTCAGCTGTGAACAGCAATACGTTGACCCCTACCCTACCCGACAGCAGCTCTACAGAAGCAACTTCCACCACTGAGAAGTGTGTTCCCAATGAAGATGAGCAAACAGGACTCTCGTTAACTACAACAGGTAGCATCACACTAGATCTGGAACAAAAGGACAGCAATGGCTTTTCTACTAAACTAGTCCCAACTGAAGATGAATCCGAGCAACCATTAGGTAGTGAGCAACCTACTGGGAACACATTGCAATATCTTTCATTCACTGAAGAGTCATCTGCAGTGTGTCTCCCCAGAGATGACAACTCAGATTTTGGAAACTCCACTGGGCTGTTGTCACCTATTGCCAGTACAGATCACCAAATATCCTCCACCAGAGATGCACAGACTGATGGTGTGGTTTCGGTGTTTGAGACTGTCAACCAAGCCACTAATTACACTGGAGATACACAGAATGATGCTAAGGTTTCAGCCCTTGCCTCTGAGATTTTAGTAGTCGAAGCTGAGAGCCAAAGTACTACCTACACTGGGGATATGCAGAACGATGCTGAGATTTTAGTAGTCGAAGCTGAGAGCCAAAGCACTACCTACACTGGGGATATGCAGAACGATGCTGAGATTTTAGTAGTCGAAGCTGAGAGCCAAGCCACCACCTATACTGAGGACATGCAGAACGATGCTGAGATTTTAGTAGTCGAAGCTGAGAGCCAAGCCACCACCTATACTGGGGACATGCAGAACGATGCTGAGACCTTAGCAGTGGAGGGTGAGAACCAAGCCACCACCTACACTGGGGACATGCAGAACGATGCTGAGACCTTAGCAGTGGAGGGTGAGAGCCAAGCCACCACCTATACTGGGGACATGCAGAACGATGCTGAGACCTTAGCAGTGGAGGGTGAGAGCCAAGCCACCACCTATACTGGGGACATGCAAAACGATGCTGGGATTCCATTGCTTGAGGCAGAGAATGAAACCACTGCTGCTAGCACCTGCACCGGAGATAAGCTGAGCGATACTGAAATTTTTATGATTGAAACTGAGAACAGAACCACTACAACTAGCCACACTGAGGGTACGCAGAATGATGCTGATATTTCAATGTTTGAGACTGAGAACACTTCTGCTAGTGCCCCTGGTAGGTCACAGAGTGATGCTGAGACTTCAGTGGTTGAGACAGGGAACCACACCACTGCAACTAGCTACACTGCAGCTACACAGAAGGTGTTGGAGTTTTCAGCATACGATGCTAAGAGCGAAGCCACTACTACTAGCACCTACACACAGGGTGATGCTGAGACTCCAGAGACTGGGAACCAGACTAGCCACACTGGGGAAACCCAGAATGAGACTGACATTCTGATGTTTGATGAAGTTCCTGCCACTAGCACCTCTGGTAGCTCACAGGGCGACACTGAGACTTCAGTGGTTGCAACTGAAAAGCAAGCCACTACAACTAGCTATGCTGGTGATAAACAGGAGGACGCTGAGATTTCAATGTTTGAGGCTGAGACTAAAGCTACTGCTGCTAGTACTTCTGGTAGCTCTCAGAGCGATGCTGATACTTCAGTAGTTGAAACAGGAAAACAAACCACTTACTACAACGTTACACAGAATGTGTTTGAGATAGACTTTTCCGACCACAGTACTGCTTCCAAGCGACGAAATATTGAAAGTGTACCACTCCTTCAACACAGTGAAACTCCAGAAGACTATACTGATGATGCCGCTAAGGTTTGCTTTATGTACAGTCTTGTTCCCCAGACCTTCATCCTGTTGTTTCCAATATAAAAGCTTACTATATACATTTTGTCATTTGAATGATGTTAAGGAGTAGAGTGCATTGACATCAGAATGGCAAGTACTTGATCATCAGAGTATGGTCTAAAACAGTGGTCACTTTGTTCTAACAAGGTTGGTACAGTCCAGTTCAGGCAGGATACCTACCCAGCTAATTCATCTGGTAATGGTTGCTCACATGGCAAGTACTCTGAAAGTTGATAGCCTGTTTCACATATACTACAAGCGATGAAGCTGTGAGTACCATGATTATTCTAATAGAATGGTAGGAAATAATAAATCTGTCTTCCGCTAGATTGGATTCACAAAAATTCCAGGAATCAAATTTCTTCTGCTAAATTAGATCCATTGCTTCCCCTTCGCATTTGTTGCTTCAACTACTTGCAGTATTAAGGCTTTCCAGAAGTGTGCATGTGCCGAGTGCAGGGAACTTCACGCAGTCTCTCAGCCCCTTTTATGCACACTTGCTTTTATAAAACACGATCTGGGTACATTACAACGCCTTTGCCAATGACAATGAGTTCACAAGTGTCAGTATAAGAGCACTTCCTGATGTACTAAACAGCCTCTCTCTGCCAGTGATTTTGCCCACTTTGTTTCTAAGTGTGCTTCGTGGTATTTACTCTTCCGCAAAATTGGATTTGCTCAAGAATAATTACGAAAAATTCAAAGAATCGAATTTCTTCCACTACCATTTTATTGACATACTTTCAGTAATATGTGTGAAAAAGATTGTTTTAGCCATCATGCCTGTCCTCATTAACTAACTAATGAGCTCCTAGACCCTCCATGAGCTCAATAATGAGGGAAGAAAAACCTGTTACCATGGTGATGGCTACTAAGTAGCAATAATTTAATGTCCACCAGATGTCCACTTAGTCACCAGAATGAGTAACCTAACTGTGCTGTTTTAGCCTCGTTCCCAGGTTTGCCCTGCAACTGGGCAGGGCCCTGGGAATGAAGTAGTGCAGTTGTGCAAAGGTAAATTTCTTATCACAGTGATATCATTGGGGCAAATGGAAAATGCTGAAGTGCGAAAACCGAAGTATGAAAACGGAAGTACGGAAGTGAGAAGAAAAGCCGCCTATCTGTGTTCAGAGTATAGCTGTAAGAAATTAAGTAATCTGATTGGTCAGTAGCAGGTTTCTAAATCTCATAAACACCTGGTACCAGGGAGCAAGTTTATTCGTAACAACAAGATTACATACAACAAAATAAGTGTACACTAACTGTGAATAGTATACACTGTGAAGATTACATACAACAGTGCAAGAATGCAGCAACAAAATGTGTACTACTGCTGCCTTGCTTCTTCAACATTTTTCACCATCTTCGGCCAGTGAAACAAATCTATGCTGGTACTGGTTGGGGCGGAATTAATCGTTGCAATTGGCAAATCATCCAGGCATGTAATGAGGCAGGTCCAGATCCGAATTGGGACTAGTATGCGTATCCATTCCGTGCTGCTTGAGCGTGGCACATGCAGCTGGTCTAGGGTGAGACTGTACTTGCTGTCTTCGCAGACCTGAAGTAGGTTGTCTTGGAATATGTTGCTTTGGCTTAGCTCAATAAAGCAAACGGTTGGTATAGCGCTATACTCTAAATAGGTTAGACGCCTCAACCAATGGGATCTACGCTATTTAGAAACCCTCGGGCCCTTGGGTTTCTAAATAGCATAGATCCCTTGGTCTCAGCATCTAACTACTATTTAGTGCCTTAACCACTCACAACTGTGCCTTTTAGCTAAAGGGTGACTGTCCCTAAGCAATGTGAGAGCTGGATCTTAGGATCTAGGACTGCAGCGAGCGTCTCTATCACGATGCATGTGACTGCTAGCGAGTGTGGCCAGACCCAAACCAAGCCCGTGACTAACAGTGAGTGGGCCAACCATGCGGGCTCTATGCTCCTGATGTTTTCGTGACAGTGATGCAGATGTGAGTGTTGTCATAATTTCTCACCGAGAATCTTCGCCAATAGCTCAGCCAGTTACAGAACTACTCCCGAGACCAAGACAAGACTACACACCCCATGTCATGCTAAATGACTGTGTTAGTGCTCGCTGGAGTCCGATGTGTCAGTACCTGGCTCTCACATCGCTTAGGGACAGTCACCCTCTTGGCTACAAGGCACAGTCGTGAGTCTGTAAGGCACTAAACACCAATAGGCGGCTTTTCTTCTCACTTCTGTTTCCGTACATCCATTTCCATACCTCAGCATTTTCCACTTGCCCATATCATTGTGCCTAATTGGGGCAAGCCTGAGCGAGCCCCACACTAGTGAGTTGAATGGTAGATTTTCTTATCGCTCACTCTTTATATATACATATATATATATATATCTGCCATACAGATTTTTTTATATGTCTGCTTGGAGTTTAATTTAGCATAAACCACGCGCCATGTATGGACACTATGTAATATTTTCACTCTGCAAGTACAAGCAGTGTGGGTTGAGAGGTGCTTGAAAGGAGTAGCTGGAGCGTGAATATATACTGTGCAAGGGCTAGAAGGTGTGCAGACAAACTGGCTACTTATTAAAGAATACAGAAGGCAAAAGTGATTCTCTGTCCAAGTTGAATAGCTCACAGTGTATTTAGCAATTTTCTCCAAGTCAACAAAGGTCAGCAGGAGGCCAGACTTACGTAATCTCTGTGTCTGATAGACATGCATGATCTGTAGGCTATAATCTGGTTAACTAGCCAAACAATGTTGCTTTGTGTTTCTCACTCCCACAATGTTCTACTTTTGCATTAGTGTGTATATAGATGCTAAATGTTTTAATCTGTTTTTCTACCTACAGGACCTGGCTGCAAGTGGAATTACCACATCTCTGAAGAAAAGATGGGTGAGTGTATCTAGTAGAAAGTCTGTTCTCACCACACAAACAGCCTGGACTATACACCCTTTATTTACTGATGATGCAATTCATCATCAGTTGTCTTCACACTTGTTCTGGTCTCTTCTCCATGAGAACTACTAAAATAACACCAAGGTTCGGTTTAACTGCTGCAAGATTATGCTCACTATGAGATACAATTGGGATGTCTTGAACTTGTATTGATGATGAAAGTTGGCAGTGGTCATGTCCCCAGACCTCATCCAGCATGTATATCACCACATGCAATACTGAAAGTGAAGTGTGCTAAGCACTCCCACAATGTGGGGGGTTGGATTGTTTTCATTCCAACAAAGTCCTTTCCACAAATGAAGGTACAAAAGTGTAAAACGTTAATAGCTGGTCTCAATGCTCTTTTACTCTTCGATGGTATTCTTTTATCTAGCAGTTTCGTTGTGACCTGCAAAATTATACTGGTTCAGCTAACACTGCAGAGATAGGCATTGTAATAAACAAGACTACAAACTCACTGCACCTTGACTAACCTCGTTCCCTGTCCTCCACCACAGCTATCATCACTTCAGTATGAGTAAGCGACTTAGCCTATGCACACTACTTGTACTAGTGCAAGCGACGTAGTCTCACAGTCAGACTCAACCAACCCCAGTGCAGATCAATTCCACTAAGGTCACTCCAAATGAGACCATAGTTCCCCATCCTGTCTTCTGTTATTTTACATGTGTGCGAGCAGTCTATTACCATTAACCATTGCTATGAATCTTATTACAAGCACAATGAGTATAGACCTAGTTGGAGCTATATGTGCCTTTACATGTGTCTAATACTTGGTACTGTACTACATGCTAGTGCGTGTTGAATGACACTGCAGATAATTTTGGAATAATAATGGTCAAATAGAGTGGTAGACTCCAGAACGGGCGTGCGGAGGATGGGAAACTATAGTCTCATTTGGAGTCGCCTAAAAGCAATTAGCACTGAGGTTGGTTGCACCAGGCTCTCTCCTTAGCAGAGAGAGCCTGGGAACGAGGCTAGTTGAGCCTGGGAACAAGGCTAGTGGAATCTGAGAATGAGGCTAGAGCCTGGAAACAAACCTAGAGCCTGGGAACGAGGCTAGAGCCTGGAAACAAAGCTAGTGGAGCCTGGAAACGAGGCTAGTTGAGCCTGGGAACGATGATGATGGAGCCTGGAAACAAGGCTAGTTGAGCCTGGGAACGATGATGATGGAGCCTGGGAATGAGGCTAATGGAGCCTGGGATCAAGGCTAATGGAGCCTGGGAATGAGGCTAATGGAGCCTGGGAACAAGGCTAATGGAGCCTGGGATCGAGGCTAATGGAGCCTGGGAATGAGGCTAATGGAGCCTGGGAATGAGGCTAATGGAGCCTGGGAATGAGGCTAATGGAGCCTGGGAAGGAGGCTAATGGAGCCTGGGAATGAGGCTAATGGAGCCTGGGAATGAGGCTAATGGAGCCTGGGAACAAGGCTAATGGAGCCTGGGAATGAGGATAGTGGAGCCTGGGACGAGGCTGGTAACAGGGAGCCTGGAAACGAGGCCAGTGGAGACTGTAGCATACACACAAGGTGCACTCATTGTATTCATGGATGCTTAACACAGGCTTACTGTTGTCTTATCATTACTTACTGTTTATACAACTATCTAAATTTGTCAGTAGAGAAACAAGGATGATGTAAAGTTCGTGTAAATTAGTGGGAAGTGTTTGCACAAAATACATCACAAAAATTCTGTGTTTACTATAGCACACTAAGGTACATATACAATGTGAAGCTTGTGCACACAGTATGCCCATCAAGATCATGTTCCACACAAGGAACCACGGCGCCAGTTGCTAGGTACATGTACATCCTTGATGCCAACGATGTCACAAGGTGACCTCTGTTGCCTGTTCCTATGGCTTGTAGCAGTTCCACAGATTAATTGGGACAACCCTGAGTGAGCCCCACACTAGCAGGACTTGCATTCTGCAAGTACATGTGTATGTTTCATTGCTTGGTTGCTTAGACTGACCACTTACTGTAAATTTCAAATAAGTGAATTCAAACATTTTACAGAAGTTGAACGTCCACGGCCACATGCACATCACTTCAGCTTAGAGAGAGAAACAGAATAAAGGGCTACTGCCAGACTGTAGCATCCACATGAGAAAGGACAAAGTGAAGACAACAGAAATTGAAGCACACATGGCAGCTTACTTCTCGCTTCTATAAGTTACCTGAACTATACTAGGCCATGACTAAGAAGGGAGGCTGCTCAGTCACAGACAGCAGAATTATACATGGTGGTTGACGGAGGTCACTTCAAGTAAAGAATCATGCATGAACAATGCTTATACATGGCAGAAATTCAGTTGACGATTTGAGTGTGTAGCTGCCCTGGCTGACAAACCCTGTTGCTGATGCTATATGGATGGTCTGTGTGCCATGACAAACTATGAAACCAGCAGTATGCTGCTTGCTCAGGCTCACCAAATGATAATCAAGTATCTTCTCCTACTAGCAGATTGTGGTCTTGCTGTTGATGTACCACAGATTCTCCCACTCAACCAGTCTGCCTAGTGCCAGCTTATCATCATTGCCACAACATCATACTGCACACTTCTTCTTGTGTCAGATTATAGCCCTCTTCAGTTGCATTCTCGTTTCTTTGTCCATGGATCTCCACACTCTACACTCTGTGACATAATCTGTCCTCTATCACCCGGGAAATCATGTTGCTCAACACTTATTCAGTTCCAAAGGCTGTGGTTATTCAACCTAGACTGCTATAACCATTACCTGTGTCCTGTATTTTGAGCAGTCACCTTCTTTCCCCCACAGTATGGCAATTTCAGGGCACGGATTAATCACCTAAATAAGCCTGGGTCATCTCTGCACCGGGAGTTTGCCACACTAATGGCAATATCTGCTCATGAAGTTCAATATACTTCTGCTCAGTAAGTGTCAAACTGTATGTTGCCAGTGTTATTACATTTCAGGGAAGAAGTGCGGGGTTGGAGGAGTGGAATATTTAATGAAGAGAGAGTGGGTGATTACATCACTGTATAAACTGTGATGGTTTAGAGTATGCACTTCTGTACAGGCACCATGTTAACAGCAGCAAGAACCGTCCTGGAGCTCCTCTGCCTCCTGAAACCAGTGCCAGGGTGAAGTTACAGTCACTTGACTGCGCAGAGGGTTTTGATTACATCAATGGCTGGTGAGCTTTGCATATTTTAAATCATTTCATCAAGAACCCTTAAAGCAGGCCTAGGGGATGCCGTAAGCCCCGTTTACACTACGCGTCTAAACCGGTTTAGAAGCGGCTTAGAAACAAACCGCTTCACGTGTAAACGCGCTAAATCGATTTACAAACCGGTTCACGTAAACCACATCCGGTATGTGGTTTGAAGCCGCATTGAAGGCGGTTAAACGCGTTGCGCATTGCGTGTAAACACCTGAAACGGTTTACAGGCGGATTCAAGTGCGATTGAAGAAGCCAACATGAGTCGTGCGTGGTCTGATGCGGAGGTTAAAGCTTTGATAGCCATCTGGGGTGAAAGGAAGGTACAAGAACAACTGGATGGTGCAGTGAGAAATAAAACAATTTTTGTAGGTATACAAAAAAAACTAGCAGAACAGGGGTATGAACGTGACTGGCAGCAGTGCCGATCTAAAATCAAAAATTTGAAAGCAGAATACAGAAAAGTGAAAGATAACAACGGGGAGACTGGAAGGGGAAGAAAAACATGCAAGTTTTACAGTGAGCTTGATAGCATCCTTGGCCACAGACCAGCATCTGTTCCCACCATTCTCTTGGACACCGGCAATAGTACTACTGGCAGTTCAACTGATTCCCAGCACAGTGAGCCTGAAGAGAAAGAGGACAATTTGGACGGTAAGGAGATTAAACATTACATGTTAATGTGCAGTAGATTGGAAGATAATGCAAACCGAAGGTATGTGTAAACGCTATACTTACCATTGACGAAAGCAGCCATTGCATACAGATATTATTAATTACTGCATTTAAAATATACAGATGGAAGTGATGTGGAGGCTCAGTCCGAACTAGACAGCACTCTGCTACCTCAAGCTGACACAGAGGCCACCTGCAGTGTGGAACCAAAAGGTTCATTGTACATTTGCATCATCATTAGCATGCGTAAATTTTGTAGACAAAAAATTTGTTGCATCATATAACCATTGATTCATTCAGTGCATATAGAAGTGGTTCTTACAATTCAAGTTAGCATTTATTCAGTGTGGAAGCAAGTGGTTCGTATTTTAGCTAGTTTGATGGTATTTAATATGATTTTGCCTGTGTAAAGTTGTGTATTTTTACAAATTATCACACTTTTGGACATTACATGTTTGTTACATATTTTAGGTGCTCCATTAACAAAAAAGGTGAAGGTAGAAAAGAAGAGCAAAGCTGAAAAGGCAATCGAAAAAGCAGTTACTTCATTTATGAAATATCAGACCGAAATGGATGAGCGATTTCAGAAGGCAGAGGAAGAGCGCTGGAAGAAGGAAACAGAATTGGAGGAGAAACGAAGAAAAGATGAGAGAGAACATGAGATGAGGATGCTACAAATGTTAGGGCAAATGATAGCTCCAAGAGAACAAACAAGATTATCTCCAGATGGTATCCTGATGTACTTTGGTAATAAGTTACTAACTATAGCTGTACATACATCTTTTGTTATGACACATACCGTGGATTTAGATACTCCAAATAAATGTCCAATAGTGCGATAATCTGCATTTGTTGCTAAATACCATAATGTAAGTGCGACTCTTTGTTCGGTAGGTATGCATTTCCTCATTTTTGTATCTTGTCTTTCGATAGCAGATCGTATTTCGTTGCATAAGTATGTAAATGTAGCATTTGACATTCTAAAATTTTCAAGCCAGTCCTGTGTTGTAAATGTCTGGCCTACTATCTGCTCCCACCAGTAACTACTTCGCTCTTTGCACCACACCGATCTTATTGGGGAGTGGATGTGAAGGACAGCTATGGACATTACAAACAAAAAGACTACCCTTTGTCGACGTTGCTTCGTGATAAACTTCTTTCTACGCCGACAAACCTCCCTCCTCCTACGCAACACAGCTTCATCACTTCGCTTTCCACTTTTCTTAGCCAACAAATGCGAGTATACACCAACAGCTTCCATTGTCAAACTTTTACTCCGTTGCTACGCATTCAAAATATCTATTACGCGCATGCTCCGATTACACAGACAATCTTACAACGTATATACACACACTGTACCTTTCTGATCCATGGATCCGTCTCTCCAGAGAGCTGTCGCCCTTCTTCACACACTACTCCAATTAGCGCTCATGGAATAACCCGGTTAGAAATCGCATCACGTTTACACTATGAATCTGATCAAGTCGGCTTAGCCCGCTGTGTGTGGACGCGGTAATGCGCATTACAAACCGGCTTCCTCCAAAGCGGATTGCGTAGTGTAAACGGGACTATAGAGTGGAAACCCTTATATTGCGCCCCCTGAACTCAGACTTCAGAAAATGGGCATGGTCCTGAACACCTTCCTATAAAAAACATACAAATCACTCCCTGTTTGACAGACACCTCAACAGTTTGTAAAGCAGACAGGTTTCCCAGCCCTGAACTGTACTATTGATACTCCAGTGTGTGAACCAAACAGTAGTAGCAGACAATCTTACAAAAAGCAATGCATGAACGTCCATGTTCAACACATCACTCATAGTACTAGCCTTTCTCACCAGAAATGTCTGGAACTGCAGCCTTATTACGCTCAATAGCTCCAAGTATGCATTGCCATACCTACCAAAAGTATAACGAAAGCCCCTAAATTACAGATGTCTGCATATGCTGGGCATGCAGTGATGGTCCCTTTATGGTGTCTGCTTTACTATGTTTCCACTGTACTCCGCACAGCCTTTGCGTAACTCTCTGCGAGCTAGATAAGTAGTTGTATATATGCAGTGGCATAGTCTCGGTTCCAGACCCAAAACCAACCCCAGCACAGATCGCTTTCAGTATCGTGCGTGGGGAATACTGGAAGCGATATATGCGCCGGATGAGGTCTAGGGACGAGACTAGCATTAGCACAGGACCCATACCTAACCTGAGCTTGATATGTCATTTAACAGTGCATCTGCATGCAATACTCTAAACCTAGTTACTAGATGCCATACTAGTGGTCAGATCCAATAGATAATGTACAGTGGACTGTGTACAATACCATGTATAGGACACATTGATGTGTAATACATGTACAAGTGCAAAGTCCAACCAGGTGCTGTGATGGCCACTGCTGTCACTAAATGTGATTAGTACATGACCACTTAAGGTTACATGATGTGTACCCGCAAGTCTGAATACATTCCTACCGTTACTGACTTTGCGTCAATTTTAGCAAACTACTTCTATTTTCTGCGGAAGATAACAGCTCTACGGCCTTCCATACTAAATTTTCGAGGTCGACTCGTCAAGTTTTGATAAAAATTTCTGGACAAACCGAAGAATGCTACTCAAAATTTTATGTAGCGCCCACATTTCGAGCGCTGCTTGAAAATTGCCATCGACTCGACCTAGATACTTGTGCTAGGAGACTACATGTGTAGTAACCGAAAACGGTGAGTTTGAGGGCCGTCAGTAAGCAGATATTTGACGCAAAAGAGCTTCTGTGAAGGCTTTGTTCTGGATGGTGTGGATTATAAGCTGCTAGAGCTGTTATGACCAAAAGAGTAGCTTGGTCTTTGGTATCTCCATAGGCTTTTGAAGCGCTAAAATACCTGCAAGCACTCTAGAGTTATAACTCTGACATTCAAGCACATTTATTGAATTCTGAGATAAGACAGGTTGTTCATCGTAACCTTAAGATGGCAGGATAGTCCCTGTAGGCATGTTTATGAACATGAAATTTCTCCCACATGGTTCATCCCAGCACAACAAAACCTACTGACTGTAAAGTAGGGAGTGTAGTGAATGTTTACAGCATAAACCGTTGAAGTAGCTCACGTACTTTGTAACCACATTAAGCACATGAGTGTCCCAGCAAACTGTTAACCACATATCTACAGACGAAGTACGCAAGCAACTTGATCTCGCTGCTGGAGATGCGCATTAACCCTTTAACCACCAATGACGCTTTTTGGCGTCGTCTGACTTAGGCCGCATGTTATCAGTTGGCCCAATCCGTTTTGAAGGTAGGTTCTGCGCTAGCAGAAAGGGTGGGGCAGGGGGAGGTAGGTGGGTGCACCCCTCTGGCTGACAGTGCAAGGCGGCTGTTGCAGGTGGTTGTAGAAAAGCCCTGGTCAGCGCCGGGTGGGCCATTTGTCTGCTTTCTTGCACAAACGGGTGTAGAAAATGCTCCTTTCACCTTGTAGGGACTCCATTTCTGGCAATTTAGGCAGCTTTTAGTCCGGAGAAGCGATCTCTGGTCGGAGGGCCCTGACTATTGAATGCTCACTAATGAGTGGGTGTGGCAAAGGTCATGAACCCGCAGAGAATGTGTCAATAAAGCTTTGACTCAAGTTTCCAGTGCTAGCTCCAAGCAGAAGTGGAAATACGGACCAAGGAAGGTATCCATAGCCTAATAAAGACTTCCAGTGGATAGCATATGGTGGTTAAAGAGTTAAGAAACTCTAGGGTGACTCGAAAAGTTTGTACCGCTACGGTAAATGATACTCGAAAAGGAAAGTTATGAATGACAAAAACCTGCTGTCTTACCAAATTTTCTTGAAATAATGGGACATAACATTGCAACGGAAGACTATACCGTAAACTCTGGTTAATAAGCGCATGCACTTATGAGCGTAAGTGGTAAGCAAACATGCGCCTAATAGAGGATATGCACTAAATAATGGATGCAATTAAAGCCACGCCCAACAGGTATTGGCATGATGCGCAGAGCTGTATGGTAGGTCGTTAGACACGTTCACCTGGCGAGCATTGACGTGAAATCTGAAGACTCCATCCTCCTCAAAGAGAGCCTGGTTCATAACCATTGTGTATTCAAGGAGAGAGCGGGACTCCACGCGTAGGAGAAATTCTAGTCGAAGGGTGTGGCTTGCGACATTCGTGTTAGCCAGAGGCAGAAAAAACGTGTATAGCTCTTCTTTGTTTGAGTTCAGGATGACCATCGAGTGTGCTGCATGCTCTTGATACCATGGATTTTACTGGATGTCTCACTACACATCGTGTACTCTATTTAATGCATATGCGCTTAATAAATGATGCCGTGTACCAGGAAGGAAGCATGCACCTAATAAATAATATGCACCTAACAGTAAGGTGCGCTTAATAACAAGAGTTTACGGTATTGCAAAAAAAAGGTGCTTCGAGTCGCCCTTCACACAGTATTTTTGTGTCGTTTCACTGCCTTAAGTAGCTGCAGACCAGTTCTCCACGATTTTACAAAAAACTTCGATACCTAGTACCAAATCGGCTGAGTTCAAATTTTGAAGTAACAGTTACATGCGAATGCACTCACATTACCCGGGAATTTCATTTTGTAACCCCAAGTGCACTCGCTTCGCAAGCACAAGGCACTAATAGTATACAATGTTTGAATACACAAGAATGGCGAAACCAACACAACACCATAAACACAATGACACAAACACAACACTACCCATGCAAGGAAGGCGGATCATAAATTTGAATCACTTGGCTTCCTTTGTTAATAACATTTCTGCCCATTCGCAGTCATGCAAGGGGAATGTTTCCTTCGATGGGCTTTGGCGTCCATCCTCAGTGCAAAATGTAGCCACTAGCTGCAGGTTGGAAATAGCTTTCTCCACATCAACCAAGATTGATGGGGTGGACAGCGGAAAGCACTGGGAATGCAATTTGGCAGCAGTATGGGGGAAGATGTGCACTGGCAGTGGACAAGCATGCCTGAAGGAGACAGCATCAGTACTGGGAATCCCAACAATGACAGAGAAGGCCTTTGTGGCAACTGAGTCTGCAATTGACAAGTGTTGGTGGCAGTCTCGTGATGAGTCCATGAAGGGAAGAGAAGAGGTTAGCGGTAGAGAGAGGGTCTTATCATGAGGGGATTCCAGCCATTACTGTAATTGTGGATGCTGGGTGGAGCATTAACACAGCTATAATGCGAAGTCAGGAGTAGGGATTATAGTAGACATGGAAACAAAGAAGCTGTTGTATGTAGGAGTGAGAAACAAATGCTGCAGTGTATGCGCAAGGACTGAGAGTATGGGAGTGGAGGCACAGAATCATGAATGCCGATTATCTTTATCAATCTAGCTCAGGCAAACCCCTAGTACAGGGGGAAAGGTGGACTGACAAGCACAATGTGCAAGAGACTGACGAAGGCTGCAAGATGTGCCATCAAAATGAGAAGTGGGATCCCTAACAGAAAGCATGCAGCAGAGTTGCTCCATGCAGATCTCCACAATGGGCCACTTCACTGTCTTGGAGTACACACTAATTGCAGTACTAACTACTGCAAAGGGTACAAGCAGTACAACCAATACAACCACAAGCATGGGAAGACGCCTTTGATGAGGAAAACTTGGAGTCTGTACATTCCACCACCACTCAAGTACCAGAAAATTTGGATCCAGAGATGATGTTGGATATCCAGCATGCTGTTGGACGTCTCATTGCCAAAGCCGACCAGCTCCTAGGTAGACAAAGTGTACAGTTACACATAATCAATACTAAAATGCAACCCAATTGATTACTTACAGGTTGGATAAACACTTGTTTGCAGACCCCACCCATATTTGCAATCGGTGCTTCAAGCATAATGGGTGGTTGATATGACACAAACTCTTGACTGGTCTGGTTATTGAGCATAATCTACACATGCCTATCTATATATAGGCTTTCACTTCAATTAAAATTCAAAATGTTATTGCATTAATTCTATATGTATATAGTTAACTTCACCACAAACCTGACAAAATGTTGGAGGACCATCCGAACAAAGTTTGATGGGGGAAAGCCAAAGCCAGAGAGGAGCTTGGGAGGGTAGGTGTGCTGGAGTGGGGCTACGACAGAACCTGGGGCCAGAATGGGGAACAGCAGTATGGGAGAAAGTGACAGGCAAGGAGGCAAACTCTGTCTACAAATAATACAGCAAACGCTACAGTAAGGGAGTGGAGAATGACAGGAAGCGTAAGGCAACAGAGGAAGTGAAACAAGAAGGAAGACAGTGAAGTATAAGAAAACAAATGGCAGATGACTCACTCAAAGCATGAACAGACTACGACCGGCATGATGATGGCCCAGGTGTAGCAGAAGTACATCAGGATCTGCCAGAAGAGTACCTGCAGAATTTACTGATTGATTACTACAATGCTAATGTAAACTTTCAGCAGCAAAAATGTTGGAGGCACCAAAAAACAAGATACATCCAATGAACTAGCATCAAGCCTGTGGATCAAGCCTGTGGATGGCAGAAAGAAGAAAACAGATGACAGCTTGTGTGGAAATATTGCCGAGCGTAGAAGTACAACCAAAGTTGCGAACACAGTGAAAACATTACTGTACCCCACATTCCGGGGGAATACTGTTGTGACAGTTGCGCTCACACACACTGTGCACGGGTGATGACCGATTCAAATTTCATTCATGCATTTAATTGGAATTACAGTATATTTATTAATATTACTACTCGCAGGCACACACCGAACTGTATCCCGCCACCTTAAGTCTGCTTTTAAGGAAAGAAAGCACCTGGTATCGGTACACATTGTTAATGCTTGCACTTATTTAAGAATCCTCACCTAAGAAATATTGGCTTCAAATTCAACTCTCTGCCAGCATCCTTGATGTGCTTAGCAAATCTTCTTGGAGCTAAAAGATCAAGTTACAACACCCTCCCTGATTCCATTGTCTAAAGTTTATGCATGATGCCTAGTCCATGCGATTGCCATTAGCACTTCCGGTACCTCTAGTGCTTCTGCACACACACATGCACACATTTGTGCATTGACAACACGTGGTGATTACGATTGCTCATATCAATTTTCAAAAGACAGCCACACAAAGCAACGCTACGTTCTACTTGTCATATGGATAAGGCCAGCCACCTGACTGCATTTTGTGTACGAGATAACATCTCCTAGTCACCCCAGTGTGGCTGATGAGGCCTCATATTGGCCAAAACCCATCCTACACATTGGGTGACTTTGCATAATACCTTGGTCTGCCTTTTAATCAGGAGCTGTGGTTCATTGATATATCCCACCTAGTATAGTTTTGCCTATACTACAGGTGGGGTTTAACTGTGATACTTTCCCTCCCTGAGGGCTCCAAGGGAAATTATGACTCATAATTCCCTCTCCATGTATTTTTAGCTTACAGTCCACTACATTAGTACAGATTTTATATACAGTTGTGTGTGAATAGTATTGAAGTTACTGTAAACGCTTGCACGTGTACAGATGTGTTTATAGTAATAACAACAAAGGGCCAATCAGATGGGATATATAATAGCTATAGCACACGTGGCCAGAGATTCCTGGCTGTAGTAAACAAACCCCTACAACTACTCCCTCAGACTTGGTCTGTTTACTGCCATAAAACCCTGGCACTGTGCTATAGCTATAGCAAAAGTAAGCAGTGCTATTTTTAGCAAGCACATCAGTGTGTACCAGTCACTCTCTTTTGTACCAAGTGTGTGATGCTTTGAACCCAAAATTTACTTGTTTCCTTACTGTAGCTACATTGGAACTCCCAGTCATCCCAGAGCATATATTGTGACCCAGACTCCAATGGGAAACACAGTTGGAGACTTTTGGAGGTAATAGTTGATAACCGATTACTACTGATGTTCTTTTCACATGACATGCTTGTAGTATTCCTTATCAACAAATGACTGAGTTTACTATGGAACACTTGTACATGTACTGTGAAACACCGCTACACAAAAGAAGCTATACAAACTTTAAATGCATGGGTTAACAGACTTGTACTGTACAGTGAGTTATACCATAGATAATGTACTCTCCCTGGGATTGGAAATATTGCCAGTTCACATACTCACACGCCCAGCACTGGAAGCGCTTTGCCCATCTTCTCAAAGATGAGGTGCAGTTGTGCCTATTACTGAGCTTGAAATATCGGTAATGGTCACACATCAGACATTTTCTGACCATTTCTTGACTTTGTTCAAGCTGGTCGGCTAAACTGTCCGAACAAGCCGATGTCACCAACCACATTGTGTGATGGTGAATGAAACAAAAAGATTGAGATGGTATGTTGCGTATTTCGTGTTATATCTTCAGTTGCAAAACAGCTACAGAATTCTAGCAAAAGTAATGGAACATAACAGGCTTTGCCCAGCTTCCCTGTAGTTTTGAAGCTTATTACTACACCAAAAGCTGTGAAATATACCAAAAGTTTTCATATCGGAAGTCAATACTTTTGGTACTTGTAACTTGGCAGTCCAATTTCTGTCTCATTTGAAGTCTGCAGCGAACTTTCTTTTAGCTTTGCGTAGCTTTTTACTGCATGTTTGTAGCTTGTCTACTTTTTGAGATCGATCGTGGTAGACACGGCCTTGTCAATTGCAATTAGTCCAGTGCTGCCAGACCCAAGCAGGGGTCGTACGCTGTGCAACATTCAACTTCTGGTTCAAGATCACAATTAGCTTTCATCGGGTATAATGAATACGGTTGATTGTACACCTTCTAGTGTGGGAGACCAACACTGAGAAATGTCCACCCAAAATTGAGAAATGTCTGGACTGTACAAAATTCACTGGATAATGTGGACGCTGGCATGCCTCTCGCACAAGATACTCCAGCACCACTGATTGATTCAACAACTGGACATTATAATAGCACTGGTAAGCATTGTACTAGCCTCTCGTTTGCCTTTCTCACCAGCGTACAGCAACTCTGAAACCCGCCTTCATAGCACTCAACCGCATGAGTACGCTTTGCCACGCCTACCAGAAATGAAGCCGGAAGCTTCCGAAGTAGGGACGCCTCTTTACTCAGGACACTTTAGATGGCACCAATGGTGTCCACATTATAGAGGTTCCACTGTAGACCTCTGCTTCCTCAGGGCTTGTTCTTTTTTATATGTCAATTTACGTGTAGTCCCCATTGAACCCCTGCAATTCCCCTTTGCTGGCTCCCTAGCAAACAAGTTTATCACTCTTGGGGCTTGCATGTTCTTCTGGAACTCATGTACGTTGGGATTGTTGAGTGTTCCATGTTGCCATTGACACCTGCAAGATGGTAATGCACAAGTGTGATGTACCTGCGACCCTCAATCCTAACAGTGTTTTTGAGCTCAGCTTCATTTTCTTCTGGGTCTTTGTGTACATAGTCTGACCTGGTCTTTCATCGACTGACTTCTCCCACTCATCAAGATATGCCAGAAACTCCTCACAGATCCACAGAAATACAAAAGCCATTGTTGCATTTCCCAAAGCCCATAGTGAGTGGCATTGATATAATTGTTAAGTCTTCTTTTCCGAAAAAGAAAAATTCGATTTTGCTTACATACCTTCACACCCTTTGATCATCTGCTCTCCAGTATGGCTTTTGGAATGGTTTGACCGCACAGATCCAATGGGTAAAGTTATGGAAATTTACACAGTCGAAAACGTGTCCATCATCAGAAGGAAACAAGCAGTTTCTTTATAGTCTCATGTCCACCCCTCAGTGTCAGTGCCTTGGACACAGACTCACTCTACACCTAGAATGAATCATTTAACATTCTATGGTTCCATCAGCAATTACCCCAAGCTTGGACTCTCACAGAAGGTAAGGGTTTGGTGGATAAGCCAAGCCTGCCTGCCCGATGAAGACTGGAGTTAGCACACAATTCCTGTGCTGTCTTCCTCTTCTGAGATCTCCCAGCCTTAACCCTGCATGTGATTGGGGGTTAATGTAGAAGCTATATCCTTATGCTCCAACGTTATGGCCCACCTAGGCTGAAACAACAAGAACAAACCATCCATCAAGACATTTGCCTCAACTCTAGTCATACCAGCAGTAGCTACTAGCCACCATGTACCACTGGTGGAGATTAAAGGATCCACACCCTACCTGTGTGAATGAAAAAGCTACCTGAACTCCTTTACCCAGTGACTAGGGTGGGTGGGTGTTATTGGTGAGAGTGTGAGTGCTGCTGGCGAATCACATGATTCTGGAGACCTCTCCTGCACAGTGCCCACACTGTGAAGAGACCAGCACTGATTTTACCAGAGATGGTGGCTCTACTGTGAGCCTTCTCGAGCAACTAGGTGATTGTTTATGTCACCCAGGTTTGTGAACCCAATCAGTTCACCCTCATGTTTGTCATGCATAAAACCTTCTTGCATGTGGATCTCATCGAGAACAAAAGAGCACACTTGTTTTACTCAGGACTGGTCTTCACTTCAGCTGCTTCCACCAGCATATCGTCTCCCCTTTTGGAAAACCCAAACTTGCATTTGTGTAGTGAGTGTAGTCACAAATAGTGCATTGTGAAGGGAGCTTCAACATACCCAATATATTGTAACGAAGACGGACAATACAACTAAGTATACAGCTAAAGTCATAATTACTTACACCACTGAAACAATGATGAATCTGGAAGTCATTTTTCAATGCTGCTTTGCTTCCAGAAGAGCTTTCAAAATGAATTGAAAGAAAGAAATTTCTTTGAATAGACGCCACCCTCAAATAGTCGCCACCCTCGATTAGTAGCTGCACAATCAGAAGCTCTGAGCGAATTAAATGCCGCCCTCGAATAGTAGCTGCGGCTAGTATACGCAGTACATGCACACATATGCGAATAGTTTCTGATGACAGTCATTTGGCTAGCGCTAGGATTGTTCATGTTGTACGACTCATTTGCACAACTGACAGCAGGACTGAGAGGCTGCGCATACTACTGAGAGCGTCTACCAGTCATCACAGTATTGCTCATATGTACCTTATCCAACCATCATTGATGTCTACGGGCTTCCAAGGAAATAAATGCCTCCCTCAAATAGTAGCTGTACGAAAACGAGCAGCAAAAAAATTGTAGCCGTGGTGCCCGATCGAAGAAATACAGTAGGTTTTCTTCTGTTTCACTATCTTCATCAAGTCGTCATGTGTTCCGTCATCAACATCCACCCCTCTTCATCTACAGTCCTCTGTATCTACCACTTTTGTTCATTAGACAGTTCTCATGGCGGATGTTTTGAAGTCAGCTAACATGCTGGGGCATTGATAGAAAGCAATAGTTAACATTCTCACTTGAGCTCTGAAGACGATGATGCTGGACTAAGAGTGAGGCCTAATGACAAACAAACTCATCATTTGGCATGGAGTTTCGATGCCTCACCACACTCAGAAATTTTTCCTTGAGTTCCCAATACCAATCCAACACGGATCAAGGTATTCTAGAACATGTATGAGGTCAAAGGATGAGCATATCAAGAGACGAAAGAAACTCATTCTCAAGATGGTTGCCACACAACATAATACACCCCCCAAAATGAGAGTTGATGGTGACAAAACATGTTGGCAATCAAGTGGAAAGAGTCATATCTAAATTTGACATAAGCTTTGAAGAGAGAGAAAGAAAATCCATAGGGATCCAGCTTACGTCACGTTTGTTCCTACCTACACAGAGCTTCATAACAGAGTCATAGCTAAGTTTGCACAGCACTGGAGAGTCCAAAGCTGATGTTGGAGTAATGAAGAAGGTGGTAGAGCTCTTGCATGGGAGTCTGGTTTGCAAAGCTTGCTGCAACACAACTGGCGTGGATGTTTAGTGGCAGTGAAACAACGAACTAACCCGGAAAACCATGATTTCTTTGGTTAGCCCAACGTTAATGGTGTAAAGCACTTCTACTGCAGGTCAAGATCAACACAATCCACACCTCGAGAGTGGCAAAATTTCCAACACGTCCTATTCATGAGCTTAACTATTGTACTTATAGCATCATATGAGCTAATTCCAATCCCAGAGACAGTGGGAGGGTTTGGTTATACAGATTCGACCTAATTGTATCATCATTCATCTTACATGAACACCACACTCTCATTAGGATTAGCCCTCGTTCCCAGGCCCCATCCGAAAAATCGGGAAAGGGGCCTGGTAGCGTTTCCGTGTATTTTCTGTCGGCCATTACCTCTCAAAATTTTGAAGAGCCAATCAGATTGCGGAATGAAACCACACGGAACGTGATCCTGTAAGATGCCAAAAGTGCCGACTATGCAATATGGTAGAGTATGGCGTCATCTGTGTCTGCTACATACGTGCGGCAGTGGTGCCACGTTTGCGGGAGATCAGTGGACAATCGAAATCGGAGTGCGCTGTTTACCCATACGGGCCATTGAGACAAACTCCCCGATGGTTTGTTAGCACTGGCTTAGGTCCCGATCAACTGAGACGATCTGTCGGAATTTGTGTATAGACAGTGTGCATCCAAGCTGGATAGATAAACACGGAAGATAGCATACTACAGCATCGCTTGTTCAACTCACTCTTGTTTCATCTTGCACGCATTTGCATGATAGTCAGCTGACATCAATGGTTGCAGTAAGGCGTGTCCTACCGTAGCATGCATTTGATGACGTTTACATTAGCGACAGAAAATACACGGAAGTGCTACCAGGCCCCTTTCCCCATTTTTCGGATGGGGAATGGGAACAATGCTACATCAGGATTACATCCACCCACCTGATTACTATGCAGTAGTTTTGAGCCAAAAACAAAATTCTAGTGTATAGTAATGCCAGCAACTCATAATTGTTCCACCCATTTAGCCATATAACTGTCCCACCCCCAAGTGATTTAGGTTGACACAGTTCCACTCGCAAACTGTTTTCAAGTTCTGTGCAGCAACTCCCTCACCCATAGCCTGTGGTGTCCCTCTTAACACCACAACCTACTTGTAAACACTATATTTGAGGGCAGTGTGTTTTAGCAAGACTATGATATATTTGAATATAGGTTCATTGACCAAACTTGACGATGTGACCAACTTTTTTTTTTATCTAGGATGGTATGGGAACAGGGTGTTTCAGTTATTGTGCTGCTGACACAGAAGATCGAGCACCTGGGAGGTCTGAGTCCCAAATTTTGGCCAAAAAAGGGGCTAACCAATCACCATGGTCTTGTGAAGTCTGGCAACTGGATAGCAGGCTCTCTCTCTGTAAAGACTATCAAAGAAGTGAAGCATTGGAACGTCAAAGACCTGGTTACAAGACACATTGAGTTGAGAACGGACAACCCAGTTACTTGCCGGACAGTTGAGATATACCACTACCTTGGCTGGCCACAGCGCGGTAGGTAGTAGGTAATTACCTAATGAAAAAGACTAATTGAAATGTTGGCACAAATTTATCATCTTCACTATTCCACTATATTGCAAACAATTCAAGTAGTTCCAATTAGAATCACATTTAGATCAGCACATAACTCCACATTATTTATTGTCTACAAAAGGTTCACTGTAGCTTGACTTGGCCTAATGGCTATAAGTGCTGCTGTATATTCAGGCAGACTGTATGAGCCTGGCCTAGTTACAACTAACTCTGAGGCTTTTGCTAGCCAAGTCCAGGAAGTATGGATTGTGCAGTGTGTGTTACTATATGTAGTACTGGTGGTAAAATTGTGCCCAGTTTAATACCAGTCACACAAGCATCTGATAACCAAGGTTGGTGTACATCTTCTCACTGTTTGCTTATTTCTCAGATGTTGCAAGAAGCCCAAAGGATGTGGTATATTTGCTGAACCAGGTGATAGAGGGTAGAGAATACCTACCAGAGGAAGGACAGGCTGAACGTGTGAGTTAATTTGACAACAGACTTTATGCACTCACAAGTGTAATAGCTAAAACAAAAATTGAACTAATCCAAGTATTTTATGGCTGGGTAGGCTGGGTGCCTGGGTCAGGTTGGCTTGCAACAGTTACTGCAGTGACACTAACAAACTGGTGTGAATATACTTAAGAGCTTCACATGTGTAAGTTCACTTTCTGGAGTTTGTGAATGTTGGTGTTTGTACTGTATACTGTTCTACAGCCAGTGGTTGTTGTCAGTGCCCATGGTGCAGGTCGTGCAGGATGCCTCTGTGCTGTTGCTGTGGCACATGAACTAATGACTGCACGTCAAGAGAATCCAGACTGTTGGACTAAGGATGGTCACATTTTGGATGAGGTACATCTATGTGATCAGAAATTAAAGCACAACATTCAGTATCCACATCTAGCCTCGTTCCTAGGCTGTCCCTGCTAAGGAGGGGGAGATCTAGTACGTTTATTAAGTGTATGAAGTCAAAGGGATACACAACTTAATTGCATGTAATCACTCACAGAAATCTGCCCATGTAGCTCAAAGCCCATGATCGCAGCAATTACACACGTCACTACGCATGATTGCATGAAAACCTTAGGCTACCTAGCCATAAATCACAACGTAGACCGGCTTAGGAAAGTTTCAGTGCATTAGATATGGCACTTGATGAGCTGATTGACAAGAAATTTTGTGGTTTGTTGTGTGTTGTAAGCTAGCACCGTTCTTGACTGATTTGTCAACACTGACTCAAGATATCGACTAGTTCCATGTGGGCAAGTGTACATGGCTGACTACCATAACGAAAATAATTTATCACTCTAAATCCTGAAAGGAAGGCTGCATTAGTCTTGAAAGCTGTTTTGCTTGAACATGCGTGAGTGCCTGGCTTTGTCCACCCTCTTGTGATTAGGTCATGTCAACACTTGAAATCACACATATGGTAAAAGTGCTTTCCCCTTCTTTAGCAGGGAGGGCCTGGGAACGAGGCTAATCTACACCAGCTAGAATATAACGCAAGCCTGAGTGAGCCCCACACTAATGGGACCAACCACTTACTGAAATGAACGGAGTCCATGGCCATGTGCACTTCAACTCAGCCAAGAGTGAGAGTGAAGGCTACTGCCAGGCTATAGCATTGGTGTGAAAGAAACCAGGAGCAAAGATAACTAGATGAAGTACGTATGGTAACTTACTTCTGGTTCAATAAGCTCATGACAGGCAAGGCAGACTGCTATGCACTATGGCTGAGTGAGGTTGCTTCAGGTAAAGGCCATGTGTGAACAGTGCTCAAATACAACTTAGATCCAGCTTATGATTTGACTGTGAAGCTTAGCCCATGCTTATGTAGCTGCCCTGGCTGACAAAACCATTTTGCCAAAGCTGGATGCATGGTCTTTGTGCCATTACAAAAATAATAAATGGTGTGCTGCTCGCTCAGGCTCACCCCATCATGATCAAGCATCTGTCTGTTAGTTCGCCTCCTTTCTAGATTGAAGAGAGGTTCCTTTCAGCATGTGATAATAAGGTAACTATCAGGCACTTCAGATTGAAACTTTGTGTACACTGACAGACACAGTAAGATAGATGGTATGTGGAAATTTGCCTTCTGGGCTTTCTGTATGTGAGTGTCTGTTCTCTCATATATTTTCTAGGTTATTCAAGGCCTACGTGAGTGTCGTGGTGGGCTGGTAGAGGACCGCTTCCAGTATGAGTTTTGCCACCAGGTGTTATCTGAAGTACTAGCTACTTCCAGAATTGAGCCAAGCCCAATGAAAAAGCGGAAAGGAGATACATTTGAAGTGAAGAGCAAAAAGAAAGGTAGGAAACATGATATACTCAGTTCTTAGCCCTCATTCCCAGGCCCCTCCTAGCTTCTGTCACTTGGATAGGATATGGAAAAGCATGGGAGGGCCTGGAATAATTTATCATATGAGTGACATGGGGAGTAGTGAGAAGATAGAGAGGACTTAATTGAACAAAGGCGAATCGTCGCACACACAGTTGTGCACTGTACACATAACCATGTTCTGGTAGGAGCCCACTCTACAAGCACAGAGAAGGCTTGAGCAAAGCCTAGAAAAGGGGCACCTTGTCATTTACTATTGCATTTTCTGGGGGTGTACAGTAATCAGTTTGGCATGTAAGCTAGCAAGTTAGCGTAATTTTGGAATTTACGTACCTTGCCATAGTTCACCAAACTGCTAAATAGAGTAAGTCAGCAATCATCAGACGACATGTATAATCGGACACTCCAACGCGGAGAGAAAACTGAACTCGGCGATACCGCCAGACTGTAGCGGAGGTATGCAGTACCTGGTGTACCGAAAATGACGCCCACACACTGTTTGTTGTTGATGAAAGAAGCGATAAAATGACCGTCCGACAAACATCAATAATCGGATTAGTGTATCTATTTTCAGACACCATTGTCTGTGCCTTCTCTGAAGCTGCTTTTGGAGAGATTTTAGTGCTGAGGGGCCAAAAGCGTGGCATACATTTGACATCACGGGGCCAAGACTGCAACGCGACTGCCAAGCCTCGAGCCTCCTACAAACGTCACGACTCCTACACTACGTCGCGATTACCAAGCCTCGCTGCGCTCAGCAATAATAGGTTCTCTCTTTTCCTTTCAATTTTTTGCTCGCGTGTGGGGAGAGCCTGGTAACGAGGCTACTCAGTTCCGATCCTTTTCACACATACTGTAAAGTGGCGATGTAAGAGATAGCTAACCTAGTACTTGGTAGCCATCGTCCATGCTCTTGTTAACTGAGTAATGAACTTCTTGACCCCCCATGTCTGAATAATGAGGGGCGAAATCTGAAGTAGAAAAGTTATATTATGGTATATTTTGTCCAGTTTGATGTACAGTTGTACTGTACTTTTGACCATAGATAACTATAAACTATATTTCCTCATCCATGTGTTCTGTAGAGTAAGCATGGTATTGTGCGATTTGCATGGGAAAACAAAGTATTGGTTGTCAGTGAGACTTAGATGGCAAAGTATTCACTGTGAGAGGTGTTGCATCTCTCCAAGATGCAAAGATCCACGTTTGTAGTTCAAGCAGTGTCATATGAAGTAAATTCTGTATTGCCAACCATGCAACAGTGGCAGTAGTGGGACTATGGTAACTCAAAACAATGTCCTTGGGTGGGCTAAACATTACACCTTAACTGTGCCCTCTAGATTCTCCCTGTATATATTTCTTGTTTCTGAGTCATCACCTTGGCAGATTCACCCTTGCTTGCATTTCTCAATCGTGTGGAGATCACTGTGGTTCTAGTCACACTCATGACCACATGGTTTTGTACAGAGCTTTTCAGGTTGGTTGTCCAGATCGTTTGCGCATGCGCACAGGGTGTGCTTATGGAAACGACCTTTGTACTTTACAGTCTAAGCCAGGATTTACGAATTCGACACAAAGCACTAGCACAGAGGACCGATTGCGTGTGCGTTTACTGTCAGGATGCCTACTCCATACTCACTGGACCTACGTTGGAGGGTTGTGTGGTTCTACACTGCCCATCATCTAAATGCTACGGAAATCTCACAGCAACTCTGCATATCTGAAAGGACAGTACGAAGGTACATCGCTATGTTTGAGCAAACTGGCGAGGTAGAACCCAAAAAGCAACATCATGGGCCTCCTAAACTACTGGGAGACTTTGAACAACTAGTGCTACTGAGAATTATTTTTGAAAATACTGGGATGTATTTGCATGAGATTCAAGCAAAGCTACTGGCTGCGTTTGGTGTCACTGTCAGTGTTGCAACCATATGCAGAACACTGAAATTCATGGACTGCACACGTCAAGTCATTCAGTATATTGCTGTGCAGCACAGTGATGATCTCAGGGCCAAATTCATGGCTGAAGTTGCAGTATATGATCCTTCTATGCTGATATGGGTAGATGAGAGTGGGTGTGACAGGAGACACTGTTTGAGGAAACGAGCATATAGCATGAGGGGAATGACACCTCGAGACCATAGGCTTCTAGTATGGGGAACACACTACTCTGCTATTCCAGTTGTTTCACTTGAGGGTATCAATGATGTTTGCAGTATTGAAGGAACTGTGAATGGTAAGAAGTTTGAACAATTCATCAGGAGCTGCCTCATACCAATTCTCCAACCATTCAACTGGGTCAATTCCCACTCAGTTGTGATCATAGATAATGCGTCCATTCACCATGTGGATGGTGTAACTGACTTGATTGAAAACTAGGTAGGAGCACAATTGCTGTTCCTTCCTCCATATTCACCAGATCTCAACCCTGCCGAAGAGGTCTTCAGCAAGATTAAGGGCATCATGAAGCAAAATGATGCACTGTTTCAAGCATGCAATGCACCAAGTGTGTTCCTGGCAATGGCATTTGGCATGGTAACCAAAGAAGACTGCTGTTCATTTATCACTCACTCTGGCTATATATAGTTGTTAGTATTGCTTTTTGTCACTAATTCAATTTGGGTCATTCAATCACACTAACTTGCATAATTATACATCACAGAACCATGTAATCAAGTCACAAAACACAGTCACAATGTTGCAAAAAATCACAGTCACCATGTTTCAAAGAAATCACAGTCACAATGTTGCAAAAAATCACAGTCACCATGTTTCAAAGAAATCACAGTCACCATGTTGCAAAACACGATCACAAAGTTACTTAGCTCACTTGATCAGGGTTGGCTACTTGTTAGTCTTGAGTTGCCAAAGTAGGTTCATGATGGATTCTTTTTCCGTTCTGTATTCCAGCCAGGGTCAGCTCACTGTCTGAACCCACATCCTCACTTTGAGCTAGCTTGCGACTATTGCCCCTTCTATCTACAAGGCCATCACACCACAAGGTCATCTTATTTCCAGGTTTTCTCAGTGCAGACCACACATCAGAAAGGTCTTCCTTATTACGAATTCTAATCACACTTGATCCATTCACAAAGCCAATGTCAAAATCTTCAGTAACTATATCCTCATTTAATTGCTCTCTGATTAACATCTTCATATCATCACATGAGGAAATTGCAGCAGTGTCAACGTCACAAATAGTGAATGTTTCCCATCCTTGTTGCCACCCTTAAGCACAGCCTTCAGAAGCACACATGTAAGTGTGGGAACAGACACACCATCTGAGAGTTGACCTTGTGATCTCTGCTGAGTTGTAGCGGAAAGAGGAAAGTGAGATGATATTTTGTCACTCGGGACTATAACTCTTCCACGTAGCTGTTGGTGAAGTGCGGTAGCCAACATGGGGCAAACACTGGGTGTGTTGGCTAACGGAGTAACGAGCACTTGTTGCCCATTCGGCTTGGAGAATTTATTCAGCGACCCATTATTGACAGTCACATGTTGGCTTCCAACTAGAGACACCACACACCTTGGTGGAGCCTTAGGAAACTGCTCGGAAGCTTCCATCACTTCAAGGGCGGCTTGATTGCTTGCTGATCTGGCATGCACATGCCGCCAATACAGGGTACATGTGCGCATGGGCGAAGTTTGAACACCCTAACCGGCAAGCAACCTGAAAAGCTCTGTATCATAATGCGTGGGAAGTTAAAAGAAGCCGCCACGGAGTACAAATCCCATGTACACTGTGGCGGCCGGCACCTGTGATCCTAGTTGTCTCATATGGTACAACTAGGTTGCTAAGCAACAGTCCAGCCCATTCACATAGCAGAAACCTCACTGAACTAATAGGATCAATTATGATACAAGCCAGCTGTACCATGGCTTCTTAATGGTATGGTGTTGTACCATCCTCTGGTTAATGATGTCCTTCCTCGGGCTTCGCTCTTGGAAGGACATCATTAACCCTAAGAAGCCATGGTACAACTATAACGTAGTGCATGTGAGCACATGGAAACTGCCCACACAATTAGAGTATGATGGATATGCAAAACACAAACGGACTACACTTAACAGTTGTCAGCGTCGTGCTAAATCACTTGGAAATTATCCTAAGCATTTTGCACAGAGGTACATGATGTTATAGTACTAGAAATTGCATACTTATGTGACCTGTATATATCGCTTTTCCCTATAGGGCAGAAACAGAAAGGAAAACACAGAATGCATTAGTTGTTTATAACTATTGTGTGACAAAGTAATAATTTTTAATTTAATTTCACTAACAGTCTTCATTTTGTATCATAATTAGTGCATCATGAATGCAAGTCGGTGTTCCTCAGTTTGCATTTGTTAACACTGTTATTTTGGAAATGACTTGTTGAAAATTTATGTGCATCACCTTATGTCCATCAGGTATCAACCATTTATGGAAGGCAATGTCGTTTACTGACAGGTCCAGCAACAGTTTGTGAGTGAGGTTTTTCTGCACCTGATCTTTTCAGGATGGAGAGAAAAAGGGTCATAGTTTGTGCTACTGTCCTCCTCAAACAAACATTTTAGTTTGAAATCATTACTCTCATAGAAAGCCAGCTATTCTACATGGTCTCGCTTGAATTAGCTTGGAAAAACAGGATCAACTGAAGAACACAATTGGATTGGCACTTGTAGTACTCAATGCATGCTATGCAGTCCACAATTGCCACACAGCCCCCCACAACTGAACCTAATCTAACCCACAATCTAGCTGCTAACGGTCACGCCTATGGCATGACAACACCCATGCAGGCTATTGCTTGCTCGCTTCCTTGGCCTGACTACTGACTGTATATTTCAAATGAGTGTATCATGATGGTTGCATGTCCACTGCCATGTGCACCATCATTTTGGCTTTATATTTAATAACGAGAGAGAGTGAAGGGCTACTGCCAGACTGTATAGAGTCAATGTGAAAGAGCCTGGGAGCAAGAACAACAAAAGCCAAAGCTTCAGTTTATTGTTATAAAGCTTTGCCCATGCTGTGTAGCTTCAAACCCTGTGTGCCAAGAAAATATAGTAGTATGCTGCTTGTTCAGGTTTGCCCCACAATGATCAAGCATCTCCCTACATCAGCAGTCACCTTTTATATAGTTCACTTGTTTCAGTGTTCCATCATGATTGTGTGTTTTCCACCCACTTGACAGCACTGCTAAATATTTTATGGAAGGGGTGGTGGGGCGCAAGAGGTGTATGTGACAGACAAGTAAACATTGGTCCTGGCTTGCCTATACAATCCCATAGCAACCAATATCACTCACTGAGCAGCTAATATCCTCTGATGCCCAATACCTAAGTCTGCAAAATACAATTATACTGCACTTGGCCAGGCTTCCTCAATAAATGACATGCTTCAGGTAAAATGCTCAGTCCACACAATTGCTCTTACAATGCAGGATGCAAGTTCTGCTGACTAGTCTCTGTCACTGTCGCATCAGCTCCTCATTCAGCTATCTTCAGTCATGCACATGCAATACTTGTTATATCTGTACTACTATTCCATCATAATTACCTTCAGAGTACCAAAGTACCCACCCATGCAATAATGTGTGAAATTATTTCCATTGACAACAATAGTACAAGCTATATAGAACTTTATTAAACAACACATTTGTGCAAATGTGAAGTTGAATTTGCAGAACAATATCATAGCTACCACTTGATAGTCAAAGCACTAACAAATTTCTCCACTTCATGGTACTGTGTGTGTAACATCTGTCTCGCCTTGTCTGACTCTGAACCACCAAGCCAGTCTCTGCATGCAAAAACAAAACAGATAATGACAAATCAAATTGTGCCAAATACATTGTATATGTACTTGCAAGATTCACACATCTTCCTGGAGGAATCAACACACCATCATTTGTGCATGTGCTAGGTATGCTAACTTGGCACTCCACCTCTGCATTTGTACCCCACAGTAATACATGTCTAAAAGGTAGCAAAACCTCCAAACTTGACTGAGACATTAACTAGAGGCTGTGATGGTAGTTCAATACTTCAGTGGTGCTTAAAAATTAGCACGCAACTTCACAGAAACTCATTTCACTAAAACTCAAGGACCTACTACTGAAGATGATTCTTCTCCTAACTCTGTCAAGGATTCTTCTCCTACCTCTGTTGAATATCTCCATGCTCTTTTATAGCACTGTAGCATAGGGCCTATGAGTGGTTGCTGCTAATGACAGCAATAGTGAGGAGATGCAAGTACTACTGCCACCCTCTATCACATTGCGCTTGCTAGCTCCTAAGAAGTAGCCAAATGCCACAGACCAGCGGCATAGCTCTATCACAGGTATGTGGATAGCTATCCAGCTTACTGGCACACATGAGCTTTCAAAAGGAATAGATTGACACCATTTTTGAGTAGTTCAAAATGAACAGCAAAACCAATATCAGCTGTGGTACCTGATCATAGAAGTACTGTAACATTTGTTGTTACATGCACATGCAGTGCAGGGCAAAACATCTCCCTATATACAAAGTCAACTTTATATCTAGATTACAGTTATAAGTCTCATCCTCAAACCACAGCCACTTCACAGAGTGCAGTCTGTGGCCTAAGAATGAGACTGCAGTCCAGTGTTTGTGCTTGCCCCACAATTGAGCTTGCAAGTTAACTAGGCAAGTGTGTCATGTGGGGTGAGTTCTGCAAGAGCTGTGAGAGCAGAAAAAGCCATTACGCAACACAACTGTAGTCATCACCTACCTATAAAGTTGTGCTACCAATGCATTTTCATCTGGTCTTCTTATGCTGAACAAGGTTGAGGAGCACAAAACACAGAGCACTTACAAAAAGTTACCACCACAGAAGCTACACATACATTCAGCTACAGCTAACACATTCACTGGCAAACATTTAACATACTGTAAAATCGGGATATTAAGCACCGGTGCCTATTTTCAAAATAAGCAGACCGAATGGGAGCTTATTTTCGAGGGGTGCTTATTTTCATGGGGTGCTAATAAATGCATGTAATATCATAGCAAGGTACAGATGTAGGGGAAGATACTAGTTGAGATATTAATAAGCCTAGAATTTATCTTCCTGCTATTTCTTGGCCTACGTTCATAGCTTTTATAGAACCCAGGATACAGACGCCACTCGATCAATCATTGCCAACCCCCACCCACCAAAGTAAAGCGCTTGAAACTAACACATCCCTGAGGGACATTCGCTAATTCATTGATATGTTTTATCAATCGGCCTTGCCTACATGTTAGCTTTTATCCCGTGTTGATAGCTTGCTTACAATCGGAGATAAATGTTAGCTGCTACGTTCGAAAGTCGAATCAGCAATTCGCTTCCGTTTACATGTAATGGGTGCTTATAAACGCGATGTAATAAAAATGGGTGCCTATATTCAAGGGGTGCTTATTTTGTGTGGGTGCCTATTATACCGATTGTATGGTAGGTGGTTAACTTTTGCCAATAGAGACAATTTCCCACAATAGCTAAAACATAACAGTTAGAGTATGCTCACCTTACAGATTCATATATTGCTTCAACTTTTCCTAATACATCCTTTATACTTTCACCTTGAGAAGCATGTATCTGACCGCCACCATTTAAACATCCTATATTGTTGTGAGAAATATGAGCTATAGTGTCAACACAAACGTTACAACAATGTATACATGCAGTCACTATGCCAATATTTAATGCAAAAAGGCACCAATCTATAGCATGCAGGGTCTGACCTGAAGGACAGGCCATGACTTCTACAAACTGGTAAGGACACTTCCCCCTCTTCATTTTCTGCACCAGATTCTGAATATTCCTGAAGCCATATGCAGCTGCAAATTTCAGCACAGGCTTTTCATCCACCTATGTTGGTATATGTATCGTAAAAAGCAGAGAAACCAAAGCTTGACAATTTCATTTCTGTTTCATCTGGGGTAAGGCAGTTGTTGACTTACTGCATCACTTCTTACACTGAATTGGAGCTTGTGACAGACTTCGAAGTACAATCAGTAGCTCAGTTTCTCAGTTTGCGAGATGTTGGATTGTAATAAAGATTACAGCTACCTGATTACTCGCTGGTACCTAATAGGAAAACTCACTTGGATTTTGGAACCACTGATGGAATCAACCAAAGATGTGCTAAACAAACAGTTAACTTATACGTATCTTAATGGTGCCAGATTAGTTTTTGGATGATACATATGAATGAAGTTATGTGAGTTGTGCCAACATTTGGTAAATGGTGATGGAAATCCTGAAGATGTCACTGATTTTGACTTATCAACAGTTCTGTGCCTTTATACTTAGGAAAGTGGAAAGGGTTAAAATATAAACTAGGGCCCCAGCTGGACAAGTACACAAACTGGCTTAGCCATGGTGGTCAAACTATGTAGACTCTAAGGAGGTAATTAGCTGAAGTGCAGAGAGAACAGTTAAAAGCCATGAAAAGCTTCTCTCTCTGAGGAGTTCAAGGGTTTCATACAGGATTTTTACATGGGAAGGGGGGGGGGATGTAGATACGTGCAAAGGGTAAATTTAGTACAGGATTTAAGTGATTGATGCCTAAATGCAACATGCCTTCACATTACAGATAGAGCTCAATGCCATATGTATAGCAACTATATACATCAACACCTGTAATGTGTATTCTTTGAAATCCCTGTTCCTGAGAGTTTTGTACTCCATCTCTTCAACTTTACATCCAAAAAGCTGTACAAAAGGAAGTGATGATGATGTTATAAATCACCAGGAAATAAGGCAAAATGAGTATCTTGTTTGAGTTGCCAGATTCTGATTTCCAAGGCATACACACTCAGCAGCCATGGTGCCAATTCACACCTAAGTTCAGCCTAAGTGAAGATTTGTGAGTACTTCAAAATTACTGCAATAATGAGACGAATGGGACAAGCCCAACATAGTGAGATAAATGGTATCTTCTCTCATTGTGTTTTGGAAGTATCCAAAAGTGATTTTTGTGGAGTCCCGTGTGGTTGGGTGTATCCATACCAGGGTTGTTAACCGTGTTCTGTTGTATCCTACCAAGCCATGGCCCTGGCATTCTTTTGTTTAGCCGGCTGTAAATTTTAGGTAACAGTACACCCAGGCATTATTAAGTAACAGCCAAGTAGCTCAAGTTATAAAATCTAGCAGCTTCCAAGCTCTTGCTGGCCAAACAGGCACAGATGCAGCAAGGTAAACTGATGGAGGAGGAGACCTGGTGGAGACTCTGCACAAAAAATTTCCTTTCTGAGAGGGGACTCTTGCAGGATCTACCGAAGAAAACTGAGTTATTTAAGGAATTTACCAACATGGCAAGTGGAGATTTAGATTAAGATGGCTACAAGTTTTGGATATGTCACAGAGTAGTCTTGGGAGACCATTACAATACTCCTGCACCCTACTGCATCTGTGTTCATTCATTGCCCTGCTAGAGCAGCAGATTGTGAGTCTAGTTCTCCCTAGACAGCAATACAGTAACTGCTACTGTAAGATGCAAAGGATCACTGAGACTTTTATCCCACAAACAGTGGCTAGTTAGGGTTTCAGTGATGCCAGGGCCCAGTAGCAAGGCAGACAATGAATGATGGGAGTCTGGAATATGCCCCCAAGGAAAGTTTGAAGTTCAGATGCTGAGATGTTGTTTCTGAGACTTTTTTGAAAGAAGGACAAGTTGAAACTATATACACAGGAAGCATTTCAAATATACAGTAAATATATCCTTCATTGCTAAAGTCGGAATGCACATGCGAAAGTATTTGTCACTACATTTTTCTGGCTCCTCCATCCATTTGCTGCAGCACGTTGACACCCAGACCCAGGCTCAGGTGGGCCCAGGTTTGGCTACACTACTGAAAACAACATCTCAGAAGACTTGAAAGTCCCACAGGCTCAAAAGGCTGAAAGAGGAAACAGGCAGAAGGGATGCAACCCCAGAAAAATATGAAAAAATGGTTGGCCCAATCATTCCAAGCATTGTGGACCAAATGTTGGCTAGGGTATCTACAATCACTGGACTGAACTGAACTGGTGGACTGGACTGGACTGGTTTGACTGGACTGGTGGACTGAACTGGTGGACTGGACTGGACTGGACTGGACTGGTTTGACTGGACTGGTGGACTGGACTAAAAATCAGTGTTATGCTCTGTAATGAAACTCGTTCACCTGTGGGATTGCACTTGGATCCACAGCCACTTCCCTCCACAAACTCTAGCAAGAATAGTTACTAACTAGGTAATATGAAACATGCACATTCAATCCTATTCAGCAAGCCACCAACATGAGATGAGTCTTACAGCAGATTGCAGAAGTCTTGCAACAAGCAAGCTGAACAGTGGAAAACCACAATTTTACTGTGTATGAACCAAGAGGGAGAGCACACTGAGGGGTTTGCATTGTTAGGGGGTTAAAGGCACTACTAAGCCTTTGATGGCAATCCTGGACAGCTCTCCGGGGGGGGGGGGGGGGGGGGGGATAATCAGATTCATATGTGGTAAAGTAATTGTGGTTTTCCGCTCTTCAGCTTGCTTGTTGCAAGACTTCTGCAATCAGCTGTACTGATTATACTTGCAGATTATAACGAGGCGCTAGGGTATTACTCAAAGCTGAACAAGCGTACAAATTTATCCAACTGCAAGCATCATATGCAGTGACTAGAATCTTCACTGAAGACTTGTACTCAGATGGTTGTCTACACCATAACATGAAAGGAGAAAGTTATGATTCCCAGGCACTCATTTAATTAAAGAAAAAAAAATGGGGCCTGAGTAGCTACAAGGCTGAGTCTCACCACTGTTGTAGTGTAACATTGTCTGAGAGTTATTCACTTCAAGTCTACACAGAGAGAATTGTGTTTCCAGGATTTTAAAGACCAAAATGCATCATGTCTAAACCTATGGGAGAGTGAGGTCTCATTAGTAGGCATAAAAGCGATTTTTAGCGCTTAAAATGTCAGTCCACCAGTCCAGTCCACCAGCCCAGTCCACCAGTCCAGTCCACCAGCCCAGTCCACCAGTCCAGTCGAGTGATTGTAGACTGCTGTCAGCTAGCATATCAAAAGCCAGCCTTGCTCCATTTACAACTCTGTTGATGGTCTAATGGTGCCTAACAGCAATGATGGCAAGGAGTATCAAATGACTACGGACACAGGAAGTATTGTCCAATCAGATCTGCTGGATGATGAGACACCATGATACACCTTACTACAAGAAAATAAGTTGTCTCCCTCTTAATTAAACACAGATAGATGATATAGACAAGGGGTATTACCAGTTTACTTCCAATAATGTGATTGTATGTTGTACCGTTTCATCTGTATCAACGTGAAGCTCACCTCAAAAGCTGCATGCTTCAGTGTATATTCCAGATAGCCACCCTAACAAAAAAGAATAGACGTGTGTCAAAATGACATCTACTAATGCTGACCAACAAATGTAGAGGTTGAATGGCCAAACATGCTTCCATGCTAGATGCACATCTCCCCATACTGTACTCACTGATCCTCCTTGTTCTTTGCTCCCATATAGCTTGTCTCCACTGCAACTTGAAAATCTATGGGCAGAGGAGTGAATTACCATATTGTCCCAGGCAAGCGCCCATCCCAGTGCAAGCGCCCACTGCCCAATTTTGACAGTTCTGTGGTTTTTGAAGTCCTCCATGCTACAGCCTACCATGCTAAATTTTCGCACAGTGAATTGAAAGTATGTCAGTTGAACTCACACACATAGCTGCGATCAATCTGATGCGCTTTAGGTGCCACGAAATCTGGCAGCAAAGTTGCACACACACCTGTCCGTAGCCTTGTTCGCACACACCAGATGTGAAGTTAGCAGCCAGGGAACTGAATTGAGCCAGTGCTTCGTCGAGACCAGCCCAATGGTGGAGAAAGTTGTATCTTGCCAGAAAATACACCGACTGGTAGTCTCAGCTAAGCTTTTACAATGTTTGTCGCTTGCGGTACACAAATTTCATACTGCAAGAGAGGAATGCTGCAAGCATCCGTGGGCACTTGCCCCAGGCAATACAGTAAGCACAATGTTCAACACACAAAGCCTCATTGGCCCAAAACACAAGAATTCTCTGTGAAAGTCAAGGCTACCTACATAGATTCACAGAAGCCATTGACTTCTAGCTGTGATGAACAACAATTGGCTTGCAAGATACTAGTGACCTCAGTTTATATTCTACCAAGGAAAGAGCCCAAGTTAAAGGAATATAGTGAGTATGTAGATATGAAGAGAGTTAACACAGGGCCAATTTTCACAAAACTGCAAACTGCAACATGTTTCTACCATTTTTACTGGACTTGAGCATTCAAACCACTATACTGAAGTCTCCTCCAACTGTCTGCAACCTATGTGTAACATACGGTTGATCCAAAGGTTGTGAGTGTAATGATTTGAGATCAGTGTGTTTCTCCTCAAGCATTGTCTCCACTTCACCTGTGAGTATAGGTGTCATCAAAGTAATCATTACACACTCAATTAGCAACAGCTGATGCCGGCCCTCCAATGGCAGTGTGTTTTTTGTTAATGCGCCTATCAATGTTGTGCCCTACTACCCACCTAATGGGCAGATGATGGAGGTTTGACTGAAAAAGGTGCCCAAATAGTCGGAAATTTGATTACCTCAGACTGCATAGTTAACCCGCATGTGTCAAATCCCACCATTTTTGAGGAGATTGGATTACAGGGTCTTCCCCACTATAGGGGTAATTGACGTTTTAATCAGTCAAATCCACACCTTGCCCCACTATAGCCCAATTTGGGGGTAGTGAGGCATAACATTGATAGGCGCATAACTATAACTTGAACTAAATACCTTTAGTATGGCCTAATTAATCAAATTACATGTACAATTAAAAACTTAAACTATAAACTTTCAAGAAGAAACCATAACTGTAAAACAGACAAGTACATTTTCCACCAATAACTATACCATTTTGCATGGAGTTTGGAGTTTTAGTAATTTAAACTACCTGACTAAGATAACTATAAACCAGCTGCAGAAAACTAAAACTAAACTAAATCATTTTCAGAATCCAAAAACTAACTGCCACCAAACTAAAAGCGTAAGCCCTTTACAAAACAACCCCTCCATGTGTATAGAGAAATCTACTCACACACAATGAAAATATGAAACACTGGTACATGCGTACCTGATGTTATAACGCAATCCACATCTCTTGTTCTATACAAGTCATCATAAAAATCATTTCTGGAGGCCTCCAGTTTCTTGTCAAAGCAAGGCATCACAGCCACATGGTATACCTCACTGGGACTGTGGAAAGAAACAGTCAAAATAGGTTACTACATCAGTATATCTACACTGGTAGATTGTATAATCTACAAAGTATAAATTCATAGTAGGGGCATAGCAAACTATTATAATACAGAATGCATGCACTTTGTGCACATCCCTAATCACTGTGTTAGCAATACAAATGGACGCCACCTGAGTAGCTGCATGTACTTAAACAGGTACATATCAATTTAATCTGCTACATACGTCCGCCCCAGAGTGTTTGCAAGGTGGTCTTTCACAAGAGAACCCATGACTTGTTGAGGGGACTTGGTAGAGCTGATGTGTGGTAGAATAAAGCTACCATGGGTTTTCTCTGCATAGCACACCCAGCCTGGTGAAGAATCAAGATAGAGATTGACGTCTAAAACTTTCTTGACTACACAACACACACAGAATGGTACCTTGCAACACATTTAAAATACAAATCTAGATTCGTCTCACCAGGGCATGCTGATGCCAGCATTGGGAGGCTACCAGGGGAGGACGATGAGCTCCTGTACCGCCTAACAAATTCATGGGCACTGGAGAAGGTGAGGTTATACAAGCTTTCAGCAAGTGTTTCTCACTGACAGGTTTCACTTGCTTACTACAAGAAATAAAAATTCAGTGAGAAAGTCTGAAAACAGTCATTCTCAGGTCAAATTTCGGTGATGATGTGTGACACAATGTAAGTCAGTTTTAGATTATAACACCAAGGAGTTATTGGATCATGAACAAACACTGCTGCTGCACAGTTGGTTTGTACCTCTCAATGAGAGTGAAGTCTCGAGAGAAAGTGGTGTCAAAGACATAGTGTACTCCTAGACTCTTGAAGAATGTCACCAACTTAAAAGCAGCCTAAGGGGAGACGAAAAGACTCCATGCAGTTCAAAATGTGAAAGACAAAGAAAGATACACAATTTTCACATATTAAATGCAATTGCCAGGCCAGATAAATCAACATACATCTAATCTGAGTGCATACTTAATACCATGGTGCACTTAGCCCAGGAATGAAACTTTGTTCATCAACAAGCCTCCCTTCAACAGCTACGCCACCTTCACCCATCACAGTGACTCCACAAGAGGTTCCCTGCTTGTGTGATGTCACATTATCCACATGCCTACATACACTGTATATTGATGGTACATGTACTGAGCGCGCTTAGGACTATGGATTAGTAAACCCAGTACAGAAGTGTCATGTCTGGGCTCTGCCTTTGCTAAGTAACACTATATCCTACATTCTGGTAAACCTGCAGCATTAAATTCTTAGTTTTGTGTGCATCTTGAGCTCAACTGATACTGTGTAGGAGTACATACTCTTGTATCCCAAAAACTTGTACATAAAACAATACTTAGTTTGCATGTATTCTGCATGATTTTGGTGCTCTAACTTGTGCTTCACAGCAGATTTAGGTACCTAGAGCATCTCCAGACCAGTTTGATATAATACGTATACTGCTCATAGTACTGTAAAAGCACTAATGTATGTGCCTACCTCACTAGCAGACAGGTTGTATTTTGCTGCAATAGAAGCCCTGGAATGTGGAGACAAGGACACCACTACTAGTTTTTGCTTCTCAGGCTGGTTGGGAGACGTATGGTAAGGGTGATGGAAGAGAGGGAGATGAAAATTAATGAAAAGAAAGGGTAAAGGGTGACCAGAGATTCAGGGAGACGAGAAAGCAGGAGAGAGAAGAAAGAAGGGAAGAAGAGAGGAAGAAGGCACAGCACCCATGAAGAGGATGAAGGGAGAAGGGCAAGGAAAGGGGTTCAATGAAGACACTGTAGTAACATAAACTGGCACATACACAGTATACGGGGCAGTTGTTGGTAACACCTGCCTCACACCCAGGCTCTTAGTGGGCAGTGTTTTCCTCACCCACAAAAAGGCTCAGCACGAGGCTACATCTGCACATGCGGCACATAGTTAAATATGGGTGGGAATAAAGCAACAATCTAAACATTCCCCAGACAAAGCAATAGTAACATTCGTAAAATGTAACAGCTTGTTACCCTAGCAACTAATTGGCACACTCTTGTAACATTCTAACCCTTGATTTTTGGTTTCTTCAATTCCAACCCGAATTTTTACATCAATTATCATCAAATGCCAATGTTTCAACTAATGTTTTGATTGATGATAATTGATGTAAAAATTTTGGTTGGAATTGAAGAAACCAAAAATCATGAATACCAGCCAACCGAGAGAATCCCTGAAAGAGTATTCTAACCCTTGTTATTCACACACAAAATTTTAGTCCCCTAAGTAACAGACAACAGATAACAGTACGTTGCAAATGTATGACGAATCTCTACATACTACCAATATGTACCTGATCAAGCAACACACTTAGTTAGGCAGTCAGACCTAGAACTAGAAAACCTTCCTACAATATTAAAACCTGGAATGTGTATATATTTAGCTGCAACTGGAGTTCAAGAACCCAATTAGCCAGTAAATTCAACTTCCATCCTACCAGTGCTGCAGAATTTGCCTCCAGTATGCGGTAGAGTTCTGCCTGACTCTGCTGTGTTATCAAAACACTCTCTGCTGAGGTGATACACCCACTAGCATATACAGAAGAAGGAGAATGGGATATTATGAGCTTGTAGGCACATGCATGTACATGCCATAATGAAAGAAATGCCAAGAGAGTGACTCCAAAAAAAAAACAATTTGAAGAATTTAAACACAAGGCCTTCTGAATACTAGTTAGATGCTCTTCACCACTAAATCTAGGTAGAAGAGCAAAAAGACAAACTACATAAGCAGCAATACCTCAGCCAATTGGCCCTCAACGTTACATAGGTTCCCTTTCTCACTCTCTAAACACATTCATAAGCCCTACAGTAATTAACGCCAAGCATCTGACATATGTGCCATTCAAGTGATTGGCCAGAAGTAGGTCTGAAATAGCCAACTGCAATTGCAATCATGATACTGCTACCACCGTCTACTCACCAAATACAACAAAAAAAAACAAAAAAACAAACACAAATTTGAAGAATAATCCTTCACTGACGTTTACCAAACCCAAAATAAACTTCCACCAACTTTTCTCTCCATATCTTAATTTTACAAATACAACTACTTTTTGAGAATGAGGCACTACTGCCATACTTGCTGTCATAGAGGTTTAGATGAAACCTTCAAACAAAAATTATGTGGTCTACCGAACAAATGACATGGTGTAAGAGACTTGCATGCTAAGCAGTAGTAGTACCTGCATGCTAAGCAGTCATTGAGAGTTATCTTGGCTTTCTCCAGCTTCGTCTCGACACCTTGCTACAGAAAGTAGATTTCAGAGATAGCAGAATGTAAAACAAAATCACTGTAGATACTTATATAAACTACCACTTGTAAGTTCAGTGCAACTTGGAATTTTGGGCAATCCTCAAAATGTGTTATGCATTCTAGGAATGCGAAGCAAGAATCACTTAACTAAAACAGTAAATTCCAGTAAGGCTACCTCTCTAAGGTGGATCCTCATGAGAAGAAAGTTTTCTGAGGCCGTTTCACGGTAGTTTATTGATATGTACATGTACATGGTCACTATGTCTGAGACAGCATGGCCCCAAAAATGTAATGCAAAACAAATCGTTCACCAATGCTAGGCTTCACCACACTGGAATGACAGGGAGAGAAGACTACAGGCTACACTACTAGTAATAGTCAAGTGGGAAGTATGTTAGTTGTTATATATTGTACACAGGCTTCACTGCTTTTAGTGGCATATATGCTTCACTACAGCACCGTAATCAAACTTTCACGTTGCTCTGTATTAGATTGGTGTTTACAAAATTTTCAGATCCTATTTTCAGTAAAATAGCTTGTCAAAGAGCAGTGACACAACAAGTGCAGCATAAAAAACATAGCAAAAAGGGTGTGTGCATCATATGGCAACAAGAACAACCAATACACAAGTACTTAGCTTTGTACATGCATATAAATCTGGGAGGACAACCAATGCAAGAGTCTGTGTGAAGGTTAATCCTGAAGCAAAGATTTACAGCTGTACACAGTTACGTACTAGGCATCCATTTAGGTTGCCTTCCACAAGACTCCTTTGCACAGCACACCATACACACACAGCAATACAAAATACCTCATCTACTTGCAAGTAGCTTCCATCATTTTCAATCTTTATGGCTGCAGCACCCTGCAGTAAAGGTATACAGAAGACAATCAATATGACAAAAGTGGACATTATTAGAAGATAAACTGAATATGCTGGATTCTTAGTTGAAATATAACTTGTTGATGACTTTGACTAGCTGTTCTGATACATTTGTTGTAAGCTAGTAATGCACCCACTGGCAAGTTAATGTTGTCAAAAACTTCGGCTTTCTGAAACAATTACTTACAGTAATTTCTGTCATCTGATTTCTATTACCTTCCCTGCTGTCTTCTCTACCTTCACTGGCTTTATACATTCCTGCAGGAGGACAGAACAATAATTAACACCAGAGCAGCTTTGAGCATATTGGGGCGCTGCTGGATGTCGAGTAGAGTTATAGACGAATAATTCACTAGGGGGAAAGTGGTAATATTTCTTCAAACAGACGCCGCGGCTACTATTCTTTTCACTGCCCGTTTTGGGACGGTAGTGACTACTGTGACAGTTGTGACAGTAGTGACAGTAGTGACAGTAGTGACAGCAGTTGCTGATGTACTGATGGGTTACATCACAATGATGTAATGTAGTGACTGGTTACATGGAGAAACAGCCAAGCTTCCAGCTACACAATGCGTAGCCTCGTACCCAGGCCGTTCGTTTTTAATCAACGGCCTGGGTATGAGGCTACACAATGCTGAGATTCCAGCTCTGCAATGCACGCACTCACACAGAAGGCAGGCAGCTACAATGTCAATGGACATTTATAATCTGTGATACTAATTTCATAGCCTCGTTCCCAGGCCGTTCCCACCTCCAGTTTTTGATCGCTTGAATACTGCAAGCGATCAAAAACTGGAGGCGGGAAAGGCATGGGAATGAGGCTACTAATTTCAGGTGCATAACATGTACAATGGAGACACAATTAGTGCATGTACAAAATTTTCCAATTAAGATAGGTAGTCCAGGAGTCATTCAGTCTGGAAGGTACATGTACTAATTATACTCCTTGTCTGCTACACTACTTTCGAGTTATCATTTAAACACTGCAACCTGATTATTGTGACTGCTGTGAACACTAATAATCTATGTACAATGCCACGATTGTATCTGATAAATCAGTCTGCCTCTAGACCCTTGTAGAATGGCTTGAGAGATATAATCACTCCACGAATTCTGATTTTATCACCCTACCAAACTCTGAGTCAAAAGTCAAAACTTTGGAGCACTCACTACATTAGTGTCAGGAGTGTAAGGTTAGACATAATGACTCCGTAGGGACCAAACAGTAGACTGAGGAGCTGAGTAGATAAGTTCACCTTCTCACAAAGTAAACTCTGGAGTGGGATGTTGAACAGCAGAAGAAGGGTTCTATATGTGGGGAATACCAATAGCATGCTTACCTCACACAGAACTGGCAGTCGCTAAGAAGAGAAACCAGTGGAAGAGCCAGAGCAGGTCAAATAGTAAGCTATCAGCCTTTGACCATAAAGAAATAGCCAAGGTAATATGGGGTTGAAATCCAGTGTGACAGCAATAAATGAACAGCAGCAAGAAACCTACACAATACACAGAGGTGATTTCACTTCCATACGGAGGCCTTGAAAGAACAAGTGTGGTCAGCACCAAATCCAACTACCAGCATGAACACTGAGGCAGCAGATGGGCCCTAGGCCTCTCCCGTTGTGCTAGAAAGCGAAAAGAATGGCTCTGACCAACCAGTTTTGTGTTGATTGAAAATTTGTGCATGAGGACACTTGCCTCACAGAAATGCAGCAACTTGGCTATGGTGACTATTATGATCACTAATTAGCAATACCGTTACTTGTACTGGCTATATAATATGTCTGTGTTAGAAAGTCTTGAGATGTACACAAAAAGCATTCAGAGTCTTGATGTTATTTACTGTAAGCAACAGTAGGCTCATGAATAATGATATTTTTGCTGAGAGAGCAAGAAAAATATCGACGGAAATATTCCGGGATCCAGATGGGATTTGAACCAAAAACCCTTCTGAATACTAGTCAGACGTTCTTACCACTGAGCCACAAGTTTGTCTTCCAAAACTAAACTTTTTGATTGAAAAAAGTGCTAAGGTGCAAATCAATTTCACCCGCCTATGGGAATCATCCGATTACATCATCACGAAAGCCTGTGTGTGTGCACGTACCACTAATTGTTACTCCACCCATCCACTAATTACTAGCTTCCAACCTCCTCTAGCATAAGATTTGCTTGTGCATGCATGTATGTGAGCATCCGTGTGTCTCATACATGAGGCATGAGACTTAAGAGGTCTGGATTCCTGCTTTCCCAACTTTCAGCATACAGCACAAACATATTTGAACCCTTGAGTTCCACACAGATGGGGTTCCAAAATCCATCAAGGACTCCATATATCAAGTGGGGATGTGGGGTTCTGGGATCACCTGGCAAAACATCACATTCACATAACACCAGTACTGTTGAATGACGTTACTACCCACCTGTGATGGTGTTATGAAGTCATCTAGATCTGTCAGCTTGAGGGCTCCACTGAAACCAGCCATTTCCAGAGTTGCTTTGGCACTCAACACACCCACCCGGAAGATGACGTCACCAGTGGTCGTTTACCTTTGACTTTGTCTTTGTTTGGTCATATCGACTTCAAGCGCCGGTGAGAGAGGTAGACAGTTGACTGCTCTTGCTGCTGGCTGTGCTGCGCAATCATCTCGGCGTCTACTCACAGTCTAAACCTCAACATTAGTAAGAAGTGGCAAATACTGTCATTCCTGTCGTAGTTTCACGGCAGCTGAATATTAAAATATAATTTCGGGGTTTGAAACATGGCCGCCAAGACTGCTGCTACTGATAAAACGGTACCAGTAAACAACCGGGTTAACCACCTACTCGGCGTACGTCATGTACGCGTAGTCAGAACTCTTAAGCATGACCAATGCAACGTTATAGCCTTCATCAGTAGACTACAGTGGCTTGAGGAGACGTGGGGACTCTCATACTATATAGTGGTCCCCCCCAAAAGCGATCCCCCCAGACCATTCATCACACTGTAGATAGCCCGTCCTAGGACCATATACAGTGCTGTAAACAGTTCCCCCTCTATTTCATTGTTCCAAGTCACTTATGTGAACTACAAAGTCAACTATGGAGCGAGATAGCTTACTCAAGTACATGTAGTTTTAACTTAGTCTCTGTGTCACAAAACCATTGCAGAGGGCCCAAAATAATTTTGAATAGATGCCACACAGTTTCTCGATTGAATGCTGTGCTTTTCATTCTTTGTGTATAGCCGTAGCTAGCTAACTCTTTTCATCGAGATAATGATATGCCTTCTCCACCAGTACCACTCTACCATCCTCAAGGGGTAGTCACTTATATGTCCCGTGTAGAAGCGTTTGCGACCGGGATCAAACTTTAATCAAGCGATCAAAGCCCTTTTTGGGGGCCAATCAAGCCGAGCTGCTAAAATCAGTGGATCAAGAACTGCGGCTGCAATTTGACCTTTGACCCTGAAAATCAAGTGATCAAGAGCCTCAGAAGGGAACGATCAAGCAATCGAGCACACTTTGCCGATCAAACATTTTGATCGCGATCACAAACGCTTCAACAGGCGACATGTAAGTGACTACCCCTTGCATCCTCCTTCAGTAGCTATATAGTACAGACTCTACTCTAGACTCTACTACCTGCCAAGGTGTACTGCATGAGTAGCTGAAGGCACTGAAGTCCATAGCATCGAACATACGCAGATACACTATGCTTGGATGTTTTAGCTCACCTTGAAAACCCAGCCTAAGGCTGACTGGACAGCTTCATCCTTCCTAGTCTGCTTGTCAGCCTCAACACTCTCGCTGAACACAATGCCAAGGGTGGGACCCTCCACGGCAAGGGGGGACCATCTATGGCTACGATATTTGGTCCAGGGGAACAAATTATTCTGCTACAGACGGTTTGGGGGGACCATCCACGACATGACAAGACTACTAAACTACTACTTCAGAGACTGAGAAGTCTATTCTACAAGCTTGTGTTAAGGTATGGAGCATGTATTCAGCTTTTTGACTTCAGACTGTGTAGGGGGCTAGTATTGAAAGACGTTTGACAACTACTAGTTCCTCTGGTTTGATGTGGTAGTGCACAAGTCCCATTGTTAACCATTTCAGTAGTGGCAAGACCCTGGCTATGAGACTATAGTTGTACTTTCAAGCAAATCTGGTAGCCATATGCACTTGATTCGTGGGTGTCCCTTAACTTTATTCCTAGACAACTCCAATTTGTTTCTGAATATTGTTGCTTTCAATACAGAGAGCAGGGGAAGTGCTGCGTCTGATACTTTGGGGCAGCTGGAAAAGCAGGGAACAGGAATTTGCACAAAAAGCTGCATGAGCAGAGATAACTCAGAACTCATTGTCTTGTTCACAAATACAACCAGGGATGACTAGGAACTCACAATAGTCTAATCCTGTTCATCAGAGACAAAGGGACAACTGGGAACTTACGGTAGTCTAATGTTGTTCACATGTAGGACCAGGGACAACTAGAGACTCGCGATAGTCTAATGTTGTTCACATGTAGGACCAGGGACAATTAGAGACTCGCGATAGTCTAATGTTGTTCACGTGTAGGACCAGGGACAATTAGAGACTCGCGATAGTCTAATCTTGTTCACGTGTAGGACCAGGGACAATTAGAGACTCGCGATAGTCTAATCTTGTTCACGTGTAGGACCAGGGACAATTAGAGACTCGCGATAGTCTAATCTTGTTCACGTGTAGGACCAGGGACAATTGGAGACTCGCGATAGTCTAATCTTGTTCACGTGTAGGACCAGGGAGAACTAAGTACTCACGTTTGGTCTAATGTTCATGAGTAGAAACAGCAAAAAGTTTCAGGGTACAACAATCCATTTAGTACATAGTCAGCGTCAAATACCTATTTAGTCATGAGATGTACATATGTGTACATGTAGATCAACTCAACACCCCTCCTCCCTCTGATGGTGCATGACAGAATCTGGTAGCCATCGGGCTGCCTCGCCGTCACGATACAATACAATAGTGAAGTAGACTATATAAGTATGTAAATGCAAATAGTTAAAGTAACCAATTTAGCCAAATCGTTTGTCAGCAGTTCCAGGCTACAAGCACACTAAGTAAAGTTATTCTTGATTTCATCTGGGCTGAGTATGTCTGGAGGTAAAGTGAGGGGTCACTTGGCACATAGTGTATGTCCTCACCAGACTGCTAATCTTAGTAAATGGTGTATACAAGACCACTGTACGGGAGCAGGAAGAGCTTTACCATCCTCACAGTGACTGAAGTGGCCATTTTATCAGTAAATCTTTCCATGTGCAAACTCTCTCACAATAAAACCAGGGAGATACTGCACTTCATGCAGGTGTCTGTGTAGTATCTGTAGGGCTTGAATTAGCAAAGGAGTCAGAGAACCAGTGATGAGTGATAACAGTATCAATGCTTGTCAAGGTGGACATGTCATGACACTATGGCATAGTTCACTGATAGCTGCATTATCCCAGAGGGTGTTGACTGCTGTGTAGCAGGACTAGGCATTGGCAATTACATGTATGCTGGCATAATTTCGAGCATAGTGGTACCTTCTAGCATGGGAGCATATGCTGGCACAAGAGCGCATAAGAACGGGCGGCTAGAGTAAGAGCGTGTAACTACGTAAAATTCGAAACCGGGCGGAATTTACCGCCAGTACTAAAAATAGTAACACGCCCTGCGCACGCTGCGTTGACATAAGCCATTATGCATTGTTGCTAAGCAAGCACGTGACCGTGTGTTCTATTTTTAGTACGGTTCAATAATTTTGCCCGGACTACGGGCTTCTATTGGAGTTACACGCTCTTACTCTAGCCGCCCGTTCTTATGCGCTCTTGGCTGGCATAATAGGCCAGTTAGTAAGAAATTGAAAGTAAATCACAGACTGGGAAGGTGCGCTAGCCTTCTTTTCTTGTCAGCCCCCATAGATTTAGGCTTTTCGATCTTCCTTTTGCATGCTAAATCCAATTTTGTCAGGAGCTTTAGTTTTCCCTGAATAGAACACTGAGGACTCACACCTCAGCTCAGTTAGCTGAGTCGGCTCTATAGTAGCACTGTCAGTATGAAGGTATCACTGCATATACTGCACATGCACATACGGTCAGGTATAATACTGAGGATAATAGGAGAGTTTTACCAGCAATTAATGCTGTCCTAGAACAATAGGGCAAAGGATAATTCATGAATACCTAAACAGGACCAAAGGTAGGTGAAACCTGAATGCAACTCGGTCAATTATTGTGCTCCTTAGTTTGTGAACAAGATCGCCATGAGTCCCGAGTCTTCTCTGGCTATGTTTGTGAACAAGATCTCTATGAGCCCCAAGTCGTCATGTCTCTGCCCATCCCATTTCCTATTACCTGATTGTCCAGTTGCCCGATACTTTGCCATAGTAACTACCAACCACACACCAATGTTATATTGTCTACTCATATCATTTCCTCGACGTATGTACTGCAGGTGTTTATTAGAAGATGTGGCGGTCTCAGATTGGTTCCAAGGAAGTGAAGACTATCACTCAGGCAGATGATGATGACTGGGAGACTGACCCTGATTTTGTGGTAGGCCATTTGTATTTCTCATCCATCGTTTCTGTGTTAGTTGCTCTAACTGCCGTCCAGGAGCAAGAATTGTGAATACAAAGCTACAGGAATGACTATGAACAAAATCACAATGGGTGTGTAAGATTGGCAACAAAGCTAATTCTGCCTAGTCAAAATGGTCTCATGTGACTCGTCTAGCACCAGCAACTTACAGCTGTAGCCTTCGAGATGTGTCATAAGGACCACTTTTGGTTAGCCAGATAGCTGCAGTTTAGTCAAAAATTCAATGCACCCATCGTGACTTAGTCCATACAACTAATCTATTAGCTTGTATCCATAAATCTTGCCCTTGGAATGTCACTTAGAGCTCCCTCAGGCTCACCCCAATTACTGTTCTACCTTAAAATGCTAATGAAAATGTTAGCAAACAGCCATACTTAGGATTCCACACTCCAGTAACTGTGTCTGCGTGTGTTTACAACTGAGAGGATAAATGTTGGTGAATTAAATGGTACATTATCCTGAAATGTGGACTGTGTACTTTTGATAACTACACTTATGTGTGACAAGTTGTAGGCTTATACCTGCCATATCATTGGTCAAAAGAACAGCATCAGCAATGACTTGCTTGTGATTGTTTTCTCTTTGTGTTTGAGGATGCATTTCCTTTTTGAGCAGAAACTGTCTGCTTCAGCTTGTCCACAATCTAAACAAATGCCTTGGCTTGCTGTTGTAGAATTTATAAACAGAGTTGTACATGTACACTGAAGAAGAGAATGCATTCACAGGTTGGAGTGTGTTTGTTCCAACGGATGCTAGGATACTGATACGTGATGCATGTACATGTATGTACAACAGATACATGTATGAAATTGAAGTTCAACCACAGATCTCTGTGCATGGAATATGTGTGAGTGCCCTTGGAGAATGGCTGACCGGACCACTATGCCAAGCTTTTTCCCAGAGCTCAAAACGTTTAATAGGTTTTCTTCACCAACATTAGTATCTTATATGCTTTTGTATGCCTTACCAGGAAAAATGGCAACTTACCCCTGCTTTTTATAATCTGCCTCAAGTTACGACTAATGCTTGACAGGCCATGCTATTTGCTCAGAAGTTAGCAAAAGGCTAGACTTAACTCATGTTTGGAACACTCATTCAGGCCTACTTGATAGTAGGTACCAGTGAGCCAGGACAAATGGGTACATGGAAAGTTATTCTCTGAATAGTTTTGTGACAATTTCAGTGCTGCTACACATTTAAAACTTGTGCATGAACAATCAGTGAACCACATCTCTCTAAGAAAAGTAAGCCTAGATGTTATGCAAAGTCACCCACTGTGCAGAGATGGGGACTGCCATCTCATGCACAGAATGCATGCAGTCAGGTGGCTGGCCTTATCCAAAAGGTCGATAGAAGCTCATCGAAAGCTACTGCCTCTTCTTGCAGCTGTCCTTTGAAGGTCGTTGCAACGAGCGATCATATTCATCACGTGTTGTCGATGTGCAAACGTGTGCATGTACACACATACAAAAGCACTGGAGGCACTAGTATAAACTAGGCCTGACTTGAATGACGACGAAAATGCCCATGTATGCATTACAGATATGAGGCAATGGTATGTGCTTATAGGCTGTGTGTGCATAAGTATGTAACATTATGTGTAAGTATGTAATTGTGACAACCTATTTTAAACAGAAGGCAAGGCAATTCACTCACTTATGATGTTCTTCAGGCACCTCCCGTGAGGCAGATTGGGTTCATCAAAAAACAGTAGACAGTGATAAACCCTGCTGCTTAGCCTCGTTCCCAGGCCTCCCCTGTTTTTGTTCTTTGGTTGTATATTACACAAAAGTGGAAGAGCAGCAAAAAAAAAAAAAAAAACGGGAAACAGAAGGCCTGGACTCATTCATCATGTGAGTGGAAGCAAGGTGAACGTGAGGTGGAGTTTGTGGGGAGGTGGGGGATATTCAAATATGTATGAACTAAGCTCGAAAGCAAGTTTCTTGCTGGTCATGATGAGTAGCTAATGTTTGAAGTCCAGAACTGTGATAGAACACTCAAACGGATGATTCAATGCATTGTATTTGCAGTTGGATCCCCCCCCATCCACCTGCGTCCACTCACGTGATGGATGAGCCTAGGCCTTCCCAATTTTTCACTGCTCTTCTGCTTCTGTGTATTATACTGAACACAAACAGAAGAACAAAACGGGAGAGGCCTGGGAACGAGGCTACAACTGCTGATTCTACAAGTACGTGCATGGTATGTATAATCAGCACTGTACTATAGGAAGCAACATCTCCCTACCTCTAGTATGTGCATAAAGACATTTCATATCTATATAGATGTATATGGCAAAACAGAAGGAAGTACTGGCAGTCACCAGAAATGTAATCTAGGGCTCCTGGCGTAATCCATATACCAATGTTCTGCCTTTTAGCTACGACGACCAATATATGTACTGGTACTTTTATTTTCAGCAGAAAAATTTCTAATCACTTTGTACGTACAAGTACATGTATACTTGTGCTGTCATTTTTCTAGTCAGCAGTGCATGTCCATACAAGGAAGTATGATAAGCGTACACATGAATATGTAAACATGTAGGAGTAGAAATATCTATGTCTACATATTATGTATATTTAAGTACATGTAGATGTTAGGAGCTCATGAGCAGCTTCTTTTAGCTGAAATTGTCACACTATTGATGCTTGTCAGTCTAATGCGGCAACATCTGACCAGCACATTTTGTGTTAGTATTGGGCTGTGTGTATGTAAATGGGGAGTCGGTAAAACGCGGAATACGGAATGACAGAATAACGGAATAACTTTTAATTGACCGGAAATGAAAACGCTTTAAACTTTGCCAATCATGGCACTGATACCACTGTCCAGCAAGGTACATGTAGCCCTGCCACTGCTACCTGCATCTGGACTTGTATAGGAGCTATGAACACTTTGTGGGAGTCCTCACTGGTTTCCCTACAGCTAGAAGAAGAGCGGTAAGCAGGCTGCCGTACAAAGTCAGCTGAATATTTACTTAGCCTCGTATCTTCCAAGGTCTGTGAGCCGGGCTTTATCAGTGAAACAGTAGGACCCAAGTATCTATGGCTTTATGGATGGAAGGCCCTTTGTCTACTGTTGCGACATCAGTGCTAATATCCCATCGAAAGTGAATAGTTAGACATGTAACTGGTAGCTGTAAGCTTACCCGGAACAATCGCCAACCCCTATCTGGGTAGCGCGAGTTAGTAGCCTTACATTTGCTGCAGCCAGCTTCTCTCAGTCTGTGCGTTTAACCTATCGCTCAGTCCTCAGCAGTCAGTGTTGAGTCCTGGCTATAAGGCAACTGTTGAGGGTCTGTCCAATGTTCATAGTTCCTCTACAACACATAACCTGTCTGGATGGCAATTGCACGTGCCGTGTCGGCAAAGTTCAAAGCATTTCATTTCCGGTCATTTAAAAGTTATTCCGTTATTCTGTTATTCCATATTCCGCGTTTTACCGACTCCCTATGTAGTTTACATGTACATGTACATACCACACCCCACAACCATCACATGTATCTTCTAGCTATAACTCCTCAACCCCCCCCACCCCCCCTTCCCCCTTTTAGTCTCTGATACTTTCACCGATACTTAATCTTCCTCTTTCCAGAATGAGATATCTGAGGAAGAGCAGAGATGGGGCTCAAAGACAGTGGAGGGGTCTGCAAACCGGGCTGGAGCACTAAGGTGAGAAGTGAGGACAAGGTCAGCTTATGATTCAAGCCGACAACAGAAGATATATCACTTACATGTATCACAAATACGTGTGGACAGTTGAGAATCACCGCTGAAGGCTATGTATCACAACATGATACAATGTAGGGTAGGTCTTTATCACCCAATGTCAAATCAACAACTAACTGTATGTGGGCAGATCTTTTTCTCACCATTGAAGATGTCAGGCATGAAAACTTACACAATGTGCCATCCAAGGAAGTTCATTTTCCATAGTATCAGGAATTTACATTCCTCTAACCTGCCAGTAACCTCTTCCTATAACAAGTCATGAATTAGCAAAGTGCCAGTGACGGCCAATTGCAAGGTCAGACTATGTATAGGTTATACAACAGAGCACAAAATAACAGCCAGCCATCGGCCAATTTCTGGACATTTAACTAAAGGGACCGCGTAAAATGTTACGCGGTCGGTCTTACCTTCCGAACAATCGATCACGAGAGTTTTATGGGTGGGGTCTAGGCATGCGTACACGCGCTACAAGCACATAGAGTCAAATTGCTAGATCAGCACTTCGTGGCTATGTAGTCAGTTGTAGTAGTGCGTTTATAGCTAGTGCAGCATGAAAAGAGCCCAGAGTTCGAGTGATGTGTCGGCCCCAGAGCCCAAGAAAAGGAATGTAGCATATGCTACGTACCAAGAATGGAAGACGGATATGGATCAGGAGTGCCTGACAGTTACATGGCTTGATTGTGACACGGAACTGAGCGGTAGAAAAAAGATAGTAACGAAGCTTCGATGCAGTGTGAAATGCATATATACCAGGCCTGTATGTCACCCCTGCATGTACAATAAACATATTGTCCAAGCAATTTGGAAAAGTGGCCAATCAAATTTGATGTTGGTCTGACAAATAGCCTACCAAATATTAGATCTTATTTTGTGCTCTGTACAATGAGATGGAGGTATCTATGGGACTGAGTGTATACCATAGAGACCAAAACCGAGTTGTATAGCCGACTTCTATCATGTCGTAGAGGTGACTTCTATCATGAGGCATAGCAACGCATGTACGTAGTAGCAGGGTATAAAAAGCGAAAAGTTCGTCATGGGCTTACACACTTTGCAGTACTAGAAAGGTCACTGAAAGATAGCAGGAATAGAAACTTCATGCAACAACTGTCTACTCATGAACAAGCTCAACTATGTCAAGTGAAATGGAGCCAGTCCAATTGACCTTTATTACGTAATTATGACGTCTGGGGGGAAACAGTAGGCATTAATTGGAATACGATGGCATGCGAATGACGTGACTACCTCTACTCTTCGAGTTTTTCCTTGCGCGTGTCAACTGTCTTTCACTGTTTATTCTTTTGCGAGGTTAGTTCAGTTGTTTTCCTATCCTATGGAATTGTTTCGAGAGCCGATGGCAACTAGAGCGGAGGTAGACGACAACGACTCTTCACCTGGCCCTTCGCGGTCTTGCAGCACTGCCCCGGTCCATAAGTGGACATGCGCTGCGCTCAAAACTTGGCTTAAGGTCCGCGGATTGAGCTATTCTGGGATGAAAAAGGACGAACTTGTAGCGAAGTAAGTTAGAACGTAACTTGGTTGCTGTAGCGGCCCAGTAGGCGGAGAGATCTGAACCCACCCTTCCAGTTAGTAAAAATTATTAATACACCACATGAAACATAATACTGGTTTATTTATAGGGTTGAAGGAGCAATCAGGTGCGGGCTTGATTCACCTGTAGAAGAGAGTGATGAAGAAACTGATGAGACAGCACCCGATGGTTATCAAGCAACAATAGTGTCAGATCAAGGGTGGATAGATGCTAATGTAGCTGAACTGCCTCCACTCACCCTCAAACACATTCACCAATATTTCATCACTGGTAGATTGCACAAAGAGCATGTCACCGCAGCAAAGCCATTCAAGAGGAGATACAGGCTGTTTGACTCAAAGAAGGTCCAATGCCTATCAGTTCATAATGTGACCAGCACCTCAGTATACTGCATCATACGTGCAACTGTGTTACCCTCACAGAAAGCTGGAGCATACAAAACAGCTATTGCTGTTAACAAAATGAATGGGCAAATTATTTCACGGAAGCTGTACCTGTGTTGCAGGTAGTTCAGCCTGCAATCACACTGCTGCATTAACGTTTGCAGTAGACGACATCAAGAGAGCATGTGCTACCCATGGAAACAGTGGTGGGCCAAGTTCGACTTCGCTGCCCAGAAAGTGGGGAGTTCCAGCAAAATCTAAAAAAGAACCAATACCAGTGAAATCCCGGAAATGACCAAGCCAAAGTATAATCACACGGGTAGAGGGGTAAAATTCTGTAAACTGTGCTGGCATATGTGTATCGATAACTGCTCTTGAGGGCCATGTGATGAGGGGTCTAAATTGCTGGTCTAAGAACTTGATCCAGGTTACACAGATACGAGATACAGTAGCAATGCCAATATTAAATTGATGTGCTAAATCTTGTTCCAATAATCCTAATCGTAACCTTATTAATACCAGGAATAGTTCATCAATGGGTTGCAATGCTCGTGCTCTTGGTTTAAATGTTTGGGTAGAGGTACTCTTAACATCACTGCGACATAGACGTAGATGACATAATAGAGGTTCAAGGTATCTATATAGGCACATAAACACAGGGTATACGATGGAAAGCCAGTGTAAAACTGAATATCTGAATCGCTTCCTTCAAACCGCTTTAGGCAGAAAAGCTGCGACAACAATGTTCGTACTTCATCTTCAAGTCGCAACACATCTGCCTGTAACTGAGCAATTTGCTCCTCATGCCTTTCAATTTCTCCCCTTGGTACTTCTGCTGGTGATGGAGGCTCCTCGTGCTTTTGTTTCTTGCAAGGTATGGGGTTACGGATGGCTGGGGGTTGTCGATGTTCAACTGCCACACTGCATGCAAAAATGGTTGGTACTGGGCAATCAGCAGTTCTTACACTCCCCTCAAAATGCAGGCTGCAAATCCTGGTGTTCTCGCTCACACTAATTGGCTTCTTAATACTAACTAACCACTTGTATCTCAGAACAGGGTCTTGAGGCAGGCAATGAAATTTTACCCCATGAAACTCTTCCCTATCACTCCTGCTAGAACATCCAGGTATGCTGCAAATCTGATACCGAGGCATGGGATGGAGCTTAAGTGTTCAATTCAGTGCTCTATAATCTCGAGATCTTGTTCAAAGTTACATCCACGGTACAAAGTTGAAACGCATCAAACAGATTTAGCAAACTTACTCCACAAAACTAACACTCAGTCTAACAAATCGCGCGATTTCATTCTCAGTACCCTATCATAAAAATATAAACTCAACTACATAAACTAAGCAACTTACCTAGCAACAGGTTCCGCGGGTTTTGTCCTCGTCTGCAGCCGCTGGGCTCCAGAGAACTGACGTTTTCGCGCTCTGTTCGCTCCGCCATCGCTTCATATTCCAATTAATGCCTACTATTTCCCCCCAGACGTCATAATTACGTAACAATGGATAAAGGTCTATTGACCATGAGTTACCTGAATCATAAATAATATAGCTCCGTACCGGGATTGGAAACATCTCAATTATGCCATCCACTCCGCGTTACGCAGGAAGTAGTACTTCCGGTCGCGTACATGATGAACTGCGATCTGGGATCATCCGTGAAACCACTGCGAGGTTATTGCGCGCGTCGGGACGTCCAGTGTAGAGAGAGCACACTACAGCTACAAAAGATGGAGCACAACTAGAGAAGCTCCTCATGTGTGCACACAGTCAAATTTACAGGAAAAACGGTTTTTATAATTGCTCTTGGAAGTTGATAAAGCAAGCAAATTATACAGCATGATATCAACAATACACAATACAATTGAATTAAGACAAAGAAAATGTAGAGGAAACCTGCCGAAAATAGTAGATACAGCTTATGGTTACTTCCTTGGGGGTGTTTAGATAAGTGTTCATTTTCAATTCTGTATAATCAACCTTGCTCTTGAAGTCTGGGTATTGCTAAAATGTTGGGATTGTGATGTACACAACCTCTTGGCACTGACAACCAAAGAATTGTTGTGGAGGATCAAGCCGACACTGTCGTACAAGCAGGGACCAGCAGACCAGGAGCATCAGTCAGTGATGGCGAGTGATGGGATTGGAATGCTGGGAGTGTAGTGATATGTTTACACCAGACTTAGTGACTAGATATCAACTAGTTGTCCTGCAATTAATACTGTGAGTGGCAACACTGGTAGTTCCTTGCAGATACGGAGTAAGATAGCGTTTCATCCATCATATTTCCTCTCTTCTCTTTCAATGCATGTCCAACTGGAATTTTCTCCCACCCATATCTGTAGGTGTACAGGGAATGAATGTTGCCATTACACAAATACAAGAGGCCTATTTTCAAAAGGAAAGGCCATGGCTATTGCCGCCAAAAAAACTGGTGATTACCGCTACTGGTTGGTTACTGCTACTGCATTGGTGGCAATAAAGTCACAAACTGACTATTGACACTGATCGGTGGCACAAGAGCACATACGTAAGAACAAGTGGCTTGAGTTCTTAAGAGAGTGTAACTCCAATAGAAGCCCATAGTTCGGTCAAATTACTGAGCTATACTAAAAATAGAACACCTGGTCACGTGCTTAGCAACAATGGCTTATGTCTATCCACAGCTGAACAGTACATGTTACTATTCATAGTACTAGAGGTAAAATCCAAGCGGTTTCAAATCTTATGGAGTTACACACTCTTACTCAAGCCACCCGTTCTTATGTGCTCTTGGTGGCACAACAAGCCTTTTGACACTGAAGATGGGCGTATCACGCGAATCCCTGTAGAAGTTACCGTGTATTGTGGCAGGTCAGTCTTGTGCCAATGTTTAAGCTTAACCTTGTACCTAGTAAGATGGAGAAGTGAAAATGACTGTAATCCAGCATAGCCACAAGCACGCTTTCTCATGTAAGGTTGCTTCTTTATAGACTTATAGTAACTGTATGCAACAATGGAATGATTGGGATCAGTGGTAATAGGCATTTAGTGGCCACCAATTTATGGGTGGTAATAATAGGCACTCCGAAAAGGAACTACCACAATCCCCTCCACAAACTCCTCCACAATAAAGTGTATGACTATTACCATGCAAAACTTCAGACTGTGAGCTTTCTTCTAAAACACTCTAAACCAAAGCCATAAACCTGCACTGAGAGCAACTGGTACACAAACTTCTTTACCTACCGTAGACTATGTATGGCCGTATACTTCCTGTAACTTAAGAAAAACGTGTTCATATCATCATATACTATTACCATGCAAAACTTCAGGCTGTGAGCTTTCTTCGGAAACACTCTAAACCAAAGCTATAAACCTACACTGAGAGCAACTGGTACACAAAATTTTAACAAAACAGAGGCGCTTGCTTAAAGGTTTAAAATGACTACACTAAACTTGACTATCAGACAAAAATTACTGTTCTAATTGTAGCACAACCCTCCCCAAACTGCACACTACCCCGCAAAACTCACCAGCTTAAGTACACTTCTCGCTTCTGAAGCTTTTTTGCTTGTCGGTCGGTCGCTCCTTCTCCCTCAAGGCAACCCACGACCGTAACACGGAGTGTCCGCGCGCTTAACTATTGAAGATATGCGCATCACGTGAGATGTTTCCAATCCCGGTACGGAGCTATATTATCTATGCCTGAATCGACTAACTCCTCTGTCAAGTAAACGGGAGTGAACATGCATACGTAAATAACACTCATAAGCACCAGAGATTCAGCGAGACCTCAGTGTGAAGCTTGGTCTATGCCTGTGTAGCCATAGTAGCTGCCCTGACCGCAATTTGTCAGCATATGTGGTCACCTGTATATGTATGTCTTATGCATGAGAACTTGCCGAAGTTGGCTACTAGCTGTGCCTTATAAAGTCTTGCTTATCTCACTCATGTAACAGCAGCAGACAGTGACAAATCTTGCTGTTATGCATGGTTTGTGTGCCATGACAAAATATCGAATGTATTGCTCGCTCAAGCTCGTCCTAGGATGATCAATGACTCATCTGACTAGTATACGAAATGACATACGCAATATATGCATGTACATGTATATCACCAAAATCACCACTCAACTCGCTCAGGCTCGCCCCAACCATGTCATAAATAATAAAGACAAAATACTGGTGCTGAATGATCATGAATACAGTGATGAGAAGTGATGCAGTTGGAGTACTCTGATGTAAGCTCCTCTTCAATTAGAACTCAATTGTTTTCAGTTTCTTCTTCATCTGTGTTAGAGGCAAAGGGACCATGATCAGGTTCTTCAGCAGTAGAAGCAGCTACAAGTTTCTGAGACCCTATTTCAAGCAAACTAGACTGGTCCATGTTCTCAAATCTTTTATGAACTTCTTCTTTCTTTGCCTTGGTGACTTGGAAATTGTAAACTTGCAAAACCAGCAACTTCTTCTGCTCTGGCTCCTGCTGCTCCAATTTTTCGAGTGCTTGGAACTGAGACTATGGCTGTAGTAGCTGTTAGCATACTTTGTAAAAGATATATAATGTAGCTGTTAGCCAAGCACATGTTTTGTATTTAAAGTTGTACGTCTCTGAACATCAGGGCGAACCATGCCATCTCCTGTTTGATGAGGCTGAATAATGCACTGTCTAATGATGAGTACAATCTATGGACAAGAAACAATGCCATTTTGAATTTCCAGCTTTTTTGACCACATTTGTACAAAAGCCAATGTGAAACCAGCTTTTACAGTCTGAACCATCTCACTCCTCGGATTTTTAAACATTTGGCAAGAGCAGTACACAGCTATCATCTTGGTCGTCTAAACCTGTTTTCACTCCACCAGTTTCGGTCGATGGGAAGCACTTTAAAATGGCCTCTCTCAAAGCATATTTACACATGGCACTCCTGGTCAGGGAAACTTGCCAGGTGGACGTCCATGGCAAATGCTATAGCAAATACATGTAAGCCACAGTCGCTACAACCTGCTTGCATTTGTACACTCATAAAAGTGGACGGAAATCGCATGTTCTTTGGTAGCTTGTACTTTAGGGCGGGTGATATACATCATTAGTGCCAGTTGCCTATATACTATAGGAGACAAACTGCGTAGGGTATGCTATTTGTCTCCCATAGTACTACAGGAGACAAACAGTGTAGGTTAGGCAAAGTGATAATGTACAACTACTTGAAAATAGATGACTGTGCATATTTATAGCTGAATGTTCAATTTCACATTTGGAGTTCTTCTCTTTGCCTTCTTTTCTGTTGCTGGAAAAGGAGGAAAAAGTCTTGATTCGAGACAGTCAGTGAAATGTTGTCTCATGTCCTTCTGATGGTAAGTCAGGGTGGTTGGATCATCTCCCAGGAGAAGTGAAACCACAAGTGCGACTGCAAAGCACCCACACCACAGTCCTTGCTGCCTCTCTGAACTTGCACCTGTGGCTGGACGATTCGTAGTTTTGCACCATCCGAAGTGTGGGCGTAGAGGGCGATATGCTGCTTTTGCAACTCTGGAGCGATACACTTGGTTTGTAGACTGTCATGATGATACACTTCACCCTGCGATAGCTGTGACACTGCCCAGTGATTATTAAAGTTATGTTAAAAGAGAGCCCCTTCCTCTGCTGGGCGGAGTTTATGTAGTGCTTGAGCATAGACAGTGGGCTGGGGAGTTGGCATCTCTAGAAACTGATTTCTCATGACCTGTTCTGCTGCTGCAAGGATCCTATCGTTTAGCTGCCCATTTTCATGTAACAGCTGTTTGTCCTCTGGCATCAGTTTCAGGTCTCATATCCAGTACGATGCAGGGCTGCATGGGCTATCCCCAATCACTACAGGATCTGCAAACAAAGTGCTTCAAGTTTAATGGACATCTGCACCTATTCCTTTTTTATATGTACACCAACTATCAACTATGCTTCCAATCAATGCCCACATTTTTGAGTAGTGCTCTTTTTCCTCCTTTCTTGGGGTCTTCTTGGGCTTTCTTGGAGCTGGTTTTCCAACCTTGATGTGACCGAATTCATCATCACTTTCTGGCTCTGCTTTCACTACTACCTTAGCTGCACAAATGAAAATAAGAAAGAATCATGTACATACATCTATCATTGTGATGCACTTGTCATACACGTTTGTATACATGCACATGTGCTGCATAGTAGCATGTACACTTACCCTGTATGAAATCCCGTCACTTGTCTGGTGGACCATCAGTATCATCTGTTCCAGCTCTCTTTTGACTCCTAGCTTGGTTTGCTACCTTTGTCCGTTTGGCCCTGGCAACTGGATGCAAGTTATCATAGCAGGTCGATATTCCCTAGATGCTCCAGGGCTGCAGCCATGTCCACTTCATGTGTGGACATCAGTGCAACCCTGTAGCTGTTAGAACCATGAGAGAGACTGAGGGGAAGTGGACTCCCAATTTCTGTAGCCAGCTATATGCAGGCCTGAGTACTAACATTGTATTCTCTAACACCATTAAGACAACTGTAAAAGTATGTAAGTATAAACATACCTGAAGGTTCTCCATGTGCGAACCAAATGAACTTCATCTATTGCCACAAGTCCAAGTTTACACTGGACTGCTAAGCTTTTAAAAACCAGCTTTGGTTGTCCAAGCTTGTGGAAGAATGATTCAGGTGTGGAAAGAATGACATCATAGAGGGCCTGAGCAATCTTCCCCATGACAGTGCAGTCATTCTGCATTGTTCCAAGGTACGTGACTCTAAGCCTTGTTGTCTCAAGAGCTTTGACCTGGTCCATTATTAGACTGACAGTGGGGAGCAGGGCTATTGTCATCTTGGCTGTAATTGTGTAGGGAAACTGAAACCAAGGGCTCTTTTAAGAACCAGTCGGCTGCACAATGAGTGCATTCTTGCCACCCAGGATGGCCTTGATCGCACGAAGCTGCCAATGTTTGAAGGCATTCTTCTTGAAGAATTTCATCAGCGACCCAATCAGTTGGGCATCCTGGTTTCTATGGGGAAGTTAGTGCAGGTTTGGTAGTTGTGAGATGTACTTCTCACTTCTACAGCTAAGGGCCTATTAAAATTTAATAGGCCCTTAGCTGTAGAAGTGGGAAGTACATCTCACAACTACCAAACCTGCACTAACTTCCCCATAGAAACCAGGATGCCCAACTGATTGTACCTTGTACCTTACGAGTGTCCATGTGAGATATTCTCACCACAAAGTGCTCTTTCCTCTTTTCAGCCCTGTGTCTAACTAAGCTACAAGTAGAGCAATATAGCTACTCTTGCACCAAAATAGGGTTGCTTAGGATAGCTGTTGAAATTTTGTCTCAACCCAATGTCCAGATTCAACACTTGATGGCTAAGCTAATGCAACATTTTTCTGTTTGACTGTTCACCTGTGAGAGTGGTGAAAGGAGGTTTGTTACTGAACAAGTGGCAATAGCAAAGTTGCACTGGATGTCCTTTGTTTCCTCTAGCCTGGCAAATACATTTACAACACTTCAGGACTTTCTGTGAGGGGTGAGGGTGGTGTAGCTGTTGATGGTATAGGCCTATTGGTGAACCTATATTCCCGGGGTAGGTACACTATGATTATGTATGCGCTCAAATTGGATATTGATTGCTACTTACTTCTCACTTGCCAATTTAAACATTATGCAAGTCATACCTTGGTGTGATGTGATTGTGTGCCTGTGCAGCGCTGTATAGTAGTGTTTGAATCTGTGATATCAGGCCATATCTGCTGCTGAAAAGGCTGTGGTCACTAGGGTAACTTAACCACTTGAGCGATGTGAAAGCCACCAGCATTGCCTGTTCTATCAAGACAGCTAAGACATCTGTAGTTATAACTCCACCAGGGTGGTTTATAGTGTAGTTCCTACAACACGGACAAAAGTGATTGTAAGGTGTGAATTGTACAAGCAAGTCAGGCAAAGAAGGTGAATGTTGTTTGTAAGAGCAATCTCAATCAGTTCTATTGATCGAGACATTAGAACCAATTCGATCTTGATTCAGTAGTACTGGGGAATAAAGCTAATTTCAATTAAAATACAACCACAATCGATCGAACCATTTACTCTGTTTTTTAAGAGTATCTTCAAATGGCAACTTATGGTAGTACAAATGGGTACACTGTCATAGTTGGTACTACAAACTCTTGAGGCAGAAACACAAGCAACCTTTGCATATTCTCTGTGGATGTTCTTTGTGGCAGCCAAGTTCTGTGACAACTTGACAACAACACTCACTCTAGACTCAGCAACATTGTACACTTACGTGTATAATTATAGGTTTTGTTCTACGTAACTTGAAGATCTTTTGATTAAGTTTTGAGATATACATGGCAGGCTCTAAACCTGTCAAACCACCCATCCCTTAATTGCCATACCACCATGGAAGGAAAGTTTACAGTGGTTTTTTTTTTTCACAATTCTGCAAGGAATCCGCAGATACCTTTCCTTTCTAATCCACAGCCAATGTCAGCCATATCACTTACAAATTTGGTCTTCTTCCATAGTAAGGATAGTGGAATGTCCCTGCCATGATGTACTGTATAGGTGTGTACACATAAAACAGTCAAATGTCAGCCCAAAAAGAAGATTGAGTTTATCCATTTTAGAAAGAAGAAACAGTAACTTACCTGATTTTCAGCATAATGGGCATGAGGCAGTTGTCACATATGTGCATGCAAACCTGTTTTTTGACCTTTGGCCTAGACTCATTAAAGAGTGGAAGTGAGTTGTTTTCACGTATTCATTACCCTTGTGACTTTACAGAACACAAGGTCAAAACATGAAATCAAGTGTGTCATATCTCATAATGGCATTTGCTACCCTTTCTTGAAGAATAACATACATAACCATAGCTTGGACAGATGGTGCAAATTGTACCATCCTTTATGGCTCTTTGATTGCACTGAAATCACATTTTCATAACTCATCCTTCGGTCCCCAGTCTTTGGTTCCTCAATCTTCAGATCTCTAGGTCTAGCGTTTACAGTGTCCTGTTGAGAGAGGCTTGAGTAACTGCTACATACCGTAGATTGGGAAATTTTCGCAGTTGAAAATTTTTCACCAGTTGCTTAGGCGGCGAAAATTAAACGCGCGGAAATTTTAGAATTTAAAGTTTAATTTTCACCACTTGGCCACGCGGCAAAAATTAAACACGCGAACATATTTCCCAATCTACAGTACATGTAGTGATGGCTACATGGTGCTGAATGCATTGTACATTACACAGTCAAGTTTAGACTGTAGACGTGGTTTGTTAAGTGAATTAAACCATTAAACCCTATAGTGCACTTTTGGTTGTCACACAGCACACTGCTTGTGTGTGCATTCTTTTCACCACAAAAAAGCTAGGGTTCTCCTGCAGGGTGATTTGCACATGGCAGCTGCTAGACTTGACTATAAAGAGGCCTTGGTTGGCACTGGATGGGTGCCCTGGCTGCATGAATTGACTCAGAAAAAAACTACTCTCACCTCGTAGGGTTCATTTCTTGCAGGGGAGGGTGTTTGGGTTCTGAATGGGTGTTTGCTAGCAAAGAGTGCTGAGTATTGCATGCTTGTTGATGAGGAGGTGTGGTTAATGTCACAAGTCTGTTTACTGTGGCTCAAAGTGCACTTGGGTTCAGTTTTGGACTCAGGGCTCTGACAGAAATTAAAATATGGTGTGTTAAACGCATATTTATGTTAAATGAAGTCTCTAGTGATGCTTCACATGCACATTCCACCATAGCATGTCACAGATTCGTGAGCAAGTGAAGAAGGAGGACAAGGTGGTCAAGGAACATAGCCAGCATCAGTCCCAGAGTGACGCAGCCAAAGGATTTGGGGGCAAGTATGGTGTACAAAAGGAGAGACAAGATAAGGTGACATCTTTTGCTTGCCTAAGTTGTATACTCAATTGATAAATGTATGCTTACGTACCATTGTGATTGCATGTCTTTTGCTTGCCTAAGTTGTATACTCAATTGATAAATGTATGCCTATGTACCATCAATTGTGATTGCATGTTCACCATGAGAGTATTTTCCCATCACAGAGTGCTGTTGGTTGGGACTACCAGGCACAGCTAGCTAAGCATGAGTCTCAAAAAGATGCTGCTAAGGGCTTTGGAGGGAGGTATGGTGTCCAGAAAGAGCGGCAGGACAAGGTATTAGCTGATACAATGTGTGTAGATATACATGAGTGTGCAGCCATATTTCCAACCTTGAGTATACAACAGTGTCTTGTCAAGGGATACTGGAAAGTGCATTATAACAGAATAGCAGAACACGAAACAACAGAATATAAACTCCATATGTAAACCGTGCCCCTTTACCGAGACCAGTCCTATATCCTGAGGTTAGACCATGTAGACGCATGGATTCTTGCTGGTGAGGATTCCCTTGTTGTAAACTAGGCTTCATTATTTCATGGTGAAGCTTTTAATGCGCATAGAGCATAGGTATTCCCTTCCAAGTAGAAGATACACCACAGAGACCCATGAATACAGTCTACACGCAGACCTCGAAATTTATTCCACCCGCATAACCGCGTGACGTCATCAAATCGGGTATGAATAAGTAATAAGCTCATTGCGCGGTGAACTTTCAAACACTGTATCTCCCAGTTAGCAAGCTTAATTGAGATGATACTTACGCGGCGTGTTGAGAGATCTGTCTACTGTAAGTTCATGGCGCTGTTATTTCTGATGGTTGCTTCGTATGGTGGTAGAGGTAGCGCTTGCTCGCAAGGTTCAGGTTCAGATATGGGCCATCTTTGGTTTGTGGTACAAATAGGGGCAAAGTGGAGCTACAAGACGATCGTCGCAGCGTGAGTACATTACAATCAGTAGTACAACATACTCGAGCTAGAATAAAAAAGCTCAGATTCCACGGGAAGTATGAAGCGTACAATTTTGGGAAAAAATGGCCCCGCGGAACAAACGTACAAACGGTAGAGAACACGCTATGAACACGCAGCCAACGCTACCTAGCTCTCCTGGCCATTTAATATAGCTTACAAAAGGTCCGATTTTCATACCTGTTATACTCTCCGAGATACGAGCGCTTTGCGAGTGCTCTCGGGACGGTTTTCAGCGGTGAGCGATTTTCAATTGTTGGTACAAATATGGGCAGAACGCCAAAAAACTCCGTAAATTTCTGTACACGTTCATTATCACTTTGACTGCACGCTATTCGTATAACTAAGTGCTACTAGCAGTGCAAAGCAAGTTATGGCTGAGCAAAATCGTAAAACTGTTCGGTAATGTGCCAGGATTTTCCCGGGAATTTCGTGTGGACTTGTTGCCGCAAAACTGAATTACAGCTGTATTGCAACCGGTTGTGTAATCATAGTTTACACAAACTGTACTTTTAGTTGTCTGCTTGTAATTATTGATTTTGGAGGTAGAATAAACTATATGAGAAGGCTGAGGTCTGCATGTAGACTGAATAGTGGATGGTGTGACATCAGAGGTGAGAAAAGCATTCACTGGTGTCAAATTATTCCGTTTCACAACTGACATATGGATCGAGCACTGAGGCAAGGTATAACTCTCCTGAACCTTACTGCACACTGGCTAACAGATTCATTTAAGCGAAAGTCGGCAGTCCTGCTTGCTCAAGCATTTTCAAGTGCTCACACGGGTGAGGTAATCTATGCAAAATATATGCTGAGATGCTGAGATATGGGAAATTGAGAGAGAGTAATTCCGTCTAATAGTTTGTGTAGCAACATGGTCAAGGCAATTCGAGATGCTTTCGTGTAGATATCCTGACCTAGATGGTTTTGCCCATACACTTCAGCGTTTTGTCCGGCATGGTGTGCTGTCACAGCAATCTGCGATGGACACTCTATCCATTTGTCACCCGATTGTAGGGCATTTCAAGCATTCACCTCTGGCATACTCTTGGCTAAATATCATGGCATACGGTAGTACGCCATATGTAGGGATGACCCCAAAAAAAAATGGCCACCACATTAAAAGTGCACAAATAACACCCTCGAAATGTCCGCGTTAGATTATTCAATGGCCTCTATGATCATTATGGAGTGCTTTCATGAACAACAGGACCATTAACTTTGCTGGAAAGTATCGCTAAAGCACCAGACCAGAAAGTTGCTAAAACGGGCAAATCGTCTATCTTCTGACTTTCTGACTTTCTGACTTTGACTACCTTCCAACAAGATAGCACAATAACGGCTGAAGCTATTACAACAATTGAAACGCGAAAGAACAGCATAAATCACTGAGTATTGCACTCACCGCGCTTATCGTTCTAAAAGAAAGAACTCAAACTTGTCTGCGATTTCTGCTTGCCGCTATACGCCATTTTGTTCGTAGTTACGTCATCAGTGAGCTGAGCACGTGCAGTTGGCATGCTGCGGTTACACTTCTGTAGAGGAATTTAAGTTGACAGTTGAGTTTCGATTTACGTACTTTCATGTAGACTTGTGCTGGACTTTACAAGAAACGCAGTATCTTATCATACTACCTATATCACTGCAAAAACTACTTGGTTAAAATAACCTCTGAGTGGTTACTCCAGTTTCAGGGCTCATTGAACTGGTGAGTACTATACTATGAAGAGAATTTAAACACCATCCACCTCCCTCAAACTTCCATCAAGCTTCATTGAATAGTGAAGAGCTAGCATAGACACTTGTCTGCTAGCTAATGCATACCACTTTTTATGGTCTATCTGCTGGCTATATCTGGTTCATTAACTATATCCATCATCCCCCTCACAATTCCACCAGGCTTTATTAAACAAAGAGGTAGCTAGCACAGAAAAGTACTCTTTGCTTCATTGCTTACCTAATGGAATTGTGAGGGGGATGAGGGATAGTAAATTCTCTACGTATATAGTACTCACCAACCCTGAAATTGGAGTAACCACTCAGAGTTCAGTGCAGATCTATAAAACAATATCAGCTTTTAGCGTATTTGTCATTAGAATCTTTGTTAAAGTGTGGTTCCACTTGGAGCAGCATAATGGCAGCACTGAGCTTCATCAAGCAGTTAGAACTTGCTCCAATGGCAGAGGATCAAGTGCAACTAGCCCTCAGAGCAAAAAGTTCACCTTTCAAAGAACAAAAGGAGCAAGGATTCGTTGACGCCGGAAGCTTAGTCTCCTTTACAAAGAAGCTCAGCCATGTGCACAAGTCAGATGTGCTAAACAGTACACTCTTGGCTCACCTCACTGCTGACAAGAAGTATAATCGAAACAAAGACACTGATAAATGGTATGAAATATATATAAACGTTTTGGGGAAAGTTGGCTGGGTTGTTCAAGAACTTCAATTTGAAAGGTACCAAGCAAGTGGCCAGAGTTTCCAAAGCAATTATCGACATTGTTAAAGCTGTCCTATCCCCATCTGAGATTGAGACTGTCAAACGTGTGCTGGAATCCCTCCAATCTCAAGAAAATGAGCCACGGTGGGTTGTGTTTGACAGCAAGTCCACAGGTCCCAGCCAGAATGGAAACTTCCAAGTGGCACTCAGCAGTGAAGATTCTTCTGGTCAGGTGGTGATGGCATTGGCTTTACAGCTTTAGCCAGAGAGGATCACTGTGTATGGTTTGACTACAGCTCCACTAATATCAACCTCTTCAAGTCTACTCAAGTCTCAACACTCAACGAAGATGTCTACAGTCAAGTTCGTCAAGCAGTAATTGATAAACTTGGCAATAATGCAACCACCTTCATTGGTGACCTGGATATTTGAAACTTGAAAGATGTAACTGATGGGCTAGTATAGTGGACTGTATTATTGTAGTAGAGGAATGTGTTAATAATACAGTCCACCATACTAGCCCATCAGTTACATCTTTCAAGTTTCAAATATCCAGGTCACCAATGAAGGTGGTTGCATTATTGCCAAGTTTATCAATTACTGCTTGATGAACTTGACTGTAGACATCTTTGTTGAGTGTTGAGACTTGAGTAGACTTGAAGAGGTTGATATTAGTGGAGCTGTAGACAAACCATACCCAGTGATCCTCTCTGGCTGAAGCTGTAAAGTAGAAAGAAGCCAATGCCATCACCACCTGACCAGAAGAATCTTCACTGCTGGGTGCCACTTGGAAGTTTCCATTCTGGCTGGGACCCATGGACTTGCTGTCAAACACAACCCACCGTGGCTCATTTCCTTGAGATTGGAGGGATTAATTCCAGCACACGTTTGACAGTCTCAATCTCAGATGGGGATAGAACAGTTTTAACAATGTCGATAATTGCTTTGGAAACTCTGGCCACTTGCTTGGTACCTTTCAAATTGAAGTTCTTGAACAACCCAGCCAACTTTCCCCAAAACGTTTATATATATTTCATACCATTTATCAGTGTCTTTGTTTCGATTATACTTCTTGTCAGCAGTGAGGTGAGCCAAGAGTGTACTGTTTAGCACATCTGACTTGTGCACATGGCTGAGCTTCTTTGTAAAGGAGACTAAGCTTCCGGCGTCAACGAATCCTTGCTCCTTTTGTTCTTTGAAAGGTGAACTTTTTGCTCTGAGGGCTAGTTGCACTTGATCCTCTGCCATTGGAGCAAGTTCTAACTGCTTGATGAAGCTCAGTGCTGCCATTATGCTGCTCCAAGTGGAACCACACTTTAACAAAGATTCTAATGACAAATACGCTAAAAGCCGATATTGTTTTTATAGACCTGCGCTGAACTCTGAGTGGTTACTCCAACTTCAGGGTTGGTGAGTACTATATACGTAGAGAATTTACTATCCCTCATCCCCCTCACAATTCCATTAGGTAAGCAATGAAGCAAAGAGTACTTTTCTGTGCTAGCTACCTCTTTGTTTAATGAAGCCTGATGGAAATTGTGAGGGGGATGATGGATATAGTTAATGAACCAGATATAGCCAGCAGATAGACCATAAAAAGTGGTATGCATGTGCATTAGCTAGCAGACAAGTGTCTATGCTAGCTCTTCACTATTCAATGAAGCTTGATGGAAGTTTGAGGGAGGTGGATGGTGTTTAAATTCTCTTCATAGTATAGTACTCACCAGTTCAATGAGCCCTGAAACTGGAGTAACCACTCAGAGGTTATTTTAACCAAGTATTCTTTTCATCATGCCTATTATTCCCAGTCTAAATACGCTTACAATACATCGTGCACCAAATAGATTCTTGTTATACAGATAGCCCCACAAACTGTACATATATAATAATAATTATGAACAACGATTATATTGTAACATAACTGATAACTGAATATAGTCCTCAAGAGATTATAACTGTGGTAATGTGCAAGTTCCAAGATCAGCAGGTCCTAAAACGAATAAAACAAACACCATAATTACATACAACACTTCCTACCCACCAAACAACAACAGCAGTAATTAAAACTTGACTATATTGCTACAAACCTATGTCATCCACACACATTACCATCCCAAAAGAAACAAAATAAACAATAAGTGAATAAACAAATAAACAACAGGAACAAGTCACAATAAAGTTTTCCATTTCAGTACACATTTACACACCATGTACCTCCCAAGTAACACACCTTCAGAACCAATACTCTTACTCTCCAAGGGTTCCTTTACCAGTTATACCTTACCTCTTTATGAACTATGCACCTGCCACCCACCATGCACAACCTACACACACCTGCACACCATGTATATCTATAGAAACTGTCCCTTGGGGAACACACAACATGCAGTGTTACAACCCTGTCATACAAGAGAACAGGTCCTACAGTCATGTATATACAGTGCCTTAGAAAAACCACTCCCACACACATGCCATACACATACCCAATTAGACAACAGTTACACCCGTGGTTCCATCCTCAAGTCGATAAGTGCAAACAGCTAACATCCTCAAGAAACCCATCAACATCAACAACAAACTACATAACAAGTCTTTCCACTTGGGGTGCGCTTACACTCAAAAAAACAACAACAACAACAACAACAACAACAAAAAACAACAGAAACAAGTCACAAAAAAGTTTGCCAAACACAAACAAGCACATGTAGGGATGAAACCCTCAAAAACCAACCAAACAAGATGGGAACGACACCACAATACTTTTACGCCATCCCTACATCTTGTGCCATTTTGCTAACTGTAAACAACACAAAACCCTCTACATCCATAACTATTAGCCCACCCGCAACCAAAAAACGAACGTAGTACTTCACTCCATACAACTATCTCCCAAATAGCCCATCCTTCACACACACTAACATGGCATTACAAATTACCCACTGCTCACTTCACAGCCACCTGCATACAAGACAACCCATATCTGTCATGCTAAACAGCAATAAAACTTAACAACATAATGCACACTCCAACATACCACACACACTCACCATTCCTCATCCACTCCACAGCTTCTGCACACAACGTGGACCATACTGCCACACTCAGCAGCAACAAAGTGGCAACCATCAACAACACAACCTACTCACTATGCACAACAACACATGCACTACACACCCTTCCATGTACAAGACAACCCTCTTCTACACACAACTATAACAAACATAAATACACAGTTAGCAAAATGGCACAAGATGTAGGGATGGTGTAAAAGTATTGTGGTGTCATTCCCGTCTTGTTTGGTTGGTTTTTGAGGGTTTCATCCCTACATGTGCTTGTTTGCGTTTGGCAAACTTTTTTGTGACTTTATTACAGAAAAATCTAGGACTCCCTCAGCACCGTTTGATACAAAATGAACTGACTCAGTGGAAATCTACCCTATATACGTTGCAAAAGTATGGCAGAGCAAAAGGCAGCACTTGCTGCATACAGTATTGAAAGTGATGTGTACATTCTTACTCACACCTAATCAGCTTGGCATCATCAGCAAAATCACACCCATTCTGAATCCAACTAAGGAAATAACTAAGTCCATATCCACAGGTACGGCATCTGTGTCCCTCATCATCTCATTCATCAGAGCCTTAGTACCAACACAGGTGCCGCTGGTTTTTCATAGGACAAGAAGCTGCCATTCATTCAGAAAGCCATGGCAATGGTCATGATTGTGTTTGTCTACTTTGCACATACAGGAGTGTATGGAATTGAATATTCAAGTAACACCCCCTTTCCACTCTAGACTCGAAGTAGTGTACAAAAATGGGGGCGTATTATAATGAGCTTACGGTAATTGAAGGACCAAACACACTGAGCGATAGCTTGGAACTCCAAATTACAATTCACAACCATTGTGGCAATCATATCAGCTTGTGGTATCCATCTAAATTCAGGTTCTCGGTTGAAATTTTCTTCCAAATGGTGCGTAATGCAATAGCATGTTTATGCAGGGTGAAACACCTTGCTGCTGTTGAAATGTTAAGTGGAAAGCCAGTTCAGTAACGCTTGTGGGCTAGATTTTAAGTAGTGCTGTTGCTTAAATTGCTATGTTCCGTTTAGATTGCCAAATATGTATGGTGTATGTTATATTGCGCACCTCTACTATGGTGTGACCTGTTTAATATTGGCATGGGGAATTCTTATTTAGCTAGGGCTAAGTGCAAAGCATTGTCTTGGCGTATGTATAATAATTGTTTGAGTCATGGAAAGATTGCATTCACAGATTCCAAGGCAGTTCTTCACTGTTATATTGACCAAACCCTCATGCTATACTTTGGACTATTTACAACTGGGACACCGGTGTAGAATGCAATGCATTTTGTTTAGTGTTTCATGTTTCAAACCAAAGAAATACTTACTTGGATGCATTCATGAAGGCTGCAGGTCAACACATCATGTTGGCCAACAGCCAACATTGAGTTGACGTAACAGTCTCACATTCACACAAACAGTCTGGTGATGAATTTCTTGGGCTAGTGGATGCTTGTGAGACTACTGTAACCTAGCAGTGCTCTGGAACACACCCGCTCAAAAAACATTCAGATCCATGAGGCAATATTTTACTGCTGTACGAGATGATCTACATACCAATTGTCTCGCATTTTTATAGGCCCAAGAAATTTGACTTTGGTCACTCGATTGTTTGTTACCAGTAGGCACACATGGGCTAGGCACAAGACTAAGGAGTTGCTGCAGGAAATGCTAGCCAACTTTACTAATTACTAAGTAATATAGAGTATGTAGTATTGGAAATGATTAAAATACTACGCATACAAAATACATTAAAATATCTTGCCACTTTTCGTAGAGTGCCGTTGGCTGGGACTACCAGGCACAGCTGGCGAAGCATGGGTCCCAGACAGATGCTACCAAGGGGTTTGGAGGGAGGTATGGTGTACAGAAGGAGAGACAGGACAAGGTGTGCATACACAAGAACTTGCATGCTTGTTTTAGGTACCTTGCCTCAGCTGGAAATAAAAGCAAACAGCCAGCAGTTGCCAGAGATTAAACCCACCAAGACAACTTGTCCTGAGCCACCACTAAGCTACAAACACCGGACAGCCACCAGCCCTTACACTTTTCTGTATGTACTGCGCAGGTAGTACAAGCAGGAAACAACATTCAAATGCCGATTCTCAATTGTAGATACAGTGTATACCACCTTTTAAACATCAATAACTTACTCTATAGCCATACAATCACATTAGACATGTTTAGTATGTGTATCTCGCTGTGACAGGCCTCTCTAAAATTAATGCTGAATAAATGAATTTTTCATTGTGGTCTGTAGAGTGCTGTTGGATGGGATTACCAAGCTGAACTCTCCAAACATGAATCCCAGACAGATTCCACCAAAGGGTTTGGAGGGAGGTATGGTGTGCAGAAGGACCGGCAGGATGAGGTATGTCAGTTGGGTAAATGTGCTGAGGTGTAGAGTCCACCATATCACCACTGGTCCTTGTCTATGCTGAGAATAGGTAATAGTGCACAAGGTGCTCATTTTCAACTTGCCACCATAGCTTTGTAAACTACCTGTGGGTACTCGTAGCCTAGTTGCATGTGACTGCCTCATGTCTATTTACATATCTTGCAGTATTATGACATACATGTATGACTCACTCGAAATTCTGTCTGTATGCAAATGCATCTTTTCATTGCAAAACTGTGTTCTGTGAGCATAAGGAAATGCTTACTAAAAATTTGGGTAATTATTCTTTAAGTGCTATGCAAGCAAACTTCACTTCATTTCTGGAAGTATCTATTTCCAGTGAAACGTGAAAATGTTGTGAATGATTCTCCATCAATCTTTTCTAGTACATAGTAGGATGATTTAGGTGTCCCATTGAGGTATGTATCTGTCATTCTGTCACTTTCTTACTTCATAAATTTTCGTAACTTCAAATTGTGGATGTAGTAGGCGGGAGAGCTGCTGTCTTTTGCTCTTACTAGACTGTTGCCTTCCGTCATCCTACTAGCACTGAGCTTCTTTTCCTTGCTACTTACTTCCTTCTTTCTAACAGAAAGGAATACATAAGTTTGAAGGTGTAAAATAGCAAGGTATGTGCTAGTTCTATGGTGTAAAACAACAATGTACGTTCAAGTTTGGAGGTATAACTTGCAATTGCAAGGTCCAAAACACTTCAAACACCAACAGACTCAGTAGCTGTCATAGATAACATCAGAACACAATATGTCAAGACACAATACAATAACCTAAATACCATTATTTTGACTAGACATGCGTTAAACTTTCATCAATTTTAATCATAACATTTTTCAAACAGAATTTAGATGGATTTCTAATCTTGGCTATAACATATATTTACACCTTCAGAGTGCTGTTGGATGGGACTACCAGGCTGAGCTGTCTAAGCATGAGTCCCAGACAGATTCCACCAAAGGGTTTGGAGGGAGGTATGGTGTGCAGAAGGACAGGCAGGATGAAGTGAGTTTAGTAGTTCTTACTCTACAGAATACTTCCTTACATAAACTAATGTCTCGAACATACGGAACAAGCTCTCAATGAAATTTTCTGTTGCATGTAAATGATCAGTAAACCACTTCAGAAGTACAGAAAGTTACATTCTAGGAGAAATCCAACTCAGATAGCTTTCGCAGAAACTGTATAGCACTTTCTTGGCTTGATTGAATCTGCTGTCATGGACTCAAGCACTTAAGATCTCACATTGAACAGCTACAATGCTTTGTTCTTTGCTATCATAGCATGTGCAACCATTACAGGATGGCCATGTTTGCACTGCTAAATTATGCTATTTGTATGATGTACTCAAGGTGTGTAGGAGCTAAGCACTCCAAACTAGTCTTGTGAGAGATGTCGAATGATGCTCTGAAGAAGCGACATTGCCATTGTAAGCACTGCTAATGCACAAGATTGTGCCACAGTGGTTACAGTGCAGTAAGCCAGTAGCTAAGTGCATATTTCGCTGAAGTACTGTAGTTAGCTCTACATCCAGGGCTTAGATGTGTTGCTTTGGAGTTTGAACAAGGGTTTATTGATGCTGGAAGTCCTTGGTCTATATGTTTTCTTGCAGACTCTGTGTGCATTACACTAGAGCAGTTGCGTACTCGCATAGCCACACCATCATTTCTGTTGGAGTGTCTGAGAGCCCCAAACCCAGTTTTTCTGTTCTAGAGCTTTCTCTATGTGGAGCTGTGAGACAAAATTCAGAATGGAAAGCCTGAGTTCAAGTGTAGTCTGGCTACATGGATCTTGCTAGAAGAGCGTGGATCAATCTTGCATGCATAACTCAACTGTCTTAGTTGGAGACTGCTTCCAGAACCTGAGGACTCACATCGGGCTTCTTAGCTATAGTTATAGGGCACTGTCAAAGTTTCCCACAAGGCTTGCTAATGTTGATAGCTGATCTGCAACTTCGGACAATTACGAGTAGCAGTGCTTGCCTGTTTGATGGCATTTGCACATGGTGTGTTGGCAAAAAACAAAACCGAAAAGTGATGTGGCAAGTCATGTCTGCAGTTAACAAATTACATTCGGCCCTTTTTCTTGGTGTTTGAAGCATCACCAATTACACTCTTGTATCTGTAGAGTGCAGTTGGATGGGAATACCAAGCTGACCTCTCCAAGCACGAGTCCCAGACAGATGCCACAAAAGGGTTTGGAGGGAGGTATGGTGTGCAGAAGGACAGGCAGGATGAGGTTTGTGTACATGTGTGTAGATCATACATAAGTGTTAAGATTTAATACATGTCAATTACATATTATATTGTATTTTGATTTGTATGTGAAAATGTGATTTTCTTTTTTTAGAGTGCTGTTGGATGGGAATACCAGTCAGGACTTTCCAAGCATGAGTCGCAGACAGATGCTGCTAAGGGTTTTGGGGGCAAGTATGGAGTACAGAAGGACAGGCAGGATGAGGTTAACACAAGCATGCACTACCCTAGTTGTCTTACATGTGTTGTTATGTGTATGTCTGTCTTGAAGCTGCCACTTACACAGCTCAGTGATAGTGACCCAAAGCTGCTGAATCAAAATAAAGTCCACTTGCTACTTGACTGTAAAATTTAATTCTTTGATCCATAGAGTGCAGTTGGTTGGGAGTATCAAGCTGAGCTCTCCAAACATGAATCCCAGACAGATGCTGCTAAAGGATTTGGAGGAAGATATGGCATACAGGCAGATAGGCAAGATGAGGTAACCGCATCACCATGGTTGCATACCTCATAGATTATGACTGATTGAATGAATGCATTAGTATTAGGCTAACTAGGAAGATACTTGATCAGTATTGGGCGAGCCTGAGCATCTCAGCAACATGTCGATGTTTCATCATGGCACACAGACCATGCATGTAGTGTTTACTCACGATAATACACCCTCCCCCCTCCTCTTTGTACACTACTTTGACTCTAAAGTGGGGAGAGGACGAATACTCAAATGTTCAATTACTCTCGACCATTCACCCCAGTACAACACGAAAAAAAATTATGGCAACATTGCCGGTGATGTACATACAGGAAATCAGCAGTGCCTTTGTGTCATCAAAGTAACTTGTGTCATCATTGGTGACGGGGGATGACCTGTGTAAGCTTGTACTGTGAGTACCTAGGCGGTGGCCTGTGAGCAAGGCTAGTAGTTCCATGTGTACACATTTATAAAAATAAAAGTGCTCACTAAAAAGTACGCCCAGAAGGTGCTAACCAAAGGGCATGAAACTACCTATTTGAGAACGTTGGGGGGAAGGTGGCTTATCAAGAGTTTACAGTAATAGCAACAGGTTTTATCAGCCAGGGCAGCTACACAAACATGGGCAAAGTTTCACACTCCAATTATGAGCTTAAGTTCTGCCATGTTTAATCATCGTTCATGCATAACCCTTTTACCTGAATTTCAATTTCTGGAGAGCAGAAATTGAAATTCACGGTCTATATTGGTATAGTTCCTGCAATCTACACAAACAAGAAGTTGCCATGCATGCTTGAATTTCAATTGTCTTTGCTCTTAGCCTGATGCTACTGTCTGGCAATGACTAAGTTGAAGTCAAGTGCCCGTGACCAGGGACATTCAGCTTTCACGAATGTGCTCATCCTAAATATACAGTAAGCATCGAAAGAGGTCTAAGCACAAACAAGACAAGACAACATAATTTATCCTTGAGTTCCCTTAGCACCAGTGGTGTTTCACAACAGCTACTGACAATGTCAAGAGGCAGAAGCTACATCACCAGTAGCTGCCCTGGCTAGAGAATGACTGCAATTTGTTAGCATGTGTGATACCTAGCTATCTCTGGTGAGGACTTACATTATCAAGTTTGGCTTATAGTAGATAGTGACAAATCTTGCTGTGTGCTATGAAAAGTAGCAAATCAGCAGTGTGCTGCTCGCTCAGGCTCACCCCACGATGATCAATCATATACCCCTCCTTACTATGGTTTATATAACATCAGACATCCAATATATATGTATCAGTCATCTGATACATATATTAGACATGCAAAAAAGAGAGTGACATCAAAATGTGGCAGTCCGGATTGAAATTGAACATTTCTCCGTTTGATCACGTTGCCATGTTCAAAGTGCTATAGTGCAGAGCTTCCAAGTGGGGCTCATATGCGCTTTGTAGATGTGCCAGGTATTCATGCATCTGTGCAGCGAGTATGAACCCTGCCCTTAAGGTTACGGACAGATGTTTATGATAGTATGTCACAAACTTGCCTGTATAACATCTCCTACGAAAAAGCTACCATAATTTTTACACAACCAGTCACTACAGGGGGCATTCGGCTATAGTTCAATATGACGGTAACTTCACTACAGTACACAGTTAAGTGACAGTAGGTGGCTGTTTGGTGGAGTACGAGTACAAACTGCTACATGAGTTTGCTGGCGTTGTTGCACACAGAATGCCATATACCCAGTGTTTTATCTATTTGTCCAACATCACCACTGTGCCTCACGAAGGGTTTTTTGAACATAATTTTTCCAGTTCGCCATAGTTTGTTTGGAACGTTACTGGGTACCCGGTTTGCGAGTATCCAGTAGCCTTTCAGCTACTTCCGCTCTGTTCTAGTCTGAGATGTGAGCAAAAACGCTTCGTGTGGCCCTGCAGTGGGTTGTTATGGCTCTGTTTAAGCCATAAATAGCACCTAGTTCCTCCTACCGTCATAGTAAACTGACATAGCAGTTTGTACTCGTTCTCCACTGAGCAACTGGCTACGTCACTCGACTGTGTACTGTAGCAAAGTTAGTGTCATGCCGAACTAAAGCCAATTACCCTCTGTAGCAACTGGTTGTTGTAAAAAAAACCTGGTGGCTTTTTGTTGGAAACATTAAGTTAAATTTGTGACATACTAATTTTATTCATGAACATGTACCCATTACCTTAACAGAAGTTCTGCACTAGCTACAGCACTTCAAACGCAGTCAATCAAAATACGCAATAGAATAATGTTCAACATTTACCCGGGACTGCCATAGATGGCTTTTTAACTGATTTGGCCCCCCATATTGGCATCCAAATTCTTACACTCTACTATTCACACCCTACTGATGCTGTGCTACCTCATTTTTCAGTCTGCTGGTAGTTATGATGACATGCAGGGTGTGCAGTCAAGTGGTTACAAGACTGACGTGGGAGTTACACGTAAGTGCAAAGTTGCTGTAGGAAATATTCACAATCTTTGATATCAAACACCAACTCACACAAGAACATATTTCTGTGAACACACAGAGTGCAAACCATGGGCTATACTGTGATTCCTCCTCATCCTCCTATGCACATAACTAACAAACACAAGGCATACTTGGCAAAATGGTGCAAGATGTAGGAATGATGTAAAGGTATTGTGGTGTCATTCTTATCTTGTTTGGTTGGTTTTTGAAACTCCATCCCTACAAGCACTCAAAAAAATGTTTTGTGATATGTTTGTGTACTTAATTACAACCAGTGTTTGCGCTAGAGGGCATCCCAGCATGACTGGACGCCTACCAACTAAATGCGGACACCTACAACCTACCTGGACATCCACATTGGCTGATGAGTGCTGGGCATGCAACAACGTACTGCACATTGGCACTGTTTACATGTTTACCCAAATATGTTTGTACTACTTCTGGTACACCAAGGCACGTGGCAGTAAAAATGGTGCTTTCACACACGCTTTTGGATGCCCAGCTCTCTATTCCTGTAGCAAACACTGCTTACAACAACTTAGAGAGTGCTAGTGTCATCTTCTATGGTATTACATCGATATGGCTGGTGTCACTCGCAAGCACCAGCTAATAAACAGTGGAGACTTAATCTTCAAGAGTAGCTCACTTTGCATACAGATTATCAGTAGCGATCAATGTTGAAGCGTGCACTGTGTTCAGATGCTTGTAAATTGAGTTTGGAATTATTAAGTGGTCTGTCCAAGCAAGCTAACATCACACTGCGTGTGCAGTGTGAATCCTTAGTGTTGAAGCTAGCCCCAGCTTTAGTTACATTTTATGACATCTCAGCCTATTTCTAGCGTGCTAGACAACAAGTAAGGACCACACTTGAAGAGTCAGGGCCATAAGTCTCTGCTCACTATTCAACTGAATCACGATGAGCAAAATGTCCTTGCTGGCTACTTGAAACTGTCATCCTTCTTGATCCAGCTCAGCTGAAATTATGTTGGGCCAACAACAACTTGGAATGGAGCTGTTGGCATTCAAAGCTTAAGTTCTGGCCACACTCAATCCAATGAATGACAGTCTGCAAGGTCAAAACTGTATCTGTAGAAAGTTAAACCCAATAATCGTAGATGCCCATAGGTGTATGATGCACACATCACATAAAGATACTGCTTCTCGAGACTCCATAAATGTGTCCCCTTGTCTTGTGTGACAACCAACGAGGCTAGCCCATGTATTTGAGTATCTTGACTTTAAGCAGGAAATTAATCCATTAGTTAGGATGGGCACTTTTTCAGTTAAAATTATGGATATTGTCATGTGCACATACAGGTGGCCAGTCTAGCAACATCCGGGCCAGGTTCGAGAAAATGGCAAGCCAAGAGCAGGAGGTGAGTTCATACATATGTGTAGTGCATGTATAGCCAGCCATCTCAATTGTTTCCCATTGCAATAGCTGCATTCACTGGCCAAAAAATTAGGGCAAGTAGAAAAAGCTGATGTACGGAAATCGAAGTACAGAAATGGAAGTACAGAAGCGAGAAGAAATGCCGCCTATCACTGTCTAGTGGCTTACTGGCTCACGGCTGTGCCTTGTAGCCAAAGGGTGACTGTCTCCAAGTGATTTGAGAGCTGGATCCTAGGACCTCAGACTCTAGCGAGCACTAACAAAGTCGTATAGCATGTCACGATAAGTGTTGTTCTAAGACTACAGTTACTGTTTTGCTATATAGTTCTGTAGCTAGTGGAGCCACAGATTATCACTAAGGAAGTATAACAACACTCGAGTCTTGATCATTGTCACAAGAACATCAGGATTAAACATAGAGCCTGCATGGTTGAACTACTCACCATTCCATCGGTCTTGAGTGGTGTCTGGCCACGCGACTATTCAATGAACTCACCATGGCACCATGAATTGATGCTCCCTGCAGTCTGAGATCCTGCTCTCACATCGTCGGGAGACAGCCATCTTTTGACTACAAGGCCTCAACACACATAGACGTGAATCAATAAGGCACTAGACACCGGATACTGTGGAACCTGCAGGCATGAATTTAAGGTCACTTTAAAATCCCCACAGATACAGTTCCATCTGGTTTGATCACAGGGACAGTGGATATGACCTACTTACATTGGTCTACCTTTTCTAGGCTCGTTTCTGTTTCCATTTGGCCTAATGTGGTGTCAATTCGTGGTTTTAGGGCATAAGGTACTTGGCATGGCTTGAAAGCATTTTTGGTTCACTTTCAGTTTTGCGCATGAAGTGGGCTGTGATGCCATTGACTTTCCCAAGACCTGGCTTAAGGCTAGTGTGAGCATATTAGTTTAACAATTCACCTGTGTAGGCAGGTCCTCGAGTGAGTGTATGGTATTTTTGTCAGCCGTTCCAGCCATTTGTTCGCACATCCAAACAGTGATGGACAGTTTTTCTGTGCCACATACAACTTCAAGGTATTTCATTCCCTACTTGTGCTTTCCCTACAGCTTCACCAGCTAGCTTCAGCAGTTGTCCTGTGGCCAAACGCAACGTTTTCAGGGTTTGTCGTAAGGAAAATTCACCTTATCTCATGACACTATGGTGACTGCTGCACTGGTGTCTACTTCCCTTGATATTCCGTTGGCATTGATCGCCACTTTCAACTTTGGTTTCAGTTCCATGGTATCTGGTTGGTGTTGCAGAGCATTCAGGTCTAGCAGACTCTCCTGCAGTCCCTTTTGTACTTGTTGTGATTGAGATGTTTGCTTCCACTTTGGTCTGCACTTGGCTGCTATATGCCCAGCTGTGCCACAGTTGAAGCATTTGGCTCCCAGAAACCTACACATTTGTGGGAGATGTCCAACCTTTCCACAATGGTAGCATGAGCTTCAGTGGTTTTTCCAATCTCGTACAATGTTGACGGTATGATGGAGTATTTATTAATGTTGCATCCCTGTTTACTGACTTCATTGCTTGTGCACTTTCAACACCCTTGGAAATTTTGAGCTCTTTTTCTAAGAGAATTCGTCTCTATGTGGCTTCATCTCGTATGCTGCACACAAAATGATCTCTGAGTGCCTCTTCGAGAAAGGTACCAAAGCTGCAATTTTTAGTGAGTTGGCATATAAGGCTGCTAGGTAGTCAGAGATGGATTTGTCTGCATCTTAATTTTGTTGATGTAAGCAGTATCGCTGTGCGATCACAGTTGGTTTAATTTGGGTTGAAGTGATTCTGTAGAATGTCGATCAGTTCATCAAACATCTTCAAGTTTTCTAGGGAACGTAAGGTCCCTCAGTAGATCATGCACATGACTCCCAGTTGTGCCAAGTAAAATGGCCACTTTTTGTCTGAGTTCACTTGCATTATTTGCAAATAGAAACTCTTCCATTCTTTCAATGAAAGAGTATCACTGCATTGTGGTTGCATCAATAGGGCCCATAGACTCATCACTACTGTTATATTCTGACTCGGAAGTTCTGACAGCTTCAAACTGTCTCATACTATACTACACAAGTCAAAAAGCAGTGCAGTTACATAATCACACGTGTTCATTATAGAACGTTCAGATTTGGTTATAATTGAATGTCATTGCTAAGGGGATAATTAAACGATTCAAATCTCAACATCATACATACAAACGATACACAGGAAAGTTTACGTCGAGCTGAGGAAGAAAAGCAGCGTCGTCTTGCTCGAGAGCAGCATGAGAAGGAGGAACAGATAAAGAGAGAGGAGGTGCAGGAGGAAGAACAGCCAGAGCCTGAAGCTGAGGTGAGATTTTGAAAAGGGGTTGTGAGCGGGGCATTGGAATTCAAATATTGGATTTGGAATGATTCTGGAATTTCGCATTTAGAGAAGTGAATGTGAATTGAATGTGAGTGAGGGCATTTGTATCAGGAATGGAATAGAATAGAATCAATTCCACATCGGGCAAGTTCAAGCTTGTGTGGGGTAGATGAAGTAACTGTGTTACTATACTGTAATGTGACTTGAATAGTATTACTAGTTAGAACTATGATATGTGCTAAATTATAACTACCAGTATGTGACAATTGTGGACTTCTGGAATCAGAAATTGTTTTGGTATTATGTGGAATGGTATGGAAATGTGTAGAATTGACATGGAATGGCAAAGTTGCCTGGAACTATTGAATCACAGTTGTAAGGAATTGAATTGGAATGTGACCTAGAACAGAGCGAGTTGAATAGGAATTGAATTAAAGCTTCAGGTGAATGAATGTGAATTGAATGATTATCCTCAATTCCAATGCCCTGGTTGTGAGAGCAACTTTTCTGTCTGAAATGTAGGTTAGATGTCTTCACTTGTCAAAAACACACTGTGACCCACTCACAATGCTTATAGCTACCATATACCAAATATTGTGGATTTGCTAAAAACAAGAGTTTGCAGAGGCAAATAGCAATGTCTTCTGCCAGAGAGTAGGCCACTCCCCCAAGCCCACACCATCGAGTGTCAACAAAGCAGCCCTGCCCACCTTACAGTAACATACTGTCAACAATGCTATGTTCAGTCATGTTCGTTCCAATCCCAGCTTTCTGTTCCTGCCAAAACTTTGCATACAATTCTCTTGGGTTGCAATTTTGAAGTGTCTGCAGTTCATGGCCTTAACTCCATGATTGACAAAAACTGTTATCAAGTGATCTTCACAGATTCCCCTATTTACACAGCCAGATTCCTTAGCTGTAGTTGTGCAACACAATAGCAGCTAGCTAGCACACTATGCCACATGCCAAACCTTCTGAATACAAAATCTTTTGAGCAATAAAATTCACATGGACCATGAAAATTTTACCCCTAGAGAAGCCCCATTGTATAGTGCTTGTATTGATGGGAGTATTTTTTCGGTGAAGTACAGAGCTCACTTCTATGCTTGGCGGAGAAGGGGAAGGAGGGGGGGTTGAGTAGGAGAGACAAGAAACCTTGTGACTTTGTGCTGTATATTATGATACTCTTGGTTTGTGAATCAGTTTTGGAAATTAGAATTCATGGGATTAGTATACTGAAGGTGAGTCACATTGAGCACATTCCTTGGCTAGTAAACACAGTCATACAAATTAGTTACAAGTTGAAACTATAGTTTATGGTCTACAGTAGGCAGCATAGTAAGAAAATGCATTTCCAGATTTGGGAGAAGGCAAATTGCAAATCTAATAATTGCGATGTGTGCTGAATCTGTTTTTGGCCACACACACACAATAGGCAAAGTGTGTGAGAAAACCATGGCGAGTCAGAACGCTGATAGCAGTTAGAGAGTGCCGTGCCACCGTTCTTAGCTGCGTATATTCCGTATGGAAGCACAACCATTCGTTGATGTATACTTCTCTTCACCTTTGGCATGCGATGCAATTGGTGCGCAGAACGGAGGGGTCTTTCTTGCGAGACTAGTAACATTTGCACCATTTCATCGGGAGCTGGAAGCCTGTTCACATGTTGTAGATTCCGCAAAAGATTTATCTTGGTGAACTAGCAAAATCCACGGTCATGTTTTCATGCTTCATACTTTATACAATACGTCTAATATTTTTATGCTCTCAACAAACTTGCAATTTGAAGTCTCACAAACCATTTTCGGCCTATGGTATCTCAGCTATCATTTTCAGATGTATTTGTTCTGCGCATTCTGAGAATTTGCGCAATATCGAGATTACGTTGCCACTCGTGTCCAGTGTTGCCTTCAATTGTCCTGGGATGATACTGGGATGCTCTTGTGTAATGTTGGTGTGTTAAAGACAGTGCAGTGTACCACAGTCGGCAGCAGTGGCTTGTAGCCGGATGGTTAGGGCCTAGTGTTACAGTTAGGGTTAGGGCTATAGAGCCAGGGAATGGGTTTTTTCCCTTCTTTTTTTTTTTTAAGTCAGACATCTTTGTGTATATGTCAGACTTAAACATAGGGTTAGTCAGACATCCTGGGTTATCCTGGGTTATTCTGGGTTATTCTGTGACATTTGAAGGCAACACTGGACAACCCTCTACGTTGCGCATTCTCCCGAGATTGCGCAGGCAATCTGGAGATTGCGTAACACATGTACACAATCTGGAGATTGTGTAACACGTGTGCGCAATCTCAAGATCGCATGCACAATCTACAAACTTTGCCTGTACGCCCGACAGCGAGTGATCTACTGTGTAGCTCGCAGGATGGAAGACATCCTTGATAAGCGGCGTCTGCCTCCATAGGAGGGCATATTGCGATCTGGAAGAGTGGTAGGTCGCATTCGAAGTTTGCCTGTCGATCGTAGTTGGCTACAGTCAGCTTGTATGCCACACGCTACTGGTTCAATCGAGTGTCTACTATGTAGTTGTGTCTGCGACAGTTGAAACGTACCTTCACTGAAACTGTCAGCCAACTTTTGCCGTGTATTATTGGTCATTTTCAGGTACACAGCAGGTACCCGCGTTTCCACCGTTGTAGCTTATTCAGACTTTACTAGCAGGTCTCCTGACTACGTCCTGAGTAAGGCAGGTTTGTTTTCAACCAAACTAAGCCAAACTGTCATTGCCTGAACTCTGCTATTTTACAAGATATAACGCAATGAATCAACACTACACAAAGTCACCATTTTTTAGTAGCTTCTCTCGAACCACGAGATGGTTTCTGCACATGCACGTCGGGATAAAAGATTGCGCAACTATAGCGTTCTCGGGATTCTGAGAATGCGCAACGCAATCTCAAGATTGTGCAAATTCTCAGATTGCGTGGAACATGCCTGAACTTTGTATTAGACTCGTTTATTTGCACAATCAAGACAACAAAGTATAGCAACTTTCACTGATATCAGATACAATGATACCACTTTACGGAGCGCTCTTTGTGAATTTATCTGTTTAGATACAGCTTCCTGCTAGCAGCCATTGTACATGTACTGAATATATTACATACAGTGCAAAATTTTCATTTCACCAATGCTCCAAAGTTTGCAAAGCTTATGTACCATATTGAAAAACCTCATACTCGGGCGAAAAAAGTGGCGTGGTATCTACTGTTCACATGTACACGTCCCCTTGGTAGCCTGCATACTACTAAAATTATGGCAAATTATAGTTATCTGCTGAAAGGCACATTGCAGTGTGGTTACTTAGTGCTACCTATGAGACACGCATTGTAGCCAAAAACAGCTAAACTTTACTTTGCTTACAAGAGTCTGCATGCTCTCAACGAGAAAGGTTGTACCGGTATTATCTATGTATATAGTATTTAATATTTCTTCAGCCAATAGTTCAGTGCTTCTATTGCTCTTTTACTGTATTTGGCTACTATGCGTGTCTCATAGGTAGCACTAAGTAACCACACTGCAATGTGCCTTACACTGCGTTGTGCTAGTTCCAGAATTAATACATTTAGATATTTTTTATAAATCTTCCCTTCTTATGGAATACTATTCCTTTTAACATAGTTAATAGTACTTCCTATGGTGTATTTAAATCCAAGTTAAAATTGTTTCTTAACTAAACCTAGTTTTTTGTTTTTGTGCTGTTGTAGCAGTTGTTGTTATTTTTTGTGTTGTGTATCGTAATTACTTTTTTTTTGTTTGTTTGTTTCCCTTTTCTTTTTTGTTCTTGTTGCTATCTGTACCTGGGGGAGCACTTATTATATATAGGCCTGGTCCTCTTGTGCAACCCTTTCTCTCAGAGATAAATACTGTTGTTCCCACAGAATATTGTTAGTGGTAAGCATTATTCAGACAACAGAAAGTGACTGACTCACCAATGAGCTATGCAATGCCGAACGAAATCATGGGGTAGTTAGCACATGCGCAAGCAGTGGATAGCTAGCCACTTTTTCTTCCTCTCACATACCCACTTATACCCTTGGTATAAAGGCTGTTTACACTTTATTTCCTATCTACAGCAGTTTGGTGAAGAATCACAGGGGCAGGAGGAAGAGGAGAGCGGTGGTGCCCTGTATGCCAGTGTGGATGATGAACCTCCACTTGTAGAGGAACAAGAGCAGTATGTCTATGATAACACAGCAGACGGGCAGGTAAATTGATTAATTTCTTTTACACAAGAATACCACAAACCTGTATACATGGTGAGCAAGATTTAGTGATACCGTAATCTCCCGAAAATAAGCCCACCCCCCGTTTTGTTGCAAAGGGTGTTTTTCTCTCGAAAGTACACCCACCTATTCATGCTGCAGTACATAGGGTTGTGTGTCAACTGTGTTTGCTTATCCTGATTCTATTGTAGCCTGGGCATGTGTAATAATACGGATGTGTTCACCAGTGCTGCTTCTCAATACCTACTCATTGAATGTTACTAGTTTGCACTTTTGCATAAAAATCATGTAGGTGTCATTAGAAATAGCAAATTGTAAGCTCTTATCTCATAACCAACCTACTTTCATTCACCACATGGTAGCATGTGACTTCTTGTTTATTACAATAAGGATACATTTTTACTATATAAGTTATAATTTACCTTTCATCAATCGAGCAAAGTAACCACACCCCAAGATGCTCACGGAAGGTTAGCGCTGCAGGTTTACCTTGGCTCGAACACTTTAGAGTTCAGTGCTATACATAGGATAAAATCTTTGTTAGTAGGCTTTAGGGGAAAAAAGTACTTAGCTACAGCTACAAGACCTGAAGTAGAAGGCTTAAGAGATCAGGGTTTTGTGCTGCAAATTTAGCTGAAGTAGGACAACTTAGACTTCAGAGTTTTGTGGCTTCTTAAAAAAAGCTTTACCCTCAAGGGAGGAGCCAGACATCAGTTTATCAAATCATGAATAGCGAGGCACCCCTTCACCTGCTTTATACTCGCGCGCATTATGCGCGAAATATCAGCCCGAAGCACGGTAGTGCGCTCAATAAAAGCAATGATTTTATATGTAGGTATATTGAACGTGTTACGTCACGTAAGCGGAAAAATCGCTTCGGGAGTCACTGTGAGGGGTGACAGTGGTGTAGCTGGTGAAGGGAGAGTTGTTAGGTGTACCAAAGTTTCATTCCTGGGGTAAGTGCACCATGCCATAAACGAATATCAACTCAGATTGGATGTCTAACGCTTCCTCTGGCCTGTGTATTATATTATATTACGCGGGTCCTAGTTGCATCTTGGGGTGTAATATGTCTACAATCCGAGATGAAGTGCACACCTTAAGTTTATCATCTTTCCAACCACGTTTTCCATCTTCTCAGCCTCCATTAATTTTATGCCAATGTTCAGTGAGTTTACCAACTCTTCCACTGCTTCCTCATCTATAGGGAGGAAATGGACTTTGTGCTAGAGCTATCTATGACTACCAAGCAGGTAAAGTACCTTGGTCCTGTTTTGTACTTGTGCTCTACCACTGATAAATGCACAATTCTAGTAGTGCAATTGCATTAATGTACATGTAGCAAGCCTCATGTCAAGGTCTTCTTCTTATCATGTGATTACAGTAAGTGGGACATCTGGTAAAGTTCATGAAACAAATAACACCGTATGAGCTGGACTGTAGGTTGTCCATGTAATATGATTTTCCAACCAACAGAAGATTAGGGAAGAAAGACAAGTGCCTTATCTGTATAAAGGTTTAAAGCATAACAGCTGAATGGGTTGCTGCAATATGCACCTCAAAATGACTTCTTTTCCAATGGATTAGCCAAAATCTTGCTGACAGATGCTTAGTGCACTTCGCTCTGAAGAACCTTTCTAGCCTTCTCTGCATACTGTAATCAAAGATTACAAGTGGTTGAGTCCTGGTAAACTTTACTACCAAGTGCAACAAAGTGCTACTGAGTAAGCGGTCAAACTAGCTTGAGTTACAACTAACAGCAAGCGAGTTCAGCATGAACATCCAGATAGATAACACCACTGAGCAAGCAAGGAAACTCAGCATGAGCACCCAGCTCAATCTACATTGCTCAGCAGTCTACATGTCAACCATGCTTTGTTAGGGGGTGGGGTTAGGGTTAGAGTTGGGATTAGAGAACAAAGAAAGATCAAAAGGAGATCAAAGGCACTACTAAGCCTTTGATGGCAATCATGGACCTCCCTAGCCTCATACCGAGGCCAATGAGCACACTGGGTGCGAGGCCACTGTCAGGTAGCTACTGTAGTTTATCACTTAGTGTCTGGCCCAATCGACAATAGTGGCCAGGCTATGTTTTGCATGCAAACCTTTCTGCATGCATGTACCCTACTCTACTTGAAATTCATCAAAATTAATTCATCACATGCACAAATACATACACATGCACACAGAGGGTGATGATGAAATCTCCTTTGATCCTGACGATATCATTGAAAACATCGAGATGGTGGATGAGGGGTGGTGGATTGGGGAGTGCCATGGAAAGAGGGGCCTATTTCCTTCCAACTATGTTGAAAAGATATAATCAACTTTATTAATTTTAGTGATTACATGTGACAGTACTGTGTTCCCACAAATTCAGAACTTAATGGGTTTTTGGTTTCACTGTTGTATACTTCTAAGACCATGGAGAGCTGATTTTTTTTACATTTTTGTTTAGTTATGTACTAATATCCAGCTGTGGATTACTTAAAGAAAAACAACACTGAATTTAGCTAAGACTAAAACCTGCATGCCTCTTCCAGATGATTTCGTTTTTATGGGCACATTTGTATTTACTAATTGTTAATTAGCTATTTATATATGTGCATGGTGTGTGTATAGTTAGGTAACAAAAATTGTACATGCTAGTGTAGTAGGTGTGTGTGGTGCATGTCGTACTTTTTTTCCTGAGCATGGTGTATTGAATGGTATGTGCAGTAAAATGGAAGTGTGTGGGTAGGTTTGGTATTGTGTGTGTGTGATGATGTATGTGTATATATGTATGTAATAATGTGTGCAGCTGTAACTACACAAGGGAACAGTGAATCAGAATCATCCTAGCCACACAGGACTTTTCTCATATACTTCTACTTATTTGCAACTGGTTGCTGTACGTAAGTCAGCCTCGCTCCCAGGCTCCGCCGAGCTCTCCGTCACTTGCAGTTACAAATATCTGCAGTGGCCAGTGACCGCCCATGTGTGTATCCAGTTGTGGAGCTCTCCACCTAGCTCCGTCTTGTTGCTGTGAGGTCATAACCTTTGTGCTGGTCCAGGATTGTTTTCCGGATTCAGGATTGATAAGCTTGCGTGTGTGTATGTACTGCTGTGCGTGGGAGTGTCCTGCTCAGTATAAGCTTCATGTGCAATCACAGTGCCTCATAAGTCATAAAACATGGCTGGGCATTTTCATGCGTGTCACTTAAATGATTGATATACTGAGTGTGTGGATATCAGTGTAGCGCTAGCTAGCATAGATGTAGATATAATGTTACACCTGAGCCTGCCATTGTAAAGCTTTAGCACTAATCTTGCCAGTCAGGCAAGTATATCAGCGGGGAGGCTGATCTCAACTGGCACATGGCACAACCTTTGTTGCCTGTATGATTATGCCTAGCATCATGCCCAGGCTTCCATTCCTGATTTTGTTGACTTTTCTTCAAAGCTGTGAGACAAAATCTGGAATGATGGCCTGGTTTCATTCCTTCCTTCTGCCCTATTGAGCTATACTTACACACTGTGTACATGTGATATGGGCTAGCTTACACATCAGTGGCGGATCTAGAAATTTAGAAAGGGGGGTTCCGTCACTGGCGCGCGCGAAGCGCGCCGGAAATTTTTGGGGTTGCCACGCCCACTTTCGGTCACGTGAACGCATTCATACAATAATAGCTGGAAGGCCGAACCGAGGGGTCCGTCACAAAAGAAATCTCGTACGCCGAGGCGCGCCGTGGCGGACTCCTCGGGCCGAACTGAAAATCTCGAAGCAACTTTAGGCCTAGTCAAACGTCTGGAGATCAGTAAGGAACTGATACGTGAGTGTGTAACTGTGCCTGGTTGTTGTTGCTGCATGCCACTGCTCATGGCATAATCATTTGATGGACTCGTGCAGTTATGTACGCAAAATACATTACTAGCCGCCAAAGGGGGGTGCATTTGCACCCCCCTTACCCCCCCTAAATCCGCCACTGCACATCCCAGTTGTATTAGTTTTAGTATAAATAATCATACAGTGCATCCTCGGTTATCCGAACGCCTTCGGTTATGGTACTCTTGGGAAGTGTTCAGATAAGTGAATTTGTTCGGATAAAGTGAAATTCATCATAGTAAACATCACATTATATTATTATGATGCTAGCTTTAAAAAATGTCTGCACAGTCAGGCCGATAGAGCAGAATCCTACCTCAACATTGGCAACCGTGAGTTATTGCACGAGTGGGCGTGGTATTTTCACGAGCAGAAGACGAGTGACCGTAAATGATGAGATTTTATTTATGTGTTCTAACTAACTATAACTAATTCTAAATTTTCCTGTTTGTATGTCTTGCACCTTTGCACCTATTGTGGTGTGTGGCAATAATAAACTAAGATCACGCTGTGCAGCCGCTCTCCGCTGTACTGCGGCCGCTTCCGCTCTACTGCGGCCGCTTCCGCTCCACTGCGGCCGCTTCCACTCTACGGGATTCACTTTGTTCACCGACTCTGAGGACAGAAGGCACATGATTACCACGTGACAGAATATGCTGGTGCGCGCATTCGCGCGCCGAACTGAACTTACGCTGGCACTGCAGTGACTGCACTGCCCGAATATGTAGGGTTTGGCTTTGCAGAATGAAGTCTTTTTGCAAGCTAAAACAAATGGAAATAACAGCCAATGTAGAAGAAAAGTACTAAACTCTCTGATAAAGACTTAGTGATTCCGGAGGGTTTTCCAAACTTTTACATAAACTATTGTAGTAATACTTATCGGATTCAGCATTCAATTTTGAGTACAACGGTTTTTGTTTCACGCGAATCGGTGCAGTAGAAGCCGAGATGTGCATCATTATTGCAAAGTGGTCGGTACAAAATTTTGGGTTACTTTTAAATAGACAAAGTGGTACATTCGGTAATCATCACGTGCGTGCACGGAAAATCCAAACTTGCACATATCTCGGGAACGGTTAGGCGTACAAAGATGGAACTTGCACCAAACTGTTGCGCACGGAGTGGTCTATCTCATGAGAGTGTCATCGTGTACAGAGCTCTATGGCCTTCAGGAAAAGCATGCAGAAATCTGAAGATATGAGATCCAAATAAAGCCTGAGAATGTATAAATCAGTCTGAAGCAACAGCAGTGATCAGCAACGGAGTATGGGTATGTTATTGCAAACTGTTTTCATCAATGTACCCCGGGTAGGGTAGGCAACAATGAAGTATAGTTGCCTGTCTCCCCCCGGGTCTGTTTGGATGGCATAGTTCAATGAATCCAAAGTACCTACACTAACCTGCAACTGTATGACAGGATACGGTAAATGAGCCTCATTCCCAGAGTTTTGTAGCTGGAGAGAAGAGGCCTCAGGTGCACATTTATTTTGTGCATGTGCGAGGTCTCTTTTGTACTTGCATATTAGTGTGAGGTACTCTGGATGGTTTAGAAGTCAGAACTAATGTCCCTTTGATGATGGCAAGTCTTAATTTTCTTATAATTTTTTGAGGAAATTGTTAGGCACTCGAAAGTTATTAGCCTCGTAACCAGGCTTTCTCACCCTAGTGTTTTCCATCTGTAGCACCTACTAACCTTTGTGGTACGGCAAATGGTGTGGCGATAAAACCTGAGTATGCATGAGGCTAAACACGCAAGCACAATACAGCGCTTGCCAACCACTAAATTTGACTGCTGAGTGTATACCAGGACAGCCTGGGAATTAGGCATGTGTGCATGTTTGAGAGGGATTGATTATGATGGGATTTCATGCAGCCTCTGGCCTAGTGTCTGTCATTTCTGCAAGTCATAGTAGAGATTATTGTGTTCTGCTATTTACTGCTTTGTTCAGCAATTCAAACCTATATGTATATAGAAGACAGGAATACTCTAACTCAGAAGAGTCGAACCCTGTGCAAGTTGCCTTTTGCAATTGAGGTAGCCACAAAGGGGCACAATCAGGCTTTTTACAAAGCACACCACAGGGCTATTCCTGCTTAGCAATAACAAATGATGTTGTCCACAACACTTTTCACCTCCTCTTCATTGAGGCTGAAGAAGGCACTTGAAATCTGTGTTAGAAGCCATTGATATTTGTATAGGAATGAAAATGGGTAGCTATTCACATTACGTTGTGTGTTTATCCTTCCTCACAGGTGATGGTCATCCTACACCTATGTAAAGTTGCTGCTTTTGACTGGATGTGTTCACATTGCATGCCTTAATTTTCCGAAAGCTTGATTGTGTAAGAACAGAACATTATTCTCACTAATTACTCTATGATTGGAATTGCAAGCATTACAGTTCATATACACTGTATTACCGCTCCTGTACTGTGAAATATTTAGTTTCAGCAGCAGTGGTAGAAGGGGGTTCTTGGTGCAAGGAATGCGATTATGTCACTTTCGAAGTCGGGCATCTCACCGATCAGCTGGTACACGGAAGTTTTCTCCGGTTTTCACAAAGAAGCACTTCAAAGTTACAGTAAAGTGAACGAAAGACCAACCAATCGATTCTCCGATCAAAGAGGATTCGAGAAATATATATTTTGTCGGGGTATGTAGCTACCGTGAGAAGCGCCGAGGTGAAAATGTAAACATGCACGCGATACCATTTCCGCATGCAGTTTAAATTTTGCCAGCGGAAATTACGTATGAATACTGAACTTCCGGAATCACTAATAAAGTAACATATACACAAGATTCACTGAAATGAAATCATGCAAAATTAGATGCATATCTAGCTGAAGATGAGAACAGTGACACAAGCAAGGTGCTGCTGTGTCTGGAAATTTGCATGGTAGAGATCTGTGACAGTCTCGGAAACTTGGATCTTTGTGTTTTGCATCTAAAGAGAACAATGGGAATAGTAAACATCACACTAAGTTAATGTATTAATGAGAATGAAATTCCTAGCATTCAGCAATGACATAATACGCACCACCACACCGGCCCATGGTGATCATGTGACATTGACAATGTGCTGTACGATATTCCAAGAGCAACAACTATGAATACAAGCTACAACTAGTGCTGTATGGACGAAGTCAATGTGGGCGCATGGATTTTTCAACAAAACTGAAGCCGCCTGGCTAGTCAAAATTGCTTCTCATGAACAACCGACCATTAAACTAGCAATGTACAGGTCTAGCCTGTCAGATGGCTTCAGCACAGTTGAAAACTGAATGCACTCATCATGACTTCATTCATAGAACCACTCTTGTTTGTAGCACTAATTCATGCCCTTGGAATGTCATGATAGCACATTAATTGCCACTATGATGTGACGTCATGTCTCCCTCCTGTTCACAGATACGGGTCTGGTGACTTGATGAGCTTTTGTGCTTTTGTGTGTTGAGTGCGGCCAATTAGACAGATGGCTGTAAATCACTCAGCTACTTAATTTTGTTGTCCGGCTACCAGTCTCGTGCCCAAACCCAACCAACAGAGAAAGGGTCTTGTGACAAAAGCCAGAATCCTTGTGCTGAAGCTTTGTAATTTTAGATGAAGGATAAACAAATGCTTTGTGTTGAAGAATCGCAAGTTTTTAGCAGCACAATTGGAGTACTTTTACTTGCTCCTGCATTATATTTAGTCTCACAAGCCATACCCACTTCCGCAAAAAGGGAAGGGTCTGGTAAACTGCGTATACAAGCCGTGTCCCGCCGCACTGTACAGTACAGTACAATCACACTGCAGTATTTTGTCACATGACGCATTACATGACTGTTTGAGTAGCAATAGCAGTCTTGAAAATGGTGGAAGAGAGCTAGGGCATCTTTTCCGCTACTGCAGAAGCTGTAAAAACACTTTAACTATACTTCTCGAGGAGCGTGCTTACTCCACAACAGGTAAATTCAAGAGTGCATTATTTGATATCTGGTTACGTCATCTAGCTAATTGCATTCCAGTGGGGCATGGCTTGTATATGCAGTTCACCAGACCCTTCCCTTCTTTTGCGGAAGTGAGTCGGGCCTGTGAGACTACATTATATTAAAAATTTGGAGTAAGCCCAATTACGTATGGCTTGTGTCAGCAGACACTTTTTGGTGAAAGGGTGGGGTTTAACTAAAGAGTAAGCAGGTACCAATTTTAAACTTGAGCTCTCTTTCAAAAGCTAGCAATCAGCTTCTCCTCTGAGTGCATTCCACAAACACACAAACCCCTTGAGAAGCCACCTGATCCTTTCCTATGCATGACACTGAACACAATCTGTGCTGTGGCTGGCTTACGTGATCATCAGCCAAGGCATAAAGTTAATGACACCCACCATGGAGTTATTCCAGCTCCTTGGGGAGAAAATAGCAATCCCAACAAACTCTGCATTGTTGATAAACAATTTGGTAGCTTCCATGTTGCTTCTTCTGATCTAAACTAAGGCCATACTACATCCAAACATCATCCCAAACAGCGATAAATGGAAAAATCACTTCAATTCTGCTGATCTGTTGTCAACCAAGTTTGCATGGCTAAGATGCTTGAGCACTTCAAGCTGGGATGTCATCAAGAGTATGTAGCCTGTCAGTGGCACACATGTAACTTCATTGTATATACATATGTGCCACTGGCAGGCATAGATCCCATATTTCTACCTCAACTATCAGACTATCAGACTAGCTTTACATAAATTTCGCCCTCACCTTGCTTTTCTGTGTTTCGGACACGCCAACTTTCTCTCACAAGCCGTTAACGACAAAACGTTAGCATCCGTATGCTATACGGTATTTATACCAGCCCTAACCCAACCCTAACCCCACCCTAACCATATAAATCACTGTATAGCTTACGGATGCTAACGTTCTGCTATTAATGGAAATCCTTTCACTCTCGAGTAATGCATTACGTAATCACAGTGCACGTGCCTGACCTCAGAATCGGTGAACAAAGTGAATCCCCCACTCTATACTGCGGCCGCTCTCCGCTCTACTGCGGTCGCTCTCCGCACTACTGCGGCGGCTATCCGCACTACTGCGGTCGCTATCCGCACTACTGCGGCCGCTTCCGCTCTACTGCGGCCGCTCTCCGCATCACTGCGGCCGCTCCATGTCGGAATCCGACTGTGTTCGGAGTATGTTCCGCAGCGGAGTGCACTTATGGGCCACCATACCGCAGTGTTACAATCTTTCCGGCGCACCGTTTCCGCAGCATCTCCGCAGTCTTTCCGCATTGTTCCCGCGGTCTCTCCGCACCGTTTCCGCAGCATCTCCGCAGTCTCTCCGCACTGTTGCCGCAGTCCTTCTTTTAATCAGGAATTGCAGTATAGCTATACACAGCAGAGCGTTTCTCTTGTTTATGCAGGTTCATTTGAGTGAGAAGACTGTGGTCGAGACTTTAAGCAACCAAAGAGTGATGTATTCAGCTATGGTGCATGTTGTTAGCTAATACCTTGTCAGTGTGTAATTTTTCTTGTTGATGCCCCCCCCAGAGGGCCTATAATTAAACCTATGTATACTTTCACTAATATAAATTCCGAGTAGTGCCATTATTGTTGTTGTTTGTGAAAGTATATATACATACTCACTGGTTATTTCTTTCAAGCATGCAGGTGATGGAAATTATATGGAGTCAACATCTTGTTGATTACAGACGTAACCTCCCATATTCTACAAGGTCTCACAGTTACACCCTCCAAGTTCTATTTGCTCGTACAACAAGCTATTTCAACTCTTTCTTTTGTGAAGCTATGGAATGAACTACCAATTGAGGTCATGTCATCTACATCCTTTACCTCCTTTAAGAGAGCATGTATGTTTCTTTACCCTGAATAATACATACACCTCCTTGTTATGTTTCTCTTCTTGTTTTGTTTTTTTTGTTTTGTTTTTTTTTGGGGGGGGGGGGGGGTACATGATCTGTATTAGCATGCCTGCTACCCATGTATCCTATGTCCTGTACACGAATTATTATAGACAAAAAACAAAACAAAAAAAATAACAATAATAAAAAATTTAAAAATATGATGACTGCATGCATGACTATCAACTGATATTCTTTGTTAATCAGTCGTACTTTACCAGATCATATACCATGCATATATAATCATCACATTTTATCAACTTTACATCCATCATACACACTATTGTCCAGTTTGTTTATACGTCAGTTAGTCCCTTGAATGCTTCATATAGAAGCTTTTCATGATTTCATTATTAAAATTTCAACCATAATGATTACCAGTATCATGCACAAACACAAGGTAGGACATGCATGTTTCAATGTGTGAAGTTAACTGAACATAAACATCTCTGTGCATGCAGTTTCCATTGGAACGTGGACTTCAATGGATGCATGTTCATTGAAATGGGGATGAATCAAAGGTGGAGTTGCTTTCTTCACTGCATGCTTGTATACCCACGAGTTTGATGCTTTTCTATATTGTTCAACAGCTTCTGCATATGTAGCATGGAAGACATGCAGTCATACGATGCATGCATAGTTCAGGGAAGAGTGCATGATGAAATCATTTTTATTGCAACTAAAATGAAAGGCACTGAAGTGCCAAACCCTCGGCGCAGCAGTGCATGTGCTTGTACTTGTGTGTTAACTAGAATCGATCACTGTCTCGTGAACAATAGTATCATGACGTTTGCTTTCGAGTTGATATGGCACGCTTTTTGATATTAATTCATTCCTAACTGTCTGTCCTCGAATCTGTTCTGACAGCTAGGCACTTGGGCCTAATATTAACACAGTGCAGTACATTGCGGTTATTTGACATCATGCAACCTACATTAACACAGCTATGCAATATGACATTGCATTGTGGTCATTACATCTATACTATATTTAGAGCAGCAATACATCATCGTTACTATTTATACACACGACACAGCACAGTGACTAAGTTATGACTTAGCAATAATAACTCTCTCATGCTTACTTTGTGCATTCTATCTCGCTCTTTCCTCTGCACAGTTTGCTCAAAGGTTTCAGAGTCTCTCATGCTTGCCATGCGCATTCTATTTTGTTCCTGCCTATACAAAGTTCGCTCATGAGTTTCTGACGCTCTTTCACAGGCCTTGTGCAACTTATCTTTAGCTTTCCTAGCTGATTTCACACTATCTGATTCTACTGATCTCATACGTTTCAAAGCTTTCTCTTACACTCTGCTTTTCGCTTGGATCGAAAGACATGATCACATGTCTTCCGTCTTACAGGTACAGCAGCTTTACAGTGCGGGCATACCTTTGTTGGAGGCATACTTACTGCCAATGGCCAATAATCGAACTCGCAAAGAACGTCTCCCAGGAACAAAATCGCCGCAAGCCACGTGGCCCAGATTCATACGCATGCGCGTTTTCCGCGGAGTAAAAAAATGGCCGACTTATCATGTAGCCGTACCAACAGGAAACGCTTTAGCTTCGCAACGAAGCATTTTCAGAGAAAATCGCTTAAAGTTTTCGACCTTCATCCGCCGCTGAGAAGGTTAACCCATTGCACCCGACCGCGCATGCGCATTTCGTACCCTCGTGATACGAGATATTTTGCGTAAAAATGGCGATTTTGTATGTGCGTGAAATGTCAAGCTATATCTTCAGATCGAACGGACTTCAAGTATTACAAGTACGTCTTATTTTCATGAAATATGCGTGATTTAGCTAGTTAATGTCTTGTGGTGAGCTATTTGATATATCTTCGCGAGATATCCTCTCCAAATAGGCGGATGTTGTTCGAACGAGAAGATAGGTTTGAAAAGGCGCGGAGGTAGACGCAAAAAGGTGAGTTAGCAGCATAGTTAAGCTAGCTAAGGGGTTATGAGTATGTGTAAAAGTTCATTTTTCAGGATTAGCTTCTGTACAGGAGGTTTTGGTAGCATGTACCTCTTGGCTGGAGCATACGGGTTCAGTAAAGGGTTACTAGCCTCTAGGAACATCATAATGAAACAAGCTCGTCCTTTTCTTACAGTAGACATTGCCAATGTGCTGGGGTAGGCCGGACATGAAGAAGTGTGGGAATAAACATGTAAATGGAGGGGTACTTTCAAGGTCTATGTATATAGAAATAACATACTATTATACAAGGAACGTTTATGCAGATAAGTTTTCTGTGTGGTATTCAAGAAAGCAACCACTCCTGCAAAGGTGGACACCACAGCGATCACATCCATACACAGTCTCAGGAGTGCGTCCAGATGGGTTTCTGCGGTTGTGCACTGCGCAGCAAATACATGCTCCCTTCCGCCCTTCCAATTTTACCTCATGATGGCCAGGTAAGTTTGGGAGGGATATAGCATTGTCAAAAGGTGTAGCCTTCCTCTTTTTACCAGCGTATCGCTTCCTTCCACTGTAGCCGCCAATCAGTTGTTTTGCCACTTCCAGCTTGAACTGCAAATGGTTTCGGCGAGATCTGGATGATGGCAAGTGTGAAGAAAGCCCCTCCACTATAAATGCATTGCAAATGGCCACATCAACGAGGAACCAAAACACGAACCGCCACCATTTTTTACCTGAACGTCCAGATGGGTAATATGATCGATATTGGTCGTTCAAATCAACTCCACCCATGCTGCGGTTGTAAGGGTGGACTGGGCCCGGAATCTCAACCTCCTTTACATGTGGAGTTGTCTTGACACGTCTCTGCACGGTGATCTGCTCATTTGGGTTGCAGTTGGAGGAGAGAACCGCAACTTGCCTCTTATCATACCACAAGGTAATGAGCATGGTACCCTTTTGTAGCTGGCGTCTCTCCCCAGCTTTGAGCTTTATTCCCTGCTTTCTTCCCCCTTTCTTGACCTTGAAGCTATCTGGGTACCTGTTTGTACGTAATGTGCCACAGGCATATGTTCCACGTTGCAACAGCTCCTCTACCAGGTTTACTGAGGTGAAAAAGTTGTCAAAATAAATGTGGCGGTTGCAGTGCTGAAATGGCTCAGTGAGGTCCACCACTACTCTGGTAGCTAGCCCAACTTCACCTCTAGAACTGGTGAGTGGTTTCCCCAGGTAGATGTCATAGTTGCAGACATAACCGGTCTTTGAATCGGCTGCCATCCATACCTTGATGCCATACTTTACTGGCTTTTTCGGCATATACTGCCTGAAGTACAGCCTTCCCTTGTACTTTATCATGCCTTCATCAACACTCATTTCTCTTCCAGGAATATACCTGTCCCTGAAGTTCTGCTGGCAAGCATCAATCAATGGCCTGATCTTGTAAAGGGGATCATATGCTGGGTCGTCCCTGCCTGGCATCTGTTCAGAGTCGTTGAGGTGAAGGTAACGGGTCAGAGCCTCAAAACGCTCCCGTGGCATTACTGACTGTATTCCTTGATTACCAAGGTAAGGATCAGTTGACCAGTAGTGGGTAAGGGCGGGCTTTTGATCAATCCCCATGATGATGTTTATGCCAAGGAAGGCTTTCATCTCCTCTGATGTTGTGGGATACCATTTAATGTTTGGCTTCTGGACTTGCCTTTGTCTAGCATACAGGTTGGTTTGTTCTGCCAGCAACTGAAAGAATGATGGCACCCATAATAGACTGAAAAAGTCTAGGGGAGTGGCATCCTCCGGGAGGTGGTGAACTGGACCTGCCAACTCTTCAAAGGGTTGAATTGTGGGGATTGGTTGCACCGTCTCTGACCATTTGTCTCCAATCAGGTCAGCAATTTCTGCAAGGTTCATAATTAGTTTCTTATAATTGTGAACATGTTTGTTGTGCCCAGTAAGATGTATGTAATTGTGTTTGTTTACAATATCATGAAACACTAACCAGGACTGTTTGTCTGCCTGACGATGGTCGATGTACCTGGTGGGGATGGAGTGGCTGGTGAACCTGGTGAAGGGGAGATGATGGGTGAAGCAGATGAGGATGGTATCTGAGAGGTGATAGGCGTACTCGGTGGGGATGGTGTCATGCGGCCATCTGGTGTGAAAGAAAGTTGAGTAAGTATGAAGTATAAATGAATTATTGTTTGTGACTTGCCATCGCATCCATCTATATGAACAGTAGTGCTGCCTTGGTCATCATGTCCATTCCCTACTGCATCATCACTGTCATCACCTGCATCAAATAGTACGAGAAATTACGCTATGTATTTTACATTACCCATCAGGTGCTTACCATCATCACTCCACTCATCGTCGCTTGGCACTTCCAGGTCAGACTCATCTGAGTCCAGATGAATCCCGAAGTGAGCTTCCAGAGCTGCTCTGTCACTGAGGATGTCGTCAAGAGCGCTGCCACTACTTGTAGATGTCATTCTCAACTTGAAACTTTCTTGCACACACTCTTACACACCACAGTCACTGTTGTTACGCCCTTGAATAATTCTAAATCTATTATGCGGCTGATTGCTCTTGAGTAATGGCGCCTATGGCGATTGCTAGCGCCGGCTTTGTAATCGTCATTGTGGGTGTGGCCAGCCGGCTAGGTAAGTTCGTATGGAAAGTTTTGAGGTCGATTATCTGGAGAATTTACTATAGAACACCCCGACTAATTTTACATGGCAAGGGTCCCAGGGGTACGAGGTTTAGTGTTGCAAAAGTTGACAGCCAGCGCAGCTACGTACAGACGGTAACGCGTCGCCTTCGGCAGTGAGTTGCGCGCGGGCGCATTTGGCCGCTGTCGGGTGTAATGGGCAGGAAATTACGCGGGCGCATTTGGCCGCTATTGGGTGTAAAGGGTTAATATCGTTTGTGGCACGAATAATCACGTATAAAGTGAGATGTTGAGTAACAGACACACAGACACAGACAGTCACACAGACCAAGTACTGTAACCCTCGCTGCGCATGCGCGCCGAAGGTTAATGATGTCATCATCACTCTTGGTCAGCTAAATGAACGTATCGACACACCCAGGCTATTATAATATAGTACAAACACAACTGCTTCTGTAGTGTGTGTGAATGCCAGACAAAATATTGGTGATGCTTTTTCAACACTGTACGCAGAAAATGATACCCTGTATACACCAACTAATTACTAGGTATAGCATGCAATATCACATTCAACTATAGTACTAGGACATGCTCCTGGAGAAACAGTTCCACCGGTTTCTTGACCACCATGCAGGCACTTTTTTCAACCGGTGGAATGATTTCAAGAATACAGACTTCTTATTGGAATGTATAGCCATCTCAAACCACTATCAAACACCCATTGATATTAGGTATCATCCTCATGAGTGTTGCAGTTGGCACACAAGACCATTTTCTAACTGCAAATACCTCAATGAATATCCTCAGCCGATACCGTCAGACCTTCATGAATAGAAGTAATCTGTCAACAATCGCACATTAGCTACAAAAATATGCGACCGCAAGTTGCAACACCACAATTACATGTAACTCCTCATCATCACCCTTCTCGCCATCAAACTCTTCTTGGCTAAGCCGGTTTTACTGCTATGCTCTTCGTTCTTCGTTAGCCTGATATATAATCGCGTGATACCATAGATAATAGAGCGGGAATTATCTATGGTGACATTGGCAAGCACTTGCAGAAAAGATCCTATAACTGCGGAAGCAATGCGGAAAGACTGCAGGAACGGTGTGGAAAGACCGTGGGAACAGTGCGGGGACTAAGCTTCAAGGCGGTAACACTGCGGAGATGCTGCGGAAATAGTGCGGAAAGACTGCGGAAACATTGAAGACACAATGCGGAACACGGGCGGTCCCGCTGCGGATGCTACGTCGGAGTGCACTCCTTGGCCACCATAGCTAGCGGGTCCGTCCGCCCCCGGATCAATTTCACTAGCGGATTCGATCCTTCGCCGCGAAAACGATCCGTCTTTGGTGCAAGTGTTCTCTCAAGAAAAATCACTAGCTGTCAGGATGATGTACGATTTCTCAACACTTCTAGAACATTTTACATTATTCAGAACTTTGGGATTCATGGAAATCGACTACCAGACGATCTACGACTATCTCCACTGCGGGAAGTGTCCAGCAGGAACGGCCAGAAGCGAGCAACGCGGAACAAAGCGAAGAAATTTGCCATCAACGATGGCGTTTTACACTACATAGCCAAGGAATGGATGCATGTACATAATTGCTTTCAAAAGAAGGAAATGCAGCCATTCCCACTGACCCGGACAGCCCCGCATCACCAGAGTTACTTTCCTCTTAGGGATCGACAAGTGTTGGAACTTGTACCACATTCAGTGCATGTACTGTGTATAGGACTTGCACGTGCTTCACAGCACTTCTTCGGCGGTTAAAACGAGTTATCAGGTCATTCCCGCACATCAACAGGCTTGCACGAGCTTCACAGGGCCAACACAGTGGTTAAAACTGCTTTCTATATCTTGCATGGCACTTAAACAGGCCTGCACGTGCTTCACAGCACCTCGTCGGCAGTTAAACGGCTTTATCAGGTCTTTCCCGCACATCAACAGGCTTGCACGAGCTTCACAGGGCCTCCACAGTGGTTAAAACTGCTTTCTAGATCTTTCCTGACACTTAAACAGTCCTGCACGTGCTTCACAGCACCTTCTCGGCGGTTAAAACGGCTTTGTCAGGTCTTTCCCGCACATAAACAGGGCTGCACGTGCTTCATAGCACCTGCACGGCAGTTAAAACGGCTTGATCCAGTCTTTCCCGCACATAAACACGCTTTCACGAGCTTCACAGGACCTCCACGGTGGTTAAAATTGCTTTCTAGATCTTTCCTGGCACTTAAACATGCCTGCACGTGCTTCACAGCACCTATACTCGGCGGTTAAAACGGCTTCATCAGGTCTTCCCCCACATAAACAAGGTTGCACGCCAGCTTCACAGTGCCTCCACAGAAGTGCTTTCTCGATCTTTCCTGGCACTGAAACATGCCTGCACGTGCTTCATAGCACTTCCTTGGCGGTGAAAACCGGTTTTTCAGACCTTTCCCGCATTTAAACAGGATTGCACGAGCTTCACAGGACTTCCACAGTGGTGAAAACTGCTTAGGGGGTTGCTGGTGGCCTCTTGGTTAAAGCACTGAACTACTGATCGAAAGGTCCAGGGTTCCAGTCACACTTGCAGCTGAGATTTATTTCTCTTCTGGGTGCACTCAGCCTTACCTCAAAAACTGAGTAGAAGGTCTTCCTTCGCGTCCTTCGGAGGTAAGCCGTCGGTCCCGGGGAACCCCTTAAAATTAGCCTAAGTGCTATTGGGAATTTCCTCGTTAACTGGGTCATCCCAGGTAAGCCATATAAATAAAATAATTAACAAAATTAAATTTCTAGATCTTTCTTGACACTTAAACAGTCCTGCACGTGCTTCACAGCACCTACTCGGCGGTTAAAACGGGTTTATCAGGTCTTTCCCGCACATAAACAGGGTTGCACGAGCTTCACAGTGCCTCCACAGTAGTGAAAACTGCTTTGTCGATCTTTCCTGGCACTTAAACATACCTGCACGTTCTTCATAGCACCTGCACGGCGGTTAAAACAGCTTTTTCAGACCTTTCTCGCCTTTAAACAGGCTTGCACGAGCCTCACAGAACCTCCACAGTGGTGAAAACTGCTTTCTCTAGATTTCTTGGCACTTCAGGTGGCAGAGAACCCTGTGCTTTCAAGGTCGACAAACCTGGAATCCAAGCTGATAGACTTCTTTGTCTTGTTAAACTTTTTAGCGCACAGTCCGTTTTGGGAGTCTTCAACCGTTCACTGTCCGTAAAATTGGGGATTTTCCCCATTTGCTGTCGGCATTGGCATCCAATAATCAGTTTATAATTAAGTTAGTTAAGATGTGGTCTGACGGAACCCCTCATGTGGTGGTTGGAACATTGAAGATAAGCTTAGATCGACTTTAAAAAAATAAAACAAAATAAAAAAGAGAGGAGTTTAGTTGAGTGCTGTAGTGTCAGTAGCTGTGAGTAGTGTGTCTAGAAGCAGCAGAAAGGCCACAGTGGCCAAGACTGTATTTGTTGAGTAGGCCCAGGTCTTGCGGCCGTATGCCTAGCCTAGTTGGTGACCGTGGCCATGTGCTTCGAGTGCTAGGCTGGGCTTTAACTAGAATACGCAATTTATCGCTGGTGCTACGCTCTGGTACCCAAGGGAGCTGAACGGTGGTTGTGTGTGGAACAGAGTCGTGAGTTGTTTAGCGACATAAGGGGGAGAGGTGGGGCTAGTAATGCTGGTTTCCACTCGTGAATGAGCCCCTCCCGAAGACAAGCTGTGAATTTTTCGAAATATGCATTCATTTTGGTGCAGTCAAAGTTGTCCATTCCAAGAGTTAGTGACAAACATGAGTCTAGCCTGACTTTGAGAGTAGCTCTGAACAAACGTTGGCATAGATTGATTTGAGATACATTGGTGGTTAGGACGCTACCTACAGTGAGTGTGTAGATGCGTCCATCGAGTGGCAATTTTGGGTTCATGAATATATTAATGAGCCACTAAAACCCTTTTTAAAATTAGGCAAAGCAACATTGCCCTAAAACAAACCCTAACCCTGAAACTAGGAGTAACCCTGGTCCTGACTGTAACCCAAGTTTATGTTTTCGTTAACCTCCGCCGAAAGACTTTACCTCCACCTTAAACAGGGCTGCACGTGCTTCACAGCACCTCATCGGCAGTTAAAACGGCTTGATCAGGTCTTTCCCGCACATCAACAGATTTGCACGAGCTTCAAAGGGCCTCCACGGTGGTTAAAACTGCTTTCTAGATTTTCCTAGCACTTAAACATGCCTGCACGTTTTTCACAGCACCTACTCGGCGGTTAAAATGGTCTTCCCCCCACATAAACAGGGTTGCACGAGCTTCACAGTGCCTCCACAGTGGTGAAAACTGCTTTCTCGATCTTTCCTGGCAGTTAAGCATGCCTGCACGTGCTTCATAGCACTTCCTCGACGGTTAAAACCGGTTTTTCAGGCCATTCCCGCATTTAAACAGGGTTGCACGAGCTTCACAGGACTTCCACAGTGGTAAAAACTGCTTTCTAGATCTTCCCTGACACTTAAAGAGGCTTGCTTGAGCTTCACAGGTCCTCTACTGTGGTTGAAACGGCTTTGTCAGGTCTTTCCCGCACAACAACAGGCTTGCACGAGCTTCACAGGGCCTCTACAGTGGTTAAAAATGCTTTCTAGATCTTTCCTGGCACTTAAACAGGCCTGCACGTGATTCACAGCACCTTCTCGGCAGTTAAAACGGCTTTGTCAGGTCTTTTCCGCACATAAACAGGCTTGCACGAGCTTCACAGGACCTCCCGTGTCAGTGGTGAAAACTGCTTTCTCGATCTTCCCTGGCACTTAAACAGGCCTGCACGTGCTTCACAGCACCTCCTCGGAGGTGAAAACGGTTTTATCAGGTCTTTTCCGCACATACACAGGCTTGCACGAGCTTCACAGGACTTCCACTGTGGTGATAACTGCTTTCTCGATCTTTCCTGGCACTTAAACAGGCCTGTATGTGCTTCATAGCACCGGTACGGCGGACAAAACAGCATTTTCAGACATTTCCCGCATTTAAACAGGTTTGCACGAGCCTCACAGGACCTCCACAGTGATGAAAACTGCTTTCTAGGTCTTTCCTGACACTTAAAGAGGCTTGCTGGAGCTTCACGGGACCTCAACTGTGGTCGAAACGGCTTTGTCAGATCTTTACCGCACATAAACTGGGTTGCACGAGCTTCACAGAACCTCCACAATGGTGAAAACTGCTTTCCAGATCTTTCCTGGCACTTAAAGTGGCCTGAACGTGCTTCACAGCACCTCCTGAGAGGTGGGGCTAGTAATGCTTGCTTCCACTCGTGAATGACCCCCTCCCGTAGACAAGCTGTGAATTTTTCGAAATGTGCATTTATTTTGGTGCAGTCAAAGTTGTCCATTCCAAGAGTAGTGATAAACATGAGTCTAGCCTGACTTCGAGAGTAGCTCTGAACAAAAGCTGGCACAGACTGATTTGAGATACATTGGTGGTTAGGACGCTACCTACAATGAGCATGTAGATGCGTCCATCGAGTGGCAATTTTGGGTCATGAATAAATTAATAATCTACTAAAACCCTTTTTTAAAATTAGGCAAAGCAAGATTGCGCTAAACCAAACCCTAACCCTGAAACTAGGAGTAACACTGGTCCTGACTGTAACCCAGGTTTATGTTTTTGTTATCCTCCGCCGAGTGACTTCACCGCCACCTTAAAACGGCTTTATCAGGTCTTTCCCGCACATAAACAGTGTTGCACGAGCCTCACAGGACCTCCACAGTGATGAAAACTGCTTTCGCTATAGATTTCCTGGCACTTAAACAGGGCTGCACGTGCTTCACAGCAACTCCTCGGCAGTTAAAACGGCTTGATCAGGTCTTTCCCGCATTTAAACAGGCTTCCACGAGTTTCACAGGACTTCCACAGTGGTGAAAACTGCTTTCTCGATCTTCCTTGGCACTTAAACAGGCTTACACGTGCTTCACAGCACCTCCTCGGAGGTTCAAACGGCTTTCTCAGGTCTTTTCCGCACATACACAGGCTTGCACAAGCTTCACAGGGCTTCCACTGAGGTGATCACTGCTTTCTCCATCTTTCCAGGCACTTAAACAGGCCTGCATGTGCTTCATAGCACCGGTACGGCGGGGAAAACCTGATAAAACCGTTTTAACCGCCGAGGAGGTGCTGTGAAGCACGTGCAGCCCTGTTTAAGTGCTAGGAAATCTAGAGAAAGTAGTTTTCACCACTGTGGAAGTCCTTTGAATCTCGTGCAAGCCTGTTTAAATGCGGGAAATGTCTGTTTAACCGCCGAGGATGTGCTATGAAGCACGTGCAGGCCTGTTTAACTGCCAGGAAAGATCTAGAAAGCAGTTTTAACCACTGTGAAGGCCCTTAGCCTCGTCCCCAGGCCCCGCTCGAAAAATCGGGAAAAGGGCCTGGTTGTGTTTCCGTGTATATTCTGTCGACCATTACCACTCAAAATTTTGAGGAGCCAATCAGATTGCAGAATGAAACCACGCGGAACGTGATCCCGTCACATGCGCACAAGGCCAAAAGTGCCGACTATGCAATATGGTAGAGTAGCTCGTGATGGCGTCGTCTGTGTCTCCTACATACGTTCGGCAGTGGTGTCGCGTTTACGGGAGATCGGTAGACGATCGAAATCGGAGAGCGCTGTTCACCCATACGGGTTATCGGGACAAACTCCCGGATCGTCTGTTGGCACGGGCTTGGGTCACGATCAACTGAGACGATCTGTGGGAATTTATGTATAGACAGTGTGCATCCGAACTGGATAGATAAACACGGAAGATAGCATACTACAGCATCGCTTGTTCAATTCACTCTTGCTTCATCTTGCACGCATTTGCAAGATAGTCAGCTGACATCAACGGTTGCAGTAGGGCGTGTCCTACCGTAGCACGCGTTTGATGAGGTTTACATTAGCGACAGAAAATACACGGAAGTGCTATACCAGGCCCCTTTTCCGATTTTTCGGACGGGGCCTGGGAACGAGGCTAGGAGGCCCTGTGAAGCTCGTGCAAGCCTATTGATGTGCGGGAATGACCTGACAAAGCCGTTTCAACCACAGTAGAGGTCCTGTGAAGCTCCTCCAAGCCTCTTTAACTGTCAGGATAAATCTAGAAAGCAGTTTTCACCACCGTGGAAGTCCTGTGAAGCTCGTGCAAGCCTAGCCCAGGAAAGATCTAGAAAGCAGTTTTAACCCCTGTGCATGGAGGCCCTGTGAAGCTTGTGCAAGCCTGTTGATGTGCGGGAAAGACTTGACAAAGCCGTTTCAACCACAGTAGAGGTCCTGTGAATCTCCAGCAAGCCTCTTTAAGTCTCAGTAAAGATGTAGAGGGCAGCTTTCACAACTGTGCAAGGTCCTGTGATGCTCTTGCAACCCTGTTTAAATGGCAGGAAAGATCTAGAAAGCAGTTTTAACCACTGTGGAGGCCCTGTGAAGCTCGTACAAGCCTGTTGAGAGCGGGAAAGAGCTGATCAAGCCGATTTAACTGCCGAGGAGCTGTTGTGAAGCACGTGTAGCCCAGTTTACGTGCCAGGAAATCTAGAGAAAGCAGTTTTCACCACTGTGGGTGTCCTTTGAAGCTCCTGCAAGCCTCTTTAAGTCTCAGGAATGATGTAGAGCGCAGTTTTCACCACGGTTGAGGTCCTGTGATGCTCGTGCAAGCCTGTTTAAATCCGGGAAAGGTCTGAAAAGGCTGTTTTAACCGCCTTGCAGGTGCTATGAAGCACGTGCAGGCATGTTTAAGTGCCAGGAAAGATCGAGAAAGCGGTTTTCACTACTGTGGAAGCACTCGTGTAACCCTGTTTATAAGACCTGATAAAGCCGTTTTAACCGCCGAGTAGGTTCTGTGAAGCACGTGCAGGCACGTTTAAGTGCCAGGAAAGATCTAGAAAGCAGTTTTAACCACTGTTGAGGCCCTGTGAAGCTCTTGCAAGCCTGTTGATGTGCGGGAAATGCCTGGTAAAGCCGTTTTAACCGCCGAGGTGGAATTGTGAAGCACGCGCAGGACTGTTTAAGTGCCAGGAATGAACGAGAAAGCAGTTTTCACTACTGTGGAAGCACTGTAAAGCTCGTGTAACCCTGTTTAATCGTTTTAATCGCCGAGGAGGTGCTGTGAAGCAATTGCAGACCGATTTAAGTGCCAAGAAAGATCTAGAAAGCAGTTTTAACCACTGTGGATGCCCTGTGAAGCTCGTACAAGCCTGTTGAGTGCGGGAAAGACCTGATCAAGCCGTTTAACTTCCGAGGAAGTGCAGTGAAGCACGTGCAGCCCTGTTTAAGTGCCAGGAAATCTAGAGAAAGCAGTTTTCACCACAGTGGAGGTCCTGTGAAGCTCGTATGACCCTGTTTATGTGCGTGAAAAGTCTGATAATGCTGTTTTAATTTCCCGACTGGTCCTGTGAGCCTCGTGCACAACGGTTTAAATGCGGGAAATGTCTGAAAAGGCTGTTTTGACTGCCGTGCCGGTGCTATGAAGCACGTGCAGGCCTGTTTAATTGCGAGGAAAGATCGACAAAGCAGTTTTCACCACTGTGGAAGTCCTGTGAAGCTCGTGCAAACTGTGCATGTGCGTAAAAGACTTGATAAAACCGTTTTAACTTACGAGGAGTTGCTGTGAAGCACGTGCAGGCCCGTTTAAGTGCCAGGGAAAATCGGGAAAACGGTTTTCACCACTGTGGATGTCCTATGAAGCTCGTGCACGCTTGTTTATGTGCGGGAAAGACCTGGAAAAGCCGTTTTAACCGACGAGGAGGTTCTGTGAAGCACGTGCAGGCCTGTTTATGTGCCAGGAAATCTAGAGACAGCAGTTTTAACCACTGTGGAGGTCCTGTGAAGGTCGTGTAACCCTGTTTATGTGCGGGAAAGAAATGATAAAGCCGTTTTAACCGCCGAGGAGGTGCTGTGAAGCACCTGCAGGCATGTTTAAGTGCAAGGAAAGATCTAGAAAGCAGTTTTAACCACTGTGGAGGACCTGTGAAGCTTGTGCAAGCCTGTTGATGTGCGGGAATGATCTGACAAAGCCGTTTCAACCACAGTAGAGGTCCTGTGAAGCTCCTGCAAGCCTCTTTAGCTCTCAGGAAAGATACAGAGGGCAGGTTTCACCACTGTGGAGGCCCTGTGATGCTCGTGCAAGCCTGTTTAAATGCGGGAAGGGTCTGAAAAGGCTGTTTTAACCGCCGTGTAGGTGCTATGACGTACGTGAAGGCATGTTTAAGTGCCAGGAAAGATCGACAAAGCAGTTTTCACCACTGTGGAGGTCCTGTGAAACTCGTGTAACCCTGTTTATGTGCGGGAAAGACCTGATAAAGCCGTTTTTACGGCCATGGAGTTGCTGTGAAGCACGTGCAGGCCTGTTTAAGTGCTAGAAAAGATCTAGAAAGCAGTTTTAACCACTCTTGAGGCCCTGTGAAACTCTTGCAAGCCTGTTGATGTGCGGGAAATGCCTGATAAAGCCGTTTTAACCGCCGAGGAGGAGTAGTTAAGCACGTGCAGGACTGTTTAAGTGCCGGAAATCTCGAGAAAGAAGTTTTCACCACTGTGGAGGCCCTGTGAAGCTCGTGCAAGCCTGTTTATGAGAGGGAAAGACCTGATAAAGCCGTTTTAACCTCCGAGGAAGTGCTGTGAAGCACGTGCAAGCCTGTTTAAGTGCCAGGAAAGATCTAGAAAGCAGTTTTAACCACTGTTGAGGCCCTGTGAAGCTTGTGCAAGCCTGTTGATGTGCGGGAAAGACTTGACAATGCCGTTTCAACCACTGTAGAGGCCCTGTGACGCTCCTGCAAGCCTCTTTAAGTCTCAGGAAAGATCTAGAGGGCAGTTCTCACCACTGTGGAGGTCCTGTGAGGCCCTTCCAAGCCTGTTTAAATGCGGGAAACACCTGATCAAGCCGTTTAACTTCCGAGGAGGTGCAGTGAAGCACGTGCAGCCCTCTTTAAGTGGCAGGAAATCTAGAGAAATTAGTTTTCACCACTGTAGAGGTACTGTGAAGCTCGTGTGACCCTGTTTCTGTGCGTGAAAAATCTGACAATCCGGGATTTTATTCCCGAGATGACCTGTGAGGCTCGTGCACACCTGTTTAAATGCGGAAAATGTCTGAAAAGGCTGATTGATTGCCGTGCCGGTGCAATGAAGCACGTGCAGGCCTGTTTAAGTGCGAGGAAAGCAGTTTTCACCACTGTGAAAGTCCTGTGAAGCTCGTGCAAGCCTGTGTATGTCCGGAAAAGACCTGATATAGCCGTTTTAACCGCCGAGGAGATGCTATGAAGCACGAACAAGCATGTTTCAGTGCCAGGAAAGATCTAGAAAGCAGTTTTAACCACCCTTGAGGCCCTGTGATGCTCGTGCAAGCCTGTTTAAATGCGGGAAAGACCTGATCAAGCCGTTTAACTTCCGAGTGAAACACGTGCAGCCCTGTTTAAGTGCCAGGAAATCTAGAGAAATTAGTTTTCACCACTGTAGAGGTCTTGTGAAGCTCGTGTGACCCTGTTTATGTGCGTGAAAAATCTGACAATCCGGGAATTTATTCCCGAGAAGATCTGTGATGCTCGTGCACACCTGTTTAAGTGCGGGAAATGTCTGAAAAGGCTGATTGACTGCCGCGCCGGTGCTATGAAGCACGTGCAGGCCTGTTTAAGTGCGAGGAAAGCAGTTTTCACCACTGTGAAAGTCCTGTGAAGCTGGTGCAAGCCTGTGTATGTCCGGAAAAGACCTGATATAGCCGTTTTAACCGCCGAGGAGGTGCTGTGAAGCACGAGCAAGCCTGTTTCAGTGCCAGGAAAGATCTAGAAAGCAGTTTTAACCACTGTGGAGACCCTGTGAAGCTCGTGCAAGCCTGTTTATGTGCGGGAAAGACCATTATAATACCGTTTTAACCGCCGAGGAGGTGCTGTGAAGCACGTTCAGGCCTGTTTAAGTGCCAGGAATGATCTAGAAAGCAGTTTTAACCACCCTTGAGGCCCTGTGTTGCTCGTGCAAGCCTGTTTAAATGCGGGAAAGACCTGATCAAGCCGTTTAACTTCCGAGTGAAGCACGTGCAGCCCTGTTTAAGTGCCAGGAAGTCTAGAGAAATTAGTTTTCACCACTGAAGAGGTCTTGTGAAGCTCGTGTGACCCTGTTTATGTGCGTGAAAAATCTGACAATCCGGGATTTTATTCCCGAGATGACCTGTGAGGCTCGTGCACACCTGTTTAAATGCGGAAAATGTCTGAAAAGGCTGATTGATTGCCGTGCCGGTGCAATGAAGCACGTGCAGGCCTGTTTAAGTGCGAGGAAAGCAGTTTTCACCACTGTGAAAGTCCTGTGAAGCTCGTGCAAGCCTGTGTATGTCCGGAAAAGACCTGATATAGCCGTTTTAACCGCCGAGGAGGTGCTATGAAGCACGAACAAGCATGTTTCAGTGCCAGGAAAGATCTAGAAAGCAGTTTTAACCACTGTGGATGCCCTGTGAAGCTCGTGCAAGCCTGTTGAGAGCGGGAAAGAGCTGATCAAGCCGATTTAACCGCCGAGGAGGTGTTGTGAAGCACGTGTAGCCCAGTTTACGTGCCAGGAAATCTAGAGAAAGCAGTTTTCACCACTGTGGGTGTCCTTTGAAGCTCCTGCAAGCCTCTTTCAGTCTCAGGAATGATGTAGAGCTCAGTTTTCACCACGGTTGAGGTCCTGTGATGCTCGTGCAAGCCTGTTTAAATGCGGGAAAGGTCTGAAAAGGCTGTTTTAACCGCCTTGCAAGTGCTGTGAAGTACGTGCAGGCATGTTTAAGTGCCAGGAATTATCGACAAAGCAGTTTTCACCACTGTGGAGGTCTTGTCAGCCACATGCTAGCCTGTGTAAATGCGGGAAAAGTCTCAAAAACCGGTTTCAACCGCCGAGGAAGTGCTATGCATCACGTGCAGGCAAGTTTAAGTGCTAGGAAAGACTAAGACAGCAGTTTTCACTACTATGGAAACACTGTGGAGCTCATGCAACCCTGTTTATGTGCGGGAATAACCTGATAAAGCCGTTTTACCCGCCATGGAGGTGCTGTGAAGCACGTGCAGGCCTGTTTAAGTGCCTGGAAAGATCTATAGAAAGAAGTTTTAACCACTGTGAAGGCCCTGTGAAGCTCGTGCAAGCCTGTTTATGAGCAGGAAAGACCTGATAATACCGTTTTAACCGCCGAGGAGGTGCTGTGAAGCACCTGCAGGCCTGTTTAAGTGCCACGAATGATCTAGAAAGCAGTTTTAACCACTGTTGAGGCCCTGTGAGGCTCGTGCAAGCCCGTTTAAATGCGGGAAAGACCTGACAAAGCCGTTTCAACCACAGTAGAGGTCCTGTGAAGCTCCTGCAAGCCTGTTTAAGTCTCAGGAAAGATGTAGTGGGCAGTTTTCACCACAGTGGAGGTCCTATGAGGCTCGTGCACACCTGTTTATGTGCGTGAAAAATCTGACAATCCGGGATTTTATTCCCGAGATGACCTGTGAGGCTCGTGCACACCTGTTTAAATGCGGGAAATGTCTGAAAAGGCTGATTGACTGCCGTGCCGGTGCTATGAAGCACGTGCAGGCCTGTTTAGGTGGGAGGAAAGCAGTTTTTACCACTGTGAAAGTCCTGTGTGAAGCTCGTGCAAGCCTGTGTATGTCCGGAAAAGACCTGATATAGCCGTTTTAACCGCCGAGGAGGTGCTGTGAAGCACGAGCAAGCCTGTTTCAGTACCAGGAAAGATCTAGAAAGCAGTTTCAACCACTGTGGAAGCCCTGTGAAGCTCGTGCAAGCCTGTTTATGTGCGGGAAAGACCATTATAATACCGTTTTAACCGCCGAGGAGGTGCTGTGAAGCACGTGCAGGCCTGTTTAAGTGCCAGGAATGATCTAGAAAGCAGTTTTAACCACCCTTGAGGCCCTGTGATGCTCGTGCAAGCCTGTTTAAATGCGGGAAAGACCTGATCAAGCCGTTTAACTTCCGAGTGAAACACGTGCAGCCCTGTTTAAGTGCCAGGAAATCTAGAGAAATTAGTTTTCACCACTGTAGAGGTCTTGTGAAGCTCGTGTGACCCTGTTTATGTGCGTGAAAAATCTGACAATCCGGGAATTTATTCCCGAGAAGATCTGTGATGCTCGTGCACACCTGTTTAAGTGCGGGAAATGTCTGAAAAGGCTGATTGACTGCCGCGCCGGTGCTATGAAGCACGTGCAGGCCTGTTTAAGTGCGAGGAAAGCAGTTTTCACCACTGTGAAAGTCCTGTGAAGCTGGTGCAAGCCTGTGTATGTCCGGAAAAGACCTGATATAGCCGTTTTAACCGCCGAGGAGGTGCTGTGAAGCACGAGCAAGCCTGTTTCAGTGCCAGGAAAGATCTAGAAAGCAGTTTTAACCACTGTGGAGACCCTGTGAAGCTCGTGCAAGCATGTTTATGTGCGGGAAAGACCATTATAATACCGTTTTAACCGCCGAGGAGGTGCTGTGAAGCACGTTCAGGCCTGTTTAAGTGCCAGGAATGATCTAGAAAGCAGTTTTAACCACCCTTGAGGCCCTATGTTGCTCGTGCAAGCCTGTTTAAATGCGGGAAAGACCTGATCAAGCCGTTTAACTTCCGAGTGAAGCACGTGCAGCCCTGTTTAAGTGCCAGGAAGTCTAGAGAAATTAGTTTTCACCACTGAAGAGGTCTTGTGAAGCTCGTGTGACCCTGTTTATGTGCGTGAAACATCTGACAATCCGGGATTTTATTCCCGAGATGACATGTGAGGCTCGTGCACACCTGTTTAAATGCGGGAAATGTCTGAAAAGACTGATTGACTGCCGTGCCGGTACTATGAAGCAGGTGCAGGCCTGTTTAAGTGCGAGGAAAGCAGTTTTCACCACTGTGAAAGTCCTGTGTGAAGCTCGTGCAAGCCTGTGTATGTCCGGAAAAGAGCTGATATAGCCGTTTTAACCGCCGAGGAGGTGCTGTGAAGCACGAGCAAGCCTGTTTCAGTACCAGGAAAGATCTAGAAAGCAGTTTTAATCACTGTGGAGGCCCTGTGAAGCTCGTGCAAGCCTGTTGAGAGCGGGAATGCGCTGATCAAGCAGATTTAACTGCCGAGGAGGTGTTGTGAAGCACGTGTAGCCCAGTTTACATGCCAGGAAATTTAGAGAAAGCAGTTTTCACCACTGTGGGTGTCCTTTGAAGCTCCTGCAAGCCTCTTTAAGTCTCAGGAATGATGTAGAGCACAGTTTTCACCACGGTGGAGGTTCTGTGATGCTCGTGCAAGCCTGTTTAAATGCGGGAAAGGTCTGTAAAGGCTGTTTTAACCGCCTTGCAGGTGCTTTGACGCACGTGCAGGCATGTTTAAGTGCCAGGAATTATCGACAAAGCAGTTTTCACCACTGGTGAGGTCTTGTGAGCCTCATGCTAGCCTGCATAAATGCGGGAAAAGTCTCAAAAACCGGTTTCAACCGCCGAGGAAGTGCTATGCATCACGTGCAGGCATGTTTAAGTGCCAGGAAAGACCAAGAAAGCAGTTTTCACTACTATGGAAGCATTGTGGAGCTCATGCAACCCTGTTTATGTGCGGGAAGGACCTGATAAAGCCGTTTTACCCGCCGTGGAGGTGCTGTGAAGCACGTGCAGGCCTGTTTAAGTGCCAGGAATGATCTAGAAAGCACTTTTAACCACTCTTGAGGTCCTGTGATGGTCTTGCAAGCCTGTTTATATGCGGGAAAGACCTTATCAAGCCGTTTAACTTCAGATTGAAGCACGTGCAGCCCGGTTTAAGTGCCAGGAAATCTAGAGAAAGCAGTTTTCACCACTGTGGAGGTCCTGTGAAGCTCGTGTGACCCTGTTTATATCCGTGAAAATTCTGACAATGCGGTTTTAATTTCCCGATAGTTCCTGTGATGCTCGTGCACACCTGTTTAAATGCGGGAAGTGTCTGAAAAGGCTGTTTTGACTGCCGTGCCGGTGCATGAAACACATGCAGGCCTGTTTAAGTGCGCGGAAAGATCGAGACAGCAGTTTTCACCACTGTGAAAGTTCTGTGAAGCTCGTGCAAGCCTGTGCATATGCGGAAATGACCTGAAAAAGCCGTTTTCACCAACGAGGAGTTGCTGTGAAGCACGTGCAGGCCTGTTTAAGTGCCAGGAAAAATTCAGAAAGCAGTTTTAACCACTGTTGAGGCCCTGTGACGCTTGTGCAAGCTTGTTGATGTGCGCGAAAGACCTGACAAAGCCGTTTCAACCACAGTAGAGGTCCTGTGAAGCTCCTGTAAGCCATTTTAGGTCTCAGGAAAGATGTAGAGGGCAGTTTTCATCACTGTGGAAGTCCTGTGATGCTCGTGCGAGCCTGTTTAAATGCGGGAAAGGTCTGAAAAGGCTGTTTTAACCGCCGTGCAGGTGCTATGAAGTACGTGCAGGCATGTTTAAGTGCCAGGAAAGATCGATAAATCAGTTTTCACCACTGTGGAGGCCCTGTGAAGCTCGTGCAAGCCTGTTTATGTGCGGGAAAGACCTGATAAAGCCGTTTTAACCGCCGAGGAGGAATTGTGAAGCACGCGCAGAGCCAGGAATGATCGAGAAAGCAATTGTGCAAGCACTGTAAAGCTCGTGCAACCCTGTTTAATCGTTTTAATCGCCGAGGAGGTGCTGTGAAGCAATTGCAGACCGATTTAAGTGCCAAGAAAGATCTAGAAAGCAGTTTAACCCACTGTGGAGGCCCTGTGAAGCTCGTGCAAGCCTGTTGAGTGCGGGAAAGACCTCATCAAGCCGTTTTAACTGCCGAGGATGTGCTATGAAGCACGTGTAGCCCAGTTTAAGTTCCAGGAAATCTAGATAAAGCAGTTTCCACCACTGTGGTTGTTTTTTGAAACTCCTGCAAGCCTCTTTAAGTCTCAGGAAAGATGTAGAGGGCAGTTTTAACCACTGTTGAGGCCCTGTGAAGCTTGTGCAAGCCTGTTGATGTGGGGGAAAGACCTGACAAAGCCGTTTCAACCACAGTAGAGGTACTGTGAAGCTCGTGTGACCCTGTTTCTGTGCGTGAAAAATCTGACAATCCGGGATTTTATTCCCGAGATGACCTGTGAGGCTCGTGCACACCTGTTTAAATGCGGAAAATGTCTGAAAAGGCTGATTGATTGCCGTGCCGGTGCAATGAAGCACGTGCAGGCCTGTTTAAGTGCGAGGAAAGCAGTTTTCACCACTGTGAAAGTCCTGTGAACCTCGTGCAAGCCTGTGTATGTCCGGAAAAGACACACGATATAGCCGTTTTAACCGCCGAGGAGGTGCTATGAAGCACGAACAAGCATGTTTCAGTGCCAAGAAAGATCTAGAAAGCAGTTTTAACCACTGTCGATGCCCTGTGAAGCTCGTGCAAGCCTGTTTATGTGCGGGAAAGACCATTATAATACCGTTTTAACCGCCGAGGAGGTGCTGTGAAGCACGTGCAGGCTTGTTTAAGTGCCAGGAATGATCTAGAAAGCAGTTTTAACCACCCTTGAGGCCCTGTGATGCTCGTGCAAGCCTGTTTAAATGCGGGAAAGACCTGATCAAGCCGTTTAACTTCCGAGTGAAGCACGTGCAGCCCTGTTTAAGTGCCAGGAAATCTAGAGAAATTAGTTTTCACCACTGTAGAGGTCCTGTGAAGCTCGTGTGACCCTGTTTATGTGCTTGAAAAATCTGACAATCAGGGATTTTATTTCCGAGCTGACCTGTGATGCTCGTGCACACCTGTTTAAATGCGGGAAATGTCTGAAAAGACTGATTGACTGCCGTGCCGGTGCTATGAAGCACGTGCAGGCCTGTTTAAGTGCGAGGAAAGCAGTTTTCACCACTGTGAAAGTCCTGTGAAGCTGGTGCAAGCCTGTGTATGTCCGGAAAAGACCTGATTTAGCCGTTTTAACCGCCGAGGAGGTGCTATGAAGCAAGATGAAGCCTGTTTCAGTGCCAGGAAAGATCTAGAAAGCAGTTTTAACCACTGTGGAGGCCCTGTGAAGCTCGTGCAAGCCTGTTGAGAGCGGAAAATAGCTGAACAAGCCGATGTAACTGCCGAGGAAGTGTTGTGAAGCACGTGTAGCCCAGTTTTCGTGCCAGGAAATCTAGAGAAAGCAGTTTTCACCACTGTGGGTGTCCTTTGAAGCTCCTGCAAGCCTCTTTAAGTCTCAGGAATGATGTAGAGCTCAGTTTTCACCACGGTGGAGATTCTGTGATGCGCGTGCAAGCGTGTTTAAATGCGGGAAAGGTCTGTAAAGGCTGTTTTAACCGCCTTCCAGGTGCTATGAAATACGTGCAGGCATGTTTAAGTGCCAGGAATTATCGACAAAGCAGTTTTCACCACTGTGGAGGTCTTGTGAGCCACATGCTAGCCTGTGAAATTGCGGGAAAAGTCTCAAAAACCGGTTTCAACCGCCGAGGAAGTGCTATGCATCACGTGCAGGCATGTTTAAGTGCCAGGAAAGACCAAGAAAGCAGTTTTCACTACTATGGAAGCACTGTGGAGCTCATGCAACCCTGTTTATGTGCGTGAAGGACCTGATAAAGCCGTTTTATCCGCCGTGGAGGTGCTGTGAAGCACGTGCAGGCCTGTTTAAGTGCCAGGAATGATCTAGAAAGCAGTTTTAACCACTCTTGAGGCCCTGTGATGGTCGTGCAAGCCTGTTTAAATGCGGGAAAGACCTTATCAAGCCGTTTAACTTCCGAGTGAAGCACGTGCAGCCCTGTTTAAGTGCCAGGAAATCTAGAGAAAGCAGTTTTCACCACTGTGGAGGTCCTGTGAAGCTCGTGTGACCCTGTTTATGTGCGTGAAAAATCTGACAATGCGGTTTTAATTTCCCTAAGGTTCCTGTGATGCTCGTGCACACCTGTTTAAATGCGGGAAGTGTCTGAAAAGGCTGTTTTGACTGCCGTGCCGGTGCATGAAGCACATGCAGGCCTGTTTAAGTGCGAGGAAAGATCGAGACAGCAGTTTTCACCACTGTGAAAGTTCTGTGAAGCTCGTGCAAGCCTGTGCATGTGCGGAAAACACCCGAAAAAGCAGTTTTCACCGACGAGGAGTTCCTGTGAAGCACGTGCAGGCCTGTTTAAGTACCAGGAAAAATCGAGAAAGCAGTTTTCTTCCCTGTGGATGTCCTATGAAGCTCGTGCAAGCTTGTTTATGTGCGCGAAAGACCTGGAAAAGCCGTTTTAACCGCCGAGGAGGTTCTGTGAAGCACGTGCAGGCCTGCTCAATTGCGAAGAAAGATCTAGAAAGCAGTTTTAACCACTGTGGAGGCCCTGTGAAGCTCGTGCAAGCCTGTTTATGTGCGGGAAAGACCTGATAAAGCCGTTTTAACCGCCGAGGAGGTGCTGTGAAGCACGTGCAGGCCTGTTTAAGTGCCAAGAAATCTAGAGAAAGCAGTTTTAACCACTGTTGAGGCCCTGTGAAGCTTGTGCAAGCTTGTTGATGTGCGGGAAAGACCTGACAAAGCCGTTTCAACCACAGTAGAGGTCCTGTAGCTCCTGTAAGCCATTTTAGGTCTCAGGAAAGATGTAGAGGGCAGTTTTCATCACTGTGGAGGTCCTGTGATGCTCGTGCGAGCCTGTTTAAATGCGGGAAAGGTCTGAAAAGGCTGTTTTAACCGCCGTGCAGGTGCTATGAAGTACGTGCAGGCATGTTTAAGTGTCAGGAAAGATCGACAAATCAGTTTTCACCACTGTGGAGGCCCTGTGAAGCTCGTGCAAGCCTGTTTATGTGCGGAAAAGACCTGATAAAGCCGTTTTAACCGCCCAGGAGGAATTGTGAAGCACGCGCAGAGCCAGGAATGATCGAGAAAGCAGTTTTCACTATTGTGGAAGCACTGTAAAGCTCGTGCAACCCTGTTTAATCGTTTCAATCGCCGAGGAGGCGCTGTGAAGCAACTGCAGACCGGTTTAAGTGCCAAGAAAGATCTAGAAAGCAGTTTAACCCACTGTGGAGGCCCTGTGAAGCTCGTGCAAGCCTGTTGAGTGCGGGAAAGACCTCATCAAGCCGTTTTAACTGCCGAGGATGTGCTATGAAGCACGTGTAGCCCAGTTTAAGTTCCAGGAAATCTAGATAAAGCAGTTTCCACCACTGTGGTTGTCCTTTGAAACTCCTGCAAGCCTCTTTAAGTCTCAGGAAAGATGTAGAGGGCAGTTTTAACCACTGTTGAGGCCCTGTGAAGCTTGTGCAAGCCTGTTGATGTGGGGGAAAGACCTGACAAAGCCGTTTCAACCACAGTAGAGGTACTGTGAAGCTCCTGCAAGCCTCTTTAGATCTCAGGAAAGATGTAGAGGGCAGCTTTCACCACTGTGGAGGTCCTGTTATGCTCGTGCAAGCCGCTGTTTTAACCGCCATGCAGTTGCTATGAAGTACGTGCAGGCATGTTTAAGTGCCAGGAATGATAGACAAAGCAGTTTTCATCACTGTGGGGTTTTTCTTGAAGCTCCTGCAAGCCTCTTAAGTCTCAGGAATGATGTAGAGCTCAGTTTTCACCACGGTGGAGGTCCTGTGATGCTCGTTCAAGCCTGTTTAAATGCGGGAAAGGTCAGAAAAGGCTGTTTTATGAAGTACATGCAGGCATGTTTATGTGCCAGGAATTATCGACAAAGCAGTTTTCACCACTGTGGAGGTCTTGTGAGCCACATGCTAGCCTGTGTAAATGCGGGAAAAGTCTCATAAACCGGTTTCAACCGCCGAGGAAGTGCTATGCATCACGTGCAGGCATGTTTAAGTGCCAGGAAAGACAAAGAAAGCAGTTTTCACTACTATGGAAGCACTGTGGAGCTCATGCAACCCTGTGTATGTGCGGAAAGGACCTGATAAAGCCGTTTTACCCGCCGTGGAGGTGCTGTGAAGCACGTGCAGGCCTGTTTAAGTGCCAGGAATGATCTAGAAAGCAGTTTTAACCACTCTTGAGGCCCTGTGATGGTCTTGCAAGCCTGTTTAAATGCGGGAAAGACCTTATCAAGCCGTTTAACTTCCGAGTGAAGCACGTGCAGCCCTGTTTAAGTGCCAGGAAATCTAGAGAAAGCAGTTTTCACCACTGTGGAGGTCCTGTGAAGCTCGTGTGACCCTGTTTATGTGCGTGAAAAATCTGACAATGCGGTTTTAATTTCCCTAAGGTTCCTGTGATGCTCGTGCACACCTGTTTAAATGCGGGAAGTGTCTGAAAAGGCTGTTTTGACTGCCGTGCCGGTGCATGAAGCACATGCAGGCCTGTTTAAGTGCGAGGAAAGATCGAGACAGCAGTTTTCACCACTGTGAAAGTTCTGTGAAGCTCGTGCAAGCCTGTGCATGTGCGGAAAACACCCGAAAAAGCAGTTTTCACCGACGAGGAGTTCCTGTGAAGCACGTGCAGGCCTGTTTAAGTACCAGGAAAAATCGAGAAAGCAGTTTTCTTCCCTGTGGATGTCCTATGAAGCTCGTGCAAGCTTGTTTATGTGCGCGAAAGACCTGGAAAAGCCGTTTTAACCGCCGAGGAGGTTCTGTGAAGCACGTGCAGGCCTGCTCAATTGCGAAGAAAGATCTAGAAAGCAGTTTTAACCACTGTGGAGGCCCTGTGAAGCTCGTGCAAGCCTGTTTATGTGCGGGAAAGACCTGATAAAGCCGTTTTAACCGCCGAGGAGGTGCTGTGAAGCACGTGCAGGCCTGTTTAAGTGCCAAGAAATCTAGAGAAAGCAGTTTTAACCACTGTTGAGGCCCTGTGAAGCTTGTGCAAGCTTGTTGATGTGCGGGAAAGACCTGACAAAGCCGTTTCAACCACAGTAGAGGTCCTGTGAAGCTCCTGTAAGCCATTTTAGGTCTCAGGAAAGATGTAGAGGGCAGTTTTCATCACTGTGGAGGTCCTGTGATGCTCGTGCGAGCCTGTTTAAATGCGGGAAAGGTCTGAAAAGGCTGTTTTAACCGCCGTGCAGGTGCTATGAAGTACGTGCAGGCATGTTTAAGTGCCAGGAAAGATCGACAAATCAGTTTTCACCACTGTGGAGGCCCTGTGAAGCTCGTGCAAGCCTGTTTATGTGCGGAAAAGACCTGATAAAGCCGTTTTAACCGCCCAGGAGGAATTGTGAAGCACGCGCAGAGCCAGGAATGATCGAGAAAGCAGTTTTCACTATTGTGGAAGCACTGTAAAGCTCGTGCAACCCTGTTTAATCGTTTTAATCGCCGAGGAGGTGCTGTGAAGCAACTGCAGACCGGTTTAAGTGCCAAGAAAGATCTAGAAAGCAGTTTTCACCACTGTGGAGTTCCTGTGAAGCTCGTGTGACCCTGTTTATGTGAGTGAAAAATCTGACAATGCGGTTTTAATTTCCCGATAGTTCCTATGATGCTCGTGCACACCTGTTTAAATGCGGGAAGTGTCTGAAAAGGCTGTTTTGACTGCCGTGCCGGTGCATGAAGCACGTGCAGACCTGTTTAAGTGCGAGGAAAGATCGAGACAGCAGTTTTCACCACTGTGAAAGTTCTGTCAAGCTCATGCAAGCCTGTGCATGTGCGAAAAGACCTGAAAAAGCCGTTTTCACCTACGAGGAGTTGCTGTGAAGCACGTGCAGGCCTGTTTAAGTGCCAGGAAAAATCGAGAAAGCAGTTTTCTTCCCTGTGGATGTCCTACGAAGCTCGTGCAAGCTTGTTTATGTGCGGGAAAGACCTGGAAAAGCCGTTTTACCCGCCGAGGAGGTTCTGTGAAGCACGTGCAGGCCTGCTCAATTGCCAGGAAAGATCTAGAAAGCAGTTTTAGCCACTGTGGAGGCTCTGTGAAGCTCGTGTAAGCCTGTTTATGTGCGGGAAAGACCTGATAAAGCCGTTTTAACCGCCGAGGAGGTGCTGTGAAGCACGTGCAGGCTTGTTTAAGTGCCATGAAATCTAGAGAAAGCAGTTTTAACCACTGTTGAGGCCCTGTGAAGCATGTGCAAGCTTGTTGATGTGCGGGAAAGACCTGACAAAGCCGTTTCAACCACAGTAGAGGTCCTGTGAAGCTCCTGTAAGCCATTTTAGGTCTCAGGAAAGATGTAGAGGGCAGTTTTCATCACTGTGGAGGTCCTGTGATGCTCGTGCGAGCCTGTTTAAATGCGGGAAAAGTGTGAAAAGGCTGTTTTAACCACCGTGCAGGTGCTATGACGTACGTGCAGGCATGTTCAATTGCCAGGAAAGATCTAGAAAGCAGTTTTAACCTCTGTGGAGGCCCTGTGAAGCTCGTGCAAGCCTGTTTATGTGCGGGAAAGACCTGACAAAGCCGTTTCAACCACAGTAGAGGTCCTGTGGAACTCCTGCAAGCCTCTTTAAGTCTCAGAAAAGATCTAGAGGGCAGCTTTCACCACTGTGAAGGTCCTGTGATGCTCGAGCAAGCCTGTTTACATGCGGGAAAGGTCTCAAAAGGCTGTTTTAACCGCCGTGCAGGTGCTATGAAGTACGTGCAGGCATGTTTAAGTGCCAGGAAAGATCGACAAAGTAGTTTTCACCACTGTGGAGACCCTGTGAAGCTCGTGCAAGCCTCTTTATGTGCGAGAAAGACCTGATAAGGCCGTTTTAACCGCCGAGGAGAATTGTGAAGCACGCGCAGCGCCAGGAATGATAGAGAAAGCAGTTTTCACTATTGTGGAAGCACTGTAAAGCTCGTGCAACCCTGTTTAATCGTTTAAATCGCCGAGGAGATGCTGTGAAGCAATTGCAGTCCGATTTAAGTGCCAAGAAAGATCTAGAAAGCAGTTTAACCCACTGTGGAGGCCCTGTGAAGCTCGTGCAAGCCTGTTGAGTGCGGAAAAGACCTCATCAAGCCGTTTTAACTGCCGAAGATGTGCTATGAAGCACGTGTAGCCCAGTTTAAGTTCCAGGAAATCTAGAGAAAGCAGTTTCCACCACTGTGGTTGTCCTTTGAAACTCCTGCAAGCCTCTTTAAGTCTCAGGAAAGATATAGAGGGCAGTTTTAACCACTGTTGAGGCCCTGTGAAGCTTGTGCAAGCCTGTTGATGTGGGGGAAAGACCTGACAAAGCCGTTTCAACCACAGTAGAGGTACTGTGAAGCTCCTGCAAGTCTCTTTAGGTCTCAGGAAAGATGTAGAGGGCAGTTTTCACCGCTGTGGAAGTCCTGTGATGCTCGTGCAAGCCTGTTTAAATGCGGGAAAGGTCTGAAAAGGCTGTTTTAACCGCCTTGCAGGTGCTATGAAGTACGTGCAGGCATGTTTAAGTGCCAGGAATTATCGACAAAGCAGTTTTCACCACTGTGGAGGTCTTGTGAGCCACATGCTAGCCTGTGAAAATGCGGGAAAAGTCTCAAAAACCGGTTTCAACCGCCGAGGAAGTGCTATGCATCACGTGCAGGCATGTTTAAGTGCCAGGAAAGACCAAGAAAGCAGTTTTCACTACTATGGAAGCACTGTGGAGCTCATGCAACCCTGTTTATGTGCGTGAAGGACCTGATAAAGCCGTTTTACCCGCCATGGAGGTGCTGTGAAGCACGTGCAGGCCTGTTTAAGTGCTAGGAAGGACCAAGAAAGCAGTTTTCACTAATGTGGAAGCACTGTGGATCTGGTGCAACCCTGTGTATGTGCGGGAAGGACATGATAAAGCCGTTTTACCTTCCGTGGAGGTGCTGTGAAGCACGTGCAATCCTGTTTAAGTGCCAGGAAAGATCTAGAAAGCATTTTTAACCACTGTGGAGGCCCTGTGAAGCTCGTGCAAGCCTGTTTAAATGCGGGAAAGACCTGATCAAGCCGTTTAAGTTCCGCGTGAAGCACGTGCAGCACTGTTTAAGTGCCAGGAAATCTAGAGAAAGCAGTTTTCACCATTGTGGAGGTCCTGTGAAGCTCGTGTGACCCTGTTTATGTGCGTGAAACATCTGACAATGCGGTTTTAATTTCCCGATAGCTCCTGTGATGCTCGTGCACACCTGTTTAAATGCGGGAAATGTCTGAAAAGACTGTTTTGACTGCCGTGGCGGTGCATGAAGCGCATGCAGACCTGTTTAAGTGCGAGGAAAGATCGACACAGCAGTTTTCATCACTGTGAAAGTCCTGTGAAGCTCGTGCAAGCCTGTGCATGTGCGAAAAGACCTGAAAAAGCCGTTTTTACCTACGAGGAGTTGCTGTGAAGCACGTGCAGGCCTGTTGAAGTGCCAGGAAAAATCGAGAAAGCAGTTTTCTTCCCTGTGGATGTCCTACGAAGCTCGTGCAAGCTTGTTTATGTGCGGGAAAGACTTGGAAAAGCCGTTTTAACCGCCGAGGAGGTTCTGTGAAGCACGTGCAGGCCTGTTTAAGTGCCAGGAAATCTAGAGAAAGCAGTTTTAACCACTGTGGATGTCCTGTGAAGCTCGTGTAACCCTGTTTATGTGCGGGAAACACCTGATAAAGCAGTTTTAACCGCTAAGTAGGTGCTGTGCAGCACGTGCAGGCATGGTTAAGTTCCAGGAAAGATCTAGAAAGCAGTTCGAACCATTGTGGAGGCCATGTGAAGGCTGTGCAACCCTGTTGATCTGCGGGAAAGACTTGACAAAGCCGTTTCAACCACAGTAGAGGTCCTGTGAAGCTCCTGTAAGCCACTTTAGATCTCAGAAAAGATGTAGAGGGCAGTTTTCATCACTGTGGAGGTCCTGTGATGCTCGTGCGAGCCTGTTTGAATGCGGGAAAGGTCTGAAAAGGCTGTTTTAACGGCCTTGCAGGTGCTATGAAGTACTTGTAGGCATGTTTAAGTGCCAGGAATTATCGACAAAGCAGTTTCCACCACTGTGGAGGTCTTGTGAGCCACATGCTAGCCTGTGTAAATGCGGGAAAAGTCTCAAAAACCGGTTTCAACCGCCGAGGAATTGCTATGCATCACGTGCAGGCATGTTTAAGTGCCAGGAAAGACCAAGAAAGCAGTTTTCACTACTGTGGAAACACTGTGGATCTCGTGCAAACCTGTGTATGCGCGGGAAGGACCTGATAAAGCCGTTTTACCTGCCGTGGAGGTACTGGGAAGCACGTGCAGGGCTGTTTAAGTGCCCGGAAAGATCTAGAAAGAAGTTTTAACCACTGTGGAGGCCCTGTGAAGCTCATGCAATCCTGTTTATTAGCAAGAAAGACCTGATAATACCGTTTTAACCGCCGAGGAGGTGCTGTGAAGCACGTGCAGGCCTGTTTAAGTGCCAGGAATGATCTAGAAAGCAGTTTTAACCACTGTTGGGGCCCTGTGAGGCTCGTGCAAGCCCGTTTAAATGCGGGAAAGACCTGACAAAGCCGTTTCAACCACAGTAGAGGTCCTGCGAAGCTCCTGCAAGCCTGTTTAAGTCTCAGGAAAGATGTAGAGGGCAGTTTTCACCACTGTGGAGGTCCTGTGAGGCTCATGCACACCTGTTTAAATGCGGGAAATGTCTGAAAAGGCTGTTTTGACTACCGTGCCGGTGCTATAAAGCAGGTGCAGTCCTGCTTAAATCCCAGGAATGGTCTAGAAAGCAGTTTCAACCACTGTTGAGGCCCTGTGAAGCTTGGGCAAGCCTGTTGATGTGCGGGAAAGACCTGACAAAGCCGTTTCAACCACTCTAGAGGTCCTGTGAAGCTCCTGCAAGCCTCTTTAAGTCTCAGGAAAGATCTAGAGGGAAGTTGTAACCACCGTAGAGGTCCTGTGAGGCTCTTGCAAGCCTGTTTAAATTCGGGAAACATCTGATCAAGCCGTTTAACTTCCGAGGAGGTGCAGTGTGGCACGTGTAGCACTGTTTAAGTCCCAGGAAATCTAGAGAAATTAGTTTTCACCACTGTAGAGGTCTTGTGAAGCTCGTGTGACCCTGTTTATGTGCGTGAAAAATCTGACAATTCGGGATTTTATTCCCGAGATGACCTGTGAGGCTCGTGCACACCTGTTTAAATGCGGGAAATGTCTGAAAAGGCTGATTGACTGCCGTTCCGGTGCTATGAAGCACGTGTAGGCCTGTTTAAGTGCGAGGAAAGCAGTTTTCACTACTGTGAAAGTCCTGTAAAGCTCGTGCAAGCCTGTGTATGTCCGGAAAAGACACACGATATAGCCGTTTTAACCGCCGAGGAGGTGCTGTGAAGCACGAGCAAGCCTGTTTCAGTGACAGGAAAGATCTAGAAAGCAGTTTTAACCACTGTGGAGGCCCTGTGAAGCTCGTGCAAGCCTGTTTATGTGCGGGAAAGACCATTATAATACCGTTTTAACCGCCGAGGAGGTGCTGTGAAGCACGTGCAGGCTTGTTTAAGTGCCAGGAATGATCTAGAAAGCAGTTTTAACCACCCATGAGGCCCTGTGATGCACGTGCAAGCCTGTTTAAATGCGGGAAAGACCTGATCAAGCCGTTTCACTTCCGAGTGAAGCACGTGCAGCCCTGTTTAAGTGCCAGGAAATCTAGAGAAATTAGTTTTCACCACTGTAGAGATCTTGTGAAGCTCGTGTGACCCTGTTTATGTGCGTGAAAAATCTGACAATCTGGGATTTTATTCCCGAGATGACCTGTGAGGCTCGTGCACACCTGTTTAAATGCGGGAAATGTCTGAAAAGGCTGATTAAATGCCGTGCCGGTGCTATGAAGCACGTGCAGGCCTGTTTAAGTGCGAGGAAAGCAGTTTTCACCACTGTGAAAGTCCTGTGAAGCTCGTGCAAGCCTGTGTATGTCCGGAAAAGACCTGATATAGCCGTTTTAACCGCCGAGGAGGTGCTGTGAAGCACGAGCAAGCCTATTTCAGTGCCAGGAAAGATCTAGAAAGCAGTTTTAACCACTGTGGAGGCCCTGTGAAGCTCGTACAAGCCTATTTTTGTGCGGGAAAGACCATTATAATACCGTTTTAACCGCCTAGGAGGTGCTGTGAAGAACGTGCAGGCTTGTTTAAGAGCCAGGAATGATCTAGAAAGCAGTTTTAACCACCCTTGAGGCCCTGTGATGCTCGTGCAAGCCTGTTTAAATGCGGGAAAGACCTGATCAAGCCGTTTAACTTCCGAGTGAAGCACGTGCAGCCCGGTTTAAGTGCCAGGAAATCTAGAGAAATTACTTCTCACCACTGTAGAGGTCCTGTGAAGCTCGTGTGACCCTGTTTATGTTCTTGAAAAATCTGACAATCCGGGATTCTCTTTCCGAGATGACCTGTGATGCTCGTGCACACCTGTTGAAATGCGGGAAATGTCTGAAAAGGCTGATTGACTGCCGTGCCGGTGCTATGAAGCACGTGCAGGCCTGTTTAAGTGCGAGGAAAGCAGTTTTCACCACTGTGAAAGTCCTGTGAAGGTCGTGCAAGCCTGTGTATGTCCGGAAAAGACCTGATATAGCCGTTTTAACCGCCGAGGAGGTGCTGTGAAGCAAGATCAAGCCTGTTTCAGTGCCAGGAAAGATATAGAAAGCAGTTTTAACCACTGTGGAGTCCCTGTGAAGCTCGTGCAAGCCTGTTGAGAGCGGGAAAGAGCTGATCAAGCCGATCTAACTGCCGAGGAAGTGTTGTGAAGCACGTGTAGCCCAGTTTACGTGCCAGGAAATCTAGAGAAAGCAGTTTTCACCACTGTGGGTGTCCTTTGAAGCTCCTGCAAGCCTCTTTAAGTCTCATGAAATGATGTAGAGCTCAGTTTTCACCACGGTGGAGATTCTGTGATGCTCGTGCAAGCGTGTTTAAATGCGGGAAAGGTTTGTAAAGGCTGTTTTAACCGCCTTGCAGGTGCTATGAAGCACGTGCAGGCATGTTTAAGTGCCAGGAATTATCGACAAAGCAGTTTTCACCACTGTGGAGGTCTTGTGAGCCACATGCTAGCCTGTGTAAATGCGGGAAAAGTCTCATAAACCGGTTTCAACCGCCGAGGAAGTGCTATGCATCACGTGCAGGCATGTTTAAGTGCCAGGAAAGACCAAGAGAGCAGTTTTCACTACTTTGGAAGCACTGTGGAGCTCATGCAACCCTGTTTATGTGCGGGAAGGACCTGATAAAGCCGTTTTACCCGCCGTGGAGGTGCTGTGAAGCACGTGCAGGCCTGTTTAAGTGCCAGGAATGATCTAGAAAGCAGTTTTAACCACTCTTGAGGCCCTGTGATGGTCGTGCAAGCCTGTTTAAATGCGGGAAAGACCTTATCAAGCCGTTTAACTTCCGAGTGAAGCACGTGCAGCCCTGTTTAAGTGCCAGGAAATCTAGAGAAAGCAGTTTTCACCACTGTGGAGGTCCTGTGAAGCTCGTGTGACCCTGTTTATGTGCGTGAAAAATCTGACAATGCGGTTTTAATTTCCCGATAGTTCCTGTCATGCTCGTGCACACCTGTTTAAATGCGGGAAGTGTCTGAAAAGGCTGTTTTGACTGCAGTGCTTGTGCATGAAGCACATGCAGGCCTGTTTAAGTGCGAGGAAAGATCGAGACAGCAGTTTTCACCACTGTGAAAGTTCTGTGAAGCTCGTGCAAGCCTGTGCATGTGCGGAAAATACCCGAAAAAGCAGTTTTCACCTACGAGGAGTTCCTGTTAAGCGCGTGTAGGCCTGTTTAAGTGCCAGGAAAAATCGAGAAAGCAGTTTTCTTCCCTGTGGATGTCCTACGAAGCTCGTGCAAGCTTGTTTATGTGCGGAAAAGACCTGGAAAGGCCGTTTTAACCGCCGAGGTGGTTCTGTGAAGCACGTGCAGGCCTGCTCAATTGCAAAGAAAGATCTAGAAAGCAGTTTTAACCTCTGTGGAGGCCCTGTGAAGCTCGTGTAAGCCTGTTTATGTGCGGGAAAGACCTGATAAAGCCGTTTTAACCGCCGATGAGGTGCTGTGAAGCACGTGCAGGCCTGATTAAGTGCCAAGAAATCTAGAGAAAGCAGTTTTAACCACTGTTGAGGCCCTGTGAAGCTTGTGCAAGCTTGTTGATGTGCGGGAAAGACCTGACAAAGCCGTTTCAACCACATGCAGTAGAGGTCCTGTGAAGCTCCTGTAAGCCATTTTAGGTCTCAGGAAAGATGTAGAGGGCAGTTTTCATCACTGTGGAGGTCCTGTGATGCTCGTGCGAGCCTGTTTAAATGCGGGAAAGGTCTGAATAGGCTGTTTTAACCGCCGTGCAGGTGCTATGAAGTACGTGCAGGCATGTTTAAGTGCCAGGAAAGATCGACAAATCAGTTTTCACCACTGTGGAGACCCTGCGAAGCTCGTACAAGCCTGTTTATGTGCGGGAAAGACCTGATAAAGCCGTTTTAACCGCCCAGGAGGAATTGTGAAGCACGCGCAGAGCCAGGAATGATCGAGAAAGCAGTTTTCACTATTGTGGAAGCACTGTAAAGCTCGTGCAACCCTGTTTAATCGTTTTAATCGCCGAGGAGGTGCTGTGAAGCAATTGCAGACCGACTTAAGTGCCAAGAAAGATCTAGAAAGCGGTTTAACCCACTGTGGAGGCCCTGTGAAGCTCGTGCAAGCCTGTTGAGTGCACGAAAGACCTCATCAAGCCGTTTTAACTGCCGAAGATGTGCTATGAAGCACGTGTAGCCCAGTTTAAGTTCCAGGAAATCTAGAGAAAGCAGTTTCCACCACTGTGGTTGTCCTTTGAAACTCCTGCAAGCCTCTTTAAGTCTCAGGAAAGATGTAGAGGGCAGTTTTAACCACTGTTGAGGCCCTGTGAAGCTTGTGCAAGCCTGTTGATGTGGGGGAAAGACCTGACAAAGCCGTTTCAACCACAGTAGAGGTACTGTGAAGCTCCTGCAAGCCTCTTTAGGTCTCAGGAAAGATGTAGAGGGCAGTTTTCACCACTGTGGAGGTCCTGTTATGCTCGTGCAAGCCGCTGTTTTAACCGCCATGCATGTACTATGAAGTACGTGCAGGCATGTTTAAGTGCCAGGAATGATCGACAAAGCAGTTTTCATCACTGTGGGGTTTCCTTTGAAGCTCCTGCAAGCCTCTTTAAGTCTCAGGAATGATGTAGACCTCAGTTTTCACCACGGTGGAGGTCCTGTGATGCTCGTGCAAGCCTGTTTAAATGCGGGAAAGGTCTGAAAAGGCTGTTTTATAAAGTACGAGCAGGAATGTTTAAGTGCCAGGAATTATCGACAAAGCAGTTTTCACCACTGTGGAGGTCTTGTGAGCCACATGCTAGCCTGTGTAAATGCGGGAAAAGTCTCAAAAACCGGTTTCAACCGCCGAAGAAGTGCTATGCATCACGTGCAGGCATGTTTAAGTGCCAGGAAAGACTAAGAAAGCAGTTTTCACTACTGTGGAAGCACTGTGGATCTCGTGCAACCCTGTGTATGCGCGGGAAGGACCTGATAAAGCCGTTTTACTTGCCGTGAAGGTGCTGGGAAGCACGTGCAGGGCTGTTTAAGTGCCTGGAAAGATCTAGAAAGAAGGTTTAACCACTGTGGAGGCCCTTTGAAGCTCGTGCAAGCCTGTTTATGAGCGGGAAAGACCTGATAATACCGTTTTAACCGCCGAGGAGGTGATGTGAAGCACGTGCAGGCCTGTTTAAGTGCTAGGAAGGACCAACAAAGCGGTTTTCACTACTGTGGAAGCACTGTTGATCTGGTGCAACCCTGTTTATGTGCGGGAAGGACCTGATAATACCTTTTTAACCGCCGAGGAGGTGCTGTGAAGCACGTGCAGGCCTGTTTAAGTGCCAGGAATGATCTACAAAGCAGTTTTAACCACCCTGTTTAAATGCGGGAAAGACCTGATCAAGCCGTTTAATTTCCGAGTGAAGCACGTGCAGCCCTGTTTAAGTGCCAGGAAATCTAGAGAAATTAGTTTTCACCAATGTAGAGGTCCTGTCAAGCTCGTGTGACCCTGTTTATGAGCGTGAAAAATCTGACAATCCGGGATTTTATTTCCGAGATGACATGTGAGGCTCGTGCACACCTGTTTAAAAGCGGGAAATGTCTGAAAAGGCTGATTGACTGCCGTGCCGGTGCTATGAAGCACGTGTAGGCCTGTTTAAGTGCGAGAAAAGCAGTTTTCACCACTATGAAAGTCCTGTGAAGCTCGTGTAAGCCTGTGTATGTTCGGAAAAGACCTGATATAGCCGTTTTAAACGCCGAGGAGGTGCTGTGAAGCACGAGCAAGCTTGTTTCAGTGCCAGGAAAGATCTAGAAAGCAGTTTTAACCACTGTGGAGGCCCTGTGAAGCTCGTACAAGCCTGTTGAGAGCGGGAAAGAGCTGATCAAGCCGATTTAACTGCCGAGGAGGTGTTGTGAAGCACGTGTAGCCCAGTTTACGTGCCAGGAAATCTAGAGAAAGCAGTTTTCACCACTGTGGGTGTCCTTTGAAGCTCCTGCAAGCCTCTTTAAGTCTCAGGAATGATGTAGAGCTCAGTTTTCACCACGGTGGAGGTTCTGTGATGCTCGTGCAAGCGTGTTTAAATGCGGGAAAGGTCTGTAAAGGCTGTTTTAACCGCCTTGCAGGTGGTATGAAGCACGTGCAGGCATGTTTAAGTGCCAGGAATTATCGACAAAGCAGTTTTCACCACTGTGGAGGTCTTGTGAGCCACATGCTAGCCTGTGTAAATGCGGGAAAAGTCTCAAAAGCCGGTTTCAACCGCCGAGGAAGTGCTATGCATCACGTGCAGGCATGTTTAAGTGCCAGGAAAGACAAAGAAAGCAGTTTTCACTACTATGGAAGCACTGTGGAGCTCATGCAACCCTGTTTATGTGCGTGAAGGACCTGATAAAGCCGTTTTACCCGCCGTGGAGGTGCTGTGAAGCACGTGCAGGCCTGTTTAAGTGCCAGGAATGATCTAGAAAGCAGTTTTAACCACTCTTGAGGCCCTGTGATGGTCGTGCAAGCCTGTTTAAATGCGGGAAAGACCTTATCAAGCCGTTTAACTTCCGAGTGAAGCACGTGCAGCCCTGTTTAAGTGCCAGGAAATCTAGAGAAAGCAGTTTTCACCACTGTGGAGGTCCTGTGAAGCTCGTGTGACCCTGTTTATGTGCGTGAAAAATCTGACAATGCGGTTTTAATTTCCCTAAGGTTCCTGTGATGCTCGTGCACACCTGTTTAAATGCGGGAAGTGTCTGAAAAGGCTGTTTTGACTGCCGTGCCGGTGCATGAAGCACATGCAGGCCTGTTTAAGTGCGAGGAAAGATCGAGACAGCAGTTTTCACCACTGTGAAAGTTCTGTCAAGCTCGTGCAAGCCTGTGCATGTGCGGAAAACACCCGAAAAAGCAGTTTTCACCGACGAGGAGTTCCTGTGAAGCACGTGCAGGCCTGTTTAAGTACCAGGAAAAATCGAGAAAGCAGTTTTCTTCCCTGTGGATGTCCTATGAAGCTCGTGCAAGCTTGTTTATGTGCGCGAAAGACCTGGAAAAGCCGTTTTAACCGCCGAGGAGGTTCTGTGAAGCACGTGCAGGCCTGCTCAATTGCGAAGAAAGATCTAGAAAGCAGTTTTAACCACTGTGGAGGCCCTGTGAAGCTCGTGCAAGCCTGTTTATGTGCGGGAAAGACCTGATAAAGCCGTTTTAACCGCCGAGGAGGTGCTGTGAAGCACGTGCAGGCCTGTTTAAGTGCCAAGAAATCTAGAGAAAGCAGTTTTAACCACTGTTGAGGCCCTGTGAAGCTTGTGCAAGCTTGTTGATGTGCGGGAAAGACCTGACAAAGCCGTTTCAACCACAGTAGAGGTCCTGTGAAGCTCCTGTAAGCCATTTTAGGTCTCAGGAAAGATGTAGAGGGCAGTTTTCACCACTGTGGAGGTCCTGTTATGCTCGTGCAAGCCGCTGTTTTAACCGCCATGCAGGTGCTATGAAGTACGTGCAGGCAAGTTTAAGTGCCAGGAATGATCGACAAAGCAGTTTTCATCACTGTGGGGTTTTCCTTGAAGCTCCTGCAAGCCTCTTAAGTCTCAGGAATGATGTAGAGCTCAGTTTTCACCACGGTGGAGGTCCTGTGATGCTCGTTCAAGCCTGTTTAAATGCGGGAAAGGTCAGAAAAGGCTGTTTTATGAAGTACATGCAGGCATGTTTAAGTGCCAGGAATTATCGATAAAGCAGTTTTCACCACTGTGGAGGTCTTGTGAGCCACATGCTAGCCTCTGTAAATGCGGGAAAAGTCTCATAAACCGGTTTCAACCGCCGAGGAAGTGCTATGCATCACGTGCAGGCATGTTTAAGTACCAGGAATGACCAAGGAAGCAGTTTTCACTACTGTGGAAGCACTGTGGATCTCGTGCAACCCTGTGTATGAGCGGGAAGGACCAGATAAAGCCGTTTTACCCGCCGTGGAGGTGCTGTGAAGCACGTGCAGGCTTGTTTCAGTGCTAGGAAGGACTAAGAAAGCAGCTTTCACTACTGTGGAAGCACTGTGGATCTGGTGCAACCCTGTTTATGTGCGGGAAGGACCTGATAATACCGTTTTAACCGCCGCGGAGGTGCTGTGAAGCACGAGCAAGCCTGTTTCAGTGCCAGGAAAGATCTAGAAAGCAGTTTTAACCACTGTGGAGGCCCTGTGAAGCTCGTGCAAGCCTGTTTATGTGCGGGAAAGACCATTATAATACCGTTTTAACCGCCGAGGAGGTGCTGTGAAGCACGTGCAGGCCTGTTTAAGTGCCAGGAATGATCTAGAAAGCAGTTTTAACCACCCTTGAGGCCCTGTGATGCTCGTGCAAGCCTGTTTAAATGCGGGAAAGACCTGATCAAGCCGTTTAACTTCCGAGTGAAGCACGTGCAGCCCTTTTTAAGTGCCAGGAAATCTAGAGAAATTAGTTTTCACCACTGTAGAGGTCCTGTGAAGCTCGTGTGACCCTGTTTATGTGCTTGAAAATTCTGACAATCAGGGATTTTATTTCCGAGCTGACCTGTGATGCTCGTGCACACCTGTTTAAATGCGGGAAATGTCTGAAAAGGCTGATTGACTGCCGTGCCGGTGCTATGAAGCACGTGCAGGCCTGTTTAAGTGCGAGGAAAGCAGTTTTCACCACTGTGAAAGTCCTGTGAAGGTCGTGCAAGCCTGTGTATGTCCGGAAAAGACCTGATTTAGCCGTTTTAACCGCCGAGGAGGTGCTATGAAGCAAGATGAAGCCTGTTTCAGTGCCAGGAAAGATCTAGAAAGCAGTTTTAACCACTGTGGAGGCCCTGTGAAGCTCGTGCAAGCCTGTTGAGAGCGGAAAATAGCTGAACAAGCCGATGTAACTGCCGAGGAAGTGTTGTGAAGCACGTGTAGCCCAGTTTTCGTGCCAGGAAATCTAGAGAAAGCAGTTTTCACCACTGTGGGTGTCCTTTGAAGCACCTGCAAGCCTCTTTAAGTCTCAGGAATGATGTAGAGCTCAGTTTTCACCACGGTGGAGATTCTGTGATGCGCGTGCAAGCGTGTTTAAATGCGGGAAAGGTTTGTAAAGGCTGTTTTAACCGCCTTCCAGGTGCTATGAAATACGTGCAGGCATGTTTCAGTGCCAGGAATTATCGACAAAGCAGTTTTCACCACTGTGGAGGTCTTGTGAGCCACATGCTAGCCTGTGAAAATGCGGGAAAAGTCTCAAAAACCGGTTTCAACCGCCGAGGAAGTGCTATGCATCACGTGCAGGCATGTTTAAGTGCCAGGAAAGACAAAGAAAGCAGTTTTCACTACTATGGAAGCACTGTGGAGCTCATGCAACCCTGTGTATGTGCGGGAAGGACCTGATAAAGCCGTTTTACCCGCCGTGGAGATGCTGTGAAGCACGTGCAGGCCTGTTTAAGTGCCAGGAATGATCTAGAAAGCAGTTTTAACCACTCTTGAGGCCCTGTGATGGTCGTGCAAGCCTGTTTAAATGCGGGAAAGACCTTATCAAGCCGTTTAACTTCCGAGTGAAGCACGTGCAGCCCTGTTTAAGTGCCAGGAAATCTAGAGAAAGCAGTTTTCACCACTGTGGAGGTCCTGTGAAGCTCGTGTGACCCTGTTTATGTGCGTGAAAAATCTGACAATGCGGTTTTAATTTCCCTAAGGTTCCTGTGATGCTCGTGCACACCTGTTTAAATGCGGGAAGTGTCTGAAAAGGCTGTTTTGACTGCCGTGCCGGTGCATGAAGCACATGCAGGCCTGTTTAAGTGCGAGGAAAGATCGAGACAGCAGTTTTCACCACTGTGAAAGTTCTGTCAAGCTCGTGCAAGCCTGTGCATGTGCGGAAAACACCCGAAAAAGCAGTTTTCACCGACGAGGAGTTCCTGTGAAGCACGTGCAGGCCTGTTTAAGTACCAGGAAAAATCGAGAAAGCAGGTTTCTTCCCTGTGGATGTCCTATAAAGCTCGTGCAAGCTTGTTTATGTGCGCGAAAGACCTGGAAAAGCCGTTTTAACCGCCGAGGAGGTTCTGTGAAGCACGTGCAGGCCTGCTCAATTGCGAAGAAAGATCTAGAAAGCAGTTTTAACCACTGTGGAGGCCCTGTGAAGCTCGTGCAAGCCTGTTTATGTGCGGGAAAGACCTGATAAAGCCGTTTTAACCGCCGAGGAGGTGCTGTGAAGCACGTGCAGGCCTGTTTAAGTGCCAAGAAATCTAGAGAAAGCAGTTTTAACCACTGTTGAGGCCCTGTGAAGCTTGTGCAAGCTTGTTGATGTGCGGGAAAGACCTGACAAAGCCGTTTCAACCACAGTAGAGGTCCTGTGAAGCTCCTGTAAGCCATTTTAGGTCTCAGGAAAGATGTAGAGGGCAGTTTTCATCACTGTGGAGGTCCTGTGATGCTCGTGCGAGCCTGTTTAAATGCGGGAAAGGTCTGAAAAGGCTGTTTTAACCGCCGTGCAGGTGCTATGAAGTACGTGCAGGCATGTTTAAGTGCCAGGAAAGATCGACAAATCAGTTTTCACCACTGTGGAGGCCCTGTGAAGCTCGTGCAAGCCTGTTTATGTGCGGAAAAGACCTGATAAAGCCGTTTTAACCGCCCAGGAGGAATTGTGAAGCACGCGCAGAGCCAGGAATGATCGAGAAAGCAGTTTTCACTATTGTGGAAGCACTGTAAAGCTCGTGCAACCCTGTTTAATCGTTTCAATCGCCGAGGAGGCGCTGTGAAGCAACTGCAGACCGATTTAAGTGCCAAGAAAGATCTAGAAAGCAGTTTAACCCACTGTGGAGGCCCTGTGAAGCTCGTGCAAGCCTGTTGAGTGCAGGAAAGACCTCATCAAGCCGTTTTAACTGCCGAGGATGTGCTATGAAGCACGTGTGCCCAGTTTAAGTTCCAGGAAATCTAGAGAAAGCAGTTTCCACCACTGTGGTTGTCCTTTGAAACTCCTGCAAGCCTCTTTAAGTCTCAGGAAAGATGTAGAGGGCAGTTTTAACCACTGTTGAGGCCCTGTGAAGCTTGTGCAAGCCTGTTGATGTGGGGGAAAGACCTGACAAAGCCGTTTCAACCACAGTAGAGGTACTGTGAAGCTCCTGCAAGCCTCTTTAGGTCTCAGGAAAGATGTAGAGGGCAGTTTTCACCACTGTGGAGGTCCTGTTATGCTCGTGCGAGCCTGTTTAAATGCGGGAAAAGTGTGAAAAGGCTGTTTTAACCACCGTGCAGGTGCTATGACGTACGTGCAGGCATGTTCAATTGCCAGGAAAGATCTAGAAAGCAGTTTTAACCTCTGTGGAGGCCCTGTGAAGCTCGTGCAAGCCTGTTTATGTGCGGGAAAGACCTGACAAAGCCGTTTCAACCACAGTAGAGGTCCTGTGGAACTCCTGCAAGCCTCTTTAAGTCTCAGGAAAGATCTAGAGGGCAGCTTTCACCACTGTGAAGGTCCTGTGATGCTCGAGCAAGCCTGTTTACATGCGGGAAAGGTCTCAAAAGGCTGTTTTAACCGCCGTGCAGGTGCTATGAAGTACGTGCAGGCATGTTTAAGTGCCAGGAAAGATCGACAAAGTAGTTTTCACCACTGTGGAGACCCTGTGAAGCTCGTGCAAGCCTCTTTATGTGCGAGAAAGACCTGATAAGGCCGTTTTAACCGCCGAGGAGAATTGTGAAGCACGCGCAGCGCCAGGAATGATAGAGAAAGCAGTTTTCACTATTGTGGAAGCACTGTAAAGCTCGTGCAACCCTGTTTAATCGTTTAAATCGCCGAGGAGATGCTGTGAAGCAATTGCAGTCCGATTTAAGTGCCAAGAAAGATCTAGAAAGCAGTTTAACCCACTGTGGAGGCCCTGTGAAGCTCGTGCAAGCCTGTTGAGTGCGGAAAAGACCTCATCAAGCCGTTTTAACTGCCGAAGATGTGCTATGAAGCACGTGTAGCCCAGTTTAAGTTCCAGGAAATCTAGTGAAAGCAGTTTCCACCACTGTGGTTGTCCTTTGAAACTCCTGCAAGCCTCTTTAAGTCTCAGGAAAGATATAGAGGGCAGTTTTAACCACTGTTGAGGCCCTGTGAAGCTTGTGCAAGCCTGTTGATGTGGGGGAAAGACCTGACAAAGCCGTTTCAACCACAGTAGAGGTACTGTGAAGCTCCTGCAAGTCTCTTTAGGTCTCAGGAAAGATGTAGAGGGCAGTTTTCACCGCTGTGGAAGTCCTGTGATGCTCGTGCAAGCCTGTTTAAATGCGGGAAAGGTCTGAAAAGGCTGTTTTAACCGCCTTGCAGGTGCTATGAAGTACGTGCAGGCATGTTTAAGTGCCAGGAATTATCGACAAAGCAGTTTTCACCACTGTGGAGGTCTTGTGAGCCACATGCTAGCCTGTGAAAATGCGGGAAAAGTCTCAAAAACCGGTTTCAACCGCCGAGGAAGTGCTATGCATCACGTGCAGGCATGTTTAAGTGCCAGGAAAGACCAAGAAAGCAGTTTTCACTACTATGGAAGCACTGTGGAGCTCATGCAACCCTGTTTATGTGCGGGAAGGACCTGATAAAGCCGTTTTACCCGCCATGGAGGTGCTGTGAAGCACGTGCAGGCCTGTTTAAGTGCTAGGAAGGACCAAGAAAGCAGTTTTCACTAATGTGGAAGCACTGTGGATCTGGTGCAACCCTGTGTATGTGCGGGAAGGACATGATAAAGCCGTTTTACCTTCCGTGGAGGTGCTGTGAAGCACGTGCAATCCTGTTTAAGTGCCAGGAAAGATCTAGAAAGCATTTTTAACCACTGTGGAGGCCCTGTGAAGCTCGTGCAAGCCTGTTTAAATGCGGGAAAGACCTGATCAAGCCGTTTAAGTTCCGCGTGAAGCACGTGCAGCCCTGTTTAAGTGCCAGGAAATCTAGAGAAAGCAGTTTTCACCACTGTGGAGGACCTGTGAAGCTTGTGCAAGCCTGTTTAAATGCGGGAAAGACCTGATCAAGCCGTTTAAGTTCCGAGTGAAGCACGTGCAGCCCTGTTTAAGTGCCAGGAAATCTAGAGAAAGCAGTTTTAACCATTGTGGAGGTCCTGTGAAGCTTGTGCAAGCCTGTTTAAATGCGGGAAAGACCTGATCAAGCCATTTAAGTTCCGAGTGAAGCACGTGCAGCACTGTTTAAGTGCCAGGAAATCTAGAGAAAGCAGTTTTCACCATTGTGGAGGTCCTGTGAAGCTCGTGTGACCCTGTTTATGTGCGTGAAACATCTGACAATGCGGTTTTAATTTCCCGATAGCTCCTGTGATGCTCGTGCACACCTGTTTAAATGCGGGAAGTGTCTGAAAAGGCTGTTTTGACTGCCGTGCCGGTGCATGAAGCGCATGCAGACCTGTTTAAGTGCGAGGAAAGATCGACACAGCAGTTTTCATCACTGTGAAAGTCCTGTGAAGCTCGTGCAAGCCTGTGCATGTGCGAAAAGACCTGAAAAAGCCGTTTTTACCTACGAGGAGTTGCTGTGAAGCACGTGCAGGCCTGTTGAAGTGCCAGGAAAAATCGAGAAAGCAGTTTTCTTCCCTGTGGATGTCCTACGAAGCTCGTGCAAGCTTGTTTATGTGCGGGAAAGACTTGGAAAAGCCGTTTTAACCGCCGAGGAGGTTCTGTGAAGCACGTGCAGGCCTGTTTAAGTGCCAGGAAATCTAGAGAAAGCAGTTTTAACCACTGTGGATGTCCTGTGAAGCTCGTGTAACCCTGTTTATGTGCGGGAAACACCTGATAAAGCAGTTTTAACCGCTAAGTAGGTGCTGTGCAGCACGTGCAGGCATGGTTAAGTTCCAGGAAAGATCTAGAAAGCAGTTCGAACCATTGTGGAGGCCATGTGAAGGCTGTGCAACCCTGTTGATCTGCGGGAAAGACTTGACAAAGCCGTTTCAACCACAGTAGAGGTCCTGTAAAGCTCCTGTAAGCCACTTTAGATCTCAGGAAAGATGTAGAGGGCAGTTTTCATCACTGTGGAGGTCCTGTGATGCTCGTGCGAGCCTGTTTGAATGCGGGAAAGGTCTGAAAAGGCTGTTTTAACGGCCTTGCAGGTGCTATGAAGTACTTGTAGGCATGTTTAAGTGCCAGCAATTATCGACAAAGCAGTTTCCACCACTGTGGAGGTCTTGTGAGCCACATGCTAGCCTGTGTAAATGCGGGAAAAGTCTCAAAAACCGGTTTCAACCGCCGAGGAATTGCTATGCATCACGTGCAGGCATGTTTAAGTGCCAGGAACGACCAAGAAAGCAGTTTTCACTACTGTGGAAACACTGTGGATCTCGTGCAAACCTGTGTATGCGCGGGAAGATCTGATAAAGCCGTTTTACCTGCCGTGGAGGTGCTGGGAAGCACGTGCAGGGCTGTTTAAGTGCCTGGAAAGATCTAGAAAGAAGTTTTAACCACTGTGGAGGCCCTGTGAAGCTCATGCAATCCTGTTTATTAGCAAGAAAGACCTGATAATACCGTTTTAACCGCCGAGGAGGTGCTGTGAAGCACGTGCAGGCCTGTTTAAGTGCCAGGAATGATCTAGAAAGCAGTTTTAACCACTGTTGGGGCCCAGTGAGGCTCGTGCAAGCCCGTTTAAATGCGGGAAAGACCTGACAAAGCCGTTTCAACCACAGTAGAGGTCCTGCGAAGCTCCTGCAAGCCTGTTTAAGTCTCAGGAAAGATGTAGAGGGCAGTTTTCACCACTGTGGAGGTCCTGTGAGGCTCATGCACACCTGTTTAAATGCGGGAAATGTCTGAAAAGGCTGTTTTGACTACCGTGCCGGTGCTATAAAGCAGGTGCAGTCCTGCTTAAATCCCAGGAATGGTCTAGAAAGCAGTTTCAACCACTGTTGAGGCCCTGTGAAGCTTGGGCAAGCCTGTTGATGTGCGGGAAAGACCTGACAAAGCCGTTTCAACCACTCTAGAGCTCCTGCAAGCCTCTTTAAGTCTCAGGAAAGATCTAGAGGGAAGTTGTAACCACCGTAGAGGTCCTGTGAGGCTCTTGCAAGCCTGTTTAAATTCGGGAAACATCTGATCAAGCCGTTTAACTTCCGAGGAGGTGCAGTGTGGCACGTGTAGCACTGTTTAAGTCCCAGGAAATCTAGAGAAATTAGTTTTCACCACTGTAGAGGTCTTGTGAAGCTCGTGTGACCCTGTTTATGTGCGTGAAAAATCTGACAATTCGGGATTTTATTCCCGAGATGACCTGTGAGGCTCGTGCACACCTGTTTAAATGCGGGAAATGTCTGAAAAGGCTGATTGACTGCCGTTCCGGTGCTATGAAGCACGTGTAGGCCTGTTTAAGTGCGAGGAAAGCAGTTTTCACTACTGTGAAAGTCCTGTAAAGCTCGTGCAAGCCTGTGTATGTCCGGAAAAGACACACGATATAGCCGTTTTAACCGCCGAGGAGGTGCTGTGAAGCACGAGCAAGCCTGTTTCAGTGACAGGAAAGATCTAGAAAGCAGTTTTAACCACTGTGGAGGCCCTGTGAAGCTCGTGCAAGCCTGTTTATGTGCGGGAAAGATCATTATAATACCGTTTTAACCGCCGAGGAGGTGCTGTGAAGAACGTGCAGGCTTGTTTAAGTGCCAGGAATGATCTAGAAAGCAGTTTTAACCACCCATGAGGCCCTGTGATGCACGTGCAAGCCTGTTTAAATGCAGGAAAGACCTGATCAAGCCGTTTCACTTCCGAGTGAAGCACGTGCAGCCCTGTTTAAGTGCCAGGAAATCTAGAGAAATTAGTTTTCACCACTGTAGAGATCTTGTGAAGCTCGTGTGACCCTGTTTATGTGCGTGAAAAATCTGACAATCAGGGATTTTATTCCCGAGATGACCTGTGAGGCTCGTGCACACCTGTTTAAATGCGGGAAATGTCTGAAAAGGCTGATTAAATGCCGTGCCGGTGCTATGAAGCACGTGCAGGCCTGTTTAAGTGCGAGGAAAGCAGTTTTCACCACTGTGAAAGTCCTGTGAAGCTCGTACAAGCCTGTGTATGTCCGGAAAAGACCTGATATAGCCGTTTTAACCGCCGAGGAGGTGCTGTGAAGCACGAGCAAGCCTATTTCAGTGCCAGGAAAGATCTAGAAAGCAGTTTTCACCACTGTGGAGGCCCTGTGAAGCTCGTACAAGCCTATTTTTGTGCGGGAAAGACCATTATAATACCGTTTTAACCGCCTAGGAGGTGCTGTGAAGAACGTGCAGGCTTGTTTAAGTGCCAGGAATGATCTAGAAAGCAGTTTTAACCACCCTTGAGGCCCTGTGATGCTCGTGCAAGCCTGTTTAAATGCGGGAAAGACCTGATCAAGCCGTTTAACTTCCGAGTGAAGCACGTGCAGCCCGGTTTAAGTGCCAGGAAATCTAGAGAAATTACTTCTCACCACTGTAGAGGTCCTGTGAAGCTCGTGTGACCCTGTTTATGTTCTTGAAAAATCTGACAATCCGGGATTCTCTTTCCGAGATGACCTGTGATGCTCGTGCACACCTGTTGAAATGCGGGAAATGTCTGAAAAGGCTGATTGACTGCCGTGCCGGTGCTATGAAGCACGTGCAGGCCTGTTTAAGTGCGAGGAAAGCAGTTTTCACCACTGTGAAAGTCCTGTGAAGGTCGTGCAAGCCTGTGTATGTCCGGAAAAGACCTGATATAGCCGTTTTAACCGCCGAGGAGGTGCTGTGAAGCAAGATCAAGCCTGTTTCAGTGCCAGGAAAGATATAGAAAGCAGTTTTAACCATTGTGGAGTCCCTGTGAAGCTCGTGCAAGCCTGTTGAGAGCGGGAAAGAGCTGATCAAGCCGATCTAACTGCCGAGGAAGTGTTGTGAAGCACGTGTAGCCCAGTTTACGTGCCAGGAAATCTAGAGAAAGCAGTTTTCACCACTGTGGGTGTCCTTTGAAGCTCCTGCAAGCCTCTTTAAGTCTCATGAAATGATGTAGAGCTCAGTTTTCACCACGGTGGAGGTTCTGTGATGCTCGTGCAAGCGTGTTTAAATGCGGGAAAGGTTTGTAAAGGCTGTTTTAACCGCCTTGCAGGTGCTATGAAGCACGTGCAGGCATGTTTAAGTGCCAGGAATTATCGACAAAGCAGTTTTCACCACTGTGGAGGTCTTGTGAGCCACATGCTAGCCTGTGTAAATGCGGGTAAAGTCTCATAAACCGGTTTCAACCGCCGAGGAAGTGCTATGCATCACGTGCAGGCATGTTTAAGTGCCAGGAAAGACCAAGAGAGCAGTTTTCACTACTTTGGAAGCACTGTGGAGCTCATGCAACCCTGTTTATGTGCGGGAAGGACCTGATAAAGCCGTTTTACCTGCCGTGGAGGTGCTGTGAAGCACGTGCAGGCCTGTTTAAGTGCCAGGAATGATCTAGAAAGCAGTTTTAACCACTCTTCAGGCCCTGTGATGGTCGTGCAAGCCTGTTTAAATGCGGGAAAGACCTTATCAAGCCGTTTAACTTCCGAGTGAAGCACGTGCAGCCCTGTTTAAGTGCCAGGAAATCTAGAGAAAGCAGTTTTCACCACTGTGGAGGTCCTGTGAAGCTCGTGTGACCCTGTTTATGTGCGTGAAAAATCTGACAATGCGGTTTTAATTTCCCGATAGTTCCTGTCATGCTCGTGCACACCTGTTTAAATGCGGGAAATGTCTGAAAAGGCTGTTTTGACTGCAGTGCTTGTGCATGAAGCACATGCAGGCCTGTTTAAGTGCGAGGAAAGATCGAGACAGCAGTTTTCACCACTGTGAAAGTTCTGTGAAGCTCGTGCAAGCCTGTGCATGTGCGGAAAATACCCGAAAAAAAGCAGTTTTCACCTACGAGGAGTTCCTGTTAAGCGCGTGTAGGCCTGTTTAAGTGCCAGGAAAAATCGAGAAAGCAGTTTTCTTCCCTGTGGATGTCCTACGAAGCTCGTGCAAGCTTGTTTATGTGCGGAAAAGACATGGAAAAGCCGTTTTAACCGCCGAGGTGGTTCTGTGAAGCACGTGCAGGCCTGCTCAATTGCAAAGAAAGATCTAGAAAGCAGTTTTAACCTCTGTGGAGGCCCTGTGAAGCTCGTGTAAGCCTGTTTATGTGCGGGAAAGACCTGATAAAGCCGTTTTAACCGCCGATGAGGTGCTGTGAAGCACGTGCAGGCCTGATTAAGTGCCAAGAAATCTAGAGAAAGCAGTTTTAACCACTGTTGAGGCCCTGTGAAGCTTGTGCAAGCTTGTTGATGTGGGGGAAAGACCTGACAAAGCCGTTTCAACCACATGCAGTAGAGGTCCTGTGAAGCTCCTGTAAGCCATTTTAGGTCTCAGGAAAGATGTAGAGGGCAGTTTTCATCACTGTGGAGGTCCTGTGATGCTCGTGCGAGCCTGTTTAAATGCGGGAAAGGTCTGAAAAGGCTGTTTTAACCGCCGTGCAGGTGCTATGAAGTACGTGCAGGCATGTTTAAGTGCCAGGAAAGATCGACAAATCAGTTTTCACCACTGTGGAGACCCTGCGAAGCTCGTACAAGCCTGTTTATGTGCGGGAAAGACCTGATAAAGCCGTTTTAACCGCCCAGGAGGAATTGTGAAGCACGCGCAGAGCCAGGAATGATCGAGAAAGCAGTTTTCACTATTGTGGAAGCACTGTAAAGCTCGTGCAACCCTGTTTAATCGTTTTAATCGCCGAGGAGGTGCTGTGAAGCAATTGCAGACCGACTTAAGTGCCAAGAAAGATCTAGAAAGCGGTTTAACCCACTGTGGAGGCCCTGTGAAGCTCGTGCAAGCCTGTTGAGTGCACGAAAGACCTCATCAAGCCGTTTTAACTGCCGAAGATGTGCTATGAAGCACGTGTAGCCCAGTTTAAGTTCCAGGAAATCTAGAGAAAGCAGTTTCCACCACTGTGGTTGTCCTTTGAAACTCCTGCAAGCCTCTAAGTCTCAGGAAAGATGTAGAGGGCAGTTTTAACCACTGCTGAGGCCCTGTGAAGCTTGTGCAAGCCTGTTGATGTGGGGGAAAGACCTGACAAAGCCGTTTCAACCACAGTAGAGGTACTGTGAAGCTCCTGCAAGCCTCTTTAGGTCTCAGGAAAGATGTAGAGGGCAGTTTTCACCACTGTGGAGGTCCTGTTATGCTCGTGCAAGCCGCTGTTTTAACCGCCATGCATGTACTATGAAGTACGTGCAGGCATGTTTAAGTGCCAGGAATGATCGACAAAGCAGTTTTCATCACTGTGGGGTTTCCTTTGAAGCTCCTGCAAGCCTCTTTAAGTCTCAGGAATGATGTAGAGCTCAGTTTTCACCACGGTGGAGGTCCTGTGATGCTCGTGCAAGCCTGTTTAAATGCGGGAAAGGTCTGAAAAGGCTGTTTTATAAAGTACGAGCAGGAATGTTTAAGTGCCAGGAATTATCGACAAAGCAGTTTTCACCACTGTGGAGGTCTTGTGAGCCACATGCTAGCCTGTGTAAATGCGGGAAAAGTCTCAAAAACCGGTTTCAACCGCCGAAGAAGTGCTATGCATCACGTGCAGGCATGTTTAAGTGCCAGGAAAGACTAAGAAAGCAGTTTTCACTACTGTGGAAGCACTGTGGAGCTCGTGCAACCCTGTGTATGCGCGGGAAGGACCTGATAAAGCCGTTTAACTTGCCGTGAAGGTGCTGGGAAGCACGTGCAGGGCTGTTTAAGTGCCTGGAAAGATCTAGAAAGAAGGTTTAACCACTGTGGAGGCCCTTTGAAGCTCGTGCAAGCCTGTTTATGAGCGGGAAAGACCTGATAATACCGTTTTAACCGCCGAGGAGGTGATGTGAAGCACGTGCAGGCCTGTTTAAGTGCTAGGAAGGACCAACAAAGCGGTTTTCACTACTGTGGAAGCACTGTTGATCTGGTGCAACCCTGTTTATGTGCGGGAAGGACCTGATAATACCTTTTTAACCGCCGAGGAGGTGCTGTGAAGCACGTGCAGGCCTGTTTAAGTGCCAGGAATGATCTACAAAGCAGTTTTAACCACCCTGTTTAAATGCGGGAAAGACCTGATCAAGCCGTTTAATTTCCGAGTGAAGCACGTGCAGCCCTGTTTAAGTGCCAGGAAATCTAGAGAAATTAGTTTTCACCAATGTAGAGGTCCTGTCAAGCTCGTGTGACCCTGTTTATGAGCGTGAAAAATCTGACAATCCGGGATTTTATTTCCGAGATGACATGTGAGGCTCGTGCACACCTGTTTAAATGCGGGAAATGTCTGAAAAGGCTGATTGACTGCCGTGCCGGTGCTATGAAGCACGTGCAGGCCTGTTTAAGTGCGAGAAAAGCAGTTTTCACCACTATGAAAGTCCTGTGAAGCTCGTGTAAGCCTGTGTATGTTCGGAAAAGACCTGATATAGCCGTTTTAAACGCCGAGGAGGTGCTGTGAAGCACGAGCAAGCTTGTTTCAGTGCCAGGAAAGATCTAGAAAGCAGTTTTAACCACTGTGGAGGCCCTGTGAAGCTCGTACAAGCCTGTTGAGAGCGGGAAAGAGCTGATCAAGCCGATTTAACTGCCGAGGAGGTGTTGTGAAGCACGTGTAGCCCAGTTTACGTGCCAGGAAATCTAGAGAAAGCAGTTTTCACCACTGTGGGTGTCCTTTGAAGCTCCTGCAAGCCTCTTTAAGTCTCAGGAATGATGTAGAGCTCAGTTTTCACCACGGTGGAGGTTCTGTGATGCTCGTGCAAGCGTGTTTAAATGCGGGAAAGGTCTGTAAAGGCTGTTTTAACCGCCTTGCAGGTGCTATGAAGCACGTGCAGGCATGTTTAAGTGCCAGGAATTATCGACAAAGCAGTTTTCACCACTGTGGAGGTCTTGTGAGCCACATGCTAGCCTGTGTAAATGCGGGAAAAGTCTCAAAAGCCGGTTTCAACCGCCGAGGAAGTGCTATGCATCACGTGCAGGCATGTTTAAGTGCCAGGAAAGACCAAGAAAGCAGTTTTCACTACTTTGGAAGCACTGTGGAGCTCATGCAACCCTGTTTATGTGCGTGAAGGACCTGATAAAGCCGTTTTACCCGCCGTGGAGGTGCTGTGAAGCACGTGCAGGCCTGTTTAAGTGCCAGGAATGATCTAGAAAGCAGTTTTAACCACTCTTGAGGCCCTGTGATGGTCGTGCAAGCCTGTTTAAATGCGGGAAAGACCTTATCAAGCCGTTTAACTTCCGAGTGAAGCACGTGCAGCCCTGTTTAAGTGCCAGGAAATCTAGAGAAAGCAGTTTTCACCACTGTGGAGGTCCTGTGAAGCTCGTGTGACCCTGTTTATGTGCGTGAAAAATCTGACAATGTGGTTTTAATTTCCCAATAGTTCCTGTGATGCTCATGCACACCTGTTTAAATGCGGGAAGTGTCTGAAAAGGCTGTTTTGACCGCCGTGCCGGTGCATGAAGCACATGCAGACCTGTTTCAGTGCGAGGAAAGATCGACACAGCAGATTTCACCACTGTGAAAGTTCTGTGAAGCTCGTGCAAGCCTGTGCATGTGCGGGAAAGACCTGATAAAGCCGTTTTAACCGCCCAGGAGGAATTGTGAAGCACGCGCAGAGCTAGGAATGATCGAGAAAGCAGTTTTCACTATTGTGGAAGCACTGTAAAGCTCGTGCAACCCTGTTTAATCGTTTTAATCGCCGAGGAGGTGCTGCGAAGCAATTGCAGACCGATTTAAGTGCCAAGAAAGATCTAGAAAGCAGTTTAACCCACTGTGGAGGCCCTGTGAAGCTCGTGCAAGCCTGTTGAGTGCAGGAAAGACCTCATCAAACCGTTTTAACTGCCGAGGATGTGCTATGAAGCACGTGTAGCCCAGTTTAAGTTCCAGGAAATCTAGATAAAGCAGTTTCCACCACTGTGGTTGTCCTTTGAAACTCCTGCAAGCCTCTTTAAGTCTCAGGAAAGATGTAGAGGGCAGTTTTAACCACTGTTGAGGCCCTGTGAAGCTTGTGCAAGCCTGTTGATGTGGGGGAAAGACCTGACAAAGCCGTTTCAACCACAGTAGAGGTACTGTGAAGCTCCTGCAAGCCTCTTTAGATCTCAGGAAAGATGTAGAGGGCAGCTTTCACCACTGTGGAGGTCCTGTTATGCTCGTGCAAGCCGCTGTTTTAACCGCCATGCAGGTGCTATGAAGTACGTGCAGGCATGTTTAAGTGCCAGGAATGATCGACAAAGCAGTTTTCATCACTGTGGGGTTTCCTTTGAAGCTCCTGCAAGCCTCTTTAAGTCTCAGAAATGATGTAGACCTCAGTTTTCACCACGGTGGAGGTCCTGTGATGTTCGTGCAAGCCTGTTTAAATGCGGGAAAGGTCGGAAAAGGCTGTTTTATGAAGTACATGCAGGCATGTTTAAGTGCCAGGAATTATCGACAAAGCAGTTTTCACCACTGTGGAGGTCTTGTGAGCCACATGCTAGCCTGTGTAAATGCGGGAAAAGTCTCAAAAACCGGTTTCAACCGCCGAGGAAGTGCTATGCATCACGTGCAGGCATGTTTAAGTGCCAGGAAAGACCAAGAAAGCAGTTTTCACTACTGTGGAAGCACTGTGGAGCTCATGCAACCCTGTTTATGTGCGGGAAGGACCTGATAAAGCCGTTTTACCCGCCATGGAGGTGCTGTGAAGCACGTGCAGGCCTGTTTAAGTGCTAGGAAGGACCAAGAAAGCAGTTTTCACTACTGTGGAAGCACTGTGGATCTGGTGCAACCCTGTTTATGTGCGGGAAGGACCTGATAAAGCCGTTTTACCTGCCGTGCAGGTGCTGTGAAGCACGTGCAGGCCTGTTTAAATGCCAGGAAAGATATAGAAAGCATTTTAAACCTCTGTGGAGACCCTGTGAAGCTCGTGCAAGCCTGTTTATGTGCGGGAAAGACCTGATAATGCCGTTTTAACCGCCGAGGAGGTGCTGTGAAGCACGTGCAGGCCTGTTTAAGTGCCAGGAATGATCTAGAGAGCAGTTTTAACCACGGTGGGTGCGCTGTGAAGCTCTTGCAAGCCTATTGATGTGCGGGAAGGCCTGATAAAGCCGTTTTAACCGCCGAGAAGGAGCTGTGAAATACGTGCAGGCATGTTTAAGTGACAGGAAAGATCGGGAAAGCAGTTTTCACTGTGAAGCTTGTGCAAGCCTGTTCATGTGCGGGAAAGACCTGACAAAGCCATTTCAACCACAGTGGAGGTCCTATGAAGCTCCTGCAAGCCTCTTTAAGTCTCAGGAAAGATCTAGAGGGCACTTTTCACCCCTGTGGAGGTCCTGTGAGGTTCGTGCAAGCCTGTTTATGTGCAGGAAAGTCGTGTTAAAGCCGTTTTAACCGTTGAGGTGCTGTTAAGCACGTGCAAGCATGTTTAAGTGCCATAAAATATCAGCAGTTGCTATGAAGTAGTTTTATCCACCGTGGAGATCCTGTGAAGCACGTGCAAGCCTGTTTATGTGGGGGAAAGACCTGAGCAAGGCGTTTTCACTGCCGATGAGGTGCTGTGAAGCACGTGCAGCCCTGTTTAAGTGCCAAGAAGTCTAGAGAAAGCAGTTATCACCACTACGGAGGTCCTGTGAAGCTCGTGTGACCCTGATTATGTCGTGGAAAGACCTGATAAAGCCCTTTTAACCGCCGATTAGGTGCTGTGAAGCACGTGCAGGCCTGTGTAAGTGCCAAGAAAGATCTAGAAAGCAGTTTTAACCACCGTGGAGGTCCTAAGAAAATCGTGCAAGCCTGTTTGATGTGCGGGAAAAACCTGACAAAGCCGTTTCAACCACAATAGAGGGTCTTGCGAAGCTCCTGCAAGCTTCTTTAAGTGTCAGGAAAAATCTAGAAAGCAGTTTTCACCCCTGTGGAAGTCCTGTGAAGCTCGTGCAACTGTTTAAATGCGGGAAAGGTCTGAAGAACCGGTTTTAACCGCCGAGGAAGCGCTATGAAGCATGTGCATGCATGCTTAACTGCCAGGAAAGATCGATAAAGCAGTTTTCACTACTGTGGAGGCACTGTGAAGCTCGTGCAATCCTGTTTATGTGGGGGAAATACCTGATAAAGCCGTTTTAAGCGCCGAGTATGTGCTCTGAAGCACGTGCAGGCATGTTTAAGTGCCAGGAAAGATCTAGAAAGCAGTTTTAACCACTGTGGAGATCCTGTGAAGCTTGTGCAAGCCTGTTTATGTGCGGGAAGGACCTGATCAAGCCGTTTTAACTGCCGAGGAGGTGCTGTGAAGCACGTGCAGCCCTGTTTAAGTTCCAAGAAATCTAGAGAAAGCAGTTTTCACCACTGTGGAGGTCCTCTGAGGCTCGTGCAACCCTGTTTATATGCGGGAAAGATGTGAAAAGCCGGTTATAACCACCGTGCAGGTGCTATGAAGCGCGTGCAGGCATGTTTAAGTGCCAGTAGAGATCGACAAAGCAGTTTTCACTAGTGTGGAGGCACTGTGAAGCACGTGCAACCTTGTTATATGCGGAAAAGACCAGATAAAGCCGTTTTAACTGCCGAGGAGGTGCTTTCAAGCACTTGCAGGCATGTTTATGTGCCAGGAAATCTAGAGAAAGCAGTTTTCACCCATGTGGAGGTCCTGTGAGGCTCGTGCAAGCCTGTTTATGTACGGGAAAGTCGTGTTAAAGCCGTTTTATCCGCCGAGGAGGTGCTGTGAAGCACGTGCAGGCATATTTAAGTGCGAGGAAAGATCTAGAAAGCAGTTTTAACCACTGTGGAGATCCTGTGAAGCTTGTGCAAGCCTGTTTAAATGCGGGAAAGACCTGATCAAGCTGTTTACTTCCAACGAGGTGCAGTGAAGCACGTGCATCCCTGTTTAAGTGCCAGGAAATCCAGAGAAAGCAGTTTTAACCACTGTGGAGGCCCTGTGAAGCTCGTGCAAGCCTGTTGAGTGCGGGAAAGACCTGACAAAGCCGTTTCAACCACAGTAGAGGTCCTGTGAATCTCCTACAAGCCTCTTTAAGTCTCAGGAAAGATCTATAGAGGGCAGTTTTCACCACTGTGGCGGTCCTGTGATGCTCGTGCAAGCCTGTTTAAATGCGGGAAAGGTCTGATAAAGCCGTTTTAACCGCCGAGGAGGTGCTGTGAAGCACGTGCATGCCTGTTTAAGTGCCAGGAAAGATCTAGAAAGCAGTTTTAACTTCTGTGGAGGCCCTGTGCAGCTCGTGCAACCCTGTTGAGTGCGGGAAAGACCTGATCAAGCCGATTTAATTACCGCGGAGGTGTTGTGAAGCACGTGTAGCACAGTGAAATCTAGAGAAAGCAGTTTTCACCACTGCATGTGGTTGTCCTTTGAAGCACCTGCAAGCCTCTTTAAGTCTCAGGAAAGATGTAGAGGGCAGTTTTCACCACTGTGGATGTCCTGTGATACTCGTGCATGCCTGTTTAAATGCGGGAAAAAGTCTGAAAAGGCTGTTTTAACCGCCGTGCAGTTGCTATGAAGTACGTGCAGGCATGTTTAAGTGCCAGGAAAGATCGACAAAGCAGTTTTAGCCACTGTGGAGGCCCTGTGATGCTCGTGCAAGCCTGTTTAAATGCGGGAAAGACCTTATCAAGCCGTTCAACTTCCGAGTGAAGCACGTGCAGCTCTGTTTAAGTGCCAGGAAATCTAGAGAGGGCAGCTTTCACCACTGTGGAAGGTCCTGTGATGCTCGTGCAAGCTTGTTTAAATGCGGGAAAGGTCTGAAAAGGCTGTTTTAACCGCCGTGCAGGTGCTATGAAATACGTGCAGGCATGTTCAAGTGCCAGGAAAGATCTAGTAAGCAGTTTTCACCACTGTGGAGGTCCTGTGAAGCTCGTGTAACCCTGTTTATATGCGGGAAAGACCTGATAAAGCCGTTTTAACCGTCGTGGAGTTGCTGTGTAGCACGTGCAGGACTGTTTAAGTGCCAGGAAACATCTAGAAAGCAGTTTTAAACACTGTGGAGGTCCTGTGAGGCACGTGCAGGCCTGTTTAAGTGCGAGGAAAGATCGAGAAAGCAGTTTTCACCACTGTGAAAGTCCTGTGAAGCTTGTGCAAGCCTGTTCATGTGTGGGAAAGACCTGACAAAGCCGTTTCAACCACAGTAGAGGTCCTGTGAAGCTCCTGCAAGCCTGTTTAGGTCTCAGGAAAGATGTAGAGGGCAGTTTTCACCACTGTGGAGGTCCTGTGATGCTCGTGCAAGCCTGTTTAAATGCGGGAAAGGTCTGAAAAGGCTGCTTTAACCACCGTGCAGGTGCTATGAAGTACGTGCAGGCCTGTTTAAGTGCGAGGAAAGATCGAGAAAGCAGTTTTCACCACTGTGAAAGTCCTGTGAAGCTTGTGCAAGCCTGTTCATGTGCGGGAAAGACCTGACAAAGCCGTTTCGACCACAGTAGAGGTCCTGTGAAGCTCCTGCAAGCCTCTTTAGGTCTCAGGAAAGATATAGAGGGCAGTTTTCACAACTGTGGAGGTACTGTGAGGCTCGTGCAAGCCTGTTTAAATGCGGAAAGACCTGATAAAGCCGTTTTAACCTCCGAGGAGGTGCTGTGAAGCACGTGCAGGCCTGTTTAAGTGCCAGGAAAATCTAGAAAGCAGTTTTGACCACTGTGGATGCCCTGTGAAGCTTGTGCAAGCCTGTTGATGTGCGGGAAGGACTTGACAAAGCCGTTTCAACCACTGTAGAGGTCCTGTGAATCTCCAGCAAGCCCCTTTAAGTGTCAGGAAAGATGTAGAGGGCAGCTTTCACCACTGTGGAAGGTCCTGTGATGCTCGTGCAAGCCTGTTTAAATGCGAGAAAGGTCTGAAAAGGCTGTTTTAACCGCCGTGCAGGTGCTATGAAGTACGTGCAGGCATGTTTAAGTGCCAGGAAAGATCGACAAAGCAGTTTTCACCACTGTGGAGGTCCTGTGAAGCTCGTGTAGCCCTGTTTATGTGCGGGAAAGACCTGACAAAGCCGTTTTAACCGCCGTGGAGTTGCTGTGTAGCACGTGCAGGCCTGTTTAAGTGCCAGGAAAGATCTAGAAAGCAGTTTTACCCACTGTGGAGGTCCTGTGAGGCACGTGCAGGCCTGTTTAAGTGCGAGGAAAGATTGAGAAAGCAGTTTTCACCACTGTGAAAGTCCTGTGAAGCTTGTGCAAGCCTGTTCATGTGCGGGAAAGACCTGACAAAGGCATTTCAACCACAGTGTAGAGGTCCTTTTAAAGCTCCCGCAAGCCTCTTTAGGTCTCAGGAAAGATGTAGAGGGCAGTTTTCACCATTGTGGAGGTCCTGTGATGCTCGTGCAAGCCTGTTTAAATGCGGGAAAGGTCTGAAAAGGCTGTTTTAACCGCCGTGCAGGTGCTATGAAGTACGTGCAGGCATGTTTAAGTGCCAGGAAAGATCGACAAAGCAGTTTTCACCACTGTGGAGGTCCTGTGAAGCTTGTGTAACCCTGTTTATGTGCGGGAAAGACCTGATAAAGCCATTTTAACCGCCGTGGAGTTGCTGTGTAGCACGTGCAGGACTGTTTAAGTGCCAGGAAAGATCTAGAAAGCAGTTTTAACCACTGTGGAGGTCCTGTGAGTCACATGCAGGCCTGTTTAAGTGCGAGGAAAGATGGAGAAAGCAGTTGTCACCACTGTGAAAGTCCTGTGAAGCTTGTGCAAGCCTGTTCATGTGCGGGAAAGACCTGACAAAGCCGTTTCAACTACAGTATAGAGGTCCTGTGAAGCTCCTGCAAGCCTCTTTAGGTCTCAGGAAAGATGTAGAGGGCAGTTTTAACCACTGTGGAGGTCCTGTGATGCTCGTGCAAGCCTGTTTAAATGCGGGAAAGGTCTGAAAAGGCTGTTTTAACCACCGTGCAGGTGCTATGAAGTACGTGCAGGCCTGTTTAAGTGCGAGGAAAGATCAAGAAAGCAATTTTCACCACTGTGGAGGCCTTGTGAAGCTTGTGCAATCCTGTTTATGTGGGGGAAAGATCTGACAAATCCGTTTCAACCACAGTAGAGGTCCTGTGAAGCTCCTGCAAGCCTCTTTAAGTCACAGGAAAGATCTAGAGGGCAGTTCTCACCACTGTGGAGATCCTGTGAGGCTCGTGCAAGCCTGTTTAAATGCGGGAAAGGACTGATAAGCCGTTTTAACCGCCGAAGAGGAGCTGTGAAGCACATGCAGGTCTGTTTAGGTATCAGGAAATCTAGAGAAAGCAGTTTTCACCACTGTGGAAGTCCTGTGAACCTCGTGCAAGCCTGTTTAAATGCGGGAAAGTCTGTTTTAACCGCCGAGGAAGTGCTATGAAGCACGTGCAGGACTGTTTAAGAGCCGGGAAATCTAGAGAAAGCAGTTTTCACCACTGTGGAAGTCCTGTGAAGCTCGTGTAACCCTGTTTATGTGCAGGAAGGACCTGTTAAAGCCGTTTTACCCGCCGTGGAGGTGCTGTGAAGCACGTACAGGCCTGTTTAAGTGCCAGGAAAGATCTAGAAAGCAGTTTTAGCCAATGTGGAGGCCCAGTGAAGCTCGTGCAAGCCTGTTCATGTGCGGGAATGACTTGATAAAGCCGTTTCAACCACAGTAGAGGACCTGTGAAGCTCCCACAACCCTCTTTAATTCCCAGGAAAGATCTAGAGGGCAGTTTTCACAACTGTGGAAGTTCTGTGAGGCTCGTGCAAGCCTGATTAAATGCGGGAAAGACCTGATCAAGCCGTTTAACTTCCAAGGAGGTGCAGTGAAGCACGTGCATCCCTGTTTAAGTGCCAGGAAATCTAGAGAAATCAGTTTTCACCACTGTGGAATTCCTGTGAAGCTCGTGTGACCCTGTTTATGTGCGGGAAAGTCCTGCTAAAGGCGTTTTAACCGCCGAGGTGGTGCTGTGAAGCACGTGCAGGCCTGTTTAATGGCCAGGAAAGATCTAGAAAGCAGTTTTAACCCCTGTGCATGGAGGCCCTGTGAAGCTTGTGCAAGCCTGTTGATGTGCGGGAAAGACTTGACAAAGCCGTTTCAACCACAGTAGAGATCCTGTGAATCTCCAGCAAGCCTCTTTAAGTCTCAGCAAAGATGTAGAGGGCAGCTTTTACAACTGTGCAAGGTCCTGTGATGCTGTTGCTAGCCTGTTTAAATGGCAGGAAAGATCTAGAAAGCAGTTTTAACCACTGTGGAGGCCCTGTGAAGCTCGTACAAGCCTGTTGAGAGTGGGAAAGAGCTGATCAAGCCGATTTAACTGCCGAGGAAGTGTTGTGAAGCACGTGTAGCCCAGTTTACGTGCCAGGAAATCTAGAGAAAGCAGTTTTCACCACTGTGGGTGTCCTTTGAAGCTCCTGCAAGCCTCTTTAAGTCTCAGGAATGATGTAGAGCTCAGTTTTCACCACGGTGGAGGTTCTGTGATGCTCGTGCAAGCCTCTTTAAATCCGGGAAAGTCTGTAAACGCTCTTTTAACTGCCTTGCAGGTGCTATGAAGCACGTGCAGGCATGTTTAAGTGCCAGGAAAGATCGAGAAAGCGGTTTTCACTACTGTGGAAGCACTCGTGCAACCCTGTTTATAAGACCTGATAAAGCCGTTTTAACCGCCGAGTAGGTTCTGTGAAGCACGTGCAGCCACGTTTAAGTGCCAGGAAAGATCTAGAAAGCAGTTTTAACCACTGTTGAGGCCCTGTAAAGCTCTTGCAAGCCTGTTGATGTGCGGGAAATGCCTGGTAAAGCCGTTTTAACCGCCGAGGTGGAATTGTGAAGCACGCGCAGGACTGTTTAAGTGCCAGGAATTAACGAGAAAGCAGTTTTCACTACTGTGGAAGCACTGTAAAGCTCGTGTAACCCTGTTTAATCGTTTTAATCGCCGAAGAGGTGCTGTGAAGCAATTGCAGACCGATTTAAGTGCCAAGAAAGATCTAGAAAGCAGTTTTAACCACTGTGGATGCCCTGTGAAGCTCGTACAAGCCTGTTGAGTGCGGGAAAGACCTGATCAAGCCGTTTAACTTCCGAGGAAGTGCAGTGAAGCACGTGCAGCCCTGTTTAAGTGCCAGGAAATCTAGAGAAATCAGTTTTCACCACTGTGGAGGTCCTGTGAAGCTCGTATGACCCTGTTTATGTGCGTGAAAAGTCTGATAATGCTGTTTTAATTTCTCGACTGGTCCTGTGATCCTCGTGCACAACTGTTTAAATGCGGGAAATGTCTGTAAAGGTTGTTTTGACTGCCGTGCCGGTACTATGAAGCACGTGCAGGCCTGTTTAATTGCGAGGAAAGATCGACAAAGCAGTTTTCACCACTGTGGAAGTCCTGTGAAGCTCGTGCAAACCTGTGCATGTGCGTAAAAGACTTGATAAAACCGTTTTAACTTACGAGAAGTTGCTGTGAAGCACGTGCAGGCCCGTTTAAATGCCAGGGAAAATCGGGAAAACGGTTTTCACCACTGTGGATGTCCTATGAAGCTCGTGCAACCTTGTTTATGTGCGGGAAAGACCTGGAAAAGCCGCTTTAACCGACGAGGAGGTTCTGTGAAGCACGTGTAGGCCAGTTTATGTGCCAGGAAATCTAGAGACAGCAGTTTTAACTACTGTGGAGGTCCTGTGAAGCTCGTGTAACCCTGTTTATGTGCGGGAAAGAAATGATAAAGCCGTTTTAACCGCCGAGGAGGTGCTGTGAAGCACCTGCAGGCATGTTTAAGTGCAAGGAAAGATCTAGAAAGCAGTTATAACCACTGTGGAGGACCTGTGAAGCTTGTGCAAGCCTGTTGATGTGCGGGAATGATCTGACAAAACCGTTTCAACCACAGTAGAGGTCCTGTGAAGCTCCTGCAAGACTCTTTAGCTCTCAGGAAAGCTACAGAGGACAGGTTTCACCACTGTGGAGGACCTGTGATGCTCGTACAAGCCTGTTTAAATGCGGGAAGGGTCTGAAAAGGCTGTTTTAACCGCCGTGTAGGTGCTATGAAGTACGTGCACGCATGTTTAAGTGCCAGGAAAGATCGACAAAGCAGTTTTCACCACTGTGGAGGTCCTGTGAAACTCGTGTAACCCTGTTTATGTGCGGGAAAGACCTGACAAAGCCGTTTCAACCACTCTAGAGGTCCTGTGAAGCACCTGCAAGCCTCTGTAAGTCTCAGGAAAGATCTAGAGGCCAGTTTTTACCACTGTGGAGGTCCTGTGAGGCTCTTGCAAGCCTGTTTAAATGCGGGAAACACCTAATCAAGTCGTTTAACTTCCGAGGAGGTGCAGTGTTGCACGTGCAGCACTGTTTAAGTGCCAGGAAATCTAGAGAAATTAGTTTTCACCACTGTAGAGGTCTTGTGAAGCTCGTGTGACCCTGTTTATGTGCGTGAAAAATGTGACAATCCGGGATTTTATTCCCGAGATGACCTGTGAGGGTTGTTCACACCTGTTTAAATGCGGGAAATGTCTGAAAAGGCTGATTGACTGCCGTGCCGGTGCTATGAAGCACGTGCAGGCCTGTTTAAGTGCGAGGAAAGCAGTTTTCACCACTGTGAAAGTCCTGTGAAAGTCGTGCAAGCCTGTGTATGTCCGGAAAAGACCTGATATAGCCGTTTTAACCGCCGAGGAGGTGCTGTGAAGCACGAGCAAGCCTGTTTCAGTGCCAGGAAAGATAGAGAAAGCAGTTTTCACCACTGTGGGTGTCCTTTGAAGCTCCTGCAAGCCTCTTTAAGTCTCAGGAATGATGTAGAGCTCAGTTTTCACCACGGTGGAGGTTCTGTGATGCTCGTGCAAGCGTGTTTAAATGCGGGAAAGGTCTGTAAAGGCTGTTTTAACCGCCTTGCAGGTGCTATGAAGCGCGTGCAGGCATGTTTAAGTGCAAGGAATTATCGACAAAGCAGTTTTCACCACTGTGGAGGTCTTGTGAGCCACATGCTAGCCTGTGTAAATGCGGGAAAAGTCTCAAAAGCCGGTTTCAACCGCCGAGGAAGTGCTATGCATCACGTGCAGGCATGTTTAAGTGCCAGGAAAGACCAAGAAAGCAGTTTTCACTACTATGGAAGCACTGTGGAGCTCAGGCAACCCTGTTTATGTGCGGGAAGGACTTGATAAAGCCGTTTTACCCGCCGTGGAGGTGCTGTGAAGCAAGTGCAGGCCTGTTTAAGTGCCAGGAATGATCTAGAAAGCAGTTTTAACCACTCTTGAGGCCCTGTGATGGTCTTGCAAGCCTGTTTAAATGCGGGAAAGACCTTATCAAGCCGTTTAACTTCCGAGTGAAGCACGTGCAGCCCTGTTTAAGTGCCAGGAAATCTAGAGAAAGCAGTTTTCACCACTGTGGAGGACCTGTGAAGCTCGTGTGACCCTGTTTATGTGCGTGAAAAAATCTGACAATGCGGTTTTAATTTCCCGATAGTTCCTGTGATGCTCGTGCACACCTGTTTAAATGCGGGAAGTGTCTGAAAAGGCTGTTTTGACTGCCGTGCCGGTGCATGAAGCACATGCAGGCCTGTTTAAGTGCGAGGAAAGATCGAGACAGCAGTTTTCACCACTGTGAAAGTTCTGTGAAGCCCGTGCAAGCCTGTGCATTTGTGGAAAACACCTGAAAAAGCAGTTTTCACCTACGAGGAGTTCCTGTGAAGCACGTGCAGGCCTGTTTAAGTGCCAGGAAAAATCGAGAAAGCAGTTTTCTTCCCTGTGGATGTCCTACGAAGCTCGTGCAAGCTTGTTTATGTGCGGGAAAGACCTGGAAAAGCCGTTTTAACCGCCGAGGAGGTTCTGTGAAGCACGTGCAGGCCTGCTCAATTGCAAAGAAAGATCTAGAAAGCAGTTTTAACCTCTGAGGAGGCCCTGTGAAGCTCGTGTAAGACTGTTTATGTGCGGGAAAGACCTGATAAAGCCGTTTTAACCGCCGAGGTGCTGTGAAGCACGTGCAGGCCTGTTTAAGTGACAAGAAATCTAGAGAAAGCAGTTTTAACCACTGTTGAGGCCCTGTAAAGCTTGTGCAAGCTTGTTGATGTGCGGGAAAACCCTGACAAAGCCATTTCAACCACAGTAGAGGTCCTGTGAAGCTCCTGTAAGCCATTTTAGGTCACAGGAAAGATGTAGAGGGCAGTTTTCATCACTGTGGAGGTCCTGTGAAGCTCGTGCAAGCCTGTTTATGTGCGGGAAAGACCTGATAAAGCCGTTTTAACCGCCAAGGAGGAATTGTGAAGCACGCGCAGAGCCAGGAATGATCGAGAAAGCAGTTTTCACTATTGTGGAAGCACTGTAAAGCTCGTGCAACCCTGTTTAATCGTTTTAATCGCCGAGGAGGTGCTGTGAAGCAATTGCAGACCGATTTAAGTGCCAAGAAAGATCTAGAAAGCAGTTTTACCCACTGTGGAGCCCCTGTGAAGCTCGTGCAAGCCTGTTGAGTGCGGAAAAGACCTCATCAAGCCGTTTTAACTGCCGAGGATGTGCTATGAAGCACGTGTAGCCCAGTTTAAGTTCCAGGAAATCTAGATAAAGCAGTTTCCACCACTGTGGTTGTCCTTTGAAACTGCTGCAAGCCTCTTTAAGTCTCAGGAAAGATGTAGAGGGCAGTTTTAACCACTGTTGAGGCCCTGTGAAGCTTGTGCAAGCCTGTTGATGTGGGGGAAAGACCTGACAAAGCCGTTTCAACCACAGTGGAGGTACTGTGAAGCTCCTGCAAGCCTCTTTAGGTGTCAGGAAAGATGTAGAGGGCAGTTTTCATCACTGTGGAGGTCCTGTTATACTCGTGCAAGCCGCTGTTTTAACCGCCATGCAGGTGCTATGAAGTACGTGCAGGCATGTTTAAGAGCCAGGAATGATAGACAAAGCAGTTTTCATCACTGTGGGGTTTCCTTTGAAGCTCCTGCAAGCCTCTTTAAGTCTCAGGAATGATGTAGAGCTCAGTTTTCATCACGGTGGAGGTCCTGTGATGCTCGTGCAAGCCTGTTTAAATGGGGGAAAGGTCTGAAAAGGCTGTTTTATAAAGTACGTACAGGCATGTTTAAGTGCCAGGAATTATCGACAAAGCAGTTTACACCACTGTGGAGGTCTTGTGAGCCACATGCTAGCCTGTGTAAATGCGGGCAATGTCTCAAAAACCGGTTTCAACCGCCGAGGAAGTGCTATGCATCACGTGCAGGCATGTTTAAGTGCCAGGAAAGACCAAGGAAGCAGTTTTCACTACTGTGGAATTTAATCACTGTGGATCTCGTGCAACCCTGTGTATGCGCGGGAAGGACCGGATAAAGCCGTTTTACCCGCCGTAGAGGTGCTGTGAAGCACGTGCAGGCCTGTTTAAGTGCTAAGAAGGACCAAGAAAGCAGTTTTCACTACTGTGGAGGCCCTGTGAAGCTCGTGAAAGCCTGTTTATGAGCGGGAAAGACCTGATAATACCGTTTTAACCGCCGAGGAGGTGCTATGAAGCACGTGCAGGCCTGTTTAAGTGCCAGGAATGATCTACAAAGCAGTTTGAACCACTGTGGAGGCCCTGTGAAGCTCGTGCAAGCCTGTTGGGAGCGGGAAAGAGCTGATCAAGCCGATTTAACTGCCGAGGAAGTGTTGTGAAGCACGTGTAGCCCAGTTTACGTGCCAGGAAATCTAGAGAAAGCAGTTTTCACCACTGTGGGTGTCCTTTGAAGCTCCTGCAAGCCTCTTTAAGTCTCAGGAATGTTGTAGAGCTCAGTTTTCACCACGGTGGAGGCTCTGTGATGCTCGTGCAAGCCTGTTTATATCCGGGAAATGTCTGTAAAGGCTGTTTTAACCGCCTTGCAGGTGCTATGAAGCACGTGCAGGCGAGTTTAAGTGCCAGGAATTATCGACAAAGCAGTTTTCACCACTGTGGAGGTCTTGTGAGCCACATGCTAGCCTGTGTAAATGCGGGAAAAGTCTCAAAAGCCGGTTTCAACCGCCGAGGAAGTGCTATGCATCACGTGCAGGCATGTTTAAGTGCCAGGAAAGACCAAGAAAGCAGTTTTCACTACTATGGAAGCACTGTGGAGCTCAGGCAACCCTGTTTATGTGCGGGAAGGACCTGATAAAGCCGTTTTACCCGCCGTGGAGGTGCTGTGAAGCACGTGCAGGCCTGTTTAAGTGCCAGGAATGATCTAGAAAGCAGTTTTAACCACTCTTGAGGCCCTGTGATGGTCGTGCAAGCCTGTATAAATGCGGGAAATACCTTATCAAGCCGTTTAACTTCCGGGTGAAGCACGTGCAGCCCTGTTTAAGTGCCAGGAAATCTAGAGAAAGCAGTTTTCACCACTGTGGAGGTCCTGTGAAGCTCGTGTGACCCTGTTTATGTGCGTGAAAAATCTGACAATGCGGTTTTAATTTCCCGATAGTTCCTGTGATGCTCGTGCACACCTGTTTAAATGCGGGAAGTGTCTGAAAAGGCTGTTTTGACTGCCGTGCCGGTGCATGAAGCACATGCAGGCCGGTTTCAGTGCGAGGAAAGATCGAGACAGCAGTTTTCACCACTGTGAAAGTTCTGTGAAGCTCGTGCAAGCCAGTGCATGTGCGGAAAAGACCTGAAAAAGCCGTTTTCACCTACGAGGTGTTGCTGTGAAGCACGTGCGGGCCTGTTTAAGTGCCAGGAAAAATCGAGAAAGCAGTTTTCTTCCCTGTGGATGTCCTACGAAGCTCGTGCAAGCTTGTTTATGTGCGGGAAAGACCTGGAAAAGCCGTTTTAACCGCCGAGGAGGTTCTGTGAAGCACGTGCAGTCCTGTTTAAGTGCCAGGAAAACTAGAGAAAGCAGTTTTAACCACTGTGGATGTCCTGTGAAGCTCGTGTAACCCTGTTTATGTGCGGGAAACACCTGATAAAGCCGTTTTAACCGCCGAGTAGGTGCTGTGCAGCACGTGCAGGCCTGTTTAGGTGCCAGGAAATCTAGAGAAAGCAGTTTTCACCATTGTGGAGGTCCTGTGAAGCTCGTGTGACCCCGTTTATGTGCGTGAAACATCTGACAATGCGGTTTTAATTTCCCGATAGCTCCTGTGATGCTCGTGCACACCTGTTTAAATGCGGGAAATGTCTGAAAAGACTGTTTTGACTGCCGTGCCGGTGCATGAAGCGCATGCAGACCTGTTTAAGTGCGAGGAAAGATCGACACAGCAGTTTTCATCACTGTGAAAGTCCTGTGAAGCTCGTGCAAGCCTGTGCATGTGCGAAAAGACCTGAAAAAGCCGTTTTTACCTACGAGGAGTTGCTGTGAAGCACGTGCAGGCCTGTTGAAGTGCCAGGAAAAATCGAGAAAGCAGTTTTCTTCCCTGTGGATGTCCTACGAAGCTCGTGCAAGCTTCTTTATGTGCGGGAAAGACCTGGAAAAGCCGTTTTAACCGCCAAGGAGGTTGTGTGAAGCACGTGCAGGCCTGTTTAAGTGCTAGGAAGCACCAAGAAAGCAGTTTTCACTACTATGGAAGCACTGTGGTTCTCGTGCAACCCTGTGTATGTCCGGGAAGGACCTGATAAAGCCGTTTTACCTGCCGTGGTGGTGCTGTGAAGCACGTGCAGGCCTGTTTAAGTGCCAGGAAAGATCTAGAAAGCATTTTTAACCTCTGTGGAGGCCCTGTGAAGCTCGTGCAAGCCTGTTTATGTGCGGGAAAGACCTGATAATGCCGTTTTAACCGCCGAGGAGGTGCTGTGAAGCACGTGCAGGCCTGTTTAAGTGCCAGGAATGATCTAGAAAGCAGTTTTAACCACTCTTGAGGCCCTGTGATGCTCGTGCAAGCCTGTTTAAATGCGGAAAAGACCTGATCAAGCCGTTTAACTTCCGAGTGAAGCACGTGCAGCCCTGTTTAAGTGCCAGGAAATCTAGAGAAGGCAGTTTTCACCACGGTGGAGGTCCTGTGAAGCTCGTGTGACCCTGTTTATGTGAGTGAAACATCTGACAATGCGGTTTTAATTTCCCGATAGTTCCTGTGATGCTTGTGCACACCTGTTTAAATGCGGGAAATGTCTGAAAAGGCTGTTTTGACTTCCGTTCCGGTGCATGAAGCGCATGCAGACCTGTTTAAGTGCGAGGAAAGATCGAGTCAGCAGTTTTCACCACTGTGAAAGTTCTGTGAAGCTCGTGCAAGCCTGTGCATGTGCGAAAAGACCTGATAAAGCCGTTTTCACCTACGAGGAGTTGCTGTGAAGCACGTGCAGGCCTGTTTAAGTGCCAGGAAAAATCGAGAAAGCAGTTTTCTTCCATGTGGATGTCCTACGAACCTCGTGCTAGCTTATTTATGTTGGGGAAAGACCTGGAAAAGCCGTTTTAACCGCCGAGGAGGTTCTATGAAGTACGTGCAGGCATGTTTAAGTGCCAGGAAAGATCGACAAAGCAGTTTTCACCACTGTGGACGCCCTGTGAAGCTCGTGCAAGCCTGTTTATGTGCTGGAAAGACCTCATAAATCCGTTTTAACCGCCAAGGAGGAATTGTGAAGCACTCGCAGCGCCAGGAATGATAGAGAAAGCAGTTATCACTATTGTGGAAGCACTGTAAAGCTCGTGCAACCCTGTTTAATCGTTTTAATCGCCGAGGAGGTGCTGTGAAGCAATTGCAGACCGATTTAAGTGCCAAGAAAGATCTAGAAAGCAGTTTTACCCACTGTGGAGCCCCTGTGAAGCTCGTGCAAGCCTGTTGAGTGCGGAAAAGACCTCATCAAGCCGTTTTAACTGCCGAGGATGTGCTATGAAGCACGTGTAGCCCAGTTTAAGTTCCAGGAAATCTAGATAAAGCAGTTTCCACCACTGTGGTTGTCCTTTGAAACTCCTGCAAGCCTCTTTAAGTCTCAGGAAAGATGTAGAGGGCAGTTTTAACCACTGTTGAGGCCCTGTGAAGCTTGTGCAAGCCTGTTGATGTGGGGGAAAGACCTGACAAAGCCGTTTCAACCACAGTAGAGGTACTGTGAAGCTCCTGCAAATCTCTTTAGCTCTCAGGAAAGATGTAGAGGGCAGTTTTCACCGCTGTGGAGGTCCTGTGATGCTCGTGCAAGCCTGTTTAAACGCGGGAAAAGTCTGTTTTAACCGCCTTGCAGGTGCTATGAAGTACGTGCAGGCATGTTTAAGTGCCAGGAATTATCGACAAAGCAGTTTTCACCACTGTGGAGGTCTTATGAGCCACATGCTAGCCTGTGTAAATACGGGAAAAGTTTCAAAAACCGGTTTCAACCGCCGAGGAAGTGCTATGCATCACGTACAGGCATGTTTAAATGCCAGGAAAGACTAAGAAAGCAGTTTTCACTACTATGGAAGCACTGTGGAGCTCATGCAACCCTGTTTATGTGCGGGAAGGACCTGATAAAGCCCTTTTACCCGCCGTGGAGGTGCTGTGAAGCACGTGCAGGCCTGTTTAAGTGCTAGGAAGGACTAAGAAAGCAGTTTTCACAGATGTGGAAGCACTGTGGATCTCGTGCAACCCTGTTTATGTACGGGAAGGAGCTGATAAAGCCGTTTTACCTGCCGTGGAGGAGCTGTGAAGCACGTGCAGGCCTGTTTAAATGCCAGGAAATATCTAGAAAGCAGTTTTAACCACCCTTGAGGCCCTGTGATGCTCGTGCAAGCCTGTTTAAATGCGGGAAAGACCTGATCAAGCCGTTTAACTTCCGAGTGACGCACGTGCATGCAGCCCTGTTTAAGTGCCAGGAAATCTAGAGAAAGCAGTTTTAACCACTGTGGAGGCCCTGTGAAGATCGTGCAAGCCTGTTTATGAGCGGGAAAGACCTGATAAAGCCGATTTAACCGCCGAGGAGGTGCTGTGAAGCAGGTGCATGCCTGTTTAAGTGCCAGGAAAGGTCTAGAAAGCAGTTTTAACCACTGTTGAGGCCCTGTGAGTCTCATGCAAGCCCGTTTCAATGCGGGAAAGACCTGACAAAGCCGTTTCTACCACAGTAGAGGTCCCGTGAAGCTCCTGCAAGCCTGTTTAAATCTCAGGAAAGATGTAGAGGGCAGTTTTCACCACTGTGGAGGTCTTGTGAGCCACATGCTAGCCTGTGTAAATGCGGGAAAAGTCTGAAAAACCGGTTTCAACCGCCGAGGAAGTGCTATGCATCACGTGCAGGCATGTTTAAGTGCCAGGAAAGACCAAGAAAGCATTTTTCACTACTATGGAAGCACTGTGCAGCTCATGCAACCCTGTTTATGTGCGGGAAGGACCTGATAAAGCCATTTTACCCGACATGGATGTGCTTTGAAGCACGTGCAGGCATGTTTAAGTGCTAGGAAGGAACAAGAAAGCAGTTTTCACTACTGTGGAAGCACTGTGGATCTCGTGCAACCCTGTGTATGTGCGGGAAGGACATGATAAAGCCGTTTTACCTGCCGTGGAGGTGCTGTGAAGCACGTGCAGGCCTGTTTAAGTGCCAGGAAAGATCTAGAAATCATTTTTAACCACTGTGGAGATCCTGTGAAGCTCGTGCAAGCCTGTTTAAATGCGGGAAAGACCAGATCAAGCCGTTTAACTTACGAGTGAAGCACGTGCAGCCCTGTTTAAGTGCCAGGAAATCTAGAGAAAGCAGTTTTCACCACTGTGGAGGTCCTGTGAAGCTCGTGTGACCCTGTTTATGTGCGTGAAACATCTGACAATGCGGTTTTAATTTCCCGATAGTTCCTGTGATGCTCGTGCGCACCTGTTTAAATGCGGGAAATGTCTGAAAATACTGTTTTGACTGCCGTGCCGGTGCATGAAGCGCATGCAGACCTGTTTAAGTGCGAGGAAAGATCGAGTCAGCAGTTTTCACCACTGTGAAAGTTCTGTGAAGCTCGTGCAAGCCTGTGCATGTGCGTAAAGACTTGAAAAAGCCGTTTTCACCTACGAGGAGTTGCTGTGAAGCACGTGCGGGCCTGTTTAAGTGCCAGGAAAAATCGAGAAAGCAGTTTTCTTCCCTGTGGATGTCCTACGAAGCTCGTGCAAGCTTGTTTATGTGCGGGAAAGACCTGGAAAAGCCGTTTTAACCGCCGAGGAGGTTCTGTGAAGCACGTGCAGGCCTGTTTAAGTGCCAGGAAATTTAGATAAAGCAGTTTTAACCACTGTGGATGTCCTGTGAAGTTCGTGTAACCCTGTTTATGTGCGGGAAACACCTGATAAAGCAGTTTTAACCGCAGAGTAGGTGCTGTGAAGCACGTGCAGGCGTGGTTAAGTTCCAGGAAAGATCTAGAAAGCAGTTCGAACCATTGTGGAGGCCATGTGAAGGCTGTGCAACCCTGTTGATCTGCGGGAAAGACTTGACAAAGCCGTTTCAACCACAGTAGAGGTCCTGTGAAGCTCCTGTAAGCCACTTTAGATCTCAGGAAAGATGTAGAGGGCAGTTTTCATCACTGTGGAGGTCCTGTTATGCTCGTGCGAGCCTGTTTAAATGCGGGAAAGGTCTGAAAAGGCTGTTTTAACCGCCGTGAAGGTGCTATGACGTACGTGCAGGCATGTTCAATTGCCAGGAAAGATCTGGAAAGCAGTTTTAACCTCTGTGGAGGCCCTCTAAAGATCGTGCAAGCCTGTTGATGTGCGGGAAAGACCTGACAAAGCCGTTTCAACCACAGTAGAGGTCCTGTGGAACTCCTGCAAGCCTCTTTAAGTCTCAGGAAAGATCTAGAGGGCAGCTTTCACCACTGTGGAGATCCTGTGATACTCGTGCAAGCCTGTTTACATGCGGGAAAGGTCTGAAAAGGCTGTTTTAACCGCCGTGCAGGTGCTATGAAGTACGTGCAGGCATGTTTAAGTACCAGGAAAGATCGACAAAGCAGTTTTCACCACTGTGGACGCCCTGTGAAGCTCGTGCAAGCCTGTTTATGTGCGTGAAAGACCTCATAAAGCCGTTTTAACCGCCCAGGAGGAATTGTGAAGCACGCGCAGCGCCATGAATGATCGAGAAAGCAGTTTTCACTATTGTGGAAGCACTGTAAAGCTCGTGCAACCCTGTTTAATCGTTTTAATCGCCGAGGAGGTGCTTTGAAGCAATTGCAGACCGATTTAAGTGCCAAGAAAGATCTAGAAAGCAGTTTAACCCACTGTGGAGGACCTGTGAAGCTCGTGCAAGCCTGTTGAGTGCGGAAAAGACCTCATCAAGCCGTTTTAACTGCCGAGGATGTGCTATGAAGCACGTGTAGCCCAGTTTAAGTTCCAGGAAATCTAGAGAAAGCAGTTTCCACCACTGTGGTTGTCCTTTGAAACTCCTGCAAGCCTCTTTAAGTCTCAGGAAAGATGTAGAGGGCAGTTTTAACCACTGTTGAGGCCCTGTGAAGCTTGTGCAAGCCTGTTGATGTGGGGGAAAGACCTGACAAAGCCGTTTCAACCACAGTAGAGGTACTGTGAAGCTCCTGCAAATCTCTTTAGCTCTCAGGAAAGATGTAGAGGGTAGTTTTCACCGCTGTGGAGGTCCTGTGATGCTCGTGCAAGCCTGTTTAAACGCGGGAAATGTCTGAAAAGTCTGTTTTAACCGCCTTGCAGGTGCTATGAAGTACGTGCAGGCATGTTTAAGTGCCAGGAATTATCGACAAAGCAGTTTCACCACTGTTTAACTTCCGAGTGAAGCACGTGCAGCACTGTTTAAGTGCCAGGAAATCTAGAGAAATTAGTTTTCACCACTGTAGAGGTCTTGTGAAGCTCGTGAGATCCTGTTTATGTGCGTGAAAAATCTGACAATCCGGGATTTTATTCCCGAGATGACCTGTGAGGCTCGTGCACACCTGTTTAAATGCGGGAAATGTCTGAAAAGGCTGATTGACTGCCGTGTCGGTGCTATGGAGCACGTGCAGGCCTTTTTAAGTGCGAGGAAAGCAGTTTTCACCATTGTGAAAGTCCTGTGAAGCTCGTGCAAGCCTGTGTATGTCCGGAAAAGACCTGACATAGCCGTTTTAACCGCCGAGGAGGTGCTGTGAAGCACGAGCAAGCCTGTTTCAGTGCCAGGAAAGATCTAGAAAGCAGTTTTAACCACTGTGGAGGCCCTGTGAAGCTCGTGTAAGCCTGTTTATGTGCGGGAAAGACCATTATAATACCGTTTTAACCGCCGAGGAGGTGCTGTCAAGCACGTGCAGGCCTGTTTAAGTGCCAGGAATGATCTAGAAAGCAGTTTTAACCACCCTTGAGGCCCTGTGATGCTCGTGCAAGCCTGTTTAAATGCGGGAAAGACCTGATCAAGCCGTTTAACTTCCGAGTGAAGCACGTGCAGCCCTGTTTAAGTGCCAGGAAACCTAGGGAAAGCAGTTTTAACCACTGTGGAGGCCCTGTGAAGATCGTGCAAGCCTGTTTATGAGCGGGAAAGACCTGATAAAGCCGTTTTAAACGCCGAGGAGGTGCTGTGAGGCACGTGCAGGCCTGTTTAAGTGCCAGGAAAGATCTAGAAAGCAGTTTTAACCACTGTTGAGGCCCTGTGAGTCTCGTGCAAGCCCGTTAAATGCGGGAAAGACCTGACAAAGCCGTTCCTACCACAGTAGAGGTCCTGTGAAGCTCCTGCAAGCCTGTTTAAGTCTCAGGAAAGATGTAGAGAGCAGTTTTCACCACTGTGGAGGTCCTGTGAGGCTCATGCACACCGGTTTAAATGCGGGAAATGTCTGAAAAGGCTGTTTTGACTGCCGTGAAGGTGCTATGACGTACGTGCAGGCATGTTCAATTGCCAGGAAAGATCTAGAAAGCAGTTTTAACCTCTGTGGAGGCCCTGTAAAGCTCGTGCAAGCCTGTTGATGTGCGGGAAAGACCTGACAAAGCTGTTTCAACCACAGTAGGAGTCCTGTGGATCTCCTGCAAGCCTCTTTAAGTCTCAGGAAAGATCTAGAGGGCAGCTTTCACCACTATGGAGGTCCTGTGATGCTCGTGCAAGCCTGTTTACATGCGGGAAAGGTCTCAAAAGGCAGTTTTAACCGCCGTGCAGGTGCTATGAAGTACGTGCAGGCACGTTTAGGTGCCAGAAAAGATCGACAAAGCAGTTTTCACCACTGTGGAGGCACTGTGAAGCTCGTGCAAGCCTGTTTATGTGCGAGAAAGACCTGATAAAGCCGTTTTAACCGCCAAGGAGGAATTGTGAAGCACGCGCAGCGCCAGGAATGATAGAGAAAGCAGTTTTCACTATTGTGGAAGCACTGTAAAGCTCGTGCAACCCTGTTTAATCGTTTTAATCGCCGAGGAGGTGTTGTGAAGCAATTGCAGACCGATTTAAGTGCCAAGAAAGATCTAGAAAGCAGTTTAACCCACTGTGGAGGACCTGTGAAGCTCGTGCAAGCCTGTTGAGTGCGGAAAAGACCTCATCAAGCCGTTTTAACTGCCGAGGATGTGCTATGAAGCACGTGTAGCCCAGTTTAAGTTCCAGGAAATCTAGAGAAAGCAGTTTCCACCACTGTGGTTGTCCTTTGAAACTCCTGCAAGCCTCTTTAAGTCTCAGGAAAGATGTAGAGGGCAGTCTTAACCACTGTTGAGGCCCTGTGAAGCTTGTGCAAGCCTGTTGATGTGGGGGAAAGACCTGACAAAGCCGTTTCAACCACAGTAGAGGTACTGTGAAGCTCCTGCAAGTATCTTTAGGTCTCAGGAAAGATGTAGAGGGAAGTTTTCACCACTGTTGAGGCCCTGTGAAGCTTGTGCAAGCCTGTTGATGTGGGGGAAAGACCTGACAAAGCCGTTTCAACCAAAGTAGAGGTACTGTGAAGCTCCTGCAAGCCTCTTTAGGTCTCAGGAAAGATGTAGAGGGCAGTTTTCACCGCTGTGGAGGTTCTGTGATGCTCGTGCAAGCCTGTTTAAATGCGGGAAAGGTCTGAAAAGGCTGTTTTAACCGCCTTGCAGGTGCTATGAAGCACGTGCAGGCATGTTTAAGTGCCAGGAATTATCGACAAAGCAGTTTTCACCACTGTTTAACTTCCGAGTGAAGCACGTGCAGCACTGTTTAAGTGCCAGGAAATCTAGAGAAATTAGTTTTCACCACTGTAGAGGTCTTGTGAAGCTCGTGTGACCCTGTTTATGTGCGTGAAAAATCTGACAATCCGGGATTTTATTCCCGAGATGACCTGTGAGGCTCGTGCACATCTGTTTAAATGCGGGAAATGTCTGAAAAGGCTGATTGACTGCCGTGTCGGTGCTATGGAGCACGTGCAGGCCTGTTTAAGTGCGAGGAAAGCAGTTTTCACCACTGTGAAAGTCCTGTGAAGCTCGTGCAAGCCTGTGTATGTCCGGAAAAGACCTGACATAGCCGTTTTAACCGCCGAGGAGGTGCTGTGAAGCACGAACAAGCCGGTTTCAGTGCCAGGAAACATCTAGAAAGCAGTTTTAACCAACCTATGAAGCTCGTCCAAGCCTGTTTAAATGCGGGAAAGACCTGATCAAGCCGTTTAACTTCCGAGTGAAGCACGTGCAGCCCTGTTCAAGAGCCAGGAATCCTACAGAAAGCAGTTTTAACCACTGTGGAGGCCCTGTGAAGATCGTGCAAGGCTGTTTATGAGCGGGAAAGACCTGATAAAGCCGTTTTAACCGCCGAGGAGGTGTTGTGAAGCACGTGCAAGCCTGTTTAAGTGCCATGAAAGATCTAGAAAGCAGTTTTAACCACTGTTGAGGCCCTGTGAAGCTTGTGCAAGCCTGTTGATGTGCGGAAAGGCCTGACAAATCCGTTTCAACCACAGTAGAGGTCCTGTGAAGCTCCTTCAAGCCTCTTTAAGTCTCAGGAAAGACCTAGATGGCAGTTTTCACCACTGTTTAGATCCTGTGAGGCTCTTGCAAGCTTGTTTAAATGCGGGAAACACCAGATCAAGCCGTTTAACTTCCGTGGAGGTGCAGTGAAGCACGTGCAGCCATGTTTAAGTGCCAGGAAATCTATAGAGAAGTTAGTTTTCATCACAGTGGAGGTCCTGTGAAGCTCGTGTGACCCTGTTTATGTGCGTGAAAAATCTGACAATCCGGGTTTTTTTTCCCGAGATGACCTGTGGGGCTCGTGCACACCTGTTCAAATGCGGGAAGTGTCTTAAAAGGCTATTTTGACTGCCGTGCCGGTGCATGAAGCGCATGCAGGCCTGTTTAAGTGCGAGGAAAGGTCGAGACAGCAGTTTTCACCACTGTGAAAGTTCTGTGAAGCTCGTGCAAGCCTGTGCATGTGCGGAAAAGACCTGAAAAAGCCGTTTTCACCTCCGAGGAGGTGTTGTGGAGCACGAGTAAGCGTGTTTCAGCGCCATGAAAGATCTAGAAAGCTGTTTTCTTCCCTGTGGATGTCCTATGAAGCTCGTGCAAGCTTGTTTATGTGTGGGAAAGAACTGGAAAAGCCGTTTTAACCGCCGAGGAGGTTCTGTGAAGCACGTGTAGCGCAGTTTACGTGCCAGGAAATCTAGTGAAAGCAGTTTTCACCACTGTGGAGGTCCTGTGAAGCTCGTGTAACCCTGTTTATGTGCGGAAAAGACCTGATAAAGCCGTTTTAACCGCCCAAGAAGTGCGATGCAGCACGTGCAGGCATGTTTAAGTGCCAGGAATGATCTAAAAAGCAGTTTTAACTACTGTGGATGCCCTGTGAAGCTCGTGCAAGCCTGTTGAGCGCGGGAAAGACCTGATCAAGCCGTATTTAACCCTCGAATTGGTGCTCTGAACCACATCCAGGCATGTTTAAGTGCCAGGAAAGATCTAGAAAACAGTTTTAACCACCGTTTAGCCCCTGTTAAGCTCTTGCAAGCCTTTTGATCTGCGGGAAATGCCTGATAAACCCGTTTCAACGGCCAAGGAGGTGCTGTGAAGCACGTGCAGGCCTTTTTAAGTGTCAGGAAAGATCTAGAAAGCAGTTTTAACTACTTTCGAGACCCTGTGAAGCTTGTTCAAGCCTGTTGATGTGCGTGAATGACCTGACAAAGCAGTTTCAACCACAGTAGAGTTCCTGTGAAGCTCCTGCAAGCCACTTTAGGTCTCAGCAAAGATGTAGAGGGCAGTTTTCACCACTGTGGAGGTCCTGTGAAGCTCGTGCAAGCCTGTTTATGTGCGGTAAAGGCCTGATAAAGCCGTTTTAACCGCCGAGAAGGTGCTGTGAAGCACGTGCAGGCCTGTTTAAGTGCCAAGAAATCTAGAGAAAGCAGGTTTCACATCTGTGGAGGTCTTGTGAGGCTCGTGCTAGCCTCTTTAAATGCGGGAAAGGTCTGAAAAACCGGTTTTAACCGCCGAAGAAGTGCCATGCAGCACGTGCAGGCATGTTTAAGTGCCAGGAAAGATCTTAAAAGCGCGGAAAATGTGTAGAAAGCAGTTTTAACCACTGTGGAGGCCCTGTGAAGCTTGTGCAAGCCTGTTGATGTGCAGGAAAGACCTGACAAAGCCATTTCAACCACACTAGAGGTCCTGTGAAGCTCCTGCAAGCCTCTTTAAGTCTCAGCAAAGATCTAGAGGGCTCTTTTCACCGCTGTGGAGGTCCTGTGAGGCTCGTACAAGCCTGTTTAAATGCGGGAAACACCTGATCAAGCCGTTTAACTTCCGAGGAGTTGCAGTGAAGCACGTGCAGCCCAGTTTAAGTACCAGGAAATCTAGAGAAATTAGTTTTTACCACTGTGGAGGTCCTGTGAAGCTCGTGTGACTATGTTTATGAGCGTGAAAAGTCTGACAATGCGGTTTTAATTTCTGTGCATGTTCGGAAAAGACCTGAGAAAGCCGTTTGCACCTACGAGGAGTTGCTGTGAAGCACGTTCAGGCCTTTTTAAGTGCCAGGAAAGATCTAGAAAGCCGTTTTAACCACTGTGGAGGTACTGTGAGGCTTGTGCAAGCCTGTTTAAATGCGGGAAAGGTCTGAAAAGGCTGTTTGAACCGCCGTGCAGGTGCTATGAAGTACGTGCATGTTTAAGTGCAAGGAAAGATCGACAAAGCAGTTTTCACCACTGTGGAGTTCCTGTGAAGCTCGTGTAACCCTGTTTATGTGCGGGAAAGACCTGATAAAGCCGTTTTAACCGCCGTGGAGGTGCGGTTAAGCACGTGCAGGCCTGTTTACGTGCCAGGAAAGATCTAGAAAGCAGTTTTAACCACTGTGGAAGCACTGTAAAGCTCGTGCAACCCTGTTTAGCCGTTTTGACCGCCGTTTTGACAATCCGGGTTTTTTTCCCGAGATGACCTGTGAGGCTCGTGCACACCTGTTTAAATGCGGGAAATGTCTGAAAAGGCTGATCGACTGCCGTACTGGTGCTATGAAGCACGTGCAGGCCTGTTTAAATGCGTGGAAAGCAATTTTCACCACTGTGAAAGTCCTGTGAAGCTCGTGCAAGCCTGTGTATGTCCGGAAAAGACCTGATATAGCCGTATTAACCGCCGAGGAGGTGCTGTGAAGCACGAGCAAGCCTGTTTCAGTGCCAAGAAAGATCTAGAAAGCAGTTTTAACCACTGTGGAGGCACTGTGAAGCTCGTGCAAGCCTGCTGAGAGCGGGATAGAGCTGATCAAGCCGATTTAACTGCCGAGGAGGTGTTGTGAAGCACGTGTAGCCCAGTTAACATGCCAGGAAATCTAGAGAAAGCAGTTTTCACCACTGTGGGTGTCCTTTGAAGCTCCTGCAAGCTTCTTTAAGTCTCAGGAATGATGTAGAGCTCAGTTTTCACCACGGTGGAGGTCCTGTGATGCTCGTGCAAGCCTGTTTAAATGCGGGAAAGGTCTGAAAAGGCTGTTTTAACCGCCTTGCAGGTGTTATGAAGTACATGCAGGCATGTTAAAGTGCCAGGAAAGACCAAGAAAGCTGTTTTCATTACTATGGAAGCACTGTGGAGCTCATGCAGCCCTGTTTATGTGCGGGAAAGACCTGATAAAGCCGTTTTAACCCCTCAATAGGTGCTCTGAAGCACGTTCAGTCATGTTTAAGTGCCAGGAAAGATCTAGAAAGCAGTTTTAACCACTGTTGAGGCCCTGTGAAATTCTTGCAAGCCTGTTCATATGCGGGAAATGCCTGATAAAGCCGTTTTAACGGCCGACGAGTTACTGGGAAGCACGTGCAGGCCTTTTTAAGTGTCAGGAAAGATCTTGAAAGCAGTTATAACTACTGTGGAAGGCCTGTGAAGCTTGTTCAAGCCTGTTGATGCGCGGTAAAGACCTGATAAACCCGTTTTAACCGCCGTGCAGGTGCTGTGAAGCACGCGCAGGCCTGTTTAAGTGCCAAGAAATCTAGAGAAAGCAGTTTTCACATTTGTGGAGGTCTTGTGAGGCTCGTGTTAGCCTGTTTAAATGCGAGAAATGCCTGATAAAGCCGTTTTAACCGCCGAGGAGGAGTTGTGAAGCACGTGCAGGCATGTTTAAGTGCCAGGAAAGATCGAGAAAACTGTTTTCACTACTTAGGAATCACTGTAAAGCTCGTGCAACCCTGTTTAGCCGTTTCAACCGCCGAGGAGGTGCTGTGAAGAACTTGTAGGCCTATTTAAGTGCGAAGAAAAATCGAGAAAGCAGTTTTAACCACTGTGGAGGCCCTGTGAAACATGTGCAAGCCTGTTGATGTGAGGTAAAGGTCTAAAATAGCTGTTTTAACCTCCGTGCAGGCATGTTTAAGTGCCAGGAAAGATCGACAAAGCAGTTTTCACCACTGTGGAGGCACTGTGAAGCTCGTGCAAGCCTGTTTATGAGCGGGAAAGATCTGATAAAGCCGTTTTAACTGCCGAGGAGGTGCTGTGAAGCAGGTGCATGCCTGTTTAAGTGCCAGGAAAGATCTAGAAAGCAGTTTTAACCACTGTTGAGGCCCTGTGAGGCTCGTGCAAGCCCGTTTAAATGCGGGAAAGACCTGACAAAGCCGTTGCAACCACAGTAGAGGTCCTGTGAAGCTCCTTCAAGCCTGTTTAAGTCTCAGGAAAGATGTAGAGGGCAGTTTTCACCACTGTGGAGGTCCTGTGAGGCTCGTGCACACCTGTTTAAATGCGGGAAATGTCTGAAAAGGCTGCTTTGACTACCGTGACTTTGCTATAAAGCACGTGCAGTCCTGCTTAAGTGCCAGGAATGATCTAGAAAGCAGTTTTAACCACTGTTGAGGCCCTGTGAAGCTTGTGCAAGCCTGTTGATGTGCGGGAAAGACTTGACAAAGCCGTTTCAACCACAGTAGAGGTCCTGTGAAGCTCCTGCAAGCCTCTTTAAGTCTCAGGAAAGATCTAGAGGGCAGTTTTCACCACTGTGGAGGTCCTGTGAAGCTCGTGTAACCCTGTTTATGTGCGGAAAAGACCCGTTTTATCTGCCGTGGAGTTGCTGTGAAGCACGTGCAGGCCTGTTTAAGTACCAGGAAAGAACTAGAAGGCAGTTCTAACCACTGTGGAGGCCCTGTAAAGCTCGTGCAAGCCTGTTTATGTGCGGTAAAGACCTGATAAAGCGGTTTTAACCGCTTAGAAGGTGCTGTGAAGCACGTGCAGGTCTGTTTAAGTGCCAAGAAATCTAGAGAAAGCAGTTTTCACATCTGTGGATGTCTTGTGAGGCTAGTGCTAGCCTGTTTAAATGCGGGAAAGGTCTGAAAAACCGGTTTTAAACGCCGAAGAAGTGCCATGCAGCACGTGCAGGCATGTTTAAGTGCCAGGAAAGATCTAAAAAGCGGTTTTAACCACTGTGGAGGCCCTGTGAAACTCGTGCAAGCCTGTTTATGTGCTGGAAAGACCTGATAAAGCCGTTTTAAACCCCGAATAGGTGCTCTGAAGCACGTTCAGGCATGTTTAAGTGCAAGGAAAGATCTAGAAAGCGGTTTTAACCACTGTTGAGGCCCTTTCAAGCTCTTGCAAGCCTGTTGATATGCGGGAAATGCCTGATAAAACCGTTTTAACCACCGAGGAGGAGTTGTGAAGCACGTGCAGTACTGTTTAAGTGCCAGGAAAGATCGAGAAAACAGTTTTCACTACGGTGGAAGCACTGTAAAGCTCGTGCAACCCTGTTTAGCCGTTTCAACCGCCGAGAAGGTGCTGTGAAGCACTTGTAGGCCTATTTAAGTGCGAAGAAAAATCTAGAATGCAGTTTTAACCACTGTGGAGGCCCTGTGAAACTTGTGCAAGCCTGTTGATGTGAGGTAAAGGTCTAAAATGGATGTTTTAACCGCCGTGCAGCCATGTTTAAGTGCCAGGAAAGATCGACAAAGCAGTTTTCACCACTGTGGAGGCCCTGTGAAGCTCGTGCAAGCCTGTTTATGAGCGGGAAAGACCTGATAAAGCCGTTTTAACCGCCGAGGAGGTGCTGTGAAGCACGTGCATGCCTGTTTAAGTGCCAGGAAAGATCTAGAAAGCAGTTTTAACCACTGTTGAGGCCCTGTGAGGCTCGTGCAAGCCCGTTTAAATGTGGGAAAGACCTGACAAAGCCGTTGCAACCACAGTAGAGGTCCTGTGAAGCTCCTGCAAGCCTGTTTAAGTCTCAGGAAAGAAGTAGAGGGCAGTTTTCACCACTGTGGAGGTCCTGTGAGGCTCGTGCACACCTGTTTAAATGCGGGAAATGTCTGAAAAGCCTGTTTTGACTGCCGTGACGGTGCTATAAAGTACGTGCAGTCCTGCTTAAGTGCAAGGAATGATCTAGAAAGCTGTTTTAACCACTGTTGAGGCCCTGTGAAGATGGTGCAAGCCTGTTGATGTGCGGGAAAGACTTGACAAAGCCGTTTCAACCACAGTAGAGGTCATGCGAAGCTCTTGCAAGCCTCTTTAAGTCTAAGGAAAGATCTAGAGGGCAGTTTCACCACTGTGGAGGTCCTGTGAAGCTCGTGTAACCCTGTTTATGTGCGGGAAAGACCCGTTTTAACCGCCGTGGAGTTGCTGTGAAGCACGTGCAGGCCTGTTTAAGTACCAGGAAAGATCTAGAAGGCAGTTTTAACCACTGTGGAGACCCTGTGAAGCTCGTGCAAGCCTGTTTATGTGCGGGAAAGACCTGATAAAGCCGTTTTAACCGCCGTGGAGTTGCTGTGAAGCACGTGCAGGCTTGTATAAGTGCCAGGAAAGATCGACAAAGCAGTTTTCATCACTGTGGAGGTCCTGTGAAGCTCGGGTAACCCTGTTTACTTGCGGGAAAGATATGATAAAGCCGTTTCAACCACAGTAGAGGTCCTGTGAAGCTCCTGCAAGCCTCTTTAAGTCTCAGGAAAGATCTAGAGGGCAGTTTTCACCACTGTGGAGGTCCTGTGAAGCTCGTGTAACACTGTTTATGTGCGGAAAAGACCTGTTTTAACCGCCGTGGAGTTGCTGTGAAGCACGTGCAGGCCTGTTTAAGTACCAGGAAAGAACTAGAAGGCAGTTTTAACCACTGTGGAGGCCCTGTGAAGCTCGTGCAAGCCTGTTTATGTGCGGGAAAGACCTGATAAAGCCGTTTTAACCGCCGTGGAGTTGCTGTGAAGCACGTGCAGGCTTGTTTAAGTGCCAGGAAAGATCGACAAAGCAGTTTTCATCACTGTGGAGGTCCTGTGAAGCTCGTGTAACCCTGTTTATGTGCGGGAAAGATACGATAAAGCCGTTTCAACCACAGTAGAGGTCCTGTGAAGCTCCTGCAAGCCTCTTTAAGTCTCAGGAAAGATCTAGAGGGCTGTTTTCACCACTGTGGAGGTCCTGTGATGCTCGTGGAAGCCTTTTTAAATGCGAAGAAGGTCTCAAAAGGCAGTTTTAACCGCCGTACAGGTGCTATGAAGTACGTGCAGGCATTTTTAAGTGCCAGGAAAGATCGACAAAAAAGTTTTCACCACTGCGGAGGTCCTGTGAAGCTCGTGTAAGCCTGTTTATGTGCGGTAAAGATCTGATAAAGCCGTTTTAACCGCCGAGAAGGTGCTGTGAAGCACGTGCAGGCCTGTTTAAGTGCCAAGAAATCTAGAGAAAGCAGTTTTCACATCTGTGGAGGTCTTGTGAGGCTCGTGCTAGCCTGTTTAAATGCGGGATAGGTCTGAAAAACCGGTTTTAAACGCCGAAGAAGTGCCATGCAGCACGTGCAGGCATGTTTAAGTGCCAGGAAAGATCTAAAAAGCGGTTTTAACCACTGTGGAGGCCCTTTGAAGCTCGTGCAAGACTGTTGATATGCGGGAAATGCCTGATAAAGCCGTTTTAACCACCGAGGAGGAGTTGTGAAGCACGTGCAGTACTGTTTAAGTGCCAGGAAAGATCGAGAAAGCAGTTTTCACTACGGTGGAAGCACTGTAAAGCTCGTGCAACCCTGTTTAGCCGTTTCAACCGCCGAGGAGGTGCTGTGAAGAACTTGTAGGCCTATTTAAGTGCGAAGAAAAATCTAGAAAGCAGTTTTAACCACTGTGGAGGCCCTGTGAAACTTGTGCAAGCCTGTTGATGTGAGGTAAAGGTCTAAAATGGCTGTTTTAACCGCCGTGCAGCCATGTTTAAGTGCCAGGAAAGATCGACAAAGCAGTTTTCACCACTGTGGAGGCACTGTGAAGATGGTGCAAGCCTGTTTATGAGCGGGAAAGATCTGATAAAGCCGTTTTAACCGCCGAGGAGGTGCTGTGAAGCACGTGCATGCCTGTTTAAGTGCCAGGAAAGATCTAGAAAGCAGTTTTAACCACTGTTGAGGCCCTGTGAGGCTCGTGCAAGCCCGTTTAAATGCGGGAAAGACCTGACAAAGCCGTTGCAACCACAGTAGAGGTCCTGTGAAGCTCCTTCAAGCCTGTTTAAGTCTCAGGAAAGATGTAGAGGGCAGTTTTCACCACTGTGGAGGTCCTGTGAGGCTCGTGCACACCTGTTTAAATGCGGGAAATGTCTGAAAAGGCTGCCTTGACTGCCGTGACTTTGCTATAAAGCACGTGCAGTCCTGCTTAAGTGCCAGGAATGATCTAGAAAGCAGTTTTAACCACTGTTGAGGCCCTGTGAAGCTTGTGCAAGCCTGTTGATGTGCGGGAAAGACTTGACAAAGCCGTTTCAACCACAGTAGAGGTCCTGTGAAGCTCCTGCAAGCCTCTTTATGTCTCAGGAAAGATCTAGAGGGCAGTTTTCACCACTGTGGAGGTCCTGTGAAGCTCGTGTAACCCTGTTTATGTGCGGGAAAGACCCGTTTTATCTGCCGTGGAGTTGCTGTGAAGCACGTGCAGGCCTGTTTAAGTACCAGGAAAGATCTAGAAGGCAGTTTTAACCACTGTGGAGGCCCTGTAAAGCTCGTGCAAGCCTGTTTATGTGCGGGAAAGACCTGATAAAGCCGTTTTAACCCCCGAATAGGTGCTCTGAAGCACGTTCAGGCCTTTTTAAGTGTCAGGAAAGATCTTGAAAGCAGTTATAACTACTGTGGAGGCCCTGTGAAGCTCGTGTAACCCTGTTTATGTGCGGGAAAGACCCGTTTTAACCGCCGTGGAGTTGCTGTGAAGCACGTGCAGGCCTGTTTAAGTACCAGGAAAGATCTAGAAGGCAGTTTTAACCACTGTGGAGACCCTGTGAAGCTCGTGCAAGCCTGTTTATGTGCGGGAAAGACCTGATAAAGCCGTTTTAACAGCCGTCGAGTTGCTGTGAAGCACGTGCAGGCTTGTTTAAGTGCCAGGAAAGATCGACAAAGCAGTTTTCATCGCTGTGGAGGTCCTGTGAAGCTCGGGTAACCCTGTTTACTTGCGGAAAGATATGATAAAGCCGTTTCAACCACAGTAGAGGTCCTGTGAAGCTCCTGCAAGCCTCTTTAAGTCTCAGGAAAGATCTAGAGGGCAGTTTTCACCACTGTGGAGGTCCTGTGAAGCTCGTGTAACACTGTTTATGTGCGGAAAAGACCTGTTTTAACCGCCGTGGAGTTGCTGTGAAGCACGTGCAGGCCTGTTTAAGTACCAGGAAAGAACTAGAAGGCAGTTTTAACCACTGTGGAGGCTCTGTGAAGCTCGTGCAAGCCTGTTTATGTGCGGGAAAGACCTGATAAAGCCGTTTTAACCCCCGAATAGGTGCTCTGAAGCACGTTCAGGCATGTTTAAGTGCCAGGAAAGATCTAGAAAGCAGTTTTAACCACTGTTGAGGCCCTGTGAAACTCTTGCAAGCCTTTAATATGCTGGAAATGCCTGATAAAGCCGTTTTAACGCCACACGAGTTGCTGTGAAGCACGTGCAGGCCTTTTTAAGTGCCAGGAAAGATCTTGAAAGCAGTTATAACTACTGTGGAGGCCCTGTGAAGCTTGTTCAAGCCTGTTGATGTGCGGGAAAGACCTGACAAAGCCGTTTCAACCACAGTAGAGTCTCTTTAGGTCTTAGGAAAGCTGTAGAGGGCAGTTTTCACCACTGTGGAGGTCCTGTGATGCTCGTGCAAGCCTGTTTAAATGCGAGGAAGGTCTCAAAAGGCTGTTTTAACCGCCGTGCAGGTGCTATGAAGTACGTGCAGGCATTTTTAAGTGCCAGGAAAGATCGATAAAGAAGTTTTCACCACTGTGGAGGTCCTGTGATGCTCGTGTAAGCCTGTTTATGTGCGGTAAAGATCTGATAAAGCCGTTTTAACCGACGTGCAGGTGCTGTGAAGCACGTGCAGGCCTGTTTAAGTGCCAAGAAATCTAGAGCAAGCAGTTTTCACATCTGTGGAGGTCTTGTGAGGCTCGTGCTAGCCTGTTTAAATGCGGGAATGGTCTGAAAAACCGGTTTTAAACGCCGAAAAAGTGCCATGCAGCACGTGCAGGCATGTTTAAGTGCGAGGAAAGATCTAAAAAGCGGTTTTAACCACAGTTGAGGCCGTGTGAAACTCTTGCAAGCCTGTTAATGTCCGGGAAATGCCTGATAAAGCCGTTTTTACGGCCGACGAGTTGCTGTGAAGCACGTGCAGGCCTTTTTAAGTGTCAGGAAAGATCTTGAAAGCAGTTATAACTACTGTGGAGGCTCTGTGAAGCTTGTTCAAGCCTGTTGATGTGCGGGAAAGACCTGACAAAGCCGTTTCAACCACAGTAGAGTCTCTTTAGGTCTCAGGAAAGATGTAGAGGGCAGTTTTCACCATTATGGAGGTCCTGTGATGCTCGTGCAAACCTGTTTAAATGCGAGGAAGGTCTCAAAAGGCTGTTTTAACCGCCGTGCAGGTGCTATGAAGTACGTGCAGGCATTTTTAAGTGCCAGGAAAGATCGACAAAGAAGTTTTCACCACTGCGGAGGTCCTGTGAAGCTCGTGTAAGCCTGTTTATGTGCGGTAAAGATCTGATAAAGCCGTTTTAACCGCCGTGCAGGTGCTGTTAAGCACGTGCCGGCCTGTTTAAGTGCCAAGAAATCTAGAGAAAGCAGTTTTCACATCTGTGGAGGTCTTGTGAGGCTCGTGCTAGCCTGTCTAAATGCGGGAATGGTCTGAAAAACCGGTTTTCAACACCGAAGAAGTGCCATGCAGCACGTGCAGGCATGTTTAAGTGCCAGGAAAGATCTACAATGCGGTTTTAACCACTGTGGAGGCCCTCTGAAGCTCGTGCAAGCCTGTTTATGTGCGGGAAGGACCTGATAAAGCCGTTTTAACCGCCGAGGAGAAGTTGTGAAGAACGTGCAGGCCTTTTTAAGTGTCAGGAAAGATCTTGAAAGCAGTTATAACTACTGTGGAGGCCTTGTGAAGCTTGTTCAAGCCTGTTGATGTGCGGGAAAGACCTGACAAAGCCGTTTCAACCACAGTAGAGGTCCTGTGGAACTCCTGCAAGCCTCTTTAAGTCTCAGGAAAGATCTAGAGGGCAGCTTTCACCACTGTGGAGATCCTGTGATACTCGTGCAAGCCTGTTTACATGCGGGAAAGGTCTGAAAAGGCTGTTTTAACCGCCGTGCAGGTGCTATGAAGTACGTGCAGGCATGTTTAAGTGCCAGGAAAGATCGACAAAGCAGTTTTCACCACTGTGGACGCCCTGTGAAGCTCGTGCAAGCCTGTTTATGTGCGTGAAAGACCTCATAAAGCCGTTTTAACCGCCCAGGAGGAATTGTGAAGCACGCGCAGCGCCATGAATGATCGAGAAAGCAGTTTTCACTATTGTGGAAGCACTGTAAAGCTCGTGCAACCCTGTTTAATCGTTTTAATCGCCGAGGAGGTGCTTTGAAGCAATTGCAGACCGATTTAAGTGCCAAGAAAGATCTAGAAAGCGGTTTAACCCACTGTGGAGGACCTGTGAAGCTCGTGCAAGCCTGTTGAGTGCGGAAAAGACCTCATCAAGCCGTTTTAACTAGGTCTCAGGAAAGATGTAGAGGGCAGTTTTCACCACTGTGGAGGTCCTGTGATGCTCGTGCAAGCCTGTTTAAATGCGAGGAAGGTCTCAAAAGGCTGTTTTAACCGCCGTGCAGGTGCTATGAAGTACGTGCAGGCATTTTTAAGCGCCAGGAAAGATCGACAAAGAAGTTTTCACCACTGTGGAGGTCCTGTGATGCTCGTGCAAGCCTTTTTAAATGCGAGGAAGTTCTCAAAAGGCTGTTTTAACCGCCGTGCAGGTGCTATGAAGTACGTGCAGGCATTTGTAAGTGCCAGGAAAGATCGACAAAGAAGTTTTCACCACTGTGGAGGCCCTGTGAAGCTCGTGCAAGCCTGTTTATGAGCGGGAAAGACCTGATAAAGCCGTTTTAACCGCCGAGGAGGTGCTGTGCAGCACGTGCATGCCTGTTTAAGTGCCAGGAAAGATCTAGAAAGCAGTTTTAACCACTGTTGAGGCCCTGTGAGGCTCGTGCAAGCCCGTTTAAATGCGGGAAAGACCTGACAAAGCCGTTGCAACCACAGTAGAGGTCCTGTGAAGCTCCTGCAAGCCTGTTTAAGTCTCAGGAAAGATGTAGAGGGCAGTTTTCACCACTGTGGAGGTCCTGTGAGGCTCGTGCACACCTGTTTAAATGCGGGAAATGTCTGAAAAGTCTGTTTTGACAGCCGTGACGGTGCTATAAAGCACGTGCAGTCCTGCTTAAGTGCCAGGAATGATCTAGAAAGCAGTTTTAACCACTGTTGAGGCCCTGTGAAGCTTGTGCAAGCCTGTTGATGTGCGGGAAAGACTTGACAAAGCCGTTTCAACCACAGTAGAGGTCCTGTGAAGCTCCTGCAAGCCTCTTTAAGTCTCAGGAAAGATCTAGAGGGCAGTTTTCACCACTGTGGAGGTCCTGTGAAGCTCATGTAACCCTGTTTATGTGCGGGAAAGACCCGTTTTAACGGCCGTGGAGTTGCTGTGAAGCACGTGCAGGCCTGTTTAAGTACCAGGAAAGATCTAGAAGGCAGTTTTAACCACTGTGGAGACCCTGTGAAGCTCGTGCAAGCCTGTTTATGTGCGGGAAAGACCTGATAAAGCCGTTTTAACCGCCGAGGAGGTGCTGTGAAGCACGTGCATGCCTGTTTAAGTGCCAGGAAAGATCTAGAAAGCAGTTTTAACCACTGTTGAGGCCCTGTGTGGCTCGTGGAAGCCCGTTTAAATGTGGGAAAGACCTGACAAAGCCGTTGCAACCACAGTAGAGGTCCAGTGAAGCTCCTGCAAGCCTGTTTAAGTCTCAGGAAAGATGTAGAGGGCAGTTTTCACCACTGTGGAGGTCCTGTGAGGCTCGTGCACACCTGTTTAAATGCGGGAAATGTCTGAAAAGCCTGTTTTGACTACCGTGACGGTGCTACGAAGTACGTGCAGTCCTGCTTAAGTGCCAGGAATGATCTAGAAAGCAGTTTTAACCACTGTTGAGGCCCTGTGAAGCTTGTGCAAGCCTGTTGATGTGCGGGAAAGACTTGACAAAGCCGTTTCAACCACAGTAGAGGTCCTGTGAAGCTCCTGCAAGCCTCTTTAAGTCTCAGGAAAGATCTAGAGAGCAGTTTTCACCACTGTGGAGGTCCTGTGAAGCTCGTGTAACCCTGTTTATGTGCGGGAAAGACCCGTTTTAACCGCCGTGGAGTTGCTGTGAAGCACGTGCAGGCCTGTTTAAGTACCAGGAAAGATCTAGAAGGCAGTTTTAACCACTGTGGAGACCCTGTGAAGCTCGTGCAAGCCTGTTTATGTGCGGGAAAGACCTGATTAAGCCGTTTTAACAGCCGTGGAGTTGCTGTGAAGCACGTGCATGCTTGTTTAAGTGCCAGGAAATATCGACAAAGCAGTTTTCATCACTGTGGAGGTTCTGTGAAGCTCGTGTAACCCTGTTTAAGTGCGGGAAAGATATGATAAACCCGTTTCAACCAGAGTAGAGGTCCTGTAAAGCTCCTGCAAGCCTCTTTAAGTCTCAGGAAAGATCTAGATGGCTGTTTTCACCACTGTGGAGGTCCTGAGAAGCTCGTGTAACACTGTTTATGTGCGGGAAAGACCCGTTTTAAACACCGTGGAGTTGCTGTGAAGCACGTGCAGGCCTGTTTAAGTACCAGGAAAGAACTAGAAGGCAGTTTTAACCACTGTGGAGGCCCTGTAAAGCTCGTGCAAGCCTGTTTATGTGCGGGAAAGACCTGATAAAGCCGTTTTAACCGCCGTGGAGTTGCTGTGAAGCACGTGCAGGCTTGTTTAAGTGCCAGGAAAGATCGACAAAGCAGTTTTCATCACTGTGGAGGTACTGTGAAGCTGGTGTAACCCTATTTATGTGCGGGAAAGACACGATAAAGCCGTTTCAACCACAGTAGAGGTGCTGTGAAGCTCCTGCAAGCCTCTTTAAGTCTCAGGAAAGATCTAGAGGGCAGTTTTCACCATTGTGGAGGTCCTCTGATGCTCGTGCAAGCCTGTTTAAATGCGAGGAAGGTCTCAAAAGGCTGTTTGAACCGCCGTGCAGGTGCTATGAAGTACGTACAGGCATTTTTAAGTGCCAGGAAAGATCGACAAAGAAGTTTTCACCACTGCGGAGGTCCTGTGAAGCTCGTGTAAGCCTGTTTATGTGCGGTAAAGACCTGATAAAGCCGTTTTAATCGCCGAGAAGGTGCTGTGAAGCACGTGCAGGCCTGTTTAAGTGCCAAGAAATCTAGAGAAAGCAGTTTTCACATCTGTGGAGGTCTTGTGAGGCTCGTGCTAGCCTGTTTAAATGCGGGAAAGGTCTGAAAAACCGGTTTTAAACGCCGAAGAAGTGCCATGCAGCACGTGCAGGCATGTTTAAGTGCCAGGAAAGATCTAAAAAGCGGTTTTAACCACTGTGGAGGCCCTGTGAAACTCGTGCAAGCCTGTTTATGTGCGGGAAAGACCTGATAAAGCCGTTTTAAACCCCGAATAGGTGCTCTGGAGCACGTTCAGGCATGTTTAAGTGCCAGGAAAGATCTAGAAAGCAGTTTTAACAATTGTTGAGGCCCTTTGAAGCTGTTGCAAGCCTGTTGATATGCGGGAAATCCCTGATAAAACCGTTTTAACCGCCGAGGAGGAGTTGTGAAGAACGTGCAGTACTGTTTAAGTGGCAGGAAGGATCGAGAAAACAGTTTTCACTACGGTGGAAGCACTGTAAAGCTCGTGCAACCCTGTTTAGCCGTTTCAACCGCCGAGGAGGTGCTGTGAAGCACTTGTAGGCCTATTTAAGTGCGAAGAAAAATCTAGAATGCAGTTTTAACCACTGTGGAGGCCCTGTGAAACTTGTGCAAGCCTGTTGATGTGAGGTAAATGTCTAAAATGGCTGTTTTAACCGCCGTGGAGGTTTGTTTAAGTGCCAGGAGAGATCGACAAAGAAGTTTTCACCACTGTGGAGGCCCTGTGAAGCTCGTGCAAGCCTGTTTATGAGCGGGAAAGACCTGATAAAGCCGTTTTAACCGCCGAGGAGGTGCTGTGAAGCACGTGCAAGCCTGTTTAAGTGCCAGGAAAGAGCTAGAAAGCAGTTTTAACCACTGTTGAGGCCCTGTGAGGCTCGTGCAAGCCCGTTTAAATGCGGGAAAGACCTGACAAAGCCGTTTCAACCACAGTAGAGGTCCAGTGAAGCTCCTGCAAGCCTGTTTAAGTCTCAGGAAAGATGTAGAGGGCAGTTTTCACCACTGTGGAGGTCCTGTGAGGCTCGTGCACACCTGTTTAAATGCGGGAAATGTCTGAAAAGTCTGTTTTGACTGCCGTGACTGTGCTATAAAGTACGTGCAGTCCTGCTTAAGTGCCAGGAATGATCTAGAAAGCAGTTTTAACCACTGTTGAGGCCCTGTGAAGCTTGTGCGTGCCTGTTGATGTGCGGAAAGACTTGACAAAGCCGTTTCAACCACAGTAGAGGTCCTGTGAAGCTCCTGCAAGCCTCTTTAAGTCTCAGGAAAGATCTAGAGGGCAGTTTTCACCACTGTGGAGGTCCTGTGAAGCTCGTGTAACCCTGTTTATGTGCGGGAAAGACCCGTTTTATCTGCCGTGGAGTTGCTGTGAAGCACGTGCAGGCCTGTTTAAGTACCAGGAAAGATCTAGAAGGCAGTTTTAACCACTGTGGAGGCCCTGTAAAGCTCGTGCAAGCCTGTTTATGTGCGGGAAAGACCTGATAAAGCCGTTTTAACCCCCGAATAGGCGCTCTGAAGCACGTTCCAGGCATGTTTAAGTGCCAGGAAAGATCTAGAAAGCAGTTTTAACCACTGTTCAGGCCCTGTGAAACTCTTGCAAGCCTGTTAATATGCGGGCAATGCCTGATAAAGCCGTTTTAACGCCAGACGAGTTGCTGTGAAGCACGTGCAGGCCTTTTTAAGTGCCAGGAAAGATCTTGAAAGCAGTTATAACTACTGTGGAGGCCCTGTGAAGCTTGTTCAAGCCTGTTGATGTGCGGGAAAGACCTGACAAAGCCGTTTCAACCACAGTAGAGTCTCTCTCGAATGATTTGCACCTGCCTTACTCTCATATAGCTACATACTACTGAAGGCTTACAATTCGTGGTCAATTTGACGTGACTAAGCATTCTCTGAATAATGTTAAATCCATGTCAACAGTATTTACAAAGGCTTTAAGCACAGCCTCTTGACTGGGAAAACCAGAAGGGAGTAATTGGATTTCCAAAAATAACAAGTGAATTTTCACACCATATGTAAACCATAGGGATTCTTACAAACTTGCATTGTCCAAATGACGGACTTAAGGTGGCGGTGAAGTCTTTCGGCGGAGGTTAGCGAAAACATAAATTTGGGTTACAGTCAGGATCAGGGTTACTCCTAGTTTCAGGGTTAGGGTTTGCTTTAGGTCAATGTTGTTTTGCCTAATTTTAAAAAGGGTTTTAGTGGCTCATTAATATATTCATGAACCCAAAATTGCCACTTGATGGACACATCTACACACTCACTCTAGGTAGCGTCCTAACCACCAATGTATCTCAAATCAATCTGTGCCAGTTTTTGTTCAGAGCTACTCTCAAAGTCAGTCTAGACTCATGTTTGTCACTACTCTTGGAATGGACAACTTTGACTGCACCAAAATGAAAGCACATTTCAAAAAAATCACAGCTTTTCTACGGGAGGGGCTCATTCACGAGTGGAAGCAAGCATTACTAGCCCCACCTCTCCCCCTTATGTCGCTAAACAACTCACGGTACTGTTCCACACACAACTCCTCTGCAGCTTTCTTGCCTACGGTAGGGTAGTACCAACGATTTATTGCGCATTCTAGTTAAAGCCCATATAAAGTTCATAGGTGCCACTGAGAGGCTAGATTCACTTGGATAGCGATGACCGTGCTCGCACAACAAGTACTCGGCATGAGGCAGATCACATGATACACGCATTACATAATATTACATAATCACAAAGGTAAGAACATTACACCTCTTCCTTCCTCGGAAATTAAAACAGATAAATAATCAAACACATATACATACACAAAAAAAAATTCATGAAATGTTCAACAACTAGTTCATATCACTCAGTTAATGAGACTCACTGTTCATAAACATTCTGTCCATACCGTCTGGTTGGTCTCCGGTCACGTCTGGGATATCGGTGTGGATCAGGTGACTCATTTCGTGGAACAGTTTCAGCATTATCCTCAGGCACTATGTCCGTGTCATCATCATCTTCAGAATCATCAGATTGCAGACTAGGGTATGGAGAATTAATCTTCTTGAAATAGGAGACATTACGAGAAATATACTTTCCGTTTCGGGATGCCGTTATCATTGTTCCCTTACGTCTCACCACAATAAACGGGAATGGATCAAACTTAGTTGACCACTTGTTTTGCTTTCTTTGACGGATCAACACTGTGTCTCCAACTCGAATATTCGAGACTCTGGCTCTGGATCTCTTATCTGCATATTTCTTCATTCTCTCCTTGGCTCTTTCATCATTCTTTTGGACAGTCTGATCAATGTCAGAATTTCTCTTCGTCGAGATCTGGGGAAGTTTCGTCTTGATCTTGCGATTGAACAGCAGTTCAGATGGAGCAAAACCAGTTGTGCTGTGAGGGGTAGCTCGATAGTTTAACAAAAATTGATAGAGATCCTTTCGCCAATCTCTACCTTCAGCATGTGCTGCTCTGATCGCTTTAGTGACAGGCTTCATGAAGTTCTCTGCTTCGGAATTCGCCTGGGGCCATAGGGGAGTAATTCGTGAGTGCTTTATTCCTTTTTCCTCCATGTACACCTTGATTTTTCGCTTGTGAATGGTGGGCCGTTGTCACTTTTCGCAACTCTCGGAATTCCATGTGTGGCAAAGATTCGATCCATCTTTGGTATCGTTGAGCGGGCTGCTGTGGAGTGTACAATTTCAACTTCAGGATATCGAGAATAGGCATCGATGACTACAAACACATATTCTCCTGTCGGGAATGGACCACAAAAGTCCATGTGGACAGTGTGCCATGGTTCTGGAGGTAGGGGAGACATCTGAAGAGGGTCTGGACGATTTTCAGGACCACTTGCTTGACACAAGACACACTGATTTATCATCTCCTTCACGTCATGATCAATTTTTGGGAACCATATTTTCTCACGCAACAACTTCTTGGTCTTTACGAGGCCTTGATGACCTTCATGGGCTATGGATATGGCTCTCTGACGAAGTGAGTTTGGCATCACTATGCGATTACCACGGAGAATGACATCTGCATCTTGACTCACCGTCAATTCATCTCTGATTCTGCCAAACAACTGCAACTCTGTCAGATCGACACCTTCAGGTGTGCGGTCGGCATTTGTTTCCCACTGGTTTGTACTGATCATCTCTATGAGATGTTGTAATGTTTTGTCATCTTTGGTTGCTTGTTGAATCTCGGATAGAGACATGGCTTTGGGTACAGCATGGGTGATGAGGAAGTTGACGTAGTCCTCTGTCATTTTCTCATGTGTCTCAACTTCATTCTGATTGACATGTCGAGAGAGGAAATCAGAGGGATTTTGAGTACCTTTTGTGTGTACTACTGAGAAATCATACCCTTGAAGTCACAAATTCCACCGTTCAATGCGTGCAGGTGGTTTCGACTTCGCATTGTCAAAGATCAACTGAACTGGGCGGCAATCTGTGAAGAGGGTGAAGTGTCCGCCGTACAGGTATATGTGTAGCCTTTCTATGGCCCAGACTATTGCTAAGGCTTCTCTCTCGGTTTGTGAGTATCGGCGTTCAACTGGAGACAGTGATCTGCTTGCATATGCGACAACTCTTCGATCCTCTTGTCCAGGAGTTTTCTGAGTTAAGATCGCTGATAGACCCCAAGGTGATGCATCCGTGACCAATTCCGTTTCCTTGGTTTGGTCGAAGTAAGCCACAACTGTGTCACTGGTCAGCAATTGCTTAATTCTTTTGAAAGACATCTCGTGCTCCTCTGTCCACCGAAATGGAGTGTCTTTTCTTGTTAGCTCGCGAAGGGGCTGAGAGACATCACTAAATTTCGGAATAAACTTGGCACAATATGTTGCCATTCCCAGAAAACTTCTGACACCACTGGCGGAGGTTGGTGGACTGGCGTTGTGGATAGCTTGGACCTTCTTTGGGTCGGGAGAGATTCCTTCGGCTGAAAACACAAACCCGAAGAATGTCAGTGAGTGCTTATTGAACTCACACTTTGACTTGTTCAGCGTCAGGCCGACATCTGAAAACTTCTGGAACACTGCTTGCAGGGCTTTGTCATGGGCATCTTGGGTTTTTGCGAACACGATGACATCATCACTGATGTTCAATACTCCTTGAATGTCACGAATTTGCTCATCGATGGTGTTCTGAAATATCTCACTCGCTGAATTGGTGCCAAAATTCAGTCTGGTGTACCTTTTCAGGCCTTTGTGGGTGGCAAATGTGGTTATGTATCTGCTCTCTGGTGCCAGGGACAATTGGTGATATCCTGAGCGTAAGTCCAGTTTCGAGAATACCGTGGCTCCATTGAGGGTGTGAATCAGGTCATCAACTGTAGGACTCGGGTGTCGTTCTCGATTGATTGCCTTGTTTGCCATTCTCATATCGACACAAACTCGAACATCTCCGCTCTTCTTGGGGATTATGACCAGGGGAGATATCCATGGGGTAGGTCCATCTACTTTCTCAATTATCCCTTGTCTTTCTAGACTGTCGAGTTCAGCTGCTACCCGCTTTCTCACGTGAAAGGGGATACGACGAGCAGGTTGAGCAACCGGAGAGACAGTCTGGTCTATGTGCAGTTTGACTTCAACATTTTTCAGCTTTCCAATTCCTTTGAACAGATTTGGGTATTGCTGAACTAGTTGCTCATAGGCGAGTGGAGTGTGATCAACCTGCTTGATCCTGACATCAATCACACGGAGGTCAGACGCTGTTTTGTAGCTGAGGAGTGATCCATGGTTACCTTGTAGGACATGGATGGTTGAAGTAGTGTGGTTGTTTTCGAACTCTACAGCTGCATCAAACTTTCCGAGTACTGTGAGCTGTGACTGGGAACCATAGGCAAAGATGCGTTTCGTGGGTGGTTGTAGTTCGATTGTTTGGCACTGGTTGATTTTGGCAAATGAGTCTTCATCCAGTATGTCAGTCGAAGCACCAGTATCTACAATCATTTCGATGTGGACACCGTTTACTTTGATGTTCACCAGGGGTGTTTTCGAATTCGTCGTCGAGTCTTGATCCAGTGTGTACAAGTATTCATCATCGCTGCTGGGACTCGATTGATCTTGAGAGATCTGACGAACCGATGATCTGACAGTTGGATGTGGCTGACAAGCTCGTGTCGGTCTAGGGTTTTGTCTCTTGTTCGGGGGAGTAAAACAGACTTTAGCAAAATGATTTGGTTTGCCACACTTTCTGCACGTCCGTCCTTTGGCTGGGCAAAGTCCATCCTTGTGAGGCCAGACAGAACCACAGTTGCGACACTTGTTTGGGCTGTATGTTTTCGGACGGGGCTTCGGTTTTGGAGGGGGTCGTCCTTGATCTTGATGAAGCCGGTTAACATTTTCAGGGAGAAGTGACTTTTCGATACCACTGGCTTGTGTTTCACTAGCTTCTAGAGCTCTAGCTTTTGTCAACAGTCCATCCAACGTGAGGGCTTCTTCTCGAAGGGCAAGCCTTCGCAGACGTTTTGAGTGGCAGTTCTGGATGATGGCTGACTTCAACTCTCTCTCCAGGTCAGAAAATTCACAGTGAGCTGCTAGTTTTCCCAATCGAGTAGCAAACTGGTCGACTGTTTCACCGGCTTTCTGAACAGCCTGTCGGAATTGAAAAATTTCATAATCTACATTCTTCTTCGGTGAGAAGTATTCATCCAGCTTTGTCATCGCCGTTGCGAAGTCCTCTCCAGTCTCCCGGAGCGTGTCAAAGATTTCTTGCGTGGCTTGTCCAGCCTGGTACAGTAATAGGGCTCTCTTCTGCTTGTCCTCTGTTATATTCAGAGCGACCAAGTACGTCTCGAACCGACGTTTCCACGACTTCCAACGCTGGCTTATTGAACTAGGCTCTGTTAGTGGATCGAACGGAGGAAGCGGTGTCAAATCGATTTTCGTTGCCATAATTGCAAAATACGGGTTTCCTTTTATCCTCGTCGCCAGTTACAAAGTTCATAGGTGCCACTGAGAGGCTAGATTCACTTGGATAGCGATGACCGTGCTCGCACAACAAGTACTCGGCATGAGGCAGATCACATGATACACGCATTACATAATATTACATAATCACAAAGGTAAGAACATTACAGCCCAGCCCAGCACTCGGAGCACCGGGCCACGGTCACCTACTAGGCTTGGCATACGATCGCAAGACCTGGGCCTACCCAGTGAGTACAGTCTTGGCCACTGTGGCCTTTCTGCTGCTTCTAGACACAAGCTTGCTTTCACAAGCAGGCACTTCACACTACTCACAGCTACTGACACTACAGCACTCTACTAAACTCCTTCTTTTTTTTTATTTTTTATTTTTTATAAGTCGATCTAAGCTTATCTTCAAAGTTCCGACCACCACATGAGGGGTTCCGCCAGGCCACATCTTAACTAACTTCATTATAAACTGATTATTGGATGTCAATGCCGACAGGAAATGGGGAAAATCCCCAATTTTACGGACAGTGAACGGATGAAGACTCCCAAAACGGACTGTGCGCTAAAAGTTTACAAAGACAAAGAATTCCATCAGCTTGGATTCCAGGTTTGTTGTCCTTGAAAACACAGGGTTCCCTGCCACCTTAAATCTCAATGAATAGTGTGATTACTAATATCAATGTAAAGGTATTAAAGAGTAGAATGTGGATATCACTAGGACATTTTCATTGGGATTTTGGATAAATGGTTATTCTGGAAGAAAGATATATTTCTTTGATCTTATCACACCTACAACAGGAGACAACTGTAGAAAAAGTTGTTAATTATAGGCAAATTTCCTCAAACTCCCTTATATGAGTGCGAGGAAAGATCGAGAAAGCAGTTTTCACCACTGTGAAAGTCCTGTGAAGCTCGTGCAAGCCTGTGTATGTGCGGAAAATACCTGATAAAGCCGTTTTAACCGCCGAGGAGGTGCTGTGAAGCACGTGCAGGCATTTTTAAGTGCCAGGAAAGATCTAGAAAGCAGTTTTAACCACTGTGAAGGCCCTGTGAAGCTTGTGCAAGCCTGTTGATGTGCGGGAAAGACCTGACAAAGCCGTTTCAACCACATGTAGAGGTCCTGTGAAGCTCCTGCAAGCCTCTTTAGGTCTCAGGAAAGATGTAGAGGGCAGTTTTCACCATTGTGGAGGTCCTGTGATGCTCGTGCAAGCCAGTTTAAATGCGGGAAAGGTCTCAAAAGGCTGTTTTAACCGCCGTGCAGGTGCTATGAAGTACGTGCAGGCTTGTTTAAGTGCCAGGAAAGATCGACAAAGCAGTTTTCATTACTGTGGAGGTCCTGTGAAGCTCGTGTAACCCTGTTTATGTGCGGGAAAGATATGATAAAGCCGTTTCAACCACAGTAGAGGTCCTGTGAAGCTCCTGCAAGCCTCTTTAAGTCTCAGGAAAGACCTAGAGGGCAGTTTTCACCACTGTGGAGGTCCTGTGAGGCTCGTGCAAGCCTGTTTAAATGCGGGAAAGACCTGATCAAGCCGTTTAACTTCCGAGGAGGTGCAGTGAAGCACGTGCAGCCCTGTTTAAGTGCCAGGAAATCTAGAGAAAGCAGTTTTCACGACTGTGGAGGTCCTGTGAATCTCGTGTGACCCTGTTTATGTGCGTGAAAAGTCTGACAATGCGGTTTTAATTTCCTGAGAGGACCTGTGAGGCTTGTGCACACCTGTTTAAATGCGGGAAATGTCTGAAAAGGCTGTTTTGACTGCCGTGCCGGTGCTATGAAGCACGTGCAGGCCTGTTTACATAGGAGGAGGTTTTAGGCAATTTCGAAACTGGTGACAGTTGGTGTTAATTGTTGAAAATGTCATTATCACCATCTCACATCAAACATGACTTGTAAATCGAATGATTTGCACCTGCCTCACTCCCATATAGCTACATACTACTGAAGGCTTACAATTCGTGGTCAATTTGACGTGACTAAGCATTCTCTGAATAATGTTAAATCCATGTCAACAGTATTTACAAAGGCTTTAAGTACAACCTCTTGACTGGGAAAACCAGAAGGGAGTAATTGGATTTCCAAAAATAACAAGTGAATTTTCGCACCATATGTAAACCATAGGGACTCTTACAAACTTGCATTGTCAAAATGACGGACTTAAATCTCAATGAATAGTGTGCTTACTAATATCAATGTGAAGGTATTAAAGAATAGAATGTGGATACCACTAGGACATTTTCATTGGGACTTTGGATAAATAGTTATTCTGGAAGAAAGATATATTTCTTTGGTCTTATCACACCTACAACAGGAGACAACTGTAGAAAACGTTGCTAATTATAGGCAAATTTCCTCAAACTTCCTGATATGAGTGCGAGGAAAGATCGAGAAAGCAGTTTTCACCACTGTAAAAGTCCTGTGAAGCTCGTGCAAGCCTGTGTATGTGCGGAAAAGACCTGATAAAGCCATTTTAACCGCCGAGGAGGTGCTGTGCTGCACGTGCAGGCCTTTTTATGTGCCAGGAAAGATCTAGAAAGCAGTTTTAACCACTTTGGAGGCCTTGTGAAGCTCTTGCAAGCCTGTTTATGTGCGGGAAAGCCATGATAAAGCCGTTTTAACTGCCGAGGAGGTGCTGTGAAGCACGTGCAGGCCTGCACAAGTGCCAGCAAAGATCTAGAAAGCAGTTTTAACCACTGTGGAGGCCCTGTCAAGCTTGTGCAAGCTTGTTGATGTGCGGTAAAAACCTGACAAAGCCGTTTTAACCACAGTAGAGGTCCTGTAAAGCTCCTGCAAGCCTCTTTAAGTCTCAGCAAAGATCTAGAGGGCAGTTTTCACCACTGTGGAGGTCCTGTGAGGCTCGTGCAAGCCTGTTTAAATGCGGGAAAGACCTGATCAAGCGGTTTAGCTTCCGAGGATGTGCAGTGAAGCACGTGTAGCCCTGTTTAAGTGCCAGGAAATCTAGAGAAAGCAGTTTTCACCACTGTGGAGGTCCTGTGAAGCTCGTGTGACCCTGTTTATGTGCGTGAAAAGTCTGACAATTCGGTTTTAATTTCTGTGCATGTTCGGAAAAGACCTGATAAAGCCGTTTTCACCTACAAGGAGTTGCTGTGAAGCACGTTCAGGCCTTTTTAAGTGCCAGGAAAGATCTAGAAAGCAGTTTTAACCACTGTGGAGGTTCTGTGAGGCTTGTGCAAGCCTGTTTAAATGCGGGAAAGGTCTGAAAAGGCTGTTTGAACCGCCGTGCAGGTGCTATGAAGTACGTGCATGTTTAAGTGCAAGGAAAGATCGACAAAGCAGTTTTCACCACTGTGGAGGTCCTGTGAAGCTCGTGTAACCCTGTTTATGTGCGGGAAAGACCTGATAAAGCCGTTTTAATCGCCGTGGAGGTGCGGTTAAGCACGTGCAGGCCTGTTTACGTGCCAGGAAAGATCTAGAAAGCAGTTTTAACCACTGTGGATGCTCTGTGAAGCTCTTGCAAGCCAGTTGAAGTGCGGGAAATGCCTGATAAATCCGTTTTCACAGCCGAGGAGGGGTTGTGAAGGACGTGCATGCAGGACTGTTTAAGTGCCAGGAAAGATCGAGAAAGCAGTTTTCACTACTGTGGAAGCACTGTAAAGCTCGTGCAACCCTGTTTAGCCGTTTTGACCGCCGAGGGTGTGCTGTGAATCACGTGCAGGCCTATTTAAGTGCCAAGAAGGATCTAGAAAGCAGTTTTAACCACTGTGGAGGCCCTGTGAAGCACGTGCAAGCCTGTTGAGTGCGGGAAAGACCTGATCAAGCCGATTTAACTGCTGAGGAGGTGCTGTGAAGCACGTGTAGCCCAGTTTAAGTGCCAGGAAATCTAAGGAAAGCAATTTTCACCACTCTGGTTGTTCTGTGAGGCTCGTGCAAGCCTGTTTAAATGCGGGTAAGGTCTGAAAAGGCAGTTTTAACCGCCGTGCAGGTGCTGAGAATCACGTGTAGACCTGTTTAAGTGCCAGCAAAGTTCCCGAAAGCAGTTTTAACCACCATGGAGGTCCTCTGAAGCTCGTGCAGGCCAATTTATGTGCGGGAAAGACCTGATCAAGCTGTTTTAGCTGCCGAGGAGGTGCTGTGAAGCACGTGCAACCCTGCTTAAGTGCCAGGAAATCTAGAGAAATCAGTTTTCACAACTGTGGAAGTCCTGTGAAGCTCGCGTGACCCTGTTTATGTGCTGGAAAGACCTGATAAAGCCGTTTACACCACCGTAGAGGCCCTGTTAAGCACGTGTAGGCCTGTTTAAGTGCCAGGAAAGATCTGGAAATCAGTTTTAACCACAGTTGAGGCCCTGCGAAGCTCGTTCAAGACTGTTGAAGTGCGGGAAAAACCTGATCAAGCCGATTTAACTGCCGAGCAGGTACTGTGAAGCACGTGTAGTCCAGTTTAAGTGCCAGGAAATCTAGAGAAAGCAGTTTTCACCACTGTGAAGGTACTGTGAGGCGCTTGCAAGCCTGTTTAATTGCGGGAAAGGTCTGAAAAGGCTGTTTTAACCGCCCTACAGGTGCTATGAAGTACGTGCAGGCATGTTTAAGTGCCAGAAATGATCGACAAAGCAGTTTTCACCACTGTGGAGGTCCTGTGAAGCTCGTTTAACCCTGTTTATATGCGGGAAAGACTTGATAAAGCCGTTTTAACCGCCGAGGAGCCTCACAAGACTTCCACAGTGGTGGAAACTGCTTTCTCTAGATTTCCTGGCACTTAAACAGAGCTATACGTGCTTTACAGCACCTCCTCGGTAGTTAAATCGGCTTGATCAGGTTTTTACCGCACATAGACAGGCTTCACTCGGAAGTTAAACGGCTTGATAAGGTCTTTCCCGCATTTAAGCAGGCTTGCACGAGCATCACAGGGCCTCAAGAGTGGTTAAAACTGCTTTCTAGATCATTCCTGGCACTTAAACATACCTGCACGTGCTTCACAGCACCTCCACGGCGGGTAAAACGGCTTTATCATGTCCTTCCCGCACATAAACAGGGTTGCCTGAGCTCCACAGTGCTTCCATAGTAGTGAAAACTGCTTTCTTGGTCTTTCCTGGCACTTAAACATGCCTGCACGTGCTGCATAGCACATCCTCGGTGGTTAAAACCGGTTTTTCAGACCTTTCCTGCATTTAAACAGGCTTGCACACAGGACGTCCACGGTGGATAAAAAATGCTTTCTAGATCTTTCCTGAAACTTAAACATGCCTGCACGTGCTTCACAGCACCTACTCGGAGGTCATAGGTCTTTTCCGCACATACAAAGGCTTGCACGAGCTTCACAGGACTTCCACAGTGATGAAAACTGCTTTCTAGATCTTTCCTGACACTTAAACTGGCTTGCACAACCTTCACAGGACCTCTCGGGGGGTGAAAACCACTTTGTCAAATCTTTCACGCACATAAACAGGCTTGCACGAGCATTACAGGACCTCCACAGTGTTGAAAACTGCTTTCTCGATCTTTACTGGCACTTAAACAGCCCTGCACGTGCTTCACAGCACTTCTTCGGCGGTTAAAACGGCTTTACCTGGTCTTTTCCGCACATACACAGGCTTGCACCAGCTTCACAGGACTTTCACAGTGATGCTTTCTCGATCTTTCCTGACACTTAAACTGGCTTGCACGACCTTCACAGGACCTCTCAGGAGGTGAAAACCACTTTGTCAGGTCTTTCACGCACATAAACAGGCTTGCACGAGCACTACAGGACCTCCACAGTGTTGAAAACCGCTTTTTCGATCTTTACTGGCACTTAAACAGGCCTGCACGTGCTTCACAGCACTTCTTTGGCGGTTAAAACGGCTTTACCAGGTCTTTTCCGCATATACACAGGCTTGCAGCAGCTTCACATGACTTTCACAGTGATGAAAACTGCTTTCTCGATCTTTCCTCGCACTTAACAGGCCTCCACGTGCTTCATAGCACCGTCACAGCAGTCAAAACAGCCTTTTCAGACATAAGTGTGCACGAGCATCACAGTACCTCTCGAGAAAGTAAAACCGCATGATCGAGAAAGCAGTTTTCACCACTGTGGAGGTCCTGTGAAGCTCGTTTAACCCTGTTTATGTGCGGGAAAGACTTGATAAAGCCGTTTTAACCGCCGAGGAGCCTCACAAGACTTCCACAGTGGTGGAAACTGCTTTCTCTAGATTTCCTGGCACTTAAACTGAACTATACGTGCTTTACAGCACCTCCTTGGCAGTTAAATCGGCTTGATCAGGTTTTTACCGCACATAGACAGGCTTGCACGAGCTTAACCGGGCCTCCACAGTGGTTAAAACTGCTTGCTAGATCTTTCGTGGCACTTAAACAGGCCTGCACATGATTCATAGCACTTCCTCGGCGGTTAAAACAGACTTTTCCCGCATTTAAACACGCTTGCACGAGCTTCACAGGACTTCCACAGTGGTGAAAACTGCTTTCTCTAGATTTCCTGGTACCTAAACAGTCCTGCACGTGCTTCACAGCGCCTCTTCGGCGGTTAAAACGGCTTTATCAGGCCGTTCCCGCACATAAACAGGCTTCCATGAGCATCACAGGACCTCCACAGTGGCTAAAACTGCTTTCTAGATCTTTCCTGACACTTAAACAGGCCTGCACGTGCTTCACAGCACCTCCACGGCGGGTAAAACGGCTTTATCAGGTTCTTCCCGCACATAAACAGGGTTACACGAGCTTCGCAGTATCCACAGTGGTGAAAAGTGCTTTCTCTTGATTTCCGGCTCATAAACTGTCCTACACGTGCTTCACAGCACCTCCTCGGCGGTTAAAACGGCTTTATCAGGCATTTCCCCCACATCAACAGGATTGCAAGAGCTTCACAGGGTATCCACAGTGATTGAAACTGCTTTCTAGATCTTTCATGGAACTCGTGCTAGCCTGTTTAAATGCGGGAAAGGTCTGAAAAACCGGTTTTAACCGCTAAGGAAGTGCTATGCAGCACGTGCAGGCATGTTTAAGTGCCAGCAAATCTAGAGAAAGCAGTTTTAACCACTGTGGAGGTACAGTGAAGCTCGTGTAATCCTGTTTATGTGCGGGAAACACCTGATAAAGCCGTTTTAACCTTCGAATAGATGCTGTGAAGCACGTGCAGGCATGTTTATGTGCCAGGAAAGATCTAGAAAGCAGTTTTAACCACCCTGTGAAGCTTGTGCAAGCCTGTTAATGTGCGGGAAAGACCTGAAAGGGCTGTTTTAACCGCCGTGCAGGTGGTATGAAGCACGTGCAGGCATGTTTAAGTGCCAGGAAAGATCTAGTAAGCAGTTTTAACCACCCTGTGAAGCTTGTGCAAACCTGTTAATGTGCGGGAAAGACCTAAAAAGGCTGTTTTAACCGCCGTGCCAGGTGCTATGAAGCAAGTGCAGGCTTGTTTAAGTGCCAGGAAAGATCTAGAAAGCAGTTTTAACCACCCTATGAAGCTTGTGCAAGCCTGTTAATGTACGGGAAAGACCTGAAAAGGCTGTTTTAACCGACGTGCAGGTGCTATGAAGTACGTGCAGGCATGTTTAAGAGCCATGAAAGATCTAGAAAGCAGTTTTCACCACTGTGGAGGCTCTGTGAATCTCGTGTGACCCAGGTTATATGCGTGAAAAGTCTGACAATGCGGTTTTAATTTCCCGAGAGGTCCTGTGAGGCTCGTGCACACCTGTTTAAATGCGGGAAATGTCTGAAAAGGCTGTTCTGACTGCCCTGACGGTGCTATGAAGCACGTGCAGGCCTGTTTAAGTGCGAAGAAAGTTCGAGAAAGCAGTCTTCACCATTGTGAAAGTCCTGTGAAGCTCTTGCACAGAAAAAAAAAAGTGTGCTAATCTGACACAAAAAGTGTGTCAAAAGTGATGTCTCCAGTTTTGACACACCTACACGCATGTCAAATTGTTAGGTGTGTCAAAACTACACATGTGCTAACTGGACAGTGTGCCAAATTAGTAGTGTGCTATTCAGCAAGTGTGCTAAATAACAAGTGTGTTATTCTACCAATGTGTCAAAATTGGTGTGCAAAATTAGCAGTGTGTCAACTGACATGCAGCTGACCCCTCACTTAGTGGGTGGAGCTTTTACATGGAATTTCCAATGAAACACTCTTGACTGTAAGCAAAATATAATTGTGACATACACTGAGTTGAAAACATGAATATACTAAAACAAGCAAACAATAGTTATGCTATAACTTACGTTACAGCATTTTATACAAATACGTATGTGATTGAAGTACTACATTGTACAAAAATGTGTCAATATACTCTATACATACAAAAATGGCATTCAACTATGCATATAATATACATTTTATGTACCTATCAATCAGTTAGTTGAGTTCAATTGTTAACATCCATCTGTGAAAGAATAGCACATGCAATAATTATTCATATACTAGTCAGGTCATGCGATAGAGGAACTGCAATCATTCTATTATTCCATTATACAAGTCATGTGGGGCATCTTGGAGGACAAAACAGTAGTGATTATCATACTAGCGCATTGAACTTCCCGCCCTAGCAATGCTCCTACCAGTAGCATTCATTTCTCACAGAGGTGTGTTAAATGTCTTCACTAACCCTTTGCATAGTCTAAAGTTGAAGTTAAACGCCCGAAACAGGTCTGTAGAAATGTAATTTTTGTATAATTGCTTTCCTTCAATTGCCTTCCAACATGGCAGCATGTGTACTGAAAATATTTCGAAAGTGTGGCAGCTATCATTTCAAATGCAATTCCTCTACCAGGGTATGTGAAGAAATAACACAGTCAGCATCTCAGAAAGGCTCATCTTGTTTGTTGTTATTCATGCATACATGGAAATCCCTGAACATAATCACCAGGGATAAGGCTAGATGTATTAAACATTGTAACCACTCACTTGGCTATGAGCCTCTTCAAGCAGCTGGGGCCTCTGTAGTCAGTTGGTGTAGTGAGGAGAAGTAAACAGGCCTGGAAGGTATAGTGGAAGATGGTCATGATACAAACTAGGTTTGCAAATTTAAGAGTACAAAAACGCAAGCACTGGATAATTCCCAACCAGAAGAGTCATCCACTCAGCAGGTACATTTCAGAAAATACAAGGCCTTGTGTACAACTTATGTTCTCCGCACCTCATTAAGAAATGTACTATGGTTCCCCCAACCCCCAATCCAGTGCAGAACAAATTAAGGAGGAAGACCTAAATGTAAATTCAGACAACTGCAGTTGTAATAAGTATATAGTACAAGCTTACTTACCAGCAGTTTAAACCACTTGCAGGGCAGCGTGGAGATTGAACCTTGTGGCCTGGGTGCTTCTGAACAATGAGGCATTAATAGCCTGGAGACAAAGGTCCTGTGTATGGATATACAAGTGATGTGAATTAATCATCTGGGCTTTTAAATAAAAGCCTTTGTTCTCCCTATCTCGTACCTTTCCTCTCTGTGCATATACAGCCTCCAGAACCTCCCTTCAGAACATGTCTTTGGGAAGGCCGCAGACTCACTCTGTGTACCTATCACCACCACGATCTCTCAGACAAGATCAGTATAGAGGAAGACTAACTGGTCTAGCTAGTCTGGTAGCTGGTGGAAGGATGAGAAGGGAACAAGCAGGGAGGTATAATGTAGAAAGAAAGAAATGACATTCAACAATATTTCTTTAGCGACTTTACTACTGCAGTACAACTCTATAGCTAGCTATATGTTTCATTACGCGGAAATAGCTACTTTAGCTATTTTATATGTAGTAAAAAAAAGTACATTTATAAATTCATTAACTTTCAGCCACTTCTTACCACGGTGGTGTGAAGTCTCAGCGATGTAACCGCTCCGCACTCCTTGTCACCGAAAGACATTCGCTCCAGTGGGACATCGAACATGTAAGCCCTCTCCTCCACTAAGTTCAGGTACCATTTTGTTGCTGGCGGAATTTTCACGAACGGATCATATCAAAGAAGACGAACTTGAAGTGTACGATCGAAGTGAGAAAATGCGAAATGGCGCGTGCCATGTTGCGCACGCGTACAAGGAATGAGCCACGCCCCTGTCATTATTAGCCCCACCCTGTTTGCGAGGCTGGCTCCTGTACTTCTAAGTATAAGTTTCTGTAACAAAACAGACTCTACATACACGCTACTACCTGTCATGATGGTTGTTCTCTCCAGACTAAAGCTACAGGAGTTGGAAAAGTTATTGCATGATCATGTATGTTTTTTTTGTTTTTTTTTCTTTTTTCTATAAAATTTATGTCATAAATGACAAAGGCAACATGAGTATAGCTGATAGCTATGTTCATATATGAATCAGGCCTGAAACAGCTAATACTTGACTACTATACATAATGGATATCAAACAGTTCCATTTGATGTGTACCTTCATAATCTGATGTTTGTTTTCATTTTCGTATGAGAGGTTCAAAAATAGTCTAGGTACAGTTGTGATTTTACCACTTGTACATATCGATTACTTGTAACTAACAATTTCAGGCCCGAAACAGCTAATACTTGACCAAACTATACCAAATGGGTATCAAACAGTTCCATTTGGTGTGTACATTCATAATCTGATGTTTGCTTTCATTTTGGAGTAAGTGTTCCGAAAATAGTCTAGGTGCGGTTGTGATTTTACCACTTGTACATATCGGTTACTTGTAACTAACAATTTCAGGCCTGGAACAGCCAATACTTGACCAAACTATACAAAATGGGTATCAAACAGTTCCATTTGATGTTTACATTCATAATAATCTGATGTTTGCTTTCATTTGGAGTAAGTGTTCTGAAAATAGTCTGGGTAGGGTTGTGGTTTTACCAACGTATCGGTTAGTTGTACGTAACTAACAATTTCAGGTCCGAAACAGCTAATACTTGACCAAACTATACCAAATGGGTATCAAACAGTTCCATTTGATGTGTACATTCATAATCTGATTTTTTTTTTCACTTTGGTATGAGTGGTTCAAAAATAGTCTAGGTACGGTTGTGATTTTACCACTTGTACATATAGGTTACTTGTAACTAACAATTTCAGGCCTGGAACAGACAATACTTGACCAAGCCAGACAAAATGTGTATCAAACAGTTCCATTTGATGTGTACATTCATAATCTGATGTTTGTTTTCATTTTGGTATGAGTGGTTCAAAAATAGTCCAGGTGCGGTTGTGGTTTTACCACTTGTACATATCGGTTACTTGTAACTAACAATATCATCCCTGAAACAGACAATACTTGACCAAGCCAGACAAAATGGGTATCAAACAGTTCCATTTGGTGTGTACATTCATAATCTGATGTTTGTTTTCATTTTGGAGTAAGTGTTCTGAAAATTGTCTGGGTACGGTTGTGGTTTTACCAACGTATCGGTTAGTTGTAACTAACAATTTCAGGTCCGAAACAGCTAATACTTGACCAAACTATACAAAATGGGTATCAAACAGTTCCATTTGATGTGTACATTCATAATCTGATGTTTGTTTTCATTTTGGTATGAGTGGTTCAAAAATAGTCTAGGTGCGGTTGTGGTTTTACCACTTGTACATATCGGTTACTTGTAACTAACAATATCATCCCTGAAACAGACAATACTTGATCAAGCCAGACAAAATGGGCATCAAAGAGTTCTATTTGGTGTATACATTCATAATCTGATGTTTGTTTTCATTTTAGAGTAAGTGTTCAGAAAATTGTCTGGGTACGGTTGTGGTTTTACCACTTGTACATATCGGTTACTTGTAGCTAACAATTTCAGGCCCGAAACAGCTAATACTTGACCAAACTATACAAAATGGGTATCAAACAGTTCCATTTGATGTGTACATTCATAATCTGATGTTTGTTTTCATTTTGGTATGAGTGGTTCAAAAAGAGTCTAGGTGCGGTTGTGATTTTACCACTTGTACATATCGGTTACTTGTAACTAACAATTTCAGGCCCGAAACAGCTAATACTTGACCAAACTATACAAAATGGGTATCAAACAGTTCCATTTGATGTGTACATTCATAATCTGATGTTTGTTTTCATTTTGCAGTAAGTGTTCTGAAAATTGTCTGGGTACGGTTGTGGTTTTACCAATGTATCGGTTACTTGTAGCTAACAATATCATCCCTGAAACAGACAATACTTGAGCAAGCCAGACAAAATGGGTATCAATCAGTTCCATTTGGTGTGTACATTCATAATCTGATGTTTGTTTTCATTTTGGACCACTTGTACATATCGGTTACTTGAAGCTAACAATTTCAGGCCCGAAACAGCTAATACTTGACCAAACTATACAAAAGGGTATCAAACAGTTCCATTTGATGTGGACATTCATAATCTGATGTTTGTTTTCATTTTGGTATGAGTGGTTCAAAAATAGTCCAGGTGCGGTTGTGGTTTTACCACTTGTACATATCGGTTACTTGTAACTAACAATATCATCCCTGAAACAGACAATACTTGACCAAGCCAGACAAAATGGGTATCAAACAGTTCCATTTGGTGTGTACATTCATAATCTGATGTTTGTTTTCATTTTGGAGTAAGTGTTCTGAAAATTGTCTGGGTACGGTTGTGGTTTTACCAACGTATCGGTTAGTTGTAACTAACAATTTCAGGTCCGAAACAGCTAATACTTGACCAAACTATACAAAAGGGTATCAAACAGTTCCATTTGATGTGGACATTCATAATCTGATGTTTGTTTTCATTTTGGTATGAGTGGTTCAATAATAGTCCAGGTGCGGTTGTGGTTTTACCACTTGTACATATCGGTTACTTGTAGCTAACAATATCATCCCTGAAACAGACAATACTTGACCAAGCCAGACAAAATGGTTATCAAACAGTTCCATTTGGTGTGTACATTCATAATCTGATGTTTGTTTTCATTTTGGTATGAGTGGTTCAAAAACAGTCTAGGTGCGGTTGTGGTTTTACCACTTGTACATATCGGTTACTTGTAGCTAACAATATCATCCCTGAAACAGACAATACTTGACCAAGCCAGACAAAATGGTTATCAAACAGTTCCATTTGGTGTGTACATTCATAATCTGATGTTTGTTTTCATTTTGGAGTAAGTGTTCTGAAAATTGTCTGGGTACGGTTGTGGTTTTACCAACGTATCGGTTAGTTGTAACTAACAATTTCAGGTCCGAAACAGCTAATACTTGACCAAACTATACAAAAGGGTATCAAACAGTTCCATTTGATGTGGACATTCATAATCTGATGTTTGTTTTCATTTTGGTATGAGTGGTTCAAAAACAGTCTAGGTGCGGTTGTGGTTTTACCACTTGTACATATCGGTTACTTGTAGCTAACAATATCATCCCTGAAACAGACAATACTTGACCAAGCCAGACAAAATGGTTATCAAACAGTTCCATTTGGTGTGTACATTCATAATCTGATGTTTGTTTTCATTTTGGAGTAAGTGTTCTGAAAATTGTCTGGGTACGGTTGTGGTTTTACCAACGTATCGGTTAGTTGTAACTAACAATTTCAGGTCCGAAACAGCTAATACTTGACCAAACTATACAAAAGGGTATCAAACAGTTCCATTTGATGTGGACATTCATAATCTGATGTTTGTTTTCATTTTGGTATGAGTGGTTCAATAATAGTCCAGGTGCGGTTGTGGTTTTACCACTTGTACATATCGGTTACTTGTAACTAACAATATCATCCCTGAAACAGACAATACTTGACCAAGCCAGACAAAATGGGTATCAAACAGTTCCATTTGATGTGTACATTCATAATCTGATGTTTGTTTTCATTTTGGTATGAGTGGTTCAAAAACAGTCTAGGTGCGGTTGTGGTTTTACCACTTGTACATATCGGTTACTTGTAGCTAACAATATCATCCCTGAAACAGACAATACTTGACCAAGCCAGACAAAATGGTTATCAAACAGTTCCATTTGGTGTGTACATTCATAATCTGATGTTTGTTTTCATTTTGGAGTAAGTGTTCTGAAAATTGTCTGGGTACGGATGTGGTTTTACCACTTGTACATATCGGTTACTTGAAGCTAACAATTTCAGGCCCGAAACAGCTAATACTTGACCAAACTATACAAAAGGGTATCAAACAGTTCCATTTGATGTGTACATTCATAATCTGATGTTTGTTTTCATTTTGGTATGAGTGGTTCAAAAAGAGTCTAGGTACGGTTGTGATTTTACCACTTGTACATATCGGTTACTTGTAACTAACAATTTCAGGCCCGAAACAGCTAATACTTGACCAAACTATACAAAATGGGTATCAAACAGTTCCATTTGATGTGTACATTCATAATCTGATGTTTTTTTTCATTTTGGTATGAGTGGTTCAAAAATAGTCCAGGTGCGGTTGTGATTTTACCAGTTGTACATATCGGTTACTTGTAACTAACAATTTCAGGCCCGAAACAGCTAATACTTGTCCAAACTGTACAAAATGGGTATCAAACAGTTCCATTTGGTGTGTATATTATACCAATATTTCCATTGCATGACAAGCATCAGAGTATGATCATATACACAAACTATCACAAGTGTGTCCCATGCAGTTGTTGTGTTAGTGTGCTGATCATGATGAGAAACTAGCACACGTGGTGTGTCATACAGTTTTGGTGATGAGGAACTAGCACATGTAGTGTGTCATACAGTTTTGGTGATGAGGAACTAGCACATGTGGTGTGTCAAACCGAGGGTGCTAATAGGGAAATTAGTGCTTGCATGTGCTAATATGTTATGTAGCACAGCAGAACATGCCATTTTAGCACACTCCAGTGCTGGATTTGACCGTTTAGTGTGTTAAAGATATACAATAGCACACTCTGTGCTTATTTGGCACACCAGTTTTACCCAAATAGCACACCAGTTTTTTTCTGTGTGCAAGCCTGTGTATGTGCGGAAAGGACTTGATGAAGCCGTTTTAACCGCCGAGGAGGTTCTGTGAAGCACGTACAGGCCTGTTTATGTGCCAGGAAATCTAGAGAGAGCAGTTTTAACCACTGTGAAAGTCCTGTGAAGCTCGTGTAACTGTGTTTATGTGCGGGAAAGACCTGATAAAGCCGTTTTAACCGCCGTGGAGGTGCTGTTAAGCACGTGCAGGCCTGTTTACGTGCCAGGAAAGATCTAGAAAGCAGTTTTTACCACTGTGGAGTTCCTTAGAGGCTCTTGCAAGCCTGTTTAAATGCGGAAAACACCTGATCTAGCCGTTTAACTTCCGAGGAGGTGCAGTGAAGCACGTGCAGCCCTGTTTAAGTGCTAGGAAATCTACAGAAAGCAGTTTTCACCACTGTGGAAGTCTTGTGAGCCTCGTGCTAGCCTGTTTAAATGCGGGAAAGGTCTGAAAAACCGGTTTTAACCGCCGAGGAAGTGCTATGCAGCACGTGCAGGCCTGTTTAAGCGCAAGGAAAGATCGAGAAAGCAGTTTTCACACCTGTGGAAGCACTGTGGATGTCGTGCAACCCTGTTTATGTGCGGGAAAGACCTGATAAAGCCGTTTCAATTGCCGAGGAGCCTCACAAGTCTTCCACCGTAGTGGAAACTGCTTTCTCTAGATTTCCTGGCACTTAAACTGGATTATACGAGCTTCACAGCACCTCCTCGGCAGTTAAATCGGCTTGATCCGGTTTTTACCGCACATAGACAGACTTGCACGAGCTTCACAGGGCTTCCACAGTGGTGAAAACTGCTTTCTAGATTTTTCGTGGCTCTTAAACAGGCCTGCACATGATTCACAGCACCTCCTATGCGGTTAAAACGGCTTTATCAGGTCTTTACCGCACATAAACGTGGTTGCACGAGCATCACCGGGCCTCCACAGTGGTTAAAACTGCTTTCTAGATCTTTCTTGGCACTTAAACAGGCCTGCACGTGCTTCACAGCACCTCCACGGCGGGTAAAACGGCTTTATCAGGTTCTTCCCGCACATAAACAGGGTTACACGAGCTTCGCAGCATCCACGGTGGTGAAAAGTGCTTTCTCTAGATTTCCCGGCTCTTAAACAGTCCTACACGTGCTTCACAGCACCTCCTCGGCGGTTAAAACGGCTTTATCAGGCATTTCCCGCACATCAACAGGATTGCAAGAGCTTCACAGGGCATCCACAGTGATTGAAACTGCTTTCTAGATCTTTCATGGCACTCGTGCTAGCCTGTTTAAATGCGGGAAAGGTCTGAAAAACCGGTTTTAACCGCCAAGGAAGTGCTATGCAGCACGTACAGGCATGTTTAAGTGCCAGGAAATCTAGAGAAAGCAGTTTTAACCACTGTGGAGTTCCAGTGAAGCTCGTGTAACCCTGTTTGTGTGCGGGAAACAGCTGATAAAGCCGTTTTAACCCCCGAATAGTTGCTGTGAAGCACGTGCAGGCATGTTTATGAGCCAGCAAAGACCTGATAAAGCCGTTTTATCCGCCGAGTATGTGCTCTGAAGCACGTGCAGGCATGATTAAGTGCCAGGAAAGACCTAGAAAGTAGTTTTAACGACTGTGGAGACCCTGTGAAGCTTGTGCAAGCCTGTTTATGTGCGGGAAGGACCTGATCAAGCCGTTTTAACTGCCGAGGAGGTGCTGTGAAGCACGTGCAGGCATGTTTAAGTGGTAGGAAATCTAGAGAAAGCAGTTTTCACTACTTTGGAAGCACTGTGGAGCTCGTGTGAACCTGTTTATGTGCGTGAAAGGTCTGTCAATGCGGTTTTAATTTCCCGAGAGGTCCTTTGAGGCTGGTGCAAGCCTGAGTATGTGCAGAGAAGACTTGGCAAAGCCGTTTTAACCGCCGAAGAAGTGCTTTGAAGCACGTGCAGGCCTGTTTAAGTGCCAGTAAAGATCGAGAAAGCAGTTTTCACCACTCTAGAGGTCCTGTCATGCTCGTGCAAGCCTGTTTATGTGCGTGAAAGATCTGACAAAGTGGTTTTAACCTCCCGAGAGTTCCTGTGAATGTCGTGGAAGCCAGTTTAAGTGTCAGGAAAGATCTAGAAAGCAGTTTTCATCACTGTGGAAATCCTGTGAAGCTCGTGCAAGCCTCTGTTTGTGCGGAAAAGACCTGATGAAGCGGTTTTAACAGCCATGGAGGTGCTGTGAAGCTGGTACAGGCCTGTTTAAGTGTTAGTAAAGATCTAGAGAGCAGTTTTAACCACTGTGTGTGCCCTGTGAAGCTCTTGCAAGCCTGTTGATGTGCGGGAAAGGCCTGATAAAGCCGTTTTAACCGCCGAGTAGGTGCTGTGAAGCACGTTCTGGACTGTATAAATGCCAGGAAAGATCGGGAAAGCAGTTTTCACTACTGTGGAGGCACTCTGAAGCTCGTGCATCCCTGTTAATGTGGGGGAAAGACCTGATAAAGCCGTTTTAAACGCCAAGGAGGTGCTGTGAAGCACGTGCAGGACTGTTTAAGTGTCAGGAAAGATCTAGAAAGCAGTTTTCTCCATTGTGGAAGTCTTGTGAAGTTCGTCCAAGCCGGTTTAAATGCGGGAAAGACCTGAGCAAACCGTTTAACTCCCGAGGAGGTGCAGTGAAGCACGTGCAGCCCTGTTTAAGTGCCAGGAAATCTAGAGAAAGAAGTTTTCACCACTGTGGAGGTCCTGTGAATCTCGTGTGACCCTGTTCATATGCGTTAAAAGTCTGACAATGCGGTTTTAATTTCCCGAGAAGTCCTGTGAAGGTTGTGCAAGCCAGTTTAAGTGTCAGCAAAGTTCTAGAAAGCAGTTTTCATCACTGTGGAAGTCCTGTGAACCTCGTGCAAGCCTGTGTATGTGCGGGAAAGACCTGATGAAGCGGTTTTAACCTTCCGAGTAGGTGCTGTGAAGCACGTGCAGGCATGTTTAAGTTCCAGGAAAGATCTAGAAAGCAGTTTTTATCCACCGTTGAGGTCCTGTGAAGCTCCTGCAAACCTGTTTATGTGCGGGAAAGACCTGATCAAGCCGTTTAACATCCGATGAGGTGCAGTGAAGCACGTGCAGCCCTGTTTAAGTGCCTGGAAATCTAGAGAAAGCAGTTTTCACCACTCTGGAGGTCCTGTGAAGCTAGTGTGACCCTGTTTATGTGGGTGAAAAGTCTGACAATGCGGTTTTAATTTATCTAGAGGTCCTTTGAGGCTGGTGCAAGCCTCCGTATGTGCGGAGAAGACCTGGTAAAGCCGTTTTAACCGCCTAAGAAGTGCTTTGAAGCACGTGCAGGCCTGTTTAAGTGCCAGTAAAGATCGAGAAAGCAGTTTTCACCACTGTGGAGGACCTGTAATGCTCGTGCAAGCCTGTTAATGTGCGTGAAAGATCTGACAAAGTGGTTTTAACCTCCCGAGAGGTCCTGTGAAGGTCGTGCAAGCCAGTTTAAGTGTCAGGAAAGGGCTAGAAAGCAGTTTTCATCACTGTGGAAGTCCTGTGAAGCTCGTGCAAGCATGTGTATATGCGGAAAAGACGTGATGAAGCGGTTTTAACCCTCCAAGTAGGTGCTGTAAAGCACGGTCAGGCATGTTTAAGTGCACGGAAATCTAGAGAAAGCAGTTTTCACCACTCTGGAGGTCCTGTGAAGCACGTGTGACCCTGTTTATGTGCGTGAAAAGTCTGACAAACCGGTTTTAATTTCCCGAGAGGTCCTTTGATGCTCGTGCACACCTGTTTAAATGCGGGAAATGTCCAAAAAGGCTGTGTTAACTGCCGTGCCGTTGCTATGAAGCACGTGCAGGCATATTTAAGTGCCAGGAAAGATCGACAAAGCAGTTTTCACCACTGTGGAGGACCTGTGAAGCTCGTGTAACCCTGTTTATGTGCGGGAAAGACCTGATAAAGCCGTTTTAACCGCAGTAGACGTACTGTGAAGCACGTGCAGGCCTATTTAAGTGCCAGGAATGATCTAGAAAGCAGTTTTAACCACTGTTGAGGCACTGTGAAGCTGGTGCAAGCCTGTTGATGTGCGGGAAAGACCTGACAAAGCCATTTCAAGCACAGTAGAGATCCTGTGAAGCTCCTTCAAGCCTGTTTAAATGCATGAAAGACCTGATCAAGCCGTTTAACTTCCGAGGAGGTGAAGTGAAGCACGTGCAGCCCTGTTTAAGTGCCAGGAAATCTAGAGAAATCAGTTTTCACCACTGTGGAGGTCCCGTGAAGTTCGTGTGATCCTGTTTATGTGCGCGAAAAGTCTGACAATGCGGTTTTAATTTCCCGACAGTTCCTGTGCGGCTCGTGCACACCTGTTTAAATGCGGGAAATGTCTGAAAAGGCAGTTTTGACTGCGGTGCTGGTGCTATGAAGCACGTGCAGGCCTGTTTAAGTGCGAGGAAAGATCGAGAAAGCGGTTTTCACCACTGTCAAAAAGTCCTGTGAAGCTTGTGCAAGCCTGTGGATGTGCGGGAAAGACCTGACAAAGCCGTTTCAATAACAGTAGAGGTCCCGTGAAGCTCCTGCAAGCCTCTTTAGGTCTCAGGAAAGGTGTAGAGGGCAGTTTTCACCACTGTGGCAGTCCTGTGATGCTCGTGCAAGCCTGTTTAAATGCGAGAAAGGCCTGATAAAGCCGTTTTAACCGCCGAGGAGGAATTGTGAAGCACGTGCAGGGCTGTTTAGGTACCAGGAAATCTAGAGAAAGCAGTTTTCACCACTGTGGAAATCTTTTGAAGCTCTTGCAAGCGTGTTAAAATGCGGAAGAAATCTGTTTTAACGGCCGAGGAAGTGCTATGAAGCACGTGCAAGCCTGTTTAAGTGCCAGGAAAGATCTAGAAAGCAGTTTTAACCACTGTTGAAGCACTGTGGAGCTCGTGCAACCCTGTTTATGTCGGGGAAAGACATGATAAAGCCCTTTTCACCGCCGCTTAATTGCTGTGAAGCACGTGCAGGCCAGTGTAAGTGCCAGGAAAGACCTAGAAAGCAGTTTTAACCACTGTTGAGGCCCTGTGAAGCTTGTGCAAGCCAGTTGATGTGTGGTAAAGACCTGACTAAGCCGTTTCAACTACAGTGGAAGTCCTGTGAAGCTCCTGCAAGCCTCTTTAAGTCTCAGGAAAGATGTAGAGGGCAGTTTTTACCACTCTGGAGATCCTGTGAGGCTGGTGCAAACCTGTTTAAAAATGCAGGAAAGGCCTGATAAAGCCGTTTTAACCGCCGAGGAGGAATTGTGAAGCACGCGCAGAACTGTTTAAGTGCTAGGAAAGATCGAGAACGCAGTTTTCACTACTGTGGAAGCACTGTAAAGCTCGTGCAACCCAGTTTAGCAGTTTTAACCGCCGAGGAGGCGCTGTGAAGCACTTGCAGGCCTGCATGTGGAAGCGCTGTTGAGCTCGTGCAACCCTGTTTATGTGCGGGAAAGACCTGATAAAGCCGTTTTAACCGCCGAGTAGGTGCTGTGAAGCACGTGTAGAGCTGTTTAAGTGCCAAGAAAGATCGAGAAAGAAGTTTTCACTACAGTGGAGGCACTGTAAATCTCGTGCAACCCTGTTTAGCCGTTTTAACTGCTGAGGAGGTGCTGTGAAGCACTTGTAGGCCTATTTAGGTGCCAAGAAGGAACTACAAAGCAGTTTTAACCACTGTGGAGACCCTGTGAAGCACGTGCAAGCATGTTGAGTGCGGGAAAGACCTAATCAAGCCGATGTGACTGCCGAAGAGGTGTTGTGAAGCATGTGTAGCCCAGTTTAAGTGCCAGGAAATCTAGAGAAAGCAGTTTTCACCATTGTGGTTGTCCTTTGAAGCTCGTGCAAGCCTGTTTAAATGCGGGAAAAGTCTGAAAAGGCAGTTTTAACCGCCGTGCAGGTGTTGTGAAGCACGTGCAGGCCTGTTCAAGTGCCAGCAATGTACTAGAAAGCAGTTTTAATCACCGTGGAGGTCCTCTGAAGCTTGTGCAGGCCTATTTATGTGCGGGAATGGCCTGAAAAAGCCGTTTTATCCGCCGAGGAGGAGCTGTGAAGCACGTGCAGGACTGTTTAAGTTCCAGGAAAGATCGCGAAAGCAGTTTCCACTACAGTGGGGGCACTGTGAAGCTCGTGCATCCATGTTTATGTGGGGGAAAGACCTGATAAAGCCGTTTTAACCACAGTGGAGCACTGTGAAGCACGTGCAGGCTTGTTTAATAAGTGCCAAGAAAGATCTAGAAAGCAGTTTTAACCACTGTGGAGGCCCTGTGAAGCTCGTGCAAGCCTGTTGAGTCCGGGAAAGACTTGATCAAGCCGATTTAACTGCCGAGGAGGTGTTGTGAAGCACGTGCACCCCTGTTTAAGTGCCAGGAAATCTAGAGAAAGCAGTTTTCAACCCTGTGAGGCTCGTGCAAGCCTGTTTATGTGCGGGAAAGTTGTGTTAAGGCCGTTTTAACCGTTCAGGAGGTGTTGTTAAGCACGTGCAAGCATGTTTAAGTGCCAGGAAAGATCGAGAATGAAGTTTCCACCACTGTGGAAGTCCTTCGAAGCTCGTCCAAGCCTGTTTAAGAAACAGGAAAGATCTAGAAAGCAGTTTTCACCACTGTGAAGGTCCTGTACTGCTCGTGCAATCCTGTTTATGTGCGTGAAAGGTCTGACAAAGTGGTTTTAACCTCCCGAGAGGTCCTGTTAAGGTAGTGCAAGCCAGTTTAAGAGCCAAGAAAGATCTAGAAGGCAGTTTTAACCACTGCGGAGGCCCTATGAAGCTCGTGCAAGCCTGTTCAGCGCGGGAAAGACCTGATCAAGCCGTTTTAACTGCCGAGGAGGTGCTGTGAAGCAAGTGTAGCCCAGTTTAAGTGCCAGGAAATCTAGAGAAAGTACTTTTCACCACTGTGGAGGTCTTGTGAGGCTCTTACTAGCCTGTTTAAATGCGGGAAGGTTCTGAAAATCCGGTTTTAACCGCCGAGGATGTGCTATGCAGCACGTGCAGTCATGTTTATGTGCCAGGAAAGGTCGAGAAAGCAGTTTTCACTACTGTGGAAGCACTGTGGAGCTCGTACAACCCTGTTTATGTGGGGGAAAGACATGATAAAGCCCTTTTAACCGCCGCTTTGGTGCTGTGAAGCACGTGCAGGACTGTTTAAGTACCTGGAAAGATCGCGAAAGCAGTTTTCACTACAGTGGAGACACTGTGAAGCTCGTGCATCCATGTTTATGTGGGGGGAAGACCTGAAAAAGCCGTTTTAACCGCCGAGGAGATGATGTGAATCACGTGCAGGACGGTTTAAGTGCAAGGAAAGATCTAGAAAGCAGTTTTCACCACTGTGGAAGTCCTGTGAAGCTCGTCCAAGCCGGTTTAAATGCGGGAAAGGTCTGAGAAAACCGTTTTTCACCACCGAGGAAGTGCTATGAAGCACGTGCAGCCCTGTTTTAAGTGCCAGGAAATCTAGAGAAAGAAGTTTTAACCACTGTGGAAGTCCTGTGAAGCTCGTGTAACCCTGGTTATGTGCGGGAAAGACATCATAAAGCCGGTTTAACCGCCTAGGAGAAGCTGCGAAGCATGTGCCGGACTGTTTAAGTGTCAGGAAAGATATAGAAAGCAGTTTTCACCACTGTGGAAGTTCTGTGAATCTCGTGCAAACCTGTTTAAATGCAGGAAAGGTCTGATAAACCGGTTTTCACCGCCGAGAAAGTGCTATGAAACACGTGCAGGCATGTGTATGTGCCAGAAAGGATCGAGAAAGCGGTTTTCACTACTGTGGAGGCATTGAGAAGCTCGTGCAACCATGTTTATGTGGGGGAAAGACCTGATAAAGCCGTTTTAACCGCCGAGTGGGTGCTGTGAAGCATGTGCAGGCATGTTTAAGTGCCAGGAAAGATCTAGAAAGCAGTTTTAACCACTGTGGAGGCCCTGTGAAGCTCTTGCAAGCATGTTGATGTGCGGGAAAGACCTGAGCAAGGCGTCTTAACTGCCTAGGAGGTGCTGTGAAGCACGTGCAGCCCTGTTTAAGTGCCAATAAATCTAGAGAAAGCAGTTTTCACCACTAAGGAGGTCCTGTGAAGCTCGTGTGACCCTGGTTATGTCGTGGAAAGATCTGATAAAGCCCTTTCAACCGCCGATTAGGTGCTGTGAAGCACGTGCAGGCCTGTGTAAGTGCCAGGAAAGATCTAGAAAGCAGTTTTAACCACCGTGGAGGGCCTGAGAAACTCGTGGAAGTCTGTTTGATATGCAGGAAAGACCTGACAAAGCCGTTTCAACCACAATAGAGGTCCTGTGAAGCTCCTGCAAGTTTCTTTAAGTGTCAGGAAAAATCCAGAAAGCAGTTTTCACCCCTGTGGAAGTCCTGTGAAGCTCGTGCAAGCCTGTTTAAATGCGGGAAAGGTCTGAAGAACCGGTTTTAACCGCAGAGGAAGTGTTATGAAGCACGTGCAGGACAGTTGTTAAAACTGTTTTCTAGATCTTTCCTGGCACTTAAACATGCCTGCACGTGCTTCACATCACCTACTCGGCGGTTAAAACGGCTTTATCAGGTCTTTACCGCTCACAAACAGGGTTTCACGAGCTTAACAGGACCTCCACAGTTGTGAAAACTGCTTTCTCGATCTTTCCTGGCACTTAAACATGCCTGCACGTTCTGCATAGCACATTCTCGGCGGTTAAAACCCGTTTTTCAGACCTTCCGCATCTAAACAGGATAGCACGAGCCTCACAAGACTTCCACAGTGGTGAAAACTGCTTTCTCTAGATTTCCTGGCACTTAAACTGGGCTACACGTGCTTCATAGCACCTGTACGGCGCTTAAAACAGCCTTTTCAGACCTTTTCCGCATTTAAACAGGCTTGCGCGAGCATCACAGGACTTCCACTGTGGTGAAAACTGCCCTCTACATCTTTCCTGAGACATAAAGAGGCTTACAGGAGCTTCACAGGACCTTTACTGTGGTATAAATGGCTTTGTCAGGTATTTCCCGTACATCAACAGGCTTGCACAAGCTTCATAGGACTTTCACAGTGGTGAAAACTGCTTTCTCGATCTTTCGTCGCACTTAAACAGGCCTGCACGTGCTTCATAGCACCGGCATGGCAGTCAAAACAGCCTTTTAATACATTTCCCGCATTTAAACAGGTGTGCACGAGCCTCACAGGAGCTCTTGGGAAATTAAAACCGCATTGTCAAACTTTTCGCGCACATAAACAGGATCACACGAACTTCACGGGACCTCCACAGTTGTGGAAATTGCTTTCTCTAGATTTCCTGGCACTTAAACAGGGCTGCACGTGCTTCACTGCATCTCCTTGGAAGTTAAACGGCTTGATCAGGTATTCCCGCATTTAAACAGGCTTGCAAGAGCCTCACAGGACCTCCACAGTGCTGAAAACTGCCCTCTAGATCTTTTCTGAGACTTAAAGAGGCTTGCAGTAGCTTCACAGGGCCTCAACTGTGGTTAATACTGCTTTCTAGATCTTTCCTGATACTTAACAGCACTTTCTCGGCGGTTGAAACGGCTTTATCAGGCCATTCACGCGCATAAACAGGGCTACACGAGCTTCACAGGACCTCCACAGTGGTTAAAACTGCTTTCTCTAGGTTTCCTGGCACATAAACAGGCCTGCACGAGTTTCACAGTACCTCATCAGCGGTTAAAACGGCTTTTCTAAGTCTTTCCCACACATAAACAAGCTTGCACGAGCTTCACAGGGCCTCCACAGTGGCTAAAACTACTTTCTAGATCTTCCTGGCACTTCAACAGGCCTGCACGTGCTTCACAGCACCTCCTCGGCGATTAAAACGGCTTTATCAGGTCTTTTCCGCACATAAACAGGCTTCCACCAGCTTCACAGGGCCTCAATAGTGGTTAAAACTGCTTTCTAGATCTTTCCTGGCACTTAAACAGGCCTACCACTGTGGAGGGCCTGTAATGCTCGTGCAAGCCTGTTTATGTGCGTGAAAGATCTGACAAAGTGGTTTTAACCTCCCGAGTAGGTGCTGTGAAGCACGTGCAGGCATGTTTAAGTTCCAGGAAAGGTCTAGAAAGCAGTTTTTATCCACCGTGGAGGTCCTGTGAAGCTCGTGCAAACCTGTGTATGTGCGGGAAAGACCTGATCAAGCCGTTTAACTTCCGAGGAAGTGCAGTGAAGCACGTGCAGCCTTGTTTAAGTGCCAGGAAATCTAGAGAAAGCAGTTTTCACCACTCTAGAGGTCCTGTGAAGCTCGTGTGACCCTGTTTATGTGCGTGAAAAGTCTGACAATGCGGTTTTAATTTCCCGAGAGGTCCTGTGAGGCTAGTGCACAGCTGTTTAAATACGGCAAATGTCTGCAAAGGCTGTTTTGACTGCCGTGCCGGTGCTATGAAGCACTTGCAGGCCTGTTTAAGTGCGAGGAAAGATCGAGAGAGCAGTTTTCACCACTGTGAAACTACTGTGATGCTCGCTCAAGCCTGTGTATGTGCGTAAAAGACCTGATAAAGCCGTTTTAACCTACGAGGATTTGCTGCGAAGCACGTCCAAGGCTGTTTAAGTGCCCTGGAAAATCGACAGTGAAGTTTTCACCACTGTGGATGTCCTATGAAGCTCTTGCAAGCGTGCGGGAAAGACTTAGAAAAGTCGTTTTATCCGCCGATGAGATACTGTGAAGCTCGTGCAGGCCTGTTAATCTGCCAGGAAATCTAGAGAAAGCAGTTTCAACCACTCTGGAGGTCCTGTGAAGCTCGTGTAACCCTGTTTATGTGCGTGAATGACCTGATAAAGCCGTTTCAACCGCCGAGAAGGGGCTGTTAAGCACGTGCAGGCCTGTTTAAGTGCCAGGAAAGATCTAGAAAGCAGTATTAACCACTGTGGAAGTCCTGTGAAGCTCGTCCAGGCGGGTTTAAATGCGGGAAAGGTCTGAAAAACAGGTATTAACCACCGAGGCAGTTCTGTGAAGAGCGTGCAGCCCTGTTTCAGTGCCAGGAAATCTAGAGAAAGCAGTTTCCACCACTGTGGAATTCCTGTGAAGCTCGCCTAACCCAGTTTATAAGCGGGAAAGACATGATAAAGCCGTTTTAACCGCCGAGGAGGAGCTGTGAAACACGTGCACGACTGTTTAAGTGCCAGGAAAGATCGAGAAAGTAGTTTTCACTACTGTCGAAGCACTGCGAAGTTCGTGCAACCCTGTTTATATGCGGTAAAACCTGATAAAGCAGTTTTAACCTCCGAGAAGGTGCTGTGAAGCACGTGCAGTCCTGTCTAAGTGACAAGAAACATCTAGAAAGCAGTTTTAACCACTGTGGTGGCACTGTGAAGCTCGTGCAATCCTGTTTATGTGCGGTAAACACCTCATCAATCCGTTTTAACTGCCGAGGAGGTGCTGTGAAGCACGTGTAGCCCAGTTTAAGTGCCAGGAAATCTAGAGAAAGTGGTTTTCGCCACTGTGGAGGTCTTGTGAGGCTCGTGCTAGCCTGTTTAAATGCGGGAAAGGTCAGAAAAACCGGTTTTAACCGCCGAGTAAGTGCTATGCAGCACATGCAGGCATGTTTAAGTGCCAGGAAAGATCGAGAAAGCAGTTTTCACTACTGTGGAAGCACTATGGAACTCGTGCAACCCTGTTTATATGTGGAAAAGACCGGGCAAAGCCGTTTTAACCCCCCGAATGGGTGCTGTAAAACATGCGCAGGCATGCTTAAGTGTCAGGAAAGATTGACAAAGCAGTTTTCACCACTGTGTAAGTCCGGTGAAGCTCGTGTAGCCCTGTTTATGTGCCGGAAAGACCAGATAAAGCCGTTTTAACCGCCGTTGCGGTGCTGTGAAGCACGTGCAGGCCTGTTTAAGTGAGACGAAAGATCTAGAAAGCAGTTTTAACCACTGTGGAAGCCCTGTGAAGCTCTTGCAAGCCTGTTGATGTGCGGGAAATGCCTGATTAAGCCGTTTTAACCCCCGAATAGGTGCGCTGAAGCACGTGCAGGACTGTTTAAGTGTCAGGAAAGATCTAGAAAGCAGTTTTCACCACTGTGGAAGTCCTGTGAAGCTCCTCCAAGCCGGTTTAAATGCGAGAAAGGTCTGAAAAACCGGTTTTAACCCCCGAGGGAGAGCTATGAAGCACGTGCAGCCCTGTTTAAGTGCCAGGAAATCTAGAGAAAGCAGTTTTCACCACTGTGGAGGTCCTCTAATACTCGTGCAAGCCTGTTTATGTGCGTGAAAGATCTGACAAAGTGGTTTTAAACTCCCGAGAGATCCTGTGAAGCTCGTGCAGGCCAGTTTAAGTGTCAGGAAAGATCTAGGAAGCAGTTTTCATCACTGTGGAAGTCCTGTGACGCTCGTGCGAGCCTGTGTATGTGCGGAAAAGACCTGATCAAGCCGTTTCAACTGCTGAGGAGGTGCTGGGAAGCACGTGCAGCCCAGTTTAAGTGTCAGGAAATCTAGAGAAAGCAGTTTTCACCACTGTGGAGGTCTTGTGAGGCTCGTGCAAGCCTGTTTTTTAAAACCGTTTTTAACCGCTGAGGAAGTGCTATGCAGTACGTGCAGGCATGTTTAAGTGCCAGGAAAGGTCGAGAAAGCAGTTTTCACCACTGTGGAGGTCCTGTTAAGCTCGTGTAACCCTGTTTATGTTCCGGAAAGATCTAGAAAGCAGTTTTAACCACTGTGGAGGCCCTGTGATGCTCGTGCAAGCCTGTTTAAATGCGGGAAATGATAAAGCCATTTTAAACCCCCGAATGGGTGCTGTGAAGCTCGTGCAGGCATGTTTAAGTGCCAGGAAATATCGACAAAGCAGTATTCACCACTGTGGTGTTCCTGTTAAGTTCGTGTAACCCTGTTTATGTGCCAGAAAGACCTGATAAAGCCGTTTTAACAGCCGTGGAAGTGCTGTTAACCACGTGCAAGCATGTTTAAGTGCCGAAAAAGCAGTTTTATCCAACGTTGAGGTCCTGTGAAGCTCGTGCAAGCCTGTTTATGTGCGGGAAAGACCTGAGCAAGGCGTTTTAACTGCCGAGGAGATGCTGTGAAGCACGTGCAGTCCTGTTTAAGTGCCGAGAAATCTAGAGAAAGCAGTTTTCACCACTGTGGAAGTCCTGTGAAGCTCGTGCAAGCCTGAGTATGGCGGAAAAGACCTGATGAAGCGATTTTAGCCTTCCGAGTAGGTGCTGTGAAGCACGTGCAAGTATGTTTAAGTTCCAAGAAAGATCTATAAAGCAGTTTATGTCCACCGTGGAGGTCCTGTCAAGCTCGTACAAGCCTGTTTAAATGCGGGAAAGGTCTGACAAACCGATTTTTACCGCCGAGGAAGTGCTATATAGCTCGTGCAGGCATGTTCAAGTGCCAGGAAAGATCGAGAAAGCAGTTTTCACTACTGTGGAAGCACTGTGGAACTCGTGCAACCCTGTTTAAGTGCGGGAAAGACCTGATAAAGCCCTTTTAACACCCGAATAGGTGCTGTGAAGCACGTCCAGGCATGTTTAAGTGCCAGAAAAGATCGAGAAAGCAGTTTTCACTACTGTGGAAGCACTGTGGAACTAGTGCAACCCAGTTTATGAGCGGGAAATACATGATAAAGCCGTTTTAACCGCCGAGGAGCAGATGTGATACACGTGCAAGACTGTTTAAGGGCCAGGAAAGATCTAGAAATCAGTTTTCACCACTGTGGAAGTCCTGTGAAGCTCGTCCAAGCCGATTTCATTGCGGGAAATGTCTGAAAAACCGGTTTTAACCACCGAGGAAGTGCTATGAAGCACGTGCAGCACTGTTTAAGTGCCAGGAAATCTAGAGAAAGCAGTTTTCACCACTGTGGAAGTCCTGTGAAGCTCGTGTAACCCAGTTTATGTGCGGGAAAGACATGATAATGCAGTTTTAACAGCCGTAGAGGAGCTGTGAAGCACGTGCAAGACTGTTTAAGTGCCAGGAAAGATCGAGAAAGCAGTTGTCACTAATGTGGAAGCACTGTGAAGTTCGTGCAAGCCTGTTTATGTGCGGGAAAGACCAGAGCAAGGCGTTTTAACTGCCGAGGAGGTGCTGTGAAGCACGTGCAGCCCTGTTTAAGTGGCAAGAAATCTAGGGAAAGCAGTTTTCACCACTGTAGAGGTCCTGTGAAGCTCGTGTGAACCTGTTTATGTGCGTTAAAGGTCTCACAATGCGGTTTTAATTTCCCGAGAGGTCCTTTGCGTCTCGTGTAAATCTGTTTAAATGCGGAAAAGGGCCGTTTTGACGGCCGTGCAGGTGCTATGACGCACGTGCAAGCCTGTTTCAGTGCGAGGAAAGATCGAGAAAGCAGTTTTCGTCACTGTGAAAGTCCTGTGAAACTTGTACAAGCCTGTTGATGTGCGGGAAAGACGTGACAAAGCCGTTTCAACCACAGGAGAGGTCCTGTGAAGCTCCTGCAACACTCTTTAGGTCACAGGAAAGATGTAGAGGGCAGTTTTCACCACTGTGGAGGTCCTGTGATGCTCGTGCAAGCCTGTTTAAATGCGGGAAAGACCTGATAAAGCCATTTTAAATCCCCGAATAGGTGCTGTGAAGCACGTGCAGGCATGTTTAAGTGCCAGGAAATATCGACAAGGCAGTTTTCACCACTGTGGTGTTCCTGTTAAGTTCGTGTAAACCTGTTTATGTGCCAGAAAGACCTGATAAAGCCGTTTTAACAGCCGTGGAAGTGCTGTTAACCACGTGCAAGCATGTTTAAGTGCCAGAAAAGCAGTTTTATCCAACGTTGAGGTCCTGTGAAGCTCGTGCAAGCCTGTTTATGTGCGGGAAAGACCTGAGCAAGGCGTTTTAACTACCGAGGAGATGCTGTGAAGCACGTGCAGTCCTGTTTAAGTGCCAAGAAATCTAGAGAAAGCAGTTTTCACCACTGTGGAAGTCCTGTAAAGCTCGTGCAAGCCTGTTTAAATGCGGGAAAGGACTGATAAAGCCGTTTTCACCGCCGAAGAAGTGCTATGAAGTACATGCAGGCATGTTTATGTGCCAGGAAAGATCTAGAAATCAGTTTTCACCACTGTGGAGGTCCTGTGAGGCTCGTGCAAGCCTGTTTAAATGCGGGAAAGGCCTGATAAAGCCGTTTTCACCGCCAAGGAGTAGCTGTGAAGCAAGTGCAGGACTGTTTAAGTGCCAGGAAAGATCTAGAAAGCAGTTCACCACTGTGGAAGTCCTATGAAGCTCGTGCAAGCCTGTTTAAATGCGGGAAAAGTCTGTTTTAACCAGCGAGGAAGTGCTATGAAGCATGTGCAGGCCTGTTTAAGTGCCAGGAAAGATCTAGAAAGCAATTTTAACCACTGTGGAGGCCCTGTGAAGCTAGTGCAAGCCTGTTGATGTGCGGGAATTGCCTGATAAAGCCGTTTTAACCCCCGAATAGCTGCTCTTAAGCACCTGCAGGACGTGTCAGGAAAGATCTACAAAGCAGCTTTCACCACTGTAGAAGTCCTGTGAAGCTCGTGTAACCCAGTTTATGTGCGGGAAAGACATGATAAAGCCGTTTTAACCGCCGAGGAGCAGCTGTGATGCACGTGCAAGACTGTTTAAGGGCCAGGAAAGATCGAGAAAGCAGTTGTCACTAATGTGGAAGCATTGTGAAGTTCGTGCAAGCCTGTTTATGTGCGGGAAAGACCTGAGCAAGGCGTTTTATCTGTCGAGGAGGTGATGTGAAGCACGCGCAGCCCTCTTTAAGTGGCAAAAAATCTAGGGAAAGCAGTTTTCACCACAGTGGAGGTCCTGTGAAGCTCGTGTGACCCTGTTTATGTGCGTGAAAGGTCTCACAATGCGGTTTTAATTTCCCAAGAGGTCCTTTGATGCTCGTGCAAACCTGTTTAAATGCGGGAAAAGGCTGTTTTGACGGCCGTGCAGTTGCTATGAAGCACGTGCAAGCCTGTTTCAGTGCGAGGAAAGATCGAGAAAGCAGTTTTCGTCACTGTGAAAGTCCTGTGAAGCTGGTGCAAGCCTGGGTATGTGCGGAAAAGACCTGGCAAAGCCGTTTTAACCGCCGAAGAAGTGCTGTGAAGCACTTGCAGGCCTGTTTAAGTGCGAGTAAAGATCGAGAAAGTAGTTTTCACCACTGTGGGGGTCATGTAATGCCCGTGCAAGCCTGTTTATGTGCGTGAAAGATCTGATAAAGTGGTTTTAACCTCCCGAGAGGTCCTGTGAAGGACTGCACGTGCTTCACAGCATCTCCTCATAAAGCTGTTTTAACCGCCGTGGAGTTGCTGTGAAGCACGTGCTTGCCTGCTTAAGGCCAGAAAAGATCTAGAAAGCAGTTTTAACCACTGTATAGGCCCTGTGAAGCTTGTGCAAGCCTGTTGATGTGCGGGAAAGACGTGACAAAGCCGTTTCAACCACAGGAGAGATGCTGTGAAGCTCCTGCAGGACTCCTTATGTCACAGGAAAGATGTAGAGGACAGTTTTCACCACTGTGGAGGTCCTGTGATGCTCGTGGAAGCCTGTTTAAATGCGGGAAAGACCTGATAAAGCCATTTTAAACCCCCGAATGGGTGCTGTGAAGCACGTGCAGGCATGTTTAAGTGCCAGGAAATATCGACAAAGCAGTATTCACCACTGTGGTGTTCCTGTTAAGTTCGTGTAACCCTGTTTATGTGCCAGAAAGACCTGATAAAGCCGTTTTAACAGCCGTGGAAGTGCTGTTAACCACGTGCAAGCATGTTTAAGTGCCGGAAAAGCAGTTTTATCCAACGTTGAGGTCCTGTGAAGCTCGTGCAAGCCTGTTTATGTGCGGGAAAGACCTGAGCAAGGCGTTTTAACTGCCGAGGAGATGCTGTGAAGCACGTGCAGTCCTGTTTAAGTGCCGAGAAATCTAGAGAAAGCAGTTTTCACCACTGTGGAAGTCCTGTGAAGCTCGTGCAAGCCTGTGTATGTGCGGAAAAGACCTGATGAAGCGATTTTAACCCACCGAGTAGGTGCTGTGAAGCACGTGCAAGTATGTTTAAGTTCCAGGAAAGATCTATAAAGCAGTTTATGTCCACCGTGGAGGTCCTGTCAAGCTCGTACAAGCCTGTTTAAATGCGGGAAAGGTCTGACAAACCGATTTTTACCGCCGAGGAAGTGCTATATAGCTCGTGCAGGCATGTTCAAGTGCCAGGAAAGATCGAGAAAGCAGATTTCACTACTGTGGAAGCACTGTGGAACTCGTGCAACCCTGTTTAAGTGCGGGAAAGACCTGATAAAGCCCTTTTAACACCCGAATAGGTGCTGTGAAGCTCGTCCAGGCATGTTTAAGTGCCAGGAAAGATCGAGAAAGCAGTTTTCACTACTGTGGAAGCACTGTGTAACTAGTGCAACCCAGTTTATGTGCCGGAAAGACCTGATGAAGCTGTTTTAACCGCCGTGGAGTTGCTTTGAAGCACGTGCAGGCCTGTTTAAGTGCCAGGAAAGATCTAGAAAGCAGTTTTATCCACTGTTGAGGCCCTGTGAAACTTGTGCAAGCCTGTTGATGTGCGGGAAAGACCTGACAAAGCCGTTTCAACTGCAGTAGAGGTCCTGTGAAGCTCCTGCAAGACACTTCATGTCTCAGGAAAGATGTGGAGGGCCATTGTGGAGGCCCTGTTAAGCTCGTGTACCCCTGTTTATGTGCCGGTAAGACCTGCTAAAGCCGTTTTATCCGCCGTAGAGGTCCTGTTAACAGCGGTCAAGCATGTTTAAGTGCCAGAAACGCAGTTTTATCCAACGTGGAAGTCCTGTGAAGCTCGTGCAATCCTGTTTATGTGCGGGAATGACCTGAGCAAGGAGTTTTAACTGCAGAGGAGATGCTGTAAAGCATGTGCAGTCCTGTTTAAGTGCCAGGAAAGATCGAGAAAGCAGTTTTCACTACTGTGGAAGCGCTGTGGAACTCGTACAACCCTGTTTATGTGCGGGAAAAATCTGATAACGCAGTTTTAACCCCCGAATAGGTGATGTGAAGCACGTGCAGGCATGTTCAAGTGCCAGGAAAGATCGAGAAAGCAGTTTTCTCTACAGTGGAGGCACTGTGACACTCGTGCAACCATGTTTATGTGTCTGATAAAGCCGTTTTAACCGCCGAGGAGATGCTGTGAAGCACGTGCAGGACTGCTTCAGTGTCAGGAAAGATCTAAAAAGCAGTTTTCACCACTGTGGAAGTCCTGTGAAGCTCTTCCAAGCCTGGTTTAAATGCGGGAAATGTCTGAAAAACGGGTTTTAACCACCGAGGAAGTGCTATGAAGCACGTGCAGCCCTGTTTAAGTGTCAGGAAATTTAGAGAAAGCCACTGTGGAAGTCCTGTGGAGCTCGTGTAACCCAGTTTATGTGCAGGAAAGACATGATAAAGCAGTTTTAACCGCCGTGGAGGAGCTGCGAAGCACGTGCAAGACTGTTTAAGTGCCAGGAAAGATCGATAAAGCTGTTGTCACTAATGTGGAAGCACTGTGAAGTTCGTGCAAGCCTGTTTATGTGCGGTAAAGACCAGATCAAGCCGTTTTAACAGCCGAGGATGTGCTGTGAATCACGTGTAGACCAGTTTAAGTGACAGAAAATATAGAGAAAGCAGTTTTCACCACTATGGAGGTCTTGTGAGGCTCGTGCTAGCCCGTTTGAGTGCGGGAAAGGCCTGATAAAGCCGTTTTCACCGCCGAGAAAGTGCTATGAAGGACATCCAGGCATGTTTATGTGCCAGGAAAGATCGACAAAGCAGTTTTCACCACTGTGAAGGTCCTGTGAAGCTCGTGTAACCTTGTTTATAAGACAGAAAGACCTCTTAAAGCCGTTTTAACCGCCGTGGAGTTGCTGTGAAGCACGTGCAGGCCTGTGTAAGTGACAGAAAAGATCTAGAAAGCAGTTTTCACCACTGTGGAGGTCCTGTGAGGCTCGTGCAAGTCTGTTTAAATGCGGGAAAGGCCTGATAAAGCCGTTTTCACCGCCGAGGAGGAGCTGTGAAGCACGTGCAGGACTGTTTAAGTGCCAGGAAAGATCTAGAAAGCAGTTTTCACCACTGTGGAAGTCCTATGAAGCTCGTGCAAGCCTGTTTAAATGCGGGAAAAGTCTGTTTTAACCAGCGAGGAAGTGCTATGAAGCATGTGCAGGCCTGTTTAAGTGCCAGGAAAGATCTAGAAAGCAGTTTTAATCACTGTGGAGGCCCTGTGAAGCTCTTGCAAGCCTGTTGATGTGCGGGAAATGCCTGATAAAGCCGTTTTAACCCCCGAATAGCTGCTCTTAAGCACCTGCAGGACGTGTCAGGAAAGATCTAGAAAGCAGTTTCCACCACTGTGGAAGTCCTGTGAAGCTCGTGTAACCCAGTTTATGTGCGGAAAAGACATGATAAAGCCGTTTTAACCGCCGAGGAGCAGCTGTGATGCAAGTGCAAGACTGTTTAAGGGCCAGGAAAGATCTAGAAAGCAGTTGTCACCACTGTGGCAAGTCCTGTGAAGCTCGTCCAAGCCTGTTTAAATGCTGGAAATGTCTAAACAACCGGTTTTAACCACCGAGGAAGTGCTATGAAGCACGTGCAGCCCTGTTTAAGTGCAAGGAAATCTAGAGAAAGCAGTTTTCACCACTGTGGATGTCCTATGAAGCTCGTGCAAGCTTGTTTATGTGCGGGAAAGACCTGGAAGGGCTGTTTTACACGCCGAGGAGGTTCTGTGAAGCACGTGCAGGCCCGTTAATGTGCCAGGAAATCTAGAGAAAGCAGTTTTAACCACTGTGGAGGTGCTGTGAAGCTGATGTAACCCAGCTTATGTGCGGGAAAGACATGATAAAGTCGTTTCAACCACAGTATAGGTCCTGTGAAGCTCCTGCAAGCATCTTTAGGCCTCAGGACAGATGTATAGAGGGCAGTTTTCACCACTGTGAAAGTCATGTGAAGCTTGTGTAACCCAGTTTATGTGCGGGATAGACATGATAAAGCAGTTTTAACCGCCGAGGAGGAGCTGTGAAGGACGTGCAAGACTGTTTAAGTGCCAGGAAAGATTGAGAAAGCAGTTTTCACTACTATGGAGGTCTTGTTAGGCTCGTACTAGCCTGTTTAAAAGGGGGTAATGGTCTGAAAAACCGTGTTTGAACCGCCGAGGAAGTGCTATGCAGCACGTGCAGGCGTGTTTAAGTGACAGGGAAGATCTGTGGAAGCACTGTGGAGCTCGTGAAACCCTGTTTATGTGCGAGAAAGACCTGATAAATCCGTTTTAACCCCCGAATAGGTGCTTTGAAGAACGTGCAGGCATGTTTAAGTGCGAGGAAAGATCGACAAAGAAGTTTTCTCCACTGTGGAGGTCCTGTGAAGCTCGTGTAACCCGGTTTATGTGCCGGAAAGACCTGATAAAGCCGTTTTAACCGCCGTGGAGTTCCTAGGAAGCACGTGCAGGCATGTTTAAGTACCTGGAAATCTAGAGAAAGCAGTTTTCACCACTGTGGAAGTCCTGTGAAGCTCGTGCAACCTGTCTAAATGCTGGAAAAGTCTGTTTTCACCGCCGAGGAGGTGCTATGGAGCACGTGCAAGCCAGTTTAAATGCGGGAAAGACCTGATCAAGCCGTTAAACTTCCGAGGAGGTGCAGTGATGCACGTGCTGCCCTGTTTAAGAGCCAGGAAATCTAGAGAAAGCTGTTTTCACCACTGTGGAGGTCCTGTGAAGCTCGCGTGACCCTGTTTATGTGCGTGCAAAGTCTGACAATGCGGTTTTAATTTACCGAGAGGTCCTGTGATGCTCGTGCACACCTGTTGAAATGCGGGAAATGTCTGAAAAGGCTGTTTTGACTGCCGTGCCGGTGCTATGAAGCACGTGTAGGCCTGTTTAGGTGTGAGGGAAATCGAGAAAGAAGTTTTCACCACTGAGGATGTCCTATGAAGCTCGTGCAAGCTCATTTATGTGCGGGAAAAACCTGGCAAAGCCGTTTTAACCGCCGAGGGGTCTATGAAGCACGTGCAGGCCCGTTAATGTGCCAGGAAATCTAGAGAAAGCAGTTTTAACCACTGTGGAGGTGCTGTGAAGCTCGTGTAACCCTGTTTATGTGCGAGAAAGTCCCTGTTTATGTTCAGGAAAGACCTGATAAAGCCGTTTCAACCGCCGAGGAGGTGCTGTGAAGCACGTGGAAGACTGTTTAAGTGCCAGGAAAGACCGAGAAAGCAGTTTTCTCAACTGTGTAAGCAACGCTGTTTCGCCGTTTTAACTGCCGAGGAGGTGTTGTGAAGCCCGTATAGTCCAGTTTAAGTGCCAGGAAATCTAAAGAAAGCCGTTTTCACCACTGTGGAGGTCTTGTGAGGTTCGTGCTAGCATGTATAAATGCGGGAAAGGTCTGAAAATCCGGAGTTAACAGCCGATGAAGTGCTATGCAGCACTTGCAGGCATGTTTAAGTGCCAGGAAAAATCGAGAAAACAGTTTTCACTACCGTGGAAGCACTGTGGAGCTCCTGCAACCATGTTTATTTGCGGGAAAGACCTGATAAAGCCGTTTTAACTGCCGATGAGGAGCTGAGAAGCACGTGCAGGAATGTTTAAGTGCTAGGAATGATCTAGAAAGCAGTTTTAACCACTGTTGAGGCCCTGTGAAGCTTGTGCAAGCCTGTTGGTGTGCGGGAAAGACCTGACAAAGCAGTTTCATCACTGTGGAAGTCCTGTGATGCTCGTTCAAGGCTGTTTAAATGCGGAAAGGTCTGAAAAGGCTGTTTTAACCGCCGTGCAAGTGCTATGAAGTACGTGCAACTCTGTTTAAGTGCGAGGAAAGATCTAGAAAGCAGTTTTCACCACTGTGGAGGTCCTGTGAAGCACATGTAACCCAGTTTATGTGCGGGAAAGACCTGACAAAGCCGTTTCAACCACGGTATAGGTCCTGTGAAGCTCCTGCAAGCCTCTTTAAGACTCAGTAAGGATCTAGAGGGCAGTTTTCACCACTGTGAAGGTCCTGTAAGGCTCGTGCAAACCTGTTTACATGCGGGAGAAGCCTGATAAAGCCGTTTTAACCGCCAAGGAAGTGCTGTGAAGCAGGTGCAGGCCTGTTTAAGTGCCAGGAAAGATCTAGAAAGTAGTTTAAAACACTGTGGAAGCCCTATGAAGCTCTTTAAAGCCTGTTGATGTGCGGAAAATGCCTGATAAAGCCGTTTTAACCCCCGAATAAGTGCTCTGAAACACGTGCAAGACTGTTTAAGTGTCAGGAAATATCTCGAAAGCAGTTTTTCACCACTGTGGAAGTCCTGTGAAGCTCGTCCAAGCCAGTTTAAATGCGAGAAAGATCTGAAAAACCGGTTTTAACCACCAACGAAGTGCTATAAAGCACGTGCAGTACAGTTTAAGTGCCAGGAAAGATCGAGAAAGCAGTTTTCACTACTGTGGAAGCACTGTAAAGCTCGTGCAATCCTGTTTAGCGGTTTTAACCGCCGTGGAGGTGCTGTGAAACACTTGCAGGAATATATAATGCCAAGAAAGATCTAGAAAGCAGTTTCAACCACTGTGGAGGACCTGTGAAGATCGTGCAAGCCTGTTGAAAGCGGGAAAGACCTGATCAAGCCGATTTAACTGCTGAGGAAGTGCTCTGAAACACGTGTAGCCCAGTTTCAGTGCCAGGAAATCTAGAGAAAGCTGTTTACGCCACTGTGGTGGCCCTTTGAAGCTCCTGCAAGCCTCTTTAAGTCTCAGGAAAGATGTAGAGGGCAGTTTTCACCTCTATGGAGGACCTATGATGCTCGTACAAGCCTGTTTAAATGCGGGAAAGGTCTGAAAAGGCTGTTTTAACCGCCGAGGAGGAGCTGTGAAGCACGAGCAGGACTGTTTAAGTGCCCGGAAAGATCTAGAATGTAGTTTTAACCACTGTGGAAGTCCTATGAAGCTCGTCCAAGCCGGTTTAAATGCGAGAAATAGCTGAAAAACCGGTTTTAACCACCGAGAAAGTACTATGAAGCACGTGTAGCCCTGTTTAAGTGCAAGGAAATCTAGAGAAAGCAGTTTTAACCACTGTTGAGGCCCTGTGAAGCTCGTGTAACCCAGTTTATGTGCGGGAAATGCCAGATAAAGCCGTTTTAACCGCCGAGGAGGAGTTGTGAAGCACGTACAGTACTGTTTAAGTGCCAGGTAAGATCGAGAAAGCAGTTTTCACTACTGTGGAAGCACTGTAAAACCTCGTGCAACCCTGTTTAGCCGTTTTAACCGCCGAGGATGTGCTGTGCAGCACTTGCAGGACTATTTAAATGTCAAGAAAGATCAAGAAAGCAGTTTCAACCACTGAGGAGGCCCTGTGAAGATCGTGCAAGCCTGTTGAGAGCGCGAAAGACCTAATCAAGCCGATTTAACTGCCGAAGAGGTGCTGTGAAACACGTGTAGCCCAGTTTTAGTGCCAAGAAATCTAGAGAAAGTGGTTTTCGCCACTGTGGTGGCCCTTTGAAGCTCCTGCAAGCCTCTTTAAGTCTCAGGAAAGATGTGGAGGGCATTTTTCCACCACTGTGGAGGTCCTGTGATGCTCGTACAAGCCTGTTTAAATGCGGGAATGGTCTGAAAAGGCTGTTTTAACCGCCGAGGAGGTGCTGTGAAGCACGTGCATGCCTGTTTAAGTGCCAGGAAAGATCATAAAAGCAGTTTTAACCACTGAGGAGGTCCTGTGAAGCTCATGTAATCCTGTTTATGTGCGGAAAGACCCGATAAAGCCGTTTTAACCGCCGATGAGGAGCTGAGAAGCACGTGCAGGAATGTTTAAGTGCTAGGAATGATCTAGAAAGCAGTTTTAACCACTGTTGAGGCCCTGTGAAGCTTGTGCAAGCCTGTTGGTGTGCGGGAAAGACCTGACAAAGCAGTTTCATCACTGTGGAAGTCCTGTGATGCTCGTTCAAGGCTGTTTAAATGCGGAAAGGTCTGAAAAGGCTGTTTTAACCGCCGTGCAAGTGCTATGAAGTACGTGCAAGTCTGTTTAAGTGCGAGAAAAGATCGAGAAAGCAGTTTTCACCACTGTGGAGGTCCTGTGAAGCACATGTAACCCTGTTTATGTGCGGGAAAGACCTGACAAAGCCGTTTCAACCATGGTAGAGGTCCTGTGAAGCTCCTGCAAGCCACTTTAAGTCTCAGCAAGGATCTAGAGGGCAGTTTTCACCACTGTGGATGTCCTGTGAGGCTCGTGCAAACCTGTTTACATGCGGGAGAGGCCTGATAAAGCCGTTTTAACCGCCGAGGACGAGCTGTGAAGCACGTGCAGGACTGTTTAAGTACCACGAAATCTATAGAAAGCACTTTTTACCACTGTGGAAGTGCTGTGAAACTCGTGCAAGGCTGTTTAAATGCTGGAAAAGTCTGTTTTAACCGCCGAGGAATTGCTATGAAGCACGTGTAGGCCTGTATAAGTGCCAGGAAAGATCTACAAAGTACTTTTAACCACTGTGGAGGCCCTGTGATGCTCTTGCAAGCCTGTTGATGTGTGGGAAATGCCTGATAAAGCCGTTTTATCCCCCGAATAGGTGCTCTGAAGCACGTGCAGGACTGTTTAAGTGTCAGGAAAGATCTCGAAAGCAGTTTTTCACCACTGTGGAAGTCCTGTGGAGCTCGTCCAAGACCGTTTAAATACGAGAAAGATCTGCAAAACCGGTTTTAGCCACCGATGAAGTGCTATGAAGCACGTGCAGCCCTGTTTAAGTGCAAGGAAATCTAGAGAAAGCAGTTTTAACCACTGTTGAGGCCCTGTGAAGCTCGTGTAACCCAGTTTATGTGCGGGAAATGCCAGATAAACCGCCGAGGAGGAGTTGTAAAGCACGTGCAGTACTGTTTAAGTGCCAGGAAAGATCGAGAAAGCAGTTTTCACTACTGTGGAAGCACTGTAAAGCTCGAGCGACCCTGTTTAGCCGTTTTAACCGCCGAGGAGTTGCTGTGAAGCACTTGCAGGAATATTTAAATGTCAAGAAAGATCTAGAAAGCAGTTTCAACCACTGTGGAGACCCTGTGAAGATCGTGCAAGCCTGTTGAGAGCGCGAAAGACCTGATCAAGCCGATTTAACTGCCAAAGAGGTGCTGTGAAACACGTGTAGCCCAGTTTTAGTGCCAGGAAATCTAGAGAAAGCTGTTTTCGCCTCTCTGGTGGCCCTTTGAAGCTCCTGCAAGCCTCTATAAGTCTCAGGAAAGATGTGGAGGTCATTTTTCACCACTGTGGAGGTCCTGTGATGCTCGTACAAGCCTGTTTAAATGCGGGAAAGGTCTGAAAACGCTGTTTTAACCGCCAAGGAGGTGCTGTGAAGCACGTGCAGGCCTGTTTAAATGCCAGGAAAGATCATAAAAGCAGTTTTAACCACTGTGGAGGTCCTGTGTAACCCTGTTTATGTGCGGGAAAGACCTGGTAAAGCCGTTTTAACCGCCGAGGAGGAGCTGTGAAGCACGTGCAGGTATGTTTAAGTGCTAGGAAAGATCTAGAAAGCAGTTTTAACCACTGGTGAGGCCCTTTGAAGCTTGTGCAAGCCTGTTGGTGTGCGTGAAAGACCTGACAAAGCAGTTTCAACCACAGTAGAGGTCCTGTGAAGCTCCTGCAAGCCTCTTTATGTCCCAGCAAAGATGTAGAGGGCAGTTTTCACCTCTGTGTAGGTCCTATAATGCTCTTGCAAGGCTGTTTAAATGTGAGAAAGGTCCGAAAAGGCTGTTTTAACCGCCGTGCAGATGCTATGAAGTACGTGCAGGCCTGTTTAAGTGCGAGGAAAGATCGAGAAAACAGTTTTCACCACTGTGGGGGCCCTGTGAAGCTTGTGCAAGCCTGTTTATGTGCGGTAAAGACCTGATAAAGCCGTTTTAACCGCGGAGGAGATTCTGTGAAACACCTACAAGCCTGTTTATGTGCCAGGAAATCTAGAGAGAGCAGTTTTAACCACTGTGGAGGTACTGTGAAGCTCGTGTAGCCCTGTTTATGTGCGGGAAAGACCTGATAAAGCCGTTTTAACCGCCGTGGAGGTGCTGTTAAGCACGTGCCGCCCTGTATAAGTGCCAGGAAAGCTATACCGTGGAGTTCCTCTCAAGCTCGTGCAGGCCTTTCTATGTATGTGCGGGAAAGACCAGATCAAGCTGTTTTAGCTGCCGAAGGGGTGCTGTGAAGCACGTGCAACCCTGCTTAAGTGCTAGGAAATCTAGAGAAATCAGTTTTCACCACTGTGGAAGTCCTGTGAAGCTCGCGTGTAACTGTTTATGTGCGGGAAAGACCTGATAAAGCCGTTTTCACCACCGTAAAGGCGCTGTTAAGCACGTGCAGCCCTGTATAAGTGCCAGGAAAGCCATACCGTGGAGTTCCTCTCAAGCTCGTGCAGGCCTATGTATGTGCGGGAAAGACCAGGTCAAGCTGTTTTAGCTGCCGAAGGGGTGCTGTGAAGCACGTGCAACCCTGCTTAAGTGCTAGGAAATCTAGAGAAATCAGTTTTCACCATTGTGGAAGTCCTGTGAAGCTCGCGTGTAACTGTTTATGTGCGGGAAAGACCTGATAAAGCCGTTTTCACCACCGTAAAGGCGCTGTTAAGAACGTGTACGCCTGTTTAAGTGCCAAGAAAGATCTAGAAAGCCGTTTCAACCACAGTAGAGGTCCTGTGGAGCTCCTGCAAGCCTCTTTAAGTATCAGGAAAGATCTAGAGGGCAGTTTTCACCACTGTGGATGTCCTATGAAGCTCGTGCAAGCTTGTTTATGTGCGAGAAAGACCTGAAAAAGCCGTTTTAACCGCCGAGGAGTTTCTGTGAAGCACGTGCAGGCCGGTTTAACTGCCAGGAAAGATCTAGAAAGCAGTTTTAACCACTGTGGAGGCCCTGTGAAGCTTGTGCAAGCCAGTTGATGTGCGGGAAAGACCTGACAAAGCCGCTTCAACCACAGTAGAGGTCCTGTGAAGCTTCTACAAGCCTCTTTAAGTGTCAGGAAAGATGTAGAGGGCAGTTTTCACCACTGTGGAAGTCCTGTGATACTCGCGCAAGCCTGTTTAAATGTGGGAAAGTCTGCAAAGACTGTTTTAACAGCCGTGCAGGTGCTATGAAGTCCGTGCAGGACTGTTTAAGTGCCAGGAAAGATGTACAAAGCAGTTTTCACCACTGTGGAAGCCCTGTGAAGCTCTTGCAAGCCTGTTGATGTGCGGGAAAGGCCTGATAAAGCCGTTTCAACCACCGAGGAGGGACTGTGAAGCACGTGCTGGACTGTTTAAGTACCAGGAAAGATCGTGAAAGTAGTTTTTACTACTGTGGTGGCACTGTGAAGCTCTTGCATCCCTGTTTATTTGGGGGAAAGACCTGATAAAGCCGTTGTAACCGCCGAGGAAGTGATGTGAAGCACGTGCAGTAAAGATCGAGAAAGGAGTTTTCACCACTGTGGCAGTCCTGTGAAGCTCGTCCAAGCCTGTTTAATAACCAGGAAAGAACTAGAAAGCAGTTTTCACCACTGTGGAGGTCCTGTAATGCTCGTGCAAGCCTGTTTATGTGCGTGAAAGGTCTAACAAAGTGGTTTTAATCTCCCGAGAGGTCCTATGAAGGTCATGCAAGCCAGTTTAAGAGTCAGGAAAGATCTAGAAAGCAGTTTTCATCACTGTGGAAGTCCTGTGAAGATCGTGCAAGCCTGTGTATGTGCGGAAAGGACCTGATGAAGCGGTTTTAACCCTCCGAGTAGGTGCTGTGAAGCACGTGCAGGCCTGTTTAAGTGCCAGGAAAGATCTAGAAAGCAGTTTTAACCACTGTGGAGGCCCTGTCACGCTTGTGCAAGCCTGTTGATGTGCGGGAAAGACCTGACAAAGCCGTTTCAACCACAATAGAGATCCTGTGAAACTCCTGCAAACCTCTTTAATTCTCAGGAAAGATCTAGAGGACAGTTTTCACCACTGTGGATGTCCTATGAAGCTCGTGCAAGCTTGTTTATGTGCGAGAAAAATCTTCAAAAGCCGTTTTCACTGCCGAGAAGGTTCTGTGAAGCACCGTACAGGACTGTTTAAGTGTCAGGAAAGATCTAGAAAGCAGTTTTAACAAAGACTGTTTTAACAGCTGTGCAGGTGCTATGAAGTCCGTGCAGGACTGTTTAAGTGCCAGGAAAGATGTACAAAGCAGTTTTCACCACTGTGGAAGTCCTGTGAAGCTCGTGTAACCCTGTTTATGTTCGGGAAAGACCTGATAAAGCCGTTTTAACCGCCGTGGAGGCCTGTTGATGTGCGGGATAGACCTGACAAAGCCGTTTCAACCACAGTAGAGGTCTTGTGAAGCTCCTGCAAGCCTCTTTAGGTCTCAGGAAAGATGTAGAGGACAGTTTGCACCACTGTGGAGGTCCTGTGATGCTCATGCAAGCCTGTTTAAATGCGGGGAAGGTCTGAAATGGCTGTTTGAACCGCCGTGCAGGTGATATGAAGTACGTGCAGGCATGTTTAAGTGCCAGGAAAGATCTAGATGGCAGTTTTAACCACTGTGGAGGCCCTGTGAAGCTCGTGCAAGCCTGTTTATTTGCGGGAAAGACCTGATAAAGCCGTTTTAACCGCCGAGGAGGTACTGTGAAAGACGTGCAGGCATTTTTAAGTGCCAGGAAAGATCTAGAAAGCCGTTTCAACCAAAGTAGAGGTCTTGTGAAGCTCCTGCAAGCCGCTTTAGGTCTCAAGAAAGATGTAGAGGGCAGTTTTCACCACCATGGAAGTCCTGTGATGCTCGTGCAAGCCGCTGTTTTAACCGCCGTGCAGGTGCTATGAAGTACGTGCAGGCATGTTTAAGTGCCAGGAAAGATCGAGAAAGCAGTTTTCACTACTGTGGAAGCACTTGCAAAAGCTTCACAGGGCTTCAACAATGGTTAAAGCTGCTTTCTAGATCATTCCTACTACTTAAAAGATTCTTACAGGACCTTCACAGGACCTCTACTGTGGTTGAAAAGGCTTTGTTAAGTCTTTCCAGCACACTGAGACGCTCGTGCAAACCTGTTTAAATGCGGGAAAGGTCTCAGAAGGCCTGATAAAGCCGTTTTAACAGCCGTGTAGGTGCTGTAAAGCACGTGCAGGCCGGTTTAAGTCTCAGAAAAGATGTAGAGGGCAGTTTTCACCACTGTGGAGGTCCTGTGATGCTCGTGCAAGCCTGTTTAAATGCGGGAAAGGTCTGAAAAGGCTGTTTTAACCGCCGTGCAGGTGTTATGAAGTACGTGCAGGCCTGTTTAAGTGCGAGGAAAGATCGAGAAAGCAGTTTTCACATCTGTGGAGGCCCTGTGAATCTTGTGCAAGCCTGTATATGTGCGGAAAAGACCTGATAAAGCCGTTCTAACCGCCAAGGGTATTCTGTAAAGCACCTACAGGTCTGTTTGCAGTTTTAATCACTGTGGAGGTCCTGTGAAGCTCGTGTAGCCCTGTTTATATGCGGGAAAGACCTGATAAAGCCGTTTTAACCGCCGTGGTGGTGCTGTTAAGCACGTGCATATTGTTTACGTGCCAGCAAAGATCTAGAAAACAGTTTTAACCACTGTGGACGTCCTGAGAAGTTCGTGTAACCCTGTTTATGTGCGGGAAAAACCTGATAAAGCCGTTTTAACCGCCGTGGAAGTGCTGTTAAACACGAGCAGCCCTGTTTAAGTGCCAGGAAAGATCTAGAAACCACCGTGGAGTTCCTCTGAACCTCGTGCAGGCCTATGTATGTGCGTGAAAGACCAGATCAAGCTGTTTTAGCTACCGAGGGGGTGCTGTGAAGCACGTGCAACCGTGCCTAAGTGCTAGGAAATCTAGAGAAATCAGTTTTCACCACTGTGGAAGTCCTGTGAAGCTCACGTGACCCTGTTTATGTGCAGGAAAGACCTGATAAAGTCGATTTCACCACCGTAGAGGCGCTGTTAAGCACGTGTAGACCCGTTTAAGTGCCAGGAAAGATCTAGAAAGCAGTTTTAAATCTAGAGAAAGCTGTTTTCACCACTGTGGAGGTCCTGTTAGGCGCGTGCAAGCCTGTTTAAATGCGGGAAATGTCTGATAAACCTGTTTTATCCGCCGAAGTAGTGCTATGAATCTCGTGCAGTAATGTTTAAGTGGTAGGAAATCTAGAGAAAGCAGTTTTCACTACTGTGGAAGCACTGTGCAACCCTGTTAAAGACCTGTTAAAGCAGTTTAAACTGCTGAGTAGGTCCCGTTTTAACCACTGTGAAAGTCCTGTGAAGCTCGTCCAAGCCTGTTTAAGTGCCAATAAAGATCGAGAAAGAATTTTCACCACTGTGGAAGTCCGGTGAAGCTCGTCCAAGCTCTTTTTAAAGAACCAGGAAAGAACTAGAAGACGATTTTCTCCACTAAGGAGATCCTGTGAAACTCGTCCAAACCTGTTTAAGAACCAGGAAGGAACTAGTCACCACTTCGGAACTCCTGTAATGCTCGTGCAAGTGAAAGGTCTGTCAACGTGGTTTTAACCACCCGAGAGGTCCTGTGAAGCTCGTGTAACCCAGTTTCAGTGTCAGGGAATATCTAGTAAGCTGCTTTCATCACTGTGCAAGTCCTTTGAAGCTAGTGCAAGTCTGTGAATTCCTGTTTAAGAATCAGTTTTTACCTCTGTGGAGGTGCTGTAATGCTCGTGCAAGCCTGTTTATGTGCGTGAATGGTCTGTCAAATCGGTGAAGCTCATGCAAACTAGTTTAAGTTGAGAAAAACATGTTATGAGTGCACTTGGAATTAAGTGGTAGACTATGGTATGCATAGTATGCTTTCATGTTTTGAAGTTAATTAGGTATTTAAAATCAAGCAATTACTCCCAAGCAGGTCATTAAATACTGTTTAGAAACCTGTTTAGAAACCTAAGAACTTTTTTGTTTTGCAATGGAAGGGCCAATTCTCCCCGGGCTTCATTGGAGAGCTACTACCAGAGCCCCCGTACAGTACTGAGCACTAGCACAACAGCCAAAGTGTCACACAAATTTCGAGTTTAATCGTGTAGCTGTAGTTCTTACTTGGTGTGTGGAACCACGCACGGTTGGACTGCTTCCTATCAGCTAGCTACCATCCTGACTGATGCCGACGATAATTTCACTCGCCAGGCGGTTGATCCAGGTATAGAACTAGCGGAACTGGGATGCTGGGCGTTCTACTGCCAGCTCGAACCATTGTTTCATGGTCGCCAGCTTTCGAGCTAGCTGCCCATTGTCATCATGGCCGAGTGCCTTGGTTTCAAGTCGACGCGGGCGAAAGGCCTTTCGTCATCGGTCCGACTCTGCCTCGACTCCAGAGATGTTTCGGGGATCCTTTTAGCGTACTCAAATTCATCCTTTTCCAGTCAAAAAATCGCGAGAGTATGATAAATTATTTGATGGGAGCATCCACTTGATTGCCAAGGTGTACACAAGATCAATGACTACATTTGTGAAAAGTTCCTGATGGAGATTCACCATTTGGTATCTGCCAAACCTACACACATGGTGCCAATACATGTAAGTTATAATGCAAAGTCCTTGATGTTTGTGGATTTTAGGTATAAGAAATTAAACTCTCAAATAATTATAGTTTCTGGTACTTGGATGGAAAAAGATCAAAGAAGATGTGGTGGTTTTGGACTGCTCTCCAGGACCAGAACCAACAACTAGCACTACACTTGGATCTAGTCTCGTGCTCCGCTCGCGCCCGCCTCCCGGCGAGAAACTGTCTGGTGAACGAGGTCGAATTTCTTGGGCTTATTACCCAAAACGGGTAATGACCAATGAGATTGTGAGATCGGTAATTATTACGTATCACTTCCCTTGCAACGGTAAAATTTCATCTGCATTCGCCGAGTATCCGTACCTTTTTTGAACGGGTTGGCTGCAAAATATTTTGATCGTTGCTAGGTTACATTGTCGCAAAAGCGTAGCCTCGTCCCCAGGCCCCACCCAAAAATCGGGAAAGGGGCCTGGTGTTACTTGCAAAAATTCCCGTATGTGCTGTCTTCGTTTGGAGTAGAAGAATCACGTTCGTCCATTACCAATTACTAAATTCTTGACACGTGAAAGTAGTAGACTCGTTCCAAGACCATTTGAAAATGGGAACGAGGCAAGCAGACATTTCATAAACCTCGGGCTAGGCTACTACTCTTGCCTCACAAGATTTGTATGTAGTCGCTCTGTAGCAAGATCTGTTATCTACTCTGTAGTGCCATCGTCAGCTACCACGTGATCACGCAAAGCATGTAATTGCTATGTAATATGCTGACTCAGCACATGCGGGAATTTTTGCAAGTGACACCAGGCCCCTTTCCTGGTTTTTGGGTGTGGCCTGGGGATGAGGCTAGAAGATTATCCTAACAGTAAAAACGGATATGTTTGCAGCTAGCTAGAAACTACAATTCAAGATTTGTTGCTGCACAGAGTACACAAAACTTAGGCCTCCATACTGATCACCTTGATTAAGAGGCTGCTCATCCCTTCTCTGATATTCAATACTGTACTATACTGATACCATGCTTACTAGTTCTCTTTATGCTTGTATGCAGAAATTCGGTGAAGTTAAACCTCGTAAAGAGAGGGTTCAAATCTAAATTTGGGGTAAACCCGTAATTTTTTTCTCATGTGCAAGTCCGTACCAGAAGCTGGTAATTAGTGGTACGATTATTGCTACGTGATGACGTAATCATATGGGCTGCCATAGTGAAAGGTGAAATCGATTTACACAAACCACTCTCGTTTGCTTGGGACGAAACTTGCTCAGTGGATACTGCCAGCTATGGCATTTTATGAATCTTCCACGGGGATTCCAAAGGAAACACTCAAATACTTCGCGTATCAGGAAGAGCTATAGAGGTCGATCTAGAGCTCACCTGGCAGCATCTACTGAGTGAGTTTCGTCCCAAACGAGAGCTGTTTGTGTAAATCGATTTCACCTTTCACTATGGGCCTCTATGGCAGCCCGTATGATTACGTCATTCACGTAGCAATAATTGCTACCTCGCGCATACCACTAATTACCAGCTTCCAACCTCCTAGATTCTTTTGGTGCTATCGGCCCTAAAGGGTTAAGTAGTGACATACTTGTTTTTGCTTCTGTAGGTGGCCGAGATACCTCGTGAGGGTTCAACATTTACCATTTTTGATTTCTGACATTTGCGACTGGAGGATCTAACACACCCGTTATTGAGGAGTCAACTATGAAGACTTCAAAAGAAACAGTGGACATGGCAACATTTGTTTGCAATGGGACTCAACATATGCATGATTCAGTTCACTTAGTCTCGTCCCCAGACCCCACCCTCTCACGAGGAGAAACGGTCTGGTGAACCAAGTCTAATCTATAATTGCTAAGTACCTGCGAACATGCCACTAAGTGTCGAAGTACACAATCATGGCTACTCGTGCCCGAGAGAGCCGCTCACCCATCCAATTACAAGCTATAAAGTATGTGGAAATTCATATCCGCCAAGGTGCCTTGTTTGGAGCAGGAAAAAAATAACTTCAGACCCTTGGGGGCCCCTTGTTTAGAGAGGCACTTTCGAATTAGAGCGCAACTGACACCATTCCAATAAACTCATGAAGTTTGAACTACATGGACAACAGTTGAACATGTTATATCATGAATACAAGCATGTTTGGAGTCCATGAGACGGGTGCAAAATTTCTTTAATGGAAAAGCACCCTTCAAAAATTAGTTTCCTGTCTTAAGGGCACTTGAGGCGCCTTGATTAAAGATTTTACGGTATCTAACTACCTCCATTGTGGTCAGTATAGGATATAAGATTCACAATTTTTCAACAAGATGTGCTTCGTCCACAGCAATAGCCACCAAACACTCCTGGTAGACTGCCATTGCAGCACTCCAAGACAAGCTGGTATTCTCCAGACACAACAGATAAAGCATTATATTGAACTATAGGCCTACCATACTTCTGAACTGTAAAATTGTAGCTTACACACACTGGCAGCTCTATAGGGCACAAGCCTCACAGTAGCTCCACGGTGGTTAAAACTGCTTTCTAGATCTTTCCTGGCACTTAAAAAGGCCTGAATGTGCTTCACAGCAACTCCTCGTAGGTGAAAACGGCTTTATCAGGTCTTTTGCGAACATGCACAGAAATTAAAACCGCATTGTCAGACTTTTCACGCACATAAACAGGGTCACACGAGCTTCACAGCACCTCCACAGCGGTGAAAACTGCTTTCTCTAGATTTCCTGGCACTTAAACAGGGCTGCACGTGCTTCACTGCACATCCTCGGAAGCTAAACCGCTTGATCAGGTCTTTCCCGCATTTAAACAGGCTTGCACGAGCCTCACAGGACCTCCACAGTGGTGAAAACTGCCCTCTAGATCTTTAATGGGACTTAAAGAGGCTTGCAGGAGCTTCACAGGACCTCTACTGTGGTTAAAACGGCTTTGTCAGGTTTTACCGCACATCAACAGGCTTGCACAAGCTTCACAGAGCCTCCACAGTGGTTAAAACTGCTTTCTAGATCTTTCCTGGCACTTAAGCAGGCTTGAACGTGCTTCACAGCACCTCCTAGACGGTTAAATCGACTTTATCAGGGCTTTTTAGACCTTTCCCTCATTTAAACAGGCTTTCACTACTGTGGAAGCACTGTGGGGCTCTTGCAACCCTATTTATGTGCGGGAAAGACCTGATAAAGGCTTTTTAATCCCAGGCCTGCACGTGCTTCATAGCACCGGCACGGCAGTCAAAACAGCTTTTTCAGACATTTCCCGCATTTAAACAAGTGTGCACGAGCATCACAGGACCTCTCGGGAAATTAAAACCGCATTGTCAGATTTGTCACGTACATTAACAGGGTCACACGAGCTTCACAGGACCTCCACAGTGGTGAAAACTGCTTTCTCTACACTGTAAAAAAAATTAGGTTACTTTAACCATATTTATAGGTTATCTCAGTTGCACCAAAGTGGTATATACATATCATTATCAGAAGTCTCAGGAATGCTTCTAAAAAGGTTTCCTGAAATTCCATCCAAGAACTTCTTCTTTAGTTAAATTAGTTTTTTCTATCAGAAGTCCTATTTGGCTACATTACTGGCATTTCTACCATACGTATGCAACCAAACCTTTTCCAGAAATGATAATTGATAGGTGTTCTGAAAAGAAGACTGGGTTTAATTAAAAGAGAAGCTTCTCAACATTTTGATTTTAAGGTCTTCAGAAGACTTGTTTGGAAGCATTCCTTGAACTTCATGATGTGTACACCATACACATGCAACTGAGATAACCAAAATATGGTTGAAGTAACCTAAATGTTTTTACAGTGTAGATTTCCTGGCACTTAAACAGGGCTGCACGTGCTTCACTCGTAAGTTAAACGGCTTGATCTGGTCTTTCCCGCATTTAAACAGGCTTGCACGAGACTCACAGGGCCTGAACAGTGGTTAAAACTGCTTTCTAGACCATTCCTGGCACTTAAACAGGCCTGCACGTGCTTTACAGCACCTCCTCTGCGAGTAAAACGGCTTTATCAGGTCCTTCCCGCACATAAACAAGCTTGCATGAGCTCCACAGTGCTTCCACACTAGTGAAAACTGCTTTCTCGATCTTTCCTGGCACTTAAACATGCCTGCACGTACTTCATAACACCTGCAAGGCGGTTAAAACAGCCTTTTCAGACCTTTCCCGCATTTAAACAGGCTTGCACGAGCATCACAGGACATCCACCGTGGTGAAAACTGAGCTCTACATCATTCCTGAGACTTAAAGAAGCTTGCAGGAGCTTCAAAGGACACCCACAGTGGTGAAAACTGCTTTCTCTAGATTTCCTGGCATGTTAACTGGGCTACACGTGCTTCACAACACCTCCTCGGCAGTTAAATCGGCTTGATCAGCTCTATCCCGCTCTCAGCAGGCTTGCACGAGCTTCACAGTGCCTCCACAGTGGTTAAAACTGCTTTCTAGATCTTTCCTGGCACTGAAACAGGCTTGCTCGTGCTTCACAGCACCTCCTCGGCGGTTAATACGGCTATATCAGGTCTTTTCCGGACATACACAGGCTTGCACGAGCTTCACAGGACTTTCACAGTGGTGAAAATTGCTTTCCACGCATTTAAACAGGCCTGCACGTGCTTCATAGCACCAGTACGGCAGTCGATCAGCCTTTTCAGACATTTCCCGCATTTAAACAGGTGTGCACGAGCCTCACAGGTCATCTCTCAAAACGGCGGTCAAAACGGCTAAACAGGGTTGCACGAGCTTTACAGTGCTTCCACAGTGGTTAAAACTGTATCAGGTCTTTCCTGGCACGTAAACAGGCCTGCACGTGCTTAACCGCACCTCCACGGCGTTTAAAACGGCTTTATCAGGTCTTTCCCGCACATAAACAGGGTTACACGAGCTTTACAGGACCTCCACAGTGGTGAAAACTGCTTTGTCGATCTTTCCTTGCACTTAAACATGCACGTACTTCATAGCACCTGCACGGCGGTTCAAACAGCCTTTTCAGACCTTTCCCGCATTTAAACAGGCTTGCACAAGCCTCACAGTACCTCCACAGTGGTTAAAACGGCTTTCTAGATCTTTCCTGGCACTTAAAAAGGCCTGAACGTGCTTCACAGCAACTCCTCGTAGGTGCAAACGGCTTTCTCAGGTCTTTTCCGAACATGCACAGAAATTAAAACCGCATTGTCAGACTTTTCACGCTCATAAACATAGTCACACGAGCTTCACAGGACCTCCACAGTGGTAAAAACTAATTTCTCTAGATTTCCTGGTACTTAAACTGGGCTGCACGTGCTTCACTGCAACTCCTCGGAAGTTAAACGGCTTGATCAGGTGTTTCCCGCATTTAAACAGGCTTGTACGAGCCTCACAGGACCTCCACAGCGGTGAAAAGAGCCCTCTAGATCTTTGCTGAGACTTAAAGAGGCTTGCAGGAGCTTCACAGGACCTCTAGTGTGGTTGAAATGGCTTTGTCAGGTCTTTCCTGCACATCAACAGGCTTGCACAAGCTTCACAGGGCCTCCACAGTGGTTAAAACTGCTTTCTACACATTTTCCGCGCTTTTAAGATCTTTCCTGGCACTTAAACATGCCTGCACGTGCTGCATGGCACTTCTTCGGCGGTTAAAACCGGTTTTTCAGACCTTTCCCGCATTTAAAGAGGCTAGCACGAGCCTCACAAGACCTCCACAGATGTGAAACCTGCTTTCTCTAGATTTCTTGGCACTTAAACAGGCCTGCACGTGCTTCACAGCACCTTCTCGGCGGTTAAAACGGCTTTATCAGGCCTTTACCGCACATAAACAGGCTTGCACGAGCTTCACAGGACCTCCACAGTGGTGAAAACTGCCCTCTACATCTTTGCTGAGACCTAAAGTGGCTTGCAGGAGCTTCACAGGAACTCTACTGTGGTTGAAACTGCTTTGTCAGGTCATTCACGCACATCAACAGGCTTGAACAAGCTTCACAGGGTCTCGAAAGTAGTTAAAACTGCTTTCTAGATCTTTCCTGACACTTAAAAAGGCCTGCACGTGCTTCACAGCACCTCCTCGGCCGTTAAAACGGGTTTATCAGGCATTTCCCGCAGATCAAAAGGCTTGCAAGAGCTTAACAGGGGCTCAACGGTGGTTAAAACTGTTTTCTAGATCTTTCCTGGCACTTAAACATGCCTGGACGTGGTTCAGAGCACCAATTCGAGGGTTAAATATGGCTTGATCAGGTCTTTCCCGCGCTCAACAGGCTTGCACGAGCTTCACAGGGCATCCACAGTAGTTAAAACTGCTTTTTAGATCATTCCTGGCACTTAAACATGCCTGCACGTGCTGCATCGCACTTCTTGGGCGGTTAAAACGGCTTTATCAGGTCTTTTCCGCACATAAACAGGGTTACACGAGCTTCACAGGACCTCCACAGTGGTTAAAACTGCTTTCACTAGATTTCCTGGCACGTAAACTGCGCTACACGTGCTTCACAGAACCTCCTCGGCGGTTAAAACGGCTTTTCCAGATCTTTCCCACACATAAACAAGCTTGCACGAGCTTCATAGGACATCCACAGGGAAGAAAACTGCTTTCTAGATCTTTCATGGCGCTGAAACACGCTTACTCGTGCTCCACAACACCTCCTCGGAGGTGAAAACGGCTTTTTCAGGTCTTTTCCGCACATGCACAGGCTTGCACGAGCTTCACAGAACTTTCACAGTGGTGAAAACTGCTGTCTCGACCTTTCCTCGCACTTAAACAGGCCTGCATGCGCTTCATGCACCGGCACGGCAGTCAACATAGCCTTTTCAGACACTTCCCGCATTTGAACAGGTGTGCACGAGCCTCACAGGTCATCTCGGGAAAAAAAACCCGGATTGTCAGATTTTTCACGCACATAAACAGGGTCACACGAGCTTCACCGGACCTCCACTGTGATGAAAACTAACTTCTCTATAGATTTCCTGGCACTTAAACATGGCTGCACGTGCTTCACTGCACCTCCACGGAAGTTAAACGGCTTGATCAGGTGTTTCCCGCATTTAAACAGGCTTGCAAGAGCCTCACAGGACCTAAACAGTGGTGAAAACTGCCATCTAGGTCTTTCCTGAGACTTAAAGAGGCTTGAAGGAGCTTCACAGGACCTCTACTGTGGTTGAAACGGATTTGTCAAGTTTGTAAGAGTCCCTATGGTTTACATATGGTGTGAAAATTCACTTGTTATTTTTGGAAATCCAATTACTCCCTTCTGGTTTTCCCAGTCAAGAGGTTGTGCTTAAAGCCTTTGTAAATACTGTTGACATGGATTTAACATTATTCAGAGAATGCTTAGTCACGTCAAATTGACCACGAATTGTAAGCCTTCAGTAGTATGTAGCTATATGGGAGTAAGGCAGGTGCAAATCATTCGATTTGCAAGTCATGTTTGATGTGAGATGGTGATAATGACATTTTCAACAATTAACACCAATTAACTGTCACCAGTTCCGAAATTGCCTAAAACCTCCTCCTATGTAAACAGGCCTGCACGTGCTTCATAGCACCGGCACGGCAGTCAAAACAGCCTTTTCAGACATTTCCCGCATTTAAACAGGTGTGCACAAGCCTCACAGGTCCTCTCAGGAAATTAAAACCGCATTGTCAGACTTTTCACGCACATAAACAGGGTCACACGAGATTCACAGGACCTCCACAGTCGTGAAAACTGCTTTCTCTAGATTTCCTGGCACTTAAACAGGGCTGCACGTGCTTCACTGCACCTCCTCGGAAGTTAAACGGCTTGATCAGGTCTTTCCCGCATTTAAACAGGCTTGCACGAGCCTCACAGGACCTCCACAGTGGTGAAAACTGCCCTCTAGGTCTTTCCTGAGACTTAAAGAGGCTTGCAGGAGCTTCACAGGACCTCTACTGTGGTTGAAACGGCTTTATCATATCTTTCCCGCACATAAACAGGGTTACACGAGCTTCACAGGACCTCCACAGTAATGAAAACTGCTTTGTCGATCTTTCCTGGCACTTAAACAAGCCTGCACGTACTTCATAGCACCTGCACGGCGGTTAAAACAGCCTTTTGAGACCTTTCCCGCATTTAAACTGGCTTGCACGAGCATCACAGGACCTCCACAATGGTGAAAACTGCCCTCTACATCTTTCCTGAGACCTAAAGAGGCTTGCAGGAGCTTCACAGGACCTCTACTGTGGTTGAAACGGCTTTGTCTGGTCTTTCCCGCACATCAACAGGCTTGCACAAGCTTCACAGGGCCTCCACAGTGGTTAAAACTGCTTTCTAGATCTTTCCTGGCACTTAAAAATGCCTGCACGTGCTTCACAGCACCTCCTCGGCGGTTAAAACGGCTTTATCAGGTATTTTCCGCACATACACAGGCTTGCACGAGCTTCACAGGACTTTCACAGTGGTGAAAACTGCTTTCTCGATCTTTCCTCGCACTCATATAAGGGAGTTTGAGGAAATTTGCCTATAATTAGCAACTTTTTCTACAGTTGTCTCCTGTTGTAGGTGTGATAAGATCAAAGAAATATACCTTTCTTCCAGAATAACTATTTATCCAAAATCCCAATGAAAATGTCCTAGTGATATCCACATTCTACTCTTTAATACCTTTACATTGATATTAGTAATCACACTATTCATTGAGATTTAAGGTGGCAGGGAACCCTGTGTTTTCAAGGACAACAAACCTGGAATCCAAGCTGATGGAATTCTTTGTCTTTGTAAACTTTTAGCGCACAGTCCGTTTTGGGAGTCTTCATCCGTTCACTGTCCGTAAAATTGGGGATTTTCCCCATTTCCTGTCGGCATTGACATCCAATAATCAGTTTATAATGAAGTTAGTTAAGATGTGGCCTGGCGGAACCCCTCATGTGGTGGTCGGAACTTTGAAGATAAGCTTAGATCGACTTATAAAAAATAAAAAATAAAAAAAAGAAGGAGTTTAGTAGAGTGCTGTAGTGTCAGTAGCTGTGAGTAGTGTGAAGTGCCTGCTTGTGAAAGCAAGCTTGTGTCTAGAAGCAGCAGAAAGGCCACAGTGGCCAAGACTGTACTCACTGGGTAGGCCCAGGTCTTGCGATCGTATGCCAAGCCTAGTAGGTGACCGTGGCCCGGTGCTCCGAGTGCTGGGCTGGGCTTTAACTAGAATGCGCAATAAATCGTTGGTACTACCCTACCGTAGGCAAGAAAGCTGCAGAGGAGTTGTGTGTGGAACAGTACCGTGAGTTGTTTAGCGACATAAGGGGGAGAGGTGGGGCTAGTAATGCTTGCTTCCACTCGTGAATGAGCCCCTCCCGTAGAAAAGCTGTGATTTTTTTGAAATGTGCTTTCATTTTGGTGCAGTCAAAGTTGTCCATTCCAAGAGTAGTGACAAACATGAGTCTAGACTGACTTTGAGAGTAGCTCTGAACAAAAACTGGCACAGATTGATTTGAGATACATTGGTGGTTAGGACGCTACCTAGAGTGAGTGTGTAGATGTGTCCATCAAGTGGCAATTTTGGGTTCATGAATATATTAATGAGCCACTAAAACCCTTTTTAAAATTAGGCAAAACAACATTGACCTAAAGCAAACCCTAACCCTGAAGCTAGGAGTAAACCTGATCCTGACTGTAACCCAAATTTATGTTTTCGCTAACCTCCGCCGAAAGACTTCACCGCCACCTTAAGTCCGTCATTTGGACAAAGCAAGTTTGTAAGAGTCCCTATGGTTTACATGTGGTGTGAAAATTCACTTGTTATTTTTGGAAATCCAATTACTCCCTTCTGGTTTTCCCAGTCAAGAGGTTGTGCTTAAAGCCTTTGTAAATACTGTTGACATGGATTTAACATTATTCAGAGAATGCTTAGTCACGTCAAATTGACCACGAATTGTAAGCCTTCAGTAGTATGTAGCTATATGGGAGTAAGGCAGGTGCAAATCATTCGAGAGAGACTCTACTGTGGTTGAAACGGCTTTGTCAGGTCTTTCCCGCACATCAACAGGCTTGAACAAGCTTCACAGGGCCTCCACAGTGGTTATAACTGCTTTCAAGATCTTTCCTGGCACTTAAAAAGGCCTGCACGTGCTTCACAGCAACTCGTCTGGCGTTAAAACGGCTTTATCAGGCATTGCCCGCATATTAACAGGCTTGCAAGAGTTTCACAGGGCCTGAACAGTGGTTAAAACTGCTTTCTAGATCTTTCCTGGCACTTAAACATGCCTGGAACATGCTTCAGAGCACCTATTCGGGGGTTAAAACGGCTTTATCATGTCTTTCCCGCACATAAACAGGCTTGCACGAGCTTTACAGGGCCTCCACAGTGGTTAAAACTGCCTTCTAGATCTTTCCTGGTACTTAAACAGGCCTGCACGTGCTTCACAGCAACTCCACGGCAGATAAAACGGGTCTTTCCCGCACATAAACAGGGTTACACGAGCTTCACAGGACCTCCACAGTGGTGAAAACTGCCCTCTAGATCTTTCCTGAGACTTAAAGAGGCTTGCAGGAGCTTCACAGGACCTCTACTGTGGTTGAAACGGCTTTGTCAAGTCTTTCCGCACATCAACAGGCACGCACAAGCTTCACAGGGCCTCAACAGTGGTTAAAACTGCTTTCTAGATCATTCCTGGCACTTAAGCAGGACTGCACGTACTTTATAGCACCGTCACGGTAGTCAAAACAGACTTTTCAGACATTTCCCGCATTTAAACAGGTGAGCACGAGCCTCACAGGACCTCCACAGTTGTGAAAACTGCCCTCTACATCTTTCCTGAGACTGCTTTCTAGATCTTTCCTGGCACTTAAACAGGCATACACGTGCTTCACAGCACCTCCTCGGCGGTTAAAACGGCTTTATCAGGTCTTTCCCGCTCATAAACAGGCTTGTACGAGCTTCACAGGGCCTCCACAGTGGTGAAAACTTCTTTGTCGATCTTTCCTGGCACTTAAACAAACCTCCACGGCGGTTAAAACAGCCATTTTAGACATTTACCTCACATCAACACATCTTGTGAGACTCGTCAAATCTGTTTATGAGCCATAAAAAAGACCTATAAAGCAGTTTTCACCACTGTGGAGGCACTGTGAAGCTCGTCCAAGCCTGTTTAAGTGTCAGGAAGGATCTAGAAAGCGAATTTCACCACTGTGCAGATCCTGTGAAGCTCGTGTAAGCCTGTTTAAGTGTCAGGAAAGAACTAGAGAGCAGTTTTCAGCACTCTAGAGGTCCTCTGAGGCTTGTCCTAGCCTGTTTACATGCGGGAAAGGTCTGAAACAGCTGTTTTAACCGCCGTGGAGGAGCTTTGTTGCACGTGCAGGCCTGTTTATGTGCCCGGAAAGATCTAGAAAGCAGTTTGCATCACTGTGCAGGTGCTGTGAAGCTCGTGCAAGCTGGTTTAAGAGCCAGGTAAAATCCATAAAGCAGTTTTCAGCACTGTGCAGGTGCTGTAAAGCTCGTGCAAGCCTGTTTAATTGCGTGAAAAGACTGACAAAGCCGTTTTAACCCCCGTGAAGGTGCTATGAGGCTCATGCCAGCCTGTATAAATGCGTGAAAGGTTTGAAACAGTTGTTTTACCCGCCGTGGAGGAGCTTTGATGCACATACAGGCCAGTTTATGTGCCCGGAAAGATCTAGAAAGTAGTTTTCATCACTGTGCAGGTCCTGTGAAGCTCGTGCAAGCTTGTTTAAGAGCCAGCAAAAATCGATAAAGCTGTTTTCAGCACTGTGCAGGTGCTGTGAAGCTCGTGCAAGCCTGTTTAAGAGCCAGGAAAGATCGGGAATGCAGTTTTCACCGCTGTTGAGGTCCTGTGAAGCTCGTACAATCTTGTTTAAGTGCGGGAAAGGTCTGACAAAAACGGTTTCAACCGCCGTGGAAGCCCTATGAAGGTCGTGCAAGCCTGTTTATGTGCAAATAAAGTTCTGGAATGCGGTTTTCGCCACAGTGCTGCTCCTGTGAAGCTCGTGTAAGCCTGTTTAAGTGTCAGGAAAGAACTAGAAAGCAGTTTTCAGCACTGTAGAGGTCCTGTGAGGCTCGTCCCAGCCTGTTTCCATGCGGGAAAGGTCTGAAACGGCTGTTTTAACAGCTGTTGAGGAGCTTTGATGCGCGTGCAGGCCTGTTTCTGTGCCCGGAAAGATCTAGAAAGCAGTTTTCCTCACTGTGCAGGTCCAGTGAAGCTCGTGAAAGTTTGTTTAGGAGCCAGGAAAAATCTATAAAGCAGTTTTCAGCACTGTGCAGGTGCTGTGAAGCTCGTGCAAGCCGGTTTAAGAGCCAGGAAAGATCGGGAAAGCAGTTTTCATCGCTGTTGAGGTCCTGTGAAGCTCGTACAATCTTGTTTAAGTGCGGGAAAGGTCTTACAAAAACGGTTTCAACCGCCGTGGAGTGTCTATGAAGGTCGTGCAAGCCTGTTTAAGTGTTCGGAAAGATCTAGAAAGCAGTTTTCATCGCTGTGGAGGTCCTGTGAGGATCGTGCAAGCCTGTTTATGAGCCACAAAAGACATAGAAAGAAGTTTTCACCACTGAGGAGGCAATGCAAACCTCGTCCAAGCATGTTTAAGTGGCAGGAAAGATCTAGAAAGCGGTTTTCACCACTGTGCAGGTCCTGTGAAACCCGTGCAAGCCTGTTTAAGTGCCAGGAAAGATCGAGAAAGCAGTTTTCACCACTGTGGAGGTCCTGTGATGCTCGTTCAAGCTTGTTTATGTGCGTGAAAAGTCTGCCAAAGCTGTTTTAACCACAGTATAGGTACTGTGAAGGTCGTGCAAGCCTGTTTAAGTGTGAGGAAAGAACTAGAAAACAGTTTTCATCTCGTGCGATGCTCGTCCATACCAGTTTAAATGCGGGCAAGGTCTGAAACAGCTGTTTTAACCGGATGAAAGAGCTTTGAAGCGCGTGCAGGCCTGTTTATGTGCCAGGAAAGATCTAGAAAAAGCAGTTTTCACCACTGTGCAGGTCCTGTGAAGCTCGTGCAAGCCTGTTTAAGCGCGGTAAACGTCGGACAAAGCCGTTTTAGCCTCCGTGAAGGTGCTATGAGGCTGATACCAGCCTGTTTAAATGAGGGAAAGGTTTGAAACAGCTGTTTTAACCGCCGTGTTGGAGCTTTGATGTACATACAGGCCTGTTTATGTGCCGGGAAAGATCTAGAAAGTAGTTTTCATCACTGTGCAGGTCCTGTGAAGCTCGTGCAAGCTTGTTTAAGAGCCAGGAAAAATCAACAAAGCTGTTTTCAGCACTGTGCAGGTGCTGTGAAGCTCGTGCAAGCCTGTTTAAGAGCCTGGAAAGATCGGCAAAGCAGTTTTCACCGCTGTTTAGCTACTTCTGAAGCTCGTACAATCTCGTTTAAGTGCGGGAAAGGTCTGACAAAAACGGTTTCAACAGCCGTGGAGGCCCTGTGAAGGTTGTGCAAGCCTGTTTAAGTGTCCGGAAAGATCTAGAAAGCAGTTTTCACCGCTGCGGAGATCCTGTGAGGCTCGTTCATGCCTGTTTATGTGCGTGAAAAGTCTGTCAAAGCTGTTTTAACCACAGTATATGTCCTGTGAAGCTCGTGCAAGACTGTTTAAGTGTCAGGAAAGATCTAGAAAACAGTTTTCATCACTGTAGAGGTCGTGTGAGGCTCGTCCCTGCCAGTTTAAATGCGGGCAAGGTCTGAAACAGCTGTTTTAACCGCCGTGGAGGAGCTTTGAACAAACGTGCGGCCTGTTTATGTGCCAGGAAAGATAGTGGTGCAGGCCCTGTGAAGTTCGTACAAGCCTATTTAAGTGCGGGAAACGTCTGACAAAGCCGTTTTAACCGGTTCTATGAGGCTCATGCCAGCCTGTTTAAATGCGGGAAAGGTGTGAACCAGCTGCTTTAACCGCCGTGGAGGAGCTTTGTTGCACATACAGGCCTGTTTATGTGCCAGGAAAGATCTAGAAAGCAGTTTTCATCACTGTGCAGGTGCTGTGAAGCTCGTGCAAATCTGTTTAAGAGCCAGGAAAGATCGGGAAAGCAGTTTTCACCGCTGTTGAGGTCGTGTGAAGCTCGTGCAAGCCTGTTTCAGTGCGGAAAACGTCTCACAAAGCCGTTTTAACCGCCGAGAAGGTGCTGTGAAGTTCGTGCAATCTTGTTTAAGTGCGGGAAATGTCAGACTAAATCCGTTTTAGCAGCCGTGGAGGCCCTATGAAGCTCGTGCAAGCCTGTTTAAGTGTCAGGAAAGATCTAGAAAGCAGTTTTCACCACTGTGGAGGTCCTGTGAGGCTCGTGCAATCCTGTTTGTGTGCCAGAAATGAACTAGAAAGCAGTTTTCACCACTGTGCAGTCCCTGTGAAGATCGTGCAAGCCTGTTTATATGTCAGGAAAGATCTAGAAAGCAGTTTTCACCACTGTGGAGGTCCTGTGAGGCTCGTGCAATCCTGTTTGTGAGCCAGAAATGAGCTAGAAAGCAGTTTTCACCACTGTGCAGTCACTTCTGAAGATCGTGCAAGCCTGTTTGTATGTCAGGAAAGATCTAGAAAGCAGTTTTCACAACTTTGCAGGTCCTGTGAAGCTCGTACATGCCCGTTTAGGAGCCAGGAAAGATCTAGAAAGCAGTTTTCACAACTGTGTAGGACCTGTGAAGCTCGTGCAAGCCTGTTTAAGTGAGGGAAACGTCTCACAAATTTAACCGCCGAGAAGGTGCTGTGAAGCTCGTGCAAGCCTGTATAAGTGTCAGGAAAGATCTAGAAAGCAGTTATCACCGCTGTGGAGGTCCTGTGAAGCTCGTTCAATCTTGTGTAAGTGCGGGGAAGGTCTGACAAAAACCGTATAAACCGCTGTGGATGCCCTAGCTATGAAGCTCGTTCAAGCCCGTTTATGCGCCAGGAAAGATCTAGAAAGCGGTTTTCACCACTGCTGCAGGTCCTGTTAAGCTCGTGCAAGCCTGTTAACGTGTCAGAAAAGAACTGGAAAGCATTTTTAACCACTGTGGAGGTCCTGTGAAGATCGTACAAGCCTGTTTATATGTCAGGAAAAATCTAGAAAGCAGTTTTCACAATTTTGCAGGTGCTGTGAAGCTCGTGCAAGCCTGTTTATGAGCCAGGAAAGATCTAAAAAGCAGTTTTCACAACTGTGTAGGTCCTGCGAAGCTCGTGCAAGCCTGTTTAAGTGCGGGAAACGTCTGACAAATTTAACCGCCGAGAAGGTGCTGTGAAGCTCGTGCAAGCCTGTATACGTGTCAGGAAAGATCTAGAAAGCTGTTATCACGACAGTGGAAGTCTTGTGAGGCTCGTCAAATCTGTTTATGAGCCAGAAAAAACCTAGAAAGCAGTTTTCACCACTGTGGAGGCACTGTCAAGCTCGTCCAAGCCTGTTTAAGTGTCAGGATGGATCTAGAAAGCGAATTTCACCACTGTGCAGGTCCTGTGAAGCTCGTACAAGCCTGTTTAGGTGCCAGGAAAGATCGAGAAAGCAGTTATCACAGCTGTGGAGGTCCTGTGAAGCTCGTTCAATCTTGTGTAAGTGCGGGGAAGGTCTGACAAAAACCGTTTAAACCGCTGTGGAGGCCCTATGAAGCTCGTTCAAGCCCGTTTATGCGCCAGGAAAGATCTAGAAAGCGGTTTTCACCACTGCTGCAGGTCCTGTGAAGCTCGTGCAAGCCTGTTTACGTGTCAGAAAAGAACTGGAAAGCATTTTTCACCGCTTTGGAGGTCCTGTGAGGCTCGTCCCAGCCTGTTTAAATGCGTGAAAGGTCTGAAACAGCTGTTTTAACAGCCGTGGAGGAGCTTTGAAGCACGTCCAGGCTATTTATGTGACAGGAAAGATCTAGAATGCAGTTTTCACAACTGTGTAGGTCCTATGAAGCTCGTGCAAGCCTGTTTAAGTGCGGAAAACGTCTGACAAATCCGTTTTAACCGCCGAGAATGTGCTTTGAAGCTCGTGCAAGCATATATAAGTGTCAGGAAAGATCTAGAAAGCAGTTATCACCGCTGTGGAGGTCCTGTGAGGGTTGTGCAAGCCTGTTTATGAGCCAGAAAAGACCTAGAAAGCAGTTTTCACCCCTGTGGAGGCCCTGTGAGGATCGTGCAAGCCTGTTTATGAGCCAGAAAAGACCTAGAAAGCAGTTTTCACCGCTGTGGAGGCCCTGTGAAGATAGTGCAAGCCTGTTTATGTGCAAGGAAAGTTCTGGAAAGCGGTTTTCACCACTGTACTGCTCCTTTGAAGCTCGTGTAAGCCTGTTTAAGTGTCAGGAAAGAACTAGAGAGCAGTTTTCAGCACTGTAGAAGTCCTGTGAGGCTCGTCCCAGGTTGTTTAAATGCGGGAAATGTCTGAAACAGCTGTTTTAACAGCCGTGGAGGAGCTTTGAAGCACGTCCAGGCTGTTTATGTGCCAGGAAAGATCTAGAATGCAGTTTTCACAACTGTGTAGGTCCTGTGAAGCTCGTGCAAGCCTGTTTACGTGCGGAAAACGTCTGACAAATCCGTTTTAACCGCCGAGAATGTGCTGTGAAGCTCGTGCAAGCATATATAAGTGTCAGGAAAGATCTAGAAAGCAGTTTTCACCACTGTGGAGGTCCTGTGAGGCTCGTGCAATCCTGTTTGTGAGCCAGAAATGAACTAGAAAGCAGTTTTCACCACTGTGCAGTCACTTCTGAAGATCGTGCAAGCCTGTTTGTATGTCAGGAAAGATCTAGAAAGCAGTTTTCACAACTTTGCAGGTCCTGTGAAGCTCGTACAAGCCTGTTTAGGAGCCAGGAAAGATCTAGAAAGCAGTTTTCACAACTGTGTAGGACCTGTGAAGCTCGTGCAAGCCTGTTTAAGTGCGGGAAACGTCTAACAAATTTAACCGCCGAGAAGGTGCTGTGAAGCTCGTGCAAGCCTGTATAAGTGTCAGGAAAGATCTAGAAAGCAGTTATCACCACAGTGGAAGTCTTGTGAGGCTCGTCAAATCTGTTTATGAACCAGAAAAGACCTAGAAAGCAGTTTTCACCACTGTGGAGGCACTGTGAAGCTCGTCCAAGCCTGTTTAAGTGTCAGGAAGGATCTAGAAAGCGAATTTCACCACTGTGCAGGTCCTGTGAAGCTCGTACAAGCCTGTTTAGGTGCCAGGAAAGATCGAGAAAGCAGTTATCACAGCTGTGGAGGTCCTGTGAAGCTCGTTCAATCTTGTGTAAGTGCGGGGAAGGTCTGACAAAAACCGTATAAACCGCTGTGGATGCCCTAGCTATGAAGCTCGTTCAAGCCTGTTTATGCGCCAGGAAAGATCTAGAAAGCGGTTTTCACCACTGCTGCAGGTCCTGTGAAGCTCGTGCAAGCCTGTTTACGTGTCAGAAAAGAACAGGAAAGCATTTTTAACCACTGTGGAAGTCCTGTGAAGATCGTACAAGCCTGTTTATATGTCAGGAAAGATCGAGAAAGCAGTTTTCACAACTATATAGGTGCTGTGAAGCTCGTGCAAGCCTGTTTAGGAGCAAGGAAAGATCTAGAAAGCAGTTTTCACAACTGTGTAGGTCCTGTGAAGCTCGTGCAAGCCAGTTTAAGTGCGGGAAACGTCTGAGAATTTTACCCGCCGAGAAGGTTCTGTGGAGCTCGTGCAAGCCTGTATACGTGTCAGGAAAGACCTAGAAAGCAGTTATCACGACAGTGGAAGTCTTTTGAGGCTCGTCAAATCTGTTTATGAGCCAGAAAAGACCTAGAAAGCAGTTTTCACCACTGTGGAGGCACTGTGAAGCTCGTCCAAGCCTGTTTAAGTGTCAGGAAGGATCTAGAAAGCGGTTTTCACCACTGTGCAGGTCCTGTGAAGCGCGTTCAAGCCTGTTTAGGTGCCAGGAAAGATCGAGAAAGCAGTTATCACCGCTGTGGAGGTCTTTTGAAGCTCGCTCAATCTTGTGTAAGTGCGGGGAAGGTCTGACAAAAACCGTTTAAACCGCTGTGGATGCCCTATGAAGCTCGTTCAAGCCCGTTTATGCGCCAGGAAAGATCTAGAAAGCGGTTTTTACCACTGCTGCAGGTCCTGTGAAGCTCGTGCAAGCCTGTTTACGTGTCAGAAAAGAACTGGAAAGCATTTTGCACCGCTGTGGAGGTCCTGTGAGGCTCGTCCCAGCCTGTTTAAATGCGTGAAAGGTCTGAAACAGCTGTTTTAACAGCCGTGGAGGAGCTTTGAAGCACGTCCAGGCTGTTTATGTGACAGGAAAGATCTAGAATGCAGTTTTCACAACTGTGTAGGTCCTATGAAGCTCGTGCAAGCCTGTTTAAGTGCGGAAAACGTCTGACAAATCCGTTTTAACCGCCGAGAATGTGCTTTGAAGCTCGTGCAAGCATATATAAGTGTCAGGAAAGATCTAGAAAGCAGTTATCACCGCTGTGGAGGTCCTGTGAGGGTTGTGCAAGCCTGTTTATGAGCCAGAAAAGACCTAGAAAGCAGTTTTCACCGCTGTGGAGGCCCTGTGAAGATAGTGCAAGCCTGTTTATGTACAAGGAAAGTTCTGGAAAGCGGTTTTCACCACTGTACTGCTCCTTTGAAGCTCGTGTAAGCCTGTTTAAGTGTCAGGAAAGAACTAGAGAGCAGTTTTCAGCACTGTAGAAGTCCTGTGAGGCTCGTCCCAGGTTGTTTAAATGCGGGAAATGTCTGAAACAGCTGTTTTAACAGCCGTGGAGGAGCTTTGAAGCACGTCCAGGCTGTTTATGTGCCAGGAAAGATCTAGAATGCAGTTTTCACAACTGTGTAGGTCCTGTGAAGCTCGTGCAAGCCTGTTTACGTGCGGAAAACGTCTGACAAATCCGTTTTAACCGCCGAGAATGTGCTGTGAAGCTCGTGCAAGCATATATAAGTGTCAGGAAAGATCTAGAAAGCAGTTTTCACCACTGTGGAGGTCCTGTGAGGCTCGTGCAATCCTGTTTGTGAGCCAGAAATGAACTAGAAAGCAGTTTTCACCACTGTGCAGTCACTTCTGAAGATCGTGCAAGCCTGTTTGTATGTCAGGAAAGATCTAGAAAGCAGTTTTCACAACTTTGCAGGCCCTGTGAAGCTCGTACAAGCCTGTTTAGGAGCCAGGAAAGATCTAGAAAGCAGTTTTCACAACTGTGTAGGACCTGTGAAGCTCGTGCAAGCCTGTTTAAGTGCGGGAAACGTCTAACAAATTTAACCGCCGAGAAGGTGCTGTGAAGCTCGTGCAAGCCTGTATAAGTGTCAGGAAAGATCTAGAAAGCAGTTATCACCACAGTGGAAGTCTTGTGAGGCTCGTCAAATCTGTTTATGAACCAGAAAAGACCTAGAAAGCAGTTTTCACCACTGTGGAGGCACTGTGAAGCACGTCCAAGCCTGTTTAAGTGTCAGGAAGGATTTAGAAAGCGGTTTTCACCACTGTGCAGGTCCTGTGAAGCTCGTACAAGCCTGTTTAGGAGCAAGGAAACATCGAGAAAGCAGTTTTCACCGCTGTGGAGGTCTTGTGAAGCTCGTTCAATCTTGTGAAAGTGCGGGGAAGGTCTGACAAAAACCATTTAAACCACCGTGGAGACCCTTTGAAGCTCGTTCAAGCCTGTTTATGCGCCAGGAAAGATCTAGAAAGCGGTTTTCACCACTGCTGCAGTTCCTGAGAAACTCGTGCAAGCCTGTTTACGTGTCAGAAAAGAACTGGAAAGCATTTTTCATCACTGTGGAGGTCCTGTGAGGCTCGTTCAAGCCTGTTTATGTGCGCGAAAGATCTGTAAAAGTTGTTTCAACAACAGTATAGGTCCTATGAAGCTCGTGCAAGCCTGTTTAAGCGTCAGGAAAGATCTAGAAAACAGTTTTCATCACTGTAGAGGTCGTGTGATGCTCGTCCCTGGCAGTTTAAATGCGGGCAAGGTCTGAAACAGCTGTATGAACCGCCGTGGAGGAGCTTTGAAGCACGTGCAGGCATGTTTAGGTGCCAGGAAAGATCTAGAAAAAGCAGTTTTCACCACTGTGCAGGTCCTGTGAAGTTTGTGCAAGCTTGTTTAAGAGCCAGGAAAGTTCGAGAAAGCAGTTTTCACCACTGTTCGTGTGTAGCTCGTGCAAGCCTGTTTCAGTGCGGAAAACAAACGTCTCACAAAGCCGTTTTAACCGCCGAGAAGGTGCTGTGAAGTTCGTGCAATCTTGTTTAAGTGCGGGAAAGGTCTGACTAAATCCGTTTAAACCGCCGTAGAGGCCCTATGAAGATCGTGAAAGCCTGTTTAAGTGTCAGGAAAGATCTAGAAAGCATTTTTCACCACTGTGGAGGCACTGCAAACCTCGAGCAAGCATGTTTAAGTGACAGGAAAGATCTAGAAAGCGGTTTTCACCAATGTGCAGGTCCAGTGAAACTCGTGCAAGCCTGTTTAAGTACCAGGAAAGATCGAGAAAGCAGTTTTCACCATTGTGGAGGTCCTGTGAGGCTCATTCAAGCCTGTTTATGTGCGTGAAAGGTCTGTCAAAGCTGTTTTAACCACAGTATATAGGTCCTGTGAAGCTCGTGGAAGCCTGTTTAAGTGTCAGGAAAGATCTAGAAAACAGTTTTCGTCCCTGCCAGTTTAAATGCGGGCATGGTCTGAAACAGCTGTTTTAACCGCCGTGGAGGAGCTTTGAAGCATGTGCAGACCTGTTTATGTGCCAGGAAAGATCTATAAAAAGCAGTTTTCACAACAGGTACCGTGCAGGTCCTGTGAAGCTCGTGCAAGGCTGTTTAAGTGCAGGAAACGTCTGACAAATCCGTTTAAACCGCCGAGAATGTGCTGTGAAGCTCGTGCAAGCATATATAAGTGTCAGGAAAGATGTAGGAAGCAGTTATCACCACAGTGGAAGTTTTGTGATGCTGGTGCAAGCCTGTTTACGAGCCAGGAAAGATCTAGAAAGCGGTTTCACCACTGCTGCAGGTCATAGCTGTGAAGCTCGTGCAAGCCTGTTTATTTGTCAGAAAACAAATGGAAAGCAGTTTTCACCTCTGTGGAGGTCCTGTGAGGCTCGTGCAAGCCTGTTTAAGTGCGAGAAACGTCTGACAAAGCCGTTTCAACCTCCGTGAAGGTGCTATGAGGCTCATGCCAGCCTGTTTAAATGCGGGAAAGGTGTGAAACAGCTGTTTTAACCTCCGTGGAGGAGCTTTGATGCATATACAGGCCTGTTTATTTGCCAGGAAAGATCTAGAAAGCAGTTTTCATCACTATGCAGGTTCTGTGAAGCACGTGCAAGCCTGTTTAAGAGCCAGGAAAGATCGGGAAAGCAGTTTTCACTGCTGTTGAGGTTGTGTGAAGCTCGTGCAAGCCTGTTTCAGTTCGGAAAACAAACGTCTCACAAAGTCGTTTTAACCGCCGAGAAGGTGCTGTGAAGTTCGTACAATCTTGTTTAAGTGCGGGAAAGGTCTCACAAAAACCGTTTAAATTGCCGTGGAGGCCCTATGAAGCTCGTTCAAGCCTGTTTATGCGCCAGGAAAGATCCTGAAGGCGGTTTTCACCACTGCTGCAAGTCCTGTGAAGCTCGTGCAAGCCTGTTTAGGTGTAAGAAAAGAACTGGAAAGCAGTTTTCACCACTGTGGAGGTCCTGTGAGGCTCATCCCAGCCTGTTTAAATGCGGAAAATGTCTGAAACAGCTGCTTTATCCGCCGTGGAGGAGCTTTGATGCACATACTGGCCTGTTTATGTGCCAGGAAAGATCTATAAAGCAGTTTTCATCACTCTGCAGGTGTTGTGAAGCTCGTGCAAGCCTGTTTAAGAGCCAAGAAAGATCGGGAAAGTATTTTTTACGGCTGTTGAGGTCGTGTGAATCTCGTGCAAGCCTTTTTCAGTGTGGAAAACAAACGTCTCACAAAGCCGTTTTAACCGCCGAGAAGGTGCTGTGAAGTTCGTGCAATCCTGTTTAAGTGCGGGAAAGGTCTGACTAAATCCGGTTTAACCGCCGTGGAGGCACTATGAAAGTCGTGCAAGCCGGTTTAAGTGTCAGGAAAGATCTAGATAGCAGTTTTCACCACTGTGGAGGTCCTATGAGGTTCGTGCAAGCCTGTTTAAGAGCCAGGAAAGATCAGGAAAGCAGTTTTCAACACTGTGTAGGTCCTGTGAGACTCGTTCAAGCCTGTTTATGTGCGTGAAAGGTCTGTCAAAGCTGTTTTAACCACAGAATAGGTCCTGTGAAGCTCGTGCAAGCCGGTTTAAGTGTCAGGAAAGATCTAGATAGCAGTTTTCACCACTGTGGAGGTCCTATGAGGTTCGTGCAAGCCTGTTTAAGAGCCAGGAAAGATCAGGAAAGCAGTTTTCAACACTGTGTAGGTCCTGTGAGACTCGTTCAAGCCTGTTTATGTGCGTGAAAGGTCTGTCAAAGCTGTTTTAACCACAGAATAGGTCCTGTGAAGCTCGTGCAAGCCTGTTTAAGTGTCAGGAAAGATCTAGCCATCAGTTTTCATCACTGTAGAGGTCGTGTGAGGCTCGTCCCTGCCAGTTTTAATGCGGGCAAGGTCTGAAACAGCTGTTTTAACCGCCGTGGAGGAGCTTTGAAGTACGTGCAGACCTGTTTATGTGCCATTAAAGATCTAGAAAAAGCATTTTTCACCACTGTGCAGGTCCTGTGAAGCTCGTGCAAGCCTGTTTAAGTGCGGGAAACGTCTGACAAAGCCGTTTTAACCTCCGTGAAGGTGCTATGAGGCTCATGCCAGCCTGTTTAAATGCGGGAAAGGTTTGAAACAGCTGTTTTAACCGCCGTGGAGGTGCTTAAATGCACATACAGGCCTGTTTATGTGCCCGTAAAGATCTAGGAAGTAGTTTTCATCACTGTGCAGGTCCTGTGAAGATCGTGCAAGCTTGTTTAAGAGCCAGGTACAATCGATAAAACAATTTTCACCACTTTGAAGGTCATGTGATGCTCGTGCAAGCCTGTTTATGAGCCAGAAAAGAACTAGAGATCAGGAATCAACTCTGTGCAGGTCCTTTGAAACTCGTCCAAGCCAGTTTAAGTGCCAGGAAAGATCGAGAAAGCAGTTGCAGGTCCTGTGAAGCTCGTGCAAGCCTGTGGAAGTGCGGGAAACGCCTGACAAAGCAGTTTTAACCGCCGAGAAGGTGCTGTGAAGCTCGTACAAGCCTGTATAAGTGTCAGGAATGATCTAGATAGCAGTGTTCACCACTGAGTAGGTCCTGTGAGGCTCGTGCAAGCCTGTTTAAGTGCCGGAAACGCCTTACAAAGCCGTTTTATCCGCAGTGAAGACGCTGTGAGGCTCGTGCAAACCTGTTTATGTGGTGGAAACGTCTGAGAAAACCGTTTTATCCGCCGTGAAGATTCTGTGTAGCTCGGGCAAGCCTGTATAAGTGTCAGGAAAGATCTAGAAAGCAATTTTCACCACTTTGAAGGTCGTGTGAGGCTCGTGCAAACGTGTTTATGAGCCAGAAAAGAACTAGAAAGCAGGAATTACCTCTGTGCAGGTCCTTTGAAACTCATCCAAGCGTGTTTAAGTGCCAGGAAAGATCGAGAAAGCAGTTTTCACCACTGTGCAGGTTCTGTGAAGCTCGTGCAAGCCTGTTTAAGTGCGGGAGACGTCGGACAACGCCGTTTTACCCGCCGAGAAGGTGCTGTGAAGCACGTGTAGACCTGTTGAAGTGCCAGGAATTCTGGAGAAAACAGTTTTCACCACTGTGCAGGTCCTGTGAGGCTCGTGCAAGCCTGTTTAAGTGCTGGAAACGCCTGGCAAAGCCGTTTTAACCGCAGAGAAGGAGCTGTGAAGCTCGGCAAGCCTGTTTAAGTTCCAGGAAATCTCGAGAAAGCAGTTTTCACCACTGTCCATGTGCTATGAGGGTCGTGCAAGCCTGATTAATTGCGGGAAACGCCTGACAAAGCCGTTTTAACCGCCGAGAAGGTGCTGTGAAGCTCGGGCAAGCCTGTATATGTGTCATGAATGATGTAGAAAGCAATTTTCACCACTTTGAAGGTCATGTGAGGCTCGTGCAAGCCTGTTTATGAGCCAGAAAAGAACTAGAAAGCAGGAATCACCTCTGTGCAGGTCCTTTGAAACTCGTCCAAGCCTGTTTAAGTGCCATAAAAGATCGAGAAGACAGTTTTCACTACTGTGCAGGTACTGTGAAGCTAGTGCAAGCCTGTTTAAATGTGGGAAACGTCTGACAACGCCGTTTTAACCGCCGAGAAGGTGCTGTGAAGCACGTGCAGGCCTGTTTAAGTGCCAGGAAATCTCGAGATAGCAGTTTTCACCACTGACCAGGTCCTGTGAGGCTCCTGCACGCCAGATTAAGTGCGGGAAACGCCTGACAAAGCCGTTTTAACCGCCGAGAAGGTGCTGTGAAGCTCGTGCAAGCCTGTTTAAGTGCGGGAAAGCCTGACAAAGCCGTTTTAACCGCAGAGAAGGAGCTGTGAAGTTCGGCAAGCCTGTTTAGGTTCCAGGAAATCTCGAGAAATCAGTTTTCTCCACTGTCCAGGTCCTGTGAGGCTCGTGCAAGCCTGATTAATTGCGGGAAACGCCTGACAAAGCCGTTTTAACCGCCGAGAAGGTGCTGTGAAGCTCGGGCTGGCTTGTATATGTGTCAGGAAAGATCTAGAAAGCAATTTTCACCACTTTGAAGGTCATGTCAGGCTCGAGCAAGCCTGTTTATGTGCCAGAAAAGAACTAGAAAGCAGGAATCACCTTTGTGCAGGTCCTTTGAAACTCGTCCAAGCCTATTTAAGTGCCATAAAAGATCGAGAAAACAGTTTTCACTACTGTGCAGGTACTGTGAAGCTCTTGCAAGCCTGTTTAAGTGCGGGAAACGTCTGACAACGCCGTTTTAACCGCCGAGAAGGTGCTGTGAAGCACGTGCAGGCCTGTTTAAGTGCCAGGAAATCTCGAGAAAGCAGTTTTCACCACTGTCCAGGTCCTGTGAGGCTCGTGCAAGCCTGATTAAGTGCTGCAAACTCATGACAAAGCCGTTTGGGTCTCAATACTTTCACATCGTTTCATGCCCTCTCACGTGATATGTGTGGGTGGAGCGTGCATTGCGCATGCGTAGTGTAGTATGGCACTTGTATGATGGTTAAGCGGTACACAATAGACGGAAAAGTGTGCATTGTCCTTCGAAATTGCTTGTGGTGTAATGGTTAGGGCTCAGTATACAGGATAGGGTTAGGGTTAGGGCTAGGGCCAGGAAATGGGTTTTATTCCTTTCTTTTTTTTTCTGCTTTAGAGAGTGATGAACACCTTGTGCGATGCCACTTGTGGCAATGTGGTGTAAGTGCGACGTAATGCGGCTTTCACCCTGCTCCTGGGTCATGTGACAGGGTACATGAAACGGCGTGAAAGTAATGAGACCCAAGCCGTTTTAACCGCCGAGAAGGTGGTGTGAAGCTCGTGCAAGCCTGTTTAAGTGCAGGAAACGTCTGACAAAGCCGTTTTAACCGCAGAGAAGGAGCTGTGAAGCTCGGCAAGCCTGTTTAAGTTCCAGGAAATCTCGAGAAATGTCCTGTGAAGCTCGTGCAAGCCTGATTAAGTGCGGGAAACGCGTGACAAAGCCGTTTTAACCGTAGAGAAGGAGCTGTGAAGCTCGGCAAGCCTGTTTAAGTTCCAGGAAATCTCGAGAAAGCAGTTTTCACCACTGTCCAGGTCCTGTGAGGCTCGTGCAAGCCTGATTAATTGCGGGAAACGCCTGACAAAGCCGTTTTAACCGCAGAGAAGGTGCTGTGAAGCTCGGGCAAGCCTGTATATGTGTCAGGAAAGATCTAGAAAGCAATTTTCACCACTTTGAAGGTCATGTGAGGCTCTTTCAAGCCTGTTTATGAGCCAGAAAAGAACTGGAAAGCAGGAATCACCTCTGTGCAGGTCCTTTGAAACTCGTCCAAGCCTGTTTAAGTGCCATGAAAGATCGAGAAAACAGTTTTCACTACTGTGCAGGTACTGTGAAGCTCGTGCAAGCCTGTTTAAGTGCGGGAAACGTCTGACAACGCCGTTTTAACCGCCGAGAAGGTGCTGTGAAGCACGTGCAGGCCTGTTTAAGTGCCAGGAAATCTCGAGACAGCAGTTTTCACCACTGGTAAGGTCCTGTGAGGCTCGTTCAAACCTGTTTATGTGTGTGAAAGGTCTGTCAAAGGTGTTTTAACCACAGTATAGATCATGTGAAACTCGTACAATCTTGTTTAAGTGCGGAAAAGGTCTGATAAAAACGGTTTCAACCCGCCGTGGAGGCCCTATGAAGCTCGTGTAAGCCTGTTTAAGTGTCAGGAAAGAACTAGAAAGCAGTTTCAGCGCTTTAGAGGTCCTGTTAGGTTCGTCCCAGGCTGTTTACATGCGGAAAAGGTCTGTTTTATCCGCCTTGGAGGAGTTTTGATGCACGTGCAGGCTGTTTATGTGCCAGGAAATATCTAGAAAGCAGTTTTCATCACTGTGCAGGTCCGGTGAAGCTCGTGCAAGCCTGTTTAAGGGTGGGAAACCTCTGACAAATCCGTTTTAACTGCCGAGAATGTGCTGTTAAGCTCGTGCAAGCATATACAAGTGTCAGGAAAGATCCAGTGGAAGTCTTTTGAGGCACGTGAAAGCCAGTTTATGGTCTAGAAAGGACCTAGAAAGCACTTTTCAGCAATCCCATTTATAAATGACGGGTCTCATTTATAAATGAGGGGTCCCGTTTAAATAAATGAGCGGTCACATTTATAAATGAGGGGTCTCATTTGTAAATGAAGGATCCCGTTTAAATAAATGAAGGCTCCCATATATAAACGAGTGGTCCCGTTTAAGTAGATGAACGGTCCCATTTATAAATGAGGTGTCTCATTTATAAATGAAGGATCCCGTTTAAATAAATGAATGCTCCCATTTATAAACGAGTGGTCCCATTTATAAGGGTAGGTACAAAACCTGGACTCTGGACTCTGGACTGACTGGGCTATGGACTGGATTATGGACTCGATTTTGGACTCGGTTGGACACTTAGTGTTCTAGAGCTGCTGTTTAAAGAAGACTTTGAATGCGTGCGCTGGCCCAAGAAATTCGACTTGGTTCCCCAGACCGTTTCTCCTCGTCTGGGGACGAGACTACTTTGGATCGTGGATCAGAGTAAGCTTATTTAAAACACTCTTGTCTCGTGAACCAGACCCACTTCCATCAAAAAAGGGAAGGGTTAGCCTCGTTCCCAGGCCCCGCCCAGCTTTCCGTCGCTTATTAGTATGGTAAAGACGGAGCGGGCCTGGTATCTTTTCTCACGTCAGTGACGTCGAAAGGATGGTAGAAAGGGTTTAATTGTGCGTGGGCGCACCAGGTCCAGAAAAGCGAAAAGAGCCAAGGTACCAGGTAACTTACCACACGTATCTAGCTAAGTGGGAGGCGACTGTCTTACACACCAAGCGTTGAGGGTGTAGTCGGTTTAAAATGCGCGAAACGCAGCCTGTTAATTCTGCAAATTTTCGCCATTTTCCGATTACGTCATGCTCACGTGAGAAAAGATGCCAGGCTCTCCACGGCTTTTCCGTACTGTAAGCGACGGAAAGCTGGGCGTGGCCTGGGAACGAGGCTAAGGAAGGGTCTCATTAAGTGTACAAGCTGTACCCTAGTGGAAAGCAATTAGCCAGATAAAAGATGTGCTAGCTGAAGTGAATTATGGTAGTCAGAATACAGTAATGAAATTACTTTGCACCAGTGTTGCTTGGACAGGGCTTGTTAATTAGACCCTTCTGTTTGTTGCGAAACTCTCACCTGTGAGACCAACAACATACTTGTTAGGGTTACTATTATGCCTAGTCTGATACATACTCATTATCCATCATCTGGATGAATTTCTAGTTTGTATGGTTCTTTAAGTGGCTATATAGTACGTTTAGTTGGAAGTAAAATCCATACGTATTGTTTTATACTGTCATTGTTTCATGCAAAAAAGTGTGCTCTAACCAGTATCTTTGTATACCTTCTTTGATCTGTAACTTGCACTGGTACACTTGAAGCAGAGGTTCAATTCTCTTGGGGTTCATGACCTTGACCATGCCCACTAGTTCCTACAATGGCAAAGGGGTGGTACACAGCAAAAACACTGTTGAATGACATTAATGTGGCAAAACATATATATATGTCACTTCTTGCTTCAGGCTCACCCTATTTTTGGATGAAGTAACTACATGTTTTCAAGAGAGTACGATATAAATTTTGCTCCACTGGTTCAAAGCTTGTTAGGTGAGTGGACACACCATCCTCTTAACTTGCACTTCAACATTATCAGTGATTTGGACATAGTTGATGAACCTGCTATGCAACAGCAAGCATCCAGAGATAATTTATTTGTGCATGCTGTTTTATTGACTTCATGATGTAAAGCACATGTGACAACACACTATCATTGGAGGTAGAGCTGTGCTATCTCATGCCCAGAGGCGGTAGAACATGGTGACGTCACCACAGGGATTAAATGTGTGTGGAATGTAATTACTGCGGACGATAGCTTTTTAAAGGCATTTTACTTCTGCACAGGCGCCGGTCCCAAAGTTCAAACTCGAATTTCTCAAAATATCAAAAGTGCTCAAACAGATTGATGATTTACTATTGCAATTTGTATATGAAGGGGGAGGACCGCTCTTGTGATGCTGTCATACATCCTCTGCTTCATGCCAGATGACAGGCAGTTGAGGAGGAAGCACATATGGAATGATACTAAGCAAGCACTATAGGAAGGGTTTGTCAATGGTGAAACGGCTGTTGATGATGGTGGTCCCCTTCGTGAATTCTTTCGTCTCCTGGATACTAGCCTCTTTGAGGACTCCCAACACTTGGTAGCCCTGGACCCCACTTCCTGTGTGTGCGAGGTATCTGTGCAAGATGTTCCCGATTATGAAGTCAGGGAGAGGATTTGATGCACCATACTCATCTAGCAGTAGTAAAAAGGAGTAAACAAAACACATTCTCATAAGGTTTAGAGGGCAGATGTTACGATACACTATGTCCTTCTGGTGCAGGTTAGCAAAGTTCAGACAACTGAACAACTCCGTTTGATACTTCATTTTGGTTTGAATCAGCAAATTGACTTTGGCAGACAAAGTCAACATAGTGAGGACCTTGAGCCTGTATTACTTGATTTATGCCAACAGACCCTTGGAATACTTCAGCTGCAGTCAACAAAGCCTCTATTAACATCATCACAGCCTCTCCAAATGGGTCAAATCAACGTGAGGACAACTTATCTGGATAGTATCAGTTATATAATTTGAAAAATAAGCCCATGGACCTCTGCAAATTATATACCACCTATTGCTTGCTACGACCAAGTTTAAGCCATCACTCTGTTCTTACAGCCTTCCAGCCCAGCTTGTTGGCAAGGAGTTGCATCTAGCTGAAATTTCTTGCCTGCCTGTTACTCTGCCGTGGGTCCAGTGGCTCAGTAGTACTTGAGCATCTTGCCTGAGCAGATATGCTCGCTATACACCACCTCATCCTCTAGTTTTGCAAGCCCACTCTTCGCAAGGGTATGGCTTGTAAGCTTCCTATCTCCCGATGCATTGTCTAGGCCTTAACGCTGCCATATACGCTTAAAAAATGTATAAGAATCTAACCTTTGACACACGACTGGAAGCAATCAAAAACTGGACTGTGGAAAGGTCTGGAAAGTTCCGAAACACGAGGTTAGTTCGTACATAATGCTGTTCAGTCCAAAATCAAGTCCAAAACCGAGTCCATAATCCAGTCCATAGTCCAGTCCATAGATTCCAGAGTCCAGGTTTGTACCTACCCCATTTATAAATGAGGCATCCCATTTATAAATGGGGTCTCATTACTTTCACGTCGTTTTATGTCCCCTGTCACATGACCCACGAGGGGGTGGGGTCAGGACACGAGCGCACTTGTGTCTATTAAACTGAGGGTATTAAAACCTGCCACGAAACAGAAATGAAGATGCAGCCAACGTGAAACTTTGCCTGGAATAATTTCCGGCCACGGACAACCTACAGGACGGTGAAATTCATCTTTGCGCTGGAGGATTGAGGCACTGTGGGATCAGCACTGAACTAAAATTTATGCAACAAAACCTGATGGAGCTGCCTTGATGCCAACCAGCCATGGCTGTGAAGATGATTAATGTGTAGATGGAAGCGCAATAAGTCCTGCAACAGTATATGTGTATGTTTTTAGGACTTAGACAAACACTGATTGGAACCAGTTACTTCAGAGTTCACTGCAGTATCATTGGTACACATGGAACCAGAGCGTCCTTAGCGTTATTCCCTGGCTCCTCTAGCCCAGCTTTTGTCAGCTGAGTGCAGCCTTGGGAATGAGGCTATAAACAGATTATCACCTGTCAGTGTGCAGTCCAGAGATTACTCTGTGGTGTATAGCCTGCTAGAGGCTACCAGTGCATGTCGACCATTATTACTGCACTGCATACTACAACAGAAGAGGTTTCAACAAGTTTAATCAGTCAAAGGTCAAATAATCACATCTCCCCTCACTTAGATCAACACAGTCATTGTGGGATAGTCTCGTCCCCAGACCTTGAAAACCGGAAAGAGAGTCTGCTGTTCTGAGCAACATTTCTCGTCACATGGGGTGGGGTCTACGGCCTAAAGAATGTCATAGGCCTAATGACATTTTACATCCAGGACTCCAGTTTTCTGACGACTTAGACTTCTGCATGATATGGTTTACTAAAGCTTGATACGACCGCAATGTTTCTTGGGAAAAGCTGTGAGGTAAGTTTTTCTACCTCCAGTTTGGTTCAAAATACGATCGTTAATGTCATGCACATACATGTATAATTGTGCATTCTAGAATCTGATTCAAGCTCTCAGATCGGGGAGCTACCCTGCCCCATGCGACAAGAAAAGTCACTCAGAACACTAGACCCTCGCATGTGCAAAAGGGTCTGGAGATGAGACTAATTCACGTGGTTGACTTGACTGACGCTTGGTATAGGTTCGCACTTGGCTTCCAGGTTTGCATCCAGGCTCGCCCACCACACACGGCTTCTTGCCAAGCTTTTGGTGTACATGTATCTCACACAGTTCCTGGATTATTCGCTCTCTTCCTAGTGGTCGAACAACCACTTGTGCATTCCAAAGTACCCAACCATACAGCACACTCAACTGGAAGCAAACAAAATGCAAAGCCTGGTTTCCAGGCCTTCTCCTAATCACTTGAGTGCACCAAATCCTGACACTGCCACACTGTCACAGTCCACACAATTTTACAACACTTATCATAACTGACTTATACCTCTAGACAGAGCTTCCATCTGCCTCCTTTGAACCATCAACAACCCAAGAGTGCGTGAATAGACTCGATTACATGTCGAATTACCCTTTGAACCTACATATGCATGCTAGCTCCACCCTCACATCATGTGAGGGGGCATGAAATGACGCAAAAGTATTGAGGTGTCTCATTTATAAATGAGGGATCCCATTTAAATAAATGAAGGCTCCCATTTATAAATCAGACTTGCATTTATAAATTTATAAATGCGAGTCCTCATATAACTGAGGTTCACGTGGCGTGTGCTTATCACGTGTACGGCAAGCGGCTGCATCTTTAGTCACGTGTCAAGACCTTACCCTTTTGCAAGTGCAATCGCGAAAAAAATGGAATCAAGTGAATCTGGGTCTCAAAACTTTCACGTCGTTTCATGCCCCCTCACGTGATATGTGTGGGTGGAGCATGCATAGCGCATGCGTAGTGTAGTATGGCACTTGTATGATGGTTGAGCGGTACCAGAGGAGGTCGGACACGGTTGAACTTTACTAATTAAAATGGCTGAGGTCACACTAATTGATCTTGGATATTGCAAGGTAGAAAGCTTTTTAGCTTTTTATATGACTTGCCCCAGCCTTGAATCTTGATTTGAAAACTGGGGCCTCCCTCAGTAAAAGTCGAGAGAGCTAGTCTGTTGAGATACGAAAAATCAATTAGTGTGACCTCAGCCATTTTAATTAGTAAAGTTCAACCATGTCCGACCTCCTCTGGAGCGGTACACATTAGACGGAAAAGTGTGCATGGTCCTTCGAAATTGCTTGTGGTGTAATGGTTAGGGCTCAGTATACAGGTTAGGGTTAGGGTTAGGGCTAGGGCCAGGAAATGGGTTTTATTCCTTTTTTTTTCTGCTTTATGCGATGCCACTTGTGGCAATGTGGTGTAAGTGCGACGTAATGCGGCTTTCACCCTGCACCTGGGTCAAGCGACGGGGACATGAAACAGCGTGAAAGTAATGAGACCAAAGTGAATCCTCGCTAGTGCTTGGAACGATGCTTTTGTTCGAATTCCTACTAACTTTTGCGGATAAAAAGGATTCTTTGTAAAGAAGGACCTGTTCGAGAGTGACATCGACATCGGTGAGTCTACTGCAAGACAAGTAAGACAGTGACCGTCCAATATAAGCCATTACGACATGCATTATCCAATATTCATAGCTAGTATGGGTGTCAGGCCGTTTCTGCTACCGTGTACGAGACACTAAGATCAAGCATCGTTCCCAGGCCTTCCTCGGCTCCATTTTTTTTGATCGCTTGATACTGCAAGCGATCAAAAACTGGAGCCGGGGAAGGACTGGAGTTGAGCCCTGTTTGGCAGGAACAAATCGTGGTGCTACAGATGAGCACTGGAAGGCTGTTTCACTGTTATCTACTACCCTACACCTCGTTCGCTCAAACGGCGCTGGACAGTCGCTTTAGCCGGCGACGTTTACAGCGGTGGCTATCGCTCACTAATGTCAAGTACTTGGATGAGTTTCTTAGTTCAATACCTTCCTTGCTCATGGGCTTACTGCGTAGGTTGTCAGAAGGAAACGGACAGCGTGTATTTGTGGTTGATTAAAGTCCTTTGAAGAAACCATAAAATGTGAGTCAGCCTATAAAGCCATTGATTGACCAGGCAAACCACAAGTTTACTTTAGTCTTGTAACTGCTGACAACCTACCTGTAAAGCGCAGTATACCGGCATGCAAACTCTATACTATTGCTTTCTTCTCACTTGTGTTTTGTTTTCTAGCAGCAGCCACTCCCTTGAAAGGGAAGCAGAGGTTCCAATAAATTTCACGGCCTTTGTGAATCATGCACTACACCATTGGCATTTGAAATCATGGATTGTTTGTATAGTAAACACCATTCCATTTGGCAAGAAATGTCACTCACAATCCTCTGACACTTCTACCTGCTATGTGGCTTCCCCTTCCAGTAACGCCAACGTTCTCTCCTCCTCGATCAGAACGTACTCGGGATGGCCAGCCACATTCATCACTGAACAACTGTAAAACAGCTTGTTTATGGAAGACTTCAATACAAAGCAGCTGCTGGGTTAACACGATGAAGGGATTCACTATTCGAGGAACATGAACACTCATACTCCCCACATCATAGTGATCCCACTGTTAAGAAAATTTCTCACATGCATCAGAAACATCACTATTCGGCCAGTGGTTATTCTCATTACAAAATATCGGCAATTTCTTCCCAAGTGAAAGCTAATATTTCACCAGAATTCAGGAGGTTACTGATCTGCTTTAGTAGCATTGCACAGCCAAGGTGATCAGTATGGAAGGTGAGGGTGAAGGTGAGAGTGACGGTGAGGGAGAGGGAGAGGGTGAGGGTGAGGCGCTGAGGGTGAGGTGAGGGTGTGAGTGATGGTGATGGTGAGGGTGAGGATGAGGGGGAGGGTGAGGGTGAGGGGGTGAGGGGGGTTAGGTTGAGGGGTAGGGTTTGTGTTACCAGCTTATATCAGCTCCCTGAACTGTACTTGAGGCCTGTCTACATGCACGTTTTACATATTTTGTGCAGTTTTTCTGGGACTATCCGCCGATACGTAGCTCGGTCCAGGCGTAACAGAGGGCAAAACAGGCTCACACCCAAGGTAATCAGTATGGAGGGTAAGGGTGAGGGTCAGGGTGAGGGTGAGCGTGAGGTGCTGAGGGTGAGGGTGAGGGTATTGGGGAGGGTGAGGGAGGATGAGGGTGAAGGGGTGAGGGTTGGGGTGAGGGTGAGGGGGTGAGGGTGGGGTGAGGGTGGAGTGAGGGAGGGGATGAGGGTGGTGTGAGGGGGTGAGGGGGTGGTGTGAGGGGGTGAGGGTGGGGGTGAGGCGAAATTTTGCAGCACTAAAAGGCTGGTTTCGCGTATTTTAAACCGACTACACGCTCAACGCTTAAGACAGTCGCCTCCCGCTAGCTAGCTACGTGTAAGTTACCAGGTACTTTGGCTCTTCTGGGCCCGGTGCGCCCACGCACAATTAAACCCTTTCTACCATCCTGACGTCACTCACGTGAGAAAAGATACCAGGCCCTCTCCTGCTTTATCGTACTAATAAGCGATGGAAAGCTAGGCTGGGCCTGGGAACGAGGATACTGTTAGCTTATATCGACTTCTTTCACCTGAGGCCTGTCTACGTGCATATGTAGATCGGTCAAGGCGTAACAGAAGGGATGAATTTCTGGCAGCTCTGAACAGACTAAGATGATCAGTATGGATGGTGAGGGTGAGGTGAGGCGCTGAGTGTGAGGGTGAGGTGAAGGTGAGGGTGTTGGGGAGGGTGGGGGATGGTGAGGGTGAGGGGGTGGGTGAGGGTGAGGGACCTCGTGAGGGTGAGGGTGAGGGTGTGAGGTGGTGAGGGTGGAGGGGGAGGGTGAGGGTGTGAGGTGGTGAGGGTGGAGGGGGAGGGTGAGGGTGTGAGGGGGTGGGTGGGGTGAGAGGGTGGGGGGTTGAGGGTGGGGTGAGGGGTACGATTTGCTGTTAGCTTCTTTGGACTTCTTTCATGTACCTGAGGACTGTCTACATGCACGTGAACTATTCGCCGATAAACAACAGAGAAGGGATGCATTTCTGGCAGCTCTGTGGGGCAAAACCCAAGATGATCAGTATGGAGGGTGAGGGTGAGGCGCTGAGGGTGAGGGTGAGGGGATGAGGGTGGGGGTGAGGGTGAGGGGCTGAGGGGGTGAGGGGGTGAGGGGGTGAGGGTTAGGTTGATCGCTGTTACCTTCTATCGAGTTCTTTCAGTTACATGCACGTGAACGCGAAATTTTAGGCTTGCTTTTAGACATTTTACATATTTTGTGCAGTTTTTCTTGGACTATCCGCCGATATATATACCTTATTACACGAGTTAGCGTGCAATATCGCGAGTTATTGCACGAGTGGGCGTGGTATTTGCACGAGCCGAAGGCGAGTGAAAATGCAGTCCACAAGTGCAATAACCGCGATATGCACGCTAACGAGTGTAATAAAATGTTTATTATCCATTACCACAACAGCGTCGTGTCTCAATCACACAAACAACCGAGTAACTCGCTGTTCGAACGCACCGGTTCTAATTAAAGCACACCGTAGTTGCTAGGATACCGCGTAGTTCCAGCCGTGCAATAACACCCGTGCAATAACTACCCGTGCAATATCGTGTGATATTGCACGGCACGGGAATAGGAAAATACTGTTGTAGAAATATCAACTGGATAATAAAGATAGGTATATTATGGAACACTTCACTGACCTCGCTTCGAAAAGATCTTAACCTGATGTCAGAGGGCTCACAACTACCACAATCGAGCTTGAGAAGTTCTCAGAAGTTGTCGTCCTGATGTGTATCCAGTCAAATATAATTGCAAACTGGCATAGCAAACACAAATACAACCCCGGATTGCTTGGCCTATTCGGGACTTCACCTGGAACAGTGCACTTCAATCGAGGAATCAGGACAGTCGGCATCTGGAAATCACCTTGCACTTCGCGGCATGCGAGTCAATTACCGATCTCGCGATCTCATTGGTCATTACCCGTTTTGGGTAATAAGCCAAAGAAATTCGACCTCGCCGGGAGGCGTGCGCGGGCGAGGCACGAGACTACAGTTCACTGAGGCGAAGTACAAGTGCAGTTCTAGTTATTACCGCTATAATTTATAAGAATATACCGGGTCCAGTTTACATCTGGAAAAGCTGAAAGAAGTCGATATAAGCTAAAAGAAGGTACAGCAAACCCTACCCATCACCCTCACCCCCTCATCCTCACCCTCACTCCCTCATCCTCACCCTCACCCTGACCCCCTCACCCTCACCATACCGTAGAAAAACTTACCTCACAGCTTTTCCCAAGAAACATTGCGGTCGTATCAAGCTTTAGTAAACCATATCATGCAGAAGTCTAAGTCGTCAGAAAACTGGAGTCCTGGATGTAAAATGTCATTAGGCCTATGACATTCTTTAGGCCGTAGACCCCACCCCATGTGACGAGAAATGTTGCTCAGAACAGCAGACTCTCTTTCCGGTTTTCAAGGTCTGGGGACGAGACTATCCCACAATGACTGTGTTGATCTAAGTGAGGGGAGATGTGATTATTTGACCTTTGACTGATTAAACTTGTTGAAACCTCTTCTGTTGTAGTATGCAGTGCAGTAATAATGGTCGACATGCACTGGTAGCCTCTAGCAGGCTATACACCACAGAGTAATCTCTGGACTGCACACTGACAGGTGATAATCTGTTTATAGCCTCATTCCCAAGGCTGCACTCAGCTGACAAAAGCTGGGCTAGAGGAGCCAGGGAATAACGCTAAGGACGCTCTGGTTCCATGTGTACCAATGATACTGCAGTGAACTCTGAAGTAACTGGTTCCAATCAGTGTTTGTCTAAGTCCTAAAAACATACACATATACTGTTGCAGGACTTATTGCGCTTCCATCTACACATTAATCATCTTCACAGCCATGGCTGGTTGGCATCAAGGCAGCTCCATCAGGTTTTGTTGCATAAATTTTAGTTCAGTGCTGATCCCACAGTGCCTCAATCCTCCAGCGCAAAGATGAATTTCACCGTCCTGTAGGTTGTCCGTGGCCGGAAATTATTCCAGGCAAAGTTTCACGTTGGCTGCATCTTCATTTCTGTTTCGTGGCAGGTTTTAATACCCTCAGTTTAATAGACACAAGTGCGCTCGTGTCCTGACCCCACCCCCTCGTGGGTCATGTGACAGGGGACATAAAACGACGTGAAAGTAATGAGACCCCATTTATAAATGGGATGCCTCATTTATAAATGGGGTAGGTACAAACCTGGACTCTGGAATCTATGGACTGGACTATGGACTGGATTATGGACTCGGTTTTGGACTTGATTTTGGACTGAACAGCATTATGTACGAACTAACCTCGTGTTTCGGAACTTTCCAGACCTTTCCACAGTCCAGTTTTTGATTGCTTCCAGTCGTGTGTCAAAGGTTAGATTCTTATACATTTTTTAAGCGTATATGGCAGCGTTAAGGCCTAGACAATGCATCGGGAGATAGGAGGCTTACAAGCCATACCCTTGCGAAGAGTGGGCTTGCAAAACTAGAGGATGAGGTGGTGTATAGCGAGCATATCTGCTCAGGCAAGATGCTCAAGTACTACTGAGCCACTGGACCCACGGCAGAGTAACAGGCAGGCAAGAAATTTCAGCTAGATGCAACTCCTTGCCAACAAGCTGGGCTGGAAGGCTGTAAGAACAGAGTGATGGCTTAAACTTGGTCGTAGCAAGCAATAGGTGGTATATAATTTGCAGAGGTCCATGGGCTTATTTTTCAAATTATATAACTGATACTATCCAGATAAGTTGTCCTCACGTTGATTTGACCCATTTGGAGAGGCTGTGATGATGTTAATAGAGGCTTTGTTGACTGCAGCTGAAGTATTCCAAGGGTCTGTTGGCATAAATCAAGTAATACAGGCTCAAGGTCCTCACTATGTTGACTTTGTCTGCCAAAGTCAATTTGCTGATTCAAACCAAAATGAAGTATCAAACGGAGTTGTTCAGTTGTCTGAACTTTGCTAACCTGCACCAGAAGGACATAGTGTATCGTAACATCTGCCCTCTAAACCTTATGAGAATGTGTTTTGTTTACTCCTTTTTACTACTGCTAGATGAGTATGGTGCATCAAATCCTCTCCCTGACTTCATAATCGGGAACATCTTGCACAGATACCTCGCACACACAGGAAGTGGGGTCCAGGGCTACCAAGTGTTGGGAGTCCTCAAAGAGGCTAGTATCCAGGAGACGAAAGAATTCACGAAGGGGACCACCATCATCAACAGCCGTTTCACCATTGACAAACCCTTCCTATAGTGCTTGCTTAGTATCATTCCATATGTGCTTCCTCCTCAACTGCCTGTCATCTGGCATGAAGCAGAGGATGTATGACAGCATCACAAGAGCGGTCCTCCCCCTTCATATACAAATTGCAATAGTAAATCATCAATCTGTTTGAGCACTTTTGATATTTTGAGAAATTCGAGTTTGAACTTTGGGACCGGCGCCTGTGCAGAAGTAAAATGCCTTTAAAAAGCTATCGTCCGCAGTAATTACATTCCACACACATTTAATCCCTGTGGTGACGTCACCATGTTCTACCGCCTCTGGGCATGAGATAGCACAGCTCTACCTCCAATGATAGTGTGTTGTCACATGTGCTTTACATCATGAAGTCAATAAAACAGCATGCACAAATAAATTATCTCTGGATGCTTGCTGTTGCATAGCAGGTTCATCAACTATGTCCAAATCACTGATAATGTTGAAGTGCAAGTTAAGAGGATGGTGTGTCCACTCACCTAACAAGCTTTGAACCAGTGGAGCAAAATTTATATCGTACTCTCTTGAAAACATGTAGTTACTTCATCCAAAAATAGGGTGAGCCTGAAGCAAGAAGTGACATATATATATGTTTTGCCACATTAATGTCATTCAACAGTGTTTTTGCTGTGTACCACCCCTTTGCCATTGTAGGAACTAGTGGGCATGGTCAAGGTCATGAACCCCAAGAGAATTGAACCTCTGCTTCAAGTGTACCAGTGCAAGTTACAGATCAAAGAAGGTATACAAAGATACTGGTTAGAGCACACTTTTTTGCATGAAACAATGACAGTATAAAACAATACGTATGGATTTTACTTCCAACTAAACGTACTATATAGCCACTTAAAGAACCATACAAACTAGAAATTCATCCAGATGATGGATAATGAGTATGTATCAGACTAGGCATAATAGTAACCCTAACAAGTATGTTGTTGGTCTCACAGGTGAGAGTTTCGCAACAAACAGAAGGGTCTAATTAACAAGCCCTGTCCAAGCAACACTGGTGCAAAGTAATTTCATTACTGTATTCTGACTACCATAATTCACTTCAGCTAGCACATCTTTTATCTGGCTAATTGCTTTCCACTAGGGTACAGCTTGTACACTTAATGAGACCCTTCCTTAGCCTCGTTCCCAGGCCACGCCCAGCTTTCCGTCGCTTACAGTACGGAAAAGCCGTGGAGAGCCTGGCATCTTTTCTCACGTGAGCATGACGTAATCGGAAAATGGCGAAAATTTGCAGAATTAACAGGCTGCGTTTCGCGCATTTTAAACCGACTACACCCTCAACGCTTGGTGTGTAAGACAGTCGCCTCCCACTTAGCTAGATACGTGTGGTAAGTTACCTGGTACCTTGGCTCTTTTCGCTTTTCTGGACCTGGTGCGCCCACGCACAATTAAACCCTTTCTACCATCCTTTCGACGTCACTGACGTGAGAAAAGATACCAGGCCCGCTCCGTCTTTACCATACTAATAAGCGACGGAAAGCTGGGCGGGGCCTGGGAACGAGGCTAACCCTTCCCTTTTTTGATGGAAGTGGGTCTGGTTCACGAGACAAGAGTGTTTTAAATAAGCTTACTCTGATCCACGATCCAAAGTAGTCTCGTCCCCAGACGAGGAGAAACGGTCTGGGGAACCAAGTCGAATTTCTTGGGCCAGCGCACGCATTCAAAGTCTTCTTTAAACAGCAGCTCTAGAACACTAAGTGTCCAACCGAGTCCAAAATCGAGTCCATAATCCAGTCCATAGCCCAGTCAGTCCAGAGTCCAGAGTCCAGGTTTTGTACCTACCCTTATAAATGGGACCACTCGTTTATAAATGGGAGCATTCATTTATTTAAACGGGATCCTTCATTTATAAATGAGACACCTCATTTATAAATGGGACCGTTCATCTACTTAAACGGGACCACTCGTTTATATATGGGAGCCTTCATTTATTTAAACGGGATCCTTCATTTACAAATGAGACCCCTCATTTATAAATGTGACCGCTCATTTATTTAAACGGGACCCCTCATTTATAAATGAGACCCGTCATTTATAAATGGGATTGCTGAAAAGTGCTTTCTAGGTCCTTTCTAGACCATAAACTGGCTTTCACGTGCCTCAAAAGACTTCCACTGGATCTTTCCTGACACTTGTATATGCTTGCACGAGCTTAACAGCACATTCTCGGCAGTTAAAACGGATTTGTCAGAGGTTTCCCACCCTTAAACAGGCTTGCACGAGCTTCACCGGACCTGCACAGTGATGAAAACTGCTTTCTAGATATTTCCTGGCACATAAACAGCCTGCACGTGCATCAAAACTCCTCCAAGGCGGATAAAACAGACCTTTTCCGCATGTAAACAGCCTGGGACGAACCTAACAGGACCTCTAAAGCGCTGAAACTGCTTTCTAGTTCTTTCCTGACACTTAAACAGGCTTACACGAGCTTCATAGGGCCTCCACGGCGGGTTGAAACCGTTTTTATCAGACCTTTTCCGCACTTAAACAAGATTGTACGAGTTTCACATGATCTATACTGTGGTTAAAACACCTTTGACAGACCTTTCACACACATAAACAGGTTTGAACGAGCCTCACAGGACCTTACCAGTGGTGAAAACTGCTGTCTCGAGATTTCCTGGCACTTAAACAGGCCTGCACGTGCTTCACAGCACCTTCTCGGCGGTTAAAACGGCGTTGTCAGACGTTTCCCGCACTTAAACAGGCTTGCACGAGCTTCACAGTACCTGCACAGTAGTGAAAACTGTTTTCTCGATCTTTCATGGCACTTAAACAGGCTTGGACGAGTTTCAAAGGACCTGCACAGAGGTGATTCCTGCTTTCCAGTTCTTTTCTGGCTCATAAACAGGCTTGAAAGAGCCTCACATGACCTTCAAAGTGGTGAAAATTGCTTTCTAGATCTTTCCTGACACATATACAGGCTTGCCCGAGCTTCACAGCACCTTCTCTGCGGTTAAAACGGCTTTGTCAGGCGTTTCCCGCAATTAATCAGGCTTGCACGAGCCTCACAGGACCTGGACAGTGGTGAAAACTGCTTTCTCGAGATTTCCTGGAACTTAAACAGGCTTGCCGAGCTTCACAGCTCCTTCTCTACGGTTAAAACGGCTTTGTCACGCGTTTCCCGCACTTAATCAGGCTTGCACGAGCTTCACAGGACATTTCTCGAGATTTCCTGGAACTTAAACAGGCTTGCCGAGCTTCACAGCTCCTTCTCTGCGGTTAAAACGGCTTTGTCAGACGTTTCCTGCACTTAAACAGGCTTGCACGAGCTTCACACCACCTTCTCGGCGGTTAAAACGGCTTGGGTCTCATTACTTTAACGCCGTTTCATGTCCCCTGTCACATGACCCAGGAGCAGGGTGAAAGCCGCATTACGTCGCACTTACACCACATTGCCACAAGTGGCATCGCACAAGGTGTTCATCACTCTCTAAAGCAGAAAAAAAAAGAAAGGAATAAAACCCATTTCCTGGCCCTAGCCCTAACCCTAACCCTATCCTGTATACTGAGCCCTAACCATTACACCACAAGCAATTTCGAAGGACAATGCACACTTTTCCGTCTATTGTGTACCGCTTAACCATCATACAAGTGCCATACTACACTACGCATGCGCAATGCACGCTCCACCCACACATATCACGTGAGAGGGCATGAAACGATGTGAAAGTATTGAGACCCAAACGGCTTTGTCATGAGTTTGCAGCACTTAATCAGGCTTGCACAAGCCTCACAGGACCTGGACAGTGGTGAAAACTGCTTTCTCGAGATTTCCTGGCACTTAAACAGGCCTGCACGTGCTTCACAGCACCTTCTCGGCGGTTAAAACGGCGTTGTCAGACGTTTCCCGCACTTAAACAGGCTTGCAAGAGCTTCACAGTACCTGCACAGTAGTGAAAACTGTTTTCTCGATCTTTTATGGCACTTAAATAGGCTTGGACGAGTTTCAAAGGACCTGCACAAAGGTGATTCCTGCTTTCTAGTTCTTTTCTGGCACATAAACAGGCTTGCTCGAGCCTGACATGACCTTCAAAGTGGTGAAAATTGCTTTCTAGATCTTTCCTGACACATATACAAGCCAGCCCGAGCTTCACAGCACCTTCTCGGCGGTTAAAACGGCTTTGTCAGGCGTTTCCCGCAATTAATCAGGCTTGCACGAGCCTCACAGGACCTGGACAGTGGAGAAAACTGATTTCTCGAGATTTCCTGGAACCTAAACAGGCTTGCCGAACTTCACAGCTCCTTCTCTGCGGTTAAAACGGCTTTGTCAGGCTTTCCCGCACTTAAACAGGCTTGCACGAGCTTCACAGCACCTTCTCGGCGGTTAAAACGGCTTTGTCAGGCGTTTCCCGCACTTAATCTGGCGTGCAGGAGCCTCACAGGACCTGGTCAGTGGTGAAAACTGCTATCTCGAGATTTCCTGGCACTTAAACAGGCCTGCACGTGCTTCACAGCACCTTCTCGGCGGTTAAAACGGCGTTGTCAGACGTTTCCCACATTTAAACAGGCTTGCACTAGCTTCACAGTACCTGCACAGTAGTGAAAACTGTCTTCTCCATCTTTTATGGCACTTAAACAGGCTTGGACGAGTTTCAAAGGACCTGCACAGAGGTGATTCCTGCTTTCTAGTTCTTTTCTGGCTCATAAACAGGCTTGCACGAGCCTCACATGACCTTCAAAGTGGTGAAAATTGCTTTCTACATCATTCATGACACATATACAGGCTTGCCCGAGCTTCACAGCACCTTCTCGGCGGTTAAAACGGCTTTGTCAGGCGTTTCCCGCACTTGATCAGGCTTGCACGACCCTCATAGCACATGGACAGTGGTGAAAACTGCTTTCTCGAGATTTCCTGGAACTTAAACAGGCTTGCCGAGCTTCACAGCTCCTTCTCTGCGTTAAAACGGCTTTGCCAGGCGTTTCCGGCACTTAAACAGGCTTGCACGAGCCTCACAGGACCTGCACAGTGGTGAAAACTGTTTTCTCCAGAATTCCTGGCACTTCAACAGGTCTACACGTGCTTCACAGCACCTTCTCGGCGGGTAAAACGGCGTTGTCCGACGTCTCCCGCACTTAAACAGGCTTGCACGAGCTTCACAGAACCTGCACAGTGGTGAAAACTGCTTTCTCGATCTTTCCTGGCACTTAAACACGCTTGGATGAGTTTCAAAGGACCTGCACAGAGGTAATTCCTGCTTTCTAGTTCTTTTCTGGCTCATAAACACGTTTGCACGAGCCTCACACGACCTTCAAAGTGGTGAAAATTGCTTTCTAGATCTTTCCTGACACTTATACAGGCTTGCCCGAGCTTCACAGAATCTTCACGGCGGATAAAACGGTTTTCTCAGACGTTTCCACCACATAAACAGGTTTGCATGAGCCTCACAGCGCCTTCACTGCGGATAAAACGGCTTTGTAAGGCGTTTCCGGCACTTAACCAGGCTTGCACGAGCCTCACAGGAACTACTCAGTGGTGAACACTGCTATCTAGATCATTCCTGACACTTATACAGGCTTGTACGAGCTTCACAGCACCTTCTCGGCGGTTAAAACTGCTTTGTCAGGCGTTTCCCGCACTTCCACAGGCTTGCACGAGCCTCACAGGACCTGCACAGTTTTAAAAACTGCGTTCACGAGATTTCCTGGCACTTAAACAGGTCTACACGTGCTTCACAGCACCTTCACGGGGGTTAAAACGACGTTGTCAGACGTTTCCCGTACTTAAACAGGCTTGCACGAGCATCACAGAACCTGCAACTGCTTTCTCGATCTTTCCTGGCACTTAAACTGGCTTGGACGAGTTTCAAAGGACCTGCACAGAGTTGATTCCTGAGCTCTAGTTCTTTTCTGGCTCATAAACAGGCTTGCACGAGCATCACATGACCTTCAAAGTGGTGAAAATTGTTTTATCGATTTTACCTGGCTCTTAAACAAGCTTGCACGATCTTCACAGGACCTGCACAGTGATGAAAACTACTTCCTAGATCTTTACGGGCACATAAACAGGCCTGTATGTGCATTTAAGTACCTCCACGGCGGTTAAAACAGCTGTTTAAAACCTTTCCCGCATTTAAACAGGCTGGCATGAGCCTCATAGCACCTTCACGGAGGTTAAAACGGCTTTGTCAGACGTTTCCCGCACTTAAACAGGCTTGCACGAGCTTCACAGGCCCTGCACAGTGGTGATAAATGCTTTTTCTAGATCTTTAATGGCACATAAACAGGTCTGCACGTACTTCAAAGCTCCTCCACGGCGGTTAAAACAGCTGTTTCAGACCTTGCCAGCAATTAAACTGGCAGGGACGAGCCTCACACGACCTCTACAGTGATGAAAACTGATGGATAGATCTTTCCTGACACTTAAACAGGCTTGCACGAGCTTCACAGGACCTATTCTGTGGTTAAAACAACTTTGACAGACCTTTCACGCACATAAACAGGCTTGAACGAGTCTCACAGGACCTACACAGTGTTGAAAACTGCTTTCCTGATCTTTCCTGGCTCTTAAACAGGCTTGCACGAACCTCACAGGACCTCCACAGTGGTGAAAACTGCTATCTAGATCTTTCCTGACACTTAAACCGGCTTGCACGACTTTCATAGTGCCTCCACGGCGGTTAAACCGGATTTAGTCAGACCTTTCCCGCACTTAAACAGGATTGCACGAACTTCACAGCACCTTCTCGGCGGTTAAAACGGCTTTGTGAGACGTTTGTTTTCCACACTGAAAAAGGCTTGCACGAGATTCACACGACCTCAACAGCCGTAAAAAATACTTTCCCGATCTTTCTTGGCTCTTAAACAGGCTCCACGGCGGATAAAGCAGCTGTTTCAGACATTTCCCGCATTTAAACAGGCTGGGATGAGCCTCACAGGACCTCCACAGTGGTGAAAACTGCTTTCCAGTTCTTTTCTGACACCTAAACAGGCTTGCACGAGCTTCACAGGACTTGCAGCAGTGGTGAAAACCGCCTTCAGGATCTTTCCTGGCCCATAAACAGGCTTGAACGAGCTTCGTAAGGCCTCCACGGCGGTTTAAACGGTTTTTGTGAGACCTTTCCCGCACTTAAACAAGATTGTACGAACTTCACAGCACCTTCTCGGCGGTTAAAACGACTTTGTGAGACGTTTGTTTTCCGCACTGAAACAGGCTTGCACGAGCTTCACACAACCTCAACAGCAGTGAAAACTGCTTTCCCGATCTTTCCTGGCTCTTAAACAGGCTTGCACGTGCTTCACAGAACCTGCACAGTGATGAAAACTGCTTTCTAGATCTTTCCTGGCAAATAAACAGGCCTGTATATGCATCAAAGCTCCTCCACGGAGGTTAAAACAGCTGTTTCACACCTTTCCCGCATTTAAACAGGCTGGCATGAGCCTCATAGCACCTTCACGGAGGTTAAAACGGCTTTGTCAGACGTTTCTCGCACTTAAACAGGCTTGCACGAGCCTCACAGGACCTCCACAGTGGTGAAAACTGCTTTCCAGTTCTTTTCTGACAAATAAACAGGCTTGCACGAGCTTCACAGCTAAGACCTGCAGCAGTGGTGAAACCGCTTTCTAGATCTTTCCTGGCTCATAAACAGGCTTGCACCAGCATCACAAAACTTCCACTGTGGTGATAACTGCTTCCTACATCTTTCCTGACACTTATATATGCTTGCACGAGCTTCACAGCACATTCTCGATGGTTTAAACGGATTTGTCAGACGTTTCCTGCACTTAAACAGCCTTGCACGAGCTTCACAGGACCTGCACAGTACCTGTTGTGAAAACTGCTTTTTATAGATCTTTCCTGGCACATAAACAGGTCTGCACATGCTTCAAAGCTCCTCCACGGCGGTTAAAACAGCTGTTTCAGACCTTGCCCGCATTTAAACTGGCAGGGACGAAAACTGTTTTCTAGATCTTTCCTGACACTTAAACAGGCTTCTACGAGATTCACAGGACCTATATACTGTGGTTAAAACAGCTTTGACAGACCTTTCACGCACATAAACAGGCTTGAACGAGCCTCACAGGATCTCCACAATGGTGAAAACTGCTTTCTCGATCTTTCCTGGTACTTAAACAGGCTTGCACGAGTTTCACTGGACCTGCACATTGGTGAAAACCGCTTTCTAGATCTTTCCTGTCACTTAAACATGCTTGCTCGAGGTTTGCAGTGCCTCCACAGTGGTGAAAAATGCTTTCTAGATCTTTCCTGACACTTAAACAGGCTTTCACGATCTTCATAGGGCCTCTACGGCGGTTTAAACGGATTTAGTCAGACCTTTCCCGCACTTAAACAAGATTGCACGAACTTCACAGCACCTTCTCGGCGGTTAAAACGGCTTTGTGAGACGTTTGTTTTCCGCACTGAAACAGGCTTGCACGAGCTACACACGAACAGTGGTGAAAACTGCTTTCTCGAACTTTCCTGGCTCTTAAACAAGCTTGCACAAACTTCACAGGACCTGCACAGTGGTGAAAACTGCTTTTTCTAGATCTTTCCTGGCACCTAAACATGCCTGCACGTGCTTCAAAGCTCCTCCACGGCGGTTCATACAGCTGTTTCAGACCTTTACTGCCAGGGACGAGCATCACACGACCTCTACAGTGATGAAAACTGTTTTCTAGATCTTTCCTGACGCTTAAACAGGCTTGCACGAGCTTCACAGGACCTATACTGTTGTTGAAACAACTTTTACAGATCTTTCGCGCACATAAACAGGCTTGAACGAGCCTCACAGGACCTCCACAGTGATGAAAAATGCTTTCCAGTTCTTTTCTTACACGTAAACAGGCTTGCACGAGTTTCTCAGGACCTGCAGCAGTGGTGAAAACCGCTTTCTAGATCTTTCCTGGCGCATAAACAGGCTTGAACGAGCTTCAAAGGGTCTCCACGGCGGTTTAAATGGTTTTTGTCAGACCTTCCCCGCACTTACACAAGATTGAACGAGCTTCACAAGACCTCCACAGCGGTGAAAACTGCTTTCTCGATGTTTCCTTGCTCCTAAACAGGCTTGTACGAGCTTCACAGGACCTGCACAGTAGTGAAAACCGCTTTCTAGATCCTTCCTGACACTTAAACAGGCTTGGACGAGCTTCACAGTGCCTCCACAGTGGTGAAAACTGCTTTCTAGGTCCTTTCTGGCTCATAAACAGATTTGACAAGCCTCACAAGACTTCCACTGTGGCGATAACTGCTTTCTTGATCTTTCCTGACACTTATATATGCTTGCACGAGTTTCACATCACATTCTCGACGGTTAAAACGGATTTGTCAGACGTTTCCCACACTTAAACAGGCTTGCACGAGCTTCACAGGACCTGCACAGTTGTGAAACCTGCTTTCTAGTTCTTTCCTGGCACATAAACAACTTGGACGTGCTTCAAAGCTCCTCCACGGCTGTTAAAACAGCTGTTTCAGACCTTTCCCGCATTTAAACAGGCTGGGACGAGTATCACAGGACTTCCACAGTGGTGAAAACTGCTTTCCAGTTCTTTTCTGACCCGTAAACAGGCTTACACGAGCTTCACAGGACCTGCTGCAGTGGTGAAACCGCTTTCTAGATCTTTCCTGGCGCATAAACAGGCTTGAACGAGCTTCATAGGGCCTCCACAGTGGTGAAAACTGCTTTCCCCATTTTACCTGGCTCTTAAACAGGCTTGCACGAGTTTCACAGCACCTGCACAGTGGTGAAAACCGCTTTCTAGATCTTTCCTGTCACTTAAACATGCTTGGACGAGGTTTGAAGTTCCTCCACAGTGGTGAAAGTGAAAGCTGCTTTCTAGGTCTTTTCTGGCTCATAAACAGGCTTGCACGAGCCTCAAAAGACTTCCACTGTGGTGATAATAGCTTTCTAGATCTTTCCTGACACTTATATATGCTTGCACGAGCTTCACAGCACATTCTCGGTGGTTAAAACGGATTTGTCAGACGTTTTCCGCACGTAAACAGGCTTGCACGAGCTTCACAGGACCTACACAGTTGTGAAAACTGCATTCTAGATCTTTCCTGGCACATAAACAGCCTGGACGTGCTTCAAAGCTCCTCCACGGCTGTTAAAACAGCTGTTTCAGACATTTCCCGCATTTAAACAGCCTGGGACGAGCCTCACAGGACTTCTACAGTGCTGAAAACTGCTCTCTAGTTCTTTCCTGACACTTAAACAGGCTTACACGAGCTTCAAAGGAGCAGTACAGTGGTGAAAACCGCTTTCCAGAACTTTCCTTGCACATAAACAGGCTTGCACTATCTTCACAGGGCCTCCACAGCGGTGAAAACTGCTTTCTAGGTCTTTTCTGGCTCATAAACAGGCTTGCACGATCCTCACAGGGCCTCCACAGGGGTGAAAACTCCTTTCTAGGTCTTTTCTGGCTCATAAACAGGCTTGCACAATCCTCACAGGACCTCCACAGCGGTGATAACTGCTTTCTAGATCTTTCCTGACACTTATATATGCTTGCACGAGCTTCAAAGCACATTCTCGGCGGTTAAAACGGATTTGTCAGACGTTTTCCGCACTTAAACAGGCTTGCACGAGCTTCATAGGACCTACACAGTTGTGAAAACTGCATTCTAGATCTTTCCTGTCACATAAACAGCCTGGACGTGCTTCAAAGCTCCTCCACGGCTGTTAAAACAGCTGTTTCAGACCTTTCCCGAATATAAACAGGCAGGGACGAGCCTCACAGGACCTCCACAGCGGTGAAAAATGCTTTCCAGTTCTTTTCTGACACGTAAACAGGCTTGCACGAGCTTCACAGGACCTGCAGCAATGGTGAAAACCGCTTTCTAGATCTTTCCTGACGCATAAACGGGCTTTAACGAGCTTCATAGGGCATCCACAGCGGTTTAAACGGTTTTTGTCAGAGCTTCCCCGCACTTACACAAGATTGAACGAGCTTCACAAGACCTCCACAGCGGTGATAACTGCTTTCTCGATCTTTCCTGGCACCTAAACAGGCTTGAACGCGCTTCACAGGACCTGCACAGTGGTGAAAACCGCTTTCTAGATCCTTCCTGACACTTAAACAGGCTTGGACGAGCTTCACAGTGCCTCCACAGTGGTGAAAACTGCTTTCTGGCTCATAAACAGATTTGACGAGCCTCAAAAGACTTCCACTGTCGTGATAACTGCTTTCTAGATCTTTCCTGACACGTATACAGGCTTGCACGAGCTCCACAGCACCTTCTCGGCGGGTAAAATTCTCAGACGTTTCCCGCACTTAAACTGGTTTGCACGAGCTTCACAGGACCTACACAGTTGTGAAAACTGCTTTCTAGATCTTTCCTTGCTCCTAAACAGGCTTGCACGAGCTTCACAGCACCTGCAAAGTTGTGAAAACTGCTTTCTCGATCTTTCCTGACATATAAACAGGCTTGTACGATCTTCACAGGACCTCCACAGTGGTTAAAAATGCTTTCCTGTTCTTTTCTGACACGTAAACAGGCTTGCACGAGCTTCACAGGACCTGCAGCAGTGGTGAAAACCGCTTTCTAGATCTTTCCTGGCGCATAACCGGGCTTGAACGAGCTTCATAGCTAGGGCATCCACAGCGGTTTATACGGTTTTTGTCAGACCTTCCCCGCACTTACACAAGATTGAACGAGCTTCACAGGACCTCCACAGCGGTGATAACTGCTTTCTCGATCTTTCCTGGCACCTAAACAGGCTTGAACGCGCTTCACAGGACCTGCACAGTGGTGAAAACCGCTTTCTAGATCCTTCCTGACACTTAAACAGGCTTGGACGAGCTTCACAGTGCCTCCACAGTGGTGAAAACTGCTTTCTAGGTCTTTTCTGGTTCATAAACAGATTTGACGAGCCTCACAAGACTTCCACTGTGGTGATAACTGCTTTCTAGATCTTTCCTGACACTTATACAGGCTTGCACGAGCTTCACAGCACCTTCTCGGCGGTTAAATTTGTTAGACGTTTCCCGCACTTAAACAGGCTTGCACGAGCTTCACAGGTCCTACACAGTTGTGAAAACTGCTTTCTAGATCTTTCCTGGCTCCTAAACAGGCTTGTACGAGCTTCACAGGGCCTGCAAAGTTGTGAAAACTGCTTTCTAGATCTTTCCTGACATACAAACAGGCTTGCACGATCTTCAGAAGTGACTGCACAGTGGTGAAAACTGCTTTCTAGTTCATTTCTGGCTCACAAACAGGATTGCACGAGCCTCACAGGACCTCCACAGTGGTGAAAACTGCTTTCTAGATCTTTCCTGACACTTAAACAGGCTTGCACGAGCTTCATAGGGCCTCCACGGCGGCTAAAACGGATTTAGTCAGACCTTTCCAGCACTTAAACAAGATTGCACGAACTTCACAGCAACTTCTCGGCGGTTTAAAACGGCTTTGTGAGACGTTTGTTTTCCGCACTTAAACAGGCTTGCACGAGCTTCACAGGACCTACACAGTTGTGAAAACTGCTTTCTAGATCTTTCCTGGCTCCTAAACGGGCATGTACGAGCTTCACAGGACCTGCAAAGTTGTGAAAACTGCTTTCTAGATCTTTCCTGACATATAAACAGGCTTGCACGATCTTCACAGGGACTGCACAGTGGTGAAAACTGCTTTCTAGTTCATTTCTGGCACACAAACAGGATTGCACGAGCCTCACAGGACCTCCACAGTGGTGAAAACTGCTTTCTAGATCCTTCCTGACATATAAACAGGCTTGCACGATCTTCACAGGGACTGCACAGTGGTGAAAACTGCTTTCTAGTTCATTTCTGGCACACAAACAGGATTGCACGAGCCTCACCGGACCTCCACAGTGGTGAAAACTGCTTTCTAGATCTTTCCTGACATATAAACAGGCTTGCACGATCTTCACAGGGACTGCACAGTGGTGAAAACTGCTTTCTAGTTCATTTCTGGCTCACAAACAGGATTGCACGAGCCTCACAGGACCTCCACAGTGGTGAAAACTGCTTTCTAGATCTTTCCTGACACTTAAACAGGCTTGCACGAGCTTCATAGGGCCTCCACGGCTGCTAAAACGGATTTAGTCTGACATTTCCCGCACTTAAACAAGATTGCACGAACTTCACATCACCTTCTCGGCGGTTAAAACGGCTTTGTGAGACGTTTCTTTTCCGCACTGAAACAGGCTTGCACGAGCTTCACACGACCTCAACAGCGGTGAAAACTGCTTTCCCGATCTTTTCTGGCTCTTAAACAGACTTGCACGAGCTTCACAGCACCTGCACAGTGATGAAAACTGCTTTCTAGATCTTTCCTGGCACATAAACAGGCCTGTATGTGCAACAAAGCTCCTCCACGGCGGTTAAAGCAGCTGGTTCACACCTTTCCCGCATTTAAACAGGCTGGCATGAGCCTCATAGAACCGGTTAAAACGGCTTTGTCAGACGTTTCCCGCACTTAAATAGGCTTGCACGAACTTCACAGGACCTGCACCACTATCTTTCCTGGCACATAAACAGGCCGCACGTGCTTCAAAGCTCCTCCACGGCGGTTAAAACAGCTGTTTCAGACCTTGCCCGCATTTAAACTGGCAGGGAGGAGCCTCACACGACCTCTACAGTGATGAAAACTGTTATCTAGATCTTTCCTGACACTTAAACAGTCTTTCACGAGCTTCACAGGACCTGCAAAGTTGTGAAAACTGCTTTCTAGATCTTTCCTGACATATAAACAGGCTTGTACGATCTTCACAGGACCTCCACAGTGGTTAAAAATGCTTTCCAGTTCTTTTCTGACACGTAAACAGGCTTGCACGAGTTTCACAGGACCTGCAGCAGTGGTGAAAACCGCTTTCTAGATCTTTCCTGGCGCATAAACGGGCTTGAACGAGCTTCATAGGGCCTCCACAGCGGTTTAAATGGCTTTTGTCAGACCTTCCCCGCAATTACACAAGATTGAACGAGTTTCACAGGACCTCCACAGCTGTGATAACTGCTTTCTCGATCTTTCCTGGCATCTAAACAGGCTTGTACGAGCTTCACAGGACCTGCACAGTGGTGAAATTCGCTTTCTAGATCCTTCCTGACACTTAAACAGGCTTGGACGAGCTTGATAGTGCCTCCACAGTGGTGAAAACTGCTTTCTAGGTTTTTTCTGGCTCATAAACAGATTTGACGAGCCTCACAAGACTTCCACTGTCGTGATAACAGCTTTCTAGATCTTTCCTGACACGTATACAGGCTTGCACGAGCTTCACATCACCTTCTCATCGGTTAAATTTGTCAGACGTTTCCCGCACTTAAACAGGCTTGCACGAGCTTCGCAGGACCTACACAGTTGTGAAAACCGCTTTTTAGATCTTTCCTGGCTCATAAACAGGCTTGCACGAGCTTGACAGCACCTGCAAAATTGTGAAAACTGCTTTCTAGATTTTTCCTGACATATAAACAGGCTTGTACGATCTTCACAGGACCTCCACAGTGGTTAAAAATGCTTTCCAGTTCTTTTCTGACACGTTAACAGGCTTGCACGAGCTTCACAGGACCTGCAGCAGTGGTGAAAACCGCTTTCTAGATCTTTCCTGGCGCATAAACGGGCTTGAACGAGCTTCATAGCTAGGGCATCCACAGCGGTTTATACGGTTTTTGTCAGACCTTCCCCGCACTTACACAAGATTGAACGAGCTTCACAGGACCTCCACAGCGGTGATAACTGCTTTCTCGATCTTTCCTGGCACCTAAACAGGCTTGAACGCGCTTCACAGGACCTGCACAGTGGTGAAAACCGCTTTCTAGATCCTTCCTGACACTTAAACAGGCTTGGACGAGCTTCACAGTGCCTCCACAGTGGTGAAAACTGCTTTCTAGGTCTTTTCTGGCTCATAAACAGATTTGACGAGCCCCACAAGACTTCCACTGTGGTGATAACTGTTTTCTAGATCTTTCCTGACACTTATACAGGCTTGCACGAGCTTCACAGCACCTTCTCGGCGGTTAAATTTGTGAGACGTTTCCCTCACTTAAACAGGCTTGCACGAGCTTCACAGGACCTACACAGTTGTGAAAACTGCTTTCTAGATCTTTCCTGGCTCCTAAACAGGCTTGTACGAGCTTCACAGGACCTGCAAAGTTGTGAAAACTGCTTTCTAGATCTTTCCTGACATACAAATAGGCTTCCACGATCTTCAGAAGGGACTGCACAGTGGTGAAAACTGCTTTCTAGTTCATTTCTGGCTCAGAAACAGGATTGCACGAGCCTCACAGGACCTCCACAGTGGTGAAAACTGCTTTCTAGATCTTTCCTGACACTTAAACAGTCTTGCACAAGCTTCATAGGGCCTCCACGGCTGCTAAAACGGATTTAGTCAGACCTTTCCCGCACTTAAACAAGATTGCACGAACTTCACAGCACATTCTCGGCGGTTTAAAACGGCTTTGTGAGACGTTTGTTTTCCGCACTGAAACAGGCTTGCACGAGCTTCACAGGACCTACACAGTTGTGAAAACTGCTTTCTAGATCTTTCCTGGCTCATGAACGGGCATGTACGAGCTTCACAGGACCTGCAAAGTTGTGAAAACTGCTTTCTAGATCTTTCCTGACATATAAACAGGCTTGCACGATCTTCACAGGGACTGCACAGTGGTGAAAATTGCTTTCTAGTCCATTTCTGGCACACAAGCAGGATTGCACGAGCCTCACAGGACCTCCAGAGTGGTGAAAACTGCTTTCTAGATCTTTCCTGACACTTAAACAGGCCTGCACGAGCTTCATAGGGCCTCCACGGCTGCTAAAACGGATTTAGTCAGACCTTTCACGCACTTAAACAAGATTGCACGAACTTCTCAGCACCTTCTCGGCGGTTAAAACGGCTTTGTGAGACGTTTGTTTTCCGCACTGAAACAGGCTTGCACGAGCTTCACACGACCTCAACAGCGGTGAAAACTGCTTTCCCGATCTTTCCTGGCTCTTAAACAGACTTGCACGAGCTTCACAGCACCTGCACAGTGATGAAAACTGCTTTCTAGATCTTTCCTGGCACATAAACAGGCCTGTATGTGCAACAAAGCTCCTCCACGGCGGTTAAAGCAGCTGGTTCACACCTTTCCCGCATTTAAACAGGCTGGCATGAGCCTCATAGAACCGGTTAAAACGGCTTTGTCAGACGTTTCCCGCACTTAAATAGGCTTGCACGAACTTCACAGGACCTGCACCACTATCTTTCCTTGCACATAAACAGGCCGCACGTTTGTTCAAAGCTCCTCCACGGCGGTTAAAACAGCTGTTTCAGACCTTGCCCGCATTTAAACTGGCAGGGAGGAGCCTCACACGACCTCTACAGTGATGAAAACTGTTTTCCAGATCTTTCCTGACACTTAAACAGTCTTGCACGAGCTTCACAGGACATATACTGTGGTTAAAACAGCTTTGACAGACTTTTCACGCACATAAACAGGCATGAACGAGCCTCACAGGATCTCCGCAGCGGTGAAAACTGCTTTCTAGATCTTTCCGGACACTTAAACAGGCTTGCACAACCTTCACAGGGCCTCCACGGCTGTTGAAACCGTTTTTGTCAGACCTTTCCCGCACTTAAACGAGATTGTACGAGCTTCAGCAGTAGCTCAACAGCGGTGAAAACTGCTTTGCCGATCTTTCCTGGCTCTTAAACAGGCTTGCACGAGCTTCACAGCACCTGCACAGTGCTGAAAACAGCTTTGTCGATTTTTCCTGGCTCCTAAACAAACTTTCACGAGCTTCACTGGACCTGCACTGTGAGGAAAACTGCTTTCTAGATCTTTCCGGGCACAGAAACAGGCCTGCACGCGCATCAAAGCTCCTCAACAGCTGTTAAAACAGCCGTTTCAGACCTTTCCCGCATGGAAACAGGCTGGGACGAGCATCACAGGACCTCTACAGTGCTGAAAACTGCTTTCTAGTTCTTTCCTGACACTTAAACAGGCTTACACGAGCTTCACAGGAGCAGCACTGTGGTGAAAACCGCATTCCAGAACTTTATTTGCACATAAACAGGCTTGCACGATCCTCTCAGGACCTCAACAGCGGTTAAAGCTGCTTTCTAGATCTTTCCGGACACTTAAACAGGCTTGCACGACCTTCATAGGGCTTCCACGGCGGTTGAAACCGTTTTTTTCAGACCTTTCCCGCACTTAAACAAGATTGTACGAGCTTCACAGGACCTCAACAGCGGTGAAAACTGCATTCCCGATCTTTCCTGGCTCTTAAACAGGCTTGCACGAGCTTCACAGCACCTGCACAGTGCTGAAAACAGCTTTATCGATTTTTCCTGGCTCTTAAACAAGCTTGCACGAGCTTCACAGGACCTGCACAGTGATGAAAACTACTTTCTAGATCTTTCCGGGCACATAAACTGGCCTGTATGTGCATCAAAGCTCCTCCACGGCGGGTAAAACAACTGTTTCAAACCCTTCACGCATTTATACAGGCTGGCATGAGCCTCATAGCACCTTCACGGGGGTTAAAACGGCTTTGTCAGTCTTTTCACGCACTTAAACAGGCTTGCACGAGCTTTACAGCACCTGCACAGTGCTGAAAACTGCTTTATGGATTTTACCTGGCTCTTAAACCAGCTTGCACGAGCTTCACAGCACCTGCACAGTGATGCAAACTGCTTTCTAGATCTTTCCGGGCACATAAACAGGCCTGCACGTGCAACAAAGCTCCTCCACGGCGGTTAAAACAGCTGTTTCAGACCTTTCCCGCATGTAAACTGGCTAGGACAAGCCTCAGAGGACCTCTAGAGTGCTGAAAACTGCTCTCTAGTTCTTTCCTGACACTTAAACAGGCTTACACGAGCTTCACAGGATCTGCACAGTGGTGAAATTCGCTTTCTAGATCCTTCCTGACACTTAAACAGGCTTGGACGAGCTTCACAGTGCCTCCACAGTGGTGAAAACTGCTTTATAGGTCTTCTTTATGGCTCATAAACAGATTTGACGAGCCTCACAAGACTTCCACTGTGGTGATAACTGCTTTCTAGATCTTTCCTGACACTTATACAGGCTTGCACGAGCTTCACAGCACCTTCTCGGCGGTTAAATTTGTCAGACGTTTCCCGCACTTAAACAGGCTTGCACGAGCTTCACAGGACCTACACAGTTGTGAAAACTGCTTTCTAGATCTTTCCTTGCTCCTAAACAGGCTTGTACGAGCTTCACAGGACCTGCAAAGTTGTGAAAACTGCTTTCTAGATCTTTCCTGATATATAAACAGGCTTGCACGATCTTCAGAAGGGACTGCACAGTGGTGAAAACTGCTTTCTAGTTCATTTCTGGCTCACAAACAGGATTGCACGAGCCTCACAGGACCTCCACAGTGGTGAAAACTGCTTTCTAGATCTTTCCTGACACTTAAACAGGCCTGCACGAGCTTCATAGGGCCTCCACGGCGGCTAAAACGGATTTAGTCAGACCTTTCCCGCACTTAAACAAGATTGCACGAACTTCACAGCACCTTCTCGGCGGTTAAAACGGCTTTGTGAGACGTTTGTTTTCCGCACTGAAACAGGCTTGCACGAGCTTCACACGACCTCAACAGCGGTGAAAACTGCTTTACCGATCTTTCCTGGCTCTTAAACAGACTTGCACGAGCTTCACAGCACCTGCACAGTGATGAAAACTACTTTCTAGATCTTACTGTGCACATAAACAGACCTGTATATGCATCAAAGCTCCTCCACGGCGGTTAAAACAGCTGTTTCAAACCCTTCCCGCATTTAAACAGGCTGGCATGAGCCTAATAGCACCTTCACGGGGGTTAAAACGGCTTTGTCAGACGTTTCCCGCACTTAAACAGGCTTGCACGAGCTTCACAGGACCTGCACAGTGGTGAAAACTGCTTTTTCTAGATCTTTCCTAGCACATAAACAGTCCTGCACGTGCTTCAAAGCTCCTTCACGGCGGTTAAAACAGCTGTTTCAGACCTAGCCCGCATTTAAACTGGTAGGGACGAGCATCACACGAGATGAAACGTGTTTTCTAGATCTTTCCCGACACTTAAACAGGCTTGCACGAGCTTCACAGGACCTATACTGTGGTTAAAACAGCTTTGGCAGACCTTTCACGCACATAAACAGGCTTGAACGAGCCTCACAGGACCTCCACAGTGGTGAAAAGTGCTTTCTCGATCTTTCCTGGCACTTAAACAGGCTTGCACGAGTTTCTCAGGAACTGCACAGTGGTGAAAACCGCTTTCTAGATCTTTCCTGTCACTTAAACTTCCTTGGACAAGGTTTCCAGTGCCTACACAGTGGTGAAAACTGTTTTCTAGGTATTTTCTGGCTCATAAACAGGCTTGCACGATCCTCACAGGACTTCAACAGCGGTGAAAGCTGCTTTCTAGATCTTTCCGAACACTTAAACCGGCTTGAATGATCTTCATAGGGCCTCAACGGCGGTTGAAACCGTTTTTGTCAGACCTTTCCCGGACCTAAACAAGATTGTACGAGCTTCACAGGAGCTCAACAGCGGTGAAAACTGCTTTACCGATCTTTCCTGGCTCTTAAACAGGCTTGCACGAGCTTCACAGCACCTGCACAGTGCTGAAAACAGCTTTATCGATTTTCCTGGCTCTTAAACAAGCTTGCACGAGCTTCACAGGACCTCCACAGCGATGAAAACTACTTTCTAGATCTTTCCGGGCACATAAACAGGCCTGTATGTACATCAAAGCTCCTCCATGGCGGTTAAAACAGCTGTTTCAAACATTTCCCGCATTTAAACAGGCTGGCATGAGCCTGATAGCACCTTCACGGGGGTTAAAACGGCTTTGTCTGACGTTTACCGCGCTTAAACAGGCTTGCACGAGCTTCACAGGACCTGCACAGTGGTGAAAACTGCTTTTTCTACATCTTTCCTGGCACATAAACAGGCCTGCACGTGCTTCAAAGCTTCTTCATCCGGTTAAAACAGCTGTTTCAGACCTTGCCCGAATTTAAACTGGTATGGACGAGCATCACACGAGATGAAAACGGTTTTCTAGATCTTTCCTGACACTTAAACAGGCTTGCACGACCTTCACAGGACCTATACTGTGGTTAAAACAGCTTTGGCAGACTTTTCACGCACATAAACAGGCTTGAACGAGCCTCACAGGACCTCCACAGTGGTGAAAACTGCCTTCTTGATCTTTCCTGGCACTTAAACAGGCTTGCACAGGTCTCACAGGAACTGCACAGTGGTGAAAACCGCTTTCTGGATCTTTCCTGTCACTTAAACATGCTTGGACGAGGTTTGCAGTGCTTCCACAGTGGTGAAAACTTCTTTCTATGTCTTTTCTGGCTCATAAACAGGCTTCCACGATCCTCACAGGACCTCCACAGCGTTGAAAACTGCTTTCGACATCTTTCCGAACACTTAAACAGGCTTGCACGACCTTCATAGACACTCCACGGGGGTTGAAACCGTTTTTGTCAGACCTTTCCCGCACTTAAACAAGATTGTACGAGCTTCACAGGACCTCAACAGCGGTGAAAACAGCTTTCTCTATCTTTCCTGGCTCTTAAACAGGCTTGCACGAGCTTCACAGCACCTGCACAGTGCTGAAAACAGCTTTATCGATTTTTCCTGGCTCTTAAACAAGCTTGAACGAGCTTCACAGGATCTGCACAGATATCAAAACTACTTTCTAGATCTTTCCGGGCACATAAACAGGCCTGTATATGCATCAATGCTCCTCCACGGCGGGTAAAACAACTGTTTCAAACCTTTCCTGCATTTATACAGGCTGGCATGAGCCTCATAGCACCTTCACGGGGGTTAAAACGGCTTTGTCAGTCTTTTCCCGCACTTAAACAGGCTTGCACGAGCTTCACAGCACCTGCACATTGCTGAAAACTGCTTTATGGATTTTACCTGGCTCTTAAACCAGATTGTACGAGCTTCACAGGACCTGCACAGTGATGCAAACTGCTTTCTAAATCTTTCTGGGCACATAAACAGGCCTGCACGTGCATCAAAGCTCCTCCACGGCGGTTAAAACAGCTGTTTCAGACGTTTCCCGCATGTAAACAGGCTGGGACGAGCCTCACAGGACCTCTAGACTGCTAAAAACTGCTCTCTAGTTCTTTCCTGACAATTAAACAGGCTTACACAAGCTTCAAAGGAGCAGTACAGTGGTGAAAACCGCTTTCCAGAACTTTCCTTGCACATAAACAGGCTTGCACTATCTTCACAGGGCCTCCACAGCGGTGAAAACTGCTTTCTAGGTCTTTTCTGGCTCATAAACAGGCTTGCACGATCCTCACAGGGCCTCCACAGGGGTGAAAACTGCATTCTAGGTCTTTTCTGGCTCATAAACAGGCTTGCACAATCCTCACAGGACCTCCACAGCGGTGATAACTGCTTTCTAGATCTTTCCTGACACTTAGATATGCTTGCACGAGCTTCAAAGCACATTCTCGGCGGTTAAAACGGATTTGTCAGACGTTTTCCGCACTTAAACAGGCTTGCACGAGCTTCATAGGTCCTACACAGTTGTGAAAACTGCTTTCGAGATCTTTCCTGGCACATAAACAGCCTGGACGTGCTTCAAAGCTCCTCCACGGCTGTTAAAACAGCTGTTTCAGACCTTTCCCGCATTTAAACAGGCTGGGACGAGCCTCACAGCACCTCCACAGTGGTGAAAATTGCTTTCCTGTTCTTTTCTGACACGTAAACAGGCTTGCACAAGCTTCACAGGACTTGCAGCAGTGGTGAAAACCGCTTTCTAGATCTTTCCTGGCGCATAAACAGGCTTGAACGAGCTTCATAGGGCCTCCACAGCGGTTTAAACGGGTTTTGTCAGACCATCCCCGCACTTACACAAGATTGAACGAGCTTCATAGGACCTCCACAGCGGTGAAAACTGCTTTCTCGATCTTTCCTGGCACCTAAACAGGCTTGTACGAGCTTCACAGGACCTGCACAGTGGTGAAAACCGCTTTGTAAATACTTCCTGACACTTAAACAGGCTTGGACGAGCTTCACAGTGCCTCCACAGTGGTGAAAACTGCTTTCTAGGTCTTTTCTGGCTCATAAACAGATTTGACGAGCCTCACAAGACTTCCACTGTGGTGATAACTGCTTTCTAGATCTTTCCTGACACTTATACAGGCTTGCACGAGCTTCACAGCACCTTCTCGGCGGTTAAATTTGTCAGACGTTTCCCGCACTTAAACAGGCTTGCACGAGCTTCACAGGACCTACACAGTTGTGAAAACTGCTTTCTAGATCTTTCCTGGCTCCTAAACAGGCATGTACGAGCTTCACAGGACCTGCAAAGTTGTGAAAACTGCTTTCTAGATCTTTCCTGACATATAAACAGGCTTGCACGATCTTCACAGGGACTGCACAGTGGTGAAAACTGCTTTCTAGTTCATTTCTGGCTCACAAACAGGATTGCACGAGCCACACAGGACTTCCACAGTGGTGAAAACTGCTTTCTAGATCTTTCCTGACACTTAAACAGGCTTGCACGAGCTTCAAAAGGCCTCCACGGCGGCAAGAACGGATTTAGTCAGCCATTTCCCGCACTTAAACAAGATTGCACGAACTTCACAGCACCTTCTCGGCGGTTAAAACGGCTTTGTGAGACATTTGTTTTCCGCACTGAAACAGGCTTGCACGAGCTTCACACGACCTCAACAGCGGTGAAAACTGCTTTCCCGATCTTTCATGGCTCTTAAACAGGCTTGCACGAGCTTCACAGCACCTGCTCAGTGATGAAAACTGCTTTCTAGATCTTTCCTGGCACATAAACAGGCCTGTATGTGCAAAGCTCCTCCACGGCGGTTAAAGCAGCTGGTTCACACCTTTCCCGCATTTAAACAGGCTGGCATGAGCCTCATAGAACCGGTTAAAACGGCTTTGTCAGACGTTTCCCGCACTTAAATAGGCTTGCACGAACTTCACAGGACCTGCACCACTATCTTTCCTGGCACATAAACAGGCCGCACGTGCTTCAAAGCTCCTCCACGGCGGTTAAAACAGCTGTTTCAGACCTTTCCCGCATGTAAACAGGCTGGGACGAGCATCACAGGACCTCTAGAGTGCTGAAAAATGCTCTCTAGTTCTTTCCTGACACTTAAGCAGGCATACACGAGCTTAACAGGAGCAGTACATTGGTGAAAACAGCTTTCTACGTCTTTTCTGGTTCTCACGAGCCTCACAACACTTCCACTGTGGTTATAACTGCTTTCTAGATCTTTCGTGACACTTATATATCCTTGCACGAGCTTCAAAGCACATTCTCGGCGGTTAAAACGGATTTGTCAGACGTTTTCCGCACTTAAAACAGGCTTGCACGAGCTTCACAGGACCTACACAGTTGTGAAAACTGCTTTCTAGATCTTTCCTGGCACATGAACAGCCTGGACGTACTTCAAAGCTCCTCCACGGCTGTTAAAACAGCTGTTTCAGACCTTTCCCGCATTTAAACAGGCTGGGAGGAGCCTCACAGGACCTCCACAGTGGTGAAAAATGCTTTCCAGGTCTTTTCTGGCTCATAAACAGGCTTGCACGAGCCTTACAAGACTTCCACTGTGGTGATAACTGCTTTCTAGATCTTTCCTGACACTTATTTATGCTTGCACGAGTTCAAAGCAAATTCTCGGCGGTTAAAACAGATTTGTCAGACGTTTTCCGCACTTAATCAGGCTTGCACGAGCTTCACAGGACCTACACAGTTGTGAAAACTGCTTTCTAGATCTTTCCCGGCACATAAACAGCCTGGACGTGCTTCAAAGCTCCTCCACGACTGTTAAAACAGCTGTTTCAGACCTTTCCCGAATTTAAACAGGCTGGGACGAGCCTCACAGGACCTCCACAGTGATGAAAAATGCTTTCCTGTTCTTTTCTGACACGTAAACAGGCTTGCACGAGCTTCACAGGACCTGCAGCAGTGGTGAAAACAGCTTTCTAGATCTTTCCTGGCGCATAATCAGGCTTGAACGAGCTTCATAGGGCCTCCACAGCAGTTTAAACGGTTTTTGTCAGACCTTCCCGGCACTTACACAAGATTGAACGAGCCTCACAGGACCTCCACAGCGGTGAAAACTGCTTTCTCGATCTTTCCTGGCACCTAAACAGGCTTGTACGAGCTTCACAGGACCTGCACAGTGGTGAAAACCGCTTTCTAGATCCTTCCTGACACTTAAACAGGCTTGGACGAGCTTCACAGTGCCTCCACAGTGGTGAAAACTGCTTTATAGGTCCTTTCTGGCTCACAAACAGATTTGACGAGCCTCACAAGACTTCCACTGTGGTGGTAACTGCTTTCTAGATCTTTCCTGACACTTATACAGGCTTGCACGAGCTTCACAGCACCTTCTCGGCGGTTAAATTTGTCAGACGTTTCCCGCACTTAAACAGGCTTGCATCGAGCTTCACAGGACCTACACAGTTGTGAAAACTGCTTTCTAGATATTTCCTGGCTCCTAAACAGGCTTGTACGACCTTCACAGGACCTGCAAAGTTGTGAAAACTGCTTTCTAGATCTTTCCTGACATATAAACAGGCTTGCACGATCTTCACAGGGACTGCACAGTGGTGAAAACTGCTTTCTAGTTCATTTCTGGCTCACAAACAGGATTGCACGAGCCTCACAGGACCTCCACAGTGGTGAAAACTGCTTTCTAGATCTTTCCTGACACTTAAACAGGCTCCTCCACGGCGGTTAAAACAGCTGTTTCAGACCTTGCTCGCATTTAAACTGGCAGTGACGAGCCTCACACGACCTCTACAGTGATGAAAGCTGTTTTCTAGATCTTTCCTGACACTTAAACAGTCTTGCACGAGCTTCACATGACATATACTGTGGTTAAAACAGCTTTGACAGACCTTTCACGCACATAAACAGGCTTCAACGAGCCTCACAGGACCTCCACAGTGATGAAAACTACTTTCTAGGTCTTTTCTGGCTCATAAACAGGCTTGCACGATCCTCACAGGATCTCCGCAGCGGTGAAAACTGCTTTCTAGATCTTTCCGGACACTTAAACAGGCTTGCACAACCTTGACAGGACTTCCACTGCGGTTGAAACCGTTTTTGTCAGACCTTTCCCGCACTTAAACAAGATTGTACGAGCTTCACAGGACCTCAACAGCGGTGAAAACTGCTTTCCCGATCTCTCCTGGCTCTTAAACAGGCATGCGCGAGCTTCACAGCACCTGCACAGTGCTGAAAACAGCTTTATCGACTTTTCCTGGCTCTTAAACAAGCTTGCACGAGCTTCACAGGCCCTGCACAGTGATGAAAACTGCTTTCTAGATCTTTCCGGGCACATAAACAGGCTTGCACGAGTTTCACAGGATCTGCACATTGGTGAAAACCGCTTTCTAGATCTTTCCTGTCATTTAAACATGCTTGGACGAGGTTTGCAATGCCTCCACAGTGGTGAAAACTGCTTTCTAGGTCTTTTCTGGCTCATAAACAGGCTTGCACGAGTTTCACAGGACCTGCACATTGGTGAAACCCGCTTTATAGATCTTTCCTGTCATTTAAACATGCTTGGACGAGGTTTGCAGTGCCTCCACAGTGGTGAAAACTGCTTTCTAGGTCTTTTCTGGCTCATAAACAGGCTTGCACGAGCCTAACAAGACATCCGCTGTGGTGATAACTGCTTGCTAGATCTTTCCTGACACTTATATATGCTTGCACGAGCTTCACAGTACATTCTCGGCGGTTAAAACGGATTTGTCAAACATTTCCCGCACTTAAACAGGCTTGCACGAGCTTCTAAGGACCTGCACAGTGCTGAAAACTGCTTTATCGATTTTTCCTGGCTGTTAAACAAGTTTGCACGAGCTTCACAGCGCCTGCACAGTGATGAAAACTGCTTTCTAGATCCTTCCTGGCACATAAAGAGGCCTGCACGTGCATCAAAGCTCCTCCACGGCAGTTAAAACAGCTGTTTCAGACCTTTCCCGCATGTAAACAGGCTGGGACGAACGTCACAGCACCTTTACAGTGCTGAAAACTGCTTTCTAGTTCTTTTCTGACACTTAAACAGGCTTACACGAGCTTCACAGGAGCAGTACAGTGGTGAAAACCGCTTTCCAGAACTTTCCTTGCACATAAACAGGCTTGCACTATCTTGACAGGGCCTCCACAGTGGTGAAAACTCCTTTCTAGTTCTTTTCTGGCCCATAAACAGGCTTGCACGATCCTCACAGGACCTCCGCAGCGGTGAAAACTGCTTTCTAGATATTTCCGGACACTTAAACAGGATTGCACGACCTTCATAGGTACTCCACGGCGGTTGAAACCGTTTTTGTCAGACCTTTCCCGCACTTAAACAAGATTGTACGAACTTCACAGGACTCAACAGCGGTGAAAACTGCTTTCCCGATCTTTCCTGGCTCTTAAACAGGCTTGCACGAGCTTCACAGGACCTGCACAGCGGTGAAAACTGCTTTTTCTAGATCTTTCCTGCCACATAAGCAGGCTTGCACGAGCTTCACGGACCTATACCGTGGTTAAAACAGCGTTGACAGACCATTCACGCATATAAACAGGCTTGAACGAGACTCACAGGACCTCCACAGTGGTGAAAAATGCTTTCACGATCTTTCCTGGCACATAAACAGGCCTGTATATGCATCAAAGCTCCTCCTCGGAGGTTAAAACAGCTGTTTCACACCATTCCCGCATTTAAACAGGGTGGAATGGGCCTCGTAGCACCTTCACGGGGTTTAAAACGGCTTTGTCAGACGTTTTCCGCAATTAAACAGGCTTGCACGAGCTTCACAGGACCTGCACAGTGGTGAAAACTGCTTTTTCTAGATCTTTCCTGGCACATAAACAGGCTGCACGTGCTTCAAAGCTCCTCCACGGTGGTTACAACAGCTGTTTCAGACCTTGCCCGCATTTAAACTGCCTGGGACGAGCTTCAATTGACCTCTACCGTGATGAAAACTGTTTTCTAGATCTTTCCTGACACTTACACAGGCTTGCACGAGCTTCACAGTACCTGCACAGTGATGAAAACTGCTTTCTAGATATTTCCTGGCACATAAACAGGCCTGTATGTGCATCAAAGCTCCTCCTCTGCGGTTAAAACAGCTGTTTCACACCTTTCCCGCATTTAAACAGGCTGGCATGAGCCTCATAGCACCTTCGCGGGGGTTAAAACGGCTTTGTCAGACGTTTCACGCACTTAAACAGGCTTGCACGAGCTCCACAACACCTGCACAGTGATGAAAATTGCTTTCTAGATCTTTCCTGGCACATAAACAAGCCTGTATGTGCAACAAAGCTCCTTTACGGCGGTGAAAGCAGCTGTTTCACACCTTTCCCGCATTTAAACAGGCTGGCATGAGCCTCAAAGAACCGGTTAAAACGGCTTTGTCAGACGTTTCCCGCACTTAAATAGGCTTGCACGAGCTTCACAGGAGCTGCACAGTGATCTTTCCTGGCACGTGCTTCAAAGCTCCTCCACGGCGGTTAAAACAGCTGTTTCACACCTTTCCCGCATTTAAACAGGCTGGCATGAGCCTCATAGCACCTTCCCGGGGGTTAAAACGGCTTTGTCAGACGTTTCCCGCACTTAAACAGGCTTGCACGAGCTTCACAGGACCTATACTGTGGTTAAAACAGCTTTGACAGACCTTTCACGCACATAAACAGGCTTGAACGAGCATCACAGGACTTCCACAGTGGTGAAAACTGCTTTCTCGATCTTTCATGGCTTTTAAACAGGCTTGCACGAGCTTCACAGGACCTATACTGTGGTTCAAACAGCATTGACAGACCTTTCACGCACATAAACAGGCTTGAACGAGCCTCACAGGACTTCCACAGTGGTGAAAACTGCTTTCTCGATCTTTCATGGCTCTTAAACAGGCTTGCACGAGCTTCACAGGACCTGCATAGTGATGAAAACTGATTTCTAGATCTTTCCTGGCACATAAACAGGGCTGTATGTGCATCAAAGGTTCTCCACGTCGGTTAGAACAGCTGTTTCACACCTTTCCCGCATTTAAACAGGCTGGCATGAGCCTCATAGCACCTTCACGGGGATTAAAACGGCTTTGTCAGACGTTTCCCTCACTTAAACAGGCTTGCACGAGCTTCACAGGATCAGCACAGTTGTAAAAATTGCTTTTTCTAGATCTTTCCTGGCACATAAACAGGCCTGCACGTGCTTCAAAGCTCCTCCACGGCTGTTAAAACAGCTGTTTCAGACCTTGCCCGCATTTAAACTGGCAGGGACGACCCTCACACGACCTCTAGAGTGATGAAAACTGTTTTCTAGATCTTTCCTTACACTTATATACTTGCACGAGCTTCACAGCACATTCTCGGCGGTTTAAACGGAGTTGTCAGACGTTTCCCGCACATAAACAGGCTTGCACGAGCTTCACAGGACCTGCACAGTTGTGAAAACTGTTTTCTAGATCTTTCCTGCCACATAAACAGCTAGGACGTGCTTCAAAGCTCCTCCACGGCTGTTAAAACAGCTGTTTCAGACCTTTCCCGCATTTAAACAGGCTGGCATGAGCCTCATAGCACCTTCACGGGGGTTAAAACGGCTTTGCCAGACGTTTCCCGCACATAAACAGGCTTCAACGAGCCTCACAGGTCCCCCACAGTGGTGAAAACTGCTTTCTCGATCTTTCATGGCTCTAAAACAGGCTTGCACGAGCTTCACAGGACCTGCACAGTGATGAAAACTGCTTTCTAGATCTTTCCAGCACATAAACAGGCCTGTATATGCATCAAAGCTCCTCCACGGCGGTTAAAACTGCTGTTTCACACCTTTCCCGCCTTTAAACAGGATGGCATGAGCCTCATAGCACCTTCACGGGGGTTGAAACGGCTTTGTCAGACGTTTCCCGCACTTAAACAGGCTTGTACGAACTTCACAGGACCTGCACAGTGGTGAAAACTGCTTTTTCTAGATCTTTCCTGGCACATAAACAGGCTCACGTGCTTCAAAGCTCCTCCACAGCGGTTAAAACAGCTGTTTCAGACCTTGCCCGCATTTAAACTGGCTGGGACGAGCTTCACATGAACTCTACAGTGATGAAAACTGTTTTCTAGATCTTTCCTGACACTTAAACACTTGCACGAGCTTCATAGGGCCTCCACGGCGGTTAAAACGGATTTAGTCAGACCTTTCCCGCACTTAAACAAGATGGCACGAACTTCGCAGCACCTTCTCGGCGGTTAAAACGGCTTTGTGAGACGTTTGTTTTCCGCACAGAAACAGGCTTGCACGAGCTTCACACAACCTCAACAGCGGTGAAAACTGCTTTCCCGATCTTTCCTTGCTCTTAAACAGGCTTGCACGAGCTTCACAGGACCTCCACAGTGGTGAAAACTGCTTTCCAGTTCTTTTCTGACACCTAAACAGGCGTGCACGTGCTTCAAAGCTCCTCCACGGCGGTTAAAAGAGCTGTTTCAGACCTTTCCCGCATTTAAACAGGCAGGTATGAGCCTCATAGCACTTTCACGGGAGTTAAAACGGCTTTGTCAGACGTTTCCCGCACTTAAACAGGCTTGCACGAGCTTCACAGGACCTATACTGTCGTTAAAACAGCTTTGACAGATCTTTCACTCACATAAACAGGCTTGAACGAGCCTCACAGGAACTCCACAGTGGTGAAAACTGCTTTCTCGGTCTTTCCTGGCTCTTAAACAGGCTTGCACGAGCTTCACAGCACCTGCACAGTGGTGAAAACAGCTTTCTAGATCTTTCCGGTCACTTAAACATGCTTGGACGAGGTTTGCAGTGCCTCCACAGTGGTGAAAACTGCTTTCTAGGTCTTTTCTGGCGCATAAACAGGCTTGCACTAGCCTCATAAGACTTCCACTGTGGTGATAACTGCTTTCTAGATCTTTCCTGACTCTTATATATGCTTGCACGAGTTTCACAGCACATTCTCGGCGGTTAAAACTGATTTGTCAGACGTTTCCCGCACTTAAACAGGCTTGCACGAGCTTCATAGGACCTGTACAGTGGTGAAAACTGCTTTCCCGATCTTTCCTGGCTCTTAAACAGGCTTGCTTGAGATTCACAGCACCTGCACAGTGGTGAAAACCGCTATTAAACATGCTTGGACGAAGTTTGTAGTACCTCCACATTGGTGAAAACTGCTTTCCAGTTCTTTTCAAACACGTAAACAGGCTTGCACGAGCTTCACAGGACCTGCAGAGTGGTGAAAACTGCTTTTTCAAGATATTTCCTGGCACATAAATAGGCCGCACGTTCTTCAAAGCTCCTCCACGGTGGACCTTGCCCGCATTTGAACTGGCAGAGCGAGCCTCATACGAGATGAAAACTGTTTTCTAGATTTTTCCTGACACTTAAACAGGCTTGCAAGAGCTTCACAGGACCTATACTGTGGTTAAAACAGCTTTGACAGACCTTTCACGCACATAAACAGGCTTGAACGAGCCTCACAGGAACTCCACAGTGGTGAAAACTGCTTTCTATATCTTTCCTGGTACTTAAACAGGCTTGCACGAGTTTCACAGGACCTGCACATTGGTGAAAACGGCTTTATCGATTTTTCCTGGCTGCTAAACAAGCTTGCACGAGCTTCACAGGACCTACACAGTGATGAAAACTGCTTTCTAGATCTTTAAGGGCACATAAACAGGCCTGCACGTGCATCAAAGCTCCTCCACGGCTCTTAAAACAGCTGTTTCAGACCTTTCCCGCATTTAAACAGGCTGGGAGGAGCTTCAAAGGACTTCCACAGTGGTGAAAAATGCTTTCTAGGTCTTTTCTGGCTCATAAACAGGCTTGCACGAGCCTCACAAGACTTCCACTGTGGTGATAACTGCTTTCTAGATCTTTCCTGACACATATATGCTTGCACGAGCTTCAAAGCACGTTCTCGGCGGTTAAAACAGATTTCTCAGACGTTTTCCGCACTTAATCAGGCTTGCACGAGCTTCACAGGACCTACACAGTTGTGAAAACTGCTTTCTAGATCTTTCCCGGCACATAAACAGCCTGGACGTGCTTCAAAGCTCCTCCACGACTGTTAAAACAGCTGTTTCAGACCTTTCCCGAATTTAAACAGGCTGGGACGAGCCTCACAGGACCTCCACAGTGGTGAAAAATGCTTTCCTGTTCTTTTCTGACACGTAAACAGGCTTGCACAAGCTTCACAGGACCTGCAGCAGTGGTGAAAACCGCTTTCTAGATCTTTCCTGGCGCATAAACAGGCTTGAACGAGCTTCATAGGGCCTCCACAGCGGTTTAAACGGTTTTTGTCAGACCTTCACCGCACTTACACAAGATTGAACGAGCTTCACAGGACCTCCACAGCGGTGAAAACTGCTTTCTCGATCTTTCCCGCACTTAAACAGGCTTGCACAAGCTTCACAGGTCCTACACAGTTGTGAAAACTGCTTTCTAGATCTTTCCTGGCTCCTAAACAGGCTTGTACGAGCTTCACAGGACCTGCAAAGTTGTGAAAACTGCTTTCTAGATCTTTCCTGACATATAAACAGGCTTGCACGATCTTCACAGGGACTGCACAGTGGTGAAAACTGCTTTCTAGTTCATTTCTGGCTCACAAACAGGATTGCACGAGCCTCACAGGACCTCCACAGTGGTGAAAACTGCTTTCTAGATCTTTCCTGACACTTAAACAGGCTTGCACGAGCTTCATAGGGCCTCCACGGCGGCTAAAACGGATTTAGTCAGACCTTTCCCACACTTAAACAAGATTGCACGAACTTCACAGCATCTTCTCGGCGGTTAAAACGGCTTTGTGAGACGTTTGTTTTCCGCACTGAAACAGGCTTGCACGAGCTTCACAGGACCTACACAGTTGTGAAAACTGCTTTCTAGATCTTTCCTGGCTCCTAAACAGCCTTGCACGAGCTTCATAGGGCCTCCACGGCGGCTAAAACGGATTTAGTCAGACCTTTCCCGCACTTAAACAGACTTGCACCAGCTTCACAGCACCTGCACAGTGATGAAAATTGCTTTCTAGATCTTTCCCGGCACATAAACAGGCCTGTATGTGCAACAAAGCTCCTCCACGGCGGTGAAAGCAGCTGTTTCACACCTTTCCCACATTTAAACAGGCTGGCATGAGCCTCATAGAACCGGTTAAAACGGCTTTGTCAGACGTTTCCCGCACTTAAATAGGCTTGCACGAGCTTCACAGGACCTGCTCAGTGATCTTTCCTGGCACGTGCTTCAAAGCTCCTCCACGGCGGTTAAAACAGCTGTTTCAGACCTTGCTCGCATTTAAACTGGCAGTGACGAGCCTCACACGACTTCTACAGTGATGAAAACTGTTTTCTAGATCTTTCCTGACACTTAAACAGTCTTGCACGAGCTCCACAGGACATATACTGTGGTTAAAACAGCTTTGACAGACCTTTCACGCACATAAACAGGCTTCAACGAGCCTCACAGGACCTCCACAGTGGTGAAAACTACTTTCTAGGTCTTTTCTGGCTCATAAACAGGCTTGCACGATCCTCACAGGAACTCCGCAGCGGTGAAAACTGCTTTCTAGATCTTTCCGGACACTTAAACAGGCTTGCACAACCTTGACAGGACTTCTACGGCGGTTGAAACCGTTTTTGTCAGACCTTTCCCGCACTTAAACAAGATTGTACGAGCTTCACAGGACCTAGACAGCGGTGAAAACTGCTTTCCCGATCTCTCCTGGCTCTTAAACAGGTTTGCGCGAGCTTCACAGCACCTGAACAGTGCTGAAAACAGCTTTATCGATTTTTCCTGGCTCTTAAACAAGCTTGCACGAGCTTCACAGGACCAGCACAGTGATGAAAACTGCTTTCTAGATCTTTCTGGGCACATAAACAGGCTTGCACGAGTTTCACAGGACCTGCACATTGGTGAAAACCGCTTTCTAGATCTTTACTGTCATTTAAACATGCTTGGACGAGGTTTGCAGTGCCTCCACAGTGGTGAAAACTGCTTTCTAGGTCTTTTCTGTCTCATAAACAGGCTTGCACGATCTTCACAGGACTTACACAGTGATGAAAACTGCTTTCTAGATCTTTGCGGGCACATAAACAGGCCTGCACGTGCATCAAAGCTCCTCCACGGCGGTTAAAACAGCTGTTTCAGACCTTTCCCGCATGTAAACAGGCTGGGACGAACGTTACAGCACCTTTACAGTGCTGAAAACTGCTTTCTAGTTCTTTCCTGACACTTAAACAGGCTTACACGAGCTTCACAGGAGCAGTACAGTGGTGAAAACTGATTTCCAGAACATTCCTTGCACATAAACAGGCTTGCACTATCTTCACAGGGCCTCCACAGTGGTGAAAACTCCTTTCTAGTTCTTTTCAGGCCCATAAACAGGCTTGCACGATCCTCACAGAACCTCCGCAGCAGTGAAAACTGCTTTCTAGATATTTCCGGACACTTAAACAGGCTTACACGACCTTCATAGGGACTCCACGGCGGTTGAAACCGTTTTTGTCAGACCTTTCCCGCACTTAAACAAGATTGTATGAACTTCACAGGACCTCCACAGTGGCGAAAACTGCTTTCACGATATTTCATGGCTCTTAAACAGGCTTGCACGAGCTTCACAGGACCTGCACAGTGATGAAAACTGCTTTCTAGATCTTTCCTGGCACATCAACAGGCCTGTATGTGCATCAAAGCTCCTCCTCGGCGGTTAAAACAGCTGTTTCACACCATTACCGCATTTGAACAGGCTGGAATGAGCCTCATAGCACATTCACGGGGTTTAAAACGGCTTTGTCAGACGTTTCCCGCAATTAAACAGGCTTGCACGAGCTTCACAGGACATGCACAGTGGTGAAAACTGCTTTTTCTAGATCTTTCCTGGCACATAAACAGGCTGCACGTGCTTCAAATCTCCTCCACGGTAATTAAAACAGCTGTTTCAGACCTTGCCCGCATTTAAACTGGCTGGGACGAGCTTCACATGACCTCTACAGTGATGAAAACTGTTTTCTAGATCTTTCCTGACACTTAAACAGGCTTGCACGAGCTTCATAGGGCCTCCACGGCGGTTAAAACGGATTTTGTCAGACCATTCCCGCACTTAAACAAGATGGCACGAACTTCCCAGCACCTTCTCGGCGGTTAAAACGAATTTGTGAGACATTTGTTTTCCGCACTGAAACAGGCTTGCATGAGCTTCACACGACCTCAACAGCGGTGATAACTGCTTTCACGATCTTTCCTTGCTCTTAAACAGGCTTGCACGAGCTTCACAGCACCTGCACAGTGATGAAAACGGCTTTTTCTAGATCTTTACTGACACTTAAACAGGCTTGCACGAGCTTCACAGGACCTATACTGTGGTTAAAACAGATTTGGCAGACTTTTCACGCACATAAACAGGCTTTAATGAGGCTCACAGGACCTTCACAGTGGTGAAAACAGCTTTCTCGATCTTTCCTGGCTCTTAAATAGGCTTGCAAGAGTTTCGCAGGACCTCCATAGTGGTGAAAACCGCTTTCTAGATCTTTCCTGTCACTTAAACATGCTTGGACGAGATTTGCAGTGCCTCCACAGTGGTGGAAACTGCTTTCTAGGTCTTTTCTGGCTCATAAACAGGTTTGCACGAGCCTCACAAGACTTCCACTGTGGTGATAACTGCTTTCTAGATCATTCCTGGCAATTATATATGCTTGCACGAGCTTCAAAGCTCATTCTCGGCGGTTTAAACGGATTTGTCAGACGTTTACCGCACTTAAACAGGCTTGCACGAGCTTCACAGGACCTGCACAGTTGTGAAAACTGCTTTCTAGCTCTTTCCTGGCACATAAACAGCCTGGACGTGCTTCAAAGCTCCTCCACGGCTGTTAAAACAGCTGTTTCAGACCTTTCCCGCATTTAAACAGGCTGGGATGAACCTCACAGGACCTCCACAGTGGTGAAAACTGCTTTCCAGTTCTTTTCTGACACCTAAACAGGCCTGCACGCGCTTCAAAGCTCCTCCACGGCGGTTAAAAGAGCCGTTTCAGACCTTTCCCGCATTTAAACAGGCTAGCATGAGCCTCATAGCACTTTCACGGGGGTTAAAACGGCTTTGTCAGACGTTTCCCGCACTTAAACAGGCTTGCACGAGCTTCACAGGACCTGCACAGTGGTGAAAACTGCTTTATCTAGATCTTTCTTGGCACATAAACAGGCCTGGAGGTGCTTCAAAGCTCCTCCACGGCGGTTAAAACAGCTGTTTCAGACATTTCCCGCATTTAAACAGGCTGGGGTGAACCTCACAGGACCTCCACAGTGGTGAAAACTGCTTTCCAGTTCTTTTCTGACACCTAAACAGGCCTGCACGCGCTTCAAAGCTCCTCCACGGCGGTTAAAAGAGCCGTTTCAGACCTTTCCCGCATTTAAACAGGCTGGCATGAGCCTCATAGCACTTTCACGGGGGTTAAAACGGCTTTGTCAGACGTTTCCCGCACTTAAACAGGCTTGCACGAGCTTCACAGGACCTGCACAGTGGTGAAAACTGCTTTATCTAGATCTTTCTTGGCACATAAACAGGCCTGGAGGTGCTTCAAAGCTCCTCCACGGCGGTTAAAACAGCTGTTTCAGACCTTTCCCGCATTTAAACAGGCTGGGATGAACCTCACAGGACCTCCACAGTGGTGAAAACTGCTTTCCAGTTCTTTTCTGACACCTAAACAGGCCTGCACGTGTTTCAAAGCTCCTCCACGGCGGTTAAAAGAGCCGTTTCAGACCTTTCCCGCATTTAAACAGGCTGGCATGAGCCTCATATCACTTTCACGGGGGTTAAAACGGCTTTGTCAGACGTTTCCCGCACTTAAACAGGCTTGCACGAGCTTCACAGGACCTGCACAGTGGTGAAAACTGCTTTATCTAGATCTTTCTTCGCACATAAACAGGCCTGGAGGTGCTTCAAAGCTCCTCCACGGCGGTTAAAACAGCTGTTTCAGACCTTTCCCGCATTTAAACAGGCTGGGATGAACCTCACAGGACCTCCACAGTGGTGAAAACTGCTTTCCAGTTCTTTTCTGACACCTAAACAGGCCTGCACGCGCTTCAAAGCTCCTCCACGGCGGTTAAAAGAGCCGTTTCAGACCTTTCCCGTATTTAAACAGGCTGGCATGAGCCTCATAGCACTTTCACGGGGGTTAAAACGGCTTTGTCAGACGTTTCCCGCACTTAAACAGGCTTGCACGAGCTTCACAGGACCTGCACAGTGGTGAAAACTGCTTTATCTAGATCTTTCTTGGCACATAAACAGGCCTGGAGGTGCTTCAAAGCTCCTCCACGGCGGTTAAAACAGCTGTTTCAGACCTTTCCCGCATTTAAACAGGCTGGGATGAACCTCACAGGACCTCCACAGTGGTGAAAACTGCTTTCCAGTTCTTTTCTGACACCTAAACAGGCCTGCACGCGCTTCAAAGCTCCTCCACGGCGGTTAAAAGAGCCGTTTCAGATCTTTCCCGCATTTAAACAGGCTGGCATGATCCTCATAGCACTTTCACGGGGGTTAAAACGGCTTTGTCAGACGTTTCCCGCACTTAAACAGGCTTGCACGAGCTTCACAGGACCTGCACAGTGGTGAAAACTGCTTTATCTAGATCTTTCTTCATATCAGAAAGTTAGCGGACATTAGCCCAATTAATACACCACTTTCTCACCAATTAGAATCTTATAACTCATTAAAACATCAAAGAAATATTTATATTTTTGGCCATAAAATGATTTTGAGTGCTCAATTCTAAAAAGGTACCCTGGAACTGGAATCTACATGTTGAAATGCACATAGTCATGTATAGTTTGTGCTGCTACGTGGTGATTTAGGTCCGTCATTTTGCTGCTATATCAACTCAGAAGCCTCATAGAACAATGTATGGCAAAATTCATAACTTGAGATGTAGATCACTGTCAAAACTACTTTAAAAAAGGTACCCTGGAGTTGAATTAGACAAGGTTTGAACTAACAAACCATCCCTACTACATCAAATTACACAGCTGTTTAAGTCCGTCATTTTAGCATTAAAAATGGAAGGCTTATTGCTTTGTACCCATGAAAAGTTGGCAGGTGTTAGTCACACCTACTTTGATGGTCAACTTGTGACAACTTGTGACAACAAGTGAAAATTATTACATACTTTGATGATTTAACCAGATTGAATGTCCGTTTTTGGGCTAAACTTCTTGATATGGGCACATAAACAGGCCTGGAGGTGCTTCAAAGCTCCTCCACGGCGGTTAAAACAGCTGTTTCAGACCTTGCCCGCGTTTAAACTGGCAGGGACGAGCCTCACACCACCTCCACAGTGATGAAAACTGTTTTCTAGATCTTTCCTGGCTCTTAAACGGGCTTGCACGAGCTTCACAGCACCTGCACAGTGGTGAAAACAGCTTTCTAGATCTTTCCTGTCACTTAAACATGCTTGGACGAGGTTTGCAGTGCCTCCACAGAGGTGAAAACTGCTTTCTAGGTCTTTTCTGGCACATAAACAGGCTTACACGAGCCTTACAAGACTTCCAGTGTGGTGATAACTGCTTTCTAGATCTTTCCTGACACTTATATATGCTTGCACGAGTTTCACAGCACATTCTCGGCGGTTAAAACTGATTTGTCAGACGTTTCCAGCACTTAAACAGGCTTGCACGAGCTTCATAGGACCTGTACAGTGGTGAAAACTGCTTTCCCGATCTTTAAGGGCACATAAACAGGCCTGCACGTGCATCAAAGCTCCTCCACGGCTCTTAAAACAGCTGTTTCAGACCTTTCCCGCATGTAAACAGGCTTGCACGAGCTTCACAGGACCTGCACAGTTGTGAAAACTGCTTTCTAGATCTTTCCTGGCTCCTAAACAGGCTTGTACGAGCTTCACAGAACCTGCAAAGTTGTAAAAACTGCTTTCTAGACCTTTCATGACATATAAACAGGCTTCCACGATCTTCACAGGACCTACACAGTTGTGAAAACTGTTTTCTAGATCTTTCCTGGCTCCTAAACCGGCTTGTACGAGCTTCACAGGACCTGCAAGGTTGTGAAAACTGATTTATAGATCTTTCCTGACATATAAACCGGCTTGCACGAACTTCACAGGACCTGCACAGTGGTGAAAACTGCTTTTTCTAGATCTTTCCTGGCACATAAACAGGCCGCACGTGCTTCAAAGCTGGGATTCACTTTGTTCACCGACTCTGAGGACAGAAGGCACATGATTACCACGTGACAGAATATGCTGGTGCGCGCATTCGCGCGCCGAACTGAACTTACGCTGGCACTGCAGTGACTGCACTGCCCGAATATGTAGGGTTTGGCTTTGCAGAATGAAGTCTTTTTGCAAGCTAAAACAAATGGAAATAACAGCCAATGTAGAAGAAAAGTACTAAACTCTCTGATAAAGACTTAGTGATTCCGGAGGGTTTTCCAAACTTTTACATAAACTATTGTAGTAATACTTATCGGATTCAGCATTCAATTTTGAGTACAACGGTTTTTGTTTCACGCGAATCGGTGCAGTAGAAGCCGAGATGTGCATCATTATTGCAAAGTGGTCGGTACAAAATTTTGGGTTACTTTTAAATAGACAAAGTGGTACATTCGGTAATCATCACGTGCGTGCACGGAAAATCCAAACTTGCACATATCTCGGGAACGGTTAGGCGTACAAAGATGGAACTTGCACCAAACTGTTGCGCACGGAGTGGTCTATCTCATGAGAGTGTCATCGTGTACAGAGCTCTATGGCCTTCAGGAAAAGCATGCAGAAATCTGAAGATATGAGATCCAAATAAAGCCTGAGAATGTATAAATCAGTCTGAAGCAACAGCAGTGATCAGCAACGGAGTATGGGTATGTTATTGCAAACTGTTTTCATCAATGTACCCCGGGTAGGGTAGGCAACAATGAAGTATAGTTGCCTGTCTCCCCCCGGGTCTGTTTGGATGGCATAGTTCAATGAATCCAAAGTACCTACACTAACCTGCAACTGTATGACAGGATACGGTAAATGAGCCTCATTCCCAGAGTTTTGTAGCTGGAGAGAAGAGGCCTCAGGTGCACATTTATTTTGTGCATGTGCGAGGTCTCTTTTGTACTTGCATATTAGTGTGAGGTACTCTGGATGGTTTAGAAGTCAGAACTAATGTCCCTTTGATGATGGCAAGTCTTAATTTTCTTATAATTTTTTGAGGAAATTGTTAGGCACTCGAAAGTTATTAGCCTCGTAACCAGGCTTTCTCACCCTAGTGTTTTCCATCTGTAGCACCTACTAACCTTTGTGGTACGGCAAATGGTGTGGCGATAAAACCTGAGTATGCATGAGGCTAAACACGCAAGCACAATACAGCGCTTGCCAACCACTAAATTTGACTGCTGAGTGTATACCAGGACAGCCTGGGAATTAGGCATGTGTGCATGTTTGAGAGGGATTGATTATGATGGGATTTCATGCAGCCTCTGGCCTAGTGTCTGTCATTTCTGCAAGTCATAGTAGAGATTATTGTGTTCTGCTATTTACTGCTTTGTTCAGCAATTCAAACCTATATGTATATAGAAGACAGGAATACTCTAACTCAGAAGAGTCGAACCCTGTGCAAGTTGCCTTTTGCAATTGAGGTAGCCACAAAGGGGCACAATCAGGCTTTTTACAAAGCACACCACAGGGCTATTCCTGCTTAGCAATAACAAATGATGTTGTCCACAACACTTTTCACCTCCTCTTCATTGAGGCTGAAGAAGGCACTTGAAATCTGTGTTAGAAGCCATTGATATTTGTATAGGAATGAAAATGGGTAGCTATTCACATTACGTTGTGTGTTTATCCTTCCTCACAGGTGATGGTCATCCTACACCTATGTAAAGTTGCTGCTTTTGACTGGATGTGTTCACATTGCATGCCTTAATTTTCCGAAAGCTTGATTGTGTAAGAACAGAACATTATTCTCACTAATTACTCTATGATTGGAATTGCAAGCATTACAGTTCATATACACTGTATTACCGCTCCTGTACTGTGAAATATTTAGTTTCAGCAGCAGTGGTAGAAGGGGGTTCTTGGTGCAAGGAATGCGATTATGTCACTTTCGAAGTCGGGCATCTCACCGATCAGCTGGTACACGGAAGTTTTCTCCGGTTTTCACAAAGAAGCACTTCAAAGTTACAGTAAAGTGAACGAAAGACCAACCAATCGATTCTCCGATCAAAGAGGATTCGAGAAATATATATTTTGTCGGGGTATGTAGCTACCGTGAGAAGCGCCGAGGTGAAAATGTAAACATGCACGCGATACCATTTCCGCATGCAGTTTAAATTTTGCCAGCGGAAATTACGTATGAATACTGAACTTCCGGAATCACTAATAAAGTAACATATACACAAGATTCACTGAAATGAAATCATGCAAAATTAGATGCATATCTAGCTGAAGATGAGAACAGTGACACAAGCAAGGTGCTGCTGTGTCTGGAAATTTGCATGGTAGAGATCTGTGACAGTCTCGGAAACTTGGATCTTTGTGTTTTGCATCTAAAGAGAACAATGGGAATAGTAAACATCACACTAAGTTAATGTATTAATGAGAATGAAATTCCTAGCATTCAGCAATGACATAATACGCACCACCACACCGGCCCATGGTGATCATGTGACATTGACAATGTGCTGTACGATATTCCAAGAGCAACAACTATGAATACAAGCTACAACTAGTGCTGTATGGACGAAGTCAATGTGGGCGCATGGATTTTTCAACAAAACTGAAGCCGCCTGGCTAGTCAAAATTGCTTCTCATGAACAACCGACCATTAAACTAGCAATGTACAGGTCTAGCCTGTCAGATGGCTTCAGCACAGTTGAAAACTGAATGCACTCATCATGACTTCATTCATAGAACCACTCTTGTTTGTAGCACTAATTCATGCCCTTGGAATGTCATGATAGCACATTAATTGCCACTATGATGTGACGTCATGTCTCCCTCCTGTTCACAGATACGGGTCTGGTGACTTGATGAGCTTTTGTGCTTTTGTGTGTTGAGTGCGGCCAATTAGACAGATGGCTGTAAATCACTCAGCTACTTAATTTTGTTGTCCGGCTACCAGTCTCGTGCCCAAACCCAACCAACAGAGAAAGGGTCTTGTGACAAAAGCCAGAATCCTTGTGCTGAAGCTTTGTAATTTTAGATGAAGGATAAACAAATGCTTTGTGTTGAAGAATCGCAAGTTTTTAGCAGCACAATTGGAGTACTTTTACTTGCTCCTGCATTATATTTAGTCTCACAAGCCATACCCACTTCCGCAAAAAGGGAAGGGTCTGGTAAACTGCGTATACAAGCCGTGTCCCGCCGCACTGTACAGTACAGTACAATCACACTGCAGTATTTTGTCACATGACGCATTACATGACTGTTTGAGTAGCAATAGCAGTCTTGAAAATGGTGGAAGAGAGCTAGGGCATCTTTTCCGCTACTGCAGAAGCTGTAAAAACACTTTAACTATACTTCTCGAGGAGCGTGCTTACTCCACAACAGGTAAATTCAAGAGTGCATTATTTGATATCTGGTTACGTCATCTAGCTAATTGCATTCCAGTGGGGCATGGCTTGTATATGCAGTTCACCAGACCCTTCCCTTCTTTTGCGGAAGTGAGTCGGGCCTGTGAGACTACATTATATTAAAAATTTGGAGTAAGCCCAATTACGTATGGCTTGTGTCAGCAGACACTTTTTGGTGAAAGGGTGGGGTTTAACTAAAGAGTAAGCAGGTACCAATTTTAAACTTGAGCTCTCTTTCAAAAGCTAGCAATCAGCTTCTCCTCTGAGTGCATTCCACAAACACACAAACCCCTTGAGAAGCCACCTGATCCTTTCCTATGCATGACACTGAACACAATCTGTGCTGTGGCTGGCTTACGTGATCATCAGCCAAGGCATAAAGTTAATGACACCCACCATGGAGTTATTCCAGCTCCTTGGGGAGAAAATAGCAATCCCAACAAACTCTGCATTGTTGATAAACAATTTGGTAGCTTCCATGTTGCTTCTTCTGATCTAAACTAAGGCCATACTACATCCAAACATCATCCCAAACAGCGATAAATGGAAAAATCACTTCAATTCTGCTGATCTGTTGTCAACCAAGTTTGCATGGCTAAGATGCTTGAGCACTTCAAGCTGGGATGTCATCAAGAGTATGTAGCCTGTCAGTGGCACACATGTAACTTCATTGTATATACATATGTGCCACTGGCAGGCATAGATCCCATATTTCTACCTCAACTATCAGACTATCAGACTAGCTTTACATAAATTTCGCCCTCACCTTGCTTTTCTGTGTTTCGGACACGCCAACTTTCTCTCACAAGCCGTTAACGACAAAACGTTAGCATCCGTATGCTATACGGTATTTATACCAGCCCTAACCCAACCCTAACCCCACCCTAACCATATAAATCACTGTATAGCTTACGGATGCTAACGTTCTGCTATTAATGGAAATCCTTTCACTCTCGAGTAATGCATTACGTAATCACAGTGCACGTGCCTGACCTCAGAATCGGTGAACAAAGTGAATCCCTTCAAAGCTCCTCCACGGCGGTTAAAACAGCTGTTTCAGACCTTACCCACATTTAAACTGGCTGGGACGAGCTTCACATGACCTCTACAGAGATGAAAACTGTTTTCTAGATATTTCCTGACACTTAAACAGGCTTGCACGAGCTTCATAGGGCCTCCACGGCGTTTAAAACGGATTTAGTCATACCTTCCCCGCACTTAAACAAGATGGCCCGACCTTCACACCACATTCTCGGCGGTTAAAACGGCTTTGTGAGACGTTTGTTTTCCGCACTGAAACAGGCTTGCACGAGCTACACGACCTCAACAGCGGTGAAAACTGCTTTCCCGATCTTTCCTGGCTCTTAAACACGCTTGCACGAGCTTCACAGCACCTGCACAGTGATGAAAACTGCTTTCTAGATCTTTCCTTGCACATAAACAGGCCTGTGTGTGCATCAAAGCTCCTCCACGGCGGTTAAAACAGCTGTTTCACACCTTTCCCGCATTTAAACAGGATGGCATGAGCCTCATAGCACCTTCACGGGGGTTAAAACGGCTTTGTCAGACGTTTCCCGCACTTAAACAGGCTTGCACGAGCTTCACAGGACCTGCACAGTGGTGAAAACTGCTTTATCTAGATGTTTCCTGGCACGTAAACAGGCCTGCACGTGCTTCAAAGCTCCTCCACGGCGGTTAAAACAGCTGTTTCAGACCTTGCCCGCATTTAAACTGGCATATCGAGTGGGGGAGCACCAACACCGCTGGCACATCGATGTTCAAAATTTCACACGTACATAAAGTGTGAAGTTAAAACATAAAGGGAGATGGGGATGGGGCATTTATGGCTTAGATGGATGGGGCATTTTATGGCTTAAATGGGTGGGTGGGGCATTTATGGCTTAAATGGTGGGGCATTTTATGGCTTAAATGGGTGTGGTATTTATGACTTAAATGGGTGGGGCATTTATGGCTCAAATGGATGGGGCGGTTAGTTACTGTTTTTGGGAGATATGCTCAAAAAATACTGGTCTTCAGGGTAGTACCCTTTCCGGTCCTCGCATGACCACGGGTTTCGGTCCCTTTGAACTCCCGACCCGTGGCCTACTACAGAAAGGGCGGGACCACTCCCCGCCTAAGGTTTGCTTTGAGGAGCCCAGCTTTTGGTTGGCACATAGTGCTATGGGCATTCACAGTGCTATAAATATTCAAATTACTAAACAAATTGGGGGTGGGGCTGAATGGGTGGAGTTATCATATTAACTTATAATAACTAGGGGGATGGTCGAACGGTTAACGTACGGGATTCTGGCTCGCTATCGTGTCGTCTTGGTGGAACGTCTGGGAGGCTTGTTCTTCGCTAGTAGGCGCTCCTGTACCGAAGATAATTCGGGTCTGTACTGCGGCGACCATCTCACGGTGAGTATTATTAGTTGTTTGTGTGTGATACTCGGTCGACGGGCTTTAAATGGGAGCGTGCTTCTCTTAGTAACGGCGTACCTATCCTAGTAACGGTGTCATAGTGTACAGTGTCCCCCCCAAAAATGTCCCCCCGGACATTATTCACTGGTGAATAATGTCCCCCTGGACATTATTCACTAGTGAATATTGTCCCCCTAGGACATTATTCACCGGTGAATAATGTCCCCCCTTAGTGAATATTGTCCCCCCTAGAACTAGGTTGCAAACTGTCATCTGTGGGAATTCAGGCACTAGTAGGGGGAAGATGAGTAAGCAAGCAAGTAATTTGGAGTGGCCTCACAATCCACACATGCCTGCGAGACTATGGAGCCATGCGTATACAGCGTTCTTGGCACACACTCAATTTATGCATAGATGTGGAGTGGGATGATTCATGCAGTGTCTCCTACACTCTTACCCTGGCATTGTTACGCTAGTTATGGCGTGTGCTTTACTATAGTAACGGTACGCCTAGGGCTGTAGTCGGTTCCATAAGGCTGAGCTAGGGGTTGGGGCTGCTCTGTGTTATCTGCGAGGCTCACTCATAGTGTGAAGCTCATTCACATTAAAAATTACGAGTGTGAGGCTCACTCACACTTGAGTTACTACTGTGAGGCTCACTCAAAGTTACGCTACGGGTGTGAAGCTCATTCACACTTGATTTACCACTGTGAGGCTCATTCACCGTTATGTTACGAGTGTGAAGCTCATTCACATTAAAAATTACGAGTGTGAGGCTCACTCACACTTGAGTTACAACTGTGAGGCTCACTCACAGTTACGTTATGAGTGTGAAGCTCATTCACACTTGAGTTACCACTGTGAGGCTCATTCACCGTTATGTTACGAGTGTGAAGCTCATTCACACTTGAGTTACTACTGTGAGGTTCACTCACAGTTACGTTACGAGTCTGAAGCTCATGCACACTTGAGTTACTACAGTTACGTTATGGGTGTGAAGCTCATTCGCATTTTAAATTACGAGTGTGAGTGTGTTAGGATGAGGGCTTTATACTTTATACACATGTATCTATGTGGAGATGGATAAAGACGGGGTCTTTTTGACTACAGCTGTCCTTCCTCTCGCAATTAAATACACTGTGGTAGCTAGGTGGAGATCCCCTGCGGACGGGGTTGCGGGCCTGGGTGGGTTGACTGTACAAGCACATTACCTGAGCAGATACTCTCACTATCCACCACCTCAGCCTCCGGCTCAATTATCTCTTCACCAAGGGGGTATCCTATGGTTAACTTTGGAAAATGGGAATGGGGCTGGGGGTTGTAAAGATGTATTCGACTAAGCTGTCGAAGGCTTGCTTGTGACCTAGTTACAACAGTAAGCTCAGATACTAATAAACAGGCTTACACGAGCTTCACAGGAGCAGTACAGTGGTGAAAACCGCTTTCCAGAACTTTCCTTGCACATAAACAGGCTTTCAATTTCTTCACAGGGCCTCCACAGTGGTGAAAACTGCTTTCTAGGTATTTTCTGGCTCATAAACAGGCTTGCACGATTCTCACAGGACTTCCACAGCGGTGAAAACTGCTTTATAGATCTTTCCGGACACTTAAATAGGCTTGCACAACCTTCACAGGGCCTCCACGGCGGTTTTAAAAGCGTTTTTGTCAGACCTTTCACGCACTTAAACAAGATTGTACGAGCTTCACAGGTACTCAACAGCGGTGAAAACTGCATTCTTGATCTTTCCTGGCTCTTAAACAGGCTTGCACGAGCTTCACAGCACCTGCACAGCGCTGAAAACGGCTTTATCGATTTTTCCCGGCTCTTAAACAAGCTTGCACAAGTTTCACAGTACCTGCACAGTGATGAAAACTGCTTTTTAGATCTTTCCTGGCACATAAACAGGCCTGTTTGTGCATCAAAGCTCCTCCACGGTGGTTAAAACAGCTGTTTCACACATTTCCCGCATTTAAACTGGCTGGCATGAGCCTCATAGCACCTTCACGGGGGTTAAAACGGCTTTGTTAGACGTTTCCTGCACATAAACCGGCTTGCACGAGCTTTACAGGACCTCCACAGTGATCTTTCCTGGCACATAAACAGGCTGTCAATTTCTTCACAGGGCCTCCACAGTGGTGAAAACTGCTTTCTAGGTATTTTCTGGCTCATAAACAGGCTTGCACGATTCTCACAGGACTTCTACAGCGGTGAAAACTGCTTTCTAGATCTTTCCGGACACTTAAATAGGCTTGCACAACCTTCACAGGGCCTCCACGGCGGTTTTAAAAGCGTTTTTGTCAGACCTTTCACGCACTTAAACAAGATTGTATGAGCTTCACAGGTACTCAACAGCGGTGAAAACTGCATTCTTGATCTTTCCTGGCTCTTAAACAGGCTTGCACGAGCTTCACAGCACCTGCACAGCGCTGAAAACAGCTTTATCGATTTTTCCCGGCTCTTAAACAAGCTTCCACGAGTTTCACAGGACCTGCACAGTGATGAAAACTGCTTTTTAGATCTTTCCTGGCACATAAACAGGCCTGTTTGTGCATCAAAGCTCCTCCACGGCGGTTAAAACAGCTGTTTCACACATTTCCCGCATTTAAACTGGCTGGCATGAGCCTCATAGCACCTTCACGGGGGTTAAAACGGCTTTGTTAGACGTTTCCTGCACATAAACCGGCTTGCACGAGCTTTACAGGACCTCCACAGTGATCTTTCCTGGCACATAAACAGGCCTGCACGTGCTTCAAAGCTCCTCCACGGCGGTTAAAACAGCTGTTTCAGACCTTGCCCGCATTTAAACTGGTAGGAACGAGCCTCACACGAGATGAAAACTGTTTTCTAGATCTTTCCTGACACTTAAACAGGCTTGCACGAGCTTCACAGGACCTATACTGTGGTTAAAACAGCTTTGACAGAGCTTTTACGCACATAAACAGGCTTGAACGAGCCTCACAGGACCTCCACAGTGGTGAAAACTACTTTCCCGATCTTTCCTGGCTCTTAAACAGGCTTGCACAAGCTTCACAGCACCTGCACAGTGGTGAAAACCGCTTTCTAGATCTTTCCTGTCACTTAATGGGAGAACAAAAGAGCCCTAAAAACAGCCATTTAATGATATTCATGAGATCTCTGCTGACAGATGGAGTCGGAGTGTGTCAGGTAAATGCTTACCACACAGAGTTGGCTACTACTTGTCCTTGCATGGCCCTTGTGGAGATCCACGACTCCGAAACACACTGGACCCTAACCTTGGACACTGCAAATGAGATTCACGACCCTGTAATGATATTCATGGTCTACCTGACAAGGGTTGCGACCCACAAAGGGTTAGACAAATGCCTAGGGCTGGATTCAATTTTAGCTTGCCTGCTACTTCTGAACTTTCGGCCTCATTTTCAAGCCCCTTTACCCACCATTAAACATGCTTGGACGAGGTTTGAAGTGCCTCCACAGTGGTGGAAACTGCTTTCTAGGTCTTTTCTGGCTCATAAACAGGCTTGCATGAGCCTCACAAGACTTCCACTGTGGTGATAACTGCTTTCTAGATCTTTCCTGACACTTATATATGCTTGCACGAGTTTCACGGCACATTCTCGACGGTTAAAACGGAGTTGTCAGACGTTTCCCGCAGTTAAACAGGCTTGCACGAGCTTCACAGGACCTGCACAGTTGTGAAAACTGCTTTCTAGATCTTTCCTGGAACATGAACAGCCTGGACGTGCTTCAAAGCTCCTCCACGGCTGTTAAAACAGCTGTTTCAGACCTTTCCCGCATTTAAACAGGCTGGGACGAGCCTCACAGGACCTCCACAGTGGTGAAAACTGCTTTCCAGTTCTTCTCTGACATGTAAACAGGCTTGCACGAGCTTCACAGGACCTGCAGCGGTCGCTTTCTAGATCTTTCCTGGCGCATAAACAGGCTTGAAGAAGCTTCATAGGGCCTCCACGGCGGTGTAAACGGTTTTTATCAGACCTTCCCCGCACTTACACAAGATTGAACGAGCTTCACAGGACCTCCACAGCGGTGAAAACTACTTTCTCGATCTTTCCTGGCTCCTAATCAGGCTTGTACGAGCTTCACAGGACCTGCACAGTGGTGAAAACCGCTTTCTAGATCCTTCCTGACACTTAAACAGGCTTGGACGAGCTTCGCAGTGCCTCCACAGTGGTGAAAAATGCTTTCTAGGTCTTTTCTGGCTCATAAACAGGCTTGCACGAGCCTCACAAAACTTCCACTGTGGTGATAACTGCTTTCTAGATATTTCCTGACACTTATATATGCTTGCACGAGCTTCACAGCACATTCTCGGCGGTTTAAACGGATCTGTCAGACATTTCCCGCACTTAAACAGGCTTGCACGAGCTTCACAGGACCTGCACAGTTGTGAAAACTGCTTTCTAGATCTTTTCTGGCACATAAACAGCCTGGACGTGCTTCAAAGCTCCTCCACGGCTGTTAAAACAGCTGTTTCAGACCTTTCCCGCATTTAAACAGGCTGGGATGAGCCTCACAGGACCTTCACAGTGGTGAAAACTGCTTTCCAGTTCTTTTCTGACACCTAAATATGCTTGCACGAGCTTCACAGGACCTGCAGCAGTGATGAAAACCGCTTTCTAGATCTTTCCTGGCACATAAACAGGCTTGAACCAGCTACATAGGGCCTCCACGGCGGTTAAAACGGATTTAGTCAGACCTTTCCCGCACTTAAACAAGATTGTACGAACTTCACAGCACATTCACGGCGGTTAAAACGACTTTGTGAGACGTTTGCTTTCCGCACTGAAACAGGCTTGCACGAGTTTCACACGACCTCAACAGCAGTGAAAACTGCTTTACCGATCTTTCCTGACACATATATATGCTTGCACGAGCTTCAAAGGACATTCTCGGCTGTTAAAACGGATTTGTCAGACGTTTCCCGCACTTTAAAGGCTTGCACGAGCTTCACAGGACCAGCACAGTTGTGAAAACTGCTTCCTAGATCTTTCCTGGCACATAAACAGCCTGGACGTGCTTCAAAGCTCCTCCACGGCTGTTAAAACAGCTGTTTCAGACCTTTCCCGCATTTAAACAGGCTGGAACGAGCCTCACAGGACCTCCACAGTGGTGAAAACTGCTTTCCCGATCTTTCCTAGCTCTTAAACAGGCTTGCACGAGACTCACACCACCTGCACAGTGGTGAAAACCGCTATTAAACATGCTTGGACGAGGTTTGCAGTACCTCCACAGTGGTGAAAATTGCTTTCCAGTTCTTTTCTAACACGTAAGCAGGCTTGCACGAGCTTCACAAGACCTGCAGAAGTGGTGAAAACCGCTTTCTAGATCTTTCCTGGCGCATAAACAGGCTTGTACGAGCTTCACAGGACCTGCAGAATGGTGAAAACCGCTTTCTAGACCCTTCCTGACACTTAAACAGGGTTGGACGAGCTTCACAGTGCCTCCACAGTGGTGAAAACTGCTTTCTAGGTCTTTTGTGGCTCATAAACAGATTTGACGAGCCTCACAAGACTTCCACTGTCGTGATAACTGCTTTCTAGATCTTTCCTGACACGTATACAGGCTTGCACGAGTTTCACAGCACCTTCTCGGCGGTTAAATTTGTCAGACGTTTCCCGCACTTAAACAGGCTTGCACGAGCTTCACATGACCTACACAGTTGTGAAAACTGCTTTCTAGATCTTTCCTGTCACTTAAACATGCTTGGACGAGGTTTGCAGTGCCTCCACAGTGGTGAAAACTGCTTTCTAGGTCTTTTCTGGCTCATAAACAGGCTTGCACGAGCCTCACAAGACTTCCACTGTGGTGATAACTGCTTTCTAGATCTTTCCTGACACTTATATATGCTCACATATTTATATATCACAGCACATTCTCGGCGGTTAAAACGAATTTGTCAGACGTTTCCCGCACTTAAACAGGTTTGCACGAGCTTCACAGGACTTGCACAGTTGTGAAAACTGCTTCCTAGATCTTTCCTGGCACATAAACAGGCCTGTATGTGCATCAAAGCTCCTCCACGGCGGTTAAAGCAGCTGTTTCACACCTTTCCCGCATTTAAACAGGCTGGCATGAGCCTCATGCAACCGTTTAAAATGGCTTTGTCAGACGTTTCCCACACTTCAACAGCCTTGCACAAGCTTCACAGGACCTGCACAGTGATCTTTCCTGGCATATAAACAGGCCGCACGTGCTTCAAAGCTCCTCCATGGCGGTTAAAACAGCTGTTTCAGACCTTGCCCACATTTAAACTGGCAGGGACGAGCCTCACACGACCTCCACAGTGAAGAAAACTGTTTTCTAGGTCTTTCCTGACACTTAAACAGGCTTGCACGAGCTTCACAGGACCTCCACAGTGGTGAAATCTGCTTTCTAGATCTTTCCTGGCACTTAAACAGGCTTCCACGAGTTTCACAGGACCTGCACATTGGTGAAAACCGCTTTCTAGATATTTCCTGTCACTTAAACATGCTTGGACGAGGTTTGCAGTGCCTCCACAGTGGTGAAAACTGCTTTCTAGGTCTTTTCTGGCTCATAAACTGGCTTGCACGATCTTCACAGGACCTCCACAGCGGTGAAAACTGCTTTCTAGATCTTTCCAGACACTTAAACAGCCTTGCACGACCTTCATAGGGCCTCCACGGCGGTTGAAACCGTTTTTGTCAGACCTTTCCCGTACTTAAACAAGATTGTACGAGCTTCACAGGACCTCAACAGCGGTGAAAACTGCTTTCCCGATCTTTCCTGGCTCTTAAACAGGCTTACACGTGCTTCACACCACCCGCACAGTGCTGAAAACAACTTTATCGATTTTTCCTGGCTCTTAAACAAGCTTGCACGAGCTTCACAGCACATGAACTGTGATCAAAACTACTTTCTAGATCTTTCCGGGCACATAAACAGGCCTGTATGTGCATCAAAGCTCCTCCACGGCGGTTAAAACAGCTGTTTCAAACCTTTCGAGCATTTAAACAGGCTTGCATGAGCCTCATAGCACCTTCACAGGGTTTTGTCAGACGTTTCTCGCACTTAAACAGGCTTGCACGAGCTTCACAGCACATGCACAGTGCTGAAAACTGCTTTATCGATTTTGCCTGGCTCTTAAACAAGCTTGCACGAGCTTCACAGGACCTGCACAGTGATGAAAACTGCTTTCTAGATCTTTCCGGGCACATAAACTGGCCTGCACGTGCATCAAAGCTCCTCCACGGCGGTTAAAACAGCTCTTTCAGACCTTTACAGCATGGAAACAGGCTGGGACGAACCTCACAGGACCTCCACAGTGCTGAAAACTGCTTTCTAGTTCTTTCCTGACACTTAAACAGGCTTACACGAGCTTCACAGGAGCAGTACAGTGGTGAAAACCGCTTTCCAGAACATTCCTTGCACATAAACAGGCTTGAACTATCTTCACAGGGCCTCCACAGTGGTGAAAACTGCTTTCTAGGTCATTTCTGGCTCATGAACAAGCTTCTACGATCCTCACAGGACTTCCACAGCGGTGAAAACTGCTTTCTAGATCTTCCCGGACACTTAAAAAGGCTTGAACGACCTTCATAGGGCCTCCACGGCGGTTGAAACCGTTTTTGTCAGACCATTCCCGCACTTAAACAAGATTGTACGAGCTTCACAGGACCTCAACAGCGGTGAAAACTGCTTTCCCGATCTTTCCTGGCTCTTAAACAGGCTTACACGTGCTTCACACCACCCGCACAGTGCTGAAAACAACTTTATCGATTTTTCCTGGCTCTTAAACAAGCTTGCACGAGCTTCACAGCACATGCACTGTGATCAAAACTACTTTCTAGATCTTTCCGGGCACATAAACAGGCCTGTATGTGCATCAAAGCTCCTCCACGGCGGTTAAAACAGCTGTTTCAAACCTTTCGCGGATTTAAACAGGCTTGCATCAGCCTCATAGCACCTTCACAGTTTTTTGTCAGACGTTTCTCGCACTTAAACAGGCTTGCACGAGCTTCACAGCACATGCACAGTGCTGAAAACTGCTTTATCGATTTTGCCTGGTTCTTAAACAAGCTTGCACGAGCTTCACAGGACCTGCACAGTAATGAAAACTGCTTTCTAGATCTTTCCGGGCACATAAACTGGCCTGCACGTGCATCAAAGCTCCTCCACGGCGGTTAAAACAGCTCTTTCAGACCTTTACAGCATGGAAACAGGCTGGGACGAACCTCACAGGAACTCCACAGTGCTGAAAACTGCTTTCTAGTTCTTTCCTGACACTTAAACAGGCTTACACGAGCTTCACAGGAGCAGTACAGTGGTGAAAACCGCTTTCCAGAACATTCCTTGCACATAAACAGGCTTGCACTATCTTCACAGGGCCTCCACAGTGGTGAAAACTGCTTTCTAGGTCATTTGTGGCTCATAAACAAGCTTCTACGATCCTCACAGGACTTCCACAGCGGTGAAAACTGCTTTCTAGATCTTTCCGGACACTTAAAGAGGCTTGCATGACCTTCATAGGGCCTCCACGGCGGTTGAAACCGTTTTTGTCTGACCTTTCCCGCACTTAAACAAGATTGTACGAGCTTCACAAGACCTCAACAGTGGTGAAAACTGCTTTCCCGATCTTTCCTGGCTCTTAAACAGGCTTGCACGAGATTCACAGCACCTGCACAGTGGTGAAAACAGCATTATCAATTTTTCCTGGCTCTTAAACAAGCTTGCACGAGCTTCACAGCACCTGCACAGTGATGAAAACTACTTTCTAGATCTTTCCGGGCACATAAACAGGCCTGTATGTGCATCAAAGCTCCTCCACGGCGGTTAAAAGAGCTGTTTCAAACATTTCCCGCTTTTAAAAAGGCTGGCATGAGCCTCATAGCACCTTCACAGGGCTTTCTCAGACGTTTCCCGCACTTAAACAGATTTGAACGACCTTCATAGGGCCTCAACGGCGGTTGAAACCGTTTTTGTCAGACCTTTCCCGCACTTAAACAAGATTGTACGAGCTTCACAGGACCTCAACAGCCGTGAAAACTGCTTTCCCGATCATTCCTGGCTCTTAAACAGGCTTGCACGAGCTTCACAGCACCTGCACAGTGCTGAAAACTGTTTTATCGATTTTTCCTGGCTCTTAAACAAGCTTCCACGAGCTTCATAGGACCTGCACAGTGATGAAAACTGCTTTCTAGATCTTTCCGGGTACATAAACAGGCCTGCACGTGAATGAAAGCTCCTCCACGGTGGTTAAAACAGCTGTTTCAGACCTTTCCCGCATGTAAACAGGCTGGGACGAGCCTCACAGGACCACTACAGTGCTGAAAACTGCTCTCTAGTTCTTTCCTGACACTTAAACAGGCTTACACGAGCTTCGCAGGAGCAATACAGTGGTGAAAACCGCTTTCCAGAACTTTCCTTGCACATAAACAGGCTTGCACTATCTTCACAGGGCCTCCACAGTGGTGAAAACTGCTTTCTAGGTCTTTTCTAGCTCATAAACAGGTTTGCACGATCCTCACAGGACCTCCACAGCGGTGAAAACTGCTTTCCAGATCTTTCCTGATACATAAACAGGCTTGCACGACCTTCATTGGGCCTCAATGGCGGTTAAAACCGTTTTTGTCCGACCTATCCCACACTTAAACAAGATTGTACGAGCTTCACAGAACCTCAACAGCGGTGAAAACAGCTTTCCCGATCTTTCCTGGCTCTTAAACAGGCTTGCACGAGCTTCACAGCACCTGCACAGTGGTGAAAGCTGCTTTCTAGATCTTTCCGGGCATAATTAACAGGCCTGCACGTGCATCAAAGCTCCTCCACGGCTGTTAAAACAGCTGTTTCAGACCTTTCCCGCATGGAAACAGGCTGGGACGAGCCTCACAGGACCTCTACAGTGCTGAAAACTGCTTTCTAGTTCTTTCCTGACACTTAAACAGGCTTACACGAGCTTCACAGGAACAGTACAGTGGTGAAAACAGCTTTCCAGAGCTTTCCTTGCACATAAACAGGCTTGCACTATCTTCACACGGCCACCACAGTGGTGAAAACTGCTTTCTAGGTCTTTTCTGGCTCATAAACAGGCTTGCACGATCCTGACAGGACCTCCACAGCGGTAAAAGCTGCTTTCTAGATCTTTCCGAACACTTAAACAGGCTTGAACGACCTTCATAGGGCCTCAACGGCGGTTGAAACCGTTTTTGTCAGACCTTTCTCGCACTTAAACAAGATTGTACGAGCTTCACAGGACCTCAACAGCCGTGAAAACTGCTTTCCCGATCTTTCCTGGCTCTTAAACAGGCTTGCACGAGCTTCACAGCACCTGCACAGTGCTGAAAACAGCATTATCAATTTTTCCTGGCTCTTAAACAAGCTTCCACGAGCTTCATAGGACCTGCACAGTGATGAAAACTGCTTTCTAGATCTTTCCGGGTACATAAACAGGCCTGCACGTGAATGAAAGCTCCTCCACGGTGGTTAAAACAGCTGTTTCAGACCTTTCCCGCATGTAAACAGGCTGGGACGAGCCTCACAGGACCACTACAGTGCTGAAAACTGCTCTCTAGTTCTTTCCTGACACTTAAACAGGCTTACACGAGCTTCGCAGGAGCAATACAGTGGTGAAAACCGCTTTCCAGAACTTTCCTTGCACATAAACAGGCTTGCACTATCTTCACAGGGCCTCCACAGTGGTGAAAACTGCTTTCTAGGTCTTTTCTAGCTCATAAACAGGTTTGCACGATCCTCACAGGACCTCCACAGCGGTGAAAACTGCTTTCCAGATCTTTCCTGATACATAAACAGGCTTGCACGACCTTCATTGGGCCTCAATGGCGGTTAAAACCGTTTTTGTCCGACCTATCCCACACTTAAACAAGATTGTACGAGCTTCACAGAACCTCAACAGCGGTGAAAACAGCTTTCCCGATCTTTCCTGGCTCTTAAACAGGCTTGCACGAGCTTCACAGCACCTGCACAGTGGTGAAAGCTGCTTTCTAGATCTTTCCGGGCATAATTAACAGGCCTGCACGTGCATCAAAGCTCCTCCACGGCTGTTAAAACAGCTGTTTCAGACCTTTCCCGCATGGAAACAGGCTGGGACGAGCCTCACAGGACCTCTACAGTGCTGAAAACTGCTTTCTAGTTCTTTCCTGACACTTAAACAGGCTTACACGAGCTTCACAGGAACAGTACAGTGGTGAAAACCGCTTTCCAGAACTTTCCTTGCACATAAACAGGCTTGCACTATCTTCACACGGCCACCACAGTGGTGAAAACTGCTTTCTAGGTCTTTTCTGGCTCATAAACAGGCTTGCACGATCCTGACAGGACCTCCACAGCGGTAAAAGCTGCTTTCTAGATCTTTCCGAACACTTAAACAGGCTTGCACGACCTTCATTGGGCCTCAATGGCGGTTAAAACCGTTTTTGTCCGACCTATCCCACACTTAAACAAGATTGTACGAGCTTCACAGAACCTCAACAGCGGTGAAAACAGCTTTCCCGATCTTTCCTGGCTCTTAAACAGGCTTGCACGAGCTTCACAGCACCTGCACAGTGATGAAAACTACTTTCTAGATCTTTCCGGGCACATAAACAGGCCTGTATGTGCATCAAAGCTCCTCCACGGCGGTTAAAAGAGCTGTTTCAAACATTTCCCGCTTTTAGAAAGGCTGGCATGAGCCTCATAGCACCTTCACAGGGCTTTCTCAGACGTTTCCCGCACTTAAACAGGCTTGAACGACCTTCATAGGGCCTCAACGGCGGTTGAAACCGTTTTTGTCAGACCTTTCCCGCACTTAAACAAGATTGTACGAGCTTCACAGGACCTCAACAGCCGTGAAAACTGCTTTCCCGATCTTTCCTGGCTCTTAAACAGGCTTGCACGAGCTTCACAGCACCTGCACAGTGCTGAAAACAGCATTATCGATTTTTCCTGGTTCTTAAACAAGCTTGCACGAGCTTCACAGCACCTGCACAGTGATGAAAACTACTTTCTAGATCTTTCCGGGCACATAAACAGGCCTGTATGTGCATCAAAGCTCCTCCACGGCGGTTAAAAGAGCTGTTTCAAACATTTCCCGCTTTTAAAAAGGCTGGCATGAGCCTCATAGCACCTTCACTGGGCTTTCTCAGACGTTTCCCGCACTTAAACAGGCTTGCACGAGCTTTACAGCATCTGTACAGTGCTGAAAACTGCTTTACCGATTTTTCCTACCTCTTAAACAAACTTTCACGAGCTTCACTGGACTTGCACAGTGATGAAAACTGCTTTCTCGATCTATCCGGGGACATAAACAGGCCTGCACGTGCATCAAAGCTCCTCCACGGCTGTTAAAACAGCTGTTTCAGACCTTTCCCGCATGGAAACAGGCTGGGACGAGCCTTACAGGACCTCTACAGTGCTGAAAACTGCTTTCTAGTTCTTTCCTGACACTTAAACAGGCTTACACGAGATTCACAGGAGCAGTACAGTGGTGAAAACCACTTTCCAGAACTTTCCTTGCACATAAACAGGCTTGCACTATCTTCACAGTGCCTCCACAGTGGTGAAGACTGCTTTCTAGGTCTTTTCTGGCTCATAAACAGACTTGCACGAGCCTTACAAGACTTCCACTGTGGTGATAACTGCTTTCTAGATCTTTCCTGACACGTATATATGCTTGCACGAGCTTCACAGCACATTCTCGGCGGTTTAAACGGATTTGTCAGACGTTTCCCGCACTTAAACAGGCTTGCACGAGCTTCACAGGACCTGCACAGTTGTGAAAACTGCTTTCTAGATCTTTCCTGCCCCATAAACAGCCTGGACGTACTTCAAACCTCCTCCACGGCTGTTAAAACAGCTGTTTCACACCTTTCCCGCATTTAAACATGCTGGGATGAGCTTCACAGGACCTCCACAGTGGTGAAAACTGCTTTCCAGTTCTTTTCTGACACCTAAACAGGCCTGCACGTGCTTCAAAGCTCCTCCACGGCGGTTAAAACAGCTGTTTCAGACCTTTCCCGCATTTAAACAGGCTGGCATGAGCCTCATAGCATTTTCACGGGGGTTAAAACGGCTTTGTCAGACGTTTCCCGCACTTAAACAGGCTTGAACGAGCCTCACAGGATCTCCACAGTGGTGAAAACTGCTTTCCCGATCTTTCCTGGCTCTTAAACAGGTTTGCACGAGCTTCACAGCACCTGCACAGTGGTGAAAACCGCTTTATAGGTCTCTTCTGGCTCATAAACAGGCTTGCACGAGCCTCACAAGACTTCCACTGTGGTGATAACTGCTTTCTAGATCTTTCCTGACACTTATATATGCTTGCACGAGTTTCACAGCAAATTCTCGGCGGTTAAAACGGATTTGTCAGACATTTCCCGCACTTAAACAGGCTTGCACGAGCTTTACAGGACCTGCACAGTTGTGAAAACTGCTTTCTAGATCTTTCCTGGCACATAAACAGCCTGCACGTGCTTCAAAACTCCTCCACGGCTGTTAAAACAGCTGTTTCAGACCTTTCCCGCATTTAAACAGGCTGGGACGAGCATCACAGGACCTCCACAGTGGTGAAAACTGCTTTCCCGATCTTTCCTGGCTCTTAAACAGGCTTGCACGAGATTCACAGCACCTGCACAGTGGTGAAAACCGCTATTAAACATGCTTGGACGAGGTTTGCAGTACCTCCACAGTGGTGAAAACTGCTTTCCAGTTCTTTTCTAACACGTAAACAGGCTTGCACGAGCTTCACAGGACCTGCAGCAGTTGTGAAAACCGCTTTCTAGATCTTTCCTGGAGCATAAACAGGCTTGAACGAGCTTCATAGAGCGTCCACGGCGGTTTAAACGGTTTTTGTCAGACCTTCCCCGCACTTACACAAGATTGAACGAGCTTCACAGGACCTCCACAGCGGTGAAAACTACTTTCTCGATCTTTCCTGGCTCCTAATCAGGCTTGTACGAGCTTCACAGGACCTGCACAGTGGTGAAAACCGCTTTCTAGATCCTTCCTGACACTTAAACAGGCTTGGACGAGCTTCACAGTGCCTCCACAGTGGTGAAAACTGCTTTCTAGGTCTTTTCTGGCTCATAAACAGATTTGACGAGCCTCACAAGACTTCCATTGTGGTGATAACTGCTTTCTAGATCTTTCCTGACACTTACACAGGCTTGCACGAGCTTCACAGCACTTTCTCGGCGGTTAAATTTGTCAGACGCTTCCCGCACTTAAACAGACTTGCACGAGTTTCACAGGACCTACACAGTTGTGAAAACTGCTTTCTAGATCTTTCCTGCCTACTAAACAGGCTTGTACGAGCTTCACAGGACCTGCACAGTTGTGAAAACTGCTTTCTCGATCTTTCCTGACATATAAACAGGCTTGCACGAGCTTCACACGACCTCAACTGCGGTGAAAACTGCTTTCCCGATCTTTCCTGTCTCTTAAACAGGCTTGCACGAGCTTCACAGCACCTGCACAGTGCTGAAAACCGCTTTATCGATTATTGCTGGCTCTTAAACAAACTTTCACGAGCTTCACTGTACCTGCACAGTGATGAAAACAGCTTTCTAGATCTTTCCGGGCACATAAACAGGCCTGCACGTGCATCAAACCTCCTTCACGGCTGTTAAAACAGCTGTTTGAGACCTTTCCCGCATTTAAACAGGCTGGGACGAGCCTCACAGGACCTCCACAGTGGTGAAAACTGCTTTCCCGATCTTTCCTGGCTCTTAAACAGGTTTGCACGAGATTCACAGCACCTGCACAGTGGTGAAAACCGCTATTAAACATGCTTGGACAAGGTTTGCAGTACCTCCACAGTGGTGAAAACTGCTTTCCAGTTGTTTTCTAACACATAAACAGGCTTGCATGAGTTTCACAGGACCTGCACAGTGATGAAAACTGCTTTTTAGATCTTTCCTGGCACATAAACAGGCCTGTTTGTGCATCAAAGCTCCTCCACGGCGGTTAAAACAGCTGTTTCACACATTTCCCGCATTTAAACTGGCTGGCATGAGCCTCATAGCACCTTCACGGGGGTTAAAACGGCTTTGTTAGACGTTTCCTGCACATAAACCGGCTTGCACGAGCTTTACAGGACCTCCACAGTGATCTTTCCTGGCACATAAACAGGCCTGCATGTGCTTCAAAGCTCCTCCACGGCGGTTAAAACAGCTGTTTCAGACCTTGCCCGCATTTAAACTGGTAGGGACGAGCCTCACACGAGATGAAAACTGTTTTCTAGATCTTTCCTGACACTTAAACAGGCTTGCACAAGCTTCACAGGACCTATACTGTGGTTAAAACAGCTTTGACAGAGCTTTCACGCACATAAACAGGCTTGAACGAGCCTCACAGGACCTCCACAGTGGTGAAAACTGCTTTCCCGATCTTTCCTGGCTCTTAAACAGGCTTGCACAAGCTTCACAGCACCTGCACAGTGGTGAAAAGGGTTGCGACCCACAAAGGGTTAGACAAATGCTTAGGGCTGGATTCAATTTTAGCTTGCCTGCTACTTCTGAACTTTCGGCCTCATATTCAAGCCCCTTTACCCACCATTAGCCCTTTAAATACTAAAGTAATTTCCCTAATGGTCTTGTGCAGACTAGTCCAACCTTCTTTCACCTGTATTTCCACTTCTGCCAGGAGTTAGCTCAAGAAACTTGATCCACAGCTTCTTTCAGAAGTTCTTTGCAGGTTCATGACCCCGACCACACCCACTCATTACCGAGCGTTCAACAGTCAGGGCCCTCCGACCAGAGAGCGCTCCTCCAGACCGAAAGCTGAATGGAGTCCATACAAGGTGAAAGCACCGTTTTCTACACTCGTTTGTACAAGAAAGCAGAAGAACGGGCCATCCAGTGCTGACCAGGCCCTTTCTATAGCCAGCTGCAACAGCCGCCATGTACTGTCAGCCAGAGCGGTTCACCCACCCACCTCCCCCTGTCCCACCCTTTCTGCTAGCGCAGAACCTATCTTCGAAACGGATTGCGCCAACTGATAACATGCGCTACTCAACATGCGGCCGAATTTCGATAACGACTATAGTCGTCATTCGTTGTTAAAGGGTTAAACATGCTTGGACGAGGTTTGAAGTGCCTCCACAGTGGTGAAAACTGCTTTCTAGGTCTTTTCTGGCTCATAAACAGGCTTGCACGAGCCTCACAAGACTTCCACTGTGGTGATAACTGCTTTCTAGATCTTTCCTGACACTTATATATGCTCACATATTTATATATCACAGCACATTCTCGGCGGTTAAAACGGATTTGTCAGACGTTTCCCGCACTTAAACAGGTTTGCACGAGCTTCACAGGACTTGCACAGTTGTGAAAACTGCTTCCTAGATCTTTCCTGGCACATAAACAGGCCTGTATGTGCATCAAAGCTCCTCCACGGCGGTTAAAGCAGCTGTTTCACACCTTTCCCGCATTTCAACAGGCTGGCATGAGCCTCATACAACCGGTTAAAATGGCTTTGTCAAACGTTTCCCACACTTCAACAGGCTTGCACAAGCTTCACAGGACCTGCACAGTGATCTTTCCTCGCATATAAACAGGACGCACGTGGTTCAAAGCTCCTCCATGGCGGTTAAAACAGCTGTTTCAGACCTTGCCCGCATTTAAACCAGCAGGGACGAGCCTCACACGACCTCCACAGTGAAGAAAACTGTTTTCTAGGTCTTTCCTGACACTTAAACAGGCTTGCACGAGCTTCACAGGACCTCCACAGTGGTGAAATCTGCTTTCTAGATCTTTCCTGGCACTTAAACAGGCTTCCACGAGTTTAACAGGACCTGCACATTGGTGAAAACCGCTTTCTAGATCTTTCCTGTCACTTAAACATGCTTGGACGAGGTTTGCAGTGCCTCCACAGTGGTGAAAACTGCATTCTAGGTCTTTTCTGGCTCATAAACAGGCTTGCATGATCTTCGCAGGATCTGCACAGTGATGAAAACTGCTTTCTAGATCTTTCCGGGCACATAAACTGGCCTGCACGTGCATCAAAGGTCCTCCACGGCGGTTAAAACAGCTGTTTCAGACCTTTCCGCATGTAAACAGGTTGGGACGAGCCTCACAGGACCTCTACAATGCTGAAAACTGCTCTCTAGTTCTTTCCTGACACTTAAACAGGCTTACACGAGCTTCACAGGAGCAGTACAGTGGTGAAAAACACTTTCCAGAACTTTCCTTGCACATAAACAGGCTTACACTATCTTCACAGGGCCTCCACAGCGGTGAAAACTGCTTTCTAGGTCTTTTCTGGCTCATGAACAGGCTTGCACGATTCTCACAGGACCTCCACAGCGGTGAAAACTGCTTTCTAGATCTTTCCGGCCACATAAACAGGCTTGCACGAACTTCATACGGCCTCAACGGCGGTTGAAACCGTTTTTGTGAGACCTATCCCGCACTTAAACAAGATTGTACGAGGACCTCAACAGCGGTGAAAACTGCTTTCCCGATCTTTCCTGGTTCTTAAACAGGCTTGCACGAGCTTCATAGCAGCTGCATTGTGCTGAAAACTGCTTTATCGACTTTTCCTGGCTCTTAAACAAATTTTCACGAGCTTCACGGGACCTGCACAGTGATGAAAACTGCTTTCTAGATATTTCCGGGCACATAAACAGGCCTACACGTGCATCAAAGCTCCTCCACGGCTGTTAAAACAGCTGTTTCAGACTTTTACCGCATGGAAACAGGCTGGGACGAACCTCACAGGACCTCCACAGTGCTGAAAACTGCTTTCTAGTTCTTTCCTGACACTTAAACAGGCTTACACGAGTTTCACAGGAGCAGTACAGTGGTGAAAACCTCTTTCCAGAACATTCCTTGCACATAAACAGGCTTGCACTATCTTCACAGTGCCTCCACAGTGGTGAAAACTGCTTTCTAGGTCATTTCTGGCTCATAAACAAGCTTCTACGATCCTCACAGGACTTCCACAGCGGTGAAAAATGCTTTCTAGATCTTCCCGGACACTTAAAGAGGCTTGCACGACCTTAATAGGGCCTCCACGGCAGTTGAAACCGTTTTTGTCAGACCTTTCCCGCACTTAAACAAGATTGTACGAGCTTCACAAGACCTCAACAGTGGTGAAAACTGTTTTCCCGATCTTTCCTGGCTCTTAAACAGGCTTGCACGAGCTTCACAGCACCTGCACAGTGCTGAAAACTGTTTCATCGATTTTTCCTGGCTCTTAAACAAGCTTGCACGAGCTTCACAGGGCCTCCACAGTGATGAAAACTGCTTTCTAGATCTTTCCGGGCACATAAACAGGCCTGCACGTGCATCAAAGCTCCTCCACGGCTGTTAAAACAGCTGTTTCAGACCTTTCCCGCATGGAAACAAGCTGGGACGAGCCTCACAGGACCTCTACAGTGCTGAAAACTGCTTTCTAGTTCTTTCCTGACACTTGAACAGGCTTATACGAGCTTCACAGGAACAGTACAGTGGTGAAAACCGCTTTCCAGAACTTTCCTTGCACATAAACAGGCTTGCACTATCTTCACACGGCCACCACAGTGGTGAAAACTGCTTTCTATGTCTTTTCTGGCTCATAAACAGGCTTGCACGATCCTGACAGGACCTCCACAGCGGTGAAAGCTGCTTTCTAGATCTTTCCGAACACTTAAACAGGCTTGAACGACCTTCATAGGGCCTCAACGGCGGTTGAAACCGTTTTTGTCAGACCTTTCCCGCACTTAAACAAGATTGTACGAGTTTCACAGGACCTCAACAGCGGTGAAAACTGCTTTCCCGATCTTTCCTGGCTCTTAAACAGGCTTGCACGAGCTTCACAGCACCTGCACAGTGCTGAAAACAGCATTATCGATTTTTCCTGGCTCTTAAACAGGCTTGCACAAGCTTCACAGCACCTGCACAGTGATGAAAACTACTTTCTAGATCTTTCCGGGCACACAAACAGGCCTGTATGTGCATGAAAGCTCCTCCACGGCGGTTAAAACAGCTGTTTCAAACATTTCCCGCATTTAAAAAGGCTGGCATGAGCCTCATAGCACCTTCTCAGGGCTTTGTCAGACGTTTCCCGCACTTAAACAGGCTTGCACGAGCTTCACAGCATCTGTACAGTGCTGAAAACTGCTTTACCGATTTTTCCTGGCACTTAAACAAACTTTCACGAGCTTCACTGGACTTGCACAGTGATGAAAACTGCTTTCTAGATCTATCCGGGCACACAAACAGGCCTGCACGTGCATCAAAGCTCCTCCACGGCTGTTAAAACAGCTGTTTCAGACCTTTCCCGCATGGAAAACAGGCTGGGACGAGCCTTACAGGACCTCTACAGTGCTGAAAACTGCTTTCTAGTTCTTTCCTGACACTTAAACAGGCTTACACGAGATTCACAGGAGCAGTACGGTGGTGAAAACCACTTTCCAGAACTTTCCTTGCACATAAACAGGCTTGCACTATCTTCACAGTGCCTCCACTGTGGAGAAAACTGGTTTCTAGGTCTTTTCTGGCTCATAAACAGGCTTGCACGAGCCTCACAAGACTTCCACTGTGGTGATAGCTGCTTTCTAGATCTTTCCTGACACTTATATATGCTTGCACGACCTTCACAGTACATTCTCGGCGGTTAAAACGGATTTGTCAGACGTTTCCCGCACTTAAACAGGCTTGCACGAGCTTCACAGGACTTGCACAGTTGTAAAAACTGCTTCCTGGATCTTTCCTGGCACATAAACAGGCCAGTATGTGCATCAAAGCTCCTCCACGGCGGTTAAAGCAGCTGTTTCACACCTTTCCCGCATTTAAACAGGCTGGCATGAGCCTCATAGGATCTCCACAGCGGTGAAAGCTGCTTTCAAGATCTTTCCGGACACTTAAACAGGCTTGCACGACCTTCATAAGGCCTCCACGGCGGTTGAAACCGTTTTTGTCAGACTTTTCCAGCACTTAAACAAGATTGTACGAGCTTCACAAGACCTCAACAGCGGTGAAAACTGCTTTCCCGATCTTTCCTGGCTCTTAAACAGGCTTGAACGAGCTTCACAGCACCCGCACAGTGTTGAAAACTGCTTTATCGATTTTACCTAGCTCTTAAACAAGCTTGCACGAGCTTCACAGGACCTGCACAGTCATGAAACCTTTCTAGATCTTTCCGGGCACATAAACAGGCTTGTATGTGCCTCAAAGCTCTTCCACGGCGGTTAAAACAGGTGTTTCAAACCTTTCCCGCATTTAAACAGGCTGGCATGAGCCTCATAGCACCTTCACGGGGGTTAAAACGGCTTTGTAAGACGTTTCCCGCACTTAAACAGGCTTGTACGAGCTTCACAGCACCTGCACAGTGCTGAAAACTGCTTTATCGATTTTTCCTGGCTCTTAAACAAGCTTGCACGAGCTTCACAGGACCTGCACAGTGATGAAAACTGCTTTCTAGATCTTTCCGGGCACATAAACTGGCCTGCACGTGCATCAAAGCTCCTCCACGGCGGTGAAAACAGCTGTTTCAGACCTTTCCCGCATTTAAACAGGCTGGAACGAGCCTCACAGGACCACCACAGCGGTGAAAACTGCTTTCTAGATCTTTCCGGACACATAAACAGGCTTGCACGACCTTCATAGGGCCTCAACGGCGGTTGAAATCGTTTTTGTCAGACCTTTCCCGCACTTAAACAAGATTGTACGAGCTTCCCAGGACCTCAACAGTGGTGAAAACTGCATTCTCGATCTTTCCTGGCTCTTAAACAGGCTTGCACTAGTTTCACAGCACCTGCACAGTGGTGAAAGCTGCTTTCTCGATCTTTCCTTGTACTTAAACAGGCTTGCACGAGTTTCACAGAACCTGTACACTGGTGAAAACCGCTTTCTAGATCTTTCCTGTCGCTTAAACATGCTAGGACGAGGTTTGCAGTGCCTCCACAGTGGTGAAAACTGCTTTCTAGATCTTTCCTAACACTTATTTATGCTTGCACGAGTTTCACAGCACATTCTCGGCTGTTAAAACGGATTCAGACTTTTTCCGCACTTAAACAGGCTTGCACGAGCTTCACAGGACCTACACAGTTGTGAAAACCGCTTTCTAGATCTTTCCTGGCGCATAAACACGCTTGAACGAGCTTCATAGGGCCTCCACGGCGGTTTAAACGGTTCTTGTCAGACCTTCCCCGCACTTACACAAGATTGAACGAGCTTCACAGGACCTCCACAGCGGTGAAAACTGCATTCTCGATCTTTCCTGGCTCTTAAACAGGCTTGCACGAGCTTCACAGGAACTGCACGGTGATGAAAACTGCTTTCTAGATCTTTCCGGGCACATAAACAGGCCTGCACGTGCATCAAAGCTCCTCCACGGCTGTTAAAATAGCTGTTTCAGACCTTTCCCGCATGGAAACAGGCTGGGACGAGCCTCACAGGGCCCCTACAGTGCTGAAAACTGCTTTGTAGTTCGTTCCTGACACTTAAACAGGCTTGCATGAGCTTCACAGGACCTACACTGTGGTTGAAACAGCTTTGACAGACCTTTCACGCACATAAACAGGCTTGAACGAGCCTCACAGGACCTCCACAGTGGTGAAAACTGCTTTCTCGATCTTTCCTGGTGCTTAAACAGGCTTGCACGAGATTCACAGGACCTGCACATTGGTGAAAACCGCTTTCTAGATCTTTCCTGTCACTTAAACATGCTTGGACGAGGTTTGCAGTGCCTCCACAGTGGTGAAAACTGCTTTCTAGATCTTTCCTGACACTTATATATGCTTGCACGAGCTACACAGCACATTCTCGGCGGTTAAAACGGATTTGTTAGACGTTTTCCGCACTTCAACAGGCTTGCACGAGCTTCACAGGACCTACACAGTTGTGAAAACCGCTTTCTAGATCTTTCCTGGCGCATAAACAGGCTTCAACGAGCTTCGTAGGGCCTCCACGGCGGTTTAAACGGTTTAAGTCAGACCTTCCCTGCACTTACACAAGATTGAACGAGTTTCACAGCACCTCCACAACGGTGAAAACTGCATTCTCGATCTTTCCTGGCTCTTAAACAGGCTTGGACGAGGTTTGCAGTGCCTCCACAGTGGTGAAAACCGCTTTCCAGAACTTTCCTTGCACATAAACAGGCTTGCACTATCTTCACAGGGCCTCCACAGTGGTGAAAACTGCTTTCTATAGGTATTTTCTGGCTCATAAACAGGCTTGCACGATCCTCACAGGACCTCCACAGCGGTGAAAACTGCTTTCTAGATCTTTCCGGACACTTAAACAGGCTTGCACGACCTTCATAAGGCCTCCACGGCAGTTGAAACCGTTTTTGTCAGACTTTTCCAGCACTTAAACAAGATTGTACGAGCTTCACAAGACCTCAACAGCGGTGAAAACTGCTTTCCCGATCTTTCCTGGCTCTTAAACAGGCTTGCACGAGCTTGACAGCACCTGCACAGTGTTGAAAACTGCTTTATCGATTTTTCCTAGCTCTTAAACAAGCTTGCATGAGCTTCATAGGACCTGCACAGTCATGAAAACTACTTTGTAGATCTTTCCGGGCACATAAACAGGCCTGTATGTGCCTCAAAGCTCTTCCACGGCAGTTAAAACAGGTGTTTCAAACCTTTCCCGCATTTAAACAGGCTGGCATGAGCCTCATAGCACCTTCACGGGGGTTAAAACGGCTTTGACAAACTTTTCACGCACATAAACAGGCTTGAACGAGCCTCACAGGACCTCCACAGTGGTGAAAACTGCTTTCTCGATCTTTCCTGGTACTTAAACAGGCTTGCACGAGATTCACAGGACCTGCACATTGGTGAAAACCGCTTTCTAGATCTTTCCTGTCACTTAAACATGCTTGGACGAGGTTTGCAGTGCCTCCACAGTGGTGAAAACTGCTTTCTAGATCTTTCCTGACACTTATATATGCTTGCACGAGCTACACAGCACATTCTCGGCTGTTAAAACGGATTCAGACTTTTTCCGCACTTAAACAGGCTTGCACGAGCTTCACAGGACCTACACAGTTGTGAAAACCGCTTTCTAGATCTTTCCTGGCGCATAAACAGGCTTGAACGAGCTTCATAGGGCCTCCACGACGGTTTAAACGGTTCTTGTCAGACCTTCCCCGCACTTACACAAGATTGAACGAGCTTCACAGGACCTCCACAGCGGTGAAAACTGCATTCTCGATCTTTCCTGGCTCTTAAACAGGCTTGCACGAGCTTCACAGGAACTGCACGGTGATGAAAACTGCTTTCTAGATCTTTCCGGGCACATAAACAGGCCTGCACGTGCATCAAAGCTCCTCCACGGCTGTTAAAATAGCTGTTTCAGACCTTTCCCGCATGGAAACAGGCTGGGACGAGCCTCACAGGGCCACTACAGTGCTGAAAACTGCTTTGTAGTTCGTTCCTGACACTTAAACAGGCTTGCATGAGCTTCACAGGACCTACACTGTGGTTGAAACAGCTTTGACAGACCTTTCACGCACATAAACAGGCTTGAACGAGCCTCACAGGACCTCCACAGTGGTGAAAACTGCTTTCTCGATCTTTCCTGGTGCTTAAACAGGCTTGCACGAGATTCACAGGACCTGCACATTGGTGAAAACCGCTTTCTAGATCTTTCCTGTCACTTAAACATGCTTGGACGAGGTTTGCAGTGCCTCCACAGTGGTGAAAACTGCTTTCTAGATCTTTCCTGACACTTATATATGCTTGCACGAGCTACACAGCACATTCTCGGCGGTTAAAACGGATTTGTTAGACGTTTTCCGCACTTCAACAGGCTTGCACGAGCTTCACAGGACCTACACAGTTGTGAAAACCGCTTTCTAGATCTTTCCTGGCGCATAAACAGGCTTGAACGAGCTTCGTAGGGCCTCCACGGCGGTTTAAACGGTTTAAGTCAGACCTTCCCTGCACTTACACAAGATTGAACGAGTTTCACAGCACCTCTACAACGGTGAAAACTGCATTCTCGATCTTTCCTGGCTCTTAAACAGGCTTGGACGAGGTTTGCAGTGCCTCCACAGTGGTGAAAACCGCTTTCCAGAACTTTCCTTGCACATAAACAGGCTTGCACTATCTTCACAGGGCCTCCACAGTGGTGAAAACTGCTTTCTATAGGTATTTTCTGGCTCATAAACAGGCTTGCACGATCCTCACAGGACCTCCACAGCGGTGAAAACTGCTTTCTAGATCTTTCCGGACACTTAAACAGGCTTGCACGACCTTCATAAGGCCTCCACGGCAGTTGAAACCGTTTTTGTCAGACCTTTCCAGCACTTAAACAAGATTGTACGAGCTTCACAAGACCTCAACAGCGGTGAAAACTGCTTTCCCGATCTTTCCTGGCTCTTAAACAGGCTTGCACGAGCTTGACAGCACCTGCACAGTGTTGAAAACTGCTTTATCGATTTTTCCTAGCTCTTAAACAAGCTTGCACGAGCTTCACAGGACCTGCACAGTCATGAAAACTACTTTGTAGATCTTTCCGGGCACATAAACAGGCCTGTATGTGCCTCAAAGCTCTTCCACGGCAGTTAAAACAGGTGTTTCAAACCTTTCCCGCATTTAAACAGGCTTGCACGAGATTCACAGGACCTGCACATTGGTGAAAACCGCTTTCTAGATCTTTCCTGTCACTTAAACATGCTTGGACGAGGTTTGCAGTGCCTCCACAGTGGTGAAAACTGCTTTCTAGATCTTTCCTGACACTTATATATGCTTGCACGAGCTACACAGCACATTCTCGGCGGTTAAAACGGATTTGTTAGACATTTTCCGCACTTCAACAGGCTTGCACGAGCTTCACAGGACCTACACAGTTGTGAAAACCGCTTTCTAGATCTTTCCTGGCACATAAACAGGCTTGAACGAGCTTCATAGGGCCTCCACGATGGTTTAAACGGTTTTGTCAGACCTTCCCCGCACTTACACAAGATTGAACGAGCTTCACAGGACCTCCACAGCGGTGAAAACTGCATTCTCAATCTTTCCTGGCTCTTAAACAGGCTTGCACGAGCTTCAGAGGAGCTGCACGGTGATGAAAACTGCTTTCTAGATCTTTCCGGGCACATAAACAGGCCTGCACGTGCATCAAAGCTCCTCCACGGCTGTTAAAATAGCTGTTTCAGACCTTTCCCGCATGGAAACAGGCTGGGACGAGCCTCACAGGGCCCCTACAGTGCTGAAAACTGCTTTGTAGTTCGTTCCTGACACTTAAACAGGCTTGCATGAGCTTCACAGGGCCTATACTGTGGTTGAAACAGCTTTGACAGACCTTTCACGCACATAAACAGGCTTGAACGAGCCTCACAGGACCTCCACAGTGGTGAAAACTGCTTTCTCGATCTTTCCTGGTGCTTAAACAGGCTTGCACGAGATTCACACCACCTGCACATTGGTGAAAACCGCTTTCTAGATCTTTCCTGTCACTTAAACATGCTTGGACGAGGTTTGCAGTGCCTCCACAGTGGTGAATACTGCTTTCTAGATCTTTCCTGACACTTATATATGCTTGCACGAGCTACACAGCACATTCTCGGCGGTTAAAACGGATTTGTTAGACGTTTTCCGCACTTCAACAGGCTTGCACGAGCTTCACAGGACCTACACAGTTGTGAAAACCGCTTTCTAGATCTTTCCTGGCGCATAAACAGGCTTGAACGAGCTTCATAGGGCCTCCACGGCGGTTTAAACGGTTTTAGTCAGACCTTCCCTGCACTTACACAAGATTGAACGAGTTTCACAGCACCTCCACAGCGGTGAAAACTGCATTCTCGATCTTTCCTGGCTCTTAAACAGGCTTGGACGAGGTTTGCAGTGCCTCCACAGTGGTGAAAACCGCTTTCCAGAACTTTCCTTGCACATAAACAGGCTTGCACTATCTTCACAGGGCCTCCACAGTGGTGAAAACTGCTTTATATAGGTATTTTCTGGCTCATAAACAGGCTTGCACGATCCTCACAGGACCTCCACAGCGGTGAAAACTGCTTTCTAGATCTTTCCAGACACTTAAACAGGCTTGCACGACCTTCATAAGGCCTCCACGGCGGTTGAAACCGTTTTTGTCAGACCTTTCCAGCACTTAAACAAGATTGTACGAGCTTCACAAGACCTCAACAGCGGTGAAAACTGCTTTCCCGATCTTTCCTGGCTCTTAAACAGGCTTGCACGAGCTTGACAGCACCTGCACAGTGTTGAAAACTGCTTTATCGATTTTTCCTAGCTCTTAAACAAGCTTGCACGAGCTTCACAGGACCTGCACAGTCATGAAAACTACTTTGTAGATCTTTCCGGGCACATAAACAGGCCTGTATGTGCCTCAAAGCTCTTCCACGGCGGTTAAAACAGGTGTTTCAAACCTTTCCCGCATTTAAACAGGCTGGCATGAGCCTCATAGCACCTTCACGGGGGTTAAAACGGCTTTGACAAACCTTTCACGCACATAAACAGGCTTGAACGAGCCTCACAGGACCTCCACAGTGGTGAAATCTGCTTTCTCGATCTTTCCTGGTGCTTAAACAGGCTTGCACGAGATTCACAGGACCTGCACATTGGTGAAAACCGCTTTCTAGATCTTTCCTGTCACTTAAACATGCTTGGACGAGGTTTGCAGTGCCTCCACAGTGGTGAAAACTGCTTTCTAGATCTTTCCTGACACTTATATATGCTTGCACGAGCTACACAGCACATTCTCGGCGGTTAAAACGGATTTGTTAGACGTTTTCCGCACTTCAACAGGCTTGCACGAGCTTCACAGGACCTACACAGTTGTGAAAACCGCTTTCTAGATCTTTCCTGGCGCATAAACAGGCTTGAACGAGCTTCATAGGGCCTCCATGGCGGTTTAAACGGTTTTAGTCAGACCTTCCCTGCACTTACACAAGATTGAACGAGTTTCACAGCACCTCCACAGCGGTGAAAACTGCATTCTCGATCTTTCCTGGCTCTTAAACAGGCTTGGACGAGGTTTGCAGTGCCTCCACAGTGGTGAAAACCGCTTTCCAGAACTTTCCTTGCACATAAACAGGCTTGCACTATCTTCACAGGGCCTCCACAGTTGTGAAAACTGCTTTCTATAGGTATTTTCTGGCTCAAAACATAGGCGTAGGAAGCAAATTTAGAGTGTAGAGGCCATGCTGTGCCGCGCGAAGCGCTGTTAAAAAGTGAAAAGTACTTTCGCCGCGCGTAGCGCGGCGGCGAATTTTTTCAAAGTGTGCACTTTTAGACTGCAAAATAAAGCCTTTTTTCAACGGTGTATAATATTTTAGCCTCGTTCTCAGACCCTACCAACCCTCCAGTACAATATTCAATTTATGTGGAAAACAGATTATACGTACTGACTTCGTCGTCGTTCCCAGGCCAGGAGGACCGCCCGGCTAGCTTTCGTCGCTTGTAGTGAAAATCTGCATTAGCTTCGTACCGAGCCATCTAACTGCCAAGATTTCGATCACCTTATAGTGTACTTTAATCGGAAATGTACGCATGTAACTGCATATGAGACTGATGCAACGAAGTGGCTGCTTGACCTTAGCTTCGCTTCCAGAGAACGAGGCTAACTTATAACACTTACAGGTTATGAATATTAATTTGCGGCCTAAAAAGTGTAGCGGCCAAAGCCGCTACGGCCGCTACGGTTCCTACGCCACTGCATAAACAGGCTTGCACGATCCTCACAGGACCTCCACAGCGGTGAAAACTGCTTTCTAGATCTTTCCGGACACTTAAACAGTCTTGCACGACCTTCATAAGGCCCCCACGGCGGTTGAAACCGTTTTTGTCAGACCTTTCCAGCCCTTAAACAAGATTGTACGAGCTTCACAAGACCTCAACAGCGGTGAAAACTGCTTTCCCGATCTTTCCTGGCTCTTAAACAGGCTTGCACGAGCTTGACAGCACCTGCACAGTGTTGAAAACTGCTTTATCGATGTTTCCTAGCTCTTAAACAACCTTGCACGAGCTTCACAGGACCTGCACAGTCATGAAAACTACTTTGTAGATCTTTCCGGGCACATAAACAGGCCTGTATGTGCCTCAAAGCTCTTCCACGGCGGTTAAAACAGGTGTTTCAAACCTTTCCCGCACTTAAACAGGCTGGCATGAGCCTCGTAGCACCTTCACGGGGGTTAAAACGGCTTTGTAAGACGTTTCCCGCACTTAAACAGGCTTGTACGAGCTTCACAGCACCTGCACAGTGCTGAAAACTGCTTTATCGATTTTTCCTGGCTCTTAAACAAGCTTGCACGAGCTTCACAGGACCTGCACAGTGATGAAAACTGCTTTCTAGATCTTTCCGGGCACATAAACTGGCCTGCACGTGCATCAAAGCTCCTCCACGGCGGTTAAAACAGCTGTTTCAGACCTTTCCCGCATTTAAACAGGCTGGAATGAGCCTCACAGGACCACCACAGCGGTGAAAACTGCTTTCTAGATCTTTCCGGACACATAAACAGGCTTGCACGACCTTCATAGGGCCTCAACGGCGGTTGAAATCGTTTTTGTCAGACCTTTCCCGCACTTAAACAAGATTGTACGAGCTTCCCAGGACCTCAACAGTGGTGAAAACTGCATTCTCGATCTTTCCTGGCTCTTAAACAGGCTTGCACGAGTTTCACAGCACCTGCACAGTGGTGAAAGCTGCTTTCTCGATCTTTCCTGGTACTTAAACAGGCTTGCACGAGTCTCACAGAACCTGTACACTGGTGAAAACCGCTTTCTAGATCTTTCCTGTCACTTAAACATGCTTGGACGAGGTTTGCAGTGCCTCCACAGTGGTGAAAACTGCTTTCTAGATCTTTCCTAACACTTATATATGCTTGCACGAGCTTCACAGCACATTCTCGGCTGTTAAAACGGATTCAGACATTTTCCGCACTTAAACAGGCTTGCACGAGCTTCACAGGACCTACACAGTTGTGAAAACCGCTTTCTAGATCTTTCCTGGCGCATAAACAGGCTTGAACGAGCTTCATAGGGCCTCCACGGTGGTTTAAACGGTTTTTGTCAGACCTTCCCCGCACTTACACAAGATTGACGAGCTTCACAGGACCTCCACAGCGGTTGAAACTGCATTCTCGATCTTTCCTGGCTCTTAAACAGGCTTGCACGAGCTTCACAGGAACTGCACGGTGATGAAAACTGCTTTCTAGATCTTTCCGGGCACATAAACAGGCCTGCACGTGCATCAAAGCTCCTCCACGGCTGTCAAAATAGCTGTTTCAGACCTTTCCCGCATGGAAACAGGCTGGGACGAGCCTCACAGGGCCTCTACAGTGCTGAAAACTGCTTTCTAGTTCGTTCCTGACACTTAAACAGGCTTGCACGAGCTTCACAGGACCTATACTGTGGTTGAAACAGCTTTGACAGACCTTTCACGCACATAAACAGGCTTGAACGAGCCTCACAGGACCTCCACAGTGGTGAAAACTGCTTTCTCGATCTTTCCTGGTACTTAAACAGACTTGCACGAGATTCACAGGACCTGCACATTGGTGAAAACCGCTTTCTAGATCTTTCCTGTCACTTAAACATGCTTGGACGAGGTTTGCAGTGCCTCCACAGTGGTGAAAACTGCTTTCTAGATCTTTCCTGACACTTATATATGTTTGCACGAGCTACACAGCACATTCTCGGCGGTTAAAACGGATTTGTTAGACGTTTTCCGCACTTCAACAGGCTTGCACGAGCTTCACAGGACCTACACAGTTGTGAAAACCGCTTTCTAGATCTTTCCTGGCGCATAAACAGGCTTGAACGAGCTTCATAGGGCCTCCACGGCGGTTTAAACGGTTTTAGTCAGACCTTCCCTGCACTTACACAAGATTGAACGAGTTTCACAGCACCTACACAGTGGTGAAAACTGCATTCTCGATCTTTCCTGGCTCTTAAACAGGCTTGGACGAGGTTTGCAGTGCCTCCACAGTGGTGAAAACCGCTTTCCAGAACTTTCCTTGCACATAAACAGGCTTGCACTATCTTCACGGGGCCTCCACAGTGGTGAAAACTGCTTTATATAGGTATTTTCTGGCTCATAAACAGGCTTGCACGATCCTCACAGGACCTCCACAGCGGTGAAAACTGCTTTCTAGATCTTTCCGGACACTTAAACAGGCTTGCACGACCTTCATAAGGCCTCCACGGCGGTTGAAACCGTTTTTGTCAGACCTTTCCAGCACTTAAATAAGATTGTACGAGCTTCACAAGACCTCAACAGCGGTGAAAACTGCTTTCCCGATCTTTCCCGGCTCTTAAACAGGCTTGAACCAGCTTGACAGCACCTGCACAGAGTTGAAAACTGCTTTATCGATTTTTCCTAGCTCTTAAACAAGCTTGCACAAGCTTCACAGGACCTGCACAGTCATGAAAACTACTTTCTAGATCTTTACGGGCACATAAACAGGCCTGTATGTGCCTCAAAGCTCTTCCACGGCGGTTAAAACAGGTGTTTCAAACCTTTCCCGCATTTAAACAGGCTGGCATGAGCCTCATAGCTCCTTCACGGGGGTTAAAACGGCTTTGTAAGACGTTTCCCGCACTTAAACAGGCTTGTACGAGCTTCACAGCACCTGCACAGTGCTGAAAACTGCTTTATCGATTTTTCCTGGCTCTTAAACAACCTTGCACGAGCTTCACAGGACCTCCACAATGATGAAAACTGCTTTCTAGATCTTTCCGGGCACATAAACTGGCCTGCACGTGCATCAAAGCTCCTCCACGGCGGTTAAAACAGCTGTTTCAGACCTTTCCCGCATTTAAACAGGCTGGAATGAGCCTCACAGGACCACCACAGCGGTGAAAACTGCTTTCTAGATCTTTCCGGACACATAAACAGGCTTGCACGACCTTCATAGGGCCTCAACGGCGGTTGAAATCGTTTTTGTCAGACCTTTCCCGCACTTAAACAAGATTGTACGAGCTTCCCAGGACCTCAACAGTGGTGAAAACTGCATTCTCGATCTTTCCTGGCTCTTAAACAGGCTAGCACGAGTTTCACAGCACCTGCACAGTGGTGAAAGCTGCTTTCTCGATCTTTCCTGGTACTTAAACAGGCTTGCACGAGTTTCACAGAACTTGTACACTGGTGAAAACCGCTTTCTAGATCTTTCCTCTCACTTAAACAGGCTTGCACGAGCTTCACAGGACCTATACTGTGGTTGAAACAGCTTTGACAGACCTTTCACGCACATAAACAGGCTTGAACGAGCCTCACAGGACCTCCACAGTGGTGAAAACTGCTTTCTCGATCTTTCCTGGTACTTAAACAGACTTGCACGAGATTCACAGGACCTGCACATTGGTAAAAACCGCTTTCTAGATCTTTCCTGTCACTTAAACATGCTTGGACGAGGTTTGCAGTGCCTCCACAGTGGTGAAAACTGCTTTCTAGATCTTTCCTGACACTTATATATGCTTGCACGAGCTACACAGCACATTCTCGGCGGTTAAAACGGATTTGCTAGACGTTTTCCGCACTTCAACAGGCTTGCACGAGCTTCACAGGACCTACACAGTTGTGAAAACCGCTTTCTAGATCTTTCCTGGCGCATAAACAGGCTTGAACGAGCTTCATAGGGCCTCCACGGCGGTTTAAACGGTTTTAGTCAGACCTTCCCTGCACTTACACAAGATTGAACGAGTTTCACAGCACCTCCACAACGGTGAAAACTGCATTCTCGATCTTTCCTGGCTCTTAAACAGGCTTGGACGAGGTTTGCAGTGCCTCCAGTGGTGAAAACCACTTTGCAGAACTTTCCTTGCACATAAACAGGCTTGCACTATCTTCACAGGGCCTCCACAGTGGTGAAAACTGCTTTCTATAGGTATTTTCTGGCTCATAAACAGGCTTGCATGATCCTCACGGGACCTCCACAGCGGTGAAAACTGCTTTCTAGATCTTTCCGGACACTTAAACAGGCTTGCACGACCTTCATAGGGCCTCCACGGCGGTTGAAACCATTTTTGTCAGACCATTCCCGCATTTAAACAAGATTGTACGAGCTTCATAGGACCTCAACAGCGGTGAAAACTGCTTTCTAGATCTTTCCAGGCACATAAACAGGCCTGTATGTGCATCAAAACTCCTCCAAGGCGGTTAAAACAGCTGTTTCACACCTTTCCCCGCATTTAAACAGGCTGGCATGAGCCTCATAGCACTTTCACGGGGGTTAAAACGGATTTGTCAGACGTTTCCCGCACTTAAACAGGCTTGCACGAGCTTCACAGGACCTGCACAGTGGTGAAAACTGCTTTTTCTAGATCTTTCCTGGCATATAAACAGGCCTGCACGTGCTTCAAAGCTCCTCCACGGCGGTTAAAACAGCTGTTTCTGACCTTGCCCGCATTTAAACTGGCAGGGACGAGCCTCACAGGACATCTACAGTGATGAAAACTGTTTTCTAGATCTTTCCTGACACTTAAACAGGCTTGCATGAGCTTCACAGTTAAATTTGTCAGATGTTTCCCGCACTTAAACAGACTTGCAAGAGCTTCACAGGACATACACAGTTGTGAAAACTGCTTTCTAGATCCTTCCTGGCTCCTAAACAGGCTTGTACGAGCTTCACAGGACCTGCACAGTTGTGAAAACTGCTTTCTCAATCTTTCCTGACATAAAAACAGGCTTGCACGAGCTTCACACGACCTCAACAGCGGTGAAAACTGCTTTCCCGATCTTTCCTGGCTCTTAAACAGGCTTGCACGAGCTTCACAGCAACTGCACGGTGATGAAAACTGCTTTCTAGATCTTTCCGGGCACATAAACAGGCCTGCACGTGCATTCAAGCTCCTCCACGGCTGTTAAAACAGCTGTTTCAGACCTTTCCAGAATGGAAACAGGCTGGGACGAGCATCACAGGACCTCTACAGTGCTGAAAACTGCTTTCTAGTTCTTTCCTGACACTTAAACAGGCTTACACGAGCTTCACAGGAGCAGTACAGTGGTGAAAACCGCTTTCCAGAACTTTCCTTGCAAATAAACAGGCTTGCACTATCTTCACAGGGCCTCCACGGTGGTGAAAACTGCTTTGTAGGTCTTTTCTGGCTCATAAACAGGCTTGCACGATCCTCACAGGACCTCCACAGCGGTGAAAACTGCTTTCTAGTTCTTTCCGGACACTTAAACAGGCTTGCACGACCTTCATAGGGCCTCCACGGTGGTTGAAAACGTTTTTGTCAGACCTTTCCCGCACTTAAACAAGATTGTACGAGCTTCAAAAGACCTCAACAGTGGTGAAAACTGCATTCTCGATCTTTCCTGGCTCTTAAACAGGCTTGCACGAGTTTCACAGCACCTGCACAGTGGTGAAAGCTGCTTTCTCGATCTTTCCTGGCTCTTAAACAGGCCTGTATGTGCATCAAAGCTCCTCCACGGCGGTTAAAGCACCTGTTTCACACCATTCCCGCATTTAAACAGGCTGGCTTCAGCCTCATAGAACTGGTTAAAACGGCTTTGTCAGATGTTTCCCGCACTTAACCCTTTAGGGCCTAAAATATCTTGAAAATATTCTGAACGTGCAATGTCTGCTGAGAAACTCGCTGAAAATGTGTGTAGCGATCTTTTCCATGTCCTGCAGCAATAGTTACAGCTTTCACAAGCCTCGGGGGTATGCCCCGACAGTTATTTGCAATGATTGTTATTGAAGGCAGGAAGGGGTGGAATTCAAGGGGCGGAGCGTTCGCCAAGGTAGCCGTGCGGTAAGCGTATTTGTTGGATCATTGCAAAAGTTCTCGTTCTTGTGTTGAATGGCGCTACTTTCTTCACTAATGGAGAGGAGGGGTCCATAGTAACTCACAATGGAAGCGTTATTCCAGGTAAGCATAAAACAAAGGCACGATAAGTTTTTCTACTTGTACCGTTCGAGCGCTATTTACGCTAGCAGACCTGTCGTTGCCAAAACAGCTGTTTGCTACGACTCTCAGCACCATAGCCCGCCTTTATTACTACAATTTCAGAGAGGGTGAGAACCAACAAACTGCCAGCAATAGTGTCAGTTCTCGTGGGAATGGCACTGCGAAGTGAGAAGCCACAAAACTGTACAATGTCAGTCGCGCACCTTTTGGTGCTATCGGCCCTAAAGGGTTAAAAGGCTTGCACGAGCTTCACAGGACCTGCACAGTGGTGAAAACTGCTTTTCCTAGATCTTTCCTGGCACATAAACAGGCCGCACGTGCTTCAAAGCACCTCCACGGCGGTTAAAACAGCTATTTCAGAACTTGCACGTATTTAAACTGGCAGGGATGAGCCTCACACGACCCGTACAGTGATGAAAACTGTTTTCTAGATCTTTCCTCACACTTAAACAGGCTTGGACGAGCTTGACAGTGCCTCCACAGTGGTGAAAACTGCTTTCTAGGTCTTTTCTCGCTAATAAACAGATTTGACGTGCCTCACAAAACTTCCACTGTGGTGATAACTGCTTTCTAGATCTTTCCTGACACTTATACAGGCTTGCACGAGATTCACAGCACTTTCTCGGCGGTTAAATTTGTCAGACGTTTCCCGCACTTAAACAGGCTTGCACGAGCTTCACAGGACCTACACAGTTGCGAAAACTGCTTTCTAGATCCTTCCTGGCTTCTAAACAGGCTTGTACGAGCTTCACAGGACCTGCACAGTTGTGAAAACTGCTTTCTCGATCTTTCCTGAAATATAAACAGGCTTGCACGAGCATGACACGACCTCAACAGCGGTGTAAACTGCTTTCCCGATCCTTCCTGGCTCTTAAACAGGCTTGCACGAGCTTCACAGCACCTGCACAGTGATGAAAAATGCTTTCTAGATCTTTCCGGGCACATAAACAGGCCTGCACGTGCATCAAAGCTCCTCCACGGCTGCTAAAACAGCTGTTTCAGACCATTCCCGAATGGATACAGGCTGGGACGAGCATCACAGGACCTCTACAGTGCTGAAAACTGCTTTCTAGTTCTTTCCTGACACTTAAACAGGCTTACACGAGCTTCACAGGAGCAGTACAGGGGTGAAAACCGCTTTGCAGAGCTTTCTAGGACTTCTCTGTTTCATAAATAGGCTTGAACGATCCTCACAGGACCTCCACAATGGTGAAAACTGCTTTCTAGATCTTTCAGGACACTTAAACAGGCTTGCACGAACTTCATAGGGCCTCCACAGCTGTTGAAACCGTTTTTGTCAGACATTTCCCGCACTTACACAAGATTGTACGAGCTTCACAAGACCCCAACAGCAGTGAAAACTGCTTTCCCGATCTTTCCTGGCTCTTAAAGAGGCTTGCACGAGCTTCACAGCACCTGCACAGTGCTGAATACTGCTTTATCGATTTTTCATGGCTCTTAAACAAGCTTGCAAGAGCTTCACAGGACCTGCTCAGTGATGAAAACTGCTGTCTAGATCTTTCCGGGCACATAAACAGGCCTGCACGTGCATCAAAGCTCCTCCACGGTGGTTAAAACAGCTGTTTCAGACCTTTCCCGCATGTAAACAGGCTGGGACGAGCCTCACAGGACCTCTACAGTGCTGAAAACTGCTCTCTAGTTCTTTCCTGACACTTAAACAGGCTTACACGAGCTTCATAGGAGCAGGACAGCGGTGAAAACCGCTTTCCAGAACTTTCCTTGCACACAAACAGGCTTGCACTATCTTCACAGGGCCTCCACAGCGGTGAAAACTGCTTTCTAGGTCTTCTCTGGCTCATAAACAGGCTTGCATGATCCTCACAGCACCTCCACAGCAGTGAAAACTGTTCTCTAGGTCCTCTCTGGTTCATAAACAGGCTTGCACGATCCTCACAGGACCTCCACAATGGTGAAAACTGCTTTCTAGATCTTTCCGGACATTTAACAGGCTTGCACGACCTTCATAGGGCCTCAACGGCGGTTTAAACCGTCTTTGTCAGACCTTTCCCACACTGAAACAAGATTGTACGAGCTTCAAAGGACCTCAACAGCGGTAAAAACTGCTTTCCCGATCCTTCCTGGCTCTTAAACAGGCTTGCACGAGCTTCACAGCACCTGCACAGTGGTGAAAACTGCTTTATTGATTTTTCCTGGCTCTTAAACAAACTTTCACGAGCTTCACTGGACCTGCACAGTGATGAAAACTGCTTTCTAGATCTTTCCGGACACATAAACAGGCCTTCACGCGCATCAAAGCTCCCACACGGCTGTTAAAACAGCTGTTTCAGACATTTCCCACATGGAAACAGGCTGGGACGAGCCTCACAGGCCGTCTACAGTGCTGAAAACTGCTTTCTAGTTCTTTCCTGACACTTAAACAGGCTTACACGAGCTTCACAGGACCTGCACAGTGATGAAAACTGCTTTCTAGATCTTTCCGGGCACATAAACAGGCCTGCGCGTGCATCAAAGCTCCTACACGGCGGTTAAAACAGTTGTTTCAGACCTTTCCCGCATGTAAACAGGCTGGGATGAGCCTCACAGGATCTCTACAATGCTGAAAACTGCTCTCTAGTTCTTTCCTGACACTTAAACAGGCTTACACGAGCTTCACAGGAGTAGTACAGTGGTGAAAACCGCTTTCCAGAACTTTCCTTGCACATGAACAGGCTTGCACTATCTTCACAGGGCCTCCACAGTGGTGAAAACTGCTTTCTATAGGTCTTTTCTGGCTCATAAACAGGCTTGTACGATCCTCACAGGACCTCCACAGCGGTGAAAACTGCTTTCTAGATCTTTCCAGGCACATAAACAGGCCTGTATGTGCATCAAAGCTCCTCCACGGCGGTTAAAACAGCTGTTTCACACCTTTCCCGCATTTAAACAGGCTGGCATGAGCCTCATAGCACCTTCACGGGGGTTAAAACGGCTTTGTCAGACGTTTCCCGCACTTAAACAGGCTTGCACGAGCTTCACAGCAACTGCACAGTGCTGAAAACTGCTTTTTCTAAATCTTTCCTGGCACATAAACAGGCCTGCACGTGCTTCAAAGCTCCTTCACGGCGGTTAAAACAGCTGTTTCAGACCTTGCCCGCATTTAAACTGGTAGGGACGAGCATCACACGAGATGAAAACTGTTTTCAAGATCCTTCCTGACACTTAAACGGGCTTGCACGAGCTTCACAGGACCTATACTGTGGTTAAAACAGCTTTGGCAGACCTTTCACGCACATAAACAGGCTTGGATGAGCCTCACAGGACCTCCACAGCGGTGAAAACTACTTTCTAGATCTTTCCGGACACTTAAACAGGCTTGCACGACCTTCATAGGGCCTCCACGGCGGTTGAAACCGTTTTTGTCAGAACTTTCCCGCACTTAAACAAGGTTGTACGAGCTTGACAGGACCTCAACAGCGGTGAAAACTGATTTCCCAATCTTTCCTGGCTCTTAAATAGGCTTGCACGAGCTTCAGAGCACCTGCACAGTGCTGAAAACAGCTTTATCGATTTTTCTTGGCTGTTAAACAAGCTTGCACGAACTACACAGGACCTGCACAGTGATGAAAACTGCTTTCTAGATCTTTCCGGGCACATAAACAGGCCTGCACGTGCACCAAAGCGCGGTTAAAACAGCTGTTTCAGACCTTTCCTGCATGGAAACAGGCTGGGACGAGCCTTATAGGACCTCTACAGTGCTGAAAACTGCTCTCTAGTTCATTCCTGACACTTAAAGAGGCTTACACGAGCTTCACAGGAGCAGTACAGAGGTGAAAACCGCTTTCCAGAACTTTCCTTGCACATAAACGGGCTTGCACTATCTTCACAGGGCCTCCAGAGTGGTGAAAACTGCTTTCTAGGTCTTTTCTGGCTCATAAACAGGCTTGCACAATCCTCACAGGACCTCCACAGCGGTGAAAACTGCTTTCTAGATCTTTCCGGACACTTAAACAGGCTTGCACGACCTTCATAGGGCCTCCACGACGGTTGAAACCGTTTTTGCCAGACGTTTCCCGCATTTAAACAAGATTGTACGAGCCTCATACGTACTCAACAGCAGTGAAAACTGCATTCTCGATCTTTCCTGGCACTTAAACAGGCTTGCACGAGTTTCACAGCACCTGCACAGTGGTGAAAACTGCTTTCTCGATCTTTCCTGGCTCTTAAACAAGCTTGCACGAACTTCACAGGTCCTGCACAGTGGTGAAAACTGCTTTTTCTAGATCTATCCTGGCACATAAACAGGACTGCACGTGCTTCAAAGCTCCTTCACGGCGGTTAAAACAGCTGTTTCAGACCTTGCCTGCATTTAAACTAGTAGGGACGAGCATCACACGAGATGGAAACTGTTTTCAAGATCTTTCCTGACACTTAAACAGGCTTGCACAAGCTTCACAGGACCTATACTGTGGTTAAAACAGCTTTGGCAGACCTTTCACGCACATAAACAGGCTTAAACGAGCCTCACAGGAATTCCACAGTGGTGAAAACTGCTTTCCCGATCTTCCCTGGTTCTTAAACAGGCTTGCACGAGCTTCACAGCACCTGCACAGTTGTGAAAACTGCTTTCTAGATCTTTCCTGGCACATAAACAGCCTGCACGTGCTTCAAAGCTCCTCCACGGCTGTTAAAACAGCTGTTTCAGACCTTTCCCGCATTTAAACAGGCTGGAACGAGCCTCACAGGACCACCACAGCGGTGAAAACTGCTTTCTAGATCTTTCCGGACACATAAACAGGCTTGCACGACCTTCATAGGGCCTCAAAGGCGGTTGAAATGGTTTTTGTCAGACCTTTCCCGCACTTAAACAAGATTGTACGAGCTTCACAGGAGCTCAACAGCGGTGAAAACTGCTTTCCCGATCTTTCCTGACTCTTAAACAGGCTTACACGAGCTTCACAGTACAGGAGCCGTACAGTGGTGAAAACCGCTTTCCAGAACTTTCTTTGCACATAAACAGGCTTGCACTATCTTCACAGGGCCTCCATAGTGGTGAAAACTGCTTTCTAGGTAATTTCTGGCTCATAAACAGGCTTGCACGATCCTCACAGGACCTCCACAAGGGTGAAAACCGCTTTCTAGATCTTTCTGGACACTTAAACAGGCTTACACGAGCTTCACAGGAGCAGTACAGTGGTGAAAACCGCTTTCCAGAACTTTCCTTGCACATAATCAGGCTTGCACTATCTTCACAGAGCCTCCACAGCGGTGAAAACTGTTTGGTTGGTCTTTTCTGACTCATAAACAGGCTTGCACGATCCTCACAGGACCTCCACAGCGGTGAATACTGCTTTCTAGATCTTTTCGGACACTTAAACAGGCTTGCACGACCTTCATAGGGCCTCCGCGACGGTTGAAACCATTTTTGTCAGACCTTTCCCGCATTTAAACAAGATTGTACGAGCTTCACACGTACTCAACAGCGGTGAAAACTGCATTCTCGATCTTTCTTGTCACTCAAACATGCTTGGACGAGGTTTGCAGTGCCTCCACAGTGGTGAAAACTGCGTTCTAGGCCTTTCCTGGCTCTTAAACAGGCTTGCACGAGTTTCACAGCACCTGCAAAGTGGTGAAAACCGCTTTCTAGATCTTTCCTGTCACTCAAACATGCTTGGACGAGGTTTGCAGTGCCTCCACAATGGTGAAAACTGCTTTCTAGATCTTTCCAGGCACATAAACAGGCCTGTATGTGCATCAAAGCTCCTCCACGGCTGTTAAAACAGCTGTTTCACACCTTTCCCGCATTTAAACAGGCTGGCATCAGCTTCACAGCACCTTCACGGGGGTTAAAACGGCTTTGTCAGACGTTTCCCGCACTTAAACAGGCTTGCACGAGCTTCACAGAACCTGCACAGTGGTGAAAACTGCTTTTTCTAGATCTCTCCTGGCACATAAACAGGCCTGCACGTGCTTCAAAGCTCCTCCACGGCGGTTAAAACAGCTGTTTCAGACCTTGCCCGCATTTAAACTGGCAGGGACGAGCCTCACACGACCTCTACAGTGATGAAAACTGTCTTCTAGATCTTTCCTGACACCTAAACAGGCTTGGACGAGCTTCACAGTGCCTCCACAGTGGTGAAAACTGCTTTCTAGGTATTTTCTGGATCATAAACAGATTTGACGAACCTCACAAGACTTCCACTGTGGTGATAACTGCTTTCTAGATCTTTCCTGACACTTATACAGGCTTGCACGAGCTTCACAGCACCTTCTCGGCGGTTAAATTTGTCGGACGTTTCCCGCACTTAAACAGGCTTGTACGAGCTTCACAACACCTACACAGTTGTGAAAACTGCTTTCTAGATCTTTTCTGGCTCCGAAACAGGCAGTTTTCATCACCGTGCAGGTTCTGTGAAGCTCGTGCAAGCCTGTTTAAGAGCCAGGAAAGATCGGCAAAGCAGTATTCACCGCTGTTGAGGTCGTGTGAAGCTCGTGCAAGCCTGTTTATATGTCAGGAAAGATCGAGAAAGCAGTTTTCATAACTGTGCAGGTCCTGTGAAGCTCGTACAACTGCTTTCTAGATCTTTCCGGGCACATAAACAGGCCTGCACGTGCATCAAAGCTCCTCCACGGCTGTTAAAACAGCTGTTTCAGACCTTTCCCGCATGTAAACAGGCTGGGACGAGCCTCACAGGACCTCTACAGTGCTGAAAACTGCTTTCTAGTTCTTTCCTGACACATAAACAGGCTTACACGAGCTTCACAGGAGCAGTACAGTGGTGAAATCAGCTTTCCAGAACTTTCCTTGCACATAAACAGGCTTGCACTATCTTCACAGTGCCTCCACAGTGGTGAAAACTGCTTTCTAGGTCTTTTCTGGCTCATAAACAGATTTGACGAGCCTCACAAGACTTCCACTGTGGTGATAACTGCTTTCTTGATCTTTCCTGACACTTATACAGGCTTGCACGAGCTTCACAGTACCTTCTCGGCGGTTAAATTTGTCGGACGTTTCCTGCACTTAAACAGGCTTGAACGAGCTTCACAAGACCTACACAGTTGTGAAAACTGCTTTCTAGATCTTTCCTGGCTCCTAAACAGGCTTGTACGAGCTTCACAGGACCTGCACAGTTGTGAAAACTGCTTTATCGATCTTTCCTGACATATAAACAGGCTTGCACGAGCTTCACACGACCTCAACAGCGGTGAAAACTGCTTTGCCGATCTTTCCTGGCTCTTAAACAGGCTTGCACGAGCTTCACAGGACCTGCACAGTGATGAAAACTGCTTTCTAGATCTTTCCGCGCTCTTAAACAGGCTTGCACGAGCTTCACAGGACCTGCACGGTGATGAAAACTGCTTTCTAGATCTTTCCAGGCACATAAACAGGCCTGCACGTGCATCAAAGCTCCTCCACGGCTGTTAAAACAGCCGTTTCAGACCTTTCCCGCATGTAAACAGGCTGGGACGAGTCTCACAGGACCGCTACAGTGCTGAAAACTGCTTTCTAGTTCTTTCCTGACACTTAAACAGGCTTACACGAGCTTCACAGCAGCAGTACAGTGGTGAAATCAGCTTTCCAGAACTTTCCTTGCACATAAACAGGCTTGCACTATCTTCACATGGCCTCCACAGTGGTGAAAACTGCTTTCTAGGTCTTTTCTGGCTCATAAACAGGCTTGCACGATCCTCACAGGACCTCCACAGCGGTGAAAACTGCTTTCTAGGTCTTTCCGGACACTTAAGCAGGTTTGCACGACCTTCATAGGGCCTCCACGGCGGTTGAAACCGTTTTTGTCAGACCTTTCCCGCACTTAAACAAGATTGTACGAGCTTCACAGGAGCTCAACAGCGGTGAAAACTGCTTTCCCGATCTTTCCTGGCTCTTAAACAAGCTTGCACGAACTTCACAGGACCTGCAAAGTGGTGAAAACTGATTTCTAGATCTTTCCAGGCACATAAACAGGCCTGTATGTGCATCCAAGCTCCTCCACGGCGGTTGAAACAGCTGTTTCACACCTTTCCCGCATTTAAACAGGCTGACATGAGTCTCATAGCACCTTCACGTGAGTGAAAACGGCTTTGTCAGACGTTTCCCGCACTTAAACAGGCTTGAACGAGCTTCACAGGCCATGCACAGTGGTGAAAACTGCTTTTACTAGATCTTTCCTGGCACATAAACAGGCCGTACGTGCTTCAAAGCACCTCCACGGCGGTTAAAACAGCTATTTCAGATCTTGCCCGCATTTAAACTGGCAGGGATGAGCCTCACACGACCTCTACAGTGATGAAAACTGTTTTCTAGATCTTTCCTGACACTTAAACAGGCTTGCACGAGCTTCACAGGAGCAGTACAGTGGTGAAATCAGCTTTCCAGAACTTTCCTTGCACATAAACAGGCTTGCACTATCTTCACAGGGCCTCCACAGTGGTGAAAACTGCTTTCTAGGTCTTTTCTGGCTCATAAACAGATTTGACGAGCCTCACAAGACTTCCACTGTGGTGATAACTGCTTTCTAGATCTTTCCTGACACTTATACAGGCTTGCACGAGCTTCACAGCACCTTCTCGGCAGTTAAATTTGTCGGACGTTTCCTGCACTTAAACAGGCTTGAACGAGCTTCACAAGACCTACACAGTTGTGAAAACTGCTTTCTAGATCTTTCCTGGCTCCTAAACAGGCTTGTACGAGCTTCACAGGACCTGCACAGTTGTGAAAACTGCTTTCTCGATCTTTCCTGACATATAAACAGGCTTGCATGAGCTTCACACGACCTCAACAGTGGTGAAAACTGCTTTCCCGATCTTTCCTGGCTCTTAAACAGGCTTGCACGAGCTTCACAGGACCTGCACGGTGATGAAAACTGCTTTCTAGATCTTTCCGGGCACATAAACAGGACTGAACGTGCTTCAAAGCTCCTCCACGGCGGTTAAAACAGCTGTTTCAGACCTTGCCCGCATTTAAACTGGCAGGGACGAGCCTCACACGACCTCTACAGTGATGAAAACTGTCTTCTAGATCTTTCCTGACACTTAAACAGGCTTTGACGACCTTCACAGTGCCTCCACAGTGGTGAAAACTGCTTTCTAGGTATTTTCTGGCTCATAAACAGATTTGACGAACCTCACAAGACTTCCACTGTGTTGATAACTCCTTTCTAGATCTTTCCTGACACTTATACAGGCTTGCACGAGCTTCACAGCACCTTCTCGGCGGTTAAATTTGTCGGACGTTTCCCGCACTTAAACAGGCTTGTACGAGCTTCACAACACCTACACAGTTGTGAAAACTGCTTTCTAGATCTTTTCTGGCCACGAAACAGGCTTGTACGAGCTTCACAGGACCTGCACAGTTGTGAAAACTGCTTTCTCGATCTTTCCTGACATATAAACAGGCTTGCACGAGCTTCACACGACCTCAACAGCGGTGAATACTGCTTTCCCGATCTTTCCTGGCTCTTAAACAGGCTTGCACGAGCTTCACAGGACCTGCACGGTGATGAAAACTGCTTTCTAGATCTTTCCGGGCACATAAACAGGCCTGCACGTGCATCAAAGCTCCTCCACGGCTGTTAAAACAGCTGTTTCAGACCTTTCCCGCATGTAAACAGGCTGGGACGAGCTTCACAGGACCTCTACAGTGCTGAAAACTGCTTTCTAGTTCTTTCCTGACACATAAACAGGCTTACACGAGCTTCACAGGAGCAGTACAGTGGTGAAATCAGCTTTCCAGAACTTTCCTTGCACATAAACAGGCTTGCACTATCTTCACAGGGCCTCCACAGTGGTGAAAACTGCTTTCTAGGTCTTTTCTGGCTCATAAACAGATTTGACGAGCCTCACAAGACTTCCACTGTGGTGATAACGGCTTTCTTGATTTTCCTGACACTTATACAGGCTTGCACGAGCTTCACAGTACCTTCTCGGCGGTTAAATTTGTCGGACGTTTCCTGCACTTAAACAGGCTTGAACGAGCTTCACAAGACCTACACAGTTGTGAAAACTGCTTTCTAGATCTTTCCTGGCTCCTAAACAGGCTTGTACGAGCTTCACAGGACCTGCACAGTTGTGAAAACTGCTTTCTCGATCTTTCCTGACATATAAACAGGCTTGCACGAGCTTCACACGACCTCAACAGCGGTGAAAACTGCTTTCCCGATTTTTCCTGGCTCTTAAACAGGCTTGCACGAGCTTCACAGGACCTGCACGGTGATGAAAACTGCTTTCTAGATCTTTCTGGGCACATAAACAGGCCTGCACGTGCATCAAAGCTCCTCCACGGCTGTTAAAACAGCTGTTTCAGACCTTTCCCGCATGAAAACAGGCTGGGACGAGTCTCACAGGACCGCTACAGTGCTGAAAACCGCTTTCTAGTTCTTTCCTGACACTTAAACAGGCTTACACGAGCTTCACAGGAGCAGTACAGTGGTGAAATCAGCTTTCCAGAACTTTCCTTGCACATAAACAGGCTTGCACTATCTTCACATAGCCTCCACAGTGGTGAAAACTGCTTTCTAGGTCTTTTCTGGCTCATAAACAGGCTTGCACGATCCTCACAGGACCTCCACAGCGGTGAAAACTGCTTTCTAGGTCTTTCCGGACACTTAAGCAGGTTTGCACGACCTTCATAGGGCCTCCACGGCGGTTGAAACCGTTTTTGTCAGACCTTTCCCGCACTTAAACAAGATTGTACGAGCTTCACAGGAGCTCAACAGCGGTGAAAACTGCTTTCCCAATCTTTCCTGGCTCTTAAACAAGCTTGCACGAACTTCACAGGACCTGCAAAGTGGTGAAAACTGCTTTCTAGATCTTTCCAGGCACATAAACAGGCCTGTATGTGCATCCAAGCTCCTCCACGGCGGTTGAAACAGCTGTTTCACACCTTTCCCGCATTTAAACAGGCTGACATGAGCCTCATAGCACCTTCACGTGAGTGAAAACGACTTTGTCAGACGTTTCCCGCACTTAAACAGGCTTGAACGAGCTTCACAGGCCATGCACAGTGGTGAAAACTGCTTTTACTAGATCTTTCCTGGCACATAAACAGGCCGTACGTGCTTCAAAGCACCTCCACGGCGGTTAAAACAGCTGTTTCAGATCTTGCCCGCATTTAAACTGGCAGGGATGAGCCTCACACGACCTCTACAGTGATGAAAACTGTTTTCTAGATCTTTCCTGACACTTAAACAGGCTTGCACGATCTTCACAGGAGCAGTACAGTGGTGAAATCAGCTTTCCAGAACTTTCCTTGCACATAAACAGGCTTGCACTATCTTCACAGGGCCTCCACAGTGGTGAAAACTGCTTTCTAGGTCTTTTCTGGCTCATAAACAGATTTGACGAGCCTCACAAGACTTCCACTGTGGTGATAACTGCTTTCTAGATCTTTCCTGACACTTATACAGGCTTGCACGAGCTTCACAGCACCTTCTCGGCAGTTAAATTTGTCGGACGTTTCCTGCACTTAAACAGGCTTGAACGAGCTTCACAAGACCTACACAGTTGTGAAAACTGCTTTCTAGATCTTTCCTGGCTCCTAAACAGGCTTGTACGAGCTTCACAGGACCTGCACAGTTGTGAAAACTGCTTTTTCAATCTTTCCTGACATATAAACAGGCTTGCACGAGCTTCACACGACCTCAACAGCAGTGAAAACTGCTTTCCCGATCTTTCCTGGCTCTTAAACAGGCTTGCACGAGCTTCACAGGACCTGCACGGTGATGAAAACTGCTTTCTAGATCTTTCCGGGCACATAAACAGGCCTGCACGTGCATCAAAACTCCTCCACGGCTGTTAAAACAGCTGTTTCAGACCTTTCCCGCATGTAAACAGGCTGGGACGAGTCTCACAGGACCGCTACAGTGCTGAAAACTGCTTTCTAGTTCTTTCCTGACACTTAAACAGGCTTACACGAGCTTCACAGGAGCAGTACAGTGTTCAAATCAACTTTCCAGAACTTTCCTTGCACATAAACAGGCTTGCACTATCTTCACAGGGCCTCCACAGTGGTGAAAACTGCTTTCTAGGTCTTTTCTGGCTCATAAACAGGCTTGTACGATCCTCACAGGACCTCCACAGCGGTGAAAACTGCTTTCTAGGTCTTTCCGGACACTTAAGCAGGTTTGCACGACCTTCATAGGGCCTCCACGGCGGTTGAAACCGTTTTTGTCAGACCTTTCCCGCACTTAAACAAGATTGTACGAGCTTCACAGGAGCTCAACAGCGGTGAAAACTGCTTTCCCGATCTTTTCTGGCTCTTAAACAAGCTTGCACGAACTTCACAGGACCTGCAAAGTGGTGAAAACTGCTTTCTAGATCTTTCCAGGCACATAAACAGGCCTGTATGTGCATCCAAGCTCCTCCACGGCGGTTGAAACAGCTGTTTCACACCTTTCCCGCATTTAAACAGGCTGACATGAGCCTCATAGCACTTTCACGTGAGTGAAAACGGTTTTGTCAGACGTTTCCCGCACTTAAACAGGCTTGAACGAGCTTCACAGGCCATGCACAGTGGTGAAAACTGCTTTTACTAGATCTTTCCTGGCACATAAACAAGCCGTACGTGCTTCAAAGCACCTCCACGGCGGTTAAAACAGCTATTTCAGATCTTGCCCGCATTTAAACTGGCAGGGATGAGCCTCACACGACCTCTACAGTGATGAAAACTGTTTTCTAGATCTTTCCTGACACTTAAACAGGCTTGCACGAGCTTCACAGGAGCAGTACAGTGGTGAAATCAGCTTTCCAGAACTTTCCTTGCACATAAACAGGCTTGCACTATCTTCACAGGGCCTCCACAGTGGTGAAAACTGCTTTCTAGGTCTTTTCTGGCTCATAAACAGATTTGACGAGCCTCACAAGACTTCCACTGTGGTGATAACTGCTTTCTAGATCTTTCCTGACACTTATACAGGCTTGCACGAGCTTCACAGCACCTTCTCGGCAGTTAAATTTGTCGGACGTTTCCTGCACTTAAACAGGCTTGAACTAGCTTCACAAGACCTACACAGTTGTGAAAACTGCTTTCTAGATCTTTCCTGGCTCCTAAAAAGGCTTGTACGAGCTTCACAGGACCTGCACAGTTGTGAAAACTGCTTTCTCAATCTTTCCTGACATATAAACAGGCTTGCACGAGCTTCACACGACCTCAACAGCGGTGAAAACTGCTTTCCCGATCCTTCCTGGCTCTTAAACAGGCTTGCACGAGCTTCACAGGACCTGCACGGTGATGAAAACTGCTTTCTAGATCTTTCCGGGCACATAAACAGGCCTGCACGTGCATCAAAGCTCCTCCACGGCTGTTAAAACAGCTGTTTCAGACCTTTCCCGCATGTAAACAGGCTGGGATGAGTCTCACAGGACCGCTACAGTGCTGAAAACTGCTTTCTAGTTCCTTCCTGACACTTAAACAGGCTTACACGAGCTTCACAGGAGCAGTGCAATGGTGAAATCAGCTTTCCAGAACTTTCCTTGCACATAAACAGGCTTGCACTATCTTCACAGGGCCTCCACAGTGGTGAAAACTGCTTTCTAGGTCTTTTCTGGCTCATAAACAGATTTGACGAGCCTCACAAGACTTCCACTGTGGTGATAACTGCTTTCTAGATCTTTCCTGACACTTATACAGGCTTGCACGAGCTTCACAGCACCTTCTCGGCAGTTAAATTTGTCGGACGTTTCCTGCACTTAAACAGGCTTGAACGAGCTTCACAAGACCTACACAGTTGTGAAAACTGCTTTCTAGATCTTTCCTGGCTCCTAAACAGGCTTGTACGAGCTTCACAGGACCTGCACAGTTGTGAAAACTGCTTTCTCAATCTTTCCTGACATATAAACAGGCTTGCACGAGCTTCACACGACCTCAACAGCGGTGAAAACTGCTTTCCCGATCTTTCCTGGCTCTTAAACAGGCTTGCACGAGCTTCACAGGACCTGCACGGTGATGAAAACTGCTTTCTAGATCTTTCCGGGCACATAAACAGGCCTGCACGTGCATCAAAGCTCCTCCACGGCTGTTAAAACAGCTGTTTCAGACCTTTCCCGCATGTAAACAGGCTGGGATGAGTCTCACAGGACCGCTACAGTGCTGAAAACTGCTTTCTAGTTCCTTCCTGACACTTAAACAGGCTTACACGAGCTTCACAGGAGCAGTGCAATGGTGAAATCAGCTTTCCAGAACTTTCCTTGCACATAAACAGGCTTGCACTATCTTCACAGGGCCTCCACAGTGGTGAAAACTGCTTTCTAGGTCTTCTCTGGCTGATAAACAGGCTTGCACGATCCTCACAGGACCTCCACAGTGGTGAAAACTGCTTTCTAGATCTTTCCGGACACTTAAGTAGGCTTGCACGACCTTCATAGGGCCTCCACGGCGGTTGAAACAGTTTTTGTCTGACCTTTCCCGCACTTAAACAAGATTGTACGAGCTTCACAGGAGCTCAACAGCAGTGAAAACTGCTTTCCCGATCTTTCCTGGCTCTTAAACAAGCTTGCACGAACTTCACAGGACCTGCAAAGTGGTGAAAACTGCTTTCTAGATCTTTCCAGGCACATAAACAAGCCTGTATGTGTATCCAAGCTCCTCCACGGCGGTTGAAACAGCTGTTTCACACCTTTCCCGCATTTAAACAGGCTGACATGAGCCTCATAGCACCTTCACGTGAGTGAAAATGTTTTGTCAGACGTTTCCCGCACTTAAACAGGCTTGAACGAGCTTCACAGGCCATGCACAGTGGTGAAAACTGCTTTTACTAGATCTTTCCTGGCAAATAAACAGGCCGCACGTGCTTCAAAGCACCTCCACGGCGGTTAAAACAGCTATTTCAGATCTTGCCCGCATTTAAACTGGCAGGGATGAGCCTCACACGACCTCTACAGTGATGAAAAATGTTTTCTAGATCTTTCCTGACACTTAAACAGGCTTGCACGAGCTTCACAGGACCTATACTGTGGTTAAACCAGCTTTGACAGACCTTTCACGCAGATAAACGGTCTTGAACGAGCCTCACAGGACCTCCACAGTGGTGAAAACTGCTTTCTCCATCCTTCCTGGTACTTAAACAGGCTTGCACGAGTTTCACAGGACCTTCACATTGGTGAAAACCGCTTTCTAGATCTTTCCTGTCACTTAAACATGATTGGACGAAGTTTGCAGTGCCTCCACAGTGGTGAAAACTGCATTCAAGGTCTTTTCTGGCTCATAAACAGGCTTGCACGAGCTTCACAGGACTTACACAGTTGTGAAAAACGCTTTCTAGATCTTTCCTGGCGCATAAACAGGCTTGACCGAGCTTCATAGGGCCTCCACGGCAGTTTAAACGGTTTTTGTCAGACCTTCCCCGCACTTACACAAGATTGAACGAGCTTCACAGGATCTCCACAGCTGTGAAAACTGCATTCTCGATCTTTCCTGGCTCTTAAACAGGCTTGCACGAGCTCCACAGCACCTGCACAGTGGTGAAAACCGCTTTCTACATCTTTCCTGTTACTTAAACATGCTTGGACGAGGTTTGTAGTGCCTCCACAGTGATGAAAACTGCTTTCTAGGTCTTTTCTGGCTCATAAACAGGCTTGCACGAGCTTCACAGGACCTTCACGGTGATGAAAACTGCTATCTAGATTTTCCGGGCACATAAACATGCCTGCATGTGCATGAAAGCTCCTGCACGGCTGTGAAAACAGCTGTTTCAGACCTTTGCCGCATGTAAACAGGCTGGGACAAGCCTCACAGGACCTCTACAGTGCTGAAAACTGCTTTCTAGTTCTTTCCTGACACTTAAACAGGCTTACACGAGCTTCACAGCAGCAGTACAGTGGTGAAATCCGCTTTCCTGAACTTTCCTCGCACATAAACAGGCTTGCACTATCTTGACAGGGCCTCCACAGTGGTGAAAACTGCTTTCTAGGTCTTTTCTGGCTCATAAACAGGCTTGCACGATCCTCACAGGACCTCCACAGTGGTGAAAACTGCTTTCTAGATCTTTCCGGACACTTAAACAGGCTTGCACGACCTTCATAGGGCCTCCACGGCCGTTGAAACCGTTTTCCTCAGACCTTTCCCGCATATAATCAAGATCGTACGAGCTTCACAGGACCTCAACAGCGATGAAAACTGCTTTCCCGATCTTTCCTGTCTCTTAAACAGGCTTTCACGAGCTTCACAGCACCTGCACAGTGCTGAAAACAGATTTATCGATTTTTCCTGGCTCTTAAACAAGCTTGTACGAGCTTCACAGTACCTGCACAGTGACGAAAACTACTTTCTAGATCTTTCCGGGCACATAAACAGGCCTGTATGTGCATCAAAGCTCCTCCACGGTGGTTAAAAAAGCTGTTTCACACCTTTCCCGCATTTAAACTGGCAGGGACGAGCCTCACACGACCTCTACAGTGATGAAAACTGTTTTCTATGTCTTTTCTGGCTCATAAACAGATTTGACGAGCCTCACAAGACTTCCACTGTGGTGATAACTGCTTTCTAGATCTTTCCTGACACTTATACAGGCTTGCATGAGATTCACAGCACTTTCTCGGCGGTTAAATTTGTCAGACGTTTCCCGCACTTAAACAGGATTGCACAAGCTTCACAGGACCTACACAGTTGTGAAAACTGCTTTCTAGATCTTTCCTGGCTCCTAAACAGGCTTGTACGAGCTTCACAGGACCTGCACAGTTGTGAAAACTGCTTTCTCGATCTTTCCTGATATATAAACAGGCTTGCTCGAGCTTCACACAACCTCAACAGCGGTATAAACTGCTTTCCCGATCTTTCCTGGCTCTTAAACAACCTTGCACGAGCTTCACAGGACCTGCACAGTGATGAAAACTGCTTTCTAGATCTTTCCGGGCACATAAACAGGCCTGCACGTGCACCAAAGTTCCTCAACGGCTGTTAAAACAGCTGTTTCAGACCTTTTCCGCATGGAAACAGGCTGGGACGAGCCTCACAGGAACTCTACATTGCTGAAAACGGCTTTCTAGTTCTTTCGTGACACTTGAACAGGATTACACAAGCTTCACAGGAGAAGTAAAGTGGCGAAAACTGCTTTCCAGAACTTTCCTTGCACATAAACAGGCTTGCACTATCTTCACAGGGCCTCCACAGTGGTGAAAACTGCTTTCTAGGTCTTTTCTAGTTCATAAACAGGCTTGCACGATCCACACTGGACCTCCACAATGGTGAAAACTGCTTTCTAGATCTTTTAGGACACTTAAACAGGCTTGCACGACCTTCATAGGGCCTTCACGGCGGTTGAAACCGTTTTTGTCAGACCTTTCCCGCACATAAACAAGATCATACGAGCTTCACAAGACCCCAACAGCGGTGAAAACTGCTTTCCCGATCTTTCCTGGCTCTTAAAGAGGCTTACACGAGCTTCACAGCACCTGCACAGTGACGAAAACTACTTTCTAGATCTTTCCGGGCACAAACAGGCCTGTATGTGCATCAAAGCTCCTCCACGGCGGTTAAAAAAGCTGTTTCACACCTTTCCCGCATTTAAACTGGCAGGGACGAGCCTCACACGACCTCTACGGTGATGAAAACTGTTTTCTAGATCTTTCCTCACACTTAAACAGGCTTGGACGAGCTTGACAGTGCCTCCACAGTGGTGAAAACTGCTTTCTAGGTCTTTTCTCGCTAATAAACAGATTTGACGAGCCTCACAAGACTTCCACTGTGGTGATAACAGCTTTCTAGATCTTTCCTGACACTTATACAGGCTTGCATGAGCTTCACAGCACCTTCTCGGCGGTTAAATTTGTCAGACGTTTCCCGCACTTAAACAGGCTTCCACGAGCTTCACAGGACCTACACAGTTGTGAAAACTGCTTTCTAGATCTTTCCTGGCTCCTAAACAGGCTTGTACGAGCTTCACAGGACCTGCACAGTTGTGAAAACTGCTTTCTCGATCTTTCCTGACATATAAACAGGCTTGCACGAGCATGACACGACCTCAACAGCGGTGTAAACTGCTTTCCCGATCCTTCCTGGCTCTTAAACAGGCTTGCACGAGCTTCACAGCACCTGCACAGTGATGAAAACTGCTTTCTAGATCTTTCCGGGCACATAAACAGGCCTGCACGTGCATCAAAGCTCCTCCACGGCTGCTAAAACAGCTGTTTCAGACCATTCCCGAATGGATACAGGCTGGGACGAGCATCACAGGACCTCTACAGTGCTGAAAACTGCTTTCTAGTTCTTTCCTGACACTTAAACAGGCTTACACGAGCTTCACAGGAGCAGTACAGTGGTGAAAACCGCTTTCCAGAGCTTTCTAGGTCTTCTCTGTTTCATAAACAGGCTTGAACGATCCTCACAGGACCTCCACAATGGTGAAAACTGCTTTCTAGATCTTTCAGGACACTTAAACAGGCTTGCACGAACTTCATAGGGCCTCCACAGCTGTTGAAACCGTTTTTGTCAGACATTTCCCGCACTTACACAAGATTGTACGAGCTTCACAAGACCCCAACAGCGGTGAAAACTGCTTTCCCGATCTTTCCTGGCTCTTAAAGAGGCTTGCACGAGCTTCACAGCACCTGCACAGTGCTGAATACTGCTTTATCGATTTTTCATGTGCTGAAAACTGCTCTCTAGTTCTTTCCTGACACTTAAACAGGCTTACACGAGCTTCACAGGAGCAGTACAGTGGTGAAAACCGCTTTCCAGAGCTTTCTAGGTCTTCTCTCTTTCATAAACAGGCTTGAACGATCCTCACAGGACCTCCACAATGGTGAAAACTGCTTTCTAGATATTTCAGGACACTTAAACAGGCTTGCACGAACTTCATAGGGCCTCCACAGCTGTTGAAACCGTTTTTGTCAGACATTTCCCGCACTTACACAAGATTGTACGAGCTTCACAAGACCCCAACAGCGGTGAAAACTGCTTTCCCGATCTTTCCTGGCTCTTAAAGAGGCTTGCACGAGCTTCACAGCACCTGCACAGTGCTGAATACTGCTTTATCGATTTTTCATGTGCTGAAAACTGCTCTCTAGTTCTTTCCTGACACTTAAACAGGCTTACACGAGCTTCATAGGAGCAGGACAGTGGTGAAAACCGCTTTCCAGAACTTTCCTTGCACACAAACAGGCTTGCACTATCTTCACAGGGCCTCCACAGCGGTGAAAACTGCTTTCTAGGTCTTCTCTGGCTCATAAACAGGCTTGCACGATCCTCACAGCACCTCCACAGCGGTGAAAACTGTTCTCTAGGTCCTCTCTGGTTCATAAACAGGCTTGCACGATCCTCACAGGACCTCCACAATGGTGAAAACTGCTTTCTAGATCTTTCCGGACATTTAACAGGCTTGCACGACCTTCATAGGGCCTCAACGGCGGTTTAAACCGTCTTTGTCAGACCTTTCCCGCACTGAAACAAGATTGTACGAGCTTCAAATGACCTCAACAGCGGTGAAAACTGCTTTCCCGATCTTTCCTGACTCTTAAACAGGCTTGCACGAGCTTCACAGCACCTGCACAGTGGTGAAAACTGATTTATTGATTTTTCCTGGCTCTTAAACAAACTTTCACGAGCTTCACTGGACCTGCACAGTGATGAAATCTGCTTTCTAGATCTTTCCGGGCACATAAACAGGCCTGCACGCGCATCAAAGCTCCCCCACGGCTGTTAAAACAGCTGTTTCAGACATTTCCCACATGGAAACAGGCTGGGACGAGCCTCACAGGACGTCTACAGTGCTGAAAACTGCTTTATCGATTTTTCATGGCTCTTAAACAAGCTTGCAAGAGCTTCACAGGACCTGCTCAGTGATGAAAACTGCTGTCTAGATCTTTCCGGGCACATAAACAGGCCTGCACGTGCATCAAAGCTCCTCCACGGTGGTTAAAACAGCTGTTTCAGACCTTTCCCGCATGTAAACAGGCTGGGACGAGCCTCACAGGACCTCTACAGTGCTGAAAACTGCTCTCTAGTTCTTTCCTGACACTTAAACAGGCTTACACGAGCTTCATAGGAGCAGGACAGTGGTGAAAACCGCTTTCCAGAACTTTCCTTGCACACAAACAGGCTTGCACTATCTTCACAGGGCCTCCACAGCGGTGAAAACTGCTTTCTAGGTCTTCTCTGGCTCATAAACAGGCTTGCACAATCCTCACAGCACCTCCACAGCAGTGAAAACTGTTCTCTAGGTCCTCTCTGGTTCATAAACAGGCTTGCACGATCCTCACAGGACCTCCACAATGGTGAAAACTGCTTTCTAGATCTTTCCGGACATTTAACAGGCTTGCACGACCTTCATAGGGCCTCAACGGCGGTTTAAACCGTCTTTGTCAGACCTTTCCCACACTGAAACAAGATTGTACGAGCTTCAAAGGACCTCAACAGCGGTAAAAACTGCTTTCTCGATCCTTCCTGGCTCTTAAACAGGCTTGCACGAGCTTCACAGCACCTGCACAGTGGTGAAAACTACTTTATTGATTTTTCCTGGCTCTTAAACAAACTTTCACGAGCTTCACTGGACCTGCACAGTGATGAAAACTGCTTTCTAGATCTTTCCGGACACATAAAGAGGCCTGCACGCGCATCAAAGCTCCCCCACGGCTGTTAAAACAGCTGTTTCAGACATTTCCCACATGGAAACAGGCTGGGACGAGCCTCACAGGCCGTCTACAGTGCTGAAAACTGCTTTCTAGTTCTTTCCTGACACTTAAACAGGCTTACACGAGCTTCACAGGACCTGCACAGTGATGAAAACTGCTTTCTAGATCTTTCCGGGCACATAAACAGGCCTGCGCGTGCATCAAAGCTCCTACACGGCGGCTAAAACAGTTGTTTCAGACCTTTCCCGCATGTAAACAGGCTGGGATGAGCCTCACAGGATCTCTACAATGTTGAAAACTGCTCTCTAGTTCTTTCCTGACACTTAAACAGGCTTACACGAGCTTCACAGGAGCAGTACAGTGGTGAAAACCGCTTTCCAGAACTTTCCTTGCACATGAACAGGCTTGCACTATCTTCACAGGGCCTCCACAGTGGTGAAAACTGCTTTCTATAGGTCTTTTCTGGCTCATAAACAGGCTTGCACGATCCTCACTGGACCTCCACAGCGGCGAAAACTGCTTTCTAGATCTTTCCAGGCACATAAACAGGCCTGTATGTGCATCAAAGCTCTTCCACGGCGGTTAAAACAGCTGTTTCACACCTTTCCCGCATTTAAACAGGCTGGCATGAGCCTCATAGCACCTTCACGGGGGTTAAAACGGCTTTGTCAGACGTTTCCCGCACTTAAACAGGCTTGCACGAGCTTCACAGCACCTGCACAGTGCTGAAAACTGCTTTTTCTAAATCTTTCCTGGCACATAAACAGGCCTGCACGTGCTTCAAAGCTCCTTCACGGCGGTTAAAACAGCTGTTTCAGACCTTGCCCGCATTTAAACTGGTAGGGACGAGCATCACACGAGATGAAAACTGTTTTCAAGATCCTTCCTGACACTTAAACGGGCTTGCACGAGCTTCACAGGACCTATACTGTGGTTAAAACAGCTTTGGCAGACCTTTCACGCACATAAACAGGCTTGGATGAGCCTCACAGGACCTCCACAGCGGTGAAAACTGCTTTCTAGATCTTTCCGGACACATAAACAGGCTTGCACGACCTTCATAGGGCCTCCACGGCGGTTGAAACCGTTTTTGTCAGAGCAAGGTTGTACGAGCTTGACAGGACCTCAACAGCGGTGAAAACTGCTTTCCCGATCTTTCCTGGCTCTTAAATAGGCTTGCACGAGCTTCAGAGCACCTGCACAGTGCTGAAAACAGCTTTATCGATTTTTCTTGGCTGTTAAACAAGCTTGCACGAGCTACACAGGACCTGCACAGTGATGAAAACTGCTTTCTAGATATTTCCGGGCACATAAACAGGCCTGCACATGCACCAAAGCGCGGTTAAAACAGCTGTTTCAGACCTTTCCTGCATGGAAACAGGCTGGGACGAGCCTCACAGGACCTCTACAGTGCTGAAAACTGCTCTCTAGTTCATTCCTGACACTTAAAGAGGCTTACACGAGCTTCACAGGAGCAGTACAGAGGTGAAAACCGCTTTCCAGAACTTTCCTTGCACATAAACAGGCTTGCACTATCTTCACAGGGCCTCCACAGTGGTGAAAACTGCTTTCTAGGTCTTTTCTGGCTCATAAACAGGCTTGCACGATCCTCACAGGACCTCCACAGCGGTGAAAACTGCTTTCTAGATCTTTCCGGACACTTAAACAGGATTGCACGACCTTCATAGGGCCTCCACGACGGTTGAAACCGTTTTTGCCAGACCTTTTCCGCATTTAAACAAGATTGTACGAGCCTCATACGTACTCAACAGCAGTTAAAACTGCATTCTCGATCTTTCCTGGCTCTTAAACAGGCTTGCACGAGTTTCACAGCACCTGCACAGTGGTGAAAACTGCTTTCTCGATCTTTCCTGGCTCTTAAACAAGCTTGCACGAACTTCACAGGTCCTGCACAGTGGTGAAAACTGCTTTTTCCAGATCTTTCCTGGCACATAAACAGTACTGCACGTGCTTCAAAGCTCCTTCACGGCGGTTAAAACAGCTGTTTCAGACCTTGCCCGCATTTAAACTAGTAGGGACAAGCATCACACGAGATGGAGACTGTTTTCAAGATCTTTCCTGACACTTAAACAGGCTTGCACAAGCTTCACAGGACCTATACTGTGGTTAAAACAGCTTTGGCAGACCTTTCACGTACATAAACAGGCTTGAACGAGCCTCACAGGAATTCCACAGTGGTGAAAACTGCTTTCCCGATCTTCCCTGGCTCCTAAACAGGCCTGCACGAGCTTCACAGCACCTGCACAGTTGTGAAAACTGCTTTCTAGATCTTTCCTGGCACATAAACAGCCTGCACGTGCTTCAAAGCTCCTCCACGGCTGTTAAAACAGCTGTTTCAGACCTTTCCCGCATTTAAACAGGCTGGAACGAGCCTCACAGGACCACCACAGCGGTGAAAACTGCTTTCTAGATCTTTCCGGACACATAAACAGGCTTGCACGACCTTCATAGGGCCTCAAAGGCGGTTGAAATGGTTTTTGTCAGACCTTTCCCGCACTTAAACAAGATTGTACGAGCTTCACAGGAGCTCAACAGCGGTGAAAACTGCTTTCCCGATCTTTCCTGACTCTTAAACAGGCTTACACGAGCTTCACAGTACAGGAGCCGTACAGTGGTGAAAACCGCTTTCCAGAACTTTCTTTGCACATAAACAGGCTTGCACTATCTTCACAGGGCCTCCATAGTGGTGAAAACTGCTTTCTAGGTATTTTCTGGCTCATAAACAGGCTTGCACGATCCTCACAGGACCTCCACAGGGGTGAAAACCGCTTTCTAGATCTTTCTGGACACTTAAACAGGCTTACACGAGCTTCACAGGAGCAGTACAGTGGTGAAAACCGCTTTCCAGAACTTTCCTTGCACATAATCAGGCTTGCACTATCTTCACAGAGCCTCCACAGCGGTGAAAACTGCTTGGTTGGTCTTTTCTGACTCATAAACAGGCTTGCACGATCCTCACAGGACCTCCACAGCGGTGAATACTGCTTTCTAGATCTTTCCGGACACTTAAACAGGCTTGCACGACCTTCATAGGGCCTCCACGACGGTTGAAACCATTTTTGTCAGACCTTTCCCGCATTTAAACAAGATTGTACGAGGTTTGCAGTGCCTCCACAGTGGTGAAAACTGCGTTCTAGGCCTTTCCTGGCTCTTAAACAGGCTTGCACGAGTTTCACAGCACCTGCAAAGTGGTGAAAACCGCTTTCTAGATCTTTCCTGTCACTCAAACATGCTTGGACGAGGTTTGCAGTGCCTCCACAGTGGTGAAAACTGCTTTCTAGATCTTTCCAGGCACATAAACAGGCCTGTATGTGCATCAAAGCTCCTCCACAGCTGTTAAAACAGCTGTTTCACACCTTTCCCGCATTTAAACAGGCTGGCATCAGCTTCACAGCACCTTCACGGGGGTTAAAACGGCTTTGTCAGACGTTTCCCGCACTTAAACAGGCTTGCACGAGCTTCACAGAACCTGCACAGTGGTGAAAACTGCTTTTTCTAGATCTTTCCTGGCACATAAACAGGCCTGCACGTGCTTCAAAGCTCCTCCACGGCGGTTAAAACAGCTGTTTCAGACCTTGCCCGCATTTAAACTGGCAGGGACGAGCCTCACACGACCTCTACAGTGATGAAAACTGTCTTCTAGATCTTTCCTGACACTTAAACAGACTTGGAAGAGCTTCACAGTGCCTCCACAGTGGTGAAAACTGCTTTCTAGGTATTTTCTGGCTCATAAACAGATTTGACGAACCTCACAAGACTTCCACTGTGGTGATAACTGCTTTCTAGATCTTTCCTGACACTTATACAGGCTTGCACGAGCTTCACAGCACCTTCTCGGCGGTTAAATTTGTCGGACGTTTCCCGCACTTAAACAGGCTTGTACGAGCTTCACAACACCTACACAGTTGTGAAAATTGCTTTCTAGATCTTTTCTGGCTCCGAAACAGGCTTGTACGAGCTTCACAGGACCTGCACAGTTGTGAAAACTGCTTACTCGATCTTTCCTGACATATAAACAGGCTTGCACGAGCTTCACACGACCTCAACAGCGGTGAATACTGCTTTCCCGATCTTTCCTGGCTCTTAAACAGGCTTGCACGAGCTTCACAGGACCTGCACGGTGATGAAAACTGCTTTCTAGATCTTTCCGGGTACATAAACAGGCCTGCACGTGCATCAAAGCTCCTCCACGGCTGTTAAAACAGCTGTTTCAGACCTTTCCCGCATGTAAACAGGCTGGGACGAGCCTCACAGGACCTCTACAGTGCTGAAAACTGCTTTCTAGTTCTTTCTTGACACATAAACAGGCTTACACGAGCTTCACAGGAGCAGTACAGTGGTGAAATCAGCTTTCCAGAACTTTCCTTGCACATAAACAGGCTTGCACTATCTTCACAGGGCCTCCACAGTGGTGAAAACTGCTTTCTAGGTCTTTTCTGGCTCATAAACAGATTTGACGAGCCTCACAAGACTTCCACTGTGGTGATAACTGCTTTCTTGATCTTTCCTGACACTTATACAGGCTTGCACGAGCTTCACAGTACCTTCTCGGCGGTTAAATTTGTCGGACGTTTCCTGCACTTAAACAGGCTTGAACGAGCTTCACAAGACCTACACAGTTGTGCAAACTGCTTTCTAGATCTTTCCTGGCTCCTAAACAGGCTTGTACGAGCTTCACAGGACCTGCACAGTTGTGAAAACTGCTTTCTCGATCTTTCCTGACATATAAACAGGCTTGCACGAGCTTCACACAACCTCAACAGCGGTGAATACTGCTTTCCCGATCTTTCATGGCTCTTAAACAGGCTTGCACGAGCTTCACAGGACCTGCACGGTGATGAAAACTGCTTTCTAGATCTTTCCGGGCACATAAACAGGCCTGCACGTGCATCAAAGCTCCTCCACGACTGTTAAAACAGCTGTTTCAGACCTTTCCCGCATGTAAACAGGCTGGGACGAGTCTCACAGGACCGCTACAGTGCTGAAAACTGCTTTCTAGTTCTTTCCTGACACTTAAACAGGCTTACACGAGCTTCACAGGAGCAGTACAGTGGTCAAATCAGCTTTCCAGAACTTTCCTTGCACATAAACAGGCTTGCACTATCTTCACATGGCCTCCACAGTGGTGAAAACTGCTTTCTAGACAGGCTTGCACGATCCTCACAGGACCTCCACAGCGGTGAAAACGGCTTTCTAGATCTTTCCGGACACTTAAGCAGGCTTGCACGACCTTCATAGGGCCTCCACGGCGGTTGAAACCGTTTTTGTCAGACCTTTCCCGCACTTAAACAAGATTGTACGAGCTTCACAGGAGCTCAACAGCGGTGAAAACTGCTTTCCCGATCTTTTCTGGCTCTTAAACAAGCTTGCACGAACTTCACAGGACCTGCAAAGTGGTGAAAACTGCTTTCTAGATCTTTCCAGGCACATAAACAGGCCTGTATGTGCATCCAAGCTCCTCCACGGCGGTTGAAACAGCTGTTTCACACCTTTCCCGCATTTAAACAGGCTGACATGAGCCTCATAGCACCTTCACGTGAGTGAAAACGGCTTTGTCAGACGTTTCCCGCACTTAAACAGGCTTGAACGAGCTTCACAGGCCATGCACAGTGGTGAAAACTGCTTTTACTAGATCTTTCCTGGCACATAAACAGGCCGTACGTGCTTCAAAGCACCTCCACGGCGGTTAAAACAGCTATTTCAGATCTTGCCCGCATTTAAACTGGCAGGGATGAGCCTCACACGACCTCTACAGTGATGAAAACTGTTTTCTAGATCTTTCCTGACACTTAAACAGGCTTGCACGAGCTTCACAGGACCTATAATGTGGTTAAACCAGCTTTGACAGACCTTTCACGCAGATAAACAGTCTTGAACGAGCCTCACAGGACCTCCACAGTGGTGAAAACTCCTTTCTCCATCCTTCCTGGTACTTAAACAGGCTTGCACGAGTTTCACAAGACCTTCACATTGGTGAAAACCGCTTTCTAGATCTTTCCTGTCACTTAAACATGCTTGGACGAAGTTTGCAGTGCCTCCACAGTGGTGAAAACTGCATTCAAGGTCTTTTCTGGCTCATAAACAGGCTTGCACGAGCTTCACAGGACTTACACAGTTGTGAAAACCGCTTTCTAGATCTTTCCTGTCACTTAAACATGCTTGGACGAAGTTTGCAGTGCCTCCACAGTGGTGAAAACTGCATTCAAGGTCTTTTCTGGCTCATAAACAGGCTTGCACGAGCTTCACAGGACTTACACAGTTGTGAAAAACGCTTTCTAGATCTTTCCTGGCGCATAAACAGGCTTGACCGAGCTTCATAGGGCCTCCACGGCAGTTTAAACGGTTTTTGTCAGACCTTCCCCGCACTTACACAAGATTGAACGAGCTTCACAGGATCTCCACAGCTGTGAAAACTGCATTCTCGATCTTTCCTGGCTCTTAAACAGGCTTGCACGAGCTCCACAGCACCTGCACAGTGGTGAAAACCGCTTTCTACATCTTTCCTGTTACTTAAACATGCTTGGACGAGGTTTGCAGTGCCTCCACAGTGATGAAAACTGCTTTCTAGGTCTTTTCTGGCTCATAAACAGGCTTGCACGAGCTTCACAGGACCTTCACGGTGATGAAAACTGCTATCTAGATTTTCCGGGCACATAAACATGCCTGCATGTGCATGAAAGCTCCTGCACGGCTGTGAAAACAGCTGTTTCAGACCTTTGCCGCATGTAAACAGGCTGGGACAAGCCTCACAGGACCTCTACAGTGCTGAAAACTGCTTTCTAGTTCTTTCCTGACACTTAAACAGGCTTACACGAGCTTCACAGCAGCAGTACAGTGGTGAAATCCGCTTTCCTGAACTTTCCTCGCACATAAACAGGCTTGCACTATCTTGACAGGGCCTCCACAGTGGTGAAAACTGCTTTCTAGGTCTTTTCTGGCTCATAAACAGGCTTGCACGATCCTCACAGGACCTCCACAGTGGTGAAAACTGCTTTCTAGATCTTTCCGGACACTTAAACAGGCTTGCACGACCTTCATAGGGCCTCCACGGCCGTTGAAACCGTTTTCCTCAGACCTTTCCCGCATATAATCAAGATCGTACGAGCTTCACAGGACCTCAACAGCGATGAAAACTGCTTTCCCGATCTTTCCTGTCTCTTAAACAGGCTTGCACGAGCTTCACAGCACCTGCACAGTGCTGAAAACAGATTTATCGATTTTTCCTGGCTCTTAAACAAGCTTGTACGAGCTTCATAGTACCTGCACAGTGACGAAAACCACTTTCTAGATCTTTCCGGGCACATAAACAGGCCTGTATGTGCATCAAAGCTCCTCCACGGTGGTTAAAAAAGCTGTTTCACACCTTTCCCGCATTTAAACTGGCAGGGACGAGCCTCACACGACCTCTGCAGTGATGAAAACTGTTTTCTATGTCTTTTCTGGCTCATAAACAGATTTGACGAGCCTCACAAGACTTCCACTGTGGTGATAACTGCTTTCTAGATCTTTCCTGACACTTATACAGGCTTGCATGAGATTCACAGCACTTTCTCGGCGGTTAAATTTGTCAGACGTTTCCCGCACTTAAACAGGATTGCACGAGCTTCACAGGACCTACACAGTTGTGAAAACTGCTTTCTAGATCTTTCCTGGCTCCTAAACAGGCTTGTACGAGCTTCACAGGACGTGCACAGTTGTGAAAACTGCTTTCTCGATCTTTCCTGATATATAAACAGGCTTGCTCGAGCTTCACACAACCTCAACAGCGGTATAAACTGCTTTCCCGATCTTTCCTGGCTCTTAAACAGGCTTGCACGAGCTTCACAGGACCTGCACAGTGATGAAAACTGCTTTCTAGATCTTTCCGGGCACATAAACAGGCCTGCACGTGCACCAAAGTTCCTCAACGGCTGTTAAAACAGCTGTTTCAGACCTTTTCCGCATGGAAACAGGCTGGGACGAGCCTCACAGGAACTCTACATTGCTGAAAATGGCTTTCTAGTTCTTTCGTGACAGTTGAACAGGATTACACAAGCTTCACAGGAGAAGTACAGTGGCGAAAACCGCTTTCCAGAACTTTCCTTGCACATAAACAGGCTTCCACTATCTTCACAGGGCCTCCACAGTGGTGAAAACTGCTTTCTAAGTCTTTTCTAGTTCATAAACAGGCTTGCACGATCCTCACTGGACCTCCACAATGGTGAAAACTGCTTTCTAGATCTTTCAGGACACTTAAACAGGCTTGCACGACCTTCATAGGGCCTTCACGGCGGTTGAAACCGTTTTTGTCAGACCTTTCCCGCACATAAACAAGATCATACGAGCTTCACAAGACCCCAACAGCGGTGAAAACTGCTTTCCCGATCTTTCCTGGCTCTTAAAGAGGCTTACACGAGCTTCACAGCACTTGCACAATGACGAAAACTACTTTCTAGATCTTTCCGGGCACAAACAGGCCTGTATGTGCATCAAAGCTCCTCCACGGCGGTTAAAAAAGCTGTTTCACACCTTTCCCGCATTTAAACTGGCAGGGACGAGCCTCACACGACCTCTACAGTGATGAAAACTGTTTTCTAGATCTTTCCTGACACTTAAACAGGCTTGGACGAGCTTGACAGTGCCTCCACAGTGGTGAAAACTGCTTTCTAGGTCTTTTCTCGCTAATAAACAGATTTGACGAGCCTCACAAGACTTCCACTGTGGTGATAACAGCTTTCTAGATCTTTCCTGACACTTATACAGGCTTGCATGAGCTTCACAGCACCTTCTCGGCGGTTAAATTTGTCAGACGTTTCCCGCACTTAAACAGGCTTCCACGAGCTTCACAGGACCTACACAGTTGTGAAAACTGCTTTCTAGATCTTTCCTGGCTCCTAAACAGGCTTGCACGAGCTTCACAGGACCTGCACGGTGATGAAAACTGCTTTCTAGATCTTTCCGGGCACATAAACAGGCCTGCACGTGCTTCAAAGCTCCTCCACGGCGGTTAAAACAGCTGTTTCAGACCTTGCCCGCATTTAAACTGGCAGGGACGAGCCTCACACGACCTCTACAGTGACGAAAACTGTCTTCTAGATCTTTCCTGACACTTAAACAGGCTTGGACGAGCTTCACAGTGCCTCCACAGTGGTGAAAACTGCTTTCTAGGTATTTTCTGGCTCATAAACAGATTTGACGAACCTCACAAGACTTCCACTGTGTTGATAACTGCTTTCTAGATCTTTCCTGACACTTATACAGGCTTACACGAGCTTCACAGCACCTTCTCGGCGGTTAAATTTGTCGGACGTTTCCCGCACTTAAACAGGCTTGTACGAGCTTCACAACACCTACACAGTTGTGAAAACTGCTTTCTAGGTCTTTTCTGGCTCATAAACAGGCTTGTACGATCCTCACAGGACCTCCACAGCGGTGAAAACTGCTTTCTAGGTCTTTCCGGACACTTAAGCAGGTTTGCACGACCTTCATAGGGCCTCCACGGCGGTTGAAACCGTTTTTGTCAGACCTTTCCCGCACTTAAACAAGATTGTACGAGCTTCACAGGAGCTCAACAGCGGTGAAAACTGCTTTCCCGATCTTTCCTGGCTCTTAAACAAGCTTGCACGAACTTCACAGGACCTGCAAAGTGGTGAAAACTGCTTTCTAGATCTTTCCAGGCACATAAACAGGCCTGTATGTGCATCCAAGCTCCTCCACGGCGGTTGAAACAGCTGTTTCACACCTTTCCCGCATTTAAACAGGCTGACATGAGCCTCATAGCACTTTCACGTGAGTGAAAACGGTTTTGTCAGACGTTTCCCGCACTTAAACAGGCTTGAACGAGCTTCACAGGCCATGCACAGTGGTGAAAACTGCTTTTACTAGATCTTTCCTGGCACATAAACAGGCCGTACATGCTTGCACATAAACAGGCTTGCACTATCTTCACAGGGCCTCCACAGTGGTGAAAACTGCTTTCTAGGTCTTTTCTGGCTCATAAACAGATTTGACGAGCCTCACAAGACTTCCACTGTGGTGATAACTGCTTTCTAGATCTTTCCTGACACTTATACAGGCTTGCACGAGCTTCACAGCACCTTCTCGGCAGTTAAATTTGTCGGACGTTTCCTGCACTTAAACAGGCTTGAACTAGCTTCACAAGACCTACACAGTTGTGAAAACTGCTTTCTAGATCTTTCCTGGCTCCTAAACAGGCTTGTACGAGCTTCACAGGACCTGCACAGTTGTGAAAACTGCTTTCTCAATCTTTCCTGACATATAAACAGGCTTGCACGAGCTTCACACGACCTCAACAGCGGTGAAAACTGCTTTCCCGATCTTTCCTGGCTCTTAAACAGGCTTGCACGAGCTTCACAGGACCTGCACGGTGATGAAAACTGCTTTCTAGATCTTTCCGGGCACATAAACAGGCCTGCATGTGCATCAAAGCTCCTCCACGGCTGTTAAAACAGCTGTTTCAGACCTTTCCCGCATGTAAACAGGCTGGGATGAGTCTCACAGGACCGCTACAGTGCTGAAAACTGCTTTCTAGTTCCTTCCTGAAACTTAAACAGGCTTACACGAGCTTCACAGGAGCAGTGCAATGGTGAAATCAGCTTTCCAGAACTTTCCTTGCACATAAACAGGCTTGCACTATCTTCACAGGGCCTCCACAGTGGTGAAAACTGCTTTCTAGGTCTTTTCTGGCTCATAAACAGATTTGACGAGCCTCACAAGACTTCCACTGTGGTGATAACTGCTTTCTAGATCTTTCCTGACACTTATACAGGATTGCACGAGCTTCACAGCACCTTCTCGGCAGTTAAATTTGTCGGAAGTTTCCTGCACTTAAACAGGCTTGAACGAGCTTCACAAGACCTACACAGTTGTGAAAACTGCTTTCTAGATCTTTCCTGGCTCCTAAACAGGCTTTCACGAGCTTCACAGGACCTGCACGGTGATGAAAACTACTTTCTAGATCTTTCCGGGCACATAAACAGGCCTGCACGTGCATCAAAGCTCCTCCACGGCTGTTAAAACAGTTGTTTCAGACCTTTCCCGCATGTAAACAGGCTGGGACGAGTCTCACAGGACCGCTACAGTGCTGAAAACTGCTTTCTAGTTCTTTCCTGACACTTAAACAGGCTTACACGAGCTTCACAGGAGCAGTACAGTGGTCAAATCAGCTTTCCAGAACTTTCCTTGTACATAAACAGGCTTGCACTATCTTCACATGGCCTCCACAGTGGTGAAAACTGCTTTCTAGACAGGCTTGCACGATCCTCACAGGACCTCCACAGCGGTGAAAACGGCTTTCTAGATCTTTCCGGACACTTAAGCAGGCTTGCACGACCTTCATAGGGCCTCCACGGCGGTTGAAACCGTTTTTGTCAGACCTTTCCCGCACTTAAACAAGATTGTACGAGCTTCACAGGAGCTCAACAGCGGTGAAAACTGCTTTCCCGATCTTTTCTGGCTCTTAAACAAGCTTGCACGAACTTCACAGGACCTGCAAAGTGGTGAAAACTGCTTTCTAGATCTTTCCAGGCACATAAACAGGCCTGTATGTGCATCCAAGCTCCTCCACGGCGGTTGAAACAGCTGTTTCACACCTTTCCCGCATTTAAACAGGCTGACATGAGCCTCATAGCACCTTCACGTGAGTGAAAACGGCTTTGTCAGACGTTTCCCGCACTTAAACAGGCTTGAACGAGCTTCACAGGCCATGCACAGTGGTGAAAACTGCTTTTACTAGATCTTTCCTGGCACATAAACAGGCCGTACGTGCTTCAAAGCACCTCCACGGCGGTTAAAACAGCTATTTCAGATCTTGCCCGCATTTAAACTGGCAGGGATGAGCCTCACACGACCTCTACAGTGATGAAAACTGTTTTCTAGATCTTTCCTGACACTTAAACAGGCTTGCACGAGCTTCACAGGACCTATAATGTGGTTAAACCAGCTTTGACAGACCTTTCACGCAGATAAACAGTCTTGAACGAGCCTCACAGGACCTCCACAGTGGTGAAAACTGCTTTCTCCATCCTTCCTGGTACTTAAACAGGCTTGCACGAGTTTCACAGGACCTTCACATTGGTGAAAACCGCTTTCTAGATCTTTCCTGTCACTTAAACATGCTTGGACGAAGTTTGCAGTGCCTCCACAGTGGTGAAAACTGCATTCAAGGTCTTTTCTGGCTCATAAACAGGCTTGCACGAGCTTCACAGGACTTACACAGTTGTGAAAACCGCTTTCTAGATCTTTCCTGTCACTTAAACATGCTTGGACGAAGTTTGCAGTGCCTCCACAGTGGTGAAAACTGCATTCAAGGTCTTTTCTGGCTCATAAACAGGCTTGCACGAGCTTCACAGGACTTACACAGTTGTGAAAAACGCTTTCTAGATCTTTCCTGGCGCATAAACAGGCTTGACCGAGCTTCATAGGGCCTCCACGGCAGTTTAAACGGTTTTTGTCAGACCTTCCCCGCACTTACACAAGATTGAACGAGCTTCACAGGATCTCCACAGCTGTGAAAACTGCATTCTCGATCTTTCCTGGCTCTTAAACAGGCTTGCACGAGCTCCACAGCACCTGCACAGTGGTGAAAACCGCTTTCTACATCTTTCCTGTTACTTAAACATGCTTGGACGAGGTTTGCAGTGCCTCCACAGTGATGAAAACTGCTTTCTAGGTCTTTTCTGGCTCATAAACAGGCTTGCACGAGCTTCACAGGACCTTCACGGTGATGAAAACTGCTATCTAGATTTTCCGGGCACATAAACATGCCTGCATGTGCATGAAAGCTCCTGCACGGCTGTGAAAACAGCTGTTTCAGACCTTTGCCGCATGTAAACAGGCTGGGACAAGCCTCACAGGACCTCTACAGTGCTGAAAACTGCTTTCTAGTTCTTTCCTGACACTTAAACAGGCTTACACGAGCTTCACAGCAGCAGTACAGTGGTGAAATCCGCTTTCCTGAACTTTCCTCGCACATAAACAGGCTTGCACTATCTTGACAGGGCCTCCACAGTGGTGAAAACTGCTTTCTAGGTCTTTTCTGGCTCATAAACAGGCTTGCACGATCCTCACAGGACCTCCACAGTGGTGAAAACTGCTTTCTAGATCTTTCCGGACACTTAAACAGGCTTGCACGACCTTCATAGGGCCTCCACGGCCGTTGAAACCGTTTTCCTCAGACCTTTCCCGCATATAATCAAGATCGTACGAGCTTCACAGGACCTCAACAGCGATGAAAACTGCTTTCCCGATCTTTCCTGTCTCTTAAACAGGCTTGCACGAGCTTCACAGCACCTGCACAGTGCTGAAAACAGATTTATCGATTTTTCCTGGCTCTTAAACAAGCTTGTACGAGCTTCACAGTACCTGCACAGTGACGAAAACTACTTTCTAGATCTTTCCGGGCACATAAACAGGCCTGTATGTGCATCAAAGCTCCTCCACGGTGGTTAAAAAAGCTGTTTCACACCTTTCCCGCATTTAAACTGGCAGGGACGAGCCTCACACGACCTCTGCAGTGATGAAAACTGTTTTCTATGTCTTTTCTGGCTCATAAACAGATTTGACGAGCCTCACAAGACTTCCACTGTGGTGATAACTGCTTTCTAGATCTTTCCTGACACTTATACAGGCTTGCATGAGATTCACAGCACTTTCTCGGCGGTTAAATTTGTCAGACGTTTCCCGCACTTAAACAGGATTGCACGAGCTTCACAGGACCTACACAGTTGTGAAAACTGCTTTCTAGATCTTTCCTGGCTCCTAAACAGGCTTGTACGAGCTTCACAGGACCTGCACAGTTGTGAAAACTGCTTTCTCGATCTTTCCTGATATATAAACAGGCTTGCTCGAGCTTCACACAACCTCAACAGCGGTATAAACTGCTTTCCCGATCTTTCCTGGCTCTTAAACAGGCTTGCACGAGCTTCACAGGACCTGCACAGTGATGAAAACTGCTTTCTAGATCTTTCCGGGCACATAAACAGGCCTGCACGTGCACCAAAGTTCCTCAACGGCTGTTAAAACAGCTGTTTCAGACCTTTTCCGCATGGAAACAGGCTGGGACGAGCCTCACAGGAACTCTACATTGCTGAAAATGGCTTTCTAGTTCTTTCGTGACAGTTGAACAGGATTACACAAGCTTCACAGGAGAAGTACAGTGGCGAAAACCGCTTTCCAGAACTTTCCTTGCACATAAACAGGCTTCCACTATCTTCACAGGGCCTCCACAGTGGTGAAAACTGCTTTCTAGGTCTTTTCTAGTTCATAAACAGGCTTGCACGATCCTCACTGGACCTCCACAATGGTGAAAACTGCTTTCTAGATCTTTCAGGACACTTAAACAGGCTTGCACGACCTTCATAGGGCCTTCACGGCGGTTGAAACCGTTTTTGTCAGACCTTTCCCGCACATAAACAAGATCATACGAGCTTCACAAGACCCCAACAGCGGTGAAAACTGCTTTCCCGATCTTTCCTGGCTCTTAAAGAGGCTTACACGAGCTTCACAGCACTTGCACAATGACGAAAACTACTTTCTAGATCTTTCCGGGCACAAACAGGCCTGTATGTGCATCAAAGCTCCTCCACGGCGGTTAAAAAAGCTGTTTCACACCTTTCCCGCATTTAAACTGGCAGGGACGAGCCTCACACGACCTCTACAGTGATGAAAACTGTTTTCTAGATCTTTCCTGACACTTAAACAGGCTTGGACGAGCTTGACAGTGCCTCCACAGTGGTGAAAACTGCTTTCTAGGTCTTTTCTCGCTAATAAACAGATTTGACGAGCCTCACAAGACTTCCACTGTGGTGATAACAGCTTTCTAGATCTTTCCTGACACTTATACAGGCTTGCATGAGCTTCACAGCACCTTCTCGGCGGTTAAATTTGTCAGACGTTTCCCGCACTTAAACAGGCTTCCACGAGCTTCACAGGACCTACACAGTTGTGAAAACTGCTTTCTAGATCTTTCCTGGCTCCTAAACAGGCTTGCACGAGCTTCACAGGACCTGCACGGTGATGAAAACTGCTTTCTAGATCTTTCCGGGCACATAAACAGGCCTGCACGTGCTTCAAAGCTCCTCCACGGCGGTTAAAACAGCTGTTTCAGACCTTGCCCGCATTTAAACTGGCAGGGACGAGCCTCACACGACCTCTACAGTGACGAAAACTGTCTTCTAGATCTTTCCTGACACTTAAACAGGCTTGGACGAGCTTCACAGTGCCTCCACAGTGGTGAAAACTGCTTTCTAGGTATTTTCTGGCTCATAAACAGATTTGACGAACCTCACAAGACTTCCACTGTGTTGATAACTGCTTTCTAGATCTTTCCTGACACTTATACAGGCTTACACGAGCTTCACAGCACCTTCTCGGCGGTTAAATTTGTCGGACGTTTCCCGCACTTAAACAGGCTTGTACGAGCTTCACAACACCTACACAGTTGTGAAAACTGCTTTCTAGGTCTTTTCTGGCTCATAAACAGGCTTGTACGATCCTCACAGGACCTCCACAGCGGTGAAAACTGCTTTCTAGGTCTTTCCGGACACTTAAGCAGGTTTGCACGACCTTCATAGGGCCTCCACGGCGGTTGAAACCGTTTTTGTCAGACCTTTCCCGCACTTAAACAAGATTGTACGAGCTTCACAGGAGCTCAACAGCGGTGAAAACTGCTTTCCCGATCTTTCCTGGCTCTTAAACAAGCTTGCACGAACTTCACAGGACCTGCAAAGTGGTGAAAACTGCTTTCTAGATCTTTCCAGGCACATAAACAGGCCTGTATGTGCATCCAAGCTCCTCCACGGCGGTTGAAACAGCTGTTTCACACCTTTCCCGCATTTAAACAGGCTGACATGAGCCTCATAGCACTTTCACGTGAGTGAAAACGGTTTTGTCAGACGTTTCCCGCACTTAAACAGGCTTGAACGAGCTTCACAGGCCATGCACAGTGGTGAAAACTGCTTTCACTAGATCTTTCCTGGCACATAAACAGGCCGTACATGCTTCAAAGCACCTCCACGGCGGTTAAAACAGCTATTTCAGATCTTGCCCGCATTTAAACTGGCAGGGATGAGCCTCACACGACCTCTACAGTGATGAAAACTGTTTACTAGATCTTTCCTGACACTTAAACAGGCTTGCACGAGCTTCACAGGAGCAGTACAGTGGTGAAATCAGCTTTCCAGAACTTTCCTTGCACATAAACAGGCTTGCACTATCTTCACAGGGCCTCCACAGTGGTGAAAACTGCTTTCTAGGTCTTTTCTGGCTCATAAACAGATTTGACGAGCCTCACAAGACTTCCACTGTGGTGATAACTGCTTTCTAGATCTTTCCTGACACTTATACAGGCTTGCACGAGCTTCACAGCACCTTCTCGGCAGTTAAATTTGTCGGACGTTTCCTGCACTTAAACAGGCTTGAACTAGCTTCACAAGACCTACACAGTTGTGAAAACTGCTTTCTAGATCTTTCCTGGCTCCTAAACAGGCTTGTACGAGCTTCACAGGACCTGCACAGTTGTGAAAACTGCTTTCTCAATCTTTCCTGACATATAAACAGGCTTGCACGAGCTTCACACGACCTCAACAGCGGTGAAAACTGCTTTCCCGATCTTTCCTGGCTCTTAAACAGGCTTGCACGAGCTTCACAGGACCTGCACGGTGATGAAAACTGCTTTCTAGATCTTTCCGGGCACATAAACAGGCCTGCACGTGCATCAAAGCTCCTCCACGGCTGTTAAAACAGCTGTTTCAGACCTTTCCCGCATGTAAACAGGCTGGGATGAGTCTCACAGGACCGCTACAGTGCTGAAAACTGCTTTCTAGTTCCTTCCTGAAACTTAAACAGGCTTACACGAGCTTCACAGGAGCAGTGCAATGGTGAAATCAGCTTTCCAGAACTTTCCTTGCACATAAACAGGCTTGCACTATCTTCACAGGGCCTCCACAGTGGTGAAAACTGCTTTCTAGGTCTTTTCTGGCTCATAAACAGATTTGACGAGCCTCACAAGACTTCCACTGTGGTGATAACTGCTTTCTAGATCTTTCCTGACACTTATACAGGCTTGCACGAGCTTCACAGCACCTTCTCGGCAGTTAAATTTGTCGGACGTTTCCTGCACTTAAACAGGCTTGAACGAGCTTCACAAGACCTACACAGTTGTGAAAACTGCTTTCTAGATCTTTCCTGGCTCCTAAACAGGCTTGTACGAGCTTCACAGGACCTGCACAGTTGTGAAAACTGCTTTCTCAATCATTCCTGACATATAAACAGGCCTGCACGTGCATCAAAGCTCCTCCACGGCTGTTAAAACAGCTGTTTCAGACCTTTCCCGCATGTAAACAGGCTGGGATGAGTCTCACAGGACCGCTACAGTGCTGAAAACTGCTTTCTAGTTCCTTCCTGACACTTAAACAGGCTTACACGAGCTTCACAGGAGCAGTGCAATGGTGAAATCAGCTTTCCAGAACTTTCCTTGCACATAAACAGGCTTGCACTATCTTCACAGGGCCTCCACAGTGGTGAAAACTGCTTTCTAGGTCTTCTCTGGCTGATAAACAGGCTTGCACGATCCTCACAGGACCTCCACAGTGGTGAAAACTGCTTTCTAGATCTTTCCGGACACTTAAGTAGGCTTGCACGACCTTCATAGGGCCTCCACGGCGGTTGAAACAGTTTTTGTCAGACCTTTCCCGCACTTAAACAAGATTGTACGAGCTTCACAGGAGCTCAACAGCAGTGAAAACTGCTTTCCCGATCTTTCCTGGCTCTTAAACAAGCTTGCACGAACTTCACAGGACCTGCAAAGTGGTGAAAACTGCTTTCTAGATCTTTCCAGGCACATAAACAGGCCTGTATGTGTATCCAAGCTCCTCCACGGCGGTTGAAACAGCTGTTTCACACCTTTCCCGCATTTAAACAGGCTGACATGAGCCTCATAGCACCTTCACGTGAGTGAAAACGGCTTTGTCAGACGTTTCCCGCACTTAAACAGGCTTGAACGAGCTTCACAGGCCATGCACAGTGGTGAAAACTGCTTTTACTAGATCTTTCCTGGCAAATAAACAGGCCGCACGTGCTTCAAAGCACCTCCACGGCGGTTAAAACAGCTATTTCAGATCTTGCCCGCATTTAAACTGGCAGGGATGAGCCTCACCCGACCTCTACAGTGATGAAAACTGTTTTCTAGATCTTTCCTGACACTTAAACAGGCTTGCACGAGCTTCACAGGACCTATACTGTGGTTAAACCAGCTTTGATAGACCTTTCACGCAGATAAACAGTCTTGAACGAGCCTCACAGGACCTCCACAGTGGTGAAAACTGCTTTCTCCATCCTTCCTGGTACTTAAACAGGCTTGCACGAGTTTCACAGGACCTTCACATTGGTGAAAACCGCTTTCTAGATCTTTCCTGTCACTTAAACATGCTTGGACGAAGTTTGCAGTGCCTCCACAGTGGTGAAAACTGCATTCAAGGTCTTTTCTGGCTCATAAACAGGCTTGCACGAGCTTCACAGGACTTACACAGTTGTGAAAAACGCTTTCTAGATCTTTCCTGGCGCATAAACAGGCTTGACCGAGCTTCATAGGGCCTCCACGGCAGTTTAAACGGTTTTTGTCAGACCTTCCCCGCACTTACACAAGATTGAACGAGCTTCACAGGATCTCCACAGCTGTGAAAACTGCATTCTCGATCTTTCCTGGCTCTTAAACAGGCTTGCACGAGCTCCACAGCACCTGCACAGTGGTGAAAACCGCTTTCTACATCTTTCCTGTTACTTAAACATGCTTGGACGAGGTTTGCAGTGCCTCCACAGTGATGAAAACTGCTTTCTAGGTCTTTTCTGGCTCATAAACAGGCTTGCACGAGCTTCACAGGACCTTCACGGTGATGAAAACTGCTATCTAGATTTTCCGGGCACATAAACATGCCTGCATGTGCATGAAAGCTCCTGCACGGCTGTGAAAACAGCTGTTTCAGACATTTGCCGCATGTAAACAGGCTGGCACAAGCCTCACAGGACCTCTACAGTGCTGAAAACTGCTTTCTAGTTCTTTCCTGACACTTAAACAGGCTTACACGAGCTTCACAGCAGCAGTACAGTGGTGAAATCCGCTTTCCAGAACTTTCCTCGCACATAAACAGGCTTGCACTATCTTGACAGGGCCTCCACAGTGGTGAAAACCGCTTTCTAGGTCTTTTCTGGCTCATAAACAGGCTTGCACGATCCTCACAGGACCTCCACAGTGGTGAAAACTGCTTTCTAGATCTTTCCGGACACTTAAACAGGCTTGCACGACCTTCATAGGGCCTCCACGGCCGTTGAAACCGTTTTCCTCAGACCTTTACCGCATATAATCAAGATCGTACGAGCTTCACAGGACCTCAACAGCGATGAAAACTGCTTTCCCGATCTTTCCTGTCTCTTAAACAGGCTTGCACGAGCTTCACAGCACCTGCACAGTGCTGAAAAAACAGATTTATCGATTTTTCCTGGCTCTTAAACAAGCTTGTACGAACTTCACAGTACCTGCACAGTGACGAAAACTACTTTCTAGATCTTTCCGGGCACATAAACAGGCCTGTATGTGCATCAAAGCTCCTCCACGGTGGTTAAAAAAGCTGTTTCACACCTTTCCCGCATTTAAACTGGCAGGGACGAGCCTCACACGACCTCTGCAGTGATGAAAACTGTTTTCTATGTCTTTTCTGGCTCATAAACAGATTTGACGAGCCTCACAAGACTTCCACTGTGGTGATAACAGCTTTCTAGATCTTTCCTGACACATATACAGGCTTGCATGAGATTCACAGCACTTTCTCGGCGGTTAAATTTGTCAGACGTTTCCCGCACTTAAACAGGATTGCACAAGCTTCACAGGACCTACACAGTTGTGAAAACTGCTTTCTAGATCTTTCCTGGCTCCTAAACAGGCTTGTACGACATTCACAGGACCTGCACAGTTGTGAAAACTGCTTTCTCGATCTTTCCTGATATATAAACAGGCTTGCTCAAGCTTCACACAACCTCAACAGCGGTATAAACTGCTTTCCCGATCTTTCCTGGCTCTTAAACAACCTTGCACGAGCTTCACAGGACCTGCACAGTGATGAAATCTGCTTTCTAGATCTTTCCGGGCACATAAACAGGCCTGCACGTGCACCAAAGTTCCTCAACGGCTGTTAAAACAGCTGTTTCAGACCTTTTCCGCATGGAAACAGGTTGGGACGAGCCTGACAGGAACTCTACATTGCTGAAAACGGCTTTCTAGTTCTTTCGTGACAGTTGAACAGGATTACACAAGCTTCACAGGAGAAGTACAGTGGCGAAAACCGCTTTCCAGAACTTTCCTTGCACATAAACAGGCTTCCACTATCTTCACAGGGCCTCCACAGTGGTGAAAACTGCTTTCTAGGTCTTTTCTAGTTCATAAACAGGCTTGCACGATCCTCACTGGACCTCCACAATGGTGAAAACTGCTTTCTAGATCTTTCAGGACACTTAAACAGGCTTGCACGACCTTCATAGGGCCTTCACGGCGGTTGAAACCGTTTTTGTCAGACCTTTCCCGCACATAAACAAGATCATACGAGCTTCACAAGACCCCAACAGCGGTGAAAACTGCTTTCCCGATCTTTCCTGGCTCTTAAAGAGGCTTACACGAGCTTCACAGCACCTGCACAGTGACGAAAACTACTTTCTAGATCTTTCCGGGCACAAACAGGCCTGTATGTGCATCAAAGCTCCTCCACGGCGGTTAAAAAAGCTGTTTCACACCTTTCCCGCATTTAAACTGGCAGGGACGAGCCTCACACGACCTCTACAGTGATGAAAACTGTTTTCTAGATCTTTCCTGACACTTAAACAGGCTTGGACGAGCTTGACAGTGCCTCCACAGTGGTGAAAACTGCTTTCTAGGTCTTTTCTCGCTAATAAACAGATTTGACGAGCCTCACAAGACTTCCACTGTGGTGATAACAGCTTTCTAGATCTTTCCTGACACTTATACAGGCTTGCATGAGCTTCACAGCACCTTCTCGGCGGTTAAATTTGTCAGACGTTTCCCGCACTTAAACAGGCTTCCACGAGCTTCACAGGACCTACACAGTTGTGAAAACTGCTTTCTAGATCTTTCCTGGCTCCTAAACAGGCTTGTACGAGCTTCACAGGACCTGCACAGTTGTGAAAACTGCTTTCTCGATCTTTCCTGACATATAAACAGGCTTGCACGAGCATGACACGACCTCAACAGCGGTGTAAACTGCTTTCCCGATCCTTCCTGGCTCTTAAACAGGCTTGCACGAGCTTCACAGCACCTGCACAGTGATGAAAACTGCTTTCTAGATCTTTCCGGGCACATAAACAGGCCTGCACGTGCATCAAAGCTCCTCCACGGCTGTTAAAACAAAACGGCTTTGTCAGACGTTTCCCGCACTTAAACAGGCTTGCACGAGCTTCACAGCACCTGCACAGTGCTGAAAACTGCTTTTTCTAAATCTTTCCTGGCACATAAACAGGCCTGCACGTGCTTCAAAGCTCCTTCACGGCGGTTAAAACAGCTGTTTCAGACCTTGCCCGCATTTAAACTGGTAGGGACGAGCATCACACGAGATGAAAACTGTTTTCAAGATCCTTCCTGACACTTAAACGGGCTTGCACGAGCTTCACAGGACCTATACTGTGGTTAAAACAGCTTTGGCAGACCTTTCACGCACATAAACAGGCTTGGATGAGCCTCACAGGACCTCCACAGCGGTGAAAACTGCTTTCTAGATCTTTCCGGACACATAAACAGGCTTGCACGACCTTCATAGGGCCTCCACGGCGGTTGAAACCGTTTTTGTCAGAACAAGGTTGTACGAGCTTGACAGGACCTCAACAGCGGTGAAAACTGCTTTCCCGATCTTTCCTGGCTCTTAAATAGGCTTGCACGAGCTTCACAGGAGCAGTACAGAGGTGAAAACCGCTTTCCAGAACTTTCCTTGCACATAAACAGGCTTGCACTATCTTCACAGGGCCTCCACAGTGGTGAAAACTGCTTTCTAGGTCTTTTCTGGCTCATAAACAGGCTTGCACGATCCTCACAGGACCTCCACAGCGGTGAAAACTGCTTTCTAGATCTTTCCGGACACTTAAACAGGCTTGCACGACCTTCATAGGGCCTCCACGACGGTTGAAACCGTTTTTGCCAGACCTTTCCCGCATTTAAACAAGATTGTACGAGCCTCATACGTACTCAACAGCAGTTAAAACTGCATTCTCGATCTTTCCTGGCTCTTAAACAGGCTTGCACGAGTTTCACAGCACCTGCACAGTGGTGAAAACTGCTTTCTCGATCTTTCCTGGCTCTTAAACAAGCTTGCACGAACTTCACAGGTCCTGCACAGTGGTGAAAACTGCTTTTTCTAGATCTTTCCTGGCACATGAACAGTACTGCACGTGCTTCAAAGCTCCTTCACGGCGGTTAAAACAGCTGTTTCAGACCTTGCCCGCATTTAAACTAGTAGGGACAAGCATCACACGAGATGGAGACTGTTTTCAAGATCTTTCCTGACACTTAAACAGGCTTGCACAAGCTTCACAGGACCTATACTGTGGTTAAAACAGCTTTGGCAGACCTTTCACGTACATAAACAGGCTTGAACGAGCCTCACAGGAATTCCACAGTGGTGAAAACTGCTTTCCCGATCTTCCCTGGTTCTTAAACAGGCCTGCACGAGCTTCACAGCACCTGCACAGTTGTGAAAACTGCTTTCTAGATCTTTCCTGGCACATAAACAGCCTGCACGTGCTTCAAAGCTCCTCCACGGCTGTTAAAACAGCTGTTTCAGACCTTTCCCGCATTTAAACAGGCTGGAACGAGCCTCACAGGACCACCACAGTGGTGAAAACTGCTTTCTAGATCTTTCCGGACACATAAACAGGCTTGCACGACCTTCATAGGGCCTCAAAGGCGGTTGAAATGGTTTTTGTCAGACCTTTCCCGCACTTAAACAAGATTGTACGAGCTTCACAGGAGCTCAACAGCGGTGAAAACTGCTTTCCCGATCTTTCCTGACTCTTAAACAGGCTTACACGAGCTTCACAGTACAGGAGCCGTACAGTGGTGAAAACCGCTTTCCAGAACTTTCTTTGCACATAAACAGGCTTGCACTATCTTTGCACATAATCAGGCTTGCACTATCTTCACAGAGCCTCCACAGCGGTGAAAACTGCTTGGTTGGTCTTTTCTGACTCATAAACAGGCTTGCACGATCCTCACAGGACCTCCACAGCGGTGAATACTGCTTTCTAGATCTTTCCGGACACTTAAACAGGCTTGCACGACCTTCATAGGGCCTCCACGACGGTTGAAACCATTTTTGTCAGACCTTTCCCGCATTTAAACAAGATTGTACGAGGTTTGCAGTGCCTCCACAGTGGTGAAAACTGTGTTCTAGGCCTTTCCTGGCTCTTAAACAGGCTTGCACGAGTTTCACAGCACCTGCAAAGTGGTGAAAACCGCTTTCTAGATCTTTCCTGTCACTCAAACATGCTTGGACGAGGTTTGCAGTGCCTCCACAGTGGTGAAAACTGCTTTCTAGATCTTTCCAGGCACATAAACAGGCCTGTATGTGCATCAAAGCTCCTCCATAGCTGTTAAAACAGCTGTTTCACACCTTTCCCGCATTTAAACAGGCTGGCATCAGCTTCACAGCACCTTCACGGGGGTTAAAACGGCCTTGTCAGACGTTTCCCGCACTTAAACAGGCTTGCACGAGCTTCACAGAACCTGCACAGTGGTGAAAACTGCTTTTTCTAGATCTTTCCTGGCACATAAACAGGCCTGCACGTGCTTCAAAGCTCCTCCACGGCGGTTAAAACAGCTGTTTCAGACCTTGCCCGCATTTAAACTGGCAGGGACGAGCCTCACACGACCTCTACAGTGATGAAAACTGTCTTCTAGATCTTTCCTGACACTTAAACAGGCTTGGACGAGCTTCACAGTGCCTCCACAGTGGTGAAAACTGCTTTCTAGGTATTTTCTGGCTCATAAACAGATTTGACGAACCTCACAAGACTTCCACTGTGGTGATAACTGCTTTCTAGATCTTTCCTGACACTTATACAGGCTTGCACGAGCTTCACAGCACCTTCTCGGCGGTTAAATTTGTCGGACGTTTCCCGCACTTAAACAGGCTTGTACGAGCTTCACAACACCTACACAGTTGTGAAAACTGCTTTCTAAATCTTTTCTGGCTCCGAAACAGGCTTGTACGAGCTTCACAGGACCTGCACAGTTGTGAAAACTGCTTTCTCGATCTTTCCTGACATATAAACAGGCTTGTACGAGCTTCACACGACCTCAACAGCGATGAATACTGCTTTCCCGATCTTTCCTGGCTCTTAAACAGGCTTGCACAAGCTTCACAGGACCTGCACGGTGATGAAAACTGCTTTCTAGATCTTTCCGGGCACATAAACAGGCCTGCACGTGCATCAAAGCTCCTCCACGGCTGTTAAAACAGCTGTTTCAGACCTTTCCCGCATGTAAACAGGCTGGGACGAGCCTCACAGGACCTCTACAGTGCTGAAAACTGCTTTCTAGTTCTTTCCTGACACATAAACAGGCTTACACGAGCTTCACAGGAGCAGTACAGTGGTGAAATCAGCTTTCCAGAACTTTCCTTGCACATAAACAGGCTTGCACTATCTTCACAGGGCCTCCACAGTGGTGAAAACTGCTTTCTAGGTCTTTTCTGGCTCATAAACAGATTTGACGAGCCTCACAAGACTTCCACTGTGGTGATAACTGCTTTCTTGATCTTTCCTGACACTTACACAGGCTTGCACGAGCTTCACAGTACCTTCTCGGCGGTTAAATTTGTCGGACGTTTCCTGCACTTAAACAGGCTTGAACGAGCTTCACAAGACCTACACAGTTGTGAAAACTGCTTTCTAGATCTTTCCTGGCTCCTAAACAGGCTTGTACGAGCTTCACAGGACCTGCACAGTTGTGAAAACTGCTTTCTCGATCTTTCCTGACATATAAACAGGCTTGCACGAGCTTCACACGACCTAAACAGCGGTGAAAACTGCTTTCCCGATCTTTCCTGGCTCTTAAACAGGCTTGCACGAGCTTCACAGGACCTGCACGGTGATGAAAACTGCTTTCTAGATCTTTCCGGGCACATAAACAGGCCTGCACGTGCATCAAAGCTCCTCCACGGCTGTTAAAACAGCTGTTTCAGACCTTTCCCGCATGTAAACAGGCTGGGACGAGTCTCACAGGACCGCTACAGTGCTGAAAACTGCTTTCTAGTTCTTTCCTGACACTTAAACAGGCTTACACGAGCTTCACAGGAGCAGTGCAATGGTGAAATCAGCTTTCCAGAACTTTCCTTGCACATAAACAGGCTTGCACTATCTTCACAGGGCCTCCACAGTGGTGAAAACTGCTTTCTAGGTCTTTTCTGGCTGATAAACAGGCTTGCACGATCCTCACAGGACCTCCACAGCGGTGAAAACTGCTTTCTAGATCTTTCCGGACACTTAAACAGGCTTGCACGACCTTCATAGGGCCTCCACGGCGGTTGAAACCGTTTTTGTCAGACCTTTCCCGCACTTAAACAAGATTGTACGAGCTTCACAGGAGCTCAACAGCAGTGAAAACTGCTTTCCCGATCTTTCCTGGCTCTTAAACAAGCTTGCACGAACTTCACAGGACCTGCAAAGTGGTGAAAACTGCTTTCTAGATCTTTCCAGGCACATAAACAGGCCTGTATGTGCATCCAAGCTCCTCTACGGCGGTTGAAACAGCTGTTTCACACCTTTCCCGCATTTAAACAGGCTGACATGAGCCTCATAGCACCTTCACGTGAGTGAAAACGGCTTTGTCAGACGTTTCCCGCACTTAAACAGGCTTGAACGAGCTTCACAGGCCATGCACAGTGGTGAAAACTGCTTTTACTAGATCTTTCCTGGCAAATAAACAGGCCGCACGTGCTTCAAAGCACCTCCACGGCGGTTAAAACAGCTATTTCAGATCTTGCCCGCATTTAAACTGGCAGGGATGAGCCTCACACGACCTCTACAGTGATGAAAACTGTTTTCTAGATCTTTCCTGACACTTAAACAGGCTTGCACGAGCTTCACAGGACCTATACTGTGGTTAAACCAGCTTTGACAGACCTTTCACGCAGATAAACAGTCTTGAACGAGCCTCACAGGACCTCCACAGTGGTGAAAACTGCTTTCTCCATCCTTCCTGGTACTTAAACAGGCTTGCACGAGTTTCACAGGACCTTCACATTGGTGAAAACAGCTTTCTAGATCTTTCCTGTCACTTAAACATGCTTGGACGAAGTTTGCAGTGCCTCCACAGTGGTGAAAACTGCATTCTAGGTCTTTTCTGGCTCATAAACAGGCTTGCACGAGACTCACAAGACTTCCACTGTGGTGATAACTGCTTTCTAGATCTTTCCTGACACTTATATATCCTTGCATGAGCTTCACAGCACATTCTCGGCGGTTAAAACCGATTTGTCAGACGTTTTCCGCACTTAAACAGGCTTGCACGAGCTTCACAGGACTTACACAGTTGTGAAAAACGCTTTCTAGATCTTTCCTGGCGCATAAACAGGCTTGACCGAGCTTCATAAGGCCTCCACGGCAGTTTAAACGGTTTTTGTCAGACCTTCCCCGCACTTACACAAGATTGAACGAGCTTCACAGGATCTCCACAGCTGTGAAAACTGCATTCTCGATCTTTCCTGGCTCTTAAACAGGCTTGCACGAGCTCCACAGCACCTGCACAGTGGTGAAAACCGCTTTCTACATCTTTCCTGTTACTTAAACATGCTTGGACGAGGTTTGCAGTGCCTCCACAGTGATGAAAACTGCTTTCTAGGTCTTTTCTGGCTCATAAACAGGCTTGCACGAGCTTCACAGGACCTTCACGGTGATGAAAACTGCTATCTAGATTTTCCGGGCACATAAACATGCCTGCATGTGCATGAAAGCTCCTGCACGGCTGTGAAAACAGCTGTTTCAGACCTTTGCCGCATGTAAACAGGCTGGGACAAGCCTCACAGGACCTCTACAGTGCTGAAAACTGCTTTCTAGTTCTTTCCTGACACTTAAACAGGCTTACACGAGCTTCACAGCAGCAGTACAGTGGTGAAATCCGCTTTCCTGAACTTTCCTCGCACATAAACAGGCTTGCACTATCTTGACAGGGCCTCCACAGTGGTGAAAACTGCTTTCTAGGTCTTTTCTGGCTCATAAACAGGCTTGCACGATCCTCACAGGACCTCCACAGTGGTGAAAACTGCTTTCTAGATCTTTCCGGACACTTAAACAGGCTTGCACGACCTTCATAGGGCCTCCACGGCCGTTGAAACCGTTTTCCTCAGACCTTTCCCGCATATAATCAAGATCGTACGAGCTTCACAGGACCTCAACAGCGATGAAAACTGCTTTCCCGATCTTTCCTGTCTCTTAAACAGGCTTGCACGAGCTTCACAGCACCTGCACAGTGCTGAAAACAGATTTATCGATTTTTCCTGGCTCTTAAACAAGCTTGTACGAGCTTCACAGTACCTGCACAGTGATGAAAACTACTTTCTAGATCTTTCCGGGCACATAAACAGGCCTGTATGTGCATCAAAGCTCCTCCACGGTGGTTAAAAAAGCTGTTTCACACCTTTCCCGCATTTAAACTGGCAGGGACGAGCCTCACACGACCTCTGCAGTGATGAAAACTGTTTTCTATGTCTTTTCTGGCTCATAAACAGATTTGACGAGCCTCACAAGACTTCCACTGTGGTGATAACTGCTTTCTAGATCTTTCCTGACACTTATACAGGCTTGCATGAGATTCACAGCACTTTCTCGGCGGTTAAATTTGTCAGACGTTTCCCGCACTTAAACAGGATTGCACGAGCTTCACAGGACCTACACAGTTGTGAAAACTGCTTTCTAGATCTTTCCTGGCTCCTAAACAGGCTTGTACGAGCTTCACAGGACCTGCACAGTTGTGAAAACTGCTTTCTCGATCTTTCCTGATATATAAACAGGCTTGCTCGAGCTTCACACAACCTCAACAGCGGTATAAACTGCTTTCCCGATCTTTCCTGGCTCTTAAACAGGCTTGCACGAGCTTCACAGGACCTGCACAGTGATGAAAACTGCTTTCTAGATCTTTCCGGGCACATAAACAGGCCTGCACGTGCACCAAAGTTCCTCAACGGCTGTTAAAACAGCTGTTTCAGACCTTTTCCGCATGGAAACAGGCTGGGACGAGCCTCACAGGAACTCTACATTGCTGAAAACGGCTTTCTAGTTCTTTCGTGACAGTTGAACAGGATTACACAAGCTTCACAGGAGAAGTACAGTGGCGAAAACCGCTTTCCAGAACTTTCCTTGCACATAAACAGGCTTCCACTATCTTCACAGGGCCTCCACAGTGGTGAAAACTGCTTTCTAGGTCTTTTCTAGTTCATAAACAGGCTTGCACGATCCTCACTGGACCTCCACAATGGTGAAAACTGCTTTCTAGATCTTTCAGGACACTTAAACAGGCTTGCACGACCTTCATAGGGTCTTCACGGCGGTTGAAACCGTTTTTGTCAGACCTTTCCCGCACATAAACAAGATCATACGAGCTTCACAAGACCCCAACAGCGGTGAAAACTGCTTTCCCGATCTTTCCTGGCTCTTAAAGAGGCTTACACGAGCTTCACAGAACCTGCACAGTGACGAAAACTACTTTCTAGATCTTTCCGGGCACAAACAGGCCTGTATGTGCATCAAAGCTCCTCCACGGCGGTTAAAAAAGCTGTTTCACACCTTTCCCGCATTTAAACTGGCAGGGACGAGCCTCACACGACCTCTACAGTGATGAAAACTGTTTTCTAGATCTTTCCTGACACTTAAACAGGCTTGGACGAGCTTGACAGTGCCTCCACAGTGGTGAAAACTGCTTTCTAGGTCTTTTCTCGCTAATAAACAGATTTGACGAGCCTCACAAGACTTCCACTGTGGTGATAACAGCTTTCTAGATCTTTCCTGACACTTATACAGGCTTGCATGAGCTTCACAGCACCTTCTCGGCGGTTAAATTTGTCAGACGTTTCCCGCACTTAAACAGGCTTCCACGAGCTTCACAGGACCTACACAGTTGTGAAAACTGCTTTCTAGATCTTTCCTGGCTCCTAAACAGGCTTGTACGAGCTTCACAGGACCTGCACAGTTGTGAAAACTGCTTTCTCGATCTTTCCTGACATATAAACAGGCTTGCACGAGCTTCACACGACCTCAACAGCGGTGTAAACTGTTTTCCCGATCTTTCCTGGCTCTTAAACAGGCTTGCACGAGCTTCTCAGCACCTGCACGGTGATGAAAACTGCTTTCTAGATCGTTCCAGGCACATAAATAGGCCTGCACGTGCATCAAAGTTCCTCCACGGCTGTTAAAACAGCTGTTTCAGACCTTTCCCGCATGGAAACAGGCTTGCACGATCCTCACAGGACCTCCACAACGGTGAAAACTGCTTTCTAGGTCTTCTCTGGTTCATAAACAGTCCTGCACTACCCTTACAGGACCTTCACAACAGTGAAAACTGCTTTCTAGATCTTTCCGGACACATAAACAGGCTTGCACGACCTTCATAGGGCCTCAACGGCGGTTGAAACCGTTTTTGTCAGACCTTTCCCGCACTGAAACAAGATTGTACGTGCTTCACAGGACCTCAACAGCGGTGAAAACTCTTTCCCGATCTTTCCTGGCTCTTAAACAGGCTTGCACGAGCTTCACAGCACCTGCACAGTGCTGAAACCTGCTTTATCGATTTTTCCTGGCTCTTAAACAAACTTTCACGAGCTTCACTGGACCTCCACAGTGATGAAAACTGCTTTCTAGAGCTTTCCGGGCACATAAACAGGCCGGCACGTGCATTAAAGCTCCCCCACTGCTGTTAAAACAGCTGTTTCAGACCTTTCCCGCATGGATACAGGATGGGACGAGCCTCACAGGACCTCTACATTGCTGAAAACTGCTTTCTAGTTCTTTCCTGACACTTAAACAGGCTTACACGAGCTTCACATGAGCAGTACAGTGGTGAAAACCGCTTTCCAGAACTTTCCTTACACATAAACAGGCTTGCACTATCTTCACAGGGCCTCCTCAGTGGTGAAAACTGCTTTCTAGGTCTTTTCTGGTTCATAAACAGCCTTGCACAATCCTCACAGGACCTCCACAGTGGTGAAAACTGCTTTCTAGATCTTTCCAGACAATTAAACAGGCTTGCACGACCTTCATAGGGCCTCCACGGCGGTTGAAACCGTTTTTGTCAGACATTTCCCGCACTTAAACAAGATTGTGCGAGCTTCACTAGACCCCAACAGCGGTGAAAACTGCTTTCCCGATCTTTCCTGGCTCTTAAACAGGCTTACACGAGCTTCACAGCACCTGCACAGTGCTGAAAACTGCTTTATCGATTTTTCCTGGCTCTTAAACAAGCTTGCACGAGCTACACAGGAGCTGCAGAGTGATGAAAACTGCTTTCTAGATCTTTCCGGGCACATAAACAGACCTGCACGTACATCAAATCTTCTCCAAGGCGGTTAAAACAGCTGTTTCAGACCTTTCCGCATGTAAACAGGCTGGGACGAGCCTCACAGGACCTCTACAGTGCTGAAAACTGCTATCTAGTTCTTTCCTGACACTTAAACAGGCTTACACCAGCTTCACAGGAGCAGTACAGTGGTGAAAACCGCTTCCCAGAACTTTCCTTGCACATAAACGGGCTTGCACTATCTTCACAGGGCCTTCACAGCAGTGAAAACTGCTTTCTAGGTCTTTTCTGGCTCATAATCAGGCTTGCACGATCCTCACAGGACCACCACAGCGGTGAAAACTGCTTTCTAGATATTTCTGGACACATAAACAGGCTTGCACGACCTTCATAGGGCCTCCACGGCGGTTGAAAACGTTTTTGTCAGACCTTTCCCGCACTTAAACAAGATTGTACGAGCTTCACAGGACCTCAACAGCGGTGAAAACTGCTTTCCCGATCTTTCCTGGCTCTTAAACAGGCTTGCACGAGCTTCACAGCACCTGCACAGTGGTGAAAGCTGCTTTCTCGATCTTTCCTGGCTTTTAAACAGGCCTGTATGTGCATCAAAGCTCCTCCACGGCGGTTAAAGCAGCTGTTTTACACCTTTCCCGCATTTAAACAGGCTGGCATGAGGCTCATAGAAGCGGTTAAAACGGCTTTGTCAGACGTTTCCCGCACTTAAACAGGCTTGCATGAGCTTCACAGGACCTGCACAGTGGTGAAAACTGCTTTTCCTAGATCTTTCCTGGCACATAAACAGGCCGCACGTGCTTCAAAGCACCTCCACGGCGGTTAAAACAGCTATTTCAAACCTTGCCCGCATTTAAACTGGCATGATGAGCCTCACACGTCCTCTACAGTGATGAAAATTGATTTCTAGATCTTTCCTGACACATAAACAGGCTTGCACGAGCTTCACAGGAACTATACTGTGGTTAAAACAGCTTTGACAGACCTTTGACGCACATAAGCAGGCTTGAACAAGCCTCACAGGACTTCCACAGTGGTGAAAACTGCTTTCTCGATCTTTCCTGATACTTAAACAGGCTTGCACGAGTTTCTCAGGACTTGCACATTGGTGAAAACCGCTTTCTAGATTTTTACTGTCACTTAAACATGCTTGGACGAGGTTTGCAGTGCCTCCACAGTGGTGAAAACTGCTTTCTAGGTCTTTTCTGGCGCATAAAGAGGCTTGCACGAGCCTCACAAGACTTCCACTGTGGTGATAACTGCTTTCTAGATCTTTCCTGACACTTATATATGCTTGAACGAGCATCACAGCATATTATCGGCGGTTAAAACGGATTTGTCAGACGTTTTCCACACTCAAACATTCTTGCACAAGCTTCACAGGACCTACACAGTTGTGAAAACCGCTTTCTAGATCTTTCCTGGCGCACAAACAGGCTTGAACGAGCTTCATAGGGCCTCCTCGGCGGTTTAAACGGTTTTTGTCAGATCTTCCTCGCACTTACACAAGATTGAACGAGCTTCACAGGACCTCCACAGCGGTGAAAACTGCATTCTCGATCTTTCCTGGCTCTTAAACAGGCTTGCACGAGCTCCACAGCACCTGCACAGTGGTGCAAACCGCTTTATAGATCTTTCCTGTCACCTAAACATGCTTGGACGAGGTTTGCAGTGCCTCCACAGAGGTGAAAACTGCTTTCTAGGTCTTTTCTGTCTCATAAACAGGCTTGAACGAGCCTCACAGGACCTCCACAGTGGTGAAAACTGCTTTCTCGATATTTCATGGCACTTAAACAGGCTTGCACGAGCTTCACTTGGACCTGCACAGTGATGAAAACTGCTTTCTACATCTTTCCGGGCACATAAACAGGCCTGCACGTGCATCAAAGCTCCTCCACGGCTGTTAAAGCAGCTGTTTCAGACCTTTCCCGCATGGAAACAGGCTGGGACGAGTCCCACAGGACCTCTACAGTGCTGAAAACTGCTTTCTAGTTCTTTCCTGACACTTAAACAGGCTTACACGAGCTTCACAGGAGCTATACAGTGGTCAAAACCGCTTTCCAGAACTTTCCTTGCACATAACCAAGCTTGCACTATCTTCACTGGGCCTCCACATTAGTGAGAACTGCTTTCTAGGTCTTTTCTGGCTCATAAACAGGCTTGCACGATCCTCACAGGATCTCCGCAGCAGTGAAAACTGCTTTCTAGAACTTTCCGTATACTTAAACAGGCTTGCACGACCTTTATAGGGCCTCCACGGCGGTTGAAAACGTTTTTGTCAGACATTTCCCGCACTTAAACAAGATTGTACGAGCTTCACAGGACCTCAACAGCGGTGAAAACTGCTTTCCCGATCTTTCCTGGCTCTTAAACAGGCTTGCACGAGCTTCACAGCACCTGCACTGTGCTGAAAACAGCTTTATCGATTTTTCCTGGCTCTTAAACAAGCTTGCACGAGCTTCACAGCACCAGCACAGTGATGAAAACTACTTTCTAGATCTTTCCGGGCACATAAACAGGCCTATATGTGCATTAAAGCTCATCCACGGCGGTTAAAACAGCTGTTTCACACTTTCCCGCATTGAAACAGGCTGGCATGAGCCTCATAGCACATTCACGGGGGTTAAAACGGCTTTGTCAGACGTTTCCCGCACTTAAACAGGCTTGCACCAGCTTCACAGCACCTGCACAGTGCTGAAAACTGCTTTATCGATTTTTCCTTGCTCTTAAACAAGCTTGCACGAGCTTCACTGGACCTGCACAGCGATGAAAACTGCTTTCTAGATCTTTCCGGGCACATAAACAGGCCTGCACGTGCATCAAAGCTCCTCCACGGCGGTTAAAACAGCTGTTTCAGACCTTTCCCGCATGTAAACAGGCTGGAACCAGCCTCACAGGACCTCTAAGGTGCTGAAAACTACTTTCTAGTTCTTTCCTGACACTTAAACAGGCTTACACGAGCTTCACAGGAGCAGTACAGTGGTGAAAACCGCTTCCCAGAACTTTCCTTGCACATAAACAAGCTTGCACTATCCTCACAGGGCCTCCACAGTGGTGAAAACTGCTTACGAGCTTCAAAGGACATCAACAGTGGTGAAAACTGCATTCTCGATCTTTCCTGGCTCTTAAACAGGCTTGCACGAGTTTCACAGCACCTGCACAGTGGTGAAAGCTGCTTTCTCGATCTTTCCTGGCTTTTAAACAGGCCTGTATGTGGATCAAAGCTCCTCCACGGCGGTTAAAGCAGATGTTTCACACCTTTCCCGCATTTAAACAGGCTGGCATGAGGCTCATAGAAGCGGCTAAAACGGCTTTGTCAGACGTTTACCGCACTTAAACAGGCTTGCACGCGCTTCACAGGACCTGCACAGTGATGAAAACTACTTTTCCTAGATCTTTCCTGGCACATAAACAGGCCGCACGTCCTTCAAAGCACCTCCACGGCGTTTAAAACAGCTATTTCAGACCTTGCCCGCATTTAAACTGGCAGGGATGAGCCTCACACGACCTCTACAGTGATGAAAACTGTTTTCTAGATCTTTCCTGACACTTAAACAGGCTTGCACGAGCTTCACAGGACCTATACTGTGGTTAAAGCAGCTTTGACAGACCTTTGACGCACATAAACAGGCTTGAACGAGCCTCACAGGACTTCCACAGTGGTGAAAACTGCTTTCTCGATCTTTCCTGGTGCTTAAACAGGCTTGCACGAGTTTCTCAGGACCTGCACATTGGTGAAAACCGCTTTCTAGATTTTTCCTGGCTCTTAAACAGGCTTGCACGAGCTTCTCAGGAACTGCACGGTGATGAAAACTGCTTTCTAGATCTTTCCGGACACATAAACAGGCCTGCACGTGCATCAAAGCTCCTCCACGGCTGTTAAAACAGCTGTTTCAGACCTTTCCCGCATGTAAACAAGCTGGGACGACCCACACAGGACCTCTACAGTGCTAAAAACTGCTTTCTAGTTCTTTCCTGACACTTAAACAGGCTTACATGAGCTTCACAGGAGCAGTACAGTGGTGAAAACCGCTTTCCAGAACTTTCCTTGCACATAAACAGGCTTGCACTATCTTCACAGGGCCTCCACAGTGGTGAAAACTGCTTTCTAGGTCTTTTCTGGCTCATAAACAGGCTTGCACGATCCTCACAGGACCTGCACAGCGGTGAAAACTGCTTTCTAGATCTTTCCGGACACTTATATATGCTTGCACGAGCTTCACAGCACATTCTCGGTGGTTAAAACGGATTTGTCAGACGTTTCCCGCACTTAAACAGGCTTGCACAAGCTTCACAGCACCTGCACAGTGCTGAAAACTGTTTTATCGATTCTTCCTGGCTCTTAAACAAGGTTGCACGAGCTTCTCAGGACCTGCACAGTTGTGAAAACTGCTTTCTCGATCATTCGTGTCGTATAAACAGGCTTGCACGAGCTTCACACGACCTCAACAGCGGTGAAAACTGCTTTCCCGATCTTTCCTGGCTCTTAAACAGGCTTGCACGAGCTTCACAGGAACTTCACGGTGATGAAAACTGCTTTCTAGTTCTTTCCTGACACTTAAACAGGCTTACATGAGCTTCACAGGAGAAGTACAGTGGTGAAAACCGCTTTCCAGAACTTTCCTTGCACATAAACAGGCTTGCACTATCTTCACAAGGCCTCCACAGTGGTAAAAACTGCTTTCTAGGTCTTTTCTGGCTCATAAACAGGCTTGCACGATCCTCACAGGACCTCCACAGCGGTGAAAACTGCTTTCTAGATCTTTCCGGACACTTAAACAGGCTTGCACGACCTTCACAGGGCCTCCACGGCGGTTGAAAACGTTTTTGTCAGACCTTCCCCGCACTTACACAAGAATGAACGAGCTTCACAGGACCTCCACAGCGGTGAAAACTGCATTCTCGATCTTTCCTGGCTCTTAAACCGGCTTGCACGAGCTCCACAGCACCTGCACAGTGGTGAAAACCGCTTTCTACATCTTTCCTGTCACTTAAACATGCTTGGACGAGGTTTGCAGTGCCTCCACAGTGGTGAAAACTGCTTTCTAGGTCTTTTGTGGCTCATAAACAGGCTTGTACGAGCCTCACAAGACTTCCACTGTGGTGATAACTGCTTTCTACATCTTTCCTGACACTTATATATGCTTGCACGAGCTTCACAGCACATTCTCGGTGGTTAAAACGGATTTGTCAGACGTTTCCCGCACTTAAACGGGCTTGCACGAGCTTCACAGCACCTGCACAGTGCTGAAAACTGTTTTATCGATTCTTCCTGGCTCTTAAACAAGGTTGCACGAGCTTCACAGGACCTGCACAGTTGTGAAAACTGCTTTCTCGATCATTCGTGTCGTATAAACAGGCTTGCACGAGCTTCACACGACCTCAACAGCGGTGAAATCTGCTTTCCCGATCTTTCCTGGCTCTTTAACAGGCTTGCATGAGCTTCTCAGGAACTGCACGGTGATGAAAACTGCTTTCTAGATCTTTCCGGGCACATAAACAGGCCTGCTCGTGCATCAAAGCTCCTCCACGGCTGTTAAAACAGCTGTTTCAGACCTTTCCCGCATGGAAACAGGCTTGGACGAGCCTCACAGGACCTCTACAGTGCTGAAAACTGCTTTCTAGTTCTTTCCTGACACTTAAACAGGCTTACATGATCTTCACAGGAGCAGTACAGTGGTGAAAACCGCTTTCCAGAACTTTCCTTGCAAATGAACAGGTTTGCACTATCTTCACAGGGCCTCCACAGTGGTGAAAACTGCTTTCTAGGTCTTTTCTGGCTCATAAACAGGCTTGCACGATCCTCACAGGACCTCCACAGCGGTGAAAACTGCTTTCTAGATCTTTCCGGACACTTAAACAGTCTTGCACGACCTTCATAGGGCCTCCACGGCGGTTGAAAACGTTTTTGTCAGACCATCCCCGCACTTACACAAGATTGAACGAGCTTCACAGGACCTCCACAGCGGTGAAAACTGCATTCTCGATCTTTCCTGGTTCTTAAACAGGCTTGCACGAGCTCCACAGCACCTGCACAGTGGTAAAAACCGCTTTCTACATCTTTCCTGTCACTTAAACATGCTTGGACGAGATTTGCAGTGCCTCCACAGTGGTGAAAACTGCTTTCTAGATCTTTTCTGGCTCATAAACAGGCTTGCACGTGCGTCACAAGACTTCCACTGCGGTGATAACTGTTTTCTAGATCTTTCCTGTCATGACACTTATATGTGCTTGCACGAGCTTCACAGCACATTCTCGGCGGTTAAAACGGATTTGTCAGACGTTTCCCACACTTAAACGGGATTGCACGAGCTTCACAGCACCTGCACAGTGCTGAAAACTGTTTTATCGCTTTTTCCTGGCACTTAAACAAGCTTGCACGAGCTTCACAGGACCTGCACAGTTGTGAAAACTGCTTTCTCGATCATTCCTGACGTATAAACAGGCTTGCACGAGCTTCACACGACCTCAACAGCGGTGAAAACTGCTTTCCCGATCTTTCCTGACGCTTAAACAGGCTTGCACGAGCTTCACAGGAACTGCACGGTGATGAAAACTGCTTTCTAGATCTTTCCGGGCACATAAACAGGCCTGCACGTGCATCAAAGCTCCTCCACGGCTGTTAAAACAGCTGTTTCAGACCTTTCTCGCATGGAAACAGGCTGGGACGAGCCTCACAGGACCTCTACAGTGATGAAAACTGCTTTCTAGTTCTTTCCTGACACTTAAACAGGCTTACACGAGCTTCACAGGAGCAGTACAGTGGTGAAAACCGCTTTCCAGAACTTTCCTTGCACATAAACAGGCTTGCACTATCTTCACAGGGCCTCCACAGCGGTGAAAACTGCTTTCTAGATCTTTCCGGACACTTAAACAGGCTTGCACAACCTTCATAGGGCCTCCACGGCGGTTGAAAACGTTTTTGTCAGACCTTTCCCGCACTTAAACAAGATTGTACGAGCTTCACAGGACCTCAACAGTGGTGAAAACTGCATTCTCGATCTTTCCTGGGTCTTAAACAGGCTTGCACGAGTTTCACAGCACCTGCACAGTGGTGAAAGCTGCTTTCTCGATCTTTCCTGGCTCTTAAACAGGCCTGTATGTGCTTCAAAGCTCCTCCACGGCGGTTAAAGCAGCTGTTTCACACCTTTCCCGCATTTAAACAGGCTTGCTTGAGCCTCATACAACCGGTTAAAACGGCTTTGTCAGACGTTTCCCGCACTTAAACCTTGCACGAGCTTCACAGGACCTGCACAGTGGTGAAAACTGCTTTTCCTAGATCTTTCCTGGCACATAAACAGGCCGCACGTGCTTCAAAGCACCTCCACGGCGGTTAAAACAGCTATTTCAGACCTTGCCAGCATTTAAACTGGCAGGGATGAGCCTCACACGACCTCTACAGTGATGAAAACTGTTTTCTAGATCTTTCCTGACACTTAAATAGGCTTGCACGAGCTTCACAGTACCTATACTGTGGTTGAAACAGCTTTGACAGACCTTTCACGCACATAAACAGGCTTGAACGAGCCTCACAGGACCTCCACAGTGGTGAAAACTGCTTTCTCGATCTTTCCTGGTACTTAAACAGGCTTGCACGAGTTTCACAGGACCTGCACATTGGTGAAAACCGCTTTCTAGATCCTTCCTGTCACTTGCTTGAACGAGCTTCATAGGGCCTCCACGGCGGTTTAAACGGTTTTTGTCAGACCTTCCCCGCACTTACACAAGATTGAAATTATATAAACCGACGCGTTTGAACTGCCTCCAAAAAAGAAGACAGCGAACAAAGACTCTTCCAACTGTGACCTCTGTTGTCGCCCAATAGTAGAGAACAAAGAAGACACTATCCAGTGTGAGGGCCAATGCAGACTAACGTTCCACCGCTACTGTGCAAGTGTCTCTGTCACCCACCACAAACAGTTCGCTACCTCCTCTTCCCGCCCCTTCGTCTGTATGGTCTGCAACCAGGCACTTCAAAGCGAACGAGTTTTACAACTGGTGGCTGAGGTAGAGCGCCTAAAAGCTGAACTGGCCGCGACGAAAGAACTGCTAGCACAAGGAAGGCAGCCGTGTGACAACTACCCTACGGTGTCCACTAGTGACTCCGAGGGTGAGCAGCACCAAGAGAGCTCTCGCTTGTTGGAAGGCAACTCGAATAGGTGGAGCTCTGTGGTAAAGAGAAAGACAAAGTCCACTACAGCTCCCAAGTCTGGTGGGAACTCTGCAGCTGAAAGAGCTTCAGTAAGTCCTGATGATCGTAAATTCAATGTAATTATGTATGGCATTGAAGAGTGTAAGAAGGGTACCCCTAGACATGTGCGAATGAGCAACGATACAAAGTCAGCCAGTGAGACCATTCAGGAGGTTTGCCCTGATATTACCTGCCAAGCAATTCGCGACTGTGTGAGGTTGGGTAGCTACACCGAGGGACGCAATCGACCATTACTAGTAAAGCTTAATCGCTCATGTGATGCACTGAGCATTCTGGCCAACCGGCACAAATTACTACAATCTTCGACTCCTGTAGTCTTTATCAAACCTCACCAGTCACCTCATGAAAGATCTACTGAAGCAACACTGTTACGCCAAAGGAAGTTACTCATTGAGTCAGGTACTGACAAAAAAGATATCAGAATTCATGGTAATAGCATTTTTGTCAAAAAGAAAAAGTATGGTTCAGCTTCTGCCGCAGCTTTCAAGCTTCATGCCCCTGTCAGTCTCGTGGCCAACAACCATATCTCAGACACAGCTGGAACCGACGACAACTCAGGAAATACGGAATCCAATCTCTCTTCTGCTACTCAAGGCATTGTCCCCTCTAACGATCATGACCCTCCCAACTATGATCAGGCCAATGCCTCTGATTGACTATTCAATCCCAATCACAATACAACAAGTGCTTCACACAATAATCCAATTTGCAGTAACCATCAGAACAATCCGATTACATGTTGCTATTTCAATGCTCGAAGCCTTGTCAACAAAATAGCTAAATTCCAATCATTGGTTTACTCATTTAATTACGACATTGCTTTTGTTTCCGAAACATGGTTATCCGTTTTCATTTATGATCAGGAAATCCTACCTACCAACTACTGTATTTTCCGTAAAGACAGACATTCTCGCGGTGGTGGAGTCATGATTGCTATTCGAGACACAATTCCCGCTACTGCTGTCAATGTATCCACAGCTGTTGTTTCTAACTCAATCGAGGTTGTATCCGTCAATCTAATGCTCCGTAAACCGATTACTATTTGTTGTATCTACAACCCCCCTTGTAACGACAACCTCCTGCTAAATGAAATCATATTGTACCTATCTGCAATACTTCACTCAAACCCAAGAAACTCTATAGTCCTTGTCGGAGATTTCAATCTCCCTGATGTTATTTGGGACAGCCTCACAGCTACATCAAGTGCTTCTAGGAATTTTTGTGACTTCATTTTTGACAATGCCCTTTTACAAATCAACGACAAGCCTACACACACTGGAGGTAACATTCTTGACCTCATCATAACTAACTCAGACGATTGTGTTCGAAATCTTACTATTCATTCCTCTGGTCATCTAGTTATATCAGATCACTTCACTCTCACTTTCCATCTGTCTACCCCTCTACCGTCCTACTCTCGCTATATGCCAAAGTATGTTTACGATTATCCTAAGGCTGATTACAATGGACTCTGCTCCTATCTTCTTGACTTCGACTTCTCTCCATGTCTTCTGTTGCAAGATATTGAATTAGTGTGGTACGCAATCAAAAATGCTATTTATGAAAGTATGACCTTCTTCATCCCCAAAGTGAGATTACGTTGTCACCAGTATCCTCGCTGGTTCACACCCGAACTTAGGCACTTATCCAAATGTCTACATACTCTACGTAAGAAAGTATCTAAAAAACCCACACCCTACCTCTGTAACAAACTAGAAAAGCAAAGTTCGAATCTTTGTGACAAAATTCAATCTGCAAAATCACTCTATGAGTCTACGACTTGTTGCAAACTTTGCTGGTAACTGTAATTTAAAGATCTACGACTACATACGGTCACTTTCCAACAGCAGCACTATTCCTTCCACTGTCTTTCTTAACACAGCTAGTGCTACTTCAGACTCGGAAAAGGCAGACCTGTTTAACACATTCTTCCACTCAGTGTACAAACCTAGCCTCAGCAACCCCTCTCTTCCACCCTCTCCTGAGCCTACCTTGACTTATCCTAACATCACTAACATTTCATTTACAGAACTTGATGTATTCTCAGCTCTATCATCACTTGATCCAGCTAAGTCAATGGGTGTCGACTGTATTGGTTCAAAACTACTCAAACATTGTGCCCTAGCACTTTATATTCCTCTACACCACTTGTTCCCACTAAGCATCTCCAAGCATGCTATTCCTTCTGAATGGAAGCACCACTCCATAACCCCCATCTACAAATCTGGAGAGAAATCTCTAGTTAGCAACTACCGACCTGTGTCACTCCTATGCATTACCTCAAAAGTTCTTGAACGCCTCATCTATGACAACCTAAGCAAGTTCGTCTTATCCCATGGTATTATATCATCATCCCAGTTTGGCTTCCTCAAATACCGCTCCACCACACAACAACTCCTAGTTTTCCTGGACAATGTCCACCGCATTCTCAACAGTAATGACGCTTGTGATGTTATATACTTGGATTTTAAAAAGGCATTTGACTCGGTACCCCACTACGAATTACTCTCAAAGATTTGGAAAATCGGTATTACTGGCAATTTATGGAAGTGGTTCCGTGAGTACCTTAACAATAGAGTCCAACACGTATCCATCAACGGTTCCAACTCCTCTATACTGCCTGTCCTCTCTGGAGTTCCCCAGGGAAGCATTCTCGGGCCTCTTCTATTCTTACTCTTCATCAATGACCTTCCTCAGTATGTACTGCACTCTATACCACTATTGTTCGCAGATGACACCAAATGTCTGTCCCCCATATCATCTCCTCTTGACCGTCAACTTTTACAATCTGACCTCGACAAGCTCTCCAACTGGAGTTCTGAGTGGAAGCTGCTCTTGAACGAGTCCAAATGCTCACTGTTGTCCTTCAGTTCAAACAATTATAGCAGTTCCAACCTCTTTCCCTACTACATCAACAATTGCGAAATCACTTCATGTACTCATCACAAGGATCTTGGCATCACTACGTCTTACGATCTCTCCTGGTCTAAGCATATTGCTCGAATCTCTTCCAAAGCATATCGTATTCTTGGTCTGCTCCATAGAACTTTCTCAGCAACCAACAGCATCACAACAAGAAAGAGTTTATACATTTCCTTGGTCCGCTCACAACTGCTCTACGGTTCTCAGATTTGGAGACCTGTCTTGATTAAAGATATAAAAAGTTTGGAACAAATCCAGCGTCGAGCAACGAAATTTATTCTAAACGGTCACTACACCAGTTACAGAAGTCGGCTTTTAAAATTACACTTGCTCCCTCTCATGATGACTTTGGAACTCCAAGATATATTGTTCTTTGTAAGAAGCTTAAAACAATCGGCTCTGAATTGCAGTTCTTTTAATATTTCCCAGTATACTTCTTTCAGCTCTAATGCAACAAGATCAGGGAGCCACAGCAAACTCGTTCAGCCATTTGTAAAAACTAACAGATTCAAGAACTTTTATTTCAACAGATTTCCTCATCTATGGAATGCACTCCCACCAATTGACTTGCAACTAAGCTATGAATCAATCAAGATCAAGCTCACCAACTTATTCTGGAACTCATTCGTTCAGAACTTTGACAGCAACAACCCTTGTTCATACCACTTCTGCTGTCCATGCAGCAAGTGTTCACTACTGCCCAAGTCTACTTTTCTTCAGTAACTAATGATTTCCACTTCAGTCAACAATTGGATAATCCATGTCATGTCATGCTACTTTGAATTTGAACTATATCATGATTAACTTTACAAAGCACTACTATTATAATCTGCTCAAAATTAATATTTGTATTAGTCATTGTGCTATTGTTTGTTGTGTTTCACTTTGTTTTGTTCAGGCTGCTATCCCTCTCTGTAGCAGTCCTTCAGCACTGTATTACATTCTTTGTATCGGCTTCACTCCTCACCCACACTGAGTTCTACATATTCTGTCATGTCATACTGTGCTGTAAAGCAATAATAATAATAATAATAATAATAATAATAATAATAATTAAACATGCTTGGACTAGGTTTGCAGTGCCTCCACAGTGGTGAAAACTGCTTTCTAGATCTTTCCTGACACTTATATATCCTTGCACGAGCTTCACAGCACATTCTCGCCGGTTAAAACGGATTTGTCAGACGTTTTCTGCATTTAAACAGGCTTGCACGAGCTTCACAGGACCTACACAGTTGTGAAAACCGCTTTCTAGATCTTTCCTGGCGCATAAACAGGCTTGAACGAGCTTCATAGGGCCTCCACGGCGGTTTAAACGGTTTTTGTCAGACCTTCCCCGCACTTACACAAGATTGAACGAGCTTCACAGGACCTCCACAGCTGTGAAAACTGCATTCTCGATCTTTCCTGGCTCTTAAACAGGCTTGCACGAGCTCCACAGCACCTGCACAGTGGTGAAAACCGCTTTCTACATCTTTCCTGTCACTTAAACATGCTTGGACGAGGTTTGCAGTGCCTCCACAGTGGTGAAAACTGCTTTCTAGATCTTTTCTGGCTCATAAACAGGCTTGCACGAGCCTCACAAGACTTCCACTGTGGTGATAACTGCTTTCTAGATTTTCCGGGCACATAAACAGGCCTGCACGTTCATCAAAGCTCCTCCATGGCTGTTAAAACAGCTGTTTCAGACATTTCCCGCATGGAAACAGGCTGGGACGAGCCTCACAGGACCTCTATAGTGCTGAAAACTGCTTTCTAGTTCTTTCCTGACACTTAAACAGGCGTACACGAGCTTCACAGGAGCAGTACAGTGGTGAAAATCGTTTTCCAGAACTTTCCTTGCACATAAACGGGCTTGCACTACCTTCACAGGGCCTCCACTGTGGTGAAAACTGCTTTCTAGGTCTTTTCTGGCTCATAAACAGGCTTGCACGATCCTCACAGGACCTCCACAGCGGTGAAAGCTGCTTTCTAGATCTTTCCTGACACTTATATATGCTTGCACGAGCTTCACAGCACATTCTCGGCGGTTAAAACGGATTTGTCAGACGTTTTCTGCACTTACACAGGCTTGCACGAGCTCCACAGCACCTGCACAGTGGTGAAAACCGTTTTCTATATCTTTCCTGTCACTTAAACATGCTTGGACGAGGTTTGCAGTGCCTCTACAGTGGTGAAAACCGCTTTCTAGATCTTTCCTGGCGCATAAACAGGCTTGAACGAGCTTCATAGGGCCTCCACGGCGGTTTAAACGGTTTTTGTCAGACCTTCCCCGCACTTACACAAGATTGAACGAGCTTCACAGGACCTCCACAGCTGTGAAAACTGCATTCTCGATCTTTCCTGGCTCTTAAACAGGCTTGCACGAGCTCCACAGCACCTGCACAGTGGTGAAAACCGCTTTCTACATCTTTCCTGTCACTTAAACATGCTTGGACGAGGTTTGCAGTGCCTCCACAGTGGTGAAAACTGCTTTCTAGATCTTTTCTGGCTCATAAACAGGCTTGCACGAGCCTCACAAGACTTCCACTGTGGTGATAACTGCTTTCTAGATTTTCCGGGCACATAAACAGGCCTGCACGTTCATCAAAGCTCCTCCACGGCTGTTAAAACAGCTGTTTCAGACATTTCCCGCATGGAAACAGGCTGGGACGAGCCTCACAGGACCTCTATAGTGCTGAAAACTGCTTTCTAGTTCTTTCCTGACACTTAAACAGGCGTACACGAGCTTCACAGGAGCAGTACAGTGGTGAAAATCGTTTTCCAGAACTTTCCTTGCACATAAACGGGCTTGCACTACCTTCACAGGGCCTCCACTGTGGTGAAAACTGCTTTCTAGGTCTTTTCTGGCTCATAAACAGGCTTGCACGATCCTCACAGGACCTCCACAGCGGTGAAAGCTGCTTTCTAGATCTTTCCTGACACTTATATATGCTTGCACGAGCTTCACAGCACATTCTCGGCGGTTAAAACGGATTTGTCAGACGTTTTCTGCACTTACACAGGCTTGCACGAGCTCCACAGCACCTGCACAGTGGTGAAAACCGTTTTCTATATCTTTCCTGTCACTTAAACATGCTTGGACGAGGTTTGCAGTGCCTCTACAGTGGTGAAAACTGCTTTCTAGGTCTTTTCTGGCTCATAAACAGGCTTGCACGAGCTTCACAGGACCTTCACGGTGATGAAAACTGCTTTCTAGATTTTCCGGGCACATAAACATGCCTGCACGTGCATCAAAGCTCCTCCACGGCTGTTAAAACAGCTGGTTCAGACCTTTCCCGCATGGAAACAGGCTGGGACGAGCCTCACAGGACCTCTACAGTGCTAAAAACTGCTTTCTAGTTCTTTCCTGACACTTAAACAGGCATACACGAGCTTCACAGGAGCAGTACAGTGGTGAAAATCGCTTTCCAGAACATTCCTTGCACATAAACGGGCTTGCACTATCTTCACAGGGCCTCCACTGTGGTAAAAACTGCTTTCTAGGTCTTTTCTGGCTCATAAACAGGCTTGCACGATCCTCACAGGACTTCCACAGTGGTGAAAGCTGCTTTCTAGATCTTTCCGAACACTTAAAAAGGCTTGTATGACCTTCATAGGGCCTCAACGGCGGTTGAAACCGTTTTTGTCAGACATTTCCCGCACTTAAACGAGATTGCACGAGCTTCACAGCACCTACACAGTGGTCAAAACCGCTTCCGGGCACATAAACAGGCCTGTATGTGCTTCAAAGCTCCTCCACGGCGGTAAAAACAGCTGTTTCAAACATTTCCCGCATTTAAACAGGCTGGCATGAGCCTCATAGCACTTTCACAGGGGTTAAAACGGCTTGGTCAGACGTTTCCCGCACTTAAACAGGCTTGCACGAGCTTCACAGCACCTGCACAGTGCTGAAAACTGCTTTATCGATTTTTTCTGGCTCTTAAACAAGTTTGCACGAGCTTCACAGGACCTCTACAGTGCTGAAAACTGCTCTCTAGTTCTTTCCTGACACTTAAACAGGCTTACACGAGCTTCACAGGAGCAGTACAGTGGTGAAAACCGCTTTCCAGAACTTTCCTTGCACATAAACAGGCTTGCACTATCTTCACAGGGCTTCCACAGCGGTGAAAACTGCTTTCTAGGTCTTTTCTGGCTCATAAACAGGCTTGCACGGTCCTCACAGGACCTCCACAGCGGTGAAAACTGCTTTCCAGAACTTTCCTTGCACATAAACAGGCTTGCACGATCCTCACAGGACTTCCACAGCGGTAAAAACTGCTTTCTAGTTCTTTCAGGACACTTAAACAGGCTTGCACGACTTTCACAGCACCTGCACAGTGCTGAAAACAGCTTTATCGATTTTGCCTAGCTCTTAAACAAGCTTGCACAAGCTTCACAGGACCTGGACAGTGATGAAAAGATCTTTCCGGGGACATAAACAGGCCTGCACGTGCATCAAAGCTGCTCCACGGCGGTTAAAACAGCTGTTTCACACCTTTCCCGCATTTAAACAGGCTAGCATGAGGCTCATAGCACCTTCACAGGGGTTAAAACGGCTTGGTCAGACGTTTCCCACACTTAAACAGGCTTGCACGAGCTTCACAGCACCTGCACAGAGCTGAAAACTGCTTTATCGATTTTTTCTGGCTCTTAAACAAGCTTGAACGAGGTTCACAGGACCTCTACAGTGCTGAAAACTGCTCTCTAGTTCTTTCCTGACACTTAAACAGGCTTACACGAGCTTCACAGGCGCAGTACAGTGGTGAAAACCGTTTTCCAGAACTTTCCTTCCACATTAACAGGCTTGCACTATCTTCACAGGGCTTCCACAGCGGTAAAAACTGATTTCTAGGTCATTTCTGGCTCATAAACAGGCTTGCACGATCCTCACAGGACCTCCACAGCGGTGAAAACTGCTTTCTAGATATTTCCGAACACTTAAACAGGCTTGCACGACCTTCATAGGGCCTCAACGGCGGTTGAAATCGTTTTTGTCAGACCTTTCCCACACTTAAACAAGACTGTACGAGCTTCACAGGAGCTCAACAGCGGTGAAAACTGCTTTCCCGATCTTTCCTGGCTCTTAAACAGGCTTGCACGAGCTTCACAGCACCGGCACAGTGCTGAAAACTGCTTTATCGATTTTTCCTGGCTCTTAAACAAACTTTCACGAGCTTCACTGGACCTGCACAGTGATGAAAACTGCTTTCTAGAACTTTCTGGGCACATAAACTGGCCTGCGCGTGCATCAAAGCTCCTCCACGGCCGTTAAAACAGCTGTTTCAGACCTTTCCCGCATGGAAAGAGGCTGGGACGAGCCTCACAGGACCTCTACAGTGCTGAAAACTGCTTTCTAGTTCTTTCCTGACACTTAAACAGGCTTACACGAGCTTCACAGGAGCAGTACAATGGTGAAAACCGCTTTCCAGAACTTTCCTTGCACATAAAGAGGATTGCACTATCTTCACAGGGCCTCCACAGTAGTGAAAACTGCTTTCTAGGTTTTTTCTGGCTCATAAACATGCTTGCACGAGCTTCACAGGACCTTCACGGTGATGAAATCTGCTTTCTAGATTTTCCGGGCACATAAACAGGCCTGCACGTGCATCAAAGCTCCTCCACGGCTGTTAAAACAGCTGTTTAAGACCTTTCCCGCATGTAAACAAGCTGGGACGACCCACACAGGACCTCTACAGTGCTAAAAACTGCTTTCTAGTTCTTTCCTGACACTTAAACAGGCTTACACGAGCTTCACAGGAGCAGTACAGTGGTGAAAACCGCTTTCCAGAACTTTCCTTGCACATAAACGGGCTTGCACTATCATCACAGGTCCTTCACTGAGGTGAAAACTGCTTTCTAGGTCTTTTCTGGCTAATAAACAGTCTTGCACGATCCTCACAGGACCTCCACCGCGGTGAAAGCTGCTTTCTAGACCTTTCCGAACACTTAAACAGGCTTGCACGACCTTCATAGGGCCTCAACGGCGGTTGAAACCGTTTTTGTCAGACCTTTCCCGCAGTTAAACAAGATTATACGAGCTTCACAGGACCTCAACAGCGGTGAAAACTGCTTTCCCGATCTTTCCTGGCTCTTAAACAGGCTTGCACGAGCTTCACAGCACCTGCACAGTGCTGAAAACTGCTTTATAGATTTTTCCTGGCTCTTAAGCAAACTTTCACGAGCTTCACAGGACCTGCACAGTGATGAAAACTGCTTTCTAGATCTTTCCGGGCACATAAACAGGCCTGCACGTGCATCAAAGCACCTCCACGGCTGTTAAAACAGCTGTTTCAGACCTTTCCCGCATGGAAACAGACTTGGACGAGCCTCACAAGACTTCTACAGTGCCGAAAACTACTTTCTAGTTCTTTCCTGACACTTAAACAGGCTTACATGAGCTTCACAGGAGCAGTACAGTGGTGAAAACCGCTTTCCAGAACTTTCCTTGCACATAAACAGGCTTGCACTATCTTCACAGGGCCTCCACAGTGGTGAAAACTGCTTTCTAGGTCTTTTCTGGCTCATAAACAGGCTTGCACGATCCTCACAGGACTTCCACAGCGGTGAAAACTGCTTTCTAGATCTTTCTGGACACTTAAACAGGCTTGCACGACCTTCATAAGGACTCAACGGCGGTTGAAACCGTTTTTGTGAAACCTTTCCCGCACTTAAACAAGATTGTACGAGCTTCATAGGACCTCAAAAGCGGTGAAAACTGCTTTCCCGATCTTTCCTGGCTCGTAAACAGGCTTGCACGAGCTTCACAGCACCTGCACAGTGCAGAAAACAGCTTTATCGATTTTCTTGGCTCATAAACAAGCTTGCACGAGCTTCACAGGACCTGCACAGTGATGAAAACTGCTTTTCTAGTTCATTCCTGACACTTAAACAGGCTTACACGAGCTTCACAGGAGCAGTACAGTGGTGAAAACCGCTTTCCAGAACTTTCCTTGCACATAAACGGGCTTGCTCTATCATCACAAGGCTTCCACTGTGGTGAAAACTGCTTTCTAGGTCTTTTCTGGCTTATAAACAGGCTTGCACGATCCTCACAGGACCTCCACAGCGGTGAAAGCAGCTTTCTAGACCGTTCCGAACCCTTAAACAGACTTGCACGAACTTCATAGGGCCTCAACGACGGTTGAAACCGTTTTGTCAGACCTTTCCCGTAGTTAAACAAGATTGTACGAGCTTCACAGGACCTCAACAGCGGTGAAAACTGCTTTCCCGATCTTTCCTGGCTCTTAAACAGGCTTGCACGAGCTTCACAGTACCTGCACAGTTCTGAAAACTGCTTTATCGATTTTTCCTGGCTCTTAAACAAACTTTCACGAGCTTCACTGGACCTGCACAGTGATGAAAACTGCTTTCTAGATCTTTCTGGGCACATAAACAGGTCTGCATGTGCATCAAAGTTCCTCCACGGCTGTTAAAACAGCTGTTTCAGACCTTTCCCGCATGAAAACAGGTTGGGACTAGCCTCACAGGACCTCTACAGTGCTGAAAACTGCTTTCTAGTTCTTTCCTGACACTTAAACAGGCTTACGCGAGCTTCGCAGGAGCAGTACAGTGGTGAAAACCGCTTTCCAGAACTTTCCTTGCACATAAACAGGCTTGCACTATCTTGACAGGACCTGCACAGTGATGAAAACTACTTTCTAGATCTTTCCGGGCACATAAACAGGCCTGTATGTGCATCAAAGCTCCTCCACGGCGGTTAAAACAGCTGTTTCAAACCTTTCCCGCATTTAAACAGGCTAGCATGAGCCTCATAGCACCTTCACAGGGGTTAAAATGGCTTGGTCAGACGTTTCCCGCACTTAAACAGGCTTGCACGAGCTTCACAGAACCTTCACAGTGTTGAAAACTGCTTTATCGATTTTTTCTGGCTCTTAAACAAGCTTGCACGAGCTTCACAGGACCTGCACAGTGATGAAAACTGCTTTCTAGATCTTTCCGGGCACTTAAACAGGCCTGCACGTGCATCAAAGCTCCTCCACGGCGGTTAAAACAGCTGTTTCAGACCTTTCCCGCATGGAAACAGGCTGGGACGAGCCTCACAGGACCTCTACAGTGCTGAAAACTGCTCTCTAGTTCTTTCCTGACACTTAAACAGGCTTACACGAGCTTCACAGGAGCAGTACAGTTGTGAAAACCGCTTTCCAGAACTTTCCTTGCACATAAACAGGCTTGCACTATCTTCACAGGGCCTCCACAGCGGTGAAATCTGCTTTCTAGTTCTTTTCTGGCTCATAAACAGGCTTGCACGATCCTCACAGGACCTCCACAGCGGTGAAAACTGCTTTCCAGAACTTTCCTTGCACATAAACAGGCTTGCACAATCCTCACAGGACCTCCACAGCGGTGAAAACTGCTTTGTAGTTCTTTCCTGACACTTAAAAAGGCTTACACGAGCTTCACAGGAGCAGTACAGTGATGAAAACCGCTTTCCAGAACTTTTCTTGCATATAAACAGGCTTGCACGATCCTCACAGGACCTCCACAGCGGTGAAAACTGCTTTCTAGATATTTCCGGACACTTAAACAGGCTTGAACGACCTTCATAGGGCCTCCACTGCGGATCAAACCGCTTTTGTCAGACCATTCCCGCACTTAAACAAGATTGTACGAGCTTCACAGGACCTCAACAGCAGTGAAAACTGCTTTCCAGATATTTCCTGGCTTATAAAACAGGCTTGCACGAGCTTCACAGCACCTGCACAGTGCTGAAAACTGCTTTATAGATTTTTCCTGGCTCTTAAACAAACTTTCACGAGCTTCACGGGACCTGCACAGTGATGAAAACTGCTTTCTAGATCTTTCCGGGCACATAAACAGGCCTGCACGTGCATCAAAGCACCTCCACGGCTGTTAAAACAGCTGTTTCAGACCTTTCCCGCATGGAAACAGGCTGGGACGAGCCTCACAAGACCTCTACAGTGCCGAAAACTACTTTCTAGTTCTTTCCTGACACTTAAACAGGCTTACACGAGCTTCACAGGAGCAGTACAGTGGTGAAAACCGCTTTCCAGAACTTTCCTTGCACATAAACAGGCTTGCACTATCTTCACAGGGCCTCCACAGTGGTGAAAACTGCTTTCTAGGTCTTTTCTGGCTCATAAACAGGCTTGCACGATCCTCACAGGAATTCCACAGCGGTGAAAACTGCTTTCTAGATCTTTCCGGACACTTAAACAGGCTTGCACGACCTTGATAAGGACTCAACAGCGGTTGAAACCGTTTTTGTCAAACCTTTCCCGCACTTAAACAAGATTGTACGAGCTTCACAGGACCTGCACAGTGACGAAAACTACTTTCTAGATCTTTCCGGGCACATACAGGCCTGTATGTGCATCAATGCTCCTCTATACGGCGTTTAAAACAGCTGTTTCAAACCTTTCCCGCATTTGAACAGGCTGGCATGAGCCTCATAGCACATTCCCGGGGTTTAAAACGGCTTTGTCAGGCGTTTTCCGCTCTTAAACAGGCTTGCACGAGCATCAAAGCGCGGTTAAAACAGCTGTTTCAGACCTTTCCCGAATGGAAACAGGCTGGGACGAGCCTCACAGCACCTCTACAGTGCTGAAAACTGCTCTCTAGTTCATTCCTGACACTTAAAGAGGCTTACACGAGCTTCACAGGAGCAGTACAGTGGTGAAAACCGCTTTCCAGAACTTCCCTTGCACATAAACAGGCTTGCACTATCTTCACAGGGCCTCCACAGTGGTGAAAACTGCCTTCTATGTCTTTTCTTGGCTCGTAAACAGGTTTGCACGATCCTCACAGGACCTCCACAGCGGTGAAAACTGCTTTCTAGATCTTTCCTGGCTCATAAAACAGGCTTGCACGAGCTTCACAGCACCTGCACAGTGCTGAAAACTGCTTTATAGATTTTTCCTGGCTCTTAAACAAACTTTCACGAGTTTCACGGGACCTGCACAGTGATGAAAACTGCTTTCTAGTTCTTTCCTGACACTTAAACAGGCTTGCACGAGCTTCACAGGAGCAGTACAGTGGTGAAAACCGCTTTCCAGAACATCCCTTGCACATAAACAGGCTTGCACTATCTTCACAGGGCCTCCACAGTGGTGAAAACTGCCTTCTAGGTCTTTTCTTGGCTCATAAACAGGTTTGCACGATCCTCACAGGACCTCCACAGCGGTGAAAACTGCTTTCTAGATCTTTCCTGGCTCATAAAACAGGCTTGCACGAGCTTCACAGCACCTGCACAGTGCTGAAAACTGCTTCATAGATTTTTCCTGGCTCTTAAACAAACCTTCACGAGCTTCACGGACCTGCACAGTGATGAAAACTGCTTTCTAGATCTTTCCGGGCACATAAACAGGCCTGCACGTGCATCAAAGCACTTCCACGGCTTTTAAAACAGCTGTTTCAGACCTTTCCCGCATGGAAACAGGCTGGGACGAGCCTCACAAGACCTCTACAGTGCCGAAAACTACTTTCTAGTTCTTTCCTGACACTTAAACAGGCTTACACGAGCTTCACAGGAGCAGTACAGTGGTGAAAACCGCTTTCCAGAACTTTCCTTGCACATAAACAGGCTTGCACTATCTTCACAGGGCCTCCACAGTGGTGAAAACTGCTTTCTAGGTCTTTTCTGGCTCATAAACAGGCTTCCATGATCCTCACAGGACCTCCACAGCGGTGAAAACTGCTTTCTAGATCTTTCCGGACACTTAAACAGGCTTGCACGACCTTCATAGGGCCTCCACGACGGTTGAAACTGTTTTTGCCAGACCTTTCCCGCATTTAAACAAGATTGTACGAGCCTCATACGTACTCAACAGCGGTGAAAACTGCATTCTCGATCATTCCTGGCTCTGAAACAGGCTTACACGAGTTTCACAGCACCTGCACAGTGCTGAATACTGCTTTCTAGTTCTTTCCTGACACTTAAACAGGCTTACACGAGCTTCACAGGAGCAGTACAGTGGTGAAAACCGCTTTCCAGAACTTCCCTTGCACATAAACAGGATTGCACTATCTTCACAGGGCCTCCACAGTGGTGAAAACTGCCTTCTAGGTCTTTTCTTGGCTCATAAACAGGTTTGCACGATCCTCACAGGACCTCCACAGCGGTGAAAACTGCTTTCTAGATCTTTCCTGGCTCATAAAACAGGCTTGCACGAGCTTCACAGCACCTGCACAGTGCTGAAAACTGCTTTATAGATTTTTCCTGGCTCTTAAACAAACTTTCACGAGCTTCACGGGATCTGCACAGTGATGAAAACTGCTTTCTAGATCTTTCCGGGCACATAAACAGGCCTGCACGTGCATCAAAGCACCTCCACGGCTGTTAAAACAGCTGTTTCAGACCTTTCCCGCATGGAAACAGGCTGGGACGAGCCTCACAAGACCTCTACAGTGCCGAAAACTACTTTCTAGTTCTTTCCTGACACTTAAACAGGCTTACACGAGCTTCACAGGAGCAGTACAGTGGTGAAAACCGCTTTCCAGAACTTTCCTTGCACATAAACAGGCTTGCACTATCTTCACAGGGCCTCCACAGTGGTGAAAACTGCTTTCTAGGTCTTTTCTGGCTCATAAACAGGCTTGCACGATCCTCACAGGACTTCCACAGCGGTGAAAACTGCTTTCTAGATCTTTCCGGACACTTAAACAGGCTTGCACGACCTTGATAAGGACTCAACAGCAGTTGAAACCGTTTTTGTCAAACCTTTCCCGCACTTAAACAAGATTGTACGAGCTTCACAGGACCTCAACAGCGGTGAAAACTGCTTTCCCGATCTTTCCTGGCTCGTAAACAGGCTTGCACGAGCTTCACAGCACCTGCACAGTGCAGAAAACAGCTTTATCGATTTTCTTGGCTCATAAACAAGCTTGCACGAGCTTCACAGGACCTGCACAGTGATGAAAACTGCTTTTCTAGTTCTTTCCTGACACTTAAACAGGCTTGCACGACTTTCATAGACCTTCCACGGCGGTTGAAACCGTTTTTGTCAGAGTGTTCCCGCACTTAAACAAGAATGTAAGAGCTTCACAGGACCTCACCAGCGGTGAAAACTGCTTTCCCGATCTTTCCAGGCTCTTAAACAGGCTTGCACGAGCTTCACAGCACCTGCACAGTGCTGAAAACTGCTTTATCGATTTTTCTTGGCTGTTAAACAAGCTTGCACGAGCTGCACAGGACCTGCACAGTGATGAAAACTGCTTTCTAGATCTTTCCGGGCACATAAACAGGCCTGCACGTGCATCAAAGCGCGGTTAAAACAGCTGTTTCAGACCTTTCCCGCATGGAAACAGGCTGGGACGAGCCTCACAGGACCTCTGCAGTGCTGAAAACTGCTCTCTAGTTCATTCCTGACACTTAAAGAGGCTTACACGAGCTTCACAGGAGCAGTACAGTGGTGAAAACCGCTTTCCAGAACTTCCCTTGCACATAAACAGGCTTGCACTATCTTCACAGGGCCTCCACAGTGGTGAAAACTGCTTCCTAGGTCTTTTCTGGCTCATAAACAGGCTTGCACGATCCTCACAGGACCTCCACAGCGGTGAAAACTGCTTTCTAGATCTTTCCGGACACTTAAACAGGCTTGCACGACCTTCATATGGCCTCCACGACGGTTGAAACCGTTTTTGACAGACCTTTCCCGCATTTAAACAAGATTGTACGAGCCTCATACGTACTCAACAGCGGTGAAAACTGCATTCTCGATCATTCCTGGCTCTGAAACAGGCTTGCACGAGTTTCACAGCACCTGCACAGTGCTGAAAACTGCTTTCTAGTTCTTTCCTGACACTTAAACAGGCTTACACGAGCTTCACAGGAGCAGTACAGTGGTGAAAACCGCTTTCCAGAACTTCCCTTGCACATAAACAGGATTGCACTATCTTCACAGGGCCTCCACAGTGGTGAAAACTGCCTTCTAGGTCTTTTCTTGGCTCATAAACAGGTTTGCACGATCCTCACAAGACCTCCACAGCGGTGAAAACTGCTTTCTAGATCTTTCCTGGCTTATAAAACAGGCTTGCACGAGCTTCACAGCACCTGCACAGTGCTGAAAACTGCTTTATAGATTTTTCCTGGCTCTTAAACAAACTTTCACGAGCTTCACGGGACCTGCACAGTGATGAAAACTGCTTTCTAGATCTTTCCGGGCACATAAACAGGCCTGCACGTGCATCAAAGCACCTCCACGGCTGTTAAAACAGCTGTTTCAGACCTTTCCCGCATGGAAACAGGCTGGGACGAGCCTCACAAGACCTCTACAGTGCCGAAAACTACTTTCTAGTTCTTTCCTGACACTTAAACAGGCTTACACGAGCTTCACAGGAGCAGTACAGTGGTGAAAACCGCTTTCCAGAACTTTCCTTGCACATAAACAGGCTTGCACTATCTTCACAGGGCCTCCACAGTGGTGAAAACTGCTTTCTAGGTCTTTTCTGGCTCATAAACAGGCTTGCACGATCCTCACAGGACTTCCACGGCGGTGAAAACTGCTTTCTAGATCTTTCCGGACACTTAAACAGGCTTGCACGACCTTGATAAGGACTCAAGCGGTTGAAACCGTTTTTGTCAAACCTTTCCCGCACTTAAACAAGATTGTACGAGCTTCACAGGACCTCAACAGCGGTGAAAACTGCTTTCCCGATCTTTCCTAGCTCGTAAACAGGCTTGCACAAGCTTCACAGCACCTGCACAGTGCAGAAAACAGCTTTATCGATTTTCTTGGCTCATAAACAAGCTTGCACGAGCTTCACAGGACCTGCACAGTGATGAAAACTGCTTTTCTAGTTCTTTCCTGACACTTAAACAGGCTTACACGAGCTTCACACTTAAACAGGCTTGCACGAACTTCATAGGGCCTCAACGACGGTTGAAACCGTTTTTGTCAGACCTTTCCCGTAGTTAAACAAGTTTGTATACGAGCTTCACAGGACCTCAACAGCGGTTAAAACTGCTTTCCCGATCTTTCTTGGCTCTTAAACAGGCTTGCACGAGCTTCACAGTACCTGCACAGTTCTGAAAACTGCTTTATCGATTTTTCCTGGCTCTTAAACAAACTTTCACGAGCTTCACTGGACCTGCACAGTGATGAAAACTGCTTTCTAGATCTTTCTGGGGACATAAACAGGCCTGCATGTGCATCAAAGTTCCTCCACGGCTGTTAAAACAGCTGTTTCAGACCTTTCCCGCATGGAAACAGGCTGGGACGAGCCTCACAGGACCTCTACAGTGCTGAAAACTGCTTTCTAGTTCTTTCCTGACACTTAAACAGGCTTACGCGAGCTTCACAGGAGTAGTACAGTGGTGAAAACCGCTTTCCAGAACTTTCCTTGCACATAAACAGGCTTGCACTATCTTGACAGGACCTGCACAGTGATGAAAACTACTTTCTAGATCTTTCCGGGCACATAAACAGGCCTGTATGTGCATCAAAGCTCCTCCACGGCGGTTAAAACAGCTGTTTCAAACCTTTCCCGCATTTAAACAGGCTAGCATGAGCTTCATAGCACCTTCACAGGGGTTAAAACGGCTTGGTCAGACGTTTCCCGCACTTAAACAGGCTTGCACGAGCTTCACAGCATCTGCACAGTGTTGAAAACTGCTTTATCGATTTTTTCTGGCTCTTAAACAAGCTTGCACAAGCTTCACAGGACCTGCACAGTGATGAAAACTGCTTTCTAGATCTTTCCGGGCACATAAACAGTCCTGCACGTGCATCAAAGCTCCTCCATGGCGGTTAAAACAGCTGTTTCAGACCTTTCCCGCATGGAAACAGGCTGGGACGAGCCTCACAGGACCTCTACAGTGCTGAAAACTGCTCTCTAGTTCTTTCCTGACACTTAAACAGGCTTACACGAGCTTCACAGGAGCAGTACAGTGGTGAAAACCGCTTTCCAGAACTTTCCTTGCACATAAACAGGCTTGCACTATCTTCACAGGGCCTCCACAGCGGTGAAATCTGCTTTCTAGTTCTTTTCTGGCTCATAAACAGGCTTGCACGATCCTCACAGGACCTCCACAGCGGTGAAAACTGCTTTCCAGAACTTTCCTTGCACATAAACAGCCTTGCACAATCCTCACAGGACCTCCACAGCGGTGAAAACTGCTTTGTAGTTCTTTCCTGACACTTAAAAAGGCTTACACGAGCTTCACAGGAGCAGTACAGTGGTTAAAACCGCATTCCAGAACTTTCCTTGCATATAAACAGGCTTGCACGATCCTCACAGGACCTCCACAGCGGTGAAAACTGCTTTCTAGATATTTCCGGACACTTAAACAGGCTTGAACGACCTCCATAGGGCCTCCACTGCGGATCAAACCGCTTTTGTCAGACCATTCCCGCACTTAAACAAGATTGTACGAGCTTCACAGGACCTCAACAGCGGTGAAAACTGCTTTCCAGATTCTTCCTGGCTTATAAAACAGGCTTGCACGAGCTTCACAGCACCTGCACAGTGCTGAAAACTGCTTTATAGATTTTTCCTGGCTCTTAAACAAACTTTCACGAGCTTCACGGGACCTGCACAGTGATGAAAACTGCTTTCTAGATCTTTCCGGGCACATAAACAGGCCTGCACGTGCATCAAAGCACCTCCACGGCTGTTAAAACAGCTGTTTCAGACCTTTCCCGCATGGAAACAGGCTGGGACGAGCCTCACAAGACCTCTACAGTGCCGAAAACTACTTTCTAGTTCTTTCCTGACACTTAAACAGGCTTACACGAGCTTCACAGGAGCAGTACAGTGGTGAAAACCGCTTTCCAGAACTTTCCTTGCACATAAACAGGCTTGCACTATCTTCACAGGGCCTCCACAGTGGTGAAAACTGCTTTCTAGGTCTTTTCTGGCTCATAAACAGGCTTGCACGATCCTCACAGGACTTCCACAGCGGTGAAAACTGCTTTCTAGATCTTTCCGGACACTTAAACAGGCTTGCACGACCTTCATAACGACTCAACAGCGGTTGAAACCGTTTTTGTCAAACCTTTCCCGCACTTAAACAAGATTGTACGAGCTTCACAGGACCTCAACAGCGGTGAAAACTGCTTTCCCGATCTTTCCTAGCTCGTAAACAGGCTTGCACGAGCTTCACAGCACCTGCACAGTGCAGAAAACAGCTTTATCGATTTTCTTGGCTCATAAACAAGCTTGCACGAGCTTCACAGGACCTGCACAGTGATGAAAACTGCTTTTCTAGTTCTTTCCTGACACTTAAACAGGCTTACACGAGCTTCACAGGAGCAGTACAGTGGTGAAAACCGCTTTCCAGAACTTTCCTTGCACATAAACGGGCTTGCACTATCATCACAGGGCCTCCATGCACTGTGGTGAAAACTGCTTTCTAGGTATTTTCTCACTTATAAACAGGCTTGCACGATCCTCACAGGACCTCCACAGCGGTGAAAGCTGCTTTCTAGACCTTTCCGAACACTTAAACAGGCTTGCACGACCTTCATAGGGCCTCAACGGCGGTTGAAACCGTTTTTGTCAGACCTTTCCCGCAGTTAAACAAGATTGTACGAGCTTCACAGGACCTCAACAGCGGTGAAAACTGCTTTCCCGATCTTTCCTGGCTCTTAAACAGGCTTGCACGAGCTTCACAGTACCTGCACAGTGCTGAAAACTGCTTTATCGATTTTTCCTGGCTCTTAAACAAACTTTCACGAGCTTCACTGGACCTGCACAGTGATGAAAACTGCTTTCTAGATCTTTCTGGGCACATAAACAGGCCTGTATGTGCATCAAAGCTCCTCCACGGCGGTTAAAACAGCTGTTTCAAACCTATCCCGCATTTAAACAGGCTAGCATGAGCCTCATAGCACCTTCACAGGGGTTAAAACGGCTTGGTCAGACGTTTCCCGCACTTAAACAGGCTTGCACGAGCTTCACAGCATCTGCACAGTGTTGAAAACTGCTTTATTGATTTTTTCTGGCTCTTAAACAAGCTTGCACGAGCTTCACAGGACCTGCACAGTGATGAAAACTGCTTTCTAGATCTTTCCGGGCACATAAACAGGCCTGTATGTGCATCAAAGCTCCTCCACGGCGGTTAAAACAGCTGTTTCAAACCTTTCCCGCATGGAAACATGCTGGGACGAGCCTCACAGGACCTCTACAGTGCTGAAAACTGCTCTCTAGTTCTTTCCTGACACTTAAACAGGCTTACACGAGCTTCATAGGAGCAGTACAGTGGTGAAAACTGCTTTCCAGAACTTTCCTTGCACATAAACAGGCTTCCACTGTCTTCACAGGGCCTCCACAGCGGTGAAATCTGCATTCTAGTTCTTTCCTTGCACATAAACAGGCTTGCACAATCCTCACAGGACTTCCACTGCGGTGAAAACTGCTTTGTAGTTCTTTCCTGACACTTAAAAAGGCTTACACGAGCTTCACAGGAGCAGTACAGTGGTGAAAACCGCTTTCCAGAACTTTCCTTGCATATAAACAGGCTTGCACGATCCTCACAGGACCTCCACAGCGGTGAAAACTGCTTTCTAGATATTTCCGGACACTTAAACAGGCTTGAACGACCTTCATAGGGCCTCCACTGCGGATCAAACCGCTTTTGTCAGACCTTTCCCGCACTTAAACAAGATTGTACGAGCTTCACAGGACCTCAACAGCGGTGAAAACTGCTTTCCAGATCTTTCCTGGCTCTTAAACAGGCTTGCACGAGCTTCACAGCACCTGCACAGTGCTGAAAACTGCATGCTTTATCGATTTTTCCTGGCTCTTAAACAAACTTTCACGAGCTTCACGGGACCTGCACAATGATGAAAACTGCTTTCTAGATATTTCCGGGCGCATAAACAGGCCTGCACGTGCATCAAAGCTCCTCCACGGCTGTTAAAACAGCTGTTCAGACCTTTCCCGCATGGAAACAGGCAGGGACGAGCCTCACAGGACCTCTAAGGTGTTGAAAACTACTTTCTAGTTCTTTCCTGACACTTAAACAGGCTTACACGAGCTTCACAGGAGCAGTACAGTGGTGAAAACCGCTTTCCAGAACTTTCCCGCATTTAAACAGGCTTGCACGATTCTCACAGGGCCTCCACAGCGGTGAAAACTGCTTTCTAGATCTTTCCGGACACTTAAACAGGCTTGCACGACCTTCATAGGGCCTCCATGGCGGTTGAAACCGTTTTCGTCAGACCTTTCCCACACGTAAACAAGATTGTACGAGCTTCACAGGACCTCAACAGCGGTGAAAACTGCTTTCCCGATCTTTCCTTGCTCTTAAACAGGCTTGTACGAGCTTCACAGCACCTGCACAGTGCTGAAAACAGCTTTATCGACTTTTCCTGTCTCTTAAACAAGCTTGTACGAGCTTCACAGGACCTGCACAGTGACGAAAACTACTTTCTAGATCTTTCCGGGCACATACAGGCCTGTATGTGCATCAATGCTCCTCTATACGGCGTTTAAAACAGCTGTTTCAAACCTTTCCCGCATTTGAACAGGCTGGCATGAGCCTCATAGCACATTCCCGGGGTTTAAAACGGCTTTGTCAGGCGTTTTCCGCTCTTAAACAGGCTTGCACGAGCATCAAAGCGCGGTTAAAACAGCTGTTTCAGACCTTTCCCGAATGGAAACAGGCTGGGACGAGCCTCACAGCACCTCTACAGTGCTGAAAACTGCTCTCTAGTTCATTCCTGACACTTAAAGAGGCTTACACGAGCTTCACAGGAGCAGTACAGTGGTGAAAACCGCTTTCCAGAACTTCCCTTGCACATAAACAGGCTTGCACTATCTTCACAGGGCCTCCACAGTGGTGAAAACTGCTTTCTATGTCTTTTCTTGGCTCGTAAACAGGTTTGCACGAACCTCACAGGACCTCCACAGCGGTGAAAACTGCTTTCTAGATCTTTCCTGGCTCATAAAACAGGCTTGCACGAGCTTCACAGCACCTGCACAGTGCTGAAAACTGCTTTATAGATTTTTCCTGGCTCTTAAACAAACTTTCACGAGTTTCACGGGACCTGCACAGTGATGAAAACTGCTTTCTAGTTCTTTCCTGACACTTAAACAGGCTTACACGAGCTTCACAGGAGCAGTACAGTGGTGAAAACCGCTTTCCAGAACTTCCCTTGCACATAAACAGGCTTGCACTATCTTCACAGGGCCTCCACAGTGGTGAAAACTGCCTTCTAGGTCTTTTCTTGGCTCATAAACAGGTTTGCACGATCCTCACAGGACCTCCACAGCGGTGAAAACTACTTTCTAGATCTTTCCTGGCTCATAAAACAGGCTTGCACGAGCTTCACAGCACCTGCACAGTGCTGAAAACTGCTTCATAGATTTTTCCTGGCTCTTAAACAAACCTTCACGAGCTTCACGGACCTGCACAGTGATGAAAACTGCTTTCTAGATCTTTCCGGGCACATAAACAGGCCTGCACGTGCATCAAAGCACTTCCACGGCTTTTAAAACAGCTGTTTCAGACCTTTCCCACATGGAAACAGGCTGGGACGAGCCTCACAAGACCTCTACAGTGCCGAAAACTACTTTCTAGTTCTTTCCTGACACTTAAACAGGCTTACACGAGCTTCACAGGAGCAGTACAGTGGTGAAAACCGCTTTCCAGAACTTTCCTTGCACATAAACAGGCTTGCACTATCTTCACAGGGCCTCCACAGTGGTGAAAACTGCTTTCTAGGTCTTTTCTGGCTCATAAACAGGCTTGCATGATCCTCACAGGACCTCCACAGCGGTGAAAACTGCTTTCTAGATCTTTCCTGACACTTAAACAGGCTTGCACGACTTTCATAGACCTTCCACGGCGGTTGAAACCGTTTTTGTGAGAGTGTTCCCGCACTTAAACAAGAATGTAAGAGCTTCACAGGACCTCACCAGCGGTGAAAACTGCTTTCCCGATCTTTCCAGGCTCTTAAACAGGCTTGCACGAGCTTCACAGCACCTGCACAGTGCTGAAAACTGCTTTATCGATTTTTCTTGGCTGTTAAACAAGCTTGCACGAGCTGCACAGGACCTGCACAGTGATGAAAAGTGCTTTTCTAGTTCTTTCCTGACACTTAAACAGGCTTGCACGACTTTCATAGACCTTCCACGGCGGTTGAAACCGTTTTTGTGAGAGTGTTCCCGCACTTAAACAAGAATGTAAGAGCTTCACAGGACCTCACCAGCGGTGAAAACTGCTTTCCCGATCTTTCCAGGCTCTTAAACAGGCTTGCACGAGCTTCACAGCACCTGCACAGTGCTGAAAACTGCTTTATCGATTTTTCTTGGCTGTTAAACAAGCTTGCATGATCTGCACAGGACCTGCACAGTGATGAAAACTGCTTTCTAGATCATTCCGGGCACATAAACAGGCCTGCACGTGCATCAAAGCGCGGTTAAAACAGCTGTTTCAGACCTTTCCCGCATGGAAACAGGCTGGGACGAGCCTCACAGGACCTCTGCAGTGCTGAAAACTGCTCTCTAGTTCATTCCTGACACTTAAAGAGGCTTACACGAGCTTCACAGGAGCAGTACAGTGGTGAAAACCGCTTTCCAGAACTTCCCTTGCACATAAACAGGCTTGCACTATCTTCACAGGGCCTCCACAGTGGTGAAAACTGCTTTCTAGGTCTTTTCTGGCTCATAAACAGGCTTGCACGATCCTCACAGGACCTCCACAGCGGTGAAAACTGCTTTCTAGATCTTTCCGGACACTTAAACAGGCTTGCACGACCTTCATATGGCCTCCACGACGGTTGAAACCGTTTTTGACAGACCTTTCCCGCATTTAAACAAGATTGTACGAGCCTCATACGTACTCAACAGCGGTGAAAACTGCATTCTCGATCATTCCTGGCTCTGAAACAGGCTTGCACGAGTTTCACAGCACCTGCACAGTGCTGAAAACTGCTTTCTAGTTCTTTCCTGACACTTAAACAGGCTTACCCGAGCTTCACAGGAGCAGTACAGTGGTGAAAACCGCTTTCCAGAACTTCCCTTGCACATAAACAGGATTGCACTATCTTCACAGGGCCTACACAGTGGTGAAAACTGCCTTCTAGGTCTCTTCTTGGCTCATGAACAGGTTTGCACGATCCTCACAGGACCTCCACAGCGGTGAAAACTGCTTTCTAGATCTTTCCTGGCTCATAAAACAGGCTTGCACGAGCTTCACAGCACCTGCACAGTGCTGAAAACTGCTTTATAGATTTTTCCTGGCTCTTAAACAAACTTTCACGAGCTTCACGGGATCTGCACAGTGATGAAAACTGCTTTCTAGATCTTTCCGGGCACATAAACAGGCCTGCACGTGCATCAAAGCACCTCCACGGCTGTTAAAACAGCTGTTTCAGACCTTTCCCGCATGGAAACAGGCTGGGACGAGCCTCACAAGACCTCTACAGTGCCGAAAACTACTTTCTAGTTCTTTCCTGACACTTAAACAGGCTTACACGAGCTTCACAGGAGCAGTACAGTGGTGAAAACCGCTTTCCAGAACTTTCCTTGCACATAAACAGGCTTGCACTATCTTCACAGGGCCTCCACAGTGGTGAAAACTGCTTTCTAGGTCTTTTCTGGCTCATAAACAGGCTTGCACGATCCTCACAGGACTTCCACAGCGGTGAAAACTGCTTTCTAGATCTTTCCGGACACTTAAACAGGCTTGCACGACCTTGATAAGGACTCAACAGCGGTTGAAACCGTTTTTGTCAAACCTTTCCCGCACTTAAACAAGATTGTACGAGCTTCACAGGACCTCAACAGCGGTGAAAACTGCTTTCCCGATCTTTCCTGGCTCGTAAACAGGCTTGCACGAGCTTCACAGCACCTGCACAGTGCAGAAAACAGCTTTATCGATTTTCTTGGCTCATAAACAAGCTTGCACGAGCTTCACAGGACCTGCACAGTGATGAAAACTGCTTTTCTAGTTCTTTCCTGACACTTAAACAGGCTTGCACGACTTTCATAGAACTTCCACGGCGGTTGAAACCGTTTTTGTCAGAGTGTTCCCGCACTTAAACAAGAATGTAAGAGCTTCACAGGACCTCACCAGCGGTGAAAACTGCTTTCCCGATCTTTCCAGGCTCTTAAACAGGCTTGCACGAGCTTCACAGCACCTGCACAGTGCTGAAAACTGCTTTATCGATTTTTCTTGGCTGTTAAACAAGCTTGCACGAGCTGCACAGGACCTGCACAGTGATGAAAACTGCTTTTCTAGTTCTTTCCTGACACTTAAACAGGCTTGCACGACTTTCATAAACCTTCCACGGCGGTTGAAACCGTTTTTGTGAGAGTGTTCCCGCACTTAAACAAGAATGTAAGAGCTTCACAGGACCTCACCAGCGGTGAAAACTGCTTTCCCGATCTTTCCAGGCTCTTAAACAGGCTTGCACGAGCTTCACAGCACCTGCACAGTGCTGAAAACTGCTTTATCGATTTTTCTTGGCTGTTAAACAAGCTTGCACGATCTGCACAGGACCTGCACAGTGATGAAAACTGCTTTCTAGATCATTCCGGGCACATAAACAGGCCTGCACGTGCATCAAAGCGCGGTTAAAACAGCTGTTTCAGACCTTTCCCGCATGGAAACAGGCTGGGACGAGCCTCACAGGACCTCTGCAGTGCTGAAAACTGCTCTCTAGTTCATTCCTGACACTTAAAGAGGCTTACACGAGCTTCACAGGAGCAGTACAGTGGTGAAAACCGCTTTCCAGAACTTCCCTTGCACATAAACAGGCTTGCACTATCTTCACAGGGCCTCCACAGTGGTGAAAACTGCTTTCTAGGTCTTTTCTTGGCTCGTAAACAGGTTTGCACGATCCTCACAGGACCTCCACAGCGGTGAAAACTGCTTTCTAGATCTTTCCTGGCTCATAAAACAGGCTTGCACGAGCTTCACCGCACCTGCACAGTGCTGAAAACTGTTTTATAGAATTTTCCTGGCTCTTAAACAAACTTTCACGAGTTTCACGGGACCTGCACAGTGATGAAAACTGCTTTCTAGTTCTTTCCTGACACTTAAACAGGCTTACACGAGCTTCACAGGAGCAGTACAGTGGTGAAAACCGCTTTCCAGAACATCCCTTGCACATAAACAGGCTTGCACTATCTTCACAGGGCCTCCACAGTGGTGAAAACTGCCTTCTAGGTCTTTTCTTGGCTCATAAACAGGTTTGCACGATCCTCACAGGACCTGCACAGCGGTGAAAACTGCTTTCTAGATCTTTCCTGGCTCATAAAACAGGCTTGCACGAGCTTCACAGCACCTGCACAGTGCTGAAAACTGCTTTATAGATTTTTCCTGGCTCTTAAACAAACTTTCACGAGCTTTACGGGACCTGCACAGTGATGAAAACTGCTTTCTAGATCTTTCCGGGCACATAAACAGGACTGCACGTGCATCAAAGCACCTCCACGGCTGTTAAAACAGCTGTTTCAGACCTTTCCCGCATGGAAACAGGCTGGGACGAGCCTCACAAGACCTCTACAGTGCCGAAAACTACTTTCTAGTTCTTTCCTGACACTTAAACAGGCTTACACGAGCTTCACAGGAGCAGTACAGTGGTGAAAACCGCTTTCCAGAACTTTCCTTGCACATAAACAGGCTTGCACTATCTTCACAGGGCCTCCACAGTGGTGAAAACTGCTTTCTAGGTCTTTTCTGGCTCATAAACAGGCTTGCACGATCCTCACAGGACTTCCACAGCGGTGAAAACTGCTTTCTAGATCTTTCCGGACACTTAAACAGGCTTGCACGACTTTCATAGAACTTCCACGGCGGTTGAAACCGTTTTTGTCAGAGTGTTCCCGCACTTAAACAAGAATGTAAGAGCTTCACAGGACCTCACCAGCGGTGAAAACTGCTTTCCCGATCTTTCCAGGCTCTTAAACAGGCTTGCACGAGCTTCACAGCACCTGCACAGTGCTGAAAACTGCTTTATCAATTTTTCTTGGCTGTTAAACAAGCTTGCACGAGCTGCACAGGACCTGCACAGTGATGAAAACTGCTTTTCTAGTTCTTTCCTGACACTTAAACAGGCTTGCACGACTTTCATAGACCTTCCACGGCGGTTGAAACCTTTTTTGTGAGAGTGTTCCCGCACTTAAACAAGAATGTAAGAGCTTCACAGGACCTCACCAGCAGTGAAAACTGCTTTCCCGATCTTTCCAGGCTCTTAAACAGGCTTGCACGAGCTTCACAGCACCTGCACAGTGCTGAAAACTGCTTTATCGATTTTTCTTGGCTGTTAAACAAGCTTGCATGATCTGCACAGGACCTGCACAGTGATGAAAACTGCTTTCTAGATCATTCCGGGCACATAAACAGGCCTGCACGTGCATCAAAGCGCGGTTAAAACAGCTGTTTCAGACCTTTCCCGCATGGAAACAGGCTGGGACGAGCCTCACAGGACCTCTGCAGTGCTGAAAACTGCTCTCTAGTTCATTCCTGACACTTAAAGAGGCTTACACGAGCTTCACAGGAGCAGTACAGTGGTGAAAACCGCTTTCCAGAACTTCCCTTGCACATAAACAGGCTTGCACTATCTTCACAGGGCCTCCACAGTGGTGAAAACTGCTTTCTAGGTCTTTTCTGGCTCATAAACAGGCTTGCACGATCCTCACAGGACCTCCACAGCGGTGAAAACTGCTTTCTAGATCTTTCCGGACACTTAAACAGGCTTGCACGACCTTCATATGGCCTCCACGACGGTTGAAACCGTTTTTGACAGACCTTTCCCGCATTTAAACAAGATTGTACGAGCCTCATACGTACTCAACAGCGGTGAAAACTGCATTCTCGATCATTCCTGGCTCTGAAACAGGCTTGCACGAGTTTCACAGCACCTGCACAGTGCTGAAAACTGCTTTCTAGTTCTTTCTTGACACTTAAACAGGCTTACACGAGCTTCACAGGAGCAGTACAGTGGTGAAAACCGCTTTCCAGAACTTCCCTTGCACATAAACAGGATTGCACTATCTTCACAGGGCCTCCACAGTGGTGAAAACTGCCTTCTAGGTCTCTTCTTGGCTCATAAACAGGTTTGCACGATCCTCACAGGACCTCCACAGCGGTGAAAACTGCTTTCTAGATCTTTCCTGGCTCATAAAACAGGCTTGCACGAGCTTCACAGCACCTGCACAGTGCTGAAAACTGCTTTATAGATTTTTCCTGGCTCTTAAACAAACTTTCACGAGCTTCACGGGACCTGCACAGTGATGAAAACTGCTTTCTAGATCTTTCCGGGCACATAAACAGGCCTGCACGTGCATCAAAGCACCTCCACGGCTGTTAAAACAGCTGTTTCAGACCTTTCCCGCATGGAAACAGGCTGGGACGAGCCTCACAAGACCTCTACAGTGCCGAAAACTACTTTCTAGTTCTTTCCTGACACTTAAACAGGCTTACACGAGCTTCACAGGAGCAGTACAGTGGTGAAAACCGCTTTCCAGAACTTTCCTTGCACATAAACAGGCTTGCACTATCTTCACAGGGCCTCCACAGTGGTGAAAACTGCTTTCTAGGTCTTTTCTGGCTCATAAACAGGCTTGCACGATCCTCACAGGACTTCCACAGCGGTGAAAACTGCTTTCTAGATCTTTCCGGACACTTAAACAGGCTTGCACGACCTTGATAAGGACTCAACAGCGGTTGAAACCGTTTTTGTCAAACCTTTCCCGCACTTAAACAAGATTGTACGAGCTTCACAGGACCTCAACAGCGGTGAAAACTGCTTTCCCGATCTTTCCTGGCTCGTAAACAGGCTTGCACGAGCTTCACAGCACCTGCACAGTGCAGAAAACAGCTTTATCGATTTTCTTGGCTCATAAACAAGCTTGCACGAGCTTCACAGGACCTGCACAGTGATGAAAACTGCTTTTCTAGTTCTTTCCTGACACTTAAACAGGCTTGCACGACTTTCATAGAACTTCCACGGCGGTTGAAACCGTTTTTGTCAGAGTGTTCCCGCACTTAAACAAGAATGTAAGAGCTTCACAGGACCTCACCAGCGGTGAAAACTGCTTTCCCGATCTTTCCAGGCTCTTAAACAGGCTTGCACGAGCTTCACAGCACCTGCACAGTGCTGAAAACTGCTTTATCGATTTTTCTTGGCTGTTAAACAAGCTTGCACGAGCTGCACAGGACCTGCACAGTGATGAAAACTGCTTTTCTAGTTCTTTCCTGACACTTAAACAGGCTTGCACGACTTTCATAGACCTTCCACGGCGGTTGAAACCGTTTTTGTGAGAGTGTTCCCGCACTTAAACAAGAATGTAAGAGCTTCACAGGACCTCACCAGCGGTGAAAACTGCTTTCCCGATCTTTCCAGGCTCTTAAACAGGCTTGCACGAGCTTCACAGCACCTGCACAGTGCTGAAAACTGCTTTATCGATTTTTCTTGGCTGTTAAACAAGCTTGCACGATCTGCACAGGACCTGCACAGTGATGAAAACTGCTTTCTAGATCATTCCGGGTACATAAACAGGCCTGCACGTGCATCAAAGCGCGGTTAAAACAGCTGTTTCAGACCTTTCCCGCATGGAAACAGGCTGGGACGAGCCTCACAGGACCTCTGCAGTGCTGAAAACTGCTCTCTAGTTCATTCCTGACACTTAAAGAGGCTTACACGAGCTTCACAGGAGCAGTACAGTGGTGAAAACCGCTTTCCAGAACTTCCCTTGCACATAAACAGGCTTGCACTATCTTCACAGGGCCTCCACAGTGGTGAAAACTGCTTTCTAGGTCTTTTCTGGCTCATAAACAGGCTTGCACGATCCTCACAGGACCTCCACAGCGGTGAAAACTGCTTTCTAGATCTTTCCGGACACTTAAACAGGCTTGCACGACCTTCATATGGCCTCCACGACGGTTGAAACCGTTTTTGACAGACCTTTCCCGCATTTAAACAAGATTGTACGAGCCTCATACGTACTCAACAGCGGTGAAAACTGCATTCTCGATCATTCCTGGCTCTGAAACAGGCTTGCACGAGTTTCACAGCACCTGCACAGTGCTGAAAACTGCTTTCTAGTTCTTTCCTGACACTTAAACAGGCTTACACGAGCTTCACAGGAGCAGTACAGTGGTGAAAACCGCTTTCCAGAACTTCCCTTGCACATAAACAGGATTGCACTATCTTCACAGGGCCTCCACAGTGGTGAAAACTGCCTTCTAGGTCTTTTCTTGGCTCATAAACAGGTTTGCACGATCCTCACAGGACCTCCACAGCGGTGAAAACTGCTTTCTAGATCTTTCCTGGCTCATAAAACAGGCTTGCACGAGCTTCACAGCACCTGCACAGTGCTGAAAACTGCTTTATAGATCTTTCCTGGCTCTTAAACAAACTTTCACGAGCTTCACGGGACCTGCACAGTGATGAAAACTGCTTTCTAGATCTTTCCGGGCACATAAACAGGCCTGCACGTGCATCAAAGCACCTCCACGGCTGTTAAAACAGCTGTTTCAGACCTTTCCCGCATGGAAACAGGCTGGGACGAGCCTCACAAGACCTCTACAGTGCCGAAAACTACTTTCTAGTTCTTTCCTGACACTTAAACAGGCTTACACGAGCTTCACAGGAGCAGTACAGTGGTGAAAACCGCTTTCCAGAACTTTCCTTGCACATAAACAGGCTTGCACTATCTTCACAGGGCCTCCACAGTGGTGAAAACTGCTTTCTAGGTCTTTTCTGGCTCATAAACAGGCTTGCACGATCCTCACAGGACTTCCACAGCGGTGAAAACTGCTTTCTAGATCTTTCCGGACACTTAAACAGGCTTGCACGACCTTGATAAGGACTCAACAGCGGTTGAAACCGTTTTTGTCAAACCTTTCCCGCACTTAAACAAGATTGTACGAGCTTCACAGGACCTCAACAGCGGTGAAAACTGCTTTCCCGATCTTTCCTAGCTCGTAAACAGGCTTGCACGAGCTTCACAGCACCTGCACAGTGCAGAAAACAGCTTTATCGATTTTCTTGGCTCATAAACAAGCTTGCACGAGCTTCACAGGACCTGCACAGTGATGAAAACTGCTTTTCTAGTTCTTTCCTGACACTTAAACAGGCTTACACGAGCTTCACACTTAAACAGGCTTGCACGAACTTCATAGGGCCTCAACGACGGTTGAAACCGTTTTTGTCAGACCTTTCCCGTAGTTAAACAAGTTTGTATACGAGCTTCACAGGACCTCAACAGCGGTTAAAACTGCTTTCCCGATCTTTCTTGGCTCTTAAACAGGCTTGCACGAGCTTCACAGTACCTGCACAGTTCTGAAAACTGCTTTATCGATTTTTCCTGGCTCTTAAACAAACTTTCACGAGCTTCACTGGACCTGCACAGTGATGAAAACTGCTTTCTAGATCTTTCTGGGGACATAAACAGGCCTGCATGTGCATCAAAGTTCCTCCACGGCTGTTAAAACAGCTGTTTCAGACCTTTCCCGCATGGAAACAGGCTGGGACGAGCCTCACAGGACCTCTACAGTGCTGAAAACTGCTTTCTAGTTCTTTCCTGACACTTAAACAGGCTTACGCGAGCTTCACAGGAGCAGTACAGTGGTGAAAACCGCTTTCCAGAACTTTCCTTGCACATAAACAGGCTTGCACTATCTTGACAGGACCTGCACAGTGATGAAAACTACTTTCTAGATCTTTCCGGGCACATAAACAGGCCTGTATGTGCATCAAAGCTCCTCCACGGCGGTTAAAACAGCTGTTTCAAACCTTTCCCGCATTTAAACAGGCTAGCATGAGCTTCATAGCACCTTCACAGGGGTTAAAACGGCTTGGTCAGACGTTTCCCGCACTTAAACAGGCTTGCACGAGCTTCACAGCATCTGCACAGTGTTGAAAACTGCTTTATCGATTTTTTCTGGCTCTTAAACAAGCTTGCACGAGCTTCACAGGACCTGCACAGTGATGAAAACTGCTTTCTAGATCTTTCCGGGCACATAAACAGTCCTGCACGTGCATCAAAGCACCTCCGTGGCGGTTAAAACAGCTGTTTCAGACCTTTCCCGCATGGAAACAGGCTGGGACGAGCCTCACAGGACCTCTACAGTGCTGAAAACTGCTCTCTAGTTCTTTCCTGACACTTAAACAGGCTTACACGAGCTTCACAGGAGCAGTACAGTGGTGAAATCCGCTTCCCAGAACTTTCCTTGCACATAAACAGGCTTGCACTATCTTCACAGGGCCTCCACAGCGGTGAAATCTGCTTTCTAGTTCTTTTCTGGCTCATAAACAGGCTTGCACGATCCTCACAGGACCTCCACAGCGGTGAAAACTGCTTTCCAGAACTTTCCTTGCACATAAACAGCCTTGCACAATCCTCACAGGACCTCCACAGCGGTGAAAACTGCTTTGTAGTTCTTTCCTGACACTTAAAAAGGCTTACACGAGCTTCACAGGAGCAGTACAATGGTGAAAACCGCATTCCAGAACTTTCCTTGCATATAAACAGGCTTGCACGATCCTCACAGGACCTCCACAGCGGTGAAAACTGCTTTCTAGATATTTCCGGACACTTAAACAGGCTTGAACGACCTCCATAGGGCCTCCACTGCGGATCAAACCGCTTTTGTCAGACCATTCCCGCACTTAAACAAGATTGTACGAGCTTCACAGGACCTCAACAGCGGTGAAAACTGCTTTCCAGATCCTTCCTGGCTTATAAAACAGGCTTGCACGAGCTTCACAGCACCTGCACAGTGCTGAAAACTGCTTTATAGATTTTTCCTGGCTCTTAAACAAACTTTCACGAGCTTCACGGGACCTGCACAGTGATGAAAACTGCTTTCTAGATCTTTCCGGGCACATAAACAGGCCTGCACGTGCATCAAAGCACCTCCACGGCTGTTAAAACAGCTGTTTCAGACCTTTCCCGCATGGAAACAGGCTGGGACGAGCCTCACAAGACCTCTACAGTGCCGAAAACTACTTTCTAGTTCTTTCCTGACACTTAAACAGGCTTACACGAGCTTCACAGGAGCAGTACAGTGGTGAAAACCGCTTTCCAGAACTTTCCTTGCACATAAACAGGCTTGCACTATCTTCACAGGGCCTCCACAGTGGTGAAAACTGCTTTCTAGGTCTTTTCTGGCTCATAAACAGGCTTGCACGATCCTCACAGGACTTCCACAGCGGTGAAAACTGCTTTCTAGATCTTTCCGGACACTTAAACAGGCTTGCACGACCTTGATAAGGACTCAACAGCGGTTGAAACCGTTTTTGTCAAACCTTTCCCGCACTTAAACAAGATTGTACGAGCTTCACAGGACCTCAACAGCGGTGAAAACTGCTTTCCCGATCTTTCCTAGCTCGTAAACAGGCTTGCACGAGCTTCACAGCACCTGCACAGTGCAGAAAACAGCTTTATCGATTTTCTTGGCTCATAAACAAGCTTGCACGAGCTTCACAGGACCTGCACAGTGATGAAAACTGCTTTTCTAGTTCTTTCCTGACACTTAAACAGGCTTACACGAGCTTCACAGGAGCAGTACAGTGGTGAAAACCGCTTTCCAGAACTTTCCTTGCACATAAACGGGCTTGCACTATCATCACAGGGCCTCCACTGTGGTGAAAACTGCTTTCTAGGTATTTTCTCGCTTATAAACAGGCTTGCACGATCCTCATAGGACCTCCACAGCGGTGAAAGCTGCTTTCTAGACCTTTCCGAACACTTAAACAGGCTTGCACGACCTTCATAGGGCCTCAACGGCGGTTGAAACCGTTTTTGTCAGACCTTTCCCGCAGTTAAACAAGATTGTACGAGCTTCACAGGACCTCAACAGCGGTGAAAACTGCTTTCCCGATCTTTCCTGGCTCTTAAACAGGCTTGCACGAGCTTCACAGTACCTGCACAGTGCTGAAAACTGCTTTATCAATTTTTCCTGGCTCTTAAACAAACTTTCACGAGCTTCACTGGACCTGCACAGTGATGAAAACTGCTTTCTAGATCTTTCTGGGCACATAAACAGGCCTGTATGTGCATCAAAGCTCCTCCACGGCGGTTAAAACAGCTGTTTCAAACCTATCCCGCATTTAAACAGGCTAGCATGAGCCTCATAGCACCTTCACAGGGGTTAAAACGGCTTGGTCAGACGTTTCCCGCACTTAAACAGGCTTGCACGAGCTTCACAGCATCTGCACAGTGTTGAAAACTGCTTTATTGATTTTTTCTGGCTCTTAAACAAGCTTGCACGAGCTTCACAGGACCTGCACAGTGATGAAAACTGCTTTCTAGATCTTTCCGGGCACATAAACAGGCCTGTATGTGCATCAAAGCTCCTCCACGGCGGTTAAAACAGCTGTTTCAAACCTTTCCCGCATGGAAACATGCTGGGACGAGCCTCACAGGACCTCTACAGTGCTGAAAACTGCTCTCTAGTTCTTTCCTGACACTTAAACAGGCTTACACGAGCTTCATAGGAGCAGTACAGTGGTGAAAACCGCTTTCCAGAACTTTCCTTGCACATAAACAGGCTTCCACTGTCTTCACAGGGCCTCCACAGCGGTGAAATCTGCATTCTAGTTCTTTCCTTGCACATAAACAGGCTTGCACAATCCTCACAGGACTTCCACAGCGGTGAAAACTGCTTTGTAGTTCTTTCCTGACACTTAAAAAGGCTTACACGAGCTTCACAGGAGCAGTACAGTGGTGAAAACCGCTTTCCAGAACTTTCCTTGCATATAAACAGGCTTGCACGATCCTCACAGGACCTCCACAGCGGTGAAAACTGCTTTCTAGATATTTCCGGACACTTAAACAGGCTTGAACGACCTTCATAGGGCCTCCACTGCGGATCAAACCGCTTTTGTCAGACCTTTCCCGCACTTAAACAAGATTGTACGAGCTTCACAGGACCTCAACAGCGGTGAAAACTGCTTTCCAGATCTTTCCTGGCTCTTAAACAGGCTTGCACGAGCTTCACAGCACCTGCACAGTGCTGAAAACTGCATGCTTTATCGATTTTTCCTGGCTCTTAAACAAACTTTCACGAGCTTCACGGGACCTGCACAATGATGAAAACTGCTTTCTAGATATTTCCGGGCACATAAACAGGCCTGCACGTGCATCAAAGCTCCTCCACGGCTGTTAAAACAGCTGTTCAGACCTTTCCCGCATGGAAACAGGTAGGGACGAGCCTCACAGGACCTCTAAGGTGTTGAAAACTACTTTCTAGTTCTTTCCTGACACTTAAACAGGCTTACACGAGCTTCACAGGAGCAGTACAGTGGTGAAAACCGCTTTCCAGAACTTTCCCGCATTTAAACAGGCTTGCACGATTCTCACAGGGCCTCCACAGCGGTGAAAACTGCTTTCTAGATCTTTCCGGACACTTAAACAGGCTTGCACGACCTTCATAGGGCCTCCACGGCGGTTGAAACCGTTTTCGTCAGACCTTCCCCACACGTAAACAAGATTGTACGAGCTTCACAGGACCTCAACAGCGGTGAAAACTGCTTTCCCGATCTTTCCTTGCTCTTAAACAGGCTTGCACGAGCTTCACAGCACCTGCACAATGCTGAAAACAGCTTTATCGACTTTTCCTGTCTCTTAAACAAGCTTGTACGAGCTTCACAGGACCTGCACAGTGACGAAAACTACTTTCTAGATCTTTCCGGGCACATACAGGCCTGTATGTGCATCAATGCTCCTCTATACGGCGTTTAAAACAGCTGTTTCAAACCTTTCCCGCATTTAAACAGGCTGGCATGAGCCTCATAGCACATTCCCGGGGTTTAAAACGGCTTTGTCAGGCGTTTTCCGCTCTTAAACAGGCTTGCACGAGCATCAAAGCGCGGTTAAAACAGCTGTTTCAGACCTTTCCCGAATGGAAACAGGCTGGGACGAGCCTCACAGCACCTCTACAGTGCTGAAAACTGCTCTCTAGTTCATTCCTGACACTTAAAGAGGCTTACACGAGCTTCACAGGAGCAGTACAGTGGTGAAAACCGCTTTCCAGAACTTCCCTTGCACATAAACAGGCTTGCACTATCTTCACAGGGCCTCCACAGTGGTGAAAACTGCCTTCTATGTCTTTTCTTGGCTCGTAAACAGGTTTGCACGATCCTCACAGGACCTCCACAGCGGTGAAAACTGCTTTCTAGATCTTTCCTGGCTCATAAAACAGGCTTGCACGAGCTTCACCGCACCTGCACAGTGCTGAAAACTGCTTTATAGATTTTTCCTGGCTCTTAAACAAACTTTCACGAGTTTCACGGGACCTGCACAGTGATGAAAACTGCTTTCTAGTTCTTTCCTGACACTTAAACAGGCTTACACGAGCTTCACAGGAGCAGTACAGTGGTGAAAACCGCTTTCCAGAACTTCCCTTGCACATAAACAGGATTGCACTATCTTCACAGGGCCTCCACAGTGGTGAAAACTGCCTTCTAGGTCTTTTCTTGGCTCATAAACAGGTTTGCACGATCCTCACAGGACCTCCACAGCGGTGAAAACTGCTTTCTAGATCTTTCCTGGCTCATAAAACAGGCTTGCACGAGCTTCACAGCACCTGCACAGTGCTGAAAACTGCTTTATAGATTTTTCCTGGCTCTTAAACAAACTTTCACGAGCTTCACGGGACCTGCACAGTGATGAAAACTGCTTTCTAGATCTTTCCGGGCACATAAACAGGCCTGCACGTGCACCAAAGCACCTCCACGGCTGTTAAAACAGCTGTTTCAGACCTTTCCCGCATGGAAACAGGCTGGGACGAGCCTCACAAGACCTCTACAGTGCCGAAAACTACTTTCTAGTTCTTTCCTGACACTTAAACAGGCTTACACGAGCTTCACAGGAGCAGTACAGTGGTGAAAACCGCTTTCCAGAACTTTCCTTGCACATAAACAGGCTTGCACGATCCTCACAGGACTTCCACAGCGGTGAAAACTGCTTTCTAGATCTTTCCGGACACTTAAACAGGCTTGCACGACCTTGATAAGGACTCAACAGCGGTTGAAACCGTTTTTGTCAAACCTTTCCCGCACTTAAACAAGATTGTACGAGCTTCACAGGACCTCAACAGCGGTGAAAACTGCTTTCCCGATCTTTCCTGGCTCGTAAACAGGCTTGCACGAGCTTCACAGCACCTGCACAGTGCAGAAAACAGCTTTATCGATTTTCTTGGCTCATAAACAAGCTTGCACGAGCTTCACAGGACCTGCACAGTGATGAAAACTGCTTTTCTAGTTCTTTCCTGACACTTAAACAGGCTTGCACGACTTTCATAGACCTTCCACGGCGGTTGAAACCGTTTTTGTGAGAGTATTCCCGCACTTAAACAAGAATGTAAGAGCTTCACAGGACCTCACCAGCGGTGAAAACTGCTTTCCCGATCTTTCCAGGCTCTTAAACAGGCTTGCACGAGCTTCACAGCACCTGCACAGTGCTGAAAACTGCTTTATCGATTTTTCTTGGCTGTTAAACAAGCTTGCACGATCTGCACAGGACCTGCACAGTGATGAAAACTGCTTTCTAGATCATTCCGGGCACATAAACAGGCCTGCACGTGCATCAAAGCACCTCCACGGCTGTTAAAACAGCTGTTTCAGACCTTTCCCGCATGGAAACAGGCTGGGACGAGCCTCACAAGACCTCTGCAGTGCCGAAAACTACTTTCTAGTTCTTTCCTGACACTTAAACAGGCTTACACGAGCTTCACAGGAGCAGTACAGTGGTGAAAACCGCTTTCCAGAACTTCCCTTGCACATAAACAGGCTTGCACTATCTTCACAGGGCCTCCACAGTGGTGAAAACTGCTTTCTAGGTCTTTTCTGGCTCATAAACAGGCTTGCAGATCCTCACAGGACTTCCACAGCGGTGAAAACTGCTTTCTAGATCTTTCCGGACACTTAAACAGGCTTGCACGACCTTGATAAGGACTCAACAGCGGTTGAAACCGTTTTTGTCAAACCTTTCCCGCACTTAAACAAGATTGTACGAGCTTCACAGGACCTCAACAGCGGTGAAAACTGCTTTCCCGATCTTTCCTAGCTCGTAAACAGGCTTGCACGTGCTTCACAGCACCTGCACAGTGCAGAAAACAGCTTTATCGATTTTCTTGGCTCATAAACAAGCTTGCACGAGCTTCACAGGACCTGCACAGTGATGAAAACTGCTTTTCTAGTTCTTTCCTGACACTTAAACAGGCTTACACGAGCTTCACAGGAGCAGTGCAGTGGTGAAAACCGCTTTCCAGAACTTTCCTTGCACATAAATGGGCTTGCACTATCATCACAGGGCCTCCACTGTGGTGAAAACTGCTTTCTAGGTATTTTCTCGCTTATAAACAGGCTTGCACGATCCTCATAGGACCTCCACAGCGGTGAAAGCTGCTTTCTAGACCTTTCCGAACACTTAAACAGGCTTGCACGACCTTCATAGGGCCTCAACGGCGGTTGAAACCGTTTTTGTCAGACCTTTCCCGCAGTTAAACAAGATTGTACGAGCTTCACAGGACCTCAACAGCGGTGAAAACTGCTTTCCCGATCTTTCCTGGCTCTTAAACAGGCTTGCACGAGCTTCACAGTACCTGCACAGTGCTGAAAACTGCTTTATCGATTTTTCCTGGCTCTTAAACAAACTTTCACGAGCTTCACTGGACCTGCACAGTGATGAAAACTGCTTTCTAGATCTTTCTGGGCACATAAACAGGCCTGTATGTGCATCAAAGCTCCTCCACGGCGGTTAAAACAGCTGTTTCAAACCTATCCCGCATTTAAACAGGCTAGCATGAGCCTCATAGCACCTTCACAGGGGTTAAAACGGCTTGGTCAGACGTTTCCCGCACTTAAACAGGCTTGCACGAGCTTCACAGCATCTGCACAGTGTTGAAAACTGCTTTATTGATTTTTTCTGGCTCTTAAACAAGCTTGCACGAGCTTCACAGGACCTGCACAGTGATGAAAACTGCTTTCTAGATCTTTCCGGGCACATAAACAGGCCTGTATGTGCATCAAAGCTCCTCCACGGCGTTTAAAACAGCTGTTTCAAACCTTTCCCGCATGGAAACATGCTGGGACGAGCCTCACAGGACCTCTACAGTGCTGAAAACTGCTCTCTAGTTCTTTCCTGACACTTAAACAGGCTTACACGAGCTTCATAGGAGCAGTACAGTGGTGAAAACCGCTTTCCAGAACTTTCCTTGCACATAAACAGGCTTCCGCTGTCTTCACAGGGCCTCCACAGCGGTGAAATCTGCATTCTAGTTCTTTCCTTGCACATAAACAGGCTTGCACAATCCTCACAGGACTTCCACAGCGGTGAAAACTGCTTTGTAGTTCTTTCCTGACACTTAAAAAGGCTTACACGAGCTTCACAGGAGCAGTACAGTGGTGAAAACCGCTTTCCAGAACTTTCCTTGCATATAAACAGGCTTGCACGATCCTCACAGGACCTCCACAGCGGTGAAAACTGCTTTCTAGATATTTCCGGACACTTAAACAGGCTTGAACGACCTTCATAGGGCCTCCACTGCGGATCAAACCGCTTTTGTCAGACCTTTCCCGCACTTAAACAAGATTGTACGAGCTTCACAGGACCTCAACAGCGGTGAAAACTGCTTTCCAGATCTTTCCTGGCTCTTAAACAGGCTTGCACGAGCTTCACAGCACCTGCACAGTGCTGAAAACTGCATGCTTTATCGATTTTTCCTGGCTCTTAAACAAACTTTCACGAGCTTCACGGGACCTGCACAATGATGAAAACTGCTTTCTAGATATTTCCGGGCACATAAACAGGCCTGCACGTGCATCAAAGCTCCTCCACGGCTGTTAAAACAGCTGTTCAGACCTTTCCCGCAAGGAAACAGGCAGGGACGAGCCTCACAGGACCTCTAAGGTGTTGAAAACTACTTTCTAGTTCTTTCCTGACACTTAAACAGGCTTACACGAGCTTCACAGGAGCAGTACAGTGGTGAAAACCGCTTTCCAGAACTTTCCCGCATTTAAACAGGCTTGCACGATTCTCACAGGGCCTCCACAGCGGTGAAAACTGCTTTCTAGATCTTTCCGGACACTTAAACAGGCTTGCACGACCTTCATAGGGCCTCCACGGCGGTTGAAACCGTTTTCGTCAGACCTTTCCCACACGTAAACAAGATTGTACGAGCTTCACAGGACCTCAACAGCGGTGAAAACTGCTTTCCCGATCTTTCCTTGCTCTTAAACAGGCTTGCACGAGCTTCACAGCATCTGCACAGTGCTGAAAACAGCTTTATCGACTTTTCCTGTCTCTTAAACAAGCTTGTACGAGCTTCACAGGACCTGCACAGTGACGAAAACTACTTTCTAGATCTTTCCGGGCACATACAGGCCTGTATGTGCATCAATGCTCCTCTATACGGCGTTTAAAACAGCTGTTTCAAACCTTTCCCGCATTTAAACAGGCTGGCATGAGCCTCATAGCACATTCCCGGGGTTTAAAACGGCTTTGTCAGGCGTTTTCCGCTCTTAAACAGGCTTGCACGAGCATCAAAGCGCGGTTAAAACAGCTGTTTCAGACCTTTCCCGAATGGAAACAGGCTGGGACGAGCCTCACAGCACCTCTACAGTGCTGAAAACTGCTCTCTAGTTCATTCCTGACACTTAAAGAGGCTTACACGAGCTTCACAGGAGCAGTACAGTGGTGAAAACCGCTTTCCAGAACTTCCCTTGCACATAAACAGGCTTGCACTATCTTCACAGGGCCTCCACAGTGGTGAAAACTGCCTTCTATGTCTTTTCTTGGCTCGTAAACAGGTTTGCACGATCCTCACAGGACCTCCACAGCGGTGAAAACTGCTTTCTAGATCTTTCCTGGCTCATAAAACAGGCTTGCACGAGCTTCACCGCACCTGCACAGTGCTGAAAACTGCTTTATAGATTTTTCCTGGCTCTTAAACAAACTTTCACGAGTTTCACGGGACCTGCACAGTGATGAAAACTGCTTTCTAGTTCTTTCCTGACACTTAAACAGGCTTACACGAGCTTCACAGGAGCAGTACAGTGGTGAAAACCGCTTTCCAGAACTTCCCTTGCACATAAACAGGCTTGCACTATCTTCACAGGGCCTCCACAGTGGTGAAAACTGCCTTCTAGGTCTTTTCTTGGCTCATAAACAGGTTTGCACGATCCTCACAGGACCTCCACAGCGGTGAAAACTGCTTTCTAGATCTTTCCTGGCTCATAAAACAGGCTTGCACGAGCTTCACAGCACCTGCACAGTGCTGAAAACTGCTTTATAGATTTTTCCTGGCTCTTAAACAAACTTTCACGAGCTTCACGGGACCTGCACAGTGATGAAAACTGCTTTCTAGATCTTTCCGGGCACATAAACAGGCCTGCACGTGCATCAAAGCACCTCCACGGCTGTTAAAACAGCTGTTTCAGACCTTTCCCGCATGGAAACAGGCTGGGACGAGCCTCACAAGACCTCTACAGTGCCGAAAACTACTTTCTAGTTCTTTCCTGACACTTAAACAGGCTTACACGAGCTTCACAGGAGCAGTACAGTGGTGAAAACCGCTTTCCAGAACTTTCCTTGCACATAAACAGGCTTGCACGATCCTCACAGGACTTCCACAGCGGTGAAAACTGCTTTCTAGATCTTTCCGGACACTTAAACAGGCTTGCACGACCTTGATAAGGACTCAACAGCGGTTGAAACCGTTTTTGTCAGAGTGTTCCCGCACTTAAACAAGAATGTAAGAGCTTCACAGGACCTCACCAGCGGTGAAAACTGCTTTCCCGATCTTTCCAGGCTCTTAAACAGGCTTGCACGAGCTTCACAGCACCTGCACAGTGCTGAAAACTGCTTTATCGATTTTTCTTGGCTGTTAAACAAGCTTGCACGAGCTGCACAGGACCTGCACAGTGATGAAAACTGCTTTTCTAGTTCTTTCCTGACACTTAAACAGGCTTGCACGACTTTCATAGACCTTCCACGGCGGTTGAAACCGTTTTTGTGAGAGTATTCCCGCACTTAAACAAGAATGTAAGAGCTTCACAGGACCTCACCAGCGGTGAAAACTGCTTTCCCGATCTTTCCAGGCTCTTAAACAGGCTTGCACGAGCTTCACAGCACCTGCACAGTGCTGAAAACTGCTTTATCGATTTTTCTTGGCTGTTAAACAAGCTTGCACGATCTGCACAGGACCTGCACAGTGATGAAAACTGCTTTCTAGATCATTCCTGGCACATAAACAGGCCTGCACGTGCATCAAAGCGCGGTTAAAACAGCTGTTTCAGACCTTTCCCACATGGAAACAGGCTGGGACGAGCCTCACAGGACCTCTGCAGTGCTGAAAACTGCTCTCTAGTTCATTCCTGACACTTAAAGAGGCTTACACGAGCTTCACAGGAGCAGTACAGTGGTGAAAACCGCTTTCCAGAACTTCCTTGCACATAAACAGGCTTGCACTATCTTCACAGGGCCTCCACAGTGGTGAAAACTGCTTTCTAGGTCTTTTCTGGCTCATAAACAGGCTTGCACGATCCTCACAGGACCTCCACAGCGGTGAAAACTGCTTTCTAGATCTTTCCGGACACTTAAACAGGCTTGCACGACCTTCATAGGGCCTCCACGACAGTTGAAACCGTTTTTGCCAGACCTTTCCCGCATTTAAACAAGATTGTACGAGCCTCATACGTACTCAACAGCGGTGAAAACTGCATTCTCGATCATTCCTGGCTCTGAAACAGGCTTGCACGAGTTTCACAGCACCTGCACAGTGGTGAAAACTGCTTTCTCGATCTTTCCTGGCTCTTAAACAAGCTTGCACGAACTTCACAGGTCCTGCACAGTGGTGAAAACTGCTTTTTCTAGATCTTTCCTGGCACATAAACAGGACTGCACGTTCTTCAAAGTTCCTTCACGGCGGTTAAAACAGCTGTTTCAGACCTTGCCCGCATTTAAACAGGCTAGCATGAGCCTCATAGCACCTTCACAGGGGTTAAAACGGCTTGGTCAGACGTTTCCCGCACTTAAACAGGCTTGCACGAGCTTCACAGAATCTTCACAGTGTTGAAAACTGCTTTATCGATTTTTTCTGGCTCTTAAACAAGCTTGCACGAGCTTCACAGGACCTGCACAGTGATGAAAACTGCTTTCTAGATCTTTCCGGGCACATAAACAGGCCTGCACGTGCATCAAAGCTCCTCCACGGCTGTTAAAACAGCTGTTTCAGACATTTCCCGCATGGAAACAGGCTGGGACGAGCTACACAGGACCTGCACAGTGATGAAAACTTCGTGACACTTAAACAGGCTTACACGAGCTTCACAGGAGCAGTACAGTGGTGAAAACCGCTTTCCAGAACTTTCCTTGCACACAAACAGGCTTGCACTATCTTCACAGAGCCTCCACAGCGGTGAAAACTGCTTGGTTGGTCTTTTCTGACTCATAAACAGGCTTGCACGATCCTCACAGGACCTCCACAGCGGTGAAAACTGCTTTCTAGATCTTTCCGGACACTTAAACAGGCTTGCACGACCTTCATAGGGCCTCCACGACGGTTGAAACGGTTTTTGTCAGACCTTTCCCGCATTTAAACAAGATTGTACGAGGTTCACACATACTCAACAGCGGTGAAAACTGCATTCCCGATCTTTCCTGGCTCTTAAACAGGCTTGCACGAGTTTCACAGCACCTGCACAGTGGTGAAAACTGCTTTCTCGATCTTTCCTGGATCTTAAACAAGCTTGCACAAACTTCACAGGACCTGTACAGTGGTGAAAACTGCTTTCAAGATCTTTCCAGGCACATAAACAGGCCTGTATGTGCATCAAAGCTCCTCCACGGCGGTTAAAACAGCTGTTTCACACCTTTCCCGCATTTAAACAGGCTGGCATGAGCCTCATAGCACCTTCACGGGGGTTAAAACGGCTTTGTCAGACGTTTCCCGCACTTAAACAGGCTTGCACGAGCTTCATAGCACCTGCACAGTGCTGAAAACTGCTTTTTCTAAATCTTTCCAGGCACATTAACAGGCCTGCACGTGCTTCAAAGCTCCTTCACGGCTGTTAAAACAGCTGTTTCAGACCTTGCCCGCATTTAAACAGGCTGGCATGAGCCTCATAGCTCCTTCACGGGGGTTAAAACGGCTTTGTCAGACGTTTCCCGCACATAAACAGACTTTCACGAGCTTCACAGCACCTGCACAGTGCTGAAAACTGCTTTATCGATTTTTCCTGGCTCTTAAACAAGCTTACACGAGCTTCACAGCACCTGCACATTGATGAAAAACTGCTTTCTAGATCTTTCCGGGCACATAAACAGGCCTGCACGTGCATCAAAGCGCGGTTAAAACAGCTGTTTCAGACCTTTCCCGAATGGAAACAGGCTGGGACGAGCCTCACAGGACCTCTACAGTGCTGAAAACTGCTCTCTAGTTCATTCCTGACATTTAAAGAGGCTTACACGAGCTTCACATGAGTAGTACAGTGGTGAAAACCGCTTTCCAGAACTTTCCTTGCACATAAACAGGCTTGCACTATCTTGACAGGACCTCCACAGCGGTGAAAACTGCTTTGTTGGTCTTTTCTGGCTCATAAACAGGCTTGCACGATCCTCACAGGACCTCCACAGCGGTGAAAACTGCTTTCTAGATCTTTCCGGACACTGAAACAGGCTTGCACGACCTTCATAGGGCCTCCACGAAGGATGAAACCATTTTTGTCAGACCTTTCCCGCATTTAAACAAGATTGTACGAGCTTCACACGTATTCAACAGCGGTGAAAACTGCATTCTCGATCTTTCCTGGCTCTTAAACAGGCTTGCACGAGTTTCACAGCACCTGCACAGTGGTGAAAACTGCTTTCTCGATCTTTCCTGGCTCTTAAACAAGCTTGCACAAACTTCACAGGACCTGCACAGTGGTGAAAACTGCTTTCTAGATCTTTCCAGGCACATAAACAGGACTGTATGTGCATCAAAGCTCCTCAACGGCGGTTAAAACAGCTGTTTCAGACCTTTCCCGAATGGAAACAGGCTGGGATGAGCCTCACAGGACCTCTACAGTGCTGAAAACTGCTCTCTAGTTCATTCCTGACACTTAAAGAGGCTTACACGAGCTTCACAGGAGCAGTACAGTGGTGAAATCCGCTTTCCAGAACTTTCCTTGCACATAAACAGGCTTGCACTATCCTCACAGGATCTCCACAGCGGTGAAAACTGCTTTCTAGATCTTTCCGGACACTGAAACAGGCTTGCATGACCTTCATAGGGCCTCCACGACAGTTGAAACCTTTTTTGTCAGACCTTTCCCCCATTTAAACAAGATTGTACGAGCTTCACACGTATTCAACAGCGGTGAAAACTGCATTCTCAATCTTTCCTGGCTCTTAAACAGGCTTGCACGAGTTTCACAGCACCTGCACAGTGGTGAAAACTGCTTTCTCGATCTTTCCTGGATCTTAAACAAGCTTGCACAAACTTCACAGGACCTGTACAGTGGTGAAAACTGCTTTCTAGATCTTTCCAGGCACATAAACAGGCCTGTATGTGCATCAAAGCTCCTCCACGGCTGTTAAAACAGCTGTTTCACACCTTTCCCGCATTTAAACAGGCTGGCATGAGCCTCATAGCACCTTCACAGGGGTTAAAATGGCTTGGTCAGACGTTTCCCGCACTTAAACAGGCTTGCACGAGCTTCACAGCACCTGCACAGTGCTGAAAACTGCTTTTTCTAAATCTTTCATATCAAGAAGTTTAGTCCAAAAACGGACATTCAATCCGGTTAAATCATCAAAGGATGTAATAATTTTCACTTGTTGTCACAAGTTGTCACAAGTTGACCATCAAAGAAGGTGTGACTAACACCTGCCAAGTTTTCATGGGTTCAAAGCAATAAGCCTTCCATTTTTAATGCTAAAATGACGGACTTAAACAGCTGTGTAATTTGATGTAATAGGGATGGTTTGTTAGTTCAAACCTTGTCTAATTCAACTCCAGGGTACCTTTTTTAAAGTAGTTTTGACAGTGATCTACATCTAAAGGTATGAATTTTGCCATACATTGTTCTATGAGGCTTCTGAGTTGATATAGCAGCAAAATGACGGACCTAAATCACCACGTAGCAGCACAAACTATACATGACTATGTGCATTTCAACATGTAGATTCCAGTTCCAGGGTACCTTTTTAGAATTGAGCACTCAAAATCATTTTATGGCCAAAAATATAAATATTTCTTTGATGTTTTAATGAGTTATAAGATTCTAATTGGTGAGAAAGTGGTGTATTAATTGGGCTAATGTCCGCTAACTTTCTGATATGCCTAGCACATAAACAGGCCTGCACGTGCTTCAAAGCTCCTTCACGGCGGTTAAAACAGCTGTTTCAGACCTTGCCCACATTGAAACTGGTTGGGACGAGCATCACACGAGATGAAAACTGTTTTCAAGATCCTTCCTGACACTTAAACAGGCTTGCACGAGCTTCACAGGACCTATACTGTGGTTAAAACAGCTTTGGCAGACCTTTCACGCACATAAACAGGCTTGAAAGAGTCTCACAGGACCTCCACAGTGGTGAAAACTGCTTTCTAGATCTTTCCTGTCACTTAAACATGCTTGGACGAGGGTTGCAGTGCCTTCACAGTAGTGAAAACTACTTTCTAGGTCTTTTCTGGCTCATAAACAGGCTTGCAGGAGCCTCACAAGACTTCCACTGTGGTGATAACTGCTTTCTAGATCTTTCCTGACACTTATATATGCTTGCACGAGTTTCACAGCACATTCTCGGCGGTTTAAACGGATTTGTCAGACGTTTCCCGCTCTTAAACAGGCTTGCACGAGCTTCACAGGACCTGCACAGTGGTGAAAACTTCTTTTTCTAGATCTTTCCTGGCACATAAACAGGCCTGCACGTGCATCAAAGCGCGGTTAAAACAGCTGTTTCAGACCTTTCCCGAATGGAAACAGGCTGGGACGAGCCTCACAGGACCTCTACAGTGCTGAAAACTGCTCTCTAGTTCATTCCTGACATTTAAAGAGGCTTACACGAGCTTCACAGGAGTAGTACAGTAGTGAAAACCGCTTTCCAGAACTTTCCTTGCACATAAACAGGCTTGCACTATCTTGACAGGACCTCTACAGCGGTGAAAACTGCTTTGTTGGTCTTTTCTGGCTCATAAACAGGCTTGCACGATCCTCACAGGACCTCCACAGCGGTGAAAACTGCTTTCTAGATCTTTCCGGACACTGAAACAGGCTTGCACGACCTTCATAGGGCTCCACGAAGGATGAAACCATTTTTGTCAGACCTTTCCCGCATTTAAACAAGATTGTACGAGCTTCACACGTATTCAACAGCGGTGAAAACTGCATTCTCGATCTTTCCTGGCTCTTAAACAGGCTTGCACGAGTTTCACAGCACCTGCACAGTGGTGAAAACTGCTTTCTCGATGTTTCCTGGCTCTTAAACAAGCTTGCACAAACTTCACAGGACCTGCACAGTGGTGAAAACTGCTTTCTAGATCTTTCCAGGCACATAAACAGGACTGTATGTGCATCAAAGCTCCTCAACGGCGGTTAAAACAGCTGTTTCAGACCTTTCCCGAATGGAAACAGGCTGGGACGAGCCTCACAGGACCTCTACAGTGCTGAAAACTGCTCTCTAGTTCATTCCTGACACTTAAAGAGGCTTACACGAGCTTCACAGGAGCAGTACAGTGGTGAAAACCGCTTTCCAGAACTTTCCTTGCACATAAACAGGCTTGCACTATCCTCACAGGATCTCCACAGCGGTGAAAACTGCTTTCTATATCTTTCCGGACACTGAAACAGGCTTGCATGACCTTCATAGGGCCTCCACGACGGTTGAAACCTTTTTTGTCAGACCTTTCCCGCATTTAAACAAGATTGTACGAGCTTCACGTATTCAACAGCGGTGAAAACTGCATTCTCGATCTTTCCTGGCTCTTAAACAGGCTTGCACGAGTTTCACAGGACCTGCACAGTGGTGAAAACTGCTTTCCCGATCTTTCCTGGCGCTTAAATAGGCTTGCACGAGTTTCACACGACCTCAACAGCGGTGAAAACTGCTTTCCCGATCTTTCCTGACGCTTAAACAGGCTTGCACGAGCTTCACAGGACCTGCACGGTGATGAAAACTGCTTTCTAGATCTTTCCGGGCACATAAACAGGCCTGCACGTGCATCAAAGCTCCTCCACGGATGTTAAAACAGCTGTTTCACACCTTTCCCGCATTTAAACAGGCTGGCATGAGCCTCACAGGACCTCTACAGTGCTGAAAACTGCTTTCTAGTTCTTTCCTGACACTTAAACAGGCTTACACGAGCTTCACAGGAGCAGTACAGTGGTCAAATCAGCTTTCCAGAACTTTCCTTGCACATAAACAGGCTTGCACTATCTTCACAGGGCCTCCACAGTGGTGAAAACTGCTTTCTAGGTCTTTTTCTGGCTGATAAACAGGCTTGCACGATCCTCACAGGACCTCCACAGCGGTGAAAACTGCTTTCTAGATCTTTCCGGACACTTAAGCAGGCTTGCACGACCTTCATAGGGCCTCCACGGCGGTTGAAACCGTTTTTGTCAGACCTTTCCCGCACTTAAACAAGATTGTACGAGCTTCACAGGAGCTCAACAGCGGTGAAAACTGCTTTCCCGATCTTTTCTGGCTCTTAAACAAGCTTGCACGAACTTCACAGGACCTGCAGAGTGGTGAAAACTGCTTTCTAAATCTTTCCAGGCACATAAACAGGCCTGTATGTGCATTCAAGCTCCTCAACGGCGGTTAAAACAGCTGTTTCACACCTTTCCCGCATTTAAACAGGCTGGCATGAGCCTCATAGCACCTTCACGGGGGTTAAAACGGCTTTGTCAGACGTTTCCCGCACTTAAACAGGCTTGAACGAGCTTCACAGGACATGCACAGTGGTGAAAACCACTTTTACTAGATCTTTCCTGGCACATAAACAGGCCGCACGTGCTTCAAAGCTCCTCCACGGCGGTTAAAACAGCTGTTTCAGACCTTGCCCGAATTTAAACTGGCAGGGACGAGCATCACACGAGATGAAAACTGTTTTCTAGATCTTTCCTGACACTTAAACAGGCTTGCACGAGCTTCACAGGACCTATACTGTGGTTAAAACAGCTGTGACAGACCTTTCACGCACATAAACAGGCTTGAAAGAGTCGCACAGGACCTCCACAGTGGTGAAAAATGCTTTCTAGATATTTCCTGTCACTTAAACAAGCTTGGACGAGGGTTGCAGTGCCTTCACAGTAGTGAAAACTACTTTCTAGGTTTTTTCTGGCTCATAAACATGCTTGCACGAGCCTCACAAGACTTCCACTGTGGTGATAACTGCTTTCTATATCTTTCCTGACACTTATATATGCTTGCACGAGTTTCACAGCACACTCTCGGCGGTTTAAACGGATTTGTCAGACGTTTCCCGCACTTAAACAGGCTTGCACGAGCTTCACAGGACCTGCACAGTTGTGAAAACTGCTTTCTAGATCTTTCCTGGCACATAAACAGCCTGCACGTGCTTCAAAGCTCCTCCACGGCTGTTAAAACAGCTTTTTCAGACCTTTCCCGCATTTAAACAGGCTGGGACGAGCCTCACAGGACCTCCACAGTGGTGAAAACCGCTTTCCCGATCTTTCCTGGCTCTTAAACAGGCTTGCACGACCTTTATAGGGCCTCCACGGCGGTTGAAACCGTTTTTGTCAGACCTTTCCCGCACTTAAACAAGATTGTACGAGCTTCACAGGACCTCAACAGCGGTGAAAACTGCTTTGCAGATCTTTCCTGGCTATTAAACAGGCTTGCACGAGCTTCACAGCACCTGTACAGTGCTGAAAACAGCTTTATCGATTTTTCTTGGCTCATAAAGAAGCTTGCACGAGCTTCACAGGACCTGCACAGTGATGAAAACTACTTTCTAGATCTTTCCGGGCACATAAACAGGCCTGTATGTGCATCAAAGCTCCTCCATGGCGGTTAAAACAGCTGTTTCAAACCTTTCCCGCATTTAAACAGGCTGGCATGAGCCTCATAGCTCCTTCACGGGGGTTAAAACGGCTTTGTCAGACGTTTCCCGCACATAAACAGACTTTCACGAGCTTCACAGCACCTGCACAGTGCTGAAAACTGCTTTATCGATTTTTCCTGGCTCTTAAACAAGCTTACACGAGCTTCACAGCACCTGCACAGTGATGAAAACTGCTTTCTAGATCTTTCCGGGCACATAAACAGGCCTGCACGTGCATCAAAGCGCGGTTAAAACAGCTGTTTCAGACCTTTCCCGAATGGAAACAGGCTGGAACGAGCCTCACAGGACCTCTACAGTGCTGAAAACTGCTCTCTAGTTCATTCCTGACACTTAAAGAGGCTTACACGAGCTTCACAGGAGCAGTACAGTGGTGAAAACCGCTTTCCAGAACTTTCCTTGCACATAAACAGGCTTGCACTATCTTCACAGGGCCTCCACAGCGGTGAAAACTGCTTTGTTGGTCTTTTCTGGCTCATAAACAGGCTTGCACGATCCTCACAGGACCTCCACAGCGGTGAAAACTGCTTTCTAGATCTTTCCGGACACTTAAACAGGCTTGCACAACCTTCATAGGGCCTCCACGAAGGATGAAACCATTTTTGTCAGACCTTTCCCGCATTTAAACAAGATTGTACGAGCTTCACACGTATTCAACAGCGGTGAAAACTGCATTCTCGATCTTTCCTGGCTCTTAAACAGGCTTGCACGAGTTTCACAGCACCTGCACAGTGGTGAAAACTGCTTTCTCGATGTTTCCTGGCTCTTAAACAAGCTTGCACAAACTTCACAGGACCTGCACAGTGGTGAAAACTGCTTTCTAGATCTTTCCGGGCACATAAACAGGCCTGTATGTGCATCAAAGCTCCTCCACGGCTGTTAAAACAGCTGTTTCACACCTTTCCCGCATTTAAACAGGCTGGCATCAGCTTCATAGCACCTTCACGGGGGTTAAAACGGCTTTGTCAGACGTTTCCCGCACTTAAACAGGCTTGCACGAGCTTCACAGGACCTGCACAGTGCTGAAAACTGCTTTATCGATTTTTCCTGGCTCTTAAACAACCTTGCACGAGCTTCACAGGACCTGCACAGTGATGAAAACTGCTTTCTAGATCTTTCCGGGCACATACACAGGCCTGCACGTGCTTCAAAGCTCCTCCACGGCGGTTAAAACAGCTGTTTCAGACCTTGCCCGCATTTAAACTGGCAGGGACGAGCCTCACACGACCTCTACAGTGATGAAAACTGTCTTCTAGATCTTTCCTGACACTTAAACAGGCTTGGACGAGCTTCACAGTGCCTCCACAGTGGTGAAAACTGCTTTCTAGGTCTTTTCTGGCTCGTAAACAGATTTGACGAGCCTCACAAGACTTCCACTGTGGTGATAACTGCTTTCTAGATCTTTCCTGACACTTATACAGGCTTGCACGAGCTTCACAGCACCTTCTCGGCGGTTAAATTTGTCGGACGTTTCCCGCACTTAAACAGGCTTGCACGAGCTTCACAGGACCTACACAGTTGTGAAAACTGCTTTCTAGATCTTTCCTGGCTCCTAAACAGGCTTGTACGAGCTTCACAGGACCTGCACAGTTGTGAAAACTGCTTTCTCGATTTTTCCTGAGATATAAACAGGCTTGCACGAGTTTCACACGACCTCAACAGCGGTGAAAACTGCTTTCCCGATCTTTCCTGGCGCTTAAACAGGCTTGCACGAGTTTCACACGACCTCAACAGCGGTGAAAACTGCTTTCCCGATCTTTCCTGACGCTTAAACAGGCTTGCACGAGCTTCACAGGACCTGCACGGTGATGAAAACTGCTTTCTAGATCTTTCCGGGCACATAAACAGGCCTGCACGTGCATCAAAGCTCCTCCACGGATGTTAAAACAGCTGTTTCAGACCTTTCCCGCATGAAAACAGGCAGGGACGAGCCTCCCAGGACCTCTACAGTGCTGAAAACAGCTTTCTAGTTCTTTCCTGACACTTAAACAGGCTTACACGAGCTTCACAGGAGCAGTACAGTGGTCAAATCAGCTTTCCAGAACTTTCCTTGCACATAAACAGGCTTGCACTATCTTCACAGGGCCTCCACAGTGGTGAAAACTGCTTTCTAGGTCTTTTCTAAAACAGCTGTTTCAGACCTTGCCCGCATTTAAACTGGTAGGGAAGGGCATCAGACGAGATGAAAACTGTTTTCAAGATCCTTCCTGACACTTAAACAGGCTTGCACGAGCTTCAGAGGACCTATACTGTGGTTAAAACAGCTTTGGCAGATCTTTCACGCACATATACAGGCTTGAACGAGCCTCACAGGACCTCCACAGCGGTGCAAACAGCTTTCTAGATCTTTCCGGACACATAAACAGGCTTGCACGACCTTCATAGGGCCTCCACGGCGGTTGAAACCGTTTTTGTCAGACATTTCCCGCACTTGAGTGTGATGAAAACTGTTTTCTAGATCTTTCCTGACACTTAAACAGGCTTGGACGAGCTTCACAGTGCCTCCACAGTGGTGAAAACTGCTTTCTAGGTCTTTTCTGGCTCGTAGACAGATTTGACGAGCCTCACAAGACTTCCACTGTGGTGATAACTGCTTTCTAGATCTTTCCTGACACTTATACAGGCTTGCACGAGCTTCACAGCACCTTCTCGGCGGTTAAATTTGTCTGACGTTTCCCGCACTTAAACAGGCTTGCACGAGCTTCACAGGACCTACACAGTTGTGAAAACTGCTTTCTAGATCTTTCCTGGCTCCTAAACAGGCTTGTACGAGCTTCACAGGACCTGCACAGTTGTGAAAACTGCTTTCTCGATCTTTCCTGAGATATAAACAGGCTCGCACGAGTTTCACACGACCTCAACAGCGGTGAAAACTGCTTTCCCGATCTTTCCTGACGCTTAAACAGGCTTGCACGAGCTTCACAGGACCTGCACGGTGATGAAAACTGCTTTCTAGATCTTTCCGGGCACATAAACAGGCCTGCACGTGCATCAAAGCTCCTCCACGGATGTTAAAACAGCTGTTTCAGACCTTTCCCGCATGAAAACAGGCAGGGACGAGCCTCACAGGACCTCTACAGTGCTGAAAACTGCTTTCTAGTTCTTTCCTGACACTTAAACAGGCTTACACGAGCTTCACAGGAGCAGTACAGTGGTCAAATCAGCTTTCCAGAACTTTCCTTGCACATAAACAGGCTTGCACTATCTTCACAGGGCCTCCACAGTGGTGAAAACTGCTTTCTAGGTCTTTTCTGGCTGATAAACAGGCTTGCACGATCCTCACAGGACCTCCACAGCGGTGAAAACTGCTTTCTAGATCTTTCCGGACACTTAAGCAGGCTTGCACGACCTTCATAGGGCCTCCACGGCGGTGGAAACCGTTTTTGTCAGACCTTTCCCGCACTTAAACAAGATTGTACGAGCTTCACAGGAGCTCAACAGCGGTGAAAACTGCTTTCCCGATCTTTTCTGGCTCTTAAACAAGCTTGCACGAACTTCACAGGACCTGCAAAGTGGTGAAAACTGCTTTCTAAATCTTTCCAGGCACATAAACAGGCCTGTATGTGCATTCAAGCTCCTCAACGGCGGTTAAAACAGCTGTTTCACACCTTTCCCGCATTTAAACAGGCTGGCATGAGTCTCATAGCACCTTTACGGGGGTTAAAACGGCTTTGTCAGACGTTTCCCGCACTTAAACAGGCTTGAACGAGCTTCACAGGACATGCACAGTGGTGAAAACCACTTTTACTAGATCTTTCCTGGCACATAAACAGGCCGAACGTGCTTCAAAGCTCCTCCACGGCGGTTAAAACAGCTGTTTCAGACCTTGCCCGCATTTAAACTGGCAGGGACGAGCATCACACGAGATGAAAACTGTTTTCTAGATCTTTCCTGACACTTAAACAGGCTTGCACGAGCTTCACAGGACCTATACTGTGGTTAAAACAGCTTTGACAGACTTTTCACGCACATAAACAGGCTTGAAATAGTCTCACAGCACCTCCACAGTGGTGAAAACTGCTTTCCCGATCTTTCCTGGCTCTTAAACAGGCTTGCACGACCTTTATAGGGCCTCCACGGCGGTTGAAACAGTTTTTGTCAGACCTTTCCCGCACTTAAACAAGATTGTACGAGCTTCACAGGACCTCAAGAGCGGTGAAAACTGCTTTCGAGATCTTTCCTGGCTCTTAAACAGGCTTGCACGAGCTTCACAGCACCTGTACAGTGCTGAAAACAGCTTTATCGATTTTTCTTGGCTCATAAAGAAGCTTGCACGAGCTTCACAGGACCTGCACAGTGATGAAAACTACTTTCTAGATCTTTCCGGGCACATAAACAGGCCTGTATGTGCATCAAAGCTCCTCCATGGCGGTTAAAACAGCTGTTTCAAACCTTTCCCGCATTTAAACAGGCTGGCATGAGCCTCATAGCTCCTTCACGGGGGTTAAAACGGCTTTGTCAGACGTTTCCCGCACATAAATAGACTTGCACGAGCTTCACAGCACCTGCACAGTGCTGAAAACTGCTTTATCGATTCTTCCTGGCTCTTAAACAAGCTTACACGAGCTTCACAGCACCTGCACAGTGATGAAAACTGCTTTCTAGATCTTTCCGGGCACATAAACAGGCCTGCACGTGCATCAAAGCGCGGTTAAAACAGCTGTTTCAGACCTTTCCCGAATGGAAACAGGCTGGGACGAGCCTCACAGGACCTCTACAGTGCTGAAAACTGCTTTGTAGTTCATTCCTGACACTTAAAGAGGCTTACACGAGCTTCACAGGAGCAGTACAGTGGTGAAAACCGCTTTCCAGAACTTTCCTTGCACATAAACAGGCTTGCACTATCTTCACAGGGCCTCCACAGCGGTGAAAACTGCTTTGTTGGTCTTTTCTGGCTCATAAACAGGCTTGCACGATCCTCACAGGATCTCCACAGCGGTGAAAACTGCTTTCTAGATCTTTCCGGACACTTAAACAGGCTTGCACAACCTTCATAGGGCCTCCACGAAGGATGAAACCATTTTTGTCAGACCTTTCCCGCATTTAAACAAGATTGTACGAGCTTCACACGTATTCAACAGCGGTGAAAACTGCATTCTCGATCTTTCCTGGCTCTTAAACAGGCTTGCACGAGTTTCACAGCACCTGCACAGTGGTGAAAACTGCTTTCTCGATCTTTCCTGGCTCTTAAACAAGCTTGCACAAACTTCACAGGACCTGCACAGTGGTGAAAACTGCTTTCTAGATCTTTCCATGCACATAAACAGGACTGTATGTGCATCAAAGCTCCTCAACGGCGGTTAAAACAGCTGTTTCAGACCTTTCCCGCATGGAAACTGGCTGGGACGAGCCTCACAGGACCTCTACAGTGCTGAAAACTGCTCTCTAGTTCATTCCTGACACTTAAAGAGGCTTACACGAGCTTCACAGGAGCAGTACAGTGGTGAAATCCGCTTTCCAGAACTTTCCTTGCACATAAACAGGCTTGCACTATCCTCACAGGATCTCCACAGCGGTGAAAACTGCTTTCTAGATATTTCCGGACACTGAAACAGGCTTGCATGACCTTCATAGGGCCTCCACGACGGTTGAAACCTTTTTTGTCAGACCTTTCCCGCATTTAAACAAGATTGAACGAGCTTCACACGTATTCAACAGCGGTGAAAACTGCATTCTCGATCTTTCCTGGCTCTTAAACAGGCTTGCACGAGTTTCACAGCACCTGCACAGTGGTGAAAACTGCTTTCTCGATCTTTCCTGGCTCTTAAACAAGCTTGCACAAACTTCACAGGACCTGCACAGTGGTGAAAACTGCTTTCTAGATCTTTCCAGGCACATAAACAGGACTGTATGTGCATCAAAGCTCCTCAACGGCGGTTAAAACAGCTGTTTCAGACCTTTCCCGAATGGAAACAGGCTGGGACGAGCCTCACAGGACCTCTACAGTGCTGAAAACTGCTCTCTAGTTCATTCCTGACACTTAAAGAGGCTTACACGAGCTTCACAGGAGCAGTACAGTGGTGAAAACCGCTTTCCAGAACTTTCCTTGCACATAAACAGGCTTGCACTATCCTCACAGGATCTCCACAGCGGTGAAAACTGCTTTCTAGATCTTTCCGGACACTGAAACAGGCTTGCATGACCTTCATAGGGCCTCCACGACGGTTGAAACCTTTTTTGTCAGACCTTTCCCGCATTTAAACAAGATTGTACGAGCTTCACACGTATTCAACAGCGGTGAAAACTGCATTCTCGATCTTTCCTGGCTCTTAAACAGGCTTGCACGAGTTTCACAGCACCTGCACAGTGGTGAAAACTGTTTTCTCGATCTTTCCTGGCTCTTAAGCAGGCTTGCACGAGTTTGACAGCACCTGCACAGTGGTGAAAACCGCTTTCTCGATCTTTCCTGGCTCTTAAACAAGCTTGCACAAACTTCACAGGACCTGCACAGTGGTGAAAACTGCTTTCTAGATCTTTCCAGGCACATAAACAGGCCTGTATGTGCATCAAAGCTCCTCCACGGCGGTTAAAACAGCTGTTTCACACCTTTCCCGCATTTAAACAGGCTGGCATGAGCCTCATAGCATCTTCACGGGGGCTAAAACGGCTTTGTCAGACGTTTCCCGCACTTAAACAGGCTTGCACGAGCTTCACAGCACCTGCACAGTGCTGAAAACTGCTTTTTCTAAATCTTTCCTGGCACATAAACAGGCCTGCACGTGCTTCAAAGCTCCTTCACGGCGGTTAAAACAGCTGTTTCAGACCTTGCCCGCATTTAAACTGGTAGGGAAGGGCATCAGACGAGATGAAAACTGTTTTCAAGATCCTTCCTGACACTTAAACAGGCTTGCACGAGCTTCAGAGGACCTATACTGTGGTTAAAACAGCTTTGGCAGATCTTTCACGCACATAAACAGGCTTGAACGAGCCTCACAGGACCTCCACAGCGGTGCAAACAGCTTTCTAGATCTTTCCGGACACATAAACAGGCTTGCACGACCTTCATAGGGCCTCCACGGCGGTTGAAACCGTTTTTGTCAGACCTTTCCCGCACTTAAACAAGATTGTACGAGCTTCACATGAGCTCAACAGCGGTGAAAACTGCTTTCCCGATCTTTCCTGGCTCATAAACAGGCTTGCACGAGCTTCACAGCACAGGAGCAGTACTGTGGTGAAAACCGCTTTCCAGAACTTTCCTTGCACGTAAACAGGCTGGCACTATCTTCAGAGGGACTCCACAGTGGTGAAAACTGCTTTCTAGGTCTTTTCTGGCTCATAAACAGGCTTGCACGATCCTGACAGGACCTCCACAGCGGTGAAAACTGCTTTCTAGATCTTTCCGGACACTTAAACAGGCTTGCACGACCTTCATAGGGCCTCCACTGCGGTTGAAACCGTTTTTGTCAGACCTTTCACGCACATAAACAGGCTTGAACGAGCCTCACAGGACCTCCACAGTGATGAAAACTGCTTTCTCGATCTTTCCTGGCACTTAAACAGGCTTGCACGAGTTTCACAGTACCTGCAAAGTGGTGAAAACCGCTTTCTAGATTTTTCCTGTCACTTAAACATGCTTGGACGAGGTTTGCAGTGCCTCCAGAGTGGTGAAAACTGCGTTCTAGGTCTTTTCTGGCTCATAAACAGGCTTGCACGAGCCTCACAAGACTTCCACTGTGGTGATAACTGCTTTCTAGATCTTTCCTGACACTTATGTATGCTTGCACGACCTTCACAGCACATTCTCGGCGGTTAAAACGGAATTATCAGACTTTTCCCGCACTTAAACAGGCTTGCACGTGCTTCACAGCACCTGCACAGTGCTGTATACTGCTTTATCGATTTTACCTGGCTCTTAAACAAGCTTGCACGAGCTTCACAAGACCTGCACAGTGGTGAAAACTGCTTTTTCTAGATCTTTCCTGGCACATAAACAGGCCTGCACGTGCTTCAAAGCTCCTCCACGGCGGTTAAAACAGCAGTTTCAGACCTTGCCCGCATTTAAACTGGCAGGGACGAGCCTCACACGACCTCTACAGTGATGAAAACTGTTTTCCAAATCTTTCCTGGCACTTAAACAGGCTTGGACGAGCTTCACAGTGCCTCCACAGTGGTGAAAACTGCTTTCTAGGTCTTTTCTGGCTCGTAAACAGATATGACGAGCCTCACAAGACTTCCACTGTGGTGATAACTGCTTTCTAGATCTTTCCTGACACTTATACAGGCTTGCACGAGCTTCACAGCACCTTCTCGGCGGTTAAATTTGTCGGACGTTTCCCGCACTTAAACAGGCTTGCACGAGCTTCACAGGACCTCCACAGTGGTGAAAACTGCTCTCTAGATCTTTCCTGACACTTAAACAGGCTTGCACGAGCTTCACAGGACGTATACTGCGGGTAAAACAGCTTTGACAGACCTTTCACGCACATAAACAGGCTTGAACGAGCCTCACAGGACCTGTACAGTGGTGAAAACTGCTTTCTCGATCTTTCCTGGCTCTTGAACAGGCTTGCACGAACTTCACAGGACATGCACAGTGGTGAAAACTGCTTTCTAGATCTTTCCGGGCACATAAACAGGCCTGTATGTGCATCAAAGCTCCTCCACGGCGGTTAAAACAGCTGTTTCACACCTTTACCGCATTTAAACAGGCTTGCATTAGCCTCATAGCACCTTCTCGTGGGATAAAACGGCTTTGTCAGACGTTTCCCGCACTAAAACAGGATTGCACGCGCTTCACAGGACCTGCACAGTGGAGAAAACTGCTTTCTAGAAATTTCCTGGCACATAAACAGGCCAGCACGTGCTTCAAAGCTCCTCCACGGCGGTTAAAGCAGAAAGCAGCTGTTTCAGACTTTTCCCGCATTTAAACAGGCTGGGACGAGCCTCACAGGACTTCTACAGTGGTGGACACTGTTTTCTAGATCTTTCCTGGCACCTAAACAGGCTTGCACGAGCTTCATAGGGCCTCCACGGCGGTTAAAACGGTTGATGTCAGACATTTCCCGCATTCAAACAAGATTGTACGAGTTTCACAGGACGTCAACAGCGGTACTTTCTCGATCTTTCCTGGCTATTAAATTGGCTTGCACGAGCTTCACAGGACGTATACTATAGGTAAAACAGCTTTCACAGACCTTTCACGCACATAAACAGGCTTGAACGAGCTTCACAGGACCTCTACAGCGTTGAAAACTGCTTTCTCGATCTTTCCTGGCACTTAAACAGGCTTGGACGAGCTTCACAGTGCCTCCACAGTGGTGTAAACCGCTTTCTAGATCTTTCCTGACACTTAAACAGGCTTGCACGAGCTTCGTACGACTTCCACTGTGGTGAAAATTGCTGTCTAGATCATTCCTGGCACAGAAAGAGGCTTGGACGAGCTTCACAGTGCCTACACATGCAGTGGTGAAAACAGCTTTCTAGGTCTTTTCTGGCTCATAAACAGGCTTGCACGAGCCTCACATGACTTTCACAGTGGTGAAAATTGCTTTCTAGTTCCTTCCTGACACCTATACAGGCTTGCACGAGCTTCATAGGGCCTCCACGGCGGTTAAAACGGTTTTGTCAGACTTTTCCCGCACATAGACAAGATTATACGAGCTTCACAGGACCACAACAGCGGTGTAAACTGCTTTCTGGATCTTTCCTGGCACTTAATAAACAGGCTTGCACGAGCTTCACAGGTCCTCCACAGTGGTGAAAACTGCTTTCCAGATCTTTCCTGGCACATAAACAGGCTTGCACGAGCTTCATAGGGCCTCCACGGAGGTTAAAACGGTTTTTGTCAGACATTTCCCGCACTTAAACAACATTGTACGAGTTTCACAGGACCTCAACAGCGGTGAAAATAATTTTTTCGATCTTTCCTGGCTCACAGGCTTGCACGAGCTTCACAGGACCTGCACAGTGGAGAGAACTTCGTTGTAGAAATTTTCTGGCACATAAAAAGGCCAGCAGGTGCTTGAAAGCTCCCCAACGGCTGTAAAAAACAGCTGTTTCAGACCTTTCACAGCAAAAACAACGGTATGAAGTTCATACCAAAATAGGTATGATTTCACTTTTTACACTGAGCATACCAAAAACGGTATGAATTTCATACCACTGATAATCATACTAAAAACGGTGTGATCATCATACCACTGATAATCATACTAAAAACGGTGTGATCATCATACCAGTAGATAGTATGATTTTCATCCATAAATTGGTGTGATTGTCATGCTGCTTATAGCAGTATAATCCATGCATTGCTCATTCAGCTTGTTCTTGCTGTTGAATGACATTACTGTGACAAAACAGATTATAATGCACATAAGGAAATGCACTGACAACAAAAGCAAGTAAACTTGTGTATATAGCATCTATTTAGTTCAAGTATAAAGTCACTTCTTGCTTCTGTGCTTTCTGAAGTATAGATATCTGCATGTGTGGGGAAACAAGACAGCATAAATACATGATCATAGTATACTGTTGGGCAGAAATAAAAGGGCTCTGGGAAAGGAGAGAGTAGGGTACAAATGCATTATGTCTATATAGTGGAGAAACAAAAAACAAAGATCAGGGGAAACTAAATTTACGTGTGTGTACAAGTATACATGTGCTGTACCTCTACTTCTTCACTTAGTTATTGCTCTGTGTCTGTGTGAGTGTGTGTATGCAGAGGAGAGAAGCGAAGAGAAGATAAACGAGGAAGGAACATCTACCTCTAATTCTTTGCTTGGCTCAGGTTCTGAGTTTGACTCTGAATGTGGGAGTAGGGAAATATGAAAAGAAGAGGTTATCATTGTACATAATACCCCAGGCTGGCCTCCATTTACCCCAGTGTGTACATACGAGGGGTAAGAACATCAAAGAATGAGGGTACAGTTATGGGACCGAAAGGACAAGGGTGCACTATGAGAGAGAAAGAACTGTACCTCTAATTCTTCACTTGGCTTTTGTTCTGTGATAGACCCTAGATGTAAAAGTGGTGAGGAAGAATGTATCACTGTGACAATACATCAGGCTGGCTTCCATTTAGTTTCGTGTACGTGTGTGGGGAGAGAACAATATCAAAGAGGGAGGAAGTGTACCATGAAACAAAGTATGATGAGGGTACACTATGGAACAGAAAGAAGGCGGAAGTGTACTATGGGACAGAAAGAACACGGTTACACTATGGGACAGAAAAAAATTAGGGTGCACTATGAGACAGAAATGACGAGGGTGCACTATGAGACAAGGAACTGTACCTTTAATTTTTCACTGGTTCTCGCTCTTTGATATAGACCCGACAGAAAAGTTGAGGGTACATGTACACTGCCAGACAGAAAGATGGGAAGTGTACTTATGTATGTGTGTGTTAAAGTGCACTGTATCTGCTTTGTTCTTGTTCTGTGATACACAGTCTGAGTGTGGGAGTAATGATGAAGAATGACAGGAGGAATTCAAAGTTATATCATTGTAACAATACCCAGGCTCACCTCCATGCATCTAGCTTTGTATATACAAGCAGGGAGATGACATCAAAAGTCCAGCACCACAAGTACTAAAACAGAAATCAAAATCCACACCTTGAAGAGTGTTTTTAAGAGCTTTCATGTACAGTATACGAGAATATGTCACTACAAGTGATTGTATAGTATTCTGACATATTTACCGCCTTTCTACGTACTAGCAAGAGAAATTTTGCGACAAACACTGCTCACGGTTGCCCTATACAGACAGAGCTGCGTGGCATACCTCCTTCCTTCACTCGCGCTTCATTTTCAAAAGTATCACACTTCGAGCGCGCTCAAGGTCAAAGTTCAAACAATCACGCACGCGCAGCATGAATGGGTGGGGCTGACTTGCTGGGGAGCGTCTGACTGTGAAGCCAGTGGTAGTATCCCAGAACGTATGGTTCAGCTCAGAGTTTAGCCAATCCATGACAGAATGATCAAATGACAACATGAACTGAACATACATAAAAAACATAGCTGTCAACAACTAAATAAACTCTGTCCAATCTCCATGACGACAGCACCTTCAGGCTTATATAGACAACACCCAGGTTGTCTACCTTTGCCCATTTGGTCCTGTAAGGGGAAACACTCATTACTAAAGATGGAATAAACAGATACAGTATATAGAAACCGCAGGTAGGGATCATAAACCGACCAACCAAATTTTAGGATTCACTGATTGGTCAATTATTTCACAAAAGTGACCTGCACCTCACCTAGTAAATAAATCCATGGGCCACAATCACTAAACAGAAGGTAATCTAAGAGCAGCTTTGTAATTCAGGTACACTCTGTGCTGGACTAGAACAGGAAAATAGGTTTGATAAAGCTAAGGCGATTGACCATCGATTTAATATCCGGTTGGGTGTATACGAGACCAAACCTACTTCAAACAGGACAAACTAGGTATGAATCAACTCCACTCTACCTGTACAGTCAGAATATCTAATTGGTTTAACTCTGGTACAGTCTGTGCTGGACTAGAACGAGAAAATCTTTACACCCAACCGGATATTAACTCGATGGTCAATCACCTTAGCTTTTTCAAACGTACGAGACCAAACCTACTTCAAACATGGCAAACTAGGTATCAATCAACTCCACTCTACCTGTACATTCAGAATATCAAATCGGTTTGTGACTCTGGTACAGTCTGTGCTGAACTAGAACGGGAACATCTAATTACACCCAACCGGATATTAAATCGATGGTCAATTGCCTTAGCTTTTTCAAACCTACGAGACCAAATCTACTTCAAACAGGACAAACTAGGTATCAATCAACTCCACTCCACCTGTACATTCAGAATATCAATTTGGTTTGTAACTCTGGTACAGTCTGTGCTGGACTAGAACGAGAAAATCTACTTTACACCCTACCGAATATCAACTCGGTGGTCAATCACCTTAGCTTTTTCAAACCTACGAGACAAAAACTACTTCAAATAGGACAAACTAGGTATCAATCAACTCCACTCTACCTGTACATTCAGAATATTAAATTGGTTTGTGACTCTGGTACACTAAGAGCTGAACTAGAACGGGAACATCTACTTTACACCCAACCGAATATTAACTTGATGGTCAATCGCCTTCGATTTTTCAAACCTACGAGACAAAAACTACTTCAAATAGGACAAACTAGGTATCAATCAACTCCACTCTACCTGTACAGTCAGAATATCAAATTGGTTTGTGACTCTGGTACACTCTGTGCTGGACTAGAACGGGAAAATAAGATACCAAAACCAGCTTAGATAGAACAAACTGGGTACTACTGTAATGGACTCGATCTACCCATGTAATTATCAAATTGTTTTGTGACCCTTGCGCACTTTTTGTCAAACTGGAATGGAAAAATCCAGTTTACATCCAGTTTCGTCTGACCTCAGTTGCTACTGTGACTATGGTGCCCATGAAAATGATAACCCTTGTGGAAGGATGCAAGGATGGGAACATTCATTGTATCAGATTGCATTTGCTAGTGTGCATGTAGCTAACCTAGTTTGTAGAACCATGCAACTTTGGTACAATTCCCATCCACCCCTAAGTAGGTACACAGATAAATCTATAAATTTTCAACAGAATGTCTCATCAGCTATTGACTTACCTGCATAAGAAATCTGTCTTGAGCCATGGAGATCACTGGTCCAGGTCCTGCAGCATCGATCATGCAGAATATAAAATTTCTCAAATGCATAAATAGATTTCTCATTCACCGACACAGTCTTGACTTTTGACCTAATAACACCGTTTGCGATAGGTTCCTGTTAGGTACAGGCCGAATGCCGCATCCGGTGGGTGGAGATATGGGCGTGACCTTGCTCACCGCGCGGATACACCCGCTTTGACACCATCTCATTAAATATTCATAAGACAACTTCGCGGCGCGGCTGGAAGTCTCGCGCGCAAGCAACAAGACTATGTATTTGCATGCCTGTTGTACTTTGACCTCGACTGCTGACTTTTGCTTGCTTAGCAAGGTACCCAGCCAACTGTTCTACAGCTCTTCCTAAGGTATTCAGTAGAGATTTACAAGTGTGCCAATGCATCAGAACTCATAAGTTGATGTAAAACTCAGCAGTAGTCCATGTGGGTTGCATAAATTATAGCCTACTCTGGTATATGCACACATAGCTACTGAAGTTCTTTAGACTCCATCCTGGGGTGACAGGCCTACAAGTAGTGATGTCAGTCTCCAGTGCTTCTCCACAATGTCTGACCTCTTGGTGGTTTGATTCAATGTTATAGATTCACTACATAAAAACATGGTGTATATGTGTGTCTTTGTCTCCTCTGTTAAGGACGCATGATACAAGCTCACAGAATCTTATGAAGATGCTGTTTGCGGAGAAACAAGTACACTTTCGCTGCTGTACTCTTTGTCTTACAAAAGATAACAGTTTTGGGTAGACTTTTGGGTTCTTTAAGGCACATGGCAAGGTTACCAAAATCTTTCTGCAAAAGACAAAAACAAATATATACAAATATACAGCTTGGGAGCTGTTATACATATACTTACTCTCATACTTGACTCCTTTATGACATAATAGCAGATATTGGCTCTGTTGATGGGGTTCTTCACAAAAATGGGGTTTATAAGCCCTACTGAGTCTACAATCTCTGACTCTATTTGAGGAGAAGCTGAAGCAGTTAGGCACATGAATGGAATTTTCGTGAGGGACCACTCTTGTGGAATGCCATCCGGAAGTCAGGTCCCCTGCACAATGCAATGTGGCACATGTAACCCGAATGATTAATGCGATGAAGTATGCATGCTCTAACCACTCATAGATACAATGTGCCTCATCAATGGCAACCATAATTGCACGTTGCTGGAATAGGGTCTTTGAAAAGAGCTCTCTCCGTGGAGGCTTCACTACTGTCTCAGGGGACATGAACACTGTAAAGTAGTAATAGCAACTATAGCAGGTACAGTGCAGGCGCTACAGTGTTTCAACAAGCATACCAAACCGGAAATTCCCAGCAGCAACCAAGTCAAGGGAATCCCTGTTCATCTCTGATACTCGAATGGCAGGAACCCCAACACGTGCCAATTTTCGAACCTTTAAATGAACCATTCACAATTTATAACCATACATGTAAAGTAACTTTGGCATGGAATATCATTATCCAATACCTGCTCATCCATAAGTCCATTAAGGGGACTTATCACGACTCCGATGCCATTTTCCTGAGCTGCCAATGGTGCTAGAAACATGCAAAGGGACTTTCCAGCACCTGTGGCCATTTGAACAAACACATCACGTCCATGGAGAACTGGCAACACTGCCTCCAACTGCCCTGGCCTCAGCTTTGGGTACTTCCACACTGTACTCAGCACATGCATCAAGCTGCAGTAGGCAGGACATGCTTGTAGCTGCTCTTCGGTGGCAGTTGCTGGTGGTCCAACCGCAAGGGAACAAAGTGAATTACAGATAGCTCCGCCTTGCATCCGCTGTAGCTAAACGTTTTCGTTCGACTTCTTTGAACTTATAAATCTGTGCAGAACAACTACCCGCGCTTTTTTGAAAATAACTTAGTAAGGCCACTCCAAGTTGATTCATTGTTTCCCATTACACTGGAAACCTGAAGACATGCGGGCGGTTCACTATTCATTATTCATTACAGAGGCTCTGAGCAAAGAGGGTGTAAAAAGTTCAAAAACTCTGCTATTACAACACTGTCAGTGCTATCACAGCTGTCAGCCACAAAGTACAGAATCAATAATGAATAAACATATGCATAAACATATGCATAATGAACGAAATTATGCAGCTCATAAAATGGTGCGGGCGGGAAATGGGAAACAATGAATCAACTTGGAGTGGCCTAATATACAAGACACAAATACGATGTAAATCACAAACAATACCCGTGGAGACCATGTACTAGCTACCTAGTCCCTTGCCTTTGTTTTTGGACCCTTTTTTGTCGTGGCCTACTATTTAACTAGCCGTGTTGTAAGAACTCACTGCTTATTGTCGTTGCCTTCCAAGAGTTGTGCTCCTCGCTGTCATCCCGACCCGGCGGTAGGAGTGTTGGTATCTGTCAACAAGGCGACTGTTCTCTTGCTCGAGGGTCGAATGCGCACTGTGTGGGCGCTAATTCAAAGCTCCCCCACAGCGGTTAAAACAGCTGTTTCAGACCTTTCCCGCATTTAAACAGGCTGGGACGAGCCTCACAGGACCTCTACAGTGGTGAAAACTACTTTCTAGATCTTTGCTGACACTTAAACAGGCTTGCACGAGCTTCACAGGACCTGTACAGTGGTCTTTCTAGATCTTTCCTGACACTTTTACAGGCTTGCACGAGCTTCACAGCACTTTCTCGGCGGTTAAAACGGCTTTGTCAGACGTTACCCGCACTTAAACAAGATTGCGCGAGCTTCACAGGACCTCAACAGCGGTGAAAACTGCTTTCTCGATCTTTCCTGGCTCCTAAACAGGCTTGCACGAGCTTCACATGACCTGCACAGTGGTGAAAACTGTTTTCTAGATCTTTCCTTGCACATAAACAGGCCTGAACGTGCTTCAAAGCTCTTCCACGGCGGTTAAACAGCTGTTTCAGACCTTTCCCGCATTTAAACAGGCTGGGACGAGCCTCACTAAACTTCAACAGCGGTGAAAACTGCTTTCTCGATCTTTCCTGGCTCCTAAACAGGCTTGCACGAGCTTCACACGACCTGCACAGTGGTGAAAACCGCTTTCTACACCATTCCTGGCACAGAAACAGGCTTGCACGAGCTTCTTAGGTCCTCCACGGCGGTTAAACGGTTTTTGTAAGACCTTTCCCGCACTTGAACAAGATTGCACGAACCTCAACAGCGGTGAAAACTGCTTTCTCGGTCTTTCCTGGCACTTAAACAGGCTTGCACGAGCTTCACAGGACCTGCACAGTGGTTAAAACTGCTTTCTAGATCTTTCCTGACACATAAACACGCTTGCATGAGCTTCACAGGACTTCCACAGTGGTGAAAATTGCTTTTTAGATCAGTCCTGGCACATAAAAAGGCTTGCACGAGCCTCACAGGACCTCCATAGTGGTGAAAACTGCTTTCTAGATCTTTCCTGACACTTATACAGGCTTGCACGAGCTTAATACCACCTTCTCGGCGGTTAGAACAGCTTTGTCAGACGTTTCCCGCATATAAACAAGATTGTATGAGCTTCACAGGACCAGGTCCTGTGAAGCTCGTGCAAGCCTGTTTAGGGGCCAGGAAAGATCGAGAAAGCAGTTTTCACCGCTGTTGTGGTCCTGTGAAGCTCATACAATCTTGTTTATGTGCGGGAAACGTCTGACAAAGCTGTTTTAACCGCCGAGAAGGTGCTATTAAGCTCGTGCAAGCCTGTATAAGTGTCAGGAAAGAGCTAGAAAGCAGTTTTCACTGAAAACTGCTTTCTAGATCTTTCCTGGCACATAAACAGGCCTGTACATGCTTCAAAGCTCCTCCACGGCGGTTAAACAGCTGCTTCAGACCTTTCTCGCATTTAAACAGGCTGGGACGAGCCTCACGGGACCTCTACAGTGGTCAAAACCTCAGGTACATTAAGGAATAGGTGCATGTTTTGCTTTATTCATACAGGTATTTGAAGGTGAAAGTGGAGGTGCCACAACTTGAACTTAGTATCATTGGAAAGTTCATGGAGTGGTGTAAACAATAAACATAATTATGACGTCACTAATTGAAGGCGTTTCTTCCTGTTTACATGGCAATCGCTGTCCTGACATTTATAACTTAATTCTTCATATGCTGTACACTGAAAACACTAATATGAATGTCTATCACTTGTTTCCTACTCTTTGTTCTGTAGTGTAAATGGTTTAGTCTTGGAAAAGAAGAACTGATGCATAATATAATAGGCAATAAAAACAAAGCGCTAGCTCGCTGAGGCAAGGAGATGTCGAAGTTAACAAAACCAAAGTCGAGGGCGAGAGCGACGAAGAGCGTCCTAGTGAGACCACCTGGCACACCTGTACGCGTCTGTACAACACCACCTGTGACAGTTCCTGAGGCTGGTGATAGTCCTTCTGCGGACTGCTCTTCTGGAGAAATCTGTTTCGTGTGTTCTACCATTATCAGGGAGGCCACAACTGAGAGAGAAGGTGACCCAGCGCTGTTTTGTGAAGGTGGCCACAAAAGATGGGCGCACACAAGTTGTGTAGGGGTCAGCGACGCGCTCTATGAAGATATTCAATCGTGCGATACACCGTGGATGTGTCAAGACTGCTCAAAGGAGGCGGTGATGGCATTACAAAAGCTCCCACTTCTCCAGGAAGAGGTTCAGTCACTGAGGGCGGAAAGTACGGGTCTCAAGGAAGAACTGTCTGAGACGCGAGCGCTAGTTACCTCTTTACACGCAGCTCTCAGTAGTCTCGAGACTAAAGTATCGACTGTGTCAGCTACTGTTCAGCTGTTACAATCAGACTCCTCCACCCCTGAACCAGAACTGGCTGAGACCACTGTCGAAGACACGCATAAACTACCTGAGTCTCGCCAAACACATAGGGCATCCAATGCTGTTGCCACCCAGCAAAAAAATGGTGGTGGACATGGACGCAGGGATCATGGTGGTAGGGCTGGGCACAGGCAGCGGGGCCAGCTAAGAAACCAGAATGTTAGACAGAATCACCAGCAACGAGAACAAAGCAACCAGGTTAGTGACAGTATGTCTGCTTCATCAGTGGCTATGCCAAATGTAGAGACGGACAGTACGCCGTCTAACCTAGCTGGTTCCCAGAAGATACAGGCACAAGGTGTTAGGCGTGTCTGGGGCACAATGAAATCATGCACACCCACTGCCGTCAAGGGAGCTATCGGTAGATTAATATCCAACCAACTTGTTCCTGGTATTGACAACATTACTGTGAAACGTAAATACAGGCGTACTTCGAATAATAAGTTGCGCTGGTGGTTTCTGGTGTTTATGCCGGAAGAAGCCCTACAGAAACTAGAAATGGTATGGGAACAGGTGGCCCTTCAAACATCATGGAAATTGGAGCCCTGTATGGCACCAGCAAATTTTTTAGAGCCAGCTGTGGAAGCAAACTTACCGACATAGATTTTGACTTCCTACCTACCATGGAGGGTGATCGCTCTCAAAAATCCCCTGGTGTGTATGTAAACAATGGGCCATCTGTAAACAAGGCAAAAGTGATAAAGTCTGATAGTCTTAGGATACTCTACTATAATGCAAGGAGTCTCCTCCCTAAGTTGGATGATCTATCTGCAACAATTGAAGCTCACAATTTTCCTGACATTGTCTGCATTGTAGAGTCTTGGCTGGGCCATGATGTTAGAGACCAGGAAATTGCAATTCCAAGCTATAATATCTTTCGCCATGATCGAAATAGACATGGTGGAGGCATCCTCATTTACGTTAAGGACAGCTACATCACTTCAGTGCTGCCTGGTGTCCCCACTGATCTGGAAATCATTACTATTTGTGTACAAAGTGGAAATTGTAAAGCTTGCCTTTCACTTTTTTATCGACCTCCCAGTTCTTCTTCAGTTATTTTTGATACTTTTTGTAAATATTTGGAGTCACTCAACACTGCCCAGTATTCTAATTTTATTTTGCTTGGAGATTTTAATGTTAATTTTGTAAGCTCTTCTCATCCTTTATATTCTAAGTTGTGTAACATAATGTCCACTTATTGTTTGACACAAATTGTAACAGAATGCACACATGTACACCACAATGGCAGCACATCCATAATTGACCTGGTATTCTTATCTAATCCAGCCTCACTTCTCTCATGTGTGACAGTTCCCCCTTTACTCAATTCAGACCACAATGGACTCCTCACGACAATGAAATGGAAAGGTACGGGCAGCGGAGTCCACTCCAGCAGACGTCCCATCTGGAGGTATGCTTATGCTGATTGGGAGAAAGCATGTGAGCTCATTGACAACACAAATTGGGATTCACTGTGTTCTGATGATATCAATTTGTCTTGGTCTAACTGGCAACAGCAGTTTATGAGTATAATCGAGGATTGTATACCTAAAGGGGTCCTCCCCCCACGTAAAAATCTCCCATGGCTGAATAAGAATCTCATTTGTGCAATGAGAAAGAGGAATCAGCTATACAAGAAGGCTAAGCAGTCTGGTGACTTTTCAAAATACAAGTTTGCACGCAACAGAGTAGTATCAAAGTTACGCATGGCAAAGAGAGCATACTTCAGTAACCTGAATCCTAAAAATCCGAAAAAGTTCTGGAAAGCCATGAAATATCTTAACAAAAACCAATGCTCAATACCTACTCTGAGTCATGGTGATGCAACTGTGCAAACAGACATTGGAAAGGCTGACCTTCTAAATTCTTTTTTCTCCTCCTGCTACAACTTGTCACACTCACCCCTGGTTCCATCCGAATATCACAATTTACAATCACCCCAAGAATGCCCAGAGGAGATTTTGTGTAATGAAGAAGAAGTCTACCAGCTTTTGTCCTCCCTGGATGTCACAAAAGCCAATGGCCCAGATGGGATTTCTGCTAGAACACTGAAACACACTGCTACAAGTATCACTCCTTCGATTACGAAACTCTTTAATTTGTCCCTGCGCACAGGCCACATACCTAGTGAGTGGAAGCAATCTCTGGTTGTGCCAATTCCCAAGTCAAACAACAATAAAGGGTCTCCCAATAATTACAGACCAATTTCCCTTCTGAGTGTGCTCAGTAAGTTACTGGAAAGGCACGTGCATAAAATACTTACTGAGCATTTTTGCACACACCACCCCCTGTCTAACTCACAGTGGGGGTTCTCTGCAGGAAAATCAACTGTTACAGCCCTATTGACAACTACTCATGAATGGTTCCAGCGACTTGAGGAAGGGAAGGAGATCTGTGCAGTATTTTTTGACTTCAAAAAGGCCTTTGACAGCGTCCCACACAGGCCATTGATAACTAAGCTGCAGCAGATGGGCGTCCCCAACCATTTGTTGGTCTGGATTTCCAGCTATTTAACTAACAGATCTCAGAAGGTTGTAGTCAATGGCGCTACATCTGAAAGTATGCCTGTACTATCAGGAGTCCCACAAGGGTCAGTCCTTGGCCCTCTCCTCTTTCTTATATATATCGATGGCATTACTTCTATCCCGATCTCAAGCTACACCAAAATTGTTTTGTATGCAGACGATCTTCTGCTATTTCGCCCGATTTCTCAGCAGGAGGATTTTACCACTCTTCAGAGGGACATTATGGCAATTGAACAGTGGGTCTTAGACAATCACCTAACCTTCAACACATCAAAATGTGGTTACATGATGCTTTCTAGGAAGAGATTTCCAACCGCCCCACTTCACCCACTAAAGCTGAATGGTTTGCACCTCAACGAAGTGGAATGTTTTAAATATCTTGGTGTACTTCTCTCCTCTGATCTCTCCTGGACCCCACACATTACGTCAGTGTGTTCCAAAGCTAAACAAATACTAGGGCTGCTGTACAGGAGATTCTACAATCACGCAGAAGGTAACACACTCAAACAACTTTATCTGTCACTTATAAGACCTCATTTGGAGTATGCATGCCCAGTATGGGACCCCCACACAATGAAAGATAAAGTGCTCCTCGAGGATGTCCAAAAATTTGCATTTCGGATGGCCACCAAACAATGGGACTCGGGATATCAGGAACTCCTTGACATTATGAATGTACCATCTCTTGCTGACCACAGACTCCAGCTTAAACTTTCCTTGCTCTACAAGATTGTTCACGGTATGTGCTACTTCCCCTCAGATATTCTTTGTCCTCGTACTAATTATAGTCTCAGAACTAATCACTCCCTTGTAATTGATCAACCTTATGCTCGCACAAATGCTTACTTCCTCTCCTTTGTACCACGCACAATTTCTGCATGGAATTCACTGCACCAACAACATGTAACTGCTCCATCTGTTTCTGCTTTTAAATACTACTTTAATTATAATTATTAAGTTATGCTTATTTATTGTCACTTCACCCACACCCTAATCTATTTTGTAATAGGTGCACACTCGATTAGCTCATGCTATTGTGTATCCTTTGCTCAGCATAAATGTTTCATAGACAAAAAAAAAAAAAAAAAAAAAAAAAAAAACTGACTAATGCTTGGTATTATATAGCGGGTTTTGTGCTACCGTTACTATAAATCAAGCCACAAAGTAACAATTACCTCCTCTATACTTCGTTGTTTCAAAATTTTCAAGAGAAATCCTACCTGAGGTGAGTGGTACGGTTGTGATTGACTAGGTCACTCTAGTTAAGGACGTGCAGTGCAGGTTGTATAGCATAACAGTCGCTTTCCTCTGCTTGGTTGGTAGACTGTTATCTGTGCCACTTGGTACATAGTTGAGTCACTTCCACACCCCTCCCTACACAAAATACACAAGCTTTCACTTACCACAAGCTGAAAATCCACACCGCGTGAGAGTCTGGCCTTCGAGCCTACTTCACGTCGCTGTTAGGACGAAGTACATCAGCGTCCGCATACGCGAAGGCGGAGCAACTTGCGTAATAACGTAATCACATTCATATACGGTATTTTCTAATTATCAACAAGTAGTCGCTTTTCGTAGACCGTCCTTACTGTACCTGAGACTGCTTTCTAGATCTTTCTTGACACTTAAGCAGGCTTGCACGAGTTTCACAGGACCTGTACAGTGGTGAAAACCGCTTTCTAGAGCTTTCCTGACACTTAAACAGGGTTGCACGAGGTTCACAGGGCCTCAACAGTAGTGATTCCTGCTTTCTAGGTGTTTTCTGGCTCATAAATAGGCTTGCACGAGCCTCACAGGACCTGCACAGTGGTGAAAACTGCTTTCTAGATCTTTCCTGGCACATAAACAGGCCTGCACATGCTTCAAAGCTCCTCCACGGCGGTTAAAACAGCTGTTTCAGACATTTCCCGCACTTAAACAGGCTTGCACGAGCCTAACAGGACCTCTACAGTGGTGAAAACTGATTTCTAGATCTTTCCTGACACTTAAACAGGCTTGCACGAGCTTCACAGGGCCTCCAGAGTAGTGAAATCCTGCTTTCTAGATCTTTTCTGGCTCATAAACAGGCTTGCACGAGCCTCACAGGACCTCCACAGTGGTGAAAACTGCTTTCTAGATCTTTCCTGACACTTATACAGGCTTGCACGAGCTTAATATCACCTTCTCGGCGGCTAAAACGGCTTTGTCAGACGTTTCCCGCACTTAAACAATATTGTACGAGCTTCACAGGACCTCTTTCCTGGCACATAAACAGGCCTGAACGTGCTTCAAAGCTCCTCCACTGCGGTTAAAACAGCTGTTTCAGAATTTTCCCGCATTTAAACACGCTGGGACGAGCCTCACAGAACCTCTACAGTGGTGAAAACCGCTTTCTAGATCTTTCCTGACACGTAAACAGGATTGCATGAGCTTCACAGTACCTGCACAATAGTGAAAAACGCTTTGTAGATCTTTCCTGTCACATAAACATGCTTGCACGAGCTCCATAGGTCCTCCACGGCGGTTAAAACGGTTTTTGTCAGACCTTTCCCGCACTTAAACAATTAAGGTTGTACGAGCTTCACAGGACCTCAACAGCGGTGTAAACTGCTTTCTCGATCTTTCCTGGCACTTAAACAGGCTTGCACGAGCTTCACAGTACCTGCACAGTGGTGAAACTGCTTTATAGATCTTTCCTGACACTTAAACACGCTTGCATGAGCTTCACAGGACTTCCACAGTAGTGAAAATTGCTTTCAAGAACATTCCTGGCACATAAACAGGCTTGCACGAGCTCCACAGGGCCTCCACAGTGGTGAAAACTGCTTTCTAGATCTTTCCTTACACTTACACATGCTTGCACCTCAGTGTTAAAAATGGGGTGCTACATTTACACCCCTGGGGCACTACACCACACCGGTTATTAAAAACTTCAAAGAGAACTTTTAATAACTGGGATGGCATAGTGCCCCAGGGGTGTAACGTAGCACCCCATTTTTAACAGTGCTGGAGCTTCACAGCACCTTCTCGGCTGTTAAGGTGGCGGAGGTCACTCGGCGGAGGTTAACGAAAGCATAAACCTGGATTACAGTCAGGACCAGTGTTACTCCTAGTTTCAGGGTTAGGGTTTGGTTTAGGGTAATCTTGCTTTGCCTAATTTTGGAGTTTAGTAGAGTACTGTAGTGTCAGTAGCTGTGAGTATAGTGCATAGTGCCTGCTTGTGAAAGCAAGCTTGTGTCTAGAAGCAGCAGAAAGGCCACAGTGGCCAAGACTGTACTCATTCGGCAGGTCCAGGTCTTGCGATCGTATGCCAAGCCTAGTAGGTGATCGTGGCCCGGTGCTTCGAGTGCTGGGCTGGGCTTTAACTAGTATGCGCAATATATCGTTGGTACTGGCTACGTTGCCGTACACAAGAAAGCTGAAGAGTGGTGGTGTGTGGAACAGAGCCGTGAGTTGTTTAGCGACATAAGGGGGTGAGGTGGGGCTAGTAATGCTTGCTTGCACTCGTGAATGAACCCCTCCCGTAGACGAACTGTGAATTTTACATTCAATTTGTTGCAGTAAATGTTGTCCATTGTTTTAGTAGCTTATTAATATATTTATGACCCCAAATTGCCACTCGATGGACGCATCTACATGCTCACTGTAGGTAGCGTCCTAACCACCAATGTATCGCAAATCACTCTGCGCCAGCTTTTGTTCAGAGCTACTCTCAAAGTCAGGCTGGGCTCATGTTTGTCACTACTCTTGCTACTTTTTTTTTAAGCCGATCTAAGCTTATCTTCAAAGTTCTGACCACCACATGAGGGGTTCCGCCAGGCCACATCTTAACTAATTTAATTATAAACTGATTATTGGATGACAATGCCGACAGGAAATGGGGATAATCCCCAATTTTACGGACAGTGAACGGTTGAGGCCTCCCAAAACTGACTGCGCTAAAAGTTTAACAAGACAAAGAAGTCTATCAGCTTGGATTCCAGGTTTGTCGACCTTGAAAGTAACAGGGTTCTCTGCCACCTTAAGTGTCAGGAAAGATCTAAAAAACGGTTTTCACCACTGTACAGGTCCTGTGAAGCTCGTGCAAGCGAGTTTAAGTGTCAGGAAAGATCTAGAAATCAGTTTTCACCACTGCGGAGGTCCTGTGAAGCTCGTACAATCTTGTTTAAGTGCGGGAAAGGTCTGACAAAAATCGTTTTAATCGCCTTGGAGGACCTATGAATCTCGTGGAAGCCTGTAGAAGTGTCAGGAAAGATCTAGCTAGAAAGCAGTTTTCACCACTGGAGTTCCTGTGAGGCTCGTGCAAGCTTGTTTATGAGCCAGAAAAGACTTAGAAAGCAGGATTTCACTACTCTGGAGGCCCTGTGAAGCTCGTGCTAGCCTGTTTAAGTGTCAGGAAAGATCTAGAAAGCGGTTTTCACCACTTACCGGTCCTGTGAAGCTCGTGCAAGCCTGTTTAAGTGTCAGGAAAGATCTAGAAATCAGTTTTGACCACGGTGCAGGTCCTGTGAAGCTCGTGCAAGCCTGTTTAGGAGGCAGGAATGATCGAGAAAGCAGTTTTCACCGCTGTTGAGGTCCTGTGAAGCTCGTACAATCTTGTTTATGTGCGGGAAACGTCTGACAAAGCTGTTTTAACCGCAGAGAAGGTGCTATTAAGCTCGTGCAAGCCGGTATAAGTGTCAGGAAAGATCTAGAAAGCAGTTTTCACCTCTGTGGAGGTCCTGTGAGGCTCGTGCAATCCTGTTTATGAACCATAAAAGACCTAGAAAGCAGTAATCACTACTGTGGAGGCCCTGTGAACCTCGTGCAAGGCTGTTTAAGTGTCAGGAAAGATCTAGAAAGAAGTTTTGACCACTGTAGAGGTCCTGTGAGTCTCCTCCCAGCCTGTTTAAATTCGGGAAAGGTCTGAAACGGCTGTTTTAACCGCCGTGCAGGAGCTTTGAAGCACGTGCAGGCCTGTTTATGCGCCAGGAAAGATCTAGAAAGCAGTTTTCACCACTCTGCAGGTCCGGTGAAGCTCGCGCAAGCCTGTTTAAGTGCCAGAAAAGATGGAGAAAGCATTTTTCACCCCTGTTGAGGTCCTGTGAAGCTCGTACAACCTTGTTTAAGTGCGGGAAAGGTCTGACAAAAACCGTTTTAACCGCCGTGGAGGCCCCTATGAAGCTCGTGCAAGCCTATTTAATTGTCAGGAAAGAACTAGAAAGCAGTTTTCACCACTTTGCATATCCTGTGAAGCGCGACAAGCCTGCTTAAGAGAGGGAAACGTCTGACAAAGCCTTTTTAACCGCCGAGAAGGTGCTGTGACGCTCGGCAAGCCTGTGTAAGTGTCAGGAAAGATCTAGAAAGCAGTTTTCACCACTGTGCAGGTCCTGTGAAGCTCGTGCAAGCCTGTTTAAGTGCGAGAAACGTCTGACAAAGCCGTTTTAACCGCCGAGATGGTGCTGTTAAGCTCGCGCAAGCCTGTATAAGTGTTAGGAAAGGTCTAGAAAGCAGTTTCCACCACTGTGGAGTTCCTGTGAGGCTCGTGCAAGCCTGTTTATGAGCCAGAAAAGACCTATAAAGCAGGATTTCACTACTCTGGAGGCCCTGTGAAGCTCGTTCAAGCCTGTTTAAGTCTCAGGAAATATCTATAAAGCGGTTTTCACTCCTGTGAGGCTCGTGCAAGCCTGTTTAAGTGCGGGAAACGTCTGACAAAGCCGTTTTAAAGTGGCAGACAACCCTGTTACTTTCAAGGTCGACAAACCTGGAATCCAAGCTGATAGACTTCTTTGTCTTGTTAAACTTTTAGCGCAGTCAGTTTTGGGAGTCCTCAACGGTTCACTGTCCGTAAAATTGGGGATTATCCCCATTTCCTGTCGGCATTGTCATCCAATAATCAATTTTTAATTAAATTAGTTAAGATGTGGCCTGGCGGAACCCCTCATGTGGTGGTCAGAACTTTGAAGATAAGCTTAGATCGGCTTAAAAAAAAGTAGCAAGAGTTGTGACAAAATGAGTCTAGCCTGACTTTGAGACTATAGCTCTGAACAAAAGCTGGCACAGAGTGATTTGAGATACATTGGTGGTTAGGACGCTACCTACAGTGAGCATGTAGATGCGTCCATCGAGTGGCAATTTGGGGTCATGAATATATTAATAAGCTACTAAAACCCTAAAATTAGGCAAAGCAAGATTGCCCTAAACCAAACCCTAACCCTGAAACTAGGAGTAACACTGGTCCTGACTGTAACCCAGGTTTATATTTTCGTTAACCTCCGCCGAGTGACTTCCGCGGTCACCTTAAACAGGCTTGCACGAACTTCACAGGGCTTCCTCAGTAGTGAAATCCTGCTTTCTAGGTCTTTTCTGGCTCATAAACAGGCTTGCACGAGCCTCACAGGACCTGCACAGTGGTTAAAACTGCTTTGTAGATCTTTCCTGACACTTATACAGACTTGCACGAGCTTAACAGCACCTTCTTGGCGGTTAAAACGGCTTTGTCAGTCGTTTCTCGCACTTAAACAGGCTTGCACGAGCTTCGCAGGACCAGAACAGTGGTGAAAACTGCTTTCTAGATCTTTCCTGGCACAATAAACAGTCCTGCACGTGCCTCAAAGCTCCTCCACGGCGGTTAAACCAGCTGTTTCAGACTTTTCCCGCATTTACACAGGCTGGGACGAGACTCACAGAACCTCTACAGTGGTGAAAACTGTTTTCTAGATCTTTCCTGACACGTAAACATGATTGCACGAGCTTGACAGGACCTTCGCTTTCTAGATCTTTCCTGTCACATAAACAAGCTTGCACGAGCTTCATAGGGTCTCCACGGCGGTTAAAACCGTTTTTGCAAGACCTTTCCCGCACTTAAACAAAATTGTACGAGCTTCACAGTAGGGATGGGCGATTAATCGGTATGACGGTTATATCGCGATTTTACTCATTCCGATTACCGAATCGAAGTGATTTCTACATTTGGCGATTATCGCGATGTTTTGCGCATGCGCATTTCATTAAAAGCACGTGGCGTCGTTCGGAATTTGAAGATGGCTGCCGTGAGCGTTTGTCTACGCCGACAGTCGGGAGGTAGCACATAAGATCCCCGTTTGGCTTCATTTTTGTCTGAAAGCTACCGAAGACGGCGCAGTGATTATCGGTGAGCTCTTTGCAGGGCCCGTGGCGAAGCGATCTAGCGAAAGCAAGCAAAAAAATCTTTGTAAAATTTTTGGCACCAGCATGTCTTTTGCAGAGAATGTTTTTGCACAGCTGGGCACATAGCTGATAAGCCTTCTTATAGTTTACTTGTGATGAATGTCAACACACTTGCTTTTTTATTTGCTAATTTCATGCCCTGGGTTAAGCCCACAAATCAACCTCATATATTATGTAGCGATAATCATGATAATCGTGATTATACAGTTGACAATAATCGTTGTATGAATTCTGGATATCGCCCATCCCAACATCACAGGACCTCAACAGCGGTGAAAACTGCTTTCTCGATCTTTCCTGGCACCTAAACTGGTTTGCAGGAGCTTCGTAGGGCCTGCACGGCGGTTTTTGTCATAGCTTTCCCGTACTTAAACAAGATTGTACGAGGTTCACACGACCAGAACAGCGGTGAAAACTGCTTTCTCGATCTTTCCTGGCTCCTAAACAGGAGCTTCACAGGACCTGCACAGTGGTGAAAACTGCTTTCTAGATCTTTCCTGGCACATAAACATGCCTGCACGTGCTTCAAAGCTCCTCCACGGCGGTTAAAACAGCTGTTTCAGACCTTTCCCTCATTTAAACAGGCTGGAACGAGCCTCACTGAACTTCTGCAGTGGTTAAAAACGCTTTTCTAGATCTTTCCTGACAAGGAAACAGGATTGCACGAGCTCCACAGGACCTGCACAGTACTTTCTAGATCTTTCCTGTCACATAAAGGAGCTTGCGCGAGCTTCATAGGGCCTCCACGGCAGTTAAAACGGTTTTTGTCAGACATTTCCCACACTTAAACAAGATTGTACGAGCTTCACAGGACCTTAACAGCGGTAAAAACTGCTTTCTCGATCTTTCTTAGCACTTAAACAGGCTTGCACGAGCTTCACAGGACCTCCACAGTGGTGAAAACTGCTTTGTAGATCTTTCCAGGCTCTTAGACAGGCTTGCACGAGCTTCACAGGACTTCCACAATGGTGAAAATTGCTTTCTAGATCATTCCTGGCACATACACAGGCTTGCACGAGCTAAATAGCACCTTCTCGGCAGTTAAAACGGCTTTGTCAGACGGTTCTCGCACTTAAACAGGCTTGCACGAGCTTCACAGGGCCTCTACAGTGGGCTTTCTAGATCTTTCCTGACACTTATACAGGCTTGCACGATCTTAATAAACCTTTTCGGCGGTTAAAACGTCTTTGTCAGACGTTTCCCGCACTTTAACAAGATTATACGAATAAAAGAATTTTAGATGAGGCGAAAATAAAGGAAAGTGAACACTGGCAATCACTGGGAGTCGAACACAGCTAGGACAAAATTTCTTTATTTCCAGCGTGAGGCAAGTTGCTCTGAGCAAGATTATACGAGCTTCACAGGACCCCAACGGCGGTGAAAACTGCTTTTTCGATCTTTCCTGGCTCCTAAACAGGCTTGCACGAGCTTCACAGGACCTGCACAGTGGTGAAAACTGCTTTCTAGATCTTTCCTGGCACGTAAACAAGCCTGCACGTGCTTCAAACTCCTCCACGGCGGTTAAAACTGCTGTTTCAGACCTTTCCCGCATTTAAACAGGCTCGCACGAGCCTGAAAGGACCTCTACAATGGTGAAACCCGCTTTCTAGATCTTTGCTGCCACGTCAACAGGATTGCACGAGCTTCACAGGACCTGCACAGTGGTGAATACCGCTTTCTAGATCTTTCCTGGCACATAATAGGCTTGCACGAACTTCAGGCCTCCACGGCGGTTAAAATAGTTTTAGTGAGACCTTTCCCGCACTTAAACAGGATTGTACGAGCTTCACAGGACCTCAGCAGGGGTGAAGACTGCTCTCTCGATCTTTCCTGGTACTTAAACAGGCTTGCACGAGCTTCAAGGAGCTCCACAGTGGTGAAAACTGCTTTCTAGATCTTTCCTGGAACCTAAACAGGCTTGCACGAGCTTCATAGGGGTTAAAACGGTTTTTGTCAGACCTTTCCCGCACTTAAACAAGATGGTACGAGCTTCACAGGACATGCACAGTGGTGAAAACTGCTTTCTAGATCTTTCCTGGCACATTAACAGGCCTGCATGTGCTTCACAGCTCCTCCACTGCGGTTAAAACAGCTGTTTCAGACCTTTCCCGCATTTAAAAATGCTGGGACGAGCCTCACAGGATCTCTACAGTGGTGAAAACTACTTTCTAGATCTTTCCTGACACTTAAACAGGCTTGCACGAGTTTCACAGGACCTATACTGTTAAAACAACTTTGTCAGACCTTTCATGCACATAAACAGGCTTGCACGAGCCTCACAAGACCTCCACAGTGGTTAAAACTGCTTTCTAGAGATTTCCTGGCACGTAAAGAAGCCTGCACGTGCTTCAAAGCTCCTCCACGGCGGTTAACCATTTAACAGCGATTGACGCCTATACGCGTCATCGAAATTCGGCCGCATGTTATCAGTTGGCGCAATCCGTTTTGAAGATAGGTTCTGCGCTAGCAGAAAGGGTGGGACAGGGGGAGGTGGGTGGGGGCACCGCTCTGGCTGGCAGTGCATGGCGGCTGTTGTAGCTGGCTATGGAAAAGGCCTGGTCAGTGCTGGGTGTCCCGCTCCTCCACTTTCTTGTACAAACGAGCACAGAAAACGGTCCTTTCACCTTGTAGGGACTCCATTTCTGTTCTTTTTTAGGCAGCTTTCAGTCTGGAGGAGTGTTGCCTGGTCGGAGGGCCCAGACTATTGAACGTTCGGTAATGAGTGGGTGTGGTCAGGGTCATGCAGCTGTGGATCAAGTTTCTCGGGTTAACTCCTGGCAGAAGTGGAAATACAGGTGAAAGAAGGTGGGACTAGTCTGCACAAAGACCTTTAGGGGAATTAATTTAGCATTTAAAGGGTTAAAACAGCTGTTTCAGACCTTTCCCGCATTTAAACAGGCTCGCACGAGCCTGACAGGACCTCTACAATGGTGAAACCCGCTTTCTAGATCTTTGCTGGCACGTCAACAGGATTGCACGAGCTTCACAGGACCTGCACAGTGGTGAGTACCGCTTTCTAGATCTTTCCTGACACTTAAACAGGCTTGCACGAGCTTCACAGGGCCTCCACAGTAGTGAAATCTTGCGTTGCACGAGCTTCATATGTCCTCCACGGCGGTTAAAACGGTTTTTGTCAGACCTTTCCCGCACTTAAACAAGATTCTACGAGCTTCACAGGACCTCCACAGTGGTGAAAACTGCTTTGTAGATCTTTCCTGACACTTAATCACGCTTCATAGGACTTCCACAGTGGTGAAAATTGCTTTCTCCATCATCCCTGGCACATAAACAGGCCTGCACGAGCTCCACAGGGCCTCCACAGTGGTGAAAACTGCTTTCTAAATCTTTCCTGACACTTACAAAGGCTTGCATGAGCTTCACAGCACCTTCTCGGCGGTTAAAACGGCTTTGTCAGACGTTTCCCTCACTTAAACAGGCTTGCACGAGCATCACAGGACATCCACAGTGGTGAAAACTGCTTTGTAGTTATTTCCTGACAATTAAATAGGCTTGCACAAACTGGCATTTTTTATGGTGTCTATACATTCGACTTGACTTAAAGGATTTCCAAAGACCTTCTTGTGCATAAACAGGCCTTTCCTAGCGTCCACATACCTGAAACAGACGTCCACGGACGTCATTCACGCACATATTGGGGTTTTTCATGTTGGAAAACATTAGATATGCATTGTAAGATGTCCAGAAACCTCATTGGCGCAGAAACTAGCCTTTCGTAGCGTCCACATACCTGAAACAGACTACTGACGACGACCCTGGATCTCTTTGGTGCGTGCCTTTCCTAGTGTCCACGTACCAGAAACAGGCCACTGACGACTTCCAGAGATCTCTATCGTACGTAATCACGCTTTTCCTAACATCCACATTCCTGAAACCGACAACTGACGACGTCCACGGACGTCGTTCCCGCACAAACTGGCGTTTTTCATACATTAGACGTGCCTTGAAGGATTTCCAAAGACCTCCTTGGTGCATAAACAGGCCTATCCTAGCGTCCACATACCTGAAACAGACCACTGACGACGTCCAGCGATCTCCTTCGCACGTAAACAGGCCTTTCCTAGCGTCTAACATACCTGAAACAGACCACTGACGACGTCCAGCGATCTCCTTCGCACGTAAACAGGCCTTTCCTAGCGTCTACATACCTGAAACAGACGTACACGGACGTCGTTCACGAGCAAAATGGCGTTCTTCATGGTGTACATAAATTAGAAATGCCTTGAACGATTTCCAAAGACCTCTTTGGTGCATAAATAAGCCTTTCCTAGCATCCACATTCCTGAAGTAGACGTCCACGGACGTCGTTCACGAACGAAATGGGGTTCTTCATGGCGCACATACATTACAAATGCCTTGAACGATTTCCAAAGACCTCTTTGGTGCATAACCCGGTCTTTCCTAGCGTCCACATACATGAAACAGACCACTGACGACGTCCAGAGATCTCTATCGTGCGTAAACAGGCCTTTCCTAGCGTGCACATACTTGAAACAGACGTCCACGGACGTCGTTCACGCACAAAGTAGCGTTTTTCGTGGTTCTGCCATTATGTGTCTTCGTGGATCCTGATCCTCACGAAACCACCCTGAAAATCATCCCATCGATGGACGCTCTATTGACCTTGCCTGCTCAATGGGCAGGGTCCCAAACCAGGACTGCACTGCTCACCATTTACATTGAAAATAATTGGAATCGTGTGTTGTCCATTTTTGTCTACTTTTGTTTGTTCTTGTCTCGTGTTTTCTTTTGTCTCATGAATTTTTAACCCTTTTGTCACGTCTGTACATGTCATGAGTTGACTTTTGGAAAATTTATACGTAGGAAAAGTTTACATACATTAGACATGCCTTGAAGCATTTCCAAAGACCTCCTTGGTCCGTAAACAGGCCTTTCCTAGAGCCCACATACCTGAAAAAGACCACTGACGACGTCCAGAGATCTCTTTCGGACGTAAACAGGCCTTTCCTAGCATTCACATACACGGAACAGACAACTTACGTCCACGGACTACGTTCGCGCACAAACTGGCGTTTTTCATGGTGTACATACATTAGACATGTCTTGTAGGATGTCCAGAAAGCTCTTTGATGCATAAACTGGCCTTTTCTATAGCGTCAACATACCTGTAACTGACGCTCACGGACGTCGTTCACGAACAAAATGGCGTTCTTCACGGTGTACATACATTAGAAATGCCTTGAACGATTTCCAAAGACGTGGTAAGTGGTCTGTTTCAGGTATGTGGATGTTAGGAAAGGCCTGAAAACGTACGAAGGAGATCTCTGGACGTCGTCAGAGGTCTGTTTCAGGTATGTGAAGGCTAGGAAAGGCCTGATTACAGGTTGTAGGCTCGGCTCGGTTCCGACACCATGGCAGACTCCACTCAGCAGGTCCGCCGTGATGTTACGAATCTCATTGTGCCGAATAGAAGGAAATCCGCCCCTTGAGCAGCTAAGTGCATGCTCGATGGTGAAATGGTGACCACAGACACAGTGGGAGGGTAGATGTGATGGTCGCCAACCGTACCGCAAGCACAGAGCATCCCTGAATGCCCCTTTATGCAGGGCAAACCCATGTTCAGAGATGGGTAGGGCTGAAAGCCAGCTTGAGGCTCCTTTCTCAGAGCAAATAGTGAGGGCCTTCTGCAGCTTGGTGGGTAGGTTTTCTTCCAGGTCATTTGCTGCTCTTGCTTCGCACTGTCTGTGGAATTTTTGCGCATTGTTTCTCATTCTTGTTTGAGCTTCCTTTACTTCAGGTGCATATGCCTCTGACTGGTCTAGAATCAAGCGTACAAGGGGTGCTGAGATTGTCTCGCACGTAGAGTAGTGTAGCGCACTCTTCTTGGATGGATCAAATATACCGAGTCCACCAAGACGAGCTGGTAATGCCAATAATTCCCTATCGGTGTCATTGAAAGCATTCTGACCAGTGAGGTTTGGTAAAAAGACTTTTCATATGGTTTCTTCAAGAGGCTTGATGAGATTTTCGATGTTTGGAGTGGTTCTTGCTAGATACGTCCATCTGCTTGTCAGACCATGTGTGAAGGCAGCAAAGTCTGCATGTGGTTGAGTGATGGCTAGTGATGAGAGGCGTTCCAGCTCACCAACCCAAGTGGTGACCTTCTGTTGCACATATCTCTCTATGAATGTCTGCTTTCCTACGGCTGATCCTAGGTACTTCTTCCCTTCCTCGGTAATGACCACTTGGGTTCCTTCGAATGTAGATATGGCTACATCATTGTATCCTTCTTTCAAAATGAGCCAGGTTTTTGATGCCTTCGGGAAGTAGCCATAGTCTGGGCCAGCATTGGTGAGGCAATCCCACCATTCTCGCAAGTTGTTGAGCTTTCCTCCAGCGGTAGCATCATCCGCAAACCAGATTTGCTTCGTTGTGTCGCATTTTAGTCGGTGGATGAGTGGATTAAGAGCTATGGCGTACATCGCCATAGCTAGTGGATCCCCTTGAGTAGTGCCTTCCTGCGACAGTAGGGTCTCGCCATCGATGATAATCGAACGTCCTCCCGGTAGGTGTTGATAAGAATCTTGGATAGTGATGGACACAAGTGCTGGATGTTTCTCAGAGCAGCTTGTCTGTTTAGAGAGTTGAAAGCGTTTTTTGCATCAACTAGAATGATGGCTTGTGTCTCTGAGGATTCAAACACCTGACGCATGGCATGGACAGCAGACTCACAGCCTGATTGGTGACCAGCACACAGCTGAAGTGGTCCCGCTGCTGCTTGGATGTCGTCGCTAAGGACTCTTGCAGTTGCTCGACCAATTATTCTTCGGACAGTCTCACCAATGCCAATTGGTCTTACCCCAGGGAAAGCAATAAGACGACAAGCGACAAAAGATGACAGACCACGGGGGTCAACATAGCAGATGCAAATTCGTCTGGCAGTGGCTGCCAAAGATTCTCATAGGTCAGTAGATGCACCTTTGAAGGACTGAGTGCATAGACGTTTCCATGAGGCAACGCACTGTTTGTGTGCTAGTTGGGTCATTGGGGTTGGCTGTGGTGTTCAGAGGGAGAGGACCACTACCATTTGCTTGTGTGACAAGTCTTAGGGCTGCATGCACCTTGCCTTCCATCATGAGCTTAGGAGCAGGCATCGTCATTGCAGCCTTCATGGCCACACACTCGAGTGCTGAACCTTCAGCGTAGGCATTGAACATACGTGATAGTTCTCGAACAAACGCTTTTCCAGCATTCCCTGACGGGACCTTGAAGAGATTTCTCTTCCATTGAACAAGTTCGTCATATACTCTATTTAGAGCACAGGTGAAGCTTCTGCCCTCTATCACTGCTCCCCATCGAAAGTCGGGCTCTGGGACAGGTGTGAAGGCCTGTTTACGTATGAAGGAGACCTCTGGACGTCTCAGTAGTCTGGTTCAGGTATGTGAACGCTAGGAAAGGCCAGTTTATGTACCAAAGCAGTTTCTGGACATCCTACAAGGCATGTCTAATGTATGTACACCATGAAAAACGGCAGTTTGTGCGTGAACAACATTCGTGGACGTCTGTTTCAGGTATGTGGACGCTAGGAAAGGCCTGTTTACGTACGAAGGAGATTTTTGGACGTCGTTAGTTTTTTTTTTTTAGAGAAGGAATGTGCACAGGTTGAAAAGAACAAAAGTATAAAACATGAAAAGAAAATAGTAAGGAGTTTTAGGAAGTCTAAAGTTGGAGTAATTCTATTGAATGAGGAGACCCTCCGCAGTGGCAAGGGTGATGTCGATCTCACATCTTGGGCGATGGTAGGATTATCGGCTGCCCCTGATGCACATGATGGCTGATCGTAGAATGGCGAATGAGAGTCGGCACCTTAGCCAGCACATGACGTTGGAGTAGTGTTTCTGTTGTTTCGAACTGATGAGATCTGCCAAGCGTTTGTAGAAAGTTGTGGCTTCACTGCCAAGACCTCCAGTTGTGGATAGCACTAGAGGGGTGAAGACACCATGTTCAACTTCACGCACACGTTCTCCATATTCCCTTTTCTTAGCCTGTTCGTGACGACGGAAGGCAGCCTGGAGACTCATGGAGCGGTAGCTTGATGCATTTGGGTGAAAAACCCTTACGTCAAAAAATGCATCTTGGGCTCCGTTCCAAAAGCCTCTTGCTCTGATGTCAAGTCGTGCGCCGTCTTCTCTGTTGGCAGTGCGATGGTTGAGGATTTCTCCTGAAAGTGGTTGTAGGGGTGGTTCGGTGGCGACATTGTGGCACACTTCTGTTAGTAGAGTAGCAGTAGTATCGCGGATTTCATCGTGGCGGATGGTGGGAAAGCCTCCTGTGTGGCACATCATGGCATGGTCAATGGTGAATGCAGCACCACAGCTGCAGGTCTGTGGTGTGTTCTTCAGTTCCCAGTCATATCTGAGGCTGATGGGGTCTCGGAACTCTCCCTTGTGAAGAAAGAAGCCATGGTCGGAGAGTGGGAGAGCTGTAAGCCAGGATGAGGATCCTTTTTCTATTGCAAGGTCAACACAGCGTTTCAGTTGTGGTGTTAGCTGAGCATGAATATCCTTTGCCTGCTGGTCTTGGTGCTGTCGGTTCTCGCGGTGGATGGAGTTCTTCAGATTACGGGTCAGATCGGGGTCAGCAACTTGATTGATCTCTTGTGTGATGATCAGAGCTGCTAGTGGGGCAGTCAGACGCTGGGATCCGTGGAATGCGTTTGTGGAGAGTGTGACAGGGTTAGTAAGGCCCATACCACCAAGCCTCACTGGTAGGCCTAGTAGGTCGCGTTCCTGCTTCAAACATGGGGGCCTGCCGGTCAGTGCTGGAATGAAGGTTTGATGGATTTCATTTTCGAGTGGAAACAGGAGGTCTTGGATGTCTGGAATGTTCTCAAAAGGTAGGACCAGCGGCTTGAGAGGCCGTGGGTGAATGCAGCGTAGGCGGCATGTGGTTGAGAGGTGGCAACTTTGGCTAGCCTTTTGATCTCGTCAGACCAGGTTTGTACCTTGCTGCAAATGTATTCTTCTGTGAAGGTTCTGGAGCCAATGGCTGCACCAAGATGTCGCTTCCCATGGATGGTGATGTGCACATCTGTATCAGCAAAAAGTTCTTGTGCATTGGTCATGTGCTCTTGCTTAACAACCAGGTAGGTCTTGGAAGCATTGGGGTGGTAACCAAAGGCGGGGCCGTATGATGAGAGTTTATTCCACCATGATTTGAGGTTAGAACAGGTAGAGGAGCCTGTGGCATGATCGGCAAACCACACTTGTTGGACACAAGGGCAGCTAGATCTCAGTTGATGAATGAGTGGTGTTATTGCCAGGGCGTACATAGCCATTGCTAATGGATCACCTTGCGTTGTTCCTTCGGTGGATGCAATCTCGCCATTCCCTGGAATGATCATTCTGATTGGTGCTCTGTATGTGTTAACCAGGATCTGGGCGAGTGGAGGGCAGGAGACTGTGATGTTATGAAGAGCAGCCAGCCTGTTAAGTGAGTTGAATGCATTTGTTGCATCTACCAGGAGCACTGCTTCTGACTCTGGGTTTTTGAAGATCTCTCTCATTGCATGAACAGCGGCTTCACACCCTCCATCTTGTCCGGCACACACCTGCAAAGGACCGGCTGCCTCTTCGATGTCACGACCGATAACCCTGAGCACTGCCTTGGCTATTATACGCCTTGGGACTTCACCGACTCCAATGGGCCTCACACCTGGGCACTTGTCTAGGGGGATGAGGCGGGAAGCATATGTTGCAGGTACCGTATAGCGGGGAACTTATGACGGAGAAAACTTTCGCAAATGTCGGTTTTGTAGCTATTCGCAAAGTTTTCTCCGCGAAACTTGGGGGCGTGGCGTCTTTGGGGACGGCACCAGTGAGCAATCCGCGAAAGTTTTCTCCGCGAAAACCTTATTTTCGCCAAATTGCGTGAGTTTTCTCCCACGAAATTTTCCCACTATACGGTATGTGGTCGCTTGGAAAGGCCTGTTTATGCACCAAACAGGTCTTCGGAAATCGTTCAAGGCATTTGTAATGTATGTACACCATGAAGAACGCCATTTTGCTCGCGAACGACGTCCGTGTACGTCTGTTTCAGGTATGTGGACGCTAGGAAAGGCCAGTGTATGCACCAAAGAGGTTGCTGGACATACTACAAAGCATGTCTAATGTATGTACACCATGAAAAACGCCAGTTTGTGCGTGAACGACGTCTGTGGACGTAGTAACTTGTCTGTTTAAGGTATGTGGACGCTAGGAAACGCCAGTTTATGCACCAAAGACAGGGCCGTAGCAAGGTATTTGAAGGTGGTGTGGCCAAAGTGTACATACCGCATGTAGCATCTAGGGGGGTCTGGGGGCATGCTCCCCCAGGAAAGTTTTTTGTTAAATTAGACGCTAGGAAATCACTTCTGAGGCTATTTTATGCCCCAAATCTCAAATGTTCTGCAGTTCTTAGCAAACAGAATTTCAATAGTGCTTCACGTACTCTCTGTGAGGTAGTGATCCCAGATTGTGCGTAACTTAACTTGACAAATGCCCAGGTGTTTGACCAGTAGGGATAGGAGAAGTTGTCCGTAGGATTATTGGGAAAACTGTGATGAGAACTGTAAAACGTGATCTTCAAGAAGTTATTGGTTCCATTCAGCTATGTGCAGGACAAGATGCAGGATGTCAAGCAGCTGTTCATGCCATGAAAGGCATTTTTGCTGAAGAGGATACAGAAGCAATGATTCTGGTGGATGCTACGAATGCATTCAACCAGCTGAATAGACAGGTTACTTTGATCAACTGTGAGGCTATCTGTCCTGCTATGTCACATGTTCTAATTAACACCTACCGCAGCAACTCCTGGCTTTTCGTTGATGGCCAGTGTATGCTGTCTAAAGAGGGCACAACTCAAGGTGACCCACTTGCAATGGCAATGTACGCAATCGGAACTCAGTCCCTGATACGCAGACTAGACGGTGTTGCCAAGCAAGTTTGGTATGCTGACGACTCTGCTGCTGGTTCAAGCCTAGAAAGACTCAGAAGGTGGTGGGACTTGCTGAAAGAGATTGGTCCTCTTTACGGCTACTTCCCAAACAGCTCCAAGACACATGTTCTCGCCAAATCATAACACACTGAAGCCGCCAAGGAGATCTTCAAGGACACAGGAATAACTGTATCAACAGAGGGAGAACGCTACCTAGGTGGAGCAATGGGCACTGCTTCCTTTTTAAAGCAGTATGTGGAGAGAAAAGTTGATGGATGGGTGAAGGAAATAGAAACACTCAGCAAGTTTGCAGCAACACAACCACATGCAGCCTATGCTGCCTTCACTTATGGCCTTTCTTCAAGATGGAACTACCTTCTGCGAGTCACTGACTGGGAAACACTCGCATCCTCTGATCTTCTCCAACCACTTGAGATAACAATTCAATCACATTTCATCCCAGCACTCACAGGGCAGTCTCCCCCAGGCAAGTTAGTCCGAGAATTATTAGCACTTCCTGCAAGACTTGGGGGTCTCGGCTTGATGAATCCTGTTGTCATTGCAGAAGAACAGCATGCTGCCTCACGACTGATCAGTGCTCCTCTTGTCAAACAAATTCTTCAACAAGTTCACCAGCTCGCTGACTGCCAAACTGCCCAACAAGAATTAAAGGCTGGAGTTCGCTGTAACAAACGTATGAAGCAGAGGGAAGACGCCAGGAATCTCCAAAACCAACTTCCAGCTCCTCTCCAGCGCTCTATGGAACTTTCTCAGGAGAAAGGAGCATCAACCTGGCTCACAGCACTGCCCATTGATGATCATGGGTTTGCTCTGCACAAATCCGCATTCAGGGATGCCCTCTCTCTTCGATATGACTGGTCGTTTCAGAATTCACCTTCTCATTGCAGCTGCAGCCAACCATTCAGTGTCGAGCATGCCCTAACCTGTAAAACTGGCGGTTTTCCTGCTGTGAGACACAACGAGGTGAGAGACATCACAGCCTCATTATTGTCAGAGGTTTGCCATGGTGTTACAACTGAACCTCATCTGCAGTCACTCTCAGGTGAGACTATGTCACATCGCTCTGCAATTACTGATGATGGTGCTCGTTTGGACATTGCTATGTATGGTTTCTGGGGAGGCAGATTTGAGAAGGCATTTTTGGATGTCAGGGTGTTCAACCCTAGCGCCCAATCGAATCGACGTGGCCCTCTAGCATCCGTATATAGACGACATGAACAAGAAAAGAAAAGGCAATATGAGCAGCGTATACAGGAAGTGGAACATGCCACATTCACACCACTGGTAATGTCATCAACAGGGGGAATGGGAAGAGCTGCAACAACCTTCTACAAGAAACTCGCATCTATGATAAGCGACAAGAGAGATGTGCCATACTGCAAAACAGTGAACTGGATTCGATGCCGCTTGAGCTTTGCTCTTTTAAGAGCCTCCATCATGTCCATCAGGGGTGCAAGATCATCACGACATCACCCAGCCTCCGAGGGTGTGCAGGGACCCATTGACCTCCAACTAGCTGAAGGTCACATTCAGTAGAGGAACCTCACATTATTATTATTATTATTGTTTAATGACATTATACAAGAGCTTCGGCTCATTTATTCCACAATAGTGGTTATAGCTACGTAACTTTGAAGTACCAATTTTGCACTATTTTTTCCATTGTGTACTCTTGCAGCTTGGTTCATTAAAGTCCCCTATTCCGTAAAAAAAAAAAAAAAAAGAATGTAACCTAGGGGGGTCTGGGGGCATGCTCCCCCAGGGGAAATTTTGATTGTCTGAGATGGCTTCCGAGGCCATTTAACGCTGCAGCCAGGTCTGGCATCGCCGGCACTTAGCTTGCAGGCGAAAAGCATGCATATTTCCAGCCCGCACGAGCATGTGGCCGCTCGAAAAATCTTGGAAAGTGTCAAAAATTGGTCCGGCCATGGCCTGAGTAACCGGACCGGCTCCGCCGGCCCTGGTACTGAATCAGTGAATGAGTAGTCTTGTTCCCAGGCTCCTGCTCAGCTTTCCGTCGCTGGCACTACGTACGGCAAACGATGGAAATCTGGATGGGGCCTGAGGAACGAGGCCGTATTTTATAGTGACGGATTTCAGATTCCGCCGGTGTCACAGCGGAGCCGATCCCCCCGAAAATCCGATCCGGGCCGGATCAGATATGCTAGCGTTTTCGATCCTACCTCAGCGGATTCGATCCGGGGTATCAACGGGTGCCATAGGGTTCCTACTGTTGAATTCTCATAGTAAACTATAGTGTATTCTTAGATACTATATAGGTTACGAGTCTACTTTGTCAGAGTATTCCTTGACTCAGAGTCTGACTTGACTAACCCTTGACTAGGGTATAACGAATATCCATGTCAAATGGTTTGGTCTGAAACAAATACAACAGTTATTATGACTGTATAGAGCAATTGTTACAATTCCATTGCTCTTGTTTGATGGTGGTCTTTCAAGTCCTACACACTCAATGTGGTACAAGTCCCAACACCTATAAGAGGGAAGTAACTCTGGTGATGCGGGGCTGTCCGGGTCAGTGGGAATGGCTGCCTTTCCTTCTTCTGAAAGCAACTCTGTATATGCATCCATTCCTTGGCTATGTAGTGTAAAACGCCATCCTTGATGACAAACTTTTTCGCCTTGTTCCGCGTTGCTCGCTTCTGGTTTACACATCCGTTCCTGCTGGACACTTCCCGCAGTGGAGATAGTCATAGATCGTCTGGTAGTCGATTTCCATGAGTCCCAAAGCTCTGAATAATGTAAAATGTTCTAGAAGTGTTGAGAAATCGTACATCATCCTGACAGCTAGTGATTTTCTTGACAGAACACTTGCACCAAAGACGGATTGTTTTCGCGGCGAAGGATCGAATCCGCTAGTAAAATTGATCCGGGGGCGGATCGGATCCGCTAGCGAATCCGATCCGACGGATTGATTCCGCTAGCGGATCCGATCCGCCCGGATGAACTTAGCTGCGCGTACCTACCGCAGGCAGCACAAGCTTCATCGCAGTAAAGAATGGCCATTGAGTAAACCGAAATGGCTGAAAATCCTAACGCAACGTTACCTTTCTGTCAGTGAAATTTGCACGATGATGGGCAGCCGTTTTCCGAGACGGTTCGGCTTACTACGTGTGACAGTCAGTGTTAATAATAACCGCTAATGTGATGACACTTAGAACATTTGTCGTAAATAGGTGTAATTCTTTAGCATTTCATGTGTTAGGACTATATTTGGCTATCTGTTCAGTTGTGTTGTTTTGTAGGAATGTTAGTAGGTGTCAAGACTAGTTTAGTATAAAAATACTCTGTATTATCAGTGTGAAGCTCTCCCAGTGTGTATTCTGTGTGCTCTATCACCTCATGATAAGAGTCAGTTGAGATAAAGATTGCGTTTGCATGATCAAGTAACCAGCGAGTGTTACATTTGGGGGGATGCAATACTGCGACCTCTTGCACTGGAGCAGAAACCGACGAGGAAACTAACCGCCGCCATGTCTCTAGAAGCCCTTCGGACCCAGATGGATACCCTGAAGAGGGAAATGGGCCAGTTGGAAATAGAGAATAGGCGTCTGCGTGAGGGTAACCCCGATCAGGAAAAGCTCTTAGAGTTGGAGGCAGAGTTGGAACAGAGTAAAGAGGAAATTGCACATTTGACGGAGCGATTGGGAGAGCTCCCACGCCTAGAGCAGCAGCTGAGCGAGGCCCTGGCGCAAGGGGAGCAGCTCAGACAAGAACTACAAGCAAGATATCGTGAGGCAGACGAGCGAGAGGGCGAAAAGCAACTACGAGAAAACCTCGCACAGGCAGAAAGTAATGCGGAAGAGTCCAGGAGACGATTGGAAGAGATCGAGGCCCAAGCAACACGTTTGGCTGCGGAGCTGGAGCACCGAGAAGAGGAGCTGCTCCGCGCGCACAAAGACACAGAATTACAGATCTATCGAGCTGTCGATACGGAGAGACAAAAATGGGAGAAACGTGAAGAGCGACTGATTGAGCAGATATCGCTTTTACAGACGCAATTACGATCGTCAGAGACCAAAAAATATCGCGACGAGGAATTTGCCGAGAGGCGGAGTCAGTCAAGTGACGATCGCCACGGAGAGGAGACTTCTTCCCCAGGAACGGAGAGTCCTGGGCAACAGACACGGAGGACGAGAGTTACGTTCGAAGACATGCCGAGCGAACACTACGACGCAGAAAGAGAAGCTGCGAAAAGTAACCAAGAAGTGAGAGCAAGCAATTTATCTCAGGCGTTGCTGGCACAGCAATTGCCGCCGCTTCCAAAGTATACGGGGGAAGAACAAAGCCAAGGGGAGACGTTCCAGGATTGGCTAGAGCAATTCGAGTTGGTAGCCAGCCTAGGAGAGTGGGACGAAAAGACCAAGCTTGTTAACCTGGTTACCCGCCTTCGAGGACAGGCCTATGCATTCTATCGGTCGTGTACCTTGCAGCAGCGAGCTTGCTATGCTACACTCGTCGCCGAATTGACAAAGAGATTCACACCGGTGCAAATCCAGGCTGTGCAGAGTAGTTTGTTTCACGACCGAAAACAGAAACCTCGAGAAACTGTTGATGCATATGCGCAAGATTTGCGACAACGATTTTACAAGGCTTACCCGACAGTACAGCAAGGGACCCGTGAAGCTGAAGAGATGGGACAGCTAGTCCTTGCTAACCAGTTTGTTGCTGGACTTCTTCCTGAGCTCAAAACTAAAGTGGCAGGAAGTGAGGGAAAACTAGAGCAGCTACTAACCAAGGCCCGATTCGAGGAAGCCAAGCTACGTGAATTAAACGTTGGTCGTGTGGATGTGCCATCCACAACTCACCCAAAAAGTCCTAGAGAAGCATGGCAAAGGTCCTATGGACCACCATTACCCAAGGATAGTCACCACCCAAACAGGTCAAATTTCAGGGGTCCACCAGTCAGTAACCCTCCAAGAAGCTATGGTGAATCACCTAGGTGTTTCAACTGCAATGAAATTGGGCATATTTCAAGAAACTGCCCACGTCAGAGAAGACAAGAGGAAGCACGAGGGAGAAATCTACAACTTTATCCACCTAGAAGTGAAGCCCGTATGGCTGCAGTTGTTCCTGGAACACAGGCTTCAACCCTGGAAGTTCCACAGACAACGGTGTCACAACATAGTGACACACAGCAGAATTCAGTGCTGGATTCAGCCTTGAATACGATCACTGCCACAATGCATGGTCTTACCTCAGCCGACCAGAAGCCAGGGCTAAAGTTGGGCCCCACACTGACCACAGAAGTGGAAATTGAAGGAGTTCCCGTCCAAGCATTGTTGGATACTGGTTCACCAGCAACAATTGTGTCCCTCAGCCTGATTCTAGAAGTGCTTGCCTCACAAAGGCCTAAGTCACAGAGCCCAACAGATTGGAGGGCAGAAGTTGAGAAGAGGCTAGAGCCATCCATGGTTGCCCTTCAGAATTATGGTGGTGACCAACTGCCTCTAATACGACAGATCCAAGTGAATTTGTCTAAAGCTGGAAAACAAGCTGATGCAATAATTCAAGTTCAACATGGTGCACCTGTTGGCCTACTTCTTGGCACAGATGTATTACCCCAGCTCGGTTTTGCTATGCTGGAGTCAGATCCTAATGGAATGATTACTGACCTGCTCCTAGGTCAAAAGTGGCAGAATCAATCAATCCAGCCCAGAAGTGGCACACCATCAGAGCAAGAGCAAGAAGAGGTTTTACCAAAAGAGCCTTCACTGTCATCAGCTGTGCCTGAGCTAGAATCATCTGACGGCACAACCCCCGCCGCCAACAACCAGGCTATAATGCCTGAAGCCATGTCAGCAAGGCTAGATGAACCAGTGTATCAGCATGCAATTGTACGCCTTCTGCAAGCTGTTCGTTTGCCAGCCCGACACAAAAAGCTGCTGAAAGCTAAAGTTGAAGGGTCTACTGATGGCCCCTGTGCCTTGTTTGAGCCAGAACCAGAATTGAGAGTGGAGTTGAGCATGCCTCAAGCCTTGGTCAAGCCAGATGCAAGTTGCATTGTCACACTTGTGATGGAGAACTCCAGTTTTGAGCCTACCCGATTGAAGAAGGGGAGAATTTTGGGGCAATTGTACCCTGCGAGCATCCTGTCAGACCAGGATCCACAACCAGACACTACAGAACCCATGAAAGGAGATGGAGTCAATCCCAGACTGGCTTACACCCATTCATGCTCAGCGACAACTACTATTGAGAACCTCCCCACCTCAAGTCGAATACAGTGTCTACTTGAACTTCTTCACCTAGAGTCAAGTGTCCTCTCGATCCAGGAGGTGAAATGCTTGCAAGACTTCCTCATCCAGCATGAAGATGTGTTTGCACTCGACAGCAGTGAACTGGGAACCACTGACCTTGTGACTCATTCAATTGATACTGGAGATCAACCACCCATTCACCAGCCAGTACGACGAACACCATTTGCACTCAGAAGTAAAGTGGATGAAATGGTAAAGGAAATGATGGAGCAAGGAGTAGTCCAACCTTCGCACAGTCCCTGGGCTAGTCCCATTGTTCTTGTGAAGAAGAAGGACGGTGGTACACGTTTCTGTGTAGACTTCCGTTGCTTGAATGCAATCACCAAGCAGGATGTATTTCCTCTCCCACGCATCGATGATACCCTGGACTTACTGTCATCTGCCAAGTATTTCACCACACTTGACCTTGCCTCTGGATATTGGCAAGTGAAGATGGCCCCTGAATCTCAAGAGAAAACTGTGTTTACCACCTACTCCGGACTCTATGAGTTCACCGTGATGCCATTTGGTCTTTGTAATGCACCAGCCACCTTTCAGCGCTTGATGGAGACCGTATTGGCTGGACTGGCACGCAAGACATGTATGGTGTATATTGATGACATTTTAGTATTCAGCAAGACCTTTGAGGAACATCTCACCCACTTAGAGCAAGTTTTCAATCGCTTGAGACAAGCTGGTCTACACCTGAAACTCAAGAAGTGCACATTCGCCCAACCAAAAGTGGAGTACCTTGGTCATGTAGTGACAAGAGATGGAATTGAAGTGGATCCAAAGAAAGTGGAAGCAGTGAAAGGTTTCCCACAGCCAACCAACCTCAAAACTCTTCGGTCCTTCCTACGATTAGCATCCTACTACCGAAGATTTATCCAGAATTTCTCAAGAGAAGCTAGACCACTCCATAGTCTTACCTGCAAGAATGCTCCATTTGTTTGGACTCCTACCTGCCTGCAGGCTTTTGACAAGCTGAAGCAGTTACTGATTAATGCACCAGTGCTGGCCTTCCCAAACTTTGAACAGGACTTCATTTTAGAAACAGACGCATCTGGAGATGGATTGGGAGCTGTGCTTGCCCAGAAACATCAGGATGGTGGTATCAGACCAGTAGCCTTCGCAAGCCGTACTCTGCAACCACATGAGAAAAATTACGGGGCCACTGAACTGGAAGCTCTAGGAGTGGTATGGGCTGCCAAACATTTCAGACCCTATCTGTATGGCCACCACTGTGATCTTTATACAGATCATGAAGCTTTAAAATCTCTCCTGAACACCCCTCAGCCATCTGGCAAATTAGCTCGTTGGGGTATGGCAATTCCAGAACTTGACTTGTCAATTCATTATCGGCCTGGAAAGAAAAATTCCAACGCTGATGCTCTGTCTCGTTATCCCAATTCACCAGAAGTTCCTTCTTCACATGCAGACCAACCCCTGGCTGTTGTGGCTGCTACTAATCCCTCCTGGTCTGAAGCAAAGGGCGGGGAGCCCACCTTACCCGAGCTTCAAAGAGAAGATCCTCAGTTGATGGCGATTATACACTACATTCAAGATGGTCTCCCAGACAATGATAAGGAAGCCCGTGAATTGGCCCTGACCAAGTCTCAGTACGAGTTATTGGATGGAGTTTTATACCATGTTGAGAATGACAAGACGCTCAGGATTATACCTCCCACCACTCACCGGAATAAGTTGTTTGATGAAGTACATTCAGGCCTGTTGAGTGGACACCTTCGAGAAGCAAAGATGCACGGACAACTTAGTCGCCATTATTGGTGGCCACAGATGCGAACAGACATTCGACAATGGTGTAAGGCTTGCATCACCTGTGCTTCATGTCGAATTGGTCGAACTGAGAGACCTCCAATGACTCCTATCCCAGTCTCTGGTCCGTTTGATCGAGTGGGAGTAGATGTAGTCCAGTTCCCAACTTCTTACAATGGCAACAAGTATGCAGTCGTATTTGTGGACTATCTCACTAAATGGCCAGAAGTTTTCGCAGTACCAGACCAGACTGCTGATACAATTGCCCACCTGCTAGTGGAACAAATTGTGTGTCGCCATGGTGTTCCAGCCGAACTTCTCTCAGACCGAGGAAGCGCTTTTCTATCCATACTGTTACAAGAAGTGTACCAGCTGCTTGGGACCCACAAAGTCTCTACCACTGCCTATCACCCTCAAACTGATGGGTTAGTCGAAAGGTTTAATTGGACTTTGATCGACATATTGGCCAAAACAGTTGAAAAGAATGGTCGTGATTGGGACCAACATCTGCCACATGTTCTATTTGCCTATCGAGCAAGTCCCCAAGAGTCGACCAAGGAATCACCTTTCTTTCTCTTGTATGGAAGAGATCCCCAACTGCCAACTGAAGCTGCACTGAATCATCCGAAAACAAAATACCAAGTTGACCTAGATGACTACAAGCTGGAATTAACCGACAACCTGACTCAAGCCTGGAAGTTAGCCCAAGATCAGATCAAGAAAGCCCAAAAGCACCAGAAACTGTACTATGTTGGTCTCAACAAGGAGCAAATCTGTAGTTTTGCATCACTATCAATGTACGCATAAGCACTGTCATACACATTAACAGTGTCGGGTTCCAATTGTGCAGCTGCTATTTGAGGGCAGTGTCTGATAAGCATTTGACGGTAGGCATGACATTATGAGGATAGGGGAGGGGGATCACAAATTAATGTCACAATGACATAATAATGCTGTCCTTTCAGTCGAGTAAAACTTCAAATTTTGCACGCGCATACATGTACACTGGGCATATGGAAAAGCAGGAAATGGAAATGAAACAGAAACTGGAAACGGAAATTGGAAACTGAAAACGGAAATGGAAATGCAAACGATGCCAAAGTCTGTCCAGTGAATCGTCCTAAAGCTGATCCAATATTTGTTTCTTTGGATAGAGTTCGCTATTGCCCTGAAGAGATTTCACCAGAGGAGTCCTGGCCACATCGTTCTGTTCAACGAAAATCAAGGGAAAGTGATTTGAGTGTACTGACAAATCCTGAGATGTTAGAGGAAAGTGATGCTACTGCTACACCAATTGCAGAACAAGTGGACACATCACCTTGGGATGGCCGACTTCGACCCAGACAGCAAGATCGTGCGAGGACGCCCGATACTTAGGGCGGGGACATGTGACAGTCAGTGTTAATAATAACCGCTAATGTGATGACACTTAGAACATTTGTCGTAAATAGGTGTAATTCTTTAGCATTTCATGTGTTAGGACTATATTTGGCTATCTGTTCAGTTGTGTTGTTTTGTAGGAATGTTAGTAGGTGTCAAGACTAGTTTAGTATGAAAAGACTCTGTATTATCAGTGTGAAGCTCTCCCAGTGTGTATTCTGTGTGCTCTATCACCTCATGATAAGAGTCAGTTGAGATAAAGATTGCGTTTGCATGATCAAGTAACCAGCGAGTGTTACATACGTATGACTTCACGTGTAGGCCTAAGCTATTCAAAGTGCGCACGTGCACGCTTAGTCTGCAAAAAAGTGGTCGGGCCAAAACCCGACCAGCCCGACCGCTTGCTACGGCCATGAAAGAGGTTTCTGGACATCCTACAAGGCATGTGTAATGTATGTACACCATGAAAATCGCCGCGTGAACGAGACCCCTGGACGTCGTCAGTGGTCCGTTTCATATATGTGGACGCTAGGAAAGACCTGTTTCTATACCAAAGAGGTCTTTGGAAATCGTTCAAGGCATTTCTATTATTTGCACACCAAGAAGAACGCCATTTTGTTCGTGAACGAAGTCCGTGGACGTCTGTTTCAGGTATGTGGTCGCTGAGAAAGGCCTGTTTACCTACGAAGGAAAACTCTGGACGTCGTCAGTGGCCTGTTTCAGGTACGTGGATGCTAGTAAAGGCCTGTTTACGCACGAAAAAGAACCCTGGACGATGTCAGTAGTCTGTTTGAGGTATGTGGACGATAGGGAAGGCCAATTTATGCATCAAAATGTTTCTGGACATCCACAAGGCATGTCTAATGTATGTAACCCATGAAAAACACCAGTTTGTGCGCGAACGACGTCCGTGGACGTCGTAAGTATTCGGTTTCGGGTATGTGGATGTTAGGAAAGGCCTGAATACGTATAACGGAGATCTCAGGACGTCGTCAGAGGCCTGTTTCAGGAATGTGGAGGCTAGGTAAGTGCTGTTTACGTACGAAGGAGATCTCTGGACGTCGTCAGTAGTCTGTTTCAGGTACGTGGACGTCTACTTCAGGTATGTGGATGCTAGGAAAGGCTTATTTATGCACCAAAGCAGTTTCTGGACATCGTACAAGGCATGTCTAATGTATGTGTACACCATGAAAAACGCCAGTTTGTGAGTGAACGACGTCCGTGGACGTCTGTTTCAGGTATGTGGACGCTAGGAAAGGCCTGTTGACGTACAAAGGAGATCTTTGGACGTCGTCAGTGGTCTGGTTGCTTGGAAAGGGCTGTTTTTATGCACGAAAGAGATGCCTGGACGTCGTCAGTGGTCTGTTTCAGGTATGTGGACGCTGGGAAAGGCCTGTTTACCTACGGAGGAAAACTCTGGACGTCGTCAGTGGCCTGTTTCAGGCTGAAAGCGGAAAATATCGGCCTCAAAGAAGAACTATCCGAGATGCGAGTGTTAATTACCTCCCTAAACACAGCTCTCACTAGTCTTGAGACTAAAGTAACAACTGTGTCAGCTACTGTCGAGCTTTTACAATCGGAGCCTTCTATCCCCAAAGCTGAAAACTCTACTGCAGCTACCCTGAATCGACCTGAGTCTCATCAAACCAACAAGGCACCGAATGCAGATGCTACCCAGCGAAATAGCGGTAGAAGTGGACGTGGACACAGAGGCAGTAGACAAAGAAACCAGCAATCATATGGATCCCAGTCTCAGGACAGAGGGGAAAGGGTGCAAGTACAGGGAAAAAGAAGGATCTGGGGCACACTGAAAGCATGCAGCTCAAATGCAGCAATGCAAACAATCCAGGGGCGGATCCAGAGGCGGGGGGGCATGGGGGGCCCATGCCCCCCCCTTCAGGACTGAGCAAGCGCTAAACGCGGAGGTTTACCGCGCGCTTAGGGCACGTAGCTACTCCGACACAGCGCACATCTCTATATGAATCACTGCTTCATGTCCTGCAAACATAAAACACTCGAATCTGCAGCTCCGTCGGACAGTTCTGTGGCAGTGTCTCACATACAAAGGCTGATTCCGAAGGGAAGAGGGCTCCGAGAAACCACCATACGATGAATCACCTCAGTTACAGTCCAGTTGCCATAAATTTTGTGTGGTTATGGTGGTCTCCGACGGCCTCAGAAGCACTCTCATATGGTCTAAATGAAAAAATTTTCCTGGGGGAGCATGCCCCCAGACCCCCCTACACTGTGCATTATACGTGCAGAAAATAAAAATCCGCGCGCTGACCGCGCCGCATAGCCACACCTCTATGTGTGCCCCCCCCTTCTTCACAACCTCTGGATCCGCCCCTGCAATCTGCCAATTAACAGGCACTTCTAAGGAGAACATTCAAATCAAACGTAAGTTCAAGAGACTGCACAACAACAAAACTCGTTGGTGGCATATAGTTTCTGGTGATGAGGGTGACCTTGACAAGTTGGAAGGGGAATGGGAAATTGTCAAACTTCAAACGGAATGGAAACTTGAGAAATGTTTTGTAGATGAAAATTTTCTGAGGACCCAGAGACTCCCCTCCAACTTAGAAAACTGTACATGCGCTATGGAGGGTGCAAGCTCTCACTCTAGTGATTGTATCCTTGGAAGCTGCAGAGGATCTGGACCCAATTGTTTGATGATTATGTATTTCAATGCACAAAGCCTACTGCCAAAAATGGATAAATTAAGAGCACTTATTGGTACACAGAACCCACACATTGTGTGCATTGTTGAAACATGGTTGTCCAATGATATTTCTGATAATGAAATCTCCTTAGAAGGATTCCAAGTCTTACTCTTGGATAGAAATAGACATGGTGGGGGAATGCTAATATTTGTCCATGATTCACTTGTATCTAAAGTGGTGGTTGCAGGGCCCAGCAGTTTCGAGCTACTTATTATTTCTGTAAGTAACCATGTTAGTACTTGTAAGCATCACGTAGGTCTTTTGTATCACCCTCCCTCCAGTAGTGTACAATGCTTAGTAGATTTGTATAACTGTCTTGGTAGTTTGGAACCATCATCCTATTCTAGTTTTGTACTGATTGGGGATTTTAATATTGATTTTTATAACCCTTCTTATTTTTTATATTCCCATCTATGTAATATTCTTTCTAGTTTCTCACTAAAACAGGTGGTAGATGGTTATACACATAGTAGCCCCAATGGTAGTGTGTCATGTATTGATTTGGCCCTAGTCTCTAACATGTCACAGCTAAGGAAGTGTGAAGTTATTCCACCATTAACAGATTATGACCATGGACACTCTGGACTCCAGGTTAGTATGAGCTGGAAGGAGATCCACTGTTAATGGAAATGGAAAGAGAACTGTCTGGAAATATGCCCAGGCTGATTTTACAAAGGCCTGTTCTCTGATCGAAGCTACCAATTGGGAATCACTACTTACTGGAGATGTGAATCAGGCCTTGGCCAACTGGGAAGCTAAGTATATGGAACTATGTATTCCGAAGAAGTCTCTCCCAAAGCGGAGAAATCTGCCATGGCTGACAAAAGAGCTGACTAAAGGTATAAGGAAAAGAAATCTCCTCTACCGGTGTGCAAGACGTGGCGGTAATAGCTTGCTATTTGATCGATATAAAGAGCAAAGGAACAAAGTTGTAAATGAATTATGCAGATCCAAGAGTCATTTTTTCAGGAGTTTTAATCCCTCCAATCCAAAGCAGTTTTGGAAGATTGCCAAGCTGTTAAACAAAAACAGTTCATCCATTCCATCACTGGTTAAAAATGGCTACACTGCAACCACTTACTCTGACAAGGCTACTATGCTAAACAGTTTCTTTTCTGAATGTTTCAACACAGCTCAACCACCATTGTCGATAAATCAGGAGGAATCTTTGAGCTACCAGTACTTAGAACCATCCAACTTTGAATCCATTGAAGACCTATTATGCACCGAAGATGAAGTTTATGAGATGATTGTATCTCTGGATACTGTAATGTCTGGTTGCCCGATGTCTTAGGATTTCTTGGAGCATGCAGCTACCACCTTGCATGAGCCATTGTTAAAAATCTCTCTCTACGCATGTGTACAAAATATTACATAAATATTACATCATACTTAATAATAGGTACAATGCATGATACTAAAAATAGAAGACTTGTCCGATACAGTACACTCCCCCTTCCTTAAAAGGTTAACCGATCTGGGGGTCGGCGTGGTCTCGATGATCTACGAACAGTTTGTGACGTGGGAGGCAGTAAACTGGATTGACCAGTATTTCCAGTGGAAGTATTCGATGGAGCACAAGTCTGCTCACTCTCTTCTGGAAAGATCTCCGGTGAAGCAAGGTCACGATCTTCTTTCTCTTTAGCAACCTCTGCAGCAGAATCATCGCTGTCAATTTTCACATGATCTATGTGATGCTTCCAAACATTTCCATTCAAGGTTTGCACCAGGTAAGACACTGGTCCACATCGTTCCACAACAACTGCCTGGACCCATTGTGGTCCTTCACGGAAGTTTCTCACCATAACATTCTAACCCACATGAAAGTCTCTGGGCCTACTCTTACGATCATGGTGTTGCTTCTGCTGATTTTGATGCTCCATCACAGTAGAGCCACAATCAGGATGCAGCAGATCCAACCGGGTCCTCAGCTGTCTCCCCATCAATAGCTTACTGGGTGACTCATTGGTGGTAGAATGTGGTGTCACTCGATACGCCAGTAGAAACTCGGCCAAGCATTGTTGACTTGGAACACCTCTCCTCTCTCCCGCCTTGAGAGCTTGTTTGGACTGCACAAATCTTTCTGCTAGTCCATTTGTCGATGGATGATATGGCGCAGAGCGTACATGTTTCACACCATTCTCTTTCTCGAACTCAGCAGAAATAAATTGAGGACCATTATCGCTCACCACTTGTTGAGGCAATCCAAATACTGAGAACACTTGTCGTAGTTCCACAATCAGACTTGCTGTTGTGGTTGACTTCATTTCAATCACCTCGGGCCATTTCGAATGTGCGTCTACTATTACCAAGTATGTCTTGCCACGGAACGGACCTGCAAAGTCCACATGTATTCTAGCCCATGGAGTATCTGGCCAGATCCATGGATGTAGTGGGGCAACTGCGGGAGTGTTTTTGACCTCTTGGCAGGCGGTACAAGCCTTTACCATCTCCTCCACTTCTTGGTCCAGTCCTGGCCACCAGATGTGACTCCGGGCTAGTGATTTCATCCGGACAACTCCTGGGTGTCCTTGATGCAATTCACTCAACACTTGCTTACGCAGCTTAGACGGCACTACCACTCGTATTCCCCACAATATGCACCCTTCCTCGACGGATAACTCTTTCCGACGATTACTGAATGGCTTCAACTCTTCCACCACTTCAGGTGGCCAGCCAGCTCGAGTGTACCTCAGTACTCTGGCCAGGACAGGGTCTGTGCGGGTGGCGGCTGCCAGCTGTCTCGCTGTAACAGGTAGGACATTCAACTGCCGAACATTGAAAACTGCTGGGTCTGGTGGATTTCCTGTAGCATCTTTTTGCTTGAGAGGCAGCCTGGACAACCCATCTGCGTTAGCGTGTGCCAATGTGGGTTTGAATTCAATGTTGTATCGGTAGGTGGACAACAACAAAGCCCACCTCTGTAGCCTTGCTGCGGCTAACGGTAGAACCCCTTTCTTTGGTCCGAAGATTGTGGTCAATGGGCTGGTTTATTCATGCCTTTTTTTCTAGCTTGTGAGCTGAATAATATTATATAAACCTACAGTGCAACAGCTAGCTAGCTGTAACTCCTGGTTATAGAAGTAAATGTTCATGTACATGCTGTATGAGTTACTAGTCTAGTCTTTCTCGCTCAGGTCTAGCTTCGCCAGTCTAGTGAGCCATGTGCAGATTTTTTATAGTAAGTTCTAGTTTGCATGTGATGAACTAAATGTTTACCTACAATCTTGAGTACAAGAACAAATTTTGTGCGAGCATCTTGGGGTACGGTAAGGTTTCACTTGACCGCATTATGTAAGATACTAGAAACTTTTCGACGTCTCTTCATTTTATATGCAGAAACCAACTGAGAAGCCACTGAAAGAAAATAGAAACTTGTCCCTCAGCAAGTCATGCAAAACAGTTGCTGGAAGGCATGCAGCAAAACAAAACACCAGAAAAAATCACAGTCTGCATTGTGTCCAAAGATGTTGTGCAACATTTTAATAAGAATGCTGAACTCTAGCATACATAGACTATTTTTAGAGAAAACTGCTTTTGCAAACTGAATCATGCACAGTGCAATCTGTCGAAGTGTACTCCCAAAGTAGTCTCATTGCCATACTTTCAAAAAGCACAAATGGTGCTTACTACACAAAGAATGTCATAATTGCATTTAAAAAATCTTGATCTCAAAATGGAAGAACTCTGCTTACCATAGCCCATGCAAATCAGTGCGCATTGGACCACTCATTTATGAATTATCTATCCTCATATCATCAAGCCCCTAACCAGCTTCAGCTAGGACCTCACTTAGCCAGTATCATTCAAGTAGATTCCGCCGTTATCTCAGACGGCGTGACCTAGCCAACTACTTATATCATGAGTTTTTCTTTTTCTTTACACACAAAGATGATTATGATACCGGATCTTGTGCACTAAAAGTAATCTTTGATTTATAACGATTGATGGTTGATTCATGGTTGATACTCCAACTAACTAATCTCCCACTCACCCCCCCCCCCCCCCCCCCCCCTCACCTGCACGCACTTTACCAACCCAGCAGTAGGAGCATATACCTACACCAGCGACCTCCTTGCCCTTGACAGTTATCGCCCACCAATAGAACACCATGACACCAAACTTAGTACAGTGTGTACCCCAGTGAATACCTCAGTGCTGGTAGAATGCTTAAGCTCACACCCAGACAAGCGGTTTGTCGACTACATTACAAAAGGTTTCAAAGAGGGTTTTAGAATTGGCTTCGACTGGTCCAGGGCACATCAGAGTGTGAATCATAACATGCCCTCAGCTGCATCACATGCAGAGGTTATCGAAGATAACATAAGGGGAGAGATCAAAGAGCAGAGACTATTCGGGCCATTTAAAGCAGGAGACCTCAATCCCCCTGTTCACATCAGCAGGTTCGGTGTCATCGAAAAGAAACACCAACCAGGCAAATTCAGGCTGATAGTAGACCTCTCTTTCCCTCCTGACAAGAGCATCAACGACGGAACCCAATTTGTGCTCCTTGTCATACACCAAAATTGACGATGTCATTAAAGAGATAGTGGCCCTTGGTCCAGGTACAATGCTCGCGAAGATAGATATCAAAAGCGCGTACAGAATAGTACCAGTCCATCCTACCGATAGACATCTGCTAGGTACATCATGGAAAGGAAAAATTTATGTCGACGGCGCACTCCCTTTTGGGCTCAGGTCTGCTCCAAAAATATTCTCAGCAGTAGCAGATGCCCTGGAGTTTGTGATGAAGCAATTAGGGGTGCACTGGCTGTGGCATTATCTCGATGATTTCATCACCATCGGTAGGCCGGATTCCCCTGAGTGTGCAGCCAACCTCGACATCATTATATCCACCTGCCACTTGCTTAACATCCCCTTGGCCCATCATAAAATCAAAGGCCTAGCCCCAATTCTCACATTCTTGGGCATCCTGATTGATACCCTGAGGATGGAAATGCGCCTCTGCCCCCAGAAAAACTAGAGCGACTCAAACAATTAATAGACCAATAGGATTCCCGCAAGCATTGCCTGAAAAGAGAGCTAGAGTCCTTAATTGGCCAGCTGCACCACGCCAGTACCGGGAAGATCATTCCTGAGAAGAATGATCGAGCTCGACAAATCAGCTCGGTGCCCAAACAGGCCGATCCGCCTCAACAGGGCATTCAGGTCGGATCTCGCATGGTGGAAATTATTCATAGACAGGTGGAATGGGACATTGATGCTCTCTACCCTAGCTCTGAGGGAGGCAGGCATCACGGTAACTTCTGATGCCTCTGGTTCCTGGGGGTGCGGGGCATTCTGGGACGATTTTTGGCTACAAATGGCATGGGATGATAGCCCAGAGGTGTTGTCACTGTCCATTGCAATGAAAGAGATGGTGCCCGTCATCACAGCCTGCACAGTGTGGGGGGGAAGATGGGCAGGGCAGCATGTCCTAGTAAGATCCGACAATGAGGCAGTAGTCTCTGTAATAAAAGCAAGGTGCTGCAAAGATGAGCCATTGATGCACCTCCTACGCACTTTGTTTTTTTCTGGAGGCTCATTTTGGGTTCTCGCTCTCTTGTAAATATGTTGGAGGGATTGAAAACTGTCTAGCGGACGCTATCTCAAGAAATAATGCACTATATTTTCTCACAAAGGTACCAACAGCCAAGAGATCTCCCACACCAGTTCCAGCAGAACTAATGTGCCTACTAGTAACCCATCACCCAGACTGGACATCCTAGAGCTGGAGAGACTTGTTCAGCACTATTTTGAGCAAGGTTTAGCTACATCAACGCGTAAAACCTACTCAACTGGCATCAAAAAATTCACCGATTTCTGTTCAAAGTTTGATATAGCATAGCCCCTCCCAGTAGACCAGTCGCTACTATGCTATTATGTGTCCTTCCTCGCAGACCAGGGTCTTTCCCCGGCCACAATAAAAGTGTACCTCTCAGCCCTGCGATATCATCACATAGCTACTGGCATGCCAGTTCCAGATCGAGCAGCCATGCCCAAGCTCAAGATAGTAGACAACGGTATCAAACGGACTTCAAAATCCACACCCAGAGACACCCGCCTACCCATCACACCCCATATCCTGCGAAGGATCCACGCGGTATGGTGGCCAAGGCGCCACAAGTTCGATACAATCATGCTATGGGCAGCAAGCTCATTGTGCTTTTTCGGGTTCTTCCGTATGGGAGAACTGACAGTCCCTTCAGACGCAGCATTCAACAAAATCCATCGATGCTTCAGGTACGTCTCAAAAGGTCCAAAACTGACCAAGAAGGGAAGGGAATGCTGATATACGTAGGGAAGACGAACAACATATTATGCCCTGTGAGCACGATGCTGGCATATCTGTCGATACACGGAACCAAGGAAGACCCCCTGTTCTGCTTCAAGGATGGCACGGCGCCCACGAAGGAGAGATTCATCCCAATCATTTGCGGGGCGCAACAGTAGCAGGCATTGACGCCACCAAATACTCTGGGCACAGTTTTAGAATAGGAGCAGCCACCACGGCGGCAGAGTGCGGGATCGAAGAGTACATCATCAAAGCAATGGGACGATGGAAAAGTAACGCCTACCAGTCGTACATTAGGATCCCGAAAGATCACCTTGCCCACGTGTCCAGTACCATCGGAAGCCACGAAGCAGCCTATCAGACAGTTGTTTTCATCTATCTGCACACTTATCCTATAGTGGTAGCACAACCATACATGCCGATATGTTATGATAATCATGCCGTATTCCAAAATCACAATAAATGCATTGGGAGATATATTCCCTAGTGAATACACTGATTGGGGAGGAGTTCCTCCTTTGGATGGGCGAAGACCACATGCAGGCATTTGGATAGGATCAGCAGCAAGGTAATATAACGTTGTCTTCGCAGACCCAATCAGTTCACAGATCGCAGAAAAAGGCATTGATCTATCCGGCATATCGGCAACACTGTACTGATAGTTCAGTTTAGTGCAATCAGGCACCGACGGTAAGTTAAATGGGGTTTAAGCAGAGGTTAAACCGAGTTAACTGTGGGAGGGGCCTCAGGGCCGAGCTAGCTGGCACACGCGGCGCCAGAAGAGGGCACGTGATGGTTCGCGCCAATTTGCTCCACTGTGTTCTTCAACAGAGCAGCTATAGTCTTTCTCCCACCCAACCACTCCCTCCATCTGGGTAAGGAAGATAGAGTTCCGATTACCTCCAGATGTGACATGCCGGATGGGCGAAGACCACATGCAGGCTTTTGGATAGGATCAGCAGCAAGGTAATATAACGTGGTCTTCGCAGACCCAATCAGTTCACAGATCGCAGAAAAAGGCATTGATCTATCAGGCTTATCGGCAACACTGTACTGATAGTTCAGTTTAGTGCAATCAGGCACCGACGGTAAGTTAACTCACAAGGGACTTTATACTGAGCTTCTTGGGTCCAATTAACATGTCTGGATCCAGTTCCATCTTCGATCCGCGCGCGCAATGCGCAAGGAATAAACATTACAAATTGTGATGTCACCACATGGAGTTGGGTGAACTTTAATAGTGAAGCCCCTCTATGTAGGGATGGCGCCGACGCGCAATACTTAAGCAAAAGCCGTACAACTTCACCACAAACATGCTAAAAGCTTATTTAAGCACCCAGGCTTCCTCTTTGAGTGCCTTCCAAGACTCATATAAGTGGCCAAAAGCCATGCGGTCGATGCGGAAGACAGCTAAACGCAAAAATGTGCGGTAGCGAAAGTGCCATTTTTCGTATTCTTTATTTCTTGTTACGACCACTATAGAAGTTCATGTGAGGGCATTGTAGTTGGATATTATTAGCACCCCTAGTTTCCCTATACTCAGCGTTTAAGTTCCTACTAAACTTGGAGCATAGATATGCAGGAGCTCTCCCATGCAGACAGCTATGGACTTTCGATACAACTTGCATTTCTCTCCGGTCCTTTAGGGACATCCAAGAGAGCTCGGATCGGAGTTGTGCACTAGGTGTCCTAGGTTTTGCAGAAGTTATTAACCTCATTGCATAATTTTGAATTCTCTCTAGTTTCATTTTCAAGTTCACTCCACATGTACCCCAGACACAACTGCAATAATGGGGAATGACCAGCGTATTGTACAATAATACCCTTGTTCTTCTAGGGACTGCTGGGAATATTCGTCTTAGCTGTGCCATGCTGGCCAAGCATTTCCCCTTTATGCTGGTGACATGTTCACTCCAATTCAGGTCCTTGTCTACTATAACACCAAGGAACTTGACCTTGGGTTCAGCAGTTAAGGTCACCCCTTGGTGAACCAGCAAGGCATGTTCCACTTCCTTCCTTCTACTCCTTCTGCCTAAAAACATGACTTGGGTCTTTTTAACGTTCATCTTCAATCTGTTGTTGTCAACCCAGCTTGCAACTCCATCAAGGGCTGACTCCAGAGTATCCTTCAGCTCGGCACTGTCCCTACTGGAGTGATATAGTGCAGTGTCATCGGCATAGAGGCTGACTGAGCATTGATCGATCTTCGCAGGCAGATCATTCACTAAGATGCCAAAAAAGAAGTGGACCCAGGATAGATCCTTGCGGAACACCTCTTTCCACTGGCCTCCAGGTTGACACAGCACCATTGACCAACACTCTCTGTCTTCTTCCAGTCAGATAGTTTTGGAACCAGTGGAGGCTGTCTTGTCGGATACCGTACGACTCAAGCTTACTCAGGAGAAGTTCATGGTCAATGGAATCAAATGCCTTGCTCAAATCTATAAACACTGCTCCCACCAGCTCAGTGCTATCAAGAGCCCGTCTCCATTGTCAGTTGCCTTTAGCAGAACATCCAAAGTACTGTGTTTGGGATGAAAACCGGACTGATCTGGATGTAAGATGTGATTTGACCACTGCACGGCTGGCATTGTCTCTTCCCGTAGTAGTGGGCAAGGTTTATGAACACCACATAGGTAAGGCCAACTTATAGCTACACCAAATAAAGTAGCTACTCACGGCTTTAGTAAACTGTGATGCTATGATTGTCAGTTGTCAATATAGTTTTCTGTGCTGCAGCTAGTCAGTCGTCATGTGATCGAAATTCAGGAGATTGGTTTCAAAACGTTTGGTACAGAGCTCCGAGAGTGGTTGGCATTCATTAGATTCTAGCTGGTTATTACATGCTTGGAACTAATACTAAATTGTCATTATGCCGTTTCAAGTTCTGGGGTTGTGGTTACCGTGCACTTGAAAGAAATATTCTTCTTAGGCTTATAGGTCTAACAGTAACTGATCAAAAAAGTACAGAAACAAGACTTAAAAAACATTGAAAATGTAAAAAGATGTAGGGTGGCATGCCAAAAAGTATGCAAACAAGGTAGGGATGACTCAATAATAGTGAAGGTAAATTTACAAAGCCCTATCCCTACATCTTTTTACATTACAGTTGCAAACTGATGCAGGGATGAGGCTTTGTATATTTACCTTCACTATTATATCATCCCTACCTTGTTTGCGTACTTTTTGGCATGCCATCCCTACATCTTTTTACATTTTTTAAGTCTTTAAATTGAGATTTTACTAGCTTCCTGTCAGCACTGGCATCTCTAAGCTTATCTTTACAGTTCTGATCACCACATTGAGGGTTCTGCCAAGCTACATCTTAACTATCTTTTTGTGAAGGAAGGAGTTCAGTAGAGTGATGTAGTGTCAACTAGCTGTGAGTAATGAGTAGCGCCTGTATAGCGAAGCAAGTTTGTGTTTAGCTGGAGCAGAAAGGCCACATTGGCCCTGTGCTTAGATTGGTTATGGTGGGCTTCAACTGGAAAACACCGTTGTGCATGCAGTCGACATGTGAGTGGAAAGCCATCGTTGTGTGGAGCAGAACTGTGAGTTGTTTACTGACATGAGAGGTGGGGCTAGTAATGCATGCTTCCACTTGTGAATGAGCCCCTCCCATACACAAGCTGTGAAATGTTCATTCATTTTCGGGCAGTCAAATTTGTTTATTTCATAAGTAGTGGCTAACCCTGATACTAAAAGTAACCCTGGTTGATTTTGTGGTAACCTCTGCTGAGCACCTTTCATCCCAATAATTCAATGTAGTGTGTGACATTATGCATGGTAGCTAACCAGGGTTTAATTTTAACTACAATGACTTGAGAAGCATGGATCATAGGAAAGTCTGAGGGCATGCCCCATATTTTTTTTTTTGATTTTTAACTTCACTGAGGTTGAACCCTTTAAATACTAAATCGTATTTGGTAGAAGTGTTGTTTAGACTTGTCCCACCTTCTTTCACCTGTATTTCGACTTCTGCTGGGAGTTAGCCCTTGAAATGTGAACCACAGCTTCCTTCAGATGTCCTTTGCAGGTTCATGACCTTGACCACACCCACTCATTAGCGAGTGTTCAATAGTCAGAGACCTCCGACAAGAGAACACTCCTCCGGACTAATAGCGGCCTGAAATGGAGGCCCTACAAGTTGAAAGGAGCATTTTATCCACCCGTTTGTGCAAGAAAGCAGACAAATGGCCCACCCAGTGCTGAGCAGGGCATTTCTACAGCCAGCTGCAAAGCCGCCATGCACTATCACCCAGAGGGTGACATCCACCCACCTACCTCTGTCCCACACTTTCTGCTAGTGCAGAACCTATCTTCAAAATGGATTGTGGCAACTGATAACATGCAGCCGAATTTCGATGTATAGTTGTCATCGGTAGTTAAGGTGGCGGGTAAATAATTTCACAATAAATTATCTGCCATATATAAAATGTCTCATCTTACTAGTTGTGCAATCACTTACAGCCAAACTTGATATTCAAGTACTGTATGGCAAGTACTATCTGTGTAACAAATCTTGATACAATGATACAAAGAATAGCGCGGAGAGCAGTGGTTGAGTTTTACAATTTTTCATCACGTTTCATTCGCACGGTACGAGAGCCACATACTCCATTCTTGGCGAGGAGAAAGTTCAACAGTCGCTAGAGGGGGCTACGTAGAGTTTTGGTCATAAGCTGTAAAGCTTAACGGATGGCAAGTTGAAACTCTTATTGGAAAGTCACTTTTTGTGGCGTTTCGCGGCACGATCTCTCCCCGGTGTTTGTTAGTCACGAATACTTTACGTTACCCCCTCGACTAACCACTGGAGAAGCTGTTTATAGTAAGGAGAGTTGCTAAAGTCGTTTACCTGATTCACGAAGCGTCACGAAAAAAATGTATCCATGGCCTTCTTGGTGGGTGTGGCCATTGGTGTACGGCGATCGACGACGTAGAAACTTCTCAGGCCTTCCTTCATGCTTTTGTTGCTTGTAGTACGCCTGTACGGCTACGTAGCTCTTCGATAAGCTACTGAAGCAGCTGCTACAGTGATTTGCTTCGTTCAAGAAGACAAACCAGTTGTACAATGGTGAGCGTAAACCGGAAACAATTATTGCGCTTGCGTGGATAGCTTACCCGCCACCTTAAAGGGTTAATTAAGATGCTAAAAAAGTACAAGCACTTTCACAACACAATAGTACTAAATCGATGTTGCTAAGACTGGGGGAAGGGGGAAGGAGGGGAAGGATTTCTGTGAAACCCTGCTAACCATGCTCGTCTCCCAACATGATATTGCTTTGTTATCCCACAAGCATGGAATCATTCCTATGGTTGCAACTGCAGTAAATGTCACACAGTATGTCCAATTCAGTTGTCATTAACAGACATAAAGACAACTCTGGATGTCAACAAACTTGCATGATGTCCTTTCCTTTTCCAACAATGAAAGTGATTTACCACAACAGGTGTGTTTGTAGTCTCGTTCCCAGACCCTCCTCCAAAGAGGAAAGGAGGGTCTGGCGAATACAGTACAGCCTCACACCATGGGCTAGCCATTGCTAGGGTAGGTACAAAACCTGGACTCTGGACTCTGGACTGGACTATGGACTGGACTATGGACTGGATTATGGACTCGATTTTGGACTGAACAGCATTATGTACGAACTAACCTCATGGTTCGGAACTTTCCAGGCCTTTCCACCGTCCATTTTTTGATTGCTTCCAGTCGTGTGCCAAAGGTTTAATAGATTCATATACATATTTTCAGCATATATGGCTGCATTAAGGCCTAGACAATGCATTGGGAGATAGGTAATTGAGCTAGAGGCCAAGTAGTCTCGCAAGCCATACCCTTGCGAAGAGTGGGCTTGCAAGACTAGAGGCTGAGGTGGTGTATAGTGAGCATATCTGCTCAGGCAAGATGCTCTTACTACTGAGCCACTGGACCCGTGGCAGAGGAGCAGAAGCAAGCCTCGTAACAGGCAGGCGAGAAATTTCAGCTAGCTGTCTAAAGCTTACATTTATAGGTATTATAAGCTTGCAACTCCATGCCAACAAGCTGGGCTAGAAGGCTGTAAGAACAGAGTGATGGCTTAAACCAACCAGCCAGTCTTGCTAATAGCTGCAAACATATCCGTTTTTACTGTTAGGACAATCTTCTACTCATTGGGCAATCCAGCATTCAAAGTCTTCTTTAAACAGCAGCTCTAGAACACTATTTAGTGTCCAACCGAGTCCAAAATCGAGTCCATAATCCAGTCCATAGTCCAGTCCAGAGTCCAGAGTCCAGGTTTTGTACCTACCCCCATTGCTATGGATTCCGCTAAAAGCGAAGCCTTTGAAGTCGCTTGCTGGGCTTCAGCAAATTGGAGGTGTGCTAAGTAGGTCTGTAAAGGTGTGATGAGTAAAGCTAAGTGGTTTGCGGTAAGGAAGCCCAGTACAGGTGAGATAATTGCCAAATCAGCCAATCAGATTGTGCCGCCGAAATTCCGTGGAGGTACAAAAATTTTGTACTATATTCACCAGACCCCCCTTTCCTCTTGGAGGGTTGAAGGGGGGTCTGGGGACGAGACTAGTGTGTTTGCTGACCTTGTGGTCAGACTTCTTCAGGAATACTCATGTGGAAGCGATTTGGCAAAAACCATTCCAGTTTTCTGCCATTCATGGTGGCTCACAAGCTGGGAATAATACCATGCAGACCCTGACTCTGAGTCAGGAAACGTTATCTTCTCAGAAGTGGCACAGTTAACCAACCTCATGTGCCTCACAGAGCAGGATGACTGACCTCTCCATGAAGTGCCTACACCTAGCATCTACTGAACCACAATACCAGTGCTCTAGTCTGTGTGAGCCAAGATCAGAAGAGACATTCATATGCCAGGTGTATACTCTGCACTTCCACCGAAATTATTAACAATGTATGCATGTCACAAATATTATACCAATTGATGATTACCTAATGTGAGCAGTTGTACAATATTCCATCAACTTACATGAACATTACAAACTATAATAATTATGTATATGGTGGTGCTACCCACAGCATCCCCCTCCTTGTCCCCTATTCAGTGGCTCTTTTAAGTCTTCCGCTACTGTGATGCTTCTTCGGTTACTCTGAGGTGCTAACCTTGATGACACCTGCGCTGTTGCATTACTTCCTCGGTTCTCCAATATTCCTGTAGCAACACAAGTAATACAGCTACATGTAAAACAGGATCCAAGGAAGGTACAAAGTATGTGCTTCAATTTTCTAACCATACCAGCCACGCGCCAGTCTGTTGTCAGCAAAATTCTAATCTGAGGCACTTTATGGATTCTACTCCCTAGTTCTCTTTATAGTATTGGTAGACCTTCATGTTACATGTCGCAAAAGTGCATATAAGGTGGCAGGTCAATCTCTCGCACAGTGTGCTAGTGTTGAAGTTCTTCACGAGTATTTACTGGGCTACAAATTAAATTACATGCAGGTACAGACACTACAATCAAGACTGCTGCTTAAGTGAGTAATAATGAGATCCATAACTAATTCATAGTGTGATGTAGACTTTGAGCCAGGTTCACAATATCTTGGAAATAGTATCTCCAACTGGAACTAAACTTGCAGGAAATGATTCCGTACTTGTTAGCATGTGGTGATGCATCTGCATGGTATATTGGTTTTAGCTATTCTGAAGAAGTTTTTAACATTAGAGTTCAAAGTCTTTACAGAAAGCACTCCAGCATGTAAAATGGAACAAATTTGAAGTAATGATTTATCTAAGTCTGATTTTTGAAAAAGGAATCCTTATACAAGCCAAGTTCTGGAGATTGTTTCTGGTTAATACTACTTCTGAAGAACTCTTCTTTAAAAATAGTGATCGAGCTTTAAAAGTATGCCAATGTTGCCACAAAAGAATATGCTGAATGAGATGCAATCCTTATAACTAGTTTATAATGGTCTCCATAGCATAGTGAACAGAAATCAATAGTCAATAGCAAAGAAAAAGTGTTGGTACTACTGGTTTGCCATGACAAAATACAAAATAGGGAGATGTGGTCACATAGTATAACTGACATTCCAAAGTCAAGAATCATAATTACAAGCTACAAAAAATAGCTTTACAAAGTCACAATGGGGGTGATGGTGCATGAGGTTTTTGACAAAGCTAAAGATGTCTGACAGCCAAAATGGTCACTCATAGGGCTAAACTGGCAACTTACAAGCTTAGTCTGTGAACAGGTCATATCATATAGCTGAAAATCTTCATGGATATTTACATTTTGTGGATTTCATGGTCTCCCACAGGAATAAATTCCAGCATAGAAATGTTGCTTTGCCCATTCTATGTAGGCCGCACCCAATGTCTGACCAAGAGCAACTACATGCACATTTGACTACCTGGCAGTTGGTACGGCTTTTGGCAGATATCATTGTCAAGCTAACAATCACCCCGACTCATCAGGACCTTTTCAGATTCAGAGTCATCATGACTAAGAATGAGAATGTCAGAACCGCACTGGCTGCCCAGACAGAAATACTGTAAAACTGGGATAATAAGCACCCACACAAAATAAGCACTCCCAAGAATATAGAAACATATTTTTTGATGACAACAACCACATTAGCAATTAAAAATAGGCACCCCACATAAAAAGGTGCCCATTACTATACAAACAAACAGTGAATTGCTGATTCGGTTTTTGAACGTAGTGGTTAAGTTTTTTACCCAGAGACTTTTGCCAGTATTAATCTTGGATTGTAAGCAAGCTATCGACATGGGCAAATTACATCCCAGTGGAAAGAAAAAAAAAGTTATTAATGAATGAAAAGCCACAAATGTGCATGTGTATGTCCAGTGTTTTAGCCCTTCTTTCCAAGCCTAAGAGGACTTACTGAAGTTTGACACCACAGCTAGATATAGTTGTCATTGAAGTAGCTTTGGTTAAAGCACTAAGGCTGAGAGATAATCTATGGAGATTTTACAGTGGCCAGACTAGCTATCTTAGCATAAAAGTACTTACATTTGCTAAATTGAGAACGTACAATTTTTTTAAAACCACTGCTAACCTGAGTTATGATAAACATTGACACTTCAGTCACTACATAAACTTCATCCCGACTTGTAGCTCTGGAGTCTTGTATAAAGACTAAGGTAGGTACCTTGTTAACAAGCTAGATATATTAGCTACAAGTTTCTGTTAGCAGACTACCGATACAGTAGCCTTGTTCCCAGGTTCTCCCCGCCCCCTTCTTAGTGGAGAGAGCCTGGGAACGAGGGTACCGATACAGCACAGCCACACTGAGCTACAAGTCACTTTGACACTTCAGTGAAGTATGTACTTAGCTACTGGCTTGCTGCACTACAGCACATCGCGTGCGTCCACAGTGCTTTTTTACAACACCGACCGTCGTCTCTCGAAAGGTTTCTTGCCTCTATATGGCTTCAATTACCACTAATTAATACTTACACCATAGATCGTGGAGTGACATACAGTGTACAGGCAATAGCAAGCCAAGTTAGCTTCATTTCACTCTACATGCAATAGCTATGCTTATTATTAGGAGCTGGATTGTGCACCTAACTCCGATTCTCTGTTCCCTGTTCCACTTTGCTCTAATCTAGCTAGGCTTCCACACTATGTGTACCTAGTGGGTTAGCTTAATGACTAATTTATTCACCTGCATTCAAGCCGTAAGTCACAGTTTTCTTTCCACTTGGGGTGGGGTTAGCCTCGAAAAAAAACACACAAAAAACTCACATATAGGCAAGGCTTCTTGATAGATCTCTCAAGAATTCTCATTAGTTCCTAGGGCTTTACTTTGGTGGGCAGATTATCGATTGAGTGCCAACTGTATCTTGGGTTCTAGAAAACTAATAACATTGGACAAAAATTAGCAGGACGAAAAAGTAGTATGTTTCCCTACAACTGTACTTACCATAACTTTAAAAGTGTTTATTAGCACCCCAAGAATATAAGTACTTCAAGATTAAAAGCACACATTGTGTCTGCTAATTTTGAAAATAGGAACTGGTGCTCAATATCCCAATTTTATTATAGATTGGTTCATTGCAATGAGTATGAGGCTAAGACAGAAAATGACTCAGAGAAGTTACGCAAAAATTACAGGTGGAGTACAAGGCAGAGATTGGTAGATATTTAACTTAAAACTCCATCTCTTAAACCTGTATGTTTGGTGAAGTTAGCTGCAGAAGTGTCAAGACAGTGCAGGCACGCTCGTAATAGAACAAAGTGGCAGATTCACTTACATGCACTTGCATATGTCACAAAGTTGAATCCATGAAAATTTATGACTGAAATATTTTAAGTCTTCTATGAAATTTTAATCACAGACTATATTTGAGAAGTCATTCTTAGACTATGAATACTTTCTTCAATTGGTATTTAAACTCCTGCTTAGAGCTAGCATGAGAAACTTGAGACAAAACTTATTTCAGACCTTCTGTGCAAGTTTATGACCTCGACTTTAACCACTGGTTAGCGACAGCCAGGGGTCTCTAACCAGCAAACACTTTTTTGAAAGGTGCCTACAGGAGCCAGAAATAGAGCCCCTACAGGGTGAAAGGCATGGTTTCTATGCTAATGGCACACCTAGTGCTGACAGTCGTTTTTTACAGCCAGCTGCAACAGCTGCCTGGTGCTGTCATGTGGAGTGTAACACCCACCCTTTCTGCTAGGGCAAAATGCATCTTCAAAATGGATTATCCCAACTAATAATGTATGGATGGTGAGTTCTTCAGTTGTTAAAGAAGTGGTGATCACCGCACTAAAAGGTAACAATGATAGTCACCTCGGTATGCAAGGTTCACGTTTATTGGCCGTCACTATTCAGTGGACTGGACTACTGGACTGGACTACTGGACTCACGAAGACTCTCTCTGGCAGGAAATGAACAGGAATATACCGAGATTCGACAGCGCCATACAGGAAAGACGTGGTTATTTAGCATCGCTCCCAGGCCTTCTCCGCAGTGCTCAATACTCAGTTCGATCATGGTGCAAGTGTAGCCTCGTTCCCAGGCCTTCCCACCGTCCAGTTTTTGATCACTTGCAGTATGCGAAAAAGGAGGGGGAAGGCCTGGTATATTTTATCACGTGAATGATGTCAGTGTCCACCTAGGTAGACAGAGGGGGGGGAGGGGTCCTCCATCTAAAGAATGCAGTGCAAGTGCGCGTTTTGGTTTTTGCAAACCGTAAAGCGATCAAAAATTTGAGCCAGTAATCCTTGGAACGAGGCTAAGTAAAACCTAGCCTCGAACCCAAGCTCTCTGTTCCAAAGACAAAATCCGGAACGGAAAACCTCGGTTCACTGTCAATACAATTGGTGACGACCTCCGGGTTCCACATTTGCCGCTTATCACGAAAAAAAAAAAAGGAACGTGGAAGAAGAAGAAGACAGCAGTAAGGACAAGTAAAGAACACCCAGCCACTCTGGAACACTGCATCACACACACACGCTCTCCACATGCAATTCATAGTGTGCATGCACACTTGTTGGCGGGGTCGAGATGTAGCCACTCACAGGTTCCTGTCCAGAAACGAAAAAAGGTGGGTGGCTGGGTACTGAAGACAAGGCTACATTCAAATGTGCAACTACAACACTGCTACACGTCTTGTGGCCGGGTGTCTTAGCTCTGCACATTGCTGTTCCTTTCTCCTCCAGAGGCAGTTTCCGTGAGTCCAGTAGTCCAGTCCAGTAGTCCAGTCCACTGAATAGTGACGGCCAAGATTATTGACTTACTTTTGCTTAGCTCCAAAAAGAGTTCCTTTATTCCTTTGTCTTGCTTTGCTGATGCTTGGAAGTGAGTTGCTCCAACAGATGCTGCATAACTGGTAATGGCAGTATACTAAGCATTAATAAAGTATCACTTGGTAACTTGACGATTGGTACCATAGTAAACACTGAACACAATATCACAAAACAATTCAATTGTCTTACTCTTCTGCTTCCTCCTTGTTGACTGTTCTGTTCTTCTCCAGGTCTATTTTGTTACCTACGATGCATACAACTATGTTGTCTCCAAGCATTTTCCGTAACTCTTTAATCCAGTTACGAGCCTGTGTAAATGTATGTGCAGGAGAGACAACAGAAGCTTAAGTTACCTGCTGTGACAGCAATGTAAGTGTGGGGGTTACACACACATACACCATAAAACTGGCACTTAATTAGGTCAACATAGGTACCAACGTTTATGGTGTGCTAACTCTAAGTGCAGCAATTCAGTACCTACATACTTGAGTGTAACTTTGATTCATGACATCTAAAATGTAAATATGGTGTCTTATACCACCGAGCAATGAACAATATCGTATAACAAGGCTTGAACTACAACTGTCTTTGGATTGTTTGCATTGTCTTCTTAGATATCTACAGGTAGCTTTTCTCCTACCCCAGGGGTCCATACTCGTTTGTAAATATGATTGCCACAAACAACACTCTCTAGGTAGTACACCTTGGGTACCATGACTTGACTTGCCATCTTCTGTAGCTCTCTGTACTGTCAAACGTCGTGTACTGAATTGTTCTATTAGTAGCCTATCCCAAGTGGCACCAAACACAATAATTAAATACACAATTGGCTTGAAAAGTTGTTGAACACAAACATTAAACTCTGCAGTTAAAACCGGTTGTACGGTATATGGTATTCAAATTCAATGTCTTGGATGACTGACTTTGTACTATACCTACTACTAATTCTTGCAGCCTCTTGGAAGCAGTGGGCCTGATGAAGCCAGCTCTAGTGTGCTAGTCACTGGTGGGTTCGGAGAATGTGGTGGTAATGGCAATGGTATATAAACAAATTGTAGAACTCACCTTGATAAACGAGTCTTGATCAGTGATGTCGTACACTACAATGGCTCCTTGGCTATCACGGTAGTAGATGGGACCTAGGGCATGGTATCGCTCTTGACCTGCTGTATCCTGAATTGTAAATGGATGAAAGCGCAGAGAAAATGGGTGTTTGAAAGGAAAGAAAGATATAAGCAAAGGTGTGCGTGTGCATGTGTATGTGTAGGTATGTACATATGAAGAGGGGAGGGGCAAGATGCTGTTAAATACTTTTATCATGACTGTAGTGCGTACTTTAGCATGGCTCATGCTAGGTACAAGGTGAAAGTCGCATTACATCACATTTACAGTGTACATCATATTGCCGCAAGTGGCTACTGACATCGCAGTATCCACAGATGTCAGACCAGATGTCAGACCAGTCCTCAGGCCAGGAGAGCAAGATAAAGGTGTTTGTTAACTTTTTAAGACAGTCAAAAGAAAAAAAAAAGGGAAAGAAGTCTATTCCCTGTCCCTACCCCTAACCCTAACTGTAGCACTAAGCCCTAACCATTTGGCTGTGAGCAACTTCGGACGACTATGCATCTCTTAAACGAGAGCCCTGGGAATGAGGCTAGATGATGAGAGTAAAAATTGATAACGTTGGATTGGGTTTTGCTTAGAAACCAAAACTTCAAACTTGAATAACTCAAATTTGAATGGGTGTGAATCTGGAATGGAAAACCTGGATTTGAAGCTAGGATATATAACAGCCAGAGTATATCCCCCCCCCACCACCACTAACATTGACAGCATATTGGGGCTTTTGCTGCTTAGTACAGACAGGGGTGAGCAACTATCATTTACTAAAGCCAGAGTTTACAGGTTTTTGCAATTGAGGGTGCTGAGTGTTCTACCTCATGGTCAGACCAAACTGCCAATGGAATCCCTTGCTCACTTCACAGCTTTGTTTAAGGATATATTCCAAATGTTGTTACTGTTGTAGAAAGCCAGTTTGAAAACTCAGCTGCGTTGGTCTCTGGTTAAATTTGAATCTATTTACTACAGATGGAAGTAGGAAACAACACAAGTATGGAATGGTCCAGTACACATTTGATGGATCTGAACGGGAAGTAAAGATAAATAATAGTTAGATTCGGAGGCCATGGAATCTATGGGATTTAGAAGGCCGAAGGGCCCGGGGCTGTGGCATTCCGAGCGTAGCGAGGATGCTAAGTGCCCTGAGGCCTTTTAAATACCGTAGATTTCATTAGCCGACGAATCTAACTTATATAGGGCATGGCAACAGCTATAAAAAGGACGCAAATCACAACTGTAAACAGCAAAAAGACGATGGGATTTTGGCAACCTGTTCACTGATTGGGAGTCCAAATTGTGCAACAACAGCGACAAAGTCGAATGAAGAACGCACGACAGAAGCTACACAGCTGCCCAACTGAGCGATAAGATTTAGCTCCTCCCAAATACCACGCCCACTTTCTAACTTCACCTGTACAACGCCACCACTCCGAAGTCAAACCTACTAAAGACCAAAAATGCAGCAGGGTGCAGGGAAAGTGGCATCAACACAGACAGCAGGATTTCTGACAGATCTACAGCCAAAGTTTTACTAAGGGCTCAGTGACCTGCTTCATTCTTCTTACAAAGAAAGGTTGTTCAACCAGATAGCCACACCTCGACTCCACCATTTTTTGCTGTGATACACTGGAATATGGCCAACCTGCCTTTTTTTTTAACACCTGCTGTGTTTGTAAACACTGTGAACAATATTTTTGTTGTTGCTATACTTTATGTAATTATACTTGTTGAGCTGTTATCATGTAACCAATATTCTTAATACCTTCTGGGCTTGGACTCTAAGTGAGCAGACTGGATTCTAAGTAGCCAGACAGGATTCTATGAGATTTAGAATCTAGGCACTGACCAATCACATTACAGTATTCTATTACACCATGCTCTAAGCCGCTTAGAGCATGGTGTAATAGAATACTGTAGTGCTGTAATGGACAAAATGCACATCAATTGCTAGGAACTACAGTGTACTAGCTGCTACTCTAGCAGTACGGACATTTCAAAGATTTGTCCAAGATTTTCATGTTGTTGTGAATAGACAGCACAATTAACTGCTGTAGCCTATACCAACAACGTGGGAGAAACTGTTTCGAAGGAATTGGTGGTTCTTGCTCGAAACTTACAGATGTGGTGCCTGGAGAGGGACATTAACATCACTGCACAGAATCTTCCAGGGATGCTGAACCACACTGTCGATGCAGAGTCTCGGATGCAAGTGGATCGTTTTGACTGATAGTTGAACCCAACTATAATTGGTTCAACTATAATTACACCAGAGGATCAGTCACCTTTATGGGCTATCCAAGGTGGCCCTTTTTGCCTCCAGACTGATAACCCAGTGCCCAATCTATTTCAGTTGGCGGCCAGACCCTTATGCAAAGGTCACAGATGCCTTTCTTCAGGATTGGTCACAGATGAAGGGGTTTGCAAAGCCTCATCGGATGAGTGTTGTCCCCAATTCTAACCCAGGAGGCCAGTCTGGTCCTAGTAGCTCCAGTTTGGAAATCTCAACCGTGGTAGTGTTGATAGATTATCCCCAGCTAATTCAGGACTCACCTCAGGTAATAATTGATCCTCATCCTTCACTTCTCTCAAACCCTCTAGCTGTATGGCATATCTCCGGCAGAGATACGTAAGTTGCAAGCTTTCGGAGGAAGCTACCAAGATCATGCATTCTGGTGCTGTAAAACTAATAAACTTTACGACTCACTCTTTCATAGATGGTGTGGCTGGTGTCATAGACGAAACTCCTTTTCTGGCTCTATAACTAGCGTTGTCAATCATCCAGGGTCACTCAATACCAAAGGGTATGTATAGATCAGCCACATTCTTTGTGCATGAGAAAGCGGATGGGTATGATGTTGGAAAACATCCACTGGTAATGAGGGCATTGGAAAGTACGTACATGTATGTTTCATGACTGTCCTTCTTTACCAAGATACACCTCCACATGGAATGTGGACACTGTTCTCTATCCTTGGGTAACCATCCATTGCCTTTAAAGCAGCTTACCTGGAAAATCGTCACGCTTCTAGCACTAACCAGACCTTCTAGATCAGCTGATCTCTCCCTTCTGGATATATTAACAGCATGGCAGTTTAAACTGCAGGGAGTTGCATTTCTGCCTGATGCTCTTGCTAAACAGCCTAGCAATACATACCCTACAATGCTTCTTCTGAAAGCATATACATGCAGATCCCTGTTTAGTGTTATACTTGACCTTGGCTGTTGCAGTCTTCACTCTTGTGTCAGCTGCTGCCTTGCATGGTAAGCTATCTAAGCACATGCTCAGTTGAGTTTCCTGCCGGGGGCGTAGTTGCTATGAATAATATGTGACGAAATGGCGTATAGCGGCAAGCATAAGCATGGGGTACGTTACCTGAGAATTGCCGACTAGTTCGAGTTCTTTGAGAACGATAAGTGGTGAGTGCAATACCCGGTGATTTATGGTGTTCTTTCGCATTGGAATTGTTGTAATAGTTTTAGCAGTTGTCATGCTGTTGTGGTGGAACATAGGGGAAAGTAAAAGAAGTCAGAAGATAGACGATTTGCCCGCTTTTGTGACTTGCCGGTCTGGTACTTTAGCGATGCTTTCCAGCAAAGTTAACAGTCCTGTTACTCATGAAAGCACTCGATAATGACTGATATGGCTCACAGAGGCCTTTACTCTAATGCAGACATTTCGAGCATGTTATTTGTGCACCTTTAATGTGGTCGCCATTTTTTTTTTCGGGGCCATCCCTACATATGGCATACTACCGCATGCCATGATGAAGAAGGTGAAGTCGAGCATATCAATGTCCCTCCCACCCAACCATAGGATGTCAAATGAGGATGTTTAGGTATAGCTCAAAGGCTGAGGCGGAGTATGCACAGTTTATCTACCAGACCACACCATGGGGTATGACAGGGAGTGGTCTTATTGAAGCACACTCGTGAGGACCGTAATTTTGTCATTTGAGCATGTTAGTTAATCTTGAAGGGCATGCAACCACTATGTGGTCGGAGCCATTCAAGAATTACTCAGCGACTGTGAAGACTTCGATCCTGAAATTTTTTCTTGCTCTACTGCATGATATTTAGGTTGGCATGTAAAAATATCTAGTACTTCATGTGTAATTTTACATGTACATGTACCCGTATCAGGTGTAAGAAACATGCTTCGGAATGTAGAACCTTTGATTCAAGTCTGATTTTGGAGAATTCTTACATGCCACCCTGCAAAATACACTGGGATACCTGTACAACACACCAGAACACAGAAGATACACTCTCCTTCCTTTATATTTGGCACAAGGATGAGCAATCTGTTTTCGAAATACAGCAACGCCTTGAGCAGCTTCCGCAGTGAATAACTATTGTTATTATGTCAACTAACAATCACTTATATAAACAACCGGCAGTTTTACCTACAATGGAAACTGGGGATGAGAAAGATTTGGTGTAAAGTTACATGAATATCATCTTAGTGAGTGTTTCTTTCACTATCATGCGTATTGAACATGAACACGACATTCATCAAGTTAGTGTGGATATGTGCCAACATGAAAACAATTACACTGGGGTGGGTAAGCTACATTGGTTGGTATGTGTTTCTAACAATCAAACTGGATACACTTAATTATAATTAACCCTCGGCGCGCATGCGCAGCGAGGGTTACGGTACTTGGTCTGTGTGTCTGTTACTCAACATCTCACTTTATACGTGATTATTCGTACCACAAACGATACTAACCTTCTCAGCGGCGGATGAAGGTCGAAAATTTTAAGCGATTTTCTCTGAAAATGCTTTGTTGCGAAGCTAGAGTGTTTCCTGTTGGTACGGCTAGGCCTACATGATAAGTCGGCCATTTTTTACTCCGCACATGCGTATGAATCTGGACCACGTGGCTAGCGGCGATTTTGTTCTTGGGAGAGACGTTCTTTGCGAGTTCGATTATTGGCCATTGGCAGTAAGTATGCCTCCAACAAAGGTATGCCCGCAGTGTAAAGCTGCTGTACCTGTAAGACGGAAGACATGTGAACGCTGTGATCATGTCTTTCGATCCATTGGCAAACGAAAAGCAGAGTGTAATTTGCGAGACGAAAGCTATGAAACGTATGAGATCAGTAGAATCAGATAGTGTGAAATAGCTAGGAAAGCTAAAGATAAGTTGCACAAGGTCTGTGAAAGAGCGTCAGAAATTCGTGAGCGAACTTTGTATAGGCAGGAACAAAACAGAATGCACAAAGCAAGCATGAGAAAGTCTGAAACCTTTGAGCAAACTGTGCATAGGCAGGAACAAAACAGAATGCGTATGGCAAGCATGAGAGAGTCTGCTGCGCCGAGGGTTTGGCACTTCAGTGCCTTTCATTTCATTGGAAATGATACTGTAAAGGGTCTAAACTTTCACGGATAGCGATTTTTGAAGATTTTGTTGAAATAAGTTTGCAAATTCACTGTCTAAACCACATGTACGCTGCACATATAATGTATAGCCTAGTTCTATCTAGTATGCACTGTCACACCATTGTCCACTCGAGCTTGCAGCTATCAGCAAAGCAATGCCTACTTCGAAGGTATGTCTTTGGAGAGCATCCCTTGCGGATTGGCAGCATAGCCCTGGAATGCTGCTCATTGATGCTCTTGCATGAAATCCGTGGTTCATGTGTCAATTTTCAATGAAACAATTTTACAAACGGTTGAAAATGTGTGAAATTTGTGAAAATAAAGATGCGCAAAAATTTAGCACTATACAGTATGTGTGCATCAAACTCACCCAGATGGCTAGTGACAATCGTTGACCGCCAATGTTCAGCTTTTTCTCAAAGAATGATGCCTGCATAATGGAGAATAAATTGCTGATTCTGCATGAGAATTACCACTCCCCTATTTGGATATATATAATTATCAGAGAGTTGGTAGACTCTCTATGTAGGGATGGTGCGGATGCGCCATATATGCAATACTGAAGCAAAAGCCTTACAACTTGACTACGAAGACGCTAAAAGCTCGCTTCTCACCATGATATTAGCACAAAAGTGATGCCTATCACAACTAGGAGCTCTACAACCACTCATCGTCTTCATAGCTTCAAATTCACCCTGGTCAATAAAAGCCATTCACAACACTCGTGGCTGCTGTCTGTTGCATACATGTAGGACGGCATTTTCTAATTTTGTATTCATGGTTTGGGAGTGAGACTAGTGCACGTGAATCGTGAGTTGATCAGTATGCACGGCTGGCATGGTCTCTTCTCGTAGTAGTGGGCAAGGCTCATGGACACCACATAGGTAAGGCGCTGCATTCTGCCGCTTACTTATTGCTACACTAAAAAAAAAACATTTCACCTGAAGTGGAAAGAAAAAATATATATATAATGAATGAATGAAAAGCCACAAAAGTGCATGTGCATGCCCAAAGTCTTAGCGTTTCTTTCAATTCACAGTGTTAGTAAAGCTTGGTTAGTTTTTATGCCTTGTCAGTTAGAGTTTTCTGTGCTGGTCAGTTGCCATGTGATCAAAAATCAGGAAATGGGCTTCACAAAGGCTAAAAGTCTGGGGCTGGCCCTTCATCAAATTCTAGTTGGCAATGTTACATATAATTATTACATGTTTGGAACCACTACTAAACTGTCAATGCTGTTTCAAGTTCTGGGGTTGTAATTACACTTGAAACGTAATCTTAGGATTAGGTCTAACTGTAACTGAGATTAACATCAAAAAAAGTACAGAAACAAAAAAACCAAAACATTAAAAGGATGTGGGGATGGCATGCCAAAAAGTATGCAAACAAGGTATCACCCCTAACTACTTGCGCTTGACTACACTACCATAAGTGCGTGTTATCGATCTGCAAGTATAATCAAGTAACCAATCAGAGTCATTCCAAGCGACATCTGTATTGCCAATGGTAGATGCCTCAAGGCTTGCCAAGTAGGCTTTTTAGGATTGAGTGTACATGCTTCATGTCATCTAGTTATTAAACATTCTTGCTAGAGTCTGTGAAGGAGTGGCTATGTCTCCAAATGCAACTCTACAGGTGAGTTTTCATTAGCGAGCATAAAAATGATTTTTAAACCAGTCCACCAGTCCAGTCCACCAGTCCAGTCCAGTGATTGTAGACTACCTTTTATTTCCTTGTGTAATAATTACTTCCATTTACACCTCTACTTTGCAGGATAGCACAAAAGAGGTTAAGGATTGGTCATACATACGCACATATACCACATACACGTAGTGCTTAAAAGACACCAGTCTAAGAGAGGACACTAGAGAAGGCTCCTATCTTACAAATACCTAAATGGCACCTTGTAGTATGTACATTGTATTATTATCATTTACTAGTAGTTTTGTTATCAGTATTGTCTTTCTTCAGTGTTTGTACAGTGTCGCCAGTTGTTTGCAATATCACTAGAAGAACTGTTTACTTTCAGAACATTGCTGATATCCGGCTATTACTTATCACTGAAGCTATGTTCAGGTCATATAGCACACGTATGCCGAATAAAAAGTGCACAGTCCCCTAACAAAACTACATTCCGTATTTCTTTGAATAAACGCCGCCCTCAAATAGTAGTCGCGGCTAGTACATGCAGGACGTGCACATGTGTGCGAATGATTTCTGATGACGGTCACCACGCTAGTGCTAGGACTGTTTGCTATGTACGAGTCGTTCCCACGGCTGACAGCAGGACTGAGAGGCTGCGCACTACTGACAGCATCTAGCAACCGTCACCGTCTCACTTGTACATACCTTATCCAGTCATTGTTGATGTATCTGGGCATTTCCAAAGAAATAAACGCCGCCCTCGAATAGTAGCCGCACAAAACGAGCAGCGAAATAAATAGTAGCCGCAGCGTCTGATCGAAGAAATACGGTCTCTTTGACCAACCATATAACTGCACAAATGTAGTACTACCAACTCCCAGCAAAGCAACTTTATTATTTCCACAAACTCATTCTAACCCAAATGTATGCATACACCAGGCTCATAGTGAGTCTCGTTAGAAAATATAAAAATGATTTTTAGTGTCAGTCCACCAGTCCAGTCCAGTCCACTAGTCCAGTCCAATGACTGTAGATGGCCTGCCCCGACATTGTTCTGAATTTGCCTAGTCTACGTCGTGAAATATGGTCCTAAGTCTCCAGAACCTTCACCTCTGCATGCCATATACTGGAATCGATCGATACTGCAAAACAAGAAGGGTTAAAGGGTCTGGCTTGCGAGACTAATGCAACTAGTTGTTAAGCACTGACACTATTGGACAGTAGACCTTACTGTCCTTACCCTCCTTGTAGAGCAAAGAAACCTGGAACCATGGATGATGTCATTATGGGTTGTGTCTGGTGAACATCTGAACACAATGGTCACGCTTACTAGATAGCTGCTGCCATTGGTATATACTAAACTACTTGTGCTGTTTGTTTGAGTAACGATAGAACTTGCGGCACTTTAGATCTAGGGAAGCACCAAATAACAGGTTTTCCCGCCTACCAGTGAGCGATCATGACATGAATACAGCATCTCATCCTTTCACAAAGTTCACTACCTCTTGTTGTTGTGCTACAGTATAAGCTCACACCCCAACTTACATCCCTTGTGAGAGTGTCTAAAACTGACTGATCGGCTGCAGTTGCCTGCTCTGGAGAAGTTTCATGTAAACAAAAAACCCTAATTCCGCATTCTGCAAGTTCTTTGGCTCTAATTCCACTAGACATTCATGTGAAGTGATCCTAAGTCTTCAAACCCTTCCCCTTTGCAAGCCAGATACTGGAAGCAATTGGTGCTGTCGAACGGAAAAGGTTTGGCTTGTGAGACTAACGTGGCATGTGCCATCAGGCATTGGAACAACATTTAGCCCAGTAGACAAGTGATATAAAATCTACACTCTGATACCAAAGTAGATTGCATTGGGTGCAGATAGTAAGTGACCCCAACCAGATATATATGTGACCCGCTGAGTGAAAACCCGGCACTTCCCGCAAATAGAATTCGAGTTAGAGGTGTTTTCCAGCTAAACTCAGATTATTGCACCAACGTGTCACAGGGGACATGCACTGTATCATACTGAATTATGAAGCTCGGCTCTGCTACTATAACGACGATATAAGCTCGAACTCACAGGCAGGTCAGCGAAATACGGGAACGTGTTGCTATGGACAGCTGGCACGCGTTCTTCAAAAAAAATGCGATTCATAAGCTTCCAGTCTGTATACGGTTGTCTTTCTATCTATAGACACAATGTACGCCCCCGCTTTCACAACCGCTGTCTTTCCCAACTGTCTTCGCCGACTTTCAAGCTGTTTTTTTTTTTACAACAACACGTGTCAATTTTATAGTATACCGACATTAAAATTTACCGTAGCAACGTAAAAACATTGCGTTTTCTCGAAAACTTGTGTTCCGGGTCTGCGATGCTTTTCGCCCCACAACTCGGGAACCAAGCAACCGATCGCTGCCATTGTTTCACTGTCGCACAATTAAACATTGATACACCAATTTCCGGTCTTATCTCGATTTTCATAAAATGTGGGATGTGCCGGGTTTTCACTCAGTGGGTCACATATAGACCAGTTGCGGCGTGAACGTTCATCTCACGAATATCATTACCCGTCATTTTGGTGGTCAAAATTGCCGGTGGTCATATGCGTCACGTACTTGATAATGAAGCTATTGATATTGAAACGCATTGAGAACTCATCTTGCTCAGCTATGTGCATTGTGCACACTGTTATACATTTCCAACCACCGGCAATTTTGACCACCAAAAATGGCGGGTAATGATATTCATGAGATAAACGTTCGCGCCGCAACTGGTCTATATGCTAGCAAATTGTGTCTGCTAGTACAGATAATGCCTGTGCTTCTGGTGTTACAAGTTTAAGCACACAGAAACAAGGGAGGAGGAACAACACACACTCGTGTAGATTGTCTTGAGGGTACTGTACAGCAGTGTTCAGTTATGGTCAGGGGATCATTTTGCATGGGGGTCATGCCTAGCCTCGTTCCTAGACCTCCCCCGTTTTTGTTCTTCGGTTTGTGTTCAGTATAATACACGGAGGTGGAAGAGCAAATTGTGTCTGCTAGTACAGATAATGCCTGTGCTTCTGGTGTTACAAGTTTAAGCACACAGAAACAAGGGAGGAGGAACAACACACACTCGTGTAGATTGTCTTGAGGGTACTGTACAGCAGTGTTCAGTTATGGTCAGGGGATCATTTTGCATGGGGGTCATGCCTAGCCTCGTTCCTAGACCTCCCCCGTTTTTGTTCTTCGGTTTGTGTTCAGTATAATACACGGAGGTGGAAGAGCGTGAAAAACGGGAAAGGCCTGGGAACACCTGTCACGTGAATGACGTCTGGTGGACGTAGGGGGGGCGGTGCCTAACTACAAATTTGTGTGCAATAAACAATAGAGCGAGTTACTTACCGGTGAAGTCAAGTACTGTCGATCTCGTGAACGCCTGGGGTCCAGGCTATCATTCGATGATCAAGTCTAGTACGTTATTTGAATATGGACCTCTCCCCCCCTACGTCCACCTCGTATCCACCAGACATCATTCACGTGATAGGTGTTCCCAGGCCTTCCCCGTTTTTCGTGCTCTTCCGCCTTCGTGTTTTATGCAAACCGAAGAACAAAAAACGGGGTAGGCCTGGGAACGAGGCTAGGTCTTGCCTATATGTGGAAATCTCTCCTTGACAGTCTAAGTGTAGTGTAAAAGTTTGAGTCACAACTATAAGACCGTAACAGTGAGTCTCTAGCTAGCTAAGTCCATAACAGCCACATATCTCGTATGTCCAACCTGAAGAGTCTGTACGTGCTTGTCATTAAATTTGTTCTCCACGTATCTCAGGACGATGGACGTCTTGCCCACTGCGCCCTCTCCAAGCAGCACGACCTTCGCCTTCATTGTGCTCTGCCCCGCGGGAGTAGCCATAGCGATTTACATAAACTCTCTCCACTCCTGTCCAGTGGTCTGTCACTTTGACGTCCGCTTCACGACAGTCGACACAGTCTATGTTGACATTATACTTTGGCACGGATGTCATGTGACCAAATACAAAGAATTTTGGAGTTTTTCGTTTAAATAGAACCTGGACCCTTGATCGTTGATAGAGAAGGCAATGGAGATTGCGGACATCATCGCATCTATGTCGATTGAAATGAAGGTTGGTCAGCTGTTCATCCTAGCGTATCCTGGAAAGAACCCTCGAAAGATAGCACCACTCATTGACAGGTTTGGTATTTGTGGGTGCTACCTCAGTCACAGTAATGCTGAAACCTTTGAAGAGGCTGCTCAAACCAGTGAATTATTACAAAATATGGCTTCTCAGACTGAGCATAAACTACCGATGGTTTTAGGAGTTGACCAGGAAGGTGCATGGGGGGTGCTGGTTCCAGAATCATTAACTGGTCCAGGCAATCTGGCACTTGGTGCTAATGCTGATAAGGACATCGTTTGTGATATGTATCGTGTGTTTGGTCAAGAGATGCTCTCAGTTGGATACAATACTTTGCTAGCTCCATGTGCTGATGTTATCATGGATCTGAGGTCTCCTATTATTGGTGCACGCTCATTTGGGGATAGCCCATCTCAAGTTGCAGAACTTGTGGGTCTAGCTGTTGAAGGAGCACATAAGACTGGCATTCTAACAACACTAAAACACTTTCCAGGCCATGGTGGAACGAGTGGAGATAGCCATCGAGAAATTCCACTGGTTGATAGACCTTTCACTGATCTGTTGAAAAAAGATCTCCTTCCTTTCATTTCTGGAATAAAACATGGTGCTGACATGATAATGACCTCACACATTTTATTTCCCAAAATTGATAGCAGTAATCCAGCAACCTTGTCAAAAATCATCCTTCAAGACATACTGCGACACCAACTTGAATTTAGTGGTGTAATTCTATCTGACAGCATGAATATGGGGGCAATTCAACACCACTATGACCCCCCTGATTCAGCAGTAATGGCATTAAAAGCTGGTGTGGACATCATAATGCTATCAGAAGAACACTATGATCATAGTGAGCATTATTTAGATAGACAGATAGCAATGCTGGAGCGAGTTTGCCAAGCAGTCCGGAGTGGAGAGCTACCTAAGGAGGAAATAGATGCCAAACTGCATCGTATTATCTCAATGAAACGTCGCATGTTCAAGAAAGGTTCTCTTTCTCCACATCTGTCACTGACAGAAAAGATGAAAATATCTCAGCAAGCAGCATCAGGTGCAATATGCCTACTTCGGAATGACTTTCGTATTTGGCCAGTAAACGTAAGTGTGAAAGAAGGAACTGCCTGTGTCTGCGTAAACTCCACCCCAAGATGTGCTTATGGAGTTGTGTTAAATCCTCGAGGTATTGGACCAAACCAAGCACAGCCAGCTTATGATGCCCTGCGAAGAACTCTGGAGGCAGCTGAGTGCAAAATAAAATTTCTTGAGATTCATGAAGCTAAGGGCCAGTCTGAAGTATTGGTGAACTCTAAACTGATCCTGCTAGTGACTGAAGACTACCCTTTGCCTGGGGAAGACATGGAAAAGAACGAACAACAGAAATTTGTTCAACAGTGTCTGGAAAAGTACCGGGAGAAGTGTGTCATACTTGGTCTCCGGAGTCCTTATGAACTATTGAAATATCAAGGAAAGCTTACTTACTTGTGCAGTTATTCCAGTAGGACCTGTTCTGCTGAGGCAGTGGCTAAACTGCTGGTAGCAGGGACATTTCCATCTGGAGTCAATCACATTACTTTGTAGTGAAGATGTTAGTGTTGCCTAAACCCACAGAAGCTCTAAGTACATGCAGGGTCAGCTGTCTGTAAGTCTCAGTGCAGTAAAAGAATTAATGAACCAAATTTGTAGCCAAAGTTCACGATCAAAGCATGCAGCTGCTTGTGCTACTGTTTGATGTGCATGAGTAATTCTTCCCAATTAAGTCCCTCTGGGACACAATAAAAGAAAATTTTATTTCACTGAATGCAAACACTAAGTCACCAACAAGGGGCTACCTGCATGATGCAGACACCTATTCATATGTCAACTATATAGATATAGTGTATATACCAATGAGTTTTGTGTAATGTGAGAAGGTGACAGCATGGTAATAGTTTGTAGAGTCTTGTGTGGTTGGGTATATCCATGTCAGTTTCTTTCGCTGTCGCACCAACCAAATAGTCCTCAAGTTGGGATCAAATGTTTCGGCCACTATACAGTGGCCCTCATCAGTGCAATACAGGCAGTACAACTGCATGAGAATAAATACAGTAAGAGAAAGTGACGGGAATAAAGGGGGGGTGAAGAGTGTAAAAAAATAACAGGTGTAGCCAGACAAAAATAAGGAGAGAGACGACACAGTACAGGGTATACAAGACTGGAAAAACTGCTATAAGCACAGTAAAATTAACAGTATGTGTAGACACAGTTTAGAATGATGGCTGGTCTGTGTGATCAACTGATCGTAGACTGTTGGTAACATGCCTCTCTCTCTGTTCAGGGGTTGGGGTTGTCTGTGGATGTGGCAACTCTGCAGGGTGCAACACAGTTGGAGGAGGGGGCTGGCATCTACTAAATCGAACACACTAATCACATTAAAGAGTAATGCCATCACAACAAAATAGTTTCTGACATTTGCAGAACATAAGTGGTGGCTGGCCAATGCATGTGGTGTCTATTTCCTCATCAATAGTGACGACAGCAATCCAGCACTCAAGGCACTTCCAGGCAAGGTTTTTCACTAGACTTTTCCTTGCTGAACTCTTTCCCAGGCCTTTGCTGCCTCCAGTATTTGATTGCTTCCCAGTATGCAAATACAGAACGGGAAGACCTGGGAGATTTCATGATGTCAGATTAAGGGTTGACATATAGGCGGCAGTGCCCATCAATAATAAATCTTGAGACTGTTCTTGTATTCTAAGAACTGAAGGCCGAAACGCTAGCAAGGGATTACTTGTTCTTTGTTACATTTGGGACTGATCAATGCAAAATTTGTGATCGGCACCACCCTTGTGTGTCACACAGTCGTATGTGATGAGGCCTTCTTCTTCTATACACTATTTGTATACTGGGAGTGATCAAATACCGAAGGTAGTGAGGCCTAAGAGCAAAGCTATTTCCCCTCCTGGTCAGAAAGGTCTGCAGTCCAGACTAGCCCTGGGATGCTGCAGGCTGAAGGCACATTTCTGCATGTATGTCACCTGATGTATGTTTATATTTGGGCCGTTTTATAGGAAAAGGGGCCTTAGGGTGAAATTTATGAATATTCAGTAGCTCTAAATATGTGAAATATGAAATTTTTGACGAAACTGGGATTATTGCAATTTTGAAATGCCACCATCCTGAGGTTAAACATATGCATACTCCCATGTCAGAAAGTGCTCACTAAGTGGGAAATATCCACATGGCATGCGGAATGCAGCTGTATTTCTGGGTAAGTTGCCTAGCTATAACTGTAGAACATTTAGTAGTGTCACCACTTTGCATGTTTTATACAGCTGCTATGAGCTATAGCTACTACTAGTGATGACTTAAGCATTCTAGCATGTGAAGATGAAGCACTCTTAGCTGCATTCACTGAACAGGATGAGGAATATTCTATGAGTTTGCTTTGGAGGTCCCAGGAACACTTACTGTCATGGCAGAGGTTCTGATGTGGACATTGGGAGTGAAGATTAATTGGATCTTGGCACTGTGATTGCTATAGAGGTGTTTTAAATGAGGGTGACCAGCCAAATGTTCTTATGCCTAATTTTGACAATGCAAGGAAACTAGCACAAAAAGAGCTTGAAAGTGAATAAGTTTGCTCAAACAGTTGTTATAGTCAATTTCCTGAGGAGTAAATGTACTCAACTGAATTGCAAATGGCTGAGCTAGGAGAACCAGAACATGGTATGCACACATGTCCACATCCAGCATCAAACATTTGTCAAACTTTAAACTGTTATTTCTCAAAGTTGTCTTTTGTACACGAGTTGGTTTTAAGAAATATAACTTGGCAATGATAAGTTATTTCAGCAAGCATTCTTTGCCAGGAAAGTGTTAAATACTAAAGTATAATTTGGTGCATAAATGTGCAAATTTCCAGAAATCACCCCAAACACCCATTTCCTATCAAATGGCCCATTTATATTTATGTCTGTATGTGTATATATGCATATGCATGTATGTATGTATGTATCTATCTATCTTATCTATCTATCTATGTATCTATGTATCTATGTATCTATCTATCTATCTATCTATCTATCTATCTATCTATCTATCTATCTATCTACTATCTGTCTGTCTGTCTATCTATCTATCTGTCTGTCTGTCTATCTGTCTGTCTGTCTATCTATCTGTCTATCTATCTATCTATCTGTCTGTCTATCTATCTATCTATCTATCTATCTACTATCTGTCTGTCTATCTATCTATCTGTCTGTCTGTCTGTCTGTCTGTCTGTCTGTCTGTCTGTCTATCTATCTATCTATCTATCTATCTATCTATCTATCTATCTATCTATCTATCTATCTATCTATCTATCTATCTACTGGTATCACGCCCTGGTAGTGATGCACTATAGTCTCGGGTGGCCAGACCCGGCTACCCGGAGGTTAGTATCGCGAGCCAGTACGGCTGGCTCGCGAGACTACCCGGAGGTCTGGCAATAGATATGCACTATGCATAGGCTACTTTCTTACACCGCATTGCAGGCCATAATGAAAGCAACCTGGGAATTGAACTCCAATTCTCAAACTTCATCAAATCTCCTTACGTCTCGAGTCGTCTCGCAAGCCACATCCCCTTCGCAGAGAGATCGAGAGGAAGGGTGTGGCTTGTCATTGTCCGCAAAAGGGGTGCGGCCAGGTGCGCCAATATACGGTGCAAGTACCGATGGTAAAACGAATTTGTACGGATCTCCGCATGTTCCGTCAAGCGATCGAGTGTTGGTGGAGTGGTGCAACAGCGAGGACCGCAGAACTTGATATTTACAGCTTTCTCCCATCTAATAATGGCTTCTGGGGTAGGGGAAGAAGAAATAAAGGTAGATTCTAGTGCTAATTTTTTTGCGGTACATGTTCTACATACTATTAAGTTTCTATGTAATGCCCACTCGGCTAATGGCTTGTGGATTACGTGAGTTATGAGTGGTTTTCCTGTACTGGTATGTGATGTGCTCTTCAAATTGTGCACAAAAAGACAGATGGTAAACACAGCTGTGACGATTGAGAGTAAGCTAGGCAATAGTAGGACTAGATCATGTGTTTACTTCTGAGCTGTAGTTTCGTGAAATCAAGTCTTACTTGGGAAATAGACTGTGTGCCTAAATGGGCGTGGTTACAATTGGCAGTGATGTGACGGGCTGTGGCGTCAGTATTCTGATGACGCAATGTACATGTAGGGCAAAAAAATGGCTCTGTGAACGGCAAGTTTATACAGCGATGAGGTTGTGAGCTGGCTGCTGAACGTTACCATGAGCCGCATCTAAAATCACTGCAGTATGACATACATCGCTATTAGCCTTATAAGATACGTGAGCCACTAAGCGATCCAGCTGTCAGTATTGCTGGTAGGGAGTCAACAAGGGGTCCACGTGTACATTACTGCTATTCTACTGCTCTACAAAATGGTGGTGAGTATGCGGAAAATCGTATACTTTCGAGTATAGTATACGGACCACGCCCACGCAGGCACACTGTCTATAACTCACTACAGAGGCATAGGAACAAAGGTTGAGTTGGGTAGGGAGCTGAAACCAATATGGGCACTGCGGCTGTTGTTTTTTGGATATTTCTTTTCCACCACCTGAATCCTTTTTTTGTTATAATGGTAGCATGAACTTCACAGAAATGCCCATATTGAGAAACTAATGATCCACACAATAGCTAGAGGATTCTGGAGGCATGCACCCCAAAGGAAAATTTTTGATCTGAAGCCACTTTTGGACCATAATGCCACTTATTGCTTTAATAATGTGTTAAGGCAATAAGTGTTGTTGGTCTTGGTCCAGTTGTGGTCAGTTTGCTAACAGCAACTATTGGAAACTACCATTTCCTCCCAAAACTATGTGAAACTAAAGTTTAATAGCTTGTCTAGCACTGTCGAACTTCGGGGACTTCTACAGCACATGTTTGCATCTTGATAGTCTTGTGAGTCTGGGCTCTGGGTTGCAACATCGAAACAGACCGCACCTAGCCCCCAATTGATGAGCACCCCAGAATGACCTCCTGGTTCCTTTTCCAAGCAAATTGTGGAATGTCCATGGTTGTTGTTGCCACTGCTGTTCTGACATCTTTGTATCGATTGACAAATATAGCTGATATGAAACTCATAACCTTACCACGGAGTGTGGTCTTCAGTCCCCCAAAAATTGGTCAGGGTATGGCCTGCCCCCACTATCTACGTACGCTTATGGAGACATTATTGTACTTTGACCACTGATGCTTGTGTGTTACTCACCTGTACCTCCCTTGCAATCAGCACTGGAATAAGCAATACTCTATCTATCTTGGCCCTGTAGCTGCTGTGAATAGAGACTAACTAAACTTGTGGTAATTTGGATGGGCTGTTCATTTACTGGTGGAATTACATTATGAGTTGTCGTATAGTCTCATTGCCTCACTCTAGAGGTGAAGTGCATTCTTTCCAATAGTTGCCTATCACCAGCGATCAGAGATGTGTTTTGCTTCCATGAGAATTTAATTAGTATGGACATTTGAAGATACGTCCTTGTGCAAGAACCTTGGCTTACAAGGACAACTTTATTTTCGTCTGTTTGCCTGGTATTCCCAACGTAGCTCATATCTTGGAATGAGTGAGCTAGTGCCCTATCATCTTGCTCTGTTTTCCTGTATGCTATACATGTAGCTGGTAGTATCGCCCCTTGGATTCATTGGGGCGAGCCTGAGCGAGCCCCACACTAGCCGGACTGCATTGCGCACGTTTGTGTGTATGTTTGCTTGCTTGCTTACTTGCGGCCATATACATGTACCGTAAATTTTAAATGAGCGCGTTTAAATTTTAGAAGATCGAGCTCATGCACTCGGTAGGTGATAAGGGCTATTGCTAGAGTGCAGCGTCGGTGACCCGGAGCGGAGATGACTGAAGTTGAAGCATGCATGGCAACTTTCTCCTTGTTTGTATGTGCTGCTACAGATCATCAACGGCAGGCTGCCCACAAGCAGTACAAATTTCGTTCACGACGGTGGTTGAGGTCGCTTCAGGTAAGGGCCATGCATAAACGGCACTTATAAACGCCAGAAATTCAGCTCATGACTTTTGTTTAAAGCTTAGCCATGCATATGCAGCCTCACTGACCGTAGCTGTCCTTGCAGTTGGCATGTGTGATACCTAGCTGTCTCAGTGGTAAAGACTTATCAAGATACTTACTTATGCATGACAAATCCTGCTTTGTCCAGTGACAAATTAGTAAATCAGTTTGCTGCTCACTCAGGCTCGCCCCATGATGATGAATCATCACACTAGTACTTTATCTGGGAAGATTGAGCACTTAGTCCACCATTTGGTTTGATTCTACATGAGGTTTTATTCCAATCCACATGATACAAAAAAGACTCATTGTTAGTTGTAACTGATACTGTGTGTTGCTTGTTTCAAATGATATAATGTGTGGTGTCTGATATAATGGTTGTGTGGGAGATCTGACAGGATCAGTGCATTGCTACATGCACAACCGTGTCTGGTTTCCAGACTTTAAATCATGCCGCTCTTTTCTTCTCTTGTATATTATCACAGGAGGTGAAGGATACTGCTCTGGCGAGTAACACAAATCCACAGCCTGAGAAGCACCCCTTACAAAACAGGTGAGAAAGATAATTTATGCTGTACTCTTGAATAATTAAGTCAAACTACTCATAAGATGCTTGCACATCCTGCCAAGTGACTTATACTTCTAGATCGTACAGAACAATAATTACTCAGCTAACCTGCCACCTGCAAACTAATGTATTGCCTTGTAACAGCACAAGGTGTGTCAATATGAAAGAGTGATCAGTGTTGCTGTTTGAAGAGTCCTTATGGTACATGAGCATATTCCTGCATGGCTAGTGTAGTCATCTGCTGCCATTGTAGTCCAGTCAGTGAGAAGCTGGAAGTTGTGACCAAGCAAGTAATGATGGAAGTGTTTGGGAGCATGTACCATTCTGTTTGGATGATTGTTGTTGAGGTGTTAGTGAGCTGCTAGCATAGGCAACAACATCACCATTCTTGTTCCAATACTACATCTAGTCTCACTTCACTTTGCATCGGTTTGCAGCACAAAATCACTGGCACTGTAGTCGAATTGAGGGTATTTGAGGACTGGTGCCTGGACCAGGTGCTTCTTGAGGGTGGGAAAAAAATGTCTATACATGCTTGGTTCCAGTTAAGCAAAACATTCTTTTGTGTCAAAGATGTGCTGCAAATATCTGCACAAAAGTGGATGTAATGCTGATAGTATGAGGCAAGACCCAAGAACTGGTGCACTTCTGGTGTTGGCCAGCTGTAGACTACCTATAGTTGCTGTAGTTGCTGTGGGTCTGGCTCCATACCAGCTCCTGAAAACATGTGTCCAAGGTAAGACATGGTCCATCATATGATACTTCCTGCTTCTCATGATTGATTACCCCTGTTGCTCACAAGTGAGTGAAGAATTCTCAAAAGTGGTCAGCATAATAATATGTGTTTGCTTTAAGTGAGTGTACAAAATGTCATAATACTAGGCAGATGCTTGATCATTGTTGGGGGAACCTGAGCGAGTAGGCCATTAAGCCAAATTTAGTAGCATGAAGTGTGATTTCTTACTAGAGGTAGCCAGGCTGGAAAAATGGCTGCATCCTGTTAGGAGGAAAGGACTGTAAACCTTGCAAGCTTGTCCTGGACTTCATTTGGTAGTGGGTCATGATCCTCTTGAAAATGGGCAATGGTGGTTAGAATCTTGAGGAGATAATATTTGGTGATGAAATAAAACGCATTGGTGATAAACAGAGAACAATGAAAGTTGATTGTTCATGGAAGGTTCTAGTAGGGTTTTTGGTATCTGGCATTTGCTAACTCAGAATACAGGCTCTGTGCACTGTCTCTGGCTGTACTTTGTACATTTATGTGTACATATTAATTACAACATCATCTTTCGGAAAAGGGGGGTGTACAAATTAACAGGGGTTATGGATTGTTAGAAGGTTCTTCATTTTACATGTGACAGTATATGATGATTTACTGCCTTAGGTGGTCACTGTGGTATTTCAAAGCTGATAAGTCTAAAGACTGGAAGGACAATCTGAAACTTGTCATCTCATTTGATACGGTATGTTCATGCACCAGGCCACTTGGATGTACCTGGCAACCAGGGGCCGAATACTTACACATGTTACTGCCATTCAATCTAGTGAGCACATAGTGGGTAAGGGCCATCCATAAGTTTTCAGAGCATAGAAAACATTGTGCTTTGCTATGGAAAAGCTTCAGTCTGCATTGACTGGGCTCTCATCTTTTGCATGAATGAGCTTAGAAAATTGTCCTCCCACCTTGTAGCCTTGTTGTTTCTGGGAGTAGAACTAGCTATGAGCTTGACTCACACTGTACTTACATTGTAACTGTGCTCTTTCCCCACATGGTTTGATGTCCTACTAAATTGAAGGTAGAAGATTTCTGGGCGTAAGTTTACTGCCTCTGAATGTTATACATACATGTTTTATTTTAGTGATCACTACAAAGGTAACTGTTTGTTTACTGTAAACATTGTTGGGGTTAACTCATTGCATATGGAAAGAATTTAAAATGTTCAGTTTAGCAACGCGGAAATTGCCCATAATCAGCGTTGTCAGGTCTGAAGGTCAAAGTTGACAAGCGTGCTAGCAAGCCCTGGGCAGTGCCAGCGGCTTGAATTGTGTTCATAGCGTGTAACTAGGCTGGACTAGTGTATCTAGGTGGCTTACCGCTGCCAAGTAAGCTATTTCTACTGGTTTGAAGCCATTTTCTGCTCGCTATACATCGTAGCTGACTAGCAATTTGAAACAGCACGATTCTACCACTGGATACTTACAGCTCCAACTTATAAGCCAGTTTCCAAGTTATTTGAAGGTAGAACTCCTACCTCAAGTGAAAACTGGAGGCTGTTTGCTCACTGTGTTTGAGTAAAAGCTTCATATCTGACTACCTCGGCTAAACTCACGATCACCTGAACTAGGACCGCCTCTTCCTGCCTTTCCAGAATGATGATGTCAGCCAAAAGGTGTGGTCTAGCCTCATTACTACTAAATATAAAGGGGCCTACCCCTGAGTTTCGCTAAGCTTCTTAGCTTCGCGGTAAACGGTGAGTTCTACTTTACGGGCCACTTTAGTGGCCTTCCGCGTGGGCTAACTGGCAATTATTGGGCCACTAAAGTGGCCTCCCGCGTGCAATGAGTTAAAAGATTATTTGTTGGTACCCTACTATGACAAAAATGAAAACATATTCAACATCGCTGCATTACCACGCTTGCGCTGACACGTCCTGCGCAGTGGAGACTTTGGGATGGTAGAAAATGACACTATTTTAGAATTCTTTTTATATACATGTACTATAGGGAAGAAATAGTGTAGGGGCACACTAAATTCTCCCTCCCTATATACATATGTATGTAGGGATGAAATAGTGTAGGGGTACACTAAATTCTCCCTCCCTATATACACATGTATGTATAGGGACAAAATAGTGTAGGGGCACACTAAATTCTCCCTCCCTATATACACATGTATGTAGGGACGAAATAGTGTAGGGACACACTACCGTAGGACTGGTTTTAATTGCGATGGTCTAATAATTGTGAATTGCGAGTTTTAGTTTAGTTCGCAAAAATTGGAACGCTGAAATTAACCACGTAATCAATGAGTATACGGGGTATACCGGTACGCGAGCATGTGGCTAGCGTTAGTGTTGCGAATGGCGTGCCAGACGAACGTTAACCTGCCGTCACGAGTCGATACTTGAAGCCAGTGAACAAGCTTTCGGTACGTGGCCGACAACAATGCCACACGTTCAAACTGCAACTGCCCTTGGATCGTTGGCATCGTCTTCTTCGATATCTACAGGTAGTTTTTCTCCTACCACAGGAGTCCATACTCGTTTGTAAGTATGATGGCCACGAACAACACTCTCTAGGCTGTACATTTTGGGCATGATGACTTGACTTGCCATCTTCTCCAGCTCTCTGTGCTGTCATATGTCGCGTACTGAATTATTCTATTAGTAGCCCACCCCAATTGGCACCGAACGCAATAATTACATACACAATTGGCTTGAAAAGTGCAGAACGCAATTAAAACCAGTCCTACAGTATATATTTGAGGTGAAATAGTGCAGGGGTACACTAAACTTCCCTGTAGTGATACAGGGATGAAATAGTGTATGTTTGTACGCATGGGCACATTGGAGGTGATGTCAGCATTAGCTAATTAGCCCTTTAACTACTGAATTGTATTTTCTAGAGGTCTTGTTTAGGCTTGTCACACCATTTTTCCACCTACTTCTGCTGTGAGTTAGCCCTGGAAACTTGAGCCACAGCTTCTTCCACATGTCCTTTACAAGTTCATGACTTTGGCCACACCCACTCATTAGCGAGCGTTCAGTAGTCAGGGACCTCCGACCAGAGAGCGCTCCTCCGGACTGAAAGCTGCCTAAAATGTCAGAAATGGAGCCCCTACAAGGGGAAAGGAGTGTTTTCTAGGCCCATTTGTGCAAGAAAACAGAACAATGGCCCACCTGGCATTGACCAGGGCTTCTCTACAGCTAGCTGCAACAGCCGCCATGCACTGTCACCCTCTGGGTGACACCCACCCACCTCCCCTCGTCCCATCCTTTCTGCTAGCTCAGAACCTATCTTCAAAACGAATTGTGCCAACTGATAACATGCGGCCGAATTTCGATGACGACTATAGTTGTCATTAGTAGTTAAAGGGTTAATTATATCATAAGTATAGGGTGCATGTGTTAGGCAATGACATATTTTTAGAGCATGCATGTGTACATGTTGTGTACATATGTAAGATAAAGAACACGAATTGAAGTTTTTTAGAGTGGGAATGGCCTAGCTCTGCTGATTCTTTTGTTTAACAGGGAATGCTGTAGTTTCTTCTTGTTGCTGGACAGGTACTACTTGAGCTGAAAGCATTTGGATAGGTTGCCGTATATAGCTCTTATCTGTTGCTTGACCCCATCTGGTATAAATCCAATGTAGCCACTGTCAAATATTTGGACTTTTCGACTACTAAAACTTGACATCAACCAATGCTTTCTATCTTCATCAAAGTGTATTTGGATTGTTTCTTCTTTTTGTGGAATACACTTCCCATTGGCTACATAATGTGTCGACTGGAACCTTGTTCTATCTGGAAGTTGCATTCGCAAGTGCAATGTGCAATGTGCACATCCTGAAGACAATTTCCCTTCTCAATCATACTCACTTCTGCTGCACTCAGCCGCACCTTGTGTATTGTAAAACCACCCTGTTTCCTGGTTGAAATGGGATTCTTCTGTTCGGATTCACTGTAACTTTCTCTGGCTGGAGTGGATTTCTTCAGTTGCTTTTAGCCTGGAGTAACGCAAGAACACACACTGATTATGTGTGCACATGTAGTTTATTGCTTCATCAGCATATTTGTTTGTAATACCTAACGTTCTCTACTGTTAGAGCTTAAAGTGTGTGTACCTTTCTTAAAATCTTTGTGCTTGTCCAGAGGGCCATCTGTCTCCTCCATCTCTTGTCGTGCTTGCTTTCTACTTCTTGCAGCATTTGCAGTACAAACACGTTTTGCTCGAGCACCTTGAGTCAGGTCGACATATGTTGTAGGGATGCCACTAGTCCTGGCTAAGTGCTCGAGAGCAGCTGCCATGTGCAGTTTATATGTACTCATTAGGGCCACCTTCGAAAGGACAGCTCTTTCCTCTTGGATGCATGGTTGTGTGATTCTACTCCAAGTGTCAAGGGACAAACCTAGTGATGTGCCCTCTCCAAATTGGCCGCTGGCAAGTGGAATTTTGGAAGCTGTCTTCGACCCTCACAGAACTTCAGCAAGCTAAATGTAAATGTCTAAATGGACAAGAATGTTATTATTTTGAGTCTGTATTCCTATTTTGAGTTACATGTAATACCATATAGAGCGAAATATTGGCAGTCTTTAAAGTTGGCGGTTTGGCCCCAAGCTGGGTTTTTGCGCAATCCAAATTTGGCTGTGGCACCCCAGCAGTATATTACGTGATCGTAAGTATTGTGCGATTGTGTTTGCAATTTGGCTGTTCGTAGGTGAGCAGCTGCACTGACTGTCAGTGGAGTTGTAATAGAGGACACCATGTTTATTACATATATAGTTGTTGTACTTGCCCCTCATTGTTGGTGTCTTGCCTTGGGAAGTTTGCAGCGCTGTCTTTTACGTGTTCGTTCACTAGTTTGATCTCTGTCAGTGATGGCCAGGTCTGTTTATCAGGGAGCGTTGCCGTCTCTTGCTTGAAGTACTTGAACAAAGCTGAGTTCGCAAACTTACACGAAGTACAACTGGCAGCATGCCAGTGCTGAGCTAGCTACAGTACAGGTACAGCTGGCGTAGAGGGGTGGGGCCATCAGCTCCTCCATCGGTTATGTCATTACGCGTTGCGGGCGAAAATAATATTGATGGATTTAAATTTGGTAGTTTCAACCCCGACCACAAAACCGCCTAATTTATTTCTCCGTCAAATCTTCAGGCTATACGGTACTTCTATCTGATATGTTAGCACTCACTTTCACTTCTCCATAACCAGGGAGATCTCTCACAGTCTTCATCACTAGATTTATTTTGTTCTGTGCATTGGCCATCTCTGGCTGAGTGTCATTGCAACAGACTCACTTGCAAGTAGTATCTTCAAAGTGCTCCACAATCACAGCTCGCCGACATTTTGTAGCAAGATTCACACAGACAAATCTACATGTTAGTACCAGAAGTCAGCGGTATTTGAATTACTAATAACCAACTGGTGTATGAAAATAGTTTTCCACAGGAGGTCCAGTACTAGCTGTCTGGTTTTTAGTAATTCCTCGACTCTGGTGCAGGAAGAGCATGTTGTCCGAATAATTACCATTGTGGCACCCCTCTTTCGCTGGAAGGGTAATCTTTGTGAAAGTTTGTGGGGCACTGGACAGCCCAAAGGGTAGGCAGGGTAAACTGGAATACTGACCCCTCCCAATGGAAGCATAGGTACATGTATTTGTACTGAATTCTTGGGAGTTGTGGAAATTGTGGAAAAGAAAGCTTCTGGAGGAACTTCTGTCAGTTGTTGTATGGTCCTTTCTCATAGGCGTGCACAGCAGTAGAGGGTTGGGGGGGCGAAGCATGCACAAAATTTATGATGTGTGGCACCACCACTCAGAGTAGAAGCTGAACGTCCACTTGACGAAGGGACTGAGTGGGTTGTTGGTTGTTCGACGTGGATTCCTGGGCTGTTGCTCCTTCAACTGAATCAATGAACTCCTGGGCTGCTGCTCCTTCGACTGGATGAGTGGACTTCTCTCTATCTTGAGTTACAAAGAATGTCTGATCTATGTACCTTGCTAGCTAGCTGTGGCCGTGTAGATAACGTGAGCATAGCATGGCGTCCGCCCCGCGACCAGGCCAGACGCCCCACCCCTCAGCTCCCCGGGCAGTTTGGGGGGGGGGCGTACGCCCCCCTCCACCCCCCCGTAGTACCGCCAGTGTCCTTTCTGCAAAAGAGACTGAACTTCTGTAAATGTGAAGGCCCCTCCTCTAGGTTAGTTCAGGAGACTAGGCAAGCTACTTGTGATGGTGGGCAAAAGAATGCAATTTTGTATCCTGTTACTGCACTCAACATCCAGGAATCCTTTGTCAGGACCTGCCAATTGTTCATGAAAAAGGCAAGTGTTCCTGTGATCAAACTCACAGGGGCCACCATTTGAGATAGAAGGGAAGGAGCTTGAAGGGAAGCTGAGCAAGTTGTGGCTGCTGCCCACACAGGCTCTACCTAATTGGTTTTTTTATATGTATACGTTGGGAGTGTACAAATCAATTGCAGTACGTAAATTATCATCTTTTCTGGAAAAGGGGGATATGAATTGATAGGGTGTATGAACTATATGAGATTTTATGCCAATTAAACCAAGTTAATGTTGGAGTATACGTCGGCGCGCGCTTACTCGGGTGTGCAGGGTATGAGCATGCGCATTGGCAGCAGTTTTGTGACCTCGTGCGCTAGAAGTAGCCTCTGTGTGTCAGCCGTTAAAGCAAAGTTGCTTAAAGCAAAGTTTTTCACACCCCTGTGGCGCCTTCGTGAGTCAGACGGGACAAGAAAGGACTTGAGATGTCGGTGGAAGGTGAAGGAAGCGCAGACGCGGCCACCCCCCTTACGAGGGCCGATATTCCGACAGTAGTAAGAGCGGTGGCGGAGGCGCTGAAGGACCAGCTACCACGCCTAGCAGCGAAAGAGACAAGTGACAGGAATACATCGACAGACACCTCGGGGGTGAGCGACACAGGCGGCACTGATCAATTCACTCCCCCCGAGGTGGCAAATCTTCCGGAGCTCATACCCGAAGCTCCTGAGATGTCACTCCCACATGGCGGGGGCTCCGACACGGAGTGGCTACTACAATGGTCCCAGTTGCTAGACAGGGTATCAATTTCTGTTAAAGTCCCACAGGAAGCAAGTGCAATCACTACCCCACTCGTCCTCACTGCATGGCGTCACCTTCTTATAGCTCACCCCAACAGAGCCTTAACCCATTTCTTTCTCCAAGGCATCGCTGCAGGGTTTCGGATTGGTTACAACCCACCCTCAGAAAGTCTTAAGCCCTCCAAAAGGAATATGCAATCAGCCCTGCGGCACCCTGAGGTAGTAGACGAGTACTTAGCAAAAGAGCAACAAGCGAGACGGGTGAGGGGTCCAATCACCATACCAGAGGCACATATTAACCGTTTTGGGGTTATCCCAAAAGCTCACCAGCCAAACAAATGGCGACTGATTGTCGATCTCTCCCACCCAGCAGGGAGGAGTGTCAATGATGCAATACCAAAGCACCTCTGTTCTATGTCATACATCTCTGTTGATGACGCTATGGAAAAAATAATCAGTCTGGGTCCCGGTGCACTGCTAGCAAAGAGTGACGTCCAAAGCGCATTCAGGCTCATTCCGGTGCACCCAGCAGATCGCCATTTGCTCGCAATGGAATGGAGAGGCTCAATATATATCGACACCTGCCTCCTGTTTGGTCTGCGCTCAGCGCCAAAGTTATTTAACGTATTAGCTGACCTGCTTGAGTGGATCTTGATCAATCAAGGTGTAACCTTTCTGCTCCATTACCTTGATGATTATTTGACAATAGGCCCTCCCAACTCACATATTTGTCAGCGCAACTTGAGCCTACTTGTCGAAGTGTGTGCAATGCTGGGCATCCCTCTAGCCTTGGATAAGGTGGTAGGCCCATCCACTGCCCTCGAATTTTTAGGAATTGTACTTGACACAGAGCGCATGGAAGCCAGACTACCCTGCGACAAGCTGTCACGGATCCAAACAACCATTGGGGAATGGCTCAATAAGAGAAGCGCCACAAAACGGGAGATACTCTCCCTGGTTGGGGTACTGCAGCATGCAGCGAAGGTGGTGCGCCCGGGTCGCACCTTTGTCCGTCGCATGTACTCAGTGGCGGCGAAAGTGCAAGAGTTAGACTACTTCACCCACCTGAACAAAGAGTTCAAATCCGACCTCTATTGGTGGCATCTCTTCTTGGACAAATGGAATGGAATTAGCTTCCTGCAGCCTCAAAAGACGATTCCCATGCTGACCATTCAGACAGATGCATCAGGTGCATGGGGATGTGCAGGCATCTTCCATGGTAAATGGTTTCAACTTCGATGGACTCAAGAATGGGCGCCCGAGGCAATAATGGCAAAAGAACTTGTCCCAATTGTTATAAGCTGTGCCATTTGGGGCCCTCTCTTGGTGCGCAAATCAGTCCTGTTCCAGTGCGACAACACTGGGGTGGTAGCTGCTGTCTCCAAGGGTTCAGCCAAGGAGCCAGTAGTGATGCACTTGCTGCGCTCCATGTGGTTCTTTGTGGCGCATTTTGATATTTCCATATCTATTGAGCACATTTCAGGTGTGTGCAACGGGGTGGCCGATATGTTGTCCAGGGACAAAATTCAGCACTTTTTTCTTTTGAATCCGCAGGCGGATCTCTGTCCAACACCAATCCCAGAAGAGCTCACAAAGATCGTGTCGGTGTTCAAACCAGATTGGACCTCCACAACCTTCAATCAGCTGTTCAACACTATTATCAACAGGGCTTAGCAGCGTCCACGCAGAAGTCTTACCAAACGGGTCAGCATCGGTACTTAGCCTTCTGTAGCAGTATTAAAAAGTCCCCATTACCCACTACCGAAGATACTTTGTTAGTGTTTGTCGGCCACCTTGCAATTGCGCAGCAAGGACTCTCTCATGCATCAATAAAAGTGTATCTCTCGGCAATTCGCAACCTACACGTTTCATCAGGATTGCATGAGGAGTTTGCTAAACAATTGACCCCACGCCTAGAACTCGTGTTGAAAGGGATCAAAAAAGAGAAAGCAAAAGCAGCGCCTCTCCCGACTCGCATGCCAATAACGATTGACGTCATGGTCAAGATAAAAGTGACCTTACTCCGCTGCCCAAGCAAGTACGACAATGTCCTACTCTGGGCAGCGTGCTGCTTAGCCTTTTTCGGCTTCCTCAGATGCGGGGAATTTACGGTCCCTTCGCAGAATGAGTACGACCCAACTGCACACCTATCTTTAGAGGACATAGCAGTAGACAACAAATCCTCCCCAACTGTCATCCAAGTCAACATAAAGCAATCTAAGACTGACCCTTTTCGTCGGGGTGTCCAATTATACCTGGGGAAGACCAGTACTGATATTTGCCCAGTGAGCGCAATTTTGCCCTACCTGGCCATCCGCGGTGCTAGACTAGGTCCGTAGTTTGTACTCGAGGACGGTTCGTATTTAACTCGCCAACGCTTTGCTACTATGGTGTCTTCTGCCCTCAAACTCGCCGGAGTCAATGACAAGCTGTACACCACACATAGCTTTCGAATCGGAGCGGCTACCTCAGCAAAAGAAGCTGGTGTATCTGATGTCCATATAAAGACGCTCGGCCGTTGGAAGAGCAACGCATACCAGCTCTATGTTCGGACTCCTCGTGAACACTTAGCAAAACTCTCTAGACAAATGGCACAAAATAATAGGCTGTAGTTATTGTACTGCTTGGAGGGAAAGGCTCTATTGTTACATTCGCCTTTCTTTGGCACCTCATTTTAAGAGGCACAATAATGGCCTCTAAAAATTAACCTCCAAGCCAGTAATTATTCCTATTGTAATTAGAGGAGCTTATCATCATATGTTCGTGTTGTTCAAGCTGCTATCTTATCATGAAAGTTGGTGATTAATCTTAAGCATAGGGGCATGATGGATTCACCACTCTTGAGTTAAAAGATCATCCGGACCCTGTACACCCACCAAAAAACCCAACCACTTTCCATTTGGTCAGTGGTCTGCATGCAGTTACTATATATATGAACAACATTAATTGAAATTATATGGTAGTCTGCTGGGAGGAATCTGGTTGGGAAGAGCTGGGGCCTGGCTGCTGTCTCTGAGACAGACCCTGTAAGTCTGGTATGTGGACTGGGTGACCCATTATGGAAAGAGGGATATAACTGGATGGCATTGAGGGAGCTAAGAACTCAAATATAGGTTGCCCATAGGTATTTTGGTTGGGTGGGCACTGGCTGTGAAGGTGCAGCATTAGCACCAAAATTACTGCTGGCTTGCTGAGGTGTACCTGGGGCTGACCCAAGATTGAAAGCATGTCTGCATCCTGCAGGGACCTGATAAGAGGTCTTGCCAGTGCAAAACCCAGAGGGTTCATGACCTGTTTGGAGGCTGTCAACTGTGAAACATTATCCAGTTATGTGCCTGACCATATGCTTGGCTGCTGTTATCACTCTGCTGGCTCATGGTTATCTGCGAACTGCCTGACCTGAGGGTTACTGTGTGTTTGCAGTTAGTTATTAGTCTAAACTAAGTCAAATACCACTGACTTCCAGTGGGAGAGACCTATGTTCATTTGTCAAGTGCCATATAGTACACGTGTATATGTATGTACACGGTTAGCCTTGTTCCCAGGTGCGGAGGAGGGGGAGGAGAAAGAGGTACACACTGTTTGCGCATATTAGTACACGCCCCTAATTCTGCCACGTGGCCTTGGCTATAATTACGCGCATGCGCAAACAGTGTGTACCAGGCACTCTTTCTCCTCCCCCTCCTCTGCGCCTGGGAACGAGGCTAGTACACGGTGCGTATTTTGATGAAGATTTCTGGATAAGTTCTTCCAGAATATGTAAGATGTTCTGCTTAGTATTTCCACTGGTGTAATCAATTGTTAACCACTCTAACTCTTGAAACTCTCCCTATGTGTCCTTAATGTAATGTTGTGTCATTTTCTGCCAATTTATTCCTCCTCTTCCCTGCTGGTACTGTATACTTTGCTTGCATAGGGTGTACAACCATATTAAGCCAGCCAGTCATGTTGCATCTGGATGTGACTACATGCTTTTCAAGGTTAGTTCCTGGAGTTATTATGGTACTATGCAAAGGTTTTGTTTTGAGCTAATTCTTGCAATAACCTGAGCAAAATTGTAGAGATCAGCAGATTTCCATACTCGTGCTTTAACCACAGTTGTGTCTGTTATTATGTCCTGTTTGTAGAACTTTCATGTTGGGAATGACTCAGTGTTTGTGATCTGTTTGAAAGTCATACAAAATCTGTTCCCATGCCTGCACATATCTAGGAAGGAATTGAGCCAATGTGGGAGGATGTTCGCAACAGAGCAGGTGGTAGGTGGCTGGTCAACTTGGAGAAGAAAGATCGGCGAGAAATGCTGGACAAGTGCTGGCTTGAAACTGTGAGTATAATGAACCTTTAGTAAGCAACCCAACCTCCCATTTTTGCTCAAGATTTGGTTTGCCATGTGGTGCTTAATTTTTGTGAGAGATTTATACTATTTTCACATGTAGAGAGCAAAATTAAAACCATGAAATTTTCATTGCTCACAGCGAAGAATTCATGTTTCAGTCTAACAATAGTTCAAAATATCTAGCTGTCCTATAGCCTTGTTCCCAGGCTCTCCCTGCTAAGGGTGGAAAAAGGCAGGCCCCCACGCATATTCAAGCAAAAGTGCTTTCAAGGCCACTACAGTCTTCTTAAAGTAGATATGGCTTTAGCATGTTACCTTTATCTTTGCAGTCAGCTTTTTTATATAGTTGCCCGTGTAGACCTAGTTGACTTCTTGAGTCAGAGTTTACAACTTGGTCAGTAATGGCACTAGTTTACAACATACAACAAATTATTCAGCCTGTCATGTGCTGTGTTTGACACATTGTGAATCTACTACATTGGTCTACCTTGAGATTTATGGTTGCTGTTACCAATGGTTTTCGTGCCTTTGTAACTATGCGCGATCACAAGCTCTGAGCTACGTGAATTTCCGTATGTGCCCAGTGCAATCACATCTAGCCTGTTTACATTTTGCCTCAGCTAACTTGGTAAGCAAGTTTTCGATTCTCGGTATGGGGTCCTGATTCACTATCTATCAGCTCGAAACCACTGCAGATCCTGACAGAAGTTTTGTGAACTGGCACAATGGGTGCTGTCCAATCTGCAAGAAGGATGAGTTCAACTATTTGTTTGTCCAGCAGGTGGTCGAGCTCCTCTTTTACTAGAGTTATCATCGAATATGGTATTGACCCAGCTTGTAGAAACAAGAAGTGGTACCTTAGTTGATGTGGATCTTGGCTTTGTAGCCTTTCAGAGTTTGTAGCTCTTCCCTGCAATCTGTAAATTTTCTGCCAATTAAGCCCTAGGTGTTGCAACCAGACTTACAGCTTGAGTTTGTAAACAATATTGTGAATAGCCTTATTTGTGTGAATTGTACAGAATTCATATTTTCATGTGCATAAAACGTTTGTATACATTTTCATGCCTATTGTATAAGGTTGCACTGATATAGGATTTAGCCGATATTCTGATAACCGATAAAATGGGGCCGATATAGGCCGATACCGATGACCGATCCGATATGAAGTTGGCGGCAGAGAACCCTCTTTTCATTTATGCAGGAACCAAATTAGAAGTTGCTACCACTTAAATTCATTTAAGAGAGAGAAATGAATATTGTTTAATAACAATGTTTTTATTATGGACATAAAATTTTTCAAAAACTTCAAATGGGATACATACGTACTTACAGGACACATAACAGGAAACATAATACTCATAAGGACACATACGTACATTTCTCGATGTATGGAACTATTGTAAAGAGAAATTGTTCTTGATGAATAAGAGCATCTCTGCCTTTTCAGGAGCTAGCCTATTTCGTTTGTCATCGTAAACATCACCTGCACCCGAAAACAGCCTTTCAGAGGCCACTGATGTTGGAGGGACACATAAGTACTGCCGTGCAACTTTTACCAAATAGGGAAACTTGTGTCTGTTATTGGCCCACCAGCTGTAACAGCTTTCTCTACCAAATGTGATCAGAGGCTCTGCCAGGTAAGCATCTAATCCTTGTGAACCACCTTCACTGCTTACACTTGCACCTGCTTCCTCAAGTATGTCGGAAAAACTTTTCCATAAGCCAGTACATGGATGCTTTGGAGATGGTTCCTTGTTCGGATTCGTGCTTCCAATGTTAAGAGAAGATATCTTCTCTCGCACTCGAGACTTTGCTCTCTCAGTAGCTACTGGTCCACTGAAGAATTTCTCCTTGAATCTAGGATCCAAAATGGTTGCAACCAAAAGCTTCTTGTTTTCTTCTGCACCTGCAAATTGTCTCTGCAATGAGGTCTTCATCTCATTCTTCATAGTACAAACTCCACTGTCATCGTGGTGTTGACTGAGGGTTTTTGATAGAATCCGTACGAATGGTAAAACAACTGAAATGGAAGCAGCATCTGTTGATACGGATTTAGTCACCTCTTCAATAGGAGAGAGAGCAGCAACTATTTTGGCTACCAACTCTAATTGGTGTGAAGTTAACTGAATAGTCGAATGTTCAGTAGCATATGCAGCAAGTGCCATCTTTTGTTCAAGTATCCGTTGCAGCATGTACAGTGATGAGTTCCACCTTGTCGGCTCATCCTGAATGAGGCGGTGTTGAGGTAGGTCAAGGTTTTCCTGTATTACCCTCAGACGACTATATGCCAGACATGAATGCCTAAAATGGCCTACTATCTTTCTACATGAAGACAATATATCAATAACAGCTCTCTGTGAGAGAACTCCATCATGCACAACTAACTGTAATGTGTGTGCAAAACATCCATAGTGGGGTAGAGAGGCATCTGTCAGAGCTTTGACCATGTTAGACCCATTGTCACGAAGTACTAGATGTATCTGATCTTCTTTAATCTTCCATGTGTTGAACATTTCTTCAAATTTCATGCGTATCTGATCACCAGTATGTGAACCATCAAAAGGCTGGACATGCAAGATTGCACGCTTTCTGTCGAAAGCCTCTGTCAGCCAGTGTGCTGTGAGACTCATCAAAGAGTTCACACTAACTGTTGTGCTCCACAGATCGCTTGTGAAGCTTATATGGGGAACACCTGCTATTTCTACCTCTACTTGCTTCCTGACAGTCTCATAAATTTTAGGCATAACTGTTTCTGTAACATATCTTCTACTTGGTGTCACATACCTTGGCTCCAGTGAATGGAGAAGGCGAACGAAGCCAACATCATCAACTATCGAGAAGGGTTGATAGTCAAGAGCGATCATTTCACCTATCCTGGTGTGAATATGTTGGGCACGAGGATCATTGATGTCCCATTTGCGTGCTTTGTTGGAGCTTTCTTGAAGTGTTAGCTGTCTGCTGCTATTTGGAGCGCTTGCCTTTCCCTTCGTTCTTTCGTCGCACTTCTTCAGTAATTCTGAATGCAGCTCTGCGTGCATTCCTCTTATATGATATACAAGATTTGTTGTGTTGAACGTCTTCGTGGTTCTGCCTCCGCGTGAAATCGACTGGCCACACGCATTGCAAATAGCAAACTTTGTGTCTTCACCTACTTTAAAATAGTCCCAAATAGGCGACCTCTTTGTCGACATTCTCAGCCTCGACGAGGAGTCAAAAGTCAAAACTCACGACAAAACTCACGACAAAATGATCAACACGTGGCAATGATCAGTTTTGCGCATGCACAGTTGATTATCGGCCATACCGGTAACAAAACATCTGATACTGATACAGGCGGATGTTGGCCGATAAGCCGATATCCGATAAGCCGATCCCAATATCGGTGCAACCTTACTATTGTATGCAAAACGGAACAGGAAGGCTTCATTCTGTGAGTGAATGATGTCAATGTCTACTTAGGTACCAGCAGCTTTAAGTAGTCCAGTTACTCATGAATATACTTGAGAATGATGTATGTCCCTTCGACTAAATGAATAGCAGACTATTAAACATGTCCTTTTGTATACTTTCAATGTGGTGGCCATTTTTTTCCATCTCTATATATGGGCATGCTACTATACTCCTATGAAGTGATGTTGTTATTCATATAGCTGTCCTCTCTCTATAGCTGATGTGCTTGGTAGGTGAAGGATTTGATTCGAGTTCAGATGAAGTATGTGGTGCTGTGGTGCAGATTAGAGGCAAAGGAGACAAAATGGCTATATGGACAGGAAATGTCCACAAGGTGGATGACATCATGCACATTGGGTAAGTGTGGACAGAACTGTGACCATACGTTAGATTAGATTCATTATAAATTCCTGAATTACATAAAATTAGATCTTACGTTGCATAAGAATCACAATACGTGAAAACATGAAGGCCTACTCTCGCAAGCCTACTAAGTGTATAGCTGTTAGAATTGTGTACAGATCTCGTCGAACTCTGTAACGATGAAGGCAGTATCAAGCATCCTTTCGCTAGTTTGACTTAAGGTTCTGGAGTCCATACTAAGCTACCTAAGTCTATAGCTGTCTTTTCCTCAAATTGCATGCATACCTCGTCAAACTCTGCAACTGATAAAGGAAGTACAAGTGTCCTTCGCTACCTAAGTAAGTGTACAGCTGGCTTTTCCTCCAGTTGTGTACATACTTCGTAGGACTCTGTGACTGATGAAGCAAGCGTAGCTAGATAAGTGTATAGCTGGAATTGTGCACAGACTTCACCGAACTATGAAAACAGTACACCTGTTTGTGAGACTGGTAGGAAGGCCACGAAGGTTGGAGGTTGGCTTCAGTCATTATCTTATGCTAATTGGATTAGCATAAATAAATTAAGACTCCAGCTTATGTAGAATTAGATCATGATAAATTTCTGGAATTGAATTTCTTATGTTAAATTGGATCATATGTAGTATTAGAATAATTACAGTATGGCTTTGGAGCTAGTGGTGATTTGTTTTGCTTAATTTTTCACAGGCGTACATACAAGGAGAGACTGGGGTTGCATTTGGGTGGCAGACTCACATTAATATATCAGGTCAGTTTTGCCTATTATGGTATAACGAACACAGCAACACGCTTTTTAGCCTTTCTGCCTGTGGCATGACACGTGTATACCAGTAAATTTGTTTGTACATACTTCAGTAGTAATCTGGGTGTTAGTTTGCTTGTACCAACATACACAAAGTGCGATATACTGTGCATTGCTGTGTTTGTGGGACATCACTGCAGGGCTACATAAAGAACTTTTTATTCCAGCTTACTAGCAAAGTACATAGATACCTCATTGAAGAGCATCCAGCTACTTTCAACTACAACCACTCTTTGCTAACAAAATTGCTTTGTGTGGTGCTCAGTTTAACTTACTAGCCTTTTACCATGGCAGTACATGTTTGTACTTGTGCCCCATCAAACTTACTTAGTAAAGGAATTTAGATGTTATGAGGCGAAAAATAGAGGAAAGTGAAAAGGCTGGCAGTTGCCGGGAGTTGAACCCAGGACACCTCTGGCTTGAGCCGCCAGTAATCTGCCAGCCTTTTTCACTTTCCTCTATTTTCGCCTCATAACATCTAAATTCCTTTATTTCCAGCGTGAGGCAAGATGCTCTGAGCAACCTCTTATTTACTGTGTACTGCAGTGAAGATGCTGTCATGCCCAACTCTAGTGGTCATTAAGGACTGGTTTTAGAAGTGAAAATTTTTGTATGCGAGTTATATGAGTAAGGGCAAGTTGAAAATGCTGAAGTGTGGAAAATGAAGTACAGGAACTGAAGTACAGAAACGGAAGTACTTAAGTGGAAAAAAAAAGCCTTACTGACTGACGCCTGTGTGTTGAGACCTTGTAGCTGAAGGGTGACTCTCCCAGTGATGTGGGAGCCAGATCCTGGGATCTGGGACTGCAGTGAGTGGCGCTATCATGATGCCACGATGAGTTTAAGTGGCCAGACCAAAACCGAGACTAACTGTGAGTGGGCCAACCATGTGGTCTCGATGCTCGTAATGTTCTCATGACAGTCATGCAGATATGAGTGTTGTCATAGTCCTTGCAGAGAATCTTTGCCAGTGACTCAACCAGTTACAAAACCTATCCGTATAGCCATTAGTCACTGTAGTCACAGAATGAGACCAAGACAAGACTACACTCACCTTGTCATGCTAAACGACCGTGTTAGTGCTCACTGGAGTGCAATGTGTCAGTACCCAGCTCTCACATCGCTTGGAGATAGTCACCCTTTGGCTACAAGACACAGCCGTGAGTCAGTAAGGCACTAGACACTTATGAGTGGGCTTTCTTCTCAAGCTCTGTACTTCCATTTCTGTACCATATTTTGGTTTCTGCACTTCAGCGTTTTCCACTTGCCCATGTAAGCAACTTTATGACATATAATTAACGCATACTATCTTAACTATTCAGCCTTTATGAATTGTCTGTTCTTAATAACATGGTGACTCTTTTGGTGTAGTGCTTAATCCTGGTCTGACGTACTGTGTTTGTTCTTGATTTTCTGCAGTCTCATCAAGATGTTATGAGTAAGACAGGTTCAGTTAGTAAGAGTAAGTATGTAGTATAGTTATAGGGTTACAGCTAGGTATCAAGTGATCAAACTTCACATAGGAGTTCAAGATATACCTGTCTGCATGATTATTATTTCCATTTTTACATCATGTGTTGTACAAGTGATAGTGATCATAATATTTTTATGATGTATTATAACAGAGAAGTGTTCATTGTAACCCTGTGAGTGGTTTGGAGTTGGTTCATGCATCAACAAAGCTTTATTGGATTACCATTAAAAAATGATGTCATCATGCACTCTTGCATCATATAGTGAATGTAAGGAGGAAGCAAGTAGATTACACTGTAAATTGAGAAGTTGTGTGTTGAGTGGGGGAACACCAACACCAGCTGGCACATCAATGTTCAATCTTCTGCACACACATAAACATAATGGGTATTACTGTTTTCGAGGGATATGCTAAAAAATGCTGGTCTTCTGGGGAGTACCCTTTCCGATCATCACATGACCACAGATTTTGGTCCCTTTGAACTCCTGACCCGTACGTAGCCTACTATAGAAAGGGTGGGACCACTCCTGCCTTATACCATCTTGGATCATTCTTGTAGCATGTACATTATTTACGGTGTGCCTGTTATCAAAGACAAGATACTGGGGAACATGTAGCCTTGTTACCTTCTTCTTTAACTTTTTCAAAGGGGAAGAGGCTGCTAACTAACCTTGTCTTGAATTTGTGTTGTGCAGTGAGGAGCTAAGGTCTGAGTTTGTATCCCTGGTATTACGTCTCTCTGTTTCACTTTTTAGTGGAAGAAAACTACATCAGACTATATTTTCACATTCCGGGGTGGCAGAATGCATGAAATGGCATAATCACATTACATAGTTACATTCAGAAATGCATCATGATAATGAACAACTCGACTTTTCATGATCCATTAGAAGTTAGTGCTCTCCTGAAGATGAAGCTACTAGCACACTTTGACACTGCATGGAACCTGTGCAGTTAATGTCACTGGGTATATTCAACAGTTACTGGGTGCCTAATTTCAGCGCTTGCCTCACACTAGCAAGTTACAGAGCAGAATCGAGGGACCTTAGTTCCTATGGCAAGTGCTATACTAGCTGACAGAAGAACTTTTGCGAGGCTGTTTCAGCATCGTCTATGTTCTCAACTAAAATGTTTTCATTTCCCCACATTTACTAGCAGTAGAAAATTAATTTCCCAAGCCAAACCTACGAACACAACAGTGGTCCATGGTAGGCCAGTGCCATGCGCTGCTAACCTTGTTCTCAGACTCTTCCCTCTGAAGAGATATTATATGATGATTTATGATAGCAACAGATAACAGTCCTCACAAAGTACTACTTGCCTGTGTAATGGTAGCAATGTGTTGGTGCTGTTGTCTTTGAGCTACTTGACTGAACATTTGCTACTGCTAAGGCAGTTTTACATGGCAGAAGCTACATGCTTCTCATTGTACCTATGTGGCCTTGTAATGTGTCAGTGACCAGTGTTGCTGTTCTTCTTGAAATTGCACCTACATAGAAAGGTTCTTTGCCGTGTTGCTGTTGTTTCTTGGAGTTGCATCTATGGTGGAAAATGTTCCTTTGTAATGTGTCAGTGACCAGTGTAACAGTTGCTGTTCTCTGGAGACTTGTGTCTGGAAAGGGTCTATTGGAGTTGATAGTCAACAATCTATAATTATGATAGTGATCTAGTAGGTATTGGGATAAACACTGCATCACAAACGGTTCAAGTGCTGTTATTGTGTAATGCAAGGAGTGTGAGGATCTATTTCCTGTTCATAAATAGTTAATGCAAATTAATACCTGCACATTTCTGTGGAGATACTCTAAAGTTTTAAACTTTTACCATCACTTATAAAATGACATTTCTGCTAGCAATGTGTTGCTACTGTCCATGTGTATGTAAATTTACAATGTTACATAACATAAGGAAAATTGTTGTTAAGATATGCTACATCAGAAGATAAGGTACCTGGAGGGAAGAGGAAAATGATGTAAATATCTGCCTGCTTTTACATAGTCTCGTTCCCAGACTATTTTTCTGCACGGGGAGGGAAAAAATAGTCCGGTCAACGGCCTATTCCATTTTTGTTCTGTGCGGTTTAAAAATTGGTGACGCACTGTCTTTAAAAATGTGATGTCACACAAAGCTTGAAACTACGATAGAGCTCTAAAGAGACAGCTTGTTGCTGGGATCATCCTTCTCGGAGCTTCCAAACACCAAGAACGAATATTTACAAAACATGAAGCCTATGTCAACTTCAGAAAGCCCTGGGACAATCTTACTGACATTTGAAGCTCAGGAACTTCATGCTGCCAGTTGTCAAGCTCAGAAACACACACTGCCCATTCACAGAAGTCCTGGCATTCCTTTGCTGGTCGTTCTCTGGTTCTACCTGACTTAGTCTCCTGCATAGCGCTTCAACCGCCTAGCCTTCTTTGGTCGCCATTTGTTGCAGTACGTGCCGTTGACCAGACTATTTTTCCCCTCCGCGTGCGAAAAATAGTCTGCATGGGCACGAGACTAGCTTTTACATGAACAAAGCTGCACGTGAGGCACAAGTATTTTTGTTCAGTTGATTTTCACAGTAATCAAGGTTTGAAATGTCCTTAATCCCTGTATGAGGCCCCAAACTGCTCCCCAAGATGCATCCAGTGGCCTGAGAGTTCAAACTAGGGTTGAGAACTAAAAGGATACGATTGTGCAAGATGTGACTTAGGTATTTAATAGTTGATTTGCTTGGCTATTACCATACTGCACTAATTAGGAAGCACCTAGAGCTGTCATCATGGATATGAACTTTTGCATTAAGTGGTGACTTGTGTACGGTACATTAGCTAGTGGACACAGTTCATATAGGTATATAGTTGTAGATTTAATTGTTGTAGTAGCAAGTGCCACAACATCTGGCTAGTACAGTATTCTTCATAGCTGCTGGCCTAGACTCATTTCCCAGGTTTCTGCCCATATTTGTATTATTACTAGGCGAATGTAGAACGTGGGGCGAGCGTGAGCAAGCAATAGATTGCGGCATTGAACTGTTACATAGATAAGGGTTTACTGGTGAAGTATCAGGTCACAGCACACAGGCCGTGGCATGTAGCTAAACAAGGTTTGTCACTCTACTGTCTGCAAAAGTGCTTAACAGCTTAGAGAAAACGTTCACGATCACTTGTCATAGAGTGGTACCATACAATGGAGACATTTGTCCTACCGGCATATGCAGCTACTCTGGCTAAATGTAGGCTATAACTGTGGACATGTACAACCTGGGTTGTCATGCATAGTCGTTACTTGAGGCATATTAGAGAAACAGCAGATGGGAGTCACCATGCATCAGCCATGGAGCAGAATCTTTGCTGCTTTGCCTGTCTACACAGCTGTCAGCCCTTACAGTAAATATTCACGCTCCAGCTGCCTATCCTGATGTCGCTGCTAACACAACTGCTATTCCTTGTACAGTAGGTGCGCACACTCCGACTGTCCTTCATGGCTGTCTTTCATCTTTCAAGTTCACCTTGGAGCTAGCTGCCTAAGGCTAAGCTGGCTACCAGGGATAGTCCCATCCCCAGACCCCACCCTCTCGATCTCACGAGGAGAAACGGTCTGGTGGACCAAGTTGAATTTCTTGGGGTAGTGCGCGGCAGTGTCACCTAGCAACGTTCAAAACTTTTTACGCCAAACCCGCTCAAAAAAGGTACAGATACTCGAGTAGTTTTTACTGTTGTAAGGAAGTGCTAGTATTAATTACTGATCTTGCAATCTCATTGGTCCTTACCACTTTTGGTAGCAATTCTGGACTAAAATTGTAAACTTTCAGTGGCTTATCAGTTGGCTTCTGCATAAATGAAGAGAAGGTTATTTTTTTACCAATTTGAGCTCGGAAAATAACTTGCCGACATTTCGACTGAATGCTCCAGTCGTCATCAGGGCGAAAGTGGGATCATCAACACGCAGGACAACCTTCAGAAGGAAGTTGACCACCTTGCTAGAGTCCTCAAGCTGAACGGGTACCCTGCAAACTTTACCCGCAATGCTTCTGCCCTACCTACACAGGAAACAGCAGACACGAGCAGCTGTGACGAGGAACAGGAGGAGGAGAAGGGACCACTGGTGGTGATACATTATGTGGCTGGGACGAGTGAGGACATTAGGCATGTTTGCAGGAAGTTCAACATCAGAGTAGTCTTTAAGTCCGGGTGGACTCTCCTCTCAATGTTGACCAAGGTCAAGGATACATTACCTCTTGGTAAGCAATCCAATGTGGTATATCGTATCCATTGCAGCTGCAGCCAGGTCTACATCAGGGAGACCAGATGGAGACTTGAGATGAGACTGAAGAAACACTGAGATGCCTGTGAGAGGGGGATGGTGGAGAAGTCAGCTGTAGCGGAGCATGCGTGGGAGAATCACCACCCAATCCACTGGGAGGAGACCACAGTGCTGGACCATGGCAGAGGACAGGAGCTGTTGGTGAAGGAGGCCCTGCACATCCAGATGATACCCTCAGAGGAACGCTTCAACCGAGATGGAGGAGCAATCCTCACCAACCTTTGACCTCCAATGACGTGTATCCTCAGTAGTGCATGGCTATAAATAGCAACATTTGTTCACACTTCTTCACTTTCGCCCTGATGACGACTGGACTCCGTTAGATATTCCAACAACTTTGTGTAGTGAGTTGACATATCTAAAATGTGTAGGCTTGACTCGAATATTTTACAGAGTGGGCCAGTTATGAATTTGTCAATCAGACCTCTATAGAGCCCGACAACCTGAGATGTACAACTCAATGTTTGGATCATCAAGAACAGACCTTTTTAATTTGTTCTGGGGGCCGCAGACTTTTGTCAAGAACTCAATCATGTGCTTGTGCAGGTAAAACACTCGGGCTCCATTTAGGAATATAATGTTGAATCGATTCCCTCTGAAGTGAGCCAAGTGAACCTTTTTAATTCCAAGTTGATGTAAGTAGGTATGAAAGTGCACTGCATAGCCAGATTTTTCATCGCCTCGATGTTCAAATGCCTTGCATGCAGTTCTGATAAGCCTAATGGTGCCAGCTTCTGTGCTCACTCACTTCTAATTCTGAATCTTTATGATGGGCCTTTTCAAACAAGCAAATGGCCTCAGAGGTAGTTTCAGCCATAGAAACAACAAAATGAATGCCACAGAAAAAGTTGTACATCTCTGACAGACTATTTTCCTTCTGCGACAGCTCTTCCCAGTTTTTCACTACCAGTGGTAATATTTCTGCTCGATAATTTGTCAAAAGCTCATTAAAGGACATTTCTGTACTTGCCCGATCAGACATTGTACTCTTGATTCGTGTCACTATTTCACTTACAGTTTGTGTGTCTTTGCCATTGCTAGTGGATGCAGAAGCACTGAGATCATCAAGAATTTCTTTCACTTTGTCCAGCATGGATTGTGCTGATCCAGAAGCCACCTCATGCATCCCAAGTGTATATGTATCATGCACAGTGGAAACCTGGTAACCAAGGTACTTATGTCCAAACTTGGTAGTGCCATCACTGTGTAGGGTATGGTGGTCTTCTTGTGTAAGTGTATACCTCAGCCAGTTGCATTTGAGAGAGTGCTCGTGCTTCAATTAACATATCATTAATGGCTGTATGTTTTGGTAATCTATTGTAGGTCAGGTAACAATTGAAAAATGCCAGATGAAGCAAACTAATATTGAGCTAGTTGAGGCTAATGCTGAGCTAAAAGATGAAGTCGAGCAATTGCAGTTAAGGAAGCTAACCACATTTGAGGGAGGATAATACAGTGATGAACTTCGTATGTGTGTTATGGAACTGTTGTTGCACAATGTAGCAATGCTACAAGTTGTGCCTGTTATCCAGTCAGTACTGAAACTGGCTGGAGTGCTCACAGTTCTCGCACTCACTCAATCCCACTTCCTTGTCAAGTTGCTTACATTTCTTCTTGTAGTACTGCAGTTGATCTCTTGGCTGTAGAAAAGTGTAGCTTGTACTTCAGTTGCTTTTCTAACTTATCAATTCTGTCTGCTTGGCAACAAATTTTTGTTTCTTTCCTTTTCTCTCTTCTACGTACATTTTGGGACTCAACTTGTTGCATTAGTTTTGTGCTTTCCTGCAACAATTTTTCATATTTTTGCTTCCATTCTGCGACCTCAGCAGCCAAGCTCTTGTTTACAAAAACTGTGGATCTGTTTGAAACCTGGAAGCTGCCAGCACCACTGGAGGCTTAGCTTCTGTTGAATGGCTAGAACCTTGGTAAGTTGAAAATATGTAAGGGGGATTAAGTAGCTTTTCCACCTCGACTTTCTGTTTTGGTGCTTTTTTAGATAAGCATACCTAGTGCTTAACACAGCTATCGACTTTCGTGTCTGCTCTTGTCCCCCCTGGATACAGTTTATCTATCCAATTAGAAAATGAGGCCCATGTTAATTTGTAGGACTTCAGCACTACATGTAGTTCTAGCACTAACCCATTCTTTATCACTTGAACTGATGGAAGAGGTGCTGCTGCAGTTTCATCAAGAAGCATTGTGGTAGTAATGCCTAACTCAGCACAAAATGACCCAGGATTTGGAGTACTTTGAGCCATGATGTACACTGCAGTATACATGTAAATAGAGCAAGAGTGAACTTAAAAGGCAGCTAATTTGTGTTGGCAAGTACTTCCCTACTTATCTACATGCACTTAGGTTGCTATCAACCCAACCTAGTGTGGCTTCGCCACATTGTGTGCTCAAATCCATGTCAACATGTAAGTAATAAATGCTGAACTCACTTCAGTCTGCATTGCACTTGCTGCAGAAATACACTGTCGGGTAACTACATAACCCAAAAAGACAAGACAGCAAGCAAGCCAAGCAGGCTAAAGATTGTGCTGGAATGATTATATAATGCAGGATGCAATTCTACAGGTATTGTTGTATAGAGGGTGTAAAAATGATTTTAAGTCCAAAAAAGGTCAATCCAGTGGTCCATTCCAGTGATTACTGACAGCGACTACTGAACTGACATTATCATTGCTCTTATATTTCCGGTTACTCTATAGGATTTGATGATGAATGGTTGATCCGCCATGCCTCTGAACTGCCATTTTCAAACATTCGCCTCTTCACAAGTTGGTGAACAGTTGCTGTGAAATCTACATCCATCTCCACATCCATTGTACTGGGTTAACTGAATGAATGTATGAGGCAAACTTTATTGTCTGTAGAGTGAACTAAAAGCATTCCTTTTACCTATGGCTACCCGGGGTGAATAATGCAGGACTTGTAGACTGTGAGCAGTGGCTTTACTGACCAATGTAGTTTTGTTATTGCATTTTGTGGATGTATAATAGATTTTGCTGACAAATGCATGCATTTGCACAGCCAAAGTGTACTTACCCTAGTGCTTCTTGGTGCGCAGAAGTCGAATATGGAAGTCAGTCGAAATGTGGGTGTGTAGTTTCGTCAGTGGGCAGGTTGTTATTGCCTTGAAAAGGCGACCCCGGGAACAAAAGTGTACAAAAGGCTTTCCAACCACCATCAATCCAAAGTTCAATCTGAGACGAGTCCAACAATATATACTTTGCCTACCTTCAAACGGAAAACGTATATGCGATACGCTCTTGAAGTAAACAAATTTTCTGTACCGCAGTTTTAAGTGTATTTTTGCTGGTAATTTTTGCGCATGTGTACCAACCTTCTACTTTTGGGGAATAAGCCCAAGAAATTCAGCTTCGTTCACCAGACCATTTCTTGCCGGGAAGCGCACACAGGCTGGGCATGAAACTAGCCTGGGGAATCAAGTTGCGCGAAAATCTTACTTACGGCACTGTTTAGGATCTACTAATTGTCGTAGTTCATCTCCTCTCTTCATAGCTTCATTTGTGTTCATTCTACAGAGACGAAGGTTTTCAATTTCGCTTCTTGTATGTAAGTGGCCCATGGCTATTGTGTTAAATTACAGCGTCAAAAAAACATACCATCATACAGAACGACATACGCCACATATAAATATATACAATTCAACTACTAGTGTGGGGCTCGCTTATGCTCACCCCAATTATTTTTCTCACAGCAGGCAAATGCCTGAGAATGAATGTAGCAACAGACAATGTAGCGATGATGCTGGTCGATTCAGTAACCTATGGCGGATTTGAGCAGCAACTTAAGATCTTGCTAGAGTGCACGCTCCCGGAATAGTGTTATAGCAAGAAGTGCACAGAGACCAGGGTGTCACCAGTAGCAGGGAGCAGTGACCAGATCATGATGAGAGATTCACTGCTACCAGCATGTGGCTATGCCTAGGGATGGCAGATAGGACTGATACTATAGTATACTGTTCTCAGTAATGATCACAAATCCAGGAAGCCCTTCATTGGTTGCCAAGACAAGCCATGCTACAAGGTCAACTTCATTGACTGACTGAGTTCTGGTATGAAGCAGGATTGGAAATAGGGCCAAATTACAATAGGTATGGGTGGCAGCTATTGTTATACCACCATAGCTCAGCCTGTAGACAGTGTTTTCTAAATGAAACTTTCTTTTTTTCCAAGCTCTACAGTGCTACAGGGATGGGCCTTGCCAAGGATGGAATTTTGTGCTCTGCCTACAAACCACTCTCTGAATAGCTTTTCTTGGGACTTAACCTGACATCACTATATACCTTGGGGGTCTGGATTTAGGTTGATGGTGCCTGGGGCAGTATAACTATCCACATACTCCAACTTTAGGATCCTATTATGTTGTAGTTAGACCATGCCTACACAGATATTCTGCCCTTAATCTGTAGTCACAGCTGATCCAGAATCAAATAACATCTTGAAAGATCAATCCATCAAGTACAAGTGTTGTGTTGTGATTGTTCTGTAACTGTGCTGATGTTCTCCCGGCAATCTTCTTTTTGAGAGATACAAATGTGGCCATGGCATGCTCACCAATATTTGGGGGGACTTTTTTCCCCCACTGACTCTGTCCACTGACTGGATTGCAAGGCTGAAAGTGACATCAAGTGTAGCCAATACCTCGTGTGCATCACTCTGAGTTGTATAGAGGGTGCTTATAATACTCCCTGATTGAAGTGATTTCCGAGTTGGCTGGTCTGCTGTCCATGCACTTTGATAATACTTCATCAGAAAACACCTTCACGACTGTAGTGTGATGGATCTGTAGCTGATACTGTTATTCCAACCCATTCCCCTTCAGTTGAAGATGTTGCTTGAGACTTAAAGTTTATGGATTCTGCTATCCCGAGTTACAAAACTGGTCAGATTACAGTTAGAGAGAACCTTGTTCCCAGGCTCTTGTGCGTGGTCAGATTACAGTTAGAGAGAACCTTGCTCTTGTGCATGGTCAGATTACAGTTAGAGAGAACCTTGTTCCCAGGCTCTTGTGCGTGGTCAGATTACAGTTAGAGAGAACCTTGCTCTTGTGCGTGGTCAGATTACAGTTAGAGAGAACCTTGCTCTTGTGCGTGGTCAGATTACAGTTAGAGAGAACCTTGTTCCCAGGCTCTTGTGCGTGGTCAGATTACAGTTAGAGAGGACCTTGCTCTTGTGCGTGGTCAGATTACAGTTAGAGAGAACCTTGTTCCCAGGCTCTTGTGCGTGGTCAGATTACAGTTAGAGAGAACCTGCTCTTGTGCGTGGTCAGATTACAGTTAGAGAGAACCTTAATTGCTCTTGTGCGTGGTCAGATTACAGTTAGAGAGGACCTTGCTCTTGTGCGTGGTCAGATTACAGTTAGAGAGAACTTTGCTCTTGTGCGTGGGTGGAGAAAAAAAAAAAAGAAGCCTAATACATACTGTTTGCGCATGTTTAGTTTCCCCAGGATTTCTGAGAATTTACAATACTCCATGAGACATGCTTATGAAAGATGCCTGCCACTGACCACACTCTGTGTGGACGATGACGAATGAGCGATGAAGGCACTCAGCTACATGCACGAACAGTGTGTACCAGGTTCTCTTTCCTGCTCCCTGCACAAGAGCCTGGCAACATGCAAGACTAAGTTAGAGATTACAATTTACTCGTGTCTTACAATGAGGAAATCTGCTATAATGCTGAGATGTTATAATAATGCACACTTCAGAATATGAATTTTGTATCTTGAAATCTGATTAAAACAGATGTAAAATCTGATTGGCTGAAGGTGAATGTGATCAGCACTAACTTAGCAAGTGTACAGAAGTGAAGCTGATAATACTTTGTGCTTACTACATACTGTTTCATGCACATACTCACATCAAATCCAGATTGGCAGTGGATGGCCAGCTACCGTACCGTGAAGGTGAACATCAACATGATTCCCTAATGATAAATGCAATATCATTATATCATCTAAGCAGTAACTGATTCATAGCGGCACAGGCTTATCAATACAATAATCCTGATCAATAATTTTGATGGATTCCTTGCTTGGTTTCAGTGCATAGGCTAGGTGTAAGGGTGTTCAAATATGCATGGTGCCCGAAGATCTGTCTGTAACTTACTTTACATAGGTGTTTCATGAAAAGTCACCCAAAGAGTGTGCAAAATTGTCTTACAGAGAAAATACAAGAGCAGAACATGAACACTAAGAAGGTCTGTTCTACTGTTGTTGAGAAATATAATTTGATTGTCCTGACACTTGGCTCAGCCCTTACTACTTCAAATTGAAATCTGTATATTATAGCATGACTGTGTGTTTTAACCCTTCAACCACCGATGATGCTATTTAATGTCCTCTGCCTTTGGATGCATGTTATCAGTTGGCACATTCCGTTTCGATAATAGGTTTTGTGCTAGCAAAAACGGTGGGATAGGGGGAGATGGGCAGGTTTCAGCATGAGCGGCCATGCGTGTGGCAGCTGCCTTGGCTGGCTGTAGAATGGCCTTGGTCAGCACTGGCTGGACTATTCCTTATCTTGTTAGCACAAATGGGCGTATAAACCACTTCTCTCTCTCCCCTTGTAGGGGCACCATTTCTGCTACTTATAGGCAGCTTTCAGTCAGCAGGAATGTTCACTGGTCGGAGAGCCCTGATCATTGAAAGCTCACTAATGGTTGTTGGGTGTGGTCAAAAAATACAAACAAAGAAGGTATCCATAGCCTAAAAAACGCTTGTAGTGAATGGACTACGGTGGTTAAAGGGTTAAACACTTCAACTACACGTGAAAGCGTACATTACTTACACTACTACAGAAATGAGTTCTGATTGGGAGTCAGTAAAACGTGGAATATGGAATAACGGAATAGCGGAATAATGGAATAACTTTTAATTGACCGGATATGAGAACGCTTTGAACTTTGCCAACACGGCACTAACAGCACACTGTCCAGCAAGGTAGCCCTGCCACTGCCATCTGCATCTGGACTTGTATAGGAGCTATGTATGAACACTTTGTGGGAGTCCTCGATAGTTGCCCTACAGCAAGAAGAAGCACGGTGAGTTGGCTGCCAACTAAGTCCGCTGAATATTTACTTAGCTTCATTCCAAGGCAGCCTGCGCACTGAGCTTCTTCGTGCTATAACTCCATGCCTTTATGGATGGAAGGCCCTTTGTCTACTGTTGCGACATCAGTGCTAATATGCCATGGAAAGTAAATAATTAGAGGATAACTGGCAGCTATAAGCTTACCCGGAAAGATTGCCAACCCCTGTCTGGGTAGCGTGAGTTAGTAGCCTTGCATTTTGCTGCAGCCAGCTTCTCTCAGTCTGTGTGTTTAACCTCAAGTATAAGTGTTGCTAAGAAAATTTATATTTGCCCTCAAGCTACATGTACATGTAACTTCAATACTTGTACCTTCACATCACGGCGCTCCTTAGTTCTGGCTGTAAGGCAACAGTTGAGGGTCTGCCCAATGTTCAGAGTTCCTCTACAACACATTAGTCTCGCAAGCCAAACCCTTTCCGTTCCGCAGTGCCGATCGCTTTCAGTATGTGGCACACGGAGGAAGTGTCTGGAGACTTAGGACCACTATACGTCTAGTGGAATTTGAATAGAGCCAACGAAATTGCAGAACGCACAATTTGAGTCATTTGATCACGTGAACACGGTCATTTTGATATTCATTCCTCATGCCAGAGTAGGCAGAACAGGCAGCTACAGCCGATCAGTCAGTTATAGATGCTTTCAAAAGGGCTGTTAGTCGACGTGTGAGCTTATAGCACGACAACAAGAGGTAGTAGTGAACTTTGCGAAAGGTTGAAATACAGTATTCATGTCACTGCCCACTGGTAGTGGGGAAACTTGTTATTGGGCGCTTCCATAGACCTATGCTTGTCTGAGATACCGCCTAAAACAAAGTTCGATCATCGCTCAAACAAACAGCGCAAGTAGCTTGGGGAAAGCACTGGCAGCAGCTATACAGTAGGCATGACCTATGAATAATTGTGTGCTTTACATGTGACCAATTCAATGATTGTGATCGAGACGTTCACGTAAAGTGGTCCTATGTCTCCAGACCCTTCCCTCCACGTGCCACATACTGAAAGTGATTGGCAATGTGGAACGGAAAGGGTCTAGCTTGCCAACACATAACAGTGGCAGAGCTACCTTGCTGGATGGCAATTGCACATGCCGTGTCGGCAAAGTTCAAAGCATTTCCATTTCCGGTCAATTCCATTATTCCATTATTCTGTATTCCGTGTTTTACCGACTCCCGTTCTGATTGTGAACCAGTAACTTACTGTAAATCAGGAATTAAATGTGTGTGTCTAAAGAATGCTTTTGTGAGTTTAATTGTTTGTGCCATTTTATCTGTGTAATCATCTGCCACGCAATAATTAAAGGCGGACCTTACACACGACACTCATAGCTAATTGTATGGCACTTTTAGACAAACCACAAAGCTGTAAGTACATTAGTCATAAGTGCATGAGCGATCTAAAGCTTGGTTTGAGTATACCCATCTTGCAATTTGCATTATTTTAACAGAAATTCTTCATTTTTTGCAATCTGTTAATTAAGTCTGGATACATGGCCGTAGCAAGCGGTTGGACAGGTCGAGTTGTGGCCCGACCGCTTTTTTGCAGAACCAACTTGCACATGCACACTTTGAATTTGTTTTTTCAGAATACATGCACACTTTGAATCATGTACAGTCGAAGATAGTAGCTACAAGCTGTGTCATTCCCAAAAAGCTACCCAAGGCAATGCTGCATCCATGCAGATTAGCTCTATTTAGCTATAGCAATTTCGGTTCACTCAGTGGCCGTTCCTTCGCTAGCTGCCATGAAGCCAAAGACGTGATGAGTTGTCCGGCTGCGAGATGTACACCCAGCTAAGTTTAAATGTGGAACTATAGTTCTCTCTCCATATGGTTGTCTATAGAGAATTAGAATCTAGCTTGCCAAGAAACATTGGCAAGAAGCAATTTCCTAGCAAAATATTTGCTGCAGGAGCATGCCCGCAGACACCTTACATATATAGCTCACTAAAGTTACCTTACGTGCGCAATCTGCGATCCGCTACCTTGCATTGTGGATGCGTAGCAACTATCAAAATTCTCCTTGGCAAGAATTACAGATATTCAAGTTGGCCAAAAATGGTCTCAGAAGCGATTACGAGCACCTAATTTAAAACATTTTCCTGGGGAAGCATGCCCCCAGACCCCCTAGCTGCTATGTGCCTATGGCCACAGGACTTTGGCCCCACCACCGTTAAATAGCTTGCTACACCCCTTGGATATACGGTATCTTTACTGCATACCAAAACAGATCAGGTACTCTGCACAATTTGCCTAAATGGCTGCTTGTGATTAGTTGTGGAATAGCCGGAATGTAACAAATGGTTCAGTAGTGCACTTATGTTGCCATGTTAAATAATTAGTTATTATGCGCATTGGATACACCCTGATGTTATTGTACATAGATACAGTAGATTTCAGTTAAAATTGGGTTATCTGTGTTCCGTACACAATCCACAGAAGACACAGTCTAGTCTCTCTACATTGGCTAGCTGTAGCTTGGCTGACATTCAGTTAAAATTCATTAAGTTCTAAGGCTGTGTAATGCAACAGAATATTTGAATGCAACTGAAATCCACTGTAGTTAGGTGGTTCACCCTGGTTCACCGGTATAATCGAGTATCTACATAGCTTACTTCTCCATGTGCGAGTGGCCAACTATTGGTGTCATCCAAATACTGGTTGCTTACTCTAGTCATTATTAACTCACTGGATTTTCAACCACTTCCACAGTAACATTGTGTGTTCCTTGGGAGAACCGACCAAGTGTGAATGTAGTTGGGAACATGTCACCTGCAGACCAACAGTGCATAACATTAAGTGTGCAAGAGGAGTACCCTCCCCAGTGTGTATAACCTGGTCATGCCTTTTACACAGCCTGGTAACGTGTTCTTTTGGATCATCCCTTGTAGCATACAGATACACTCACATGGAAGGGAATTATTTCGCATCCCATCAAAGAAGCAGAATGTACTTCCAACATTAACAGTGGTACAGTCAAGTGAAGCATTCTGACCACTTATCCTAAGAGAGCAGTCCAGGGGTGTATCTGTGGGTTAGAAATGAGCAGTACACAGTCTCATTTCAATGATGCTTTCAGGAAAGATGGTTAGTAGCTAATGAACAGTTAAGCACAAGGGCTATGTATGTGTGTGTTGAGTGTGTGTGCGTCTTACTGCAGTGAATGTGAATCACAAATTAAGTGTGACAATGTTTGATTGTTGGCACCCTTCAAATTACCCGGTGTGGATGGAGTTGCTTCTGGTGTTGGTTGTGTTTCCACTGCAGGTTCAGTTGCCTCTGTGGTTGGAGGCTCTGTCATCATTTGCAACTCAAGACGAATCTGTCTAACCCTTCCTGCATCAATGCTGTAATATCAAAGTTTGGTATCGGAATCCTTCATCAACCTCAAATGCAGAGGAAGGTTGCCTTATGAAATACACACAAAGTGGTTAGCACCTATACGTACCAGTTATGCAGATTAAGAGTTGCTCTGGCAGAAGCCTTCAGTACTGGGTTGCAGGCATTTTCATTCATAATAGCAGTTCGCACAGCTGACTCCTCAACTACAGGAGAGTCACATAGTTCACATAGTTACTCAAGTTGTTGATCAACCTCATATTTTCACCACGTACAAGGTTGCCTTTTGCTCACATAAATTATGTAGGTAGTAGGGTTGTATCTACATGCACATGCATTACCTACTTCCACATGCATCCTGTCACTTACATGGCCTGTTCATACTATCTGGACTACACATATTATTTGTCTGTCGCTTGCTGCGTCCACCAATGGTAAAACCTGGAATGGTTGGCAGCGGTTCTGTATAGGAGTGGAAAATAATAATCACATAAGCTACAGGTAACTTTGTTTGCCAACTTTTTTGTACATTCTAAACTGCTCGCAATTGTCAATGACAGTGATAACTAGTTTGAGAACAAAAGAGCACAAAGGAGTCCTAACAAGCCTCAAGTGGACAAAATCAAGCTGGTAGTACTTTGTGCTCACAGTAGCTACCAAGCTGGCTTTGAGGCTTGTTCCATGTAAGAAGCCTGGGTAAGTGCTGTTGGAAAGCAGCAGAAAGGGTCACGCACAGTGTCATTTTGTCAACTCTGAAAATACTTCTCCACCCAGGCCTGTTTTCAGACTCGCTGTCATTGTCCCATTGCAATGATGAATGGTTTCAAAGTTTTAATACTTGCAACAAAGTAGTACAGTAGTTGTACGTAAGCTAGCTATACTACTAGTGCAACCACTACTACAACCACTGACAAAAAGCGGCATTCAAAATTGAAATAAACAAACAGCTAACACAGCAACACATTGAATTGTGTGTGCAACTGGGCTAGAAGCCAGTTATTAACCATACCCTCAGCCTTTAGTTGATATATAAGCGCACCGCCCTCGGGCAGTGTGCTTATGTATCTACTAAAGCCCTCGTGTGAGTGGTTAATACCTATAACATAGAGATAACATTTAAGCCTACATCATCACTAGACCAATTCTCAGTCTCCTCCCTACCTTTTGTCACATACTGTACTGTACAGAATTGCAAAAATGTGGGGAGGAGCCAGGGAATGAGGCCACACAGTCAGTAAAGTAGTGGTACACTTGCTGAACAGCTAGAAAATGCTGTTCAGTATTACCTTCAGCATGAAACACAGCTATATCTCAAGAAGAGATATTCCTCCCACAACGCAGGCTCCACTACTATATATAGTCAGAGTGAGCCAACACATACCTGTAGGTAGCACTGGGTCTTCTACCATGACATCATCAGTGGGAGAAAGCTGGGAAAACTGAGACTCTGTCAGTGCCATGACAACTCTCCCCTCAGCCTCAGTTGGTACGATGCCCTAGAGGGTCAGAGGGTTCACAGCACAATAGTTGTATCACCTCAGTGGGTGGATTACACAGCAACATGTACTATACTTTCTTATCTTGCTCATCAACAGTAACATCACCTTAATGCATGGAAGTTTGGTAGCGATTTAAGATACGTACTTCAAAAAGCGATATTTTTACATTTCAGCAATTGCAACAGACAAAACTACTCCACCAAAACTAAAAACAGTTATACAAGACTTTTTAAGTACCTGTACACTTTCCGGTAACCAAAGGTACATTGCATGGCTAGCGCAGACTGACATAGGCACAGGTAGCTAGCTACTTCAGCTAGCTAATTTGGGGCATGCTGCCACTCAGAATCCTGAATGTTGCTAAGGCTTGAGCTTCAAAGGCTGGTAGCTCTTTTCCAAGCTGTTGTTCATCCAATACCCGCTGTCAGTGAAGCTAAATTTAACAAGGTTGTAATTTCAAGAGCATTTAGCTGTTCATAAACAAGGGTGCATAGGTGCTCATTTGTTGATAAATTACAAGGTTGCCTATTTTAATAAATATGTAAAGTACACTGCCCATTGGTGCTCTTTCATAAGACTACAGTACGTTTGTGAAGATTCTCTAGTCAACTGCTTTGAGCTGAGATGGTACAATTTGGCACAAAATATCTAACTGATCGATTCACACACTAGTAATGATACATCATTGTTGTTGTTGCAGTAGAAGGTCACTCTCACCCTAGGATCAAATGCAAACAGTTGGAAGTAGGCATGCCTGCCGATGATTGTCATTGGTCCTGCAGCAATAGAATATTATCAATGTATACTCTCAATTAAGTAAACATGTCCAAGCCATACCCCAAGGGTTTAGTGCCACAGCTCGCTTTTGCTAAAGGCTTGCTAATCTTCACCGAAGGATCGAGCCAGATATCATTTTACACTTTTATCATAAATTTCCCCAATTTTTGCCTCATGGGCACATAGATATTAGCGTTAAAGTATTCATGGTATGGCCACATGGAGTGTGTGACTTCATGTTCCTTCTGGAGGGGTGAGGGAGGTGTAACTGGTGAAGAAAAGCTTGTCAGTGAATGAGATCTTTATTCATGAATCACGATGCACATGCACCATTGTACTAACCAAAATGCACTCTGGTTGGATGCCCATAACTTCATCTGGACTGGCAATTGCATTGGGAGGAGTGTAACGTTTCCATATTTGGGTGTAGTAATTATTGCATGCAGTACAGTTTAACCCTTTAACCACTGATGACGAGTGTACTCATCATGCAACTTTGGCCACATGTTATCAGTTGGCGCAATCTGTTTTGAAGATTGGTTTTGCGCTTGCAAAAAAGGTGGGATAGGGGGAGGTGGGTGGGCATAGTCATGACATTGGCATGTACATGGCGGCTGTCTTGGCTCGCTGTAGAAAAGCCTTGGTTGGCACTGGCTGGGCCATTTCTCTCCTTTTTAACACAAATGGGCATAGAAAAGGCTCCTCTGCCTTTGTAGGGGCTCCATTTCTGGCACTGTAGACAGCTTTCAGTCGGGAGAAGCGTTTCACTGGTCGGAGAGCCCTGACCATTGTAAGCAAGCTAATGAGTGGGCGTGGCAGAGGTCATGAACCCTGAGAGGCTTGATGAAAGAACCCTTAGCTCAAGTTTCCAGTACTAGCTCACAGCAGAAGTGGAAATACGGATCATACAAGGTATCAATAGCCTCAGAAAGACTTGTAGAAAATGAGTGGGTTAATACAAGGTATGTGCTTGTTTACATAAGAGCTAGTCATAACTCTAGTCACACCCGGATCCTCACTATTGCAAATTTTGTGGCAAGATTCTCACAGAAATTGCTCGGAAGGCCAACATATCTAAGAATTGGTGGGCCTGTGGTATTTACAATGGAAGTGTGCATTTCTATTTAAGGTGCTGATCCAACAAGCTCAATGTACAGCTAGTATAAGTACCTTAGCACATGGTACAAATTTGACCTAAAAACAGCATTGCTAGTGGTACTCTTGGTAGTTACAATAAATCATACTTGGGTACATTCACTATTAGAGATGAAGCCGGAGTGTAGCAAGTCTTGCTTGCTGAGGTAACTAGCTACCAAATTGAAACATTATGGTTGGTAAAGTATAATGTTGGTTCCCTCAAATTCCAGATGGTGGAGGGTATCCAATAACAAGCAACCTGCCTCTGGAAATCATCCTCGAGAGAGTGAAAACCAGCATAAATTTGGCAATGCTGCTCTGCCCAGAGGTTCTAGTGACTTGCCTGGTAATGGTAGAACAGGTTTATGAATTTCAATTGCATTGAATTTTTCTTTCCGTGAACTTTTCCCACTCTCTTTGCACAACGTGTGCCCAGAAAGATTATTTCCTATGGTACGTCATGAAAGATTATGTCATACCAGGTCCTCTGAAGAAGATGAACTGTCTCTGCTCATCTCTATCTCTTGCCTCACGTATGTAGTTATCCAGTCTCCCTTGAATGTCAAAAGTGTGCAACACCAGAATATTGCGAAAACTGTGTGTGTGTGTGTGTGTGTGTGTGTGTGTGTGTGTGTGTGATGCACCAATGGTACCCAATGTAATTGTCACAAATGTGTACATTCTGGCTGCCAAAAAATGTCTAGGTTCTGTAAAAGTAAAATGGAGAATGAAACTGGAGTGAGGGCCAATATTAGGGACAAAAGTTCAGTAGTACATATATGTAGCTGGCAGGCTAAAGCTGAACCGAATCTTAAGCCTCTGTCTAGCCCTTTGGGTGACAGCACATGATGGCTGTTGTGTTGGGTTATAGAAAGGCCTCGGTGGGCACTGGGTGGGCCATTTCTTTTGTACACAGATATAGAAATGCTCCTCCTCACCTTGAGGTTGTTTGTTGGCTGTGAGCCTTGACTATTGCTAATAAATGGGTGTGGTTAGAGTCATGACTCTGTATAAAACTTAAGTGCCTTTGGGTTTGAAGTTGAAGTTTGATTTAAAGTTAAAAGGCTAATTAAACCATGCACACCTACTTACAAGGCAACTGTGACATTATTCCTCAGAACAGTGATCTGTTGATCCCGGTAGGTCACCTGATCACCAAAAGCGACAATTATCTCTTGGAAAGTGATACCCCCTGCCTGTCTCCTTAGTCGACGTTTCCACATGTTGTGCTGCATGTTAAAGATGAAAGTCCGCAGTTTCACAGCATGGGCTTGCTCAAAATCTTGCTAGGGTGTACGGAATGTGATCTAAATACCCAGCAAGCAGAAAACTAACTCACAAAGTCTTCAAGATCTCGCCTTTTCCTGTTATCAGTACTAGAAACATTCTCAGATTGAGTGGCATTGTCCCCTTCCACACGAGTGCAGCCTGGGATGTGTGTGCAGGTGTGCATGTGGGTTAGGGTGTGAGGGTTAGTGTTGGTACACTTACAAACAGTGGACCTGCTGATGTGATGTGTGCCATGCTATGTCTGCATACTACTGAAATCAATTTCTGTAGCTATAAAGACATCCTGAGCATTACTGACAAATGACACCATTCAACATAAGTCCAGGAGAAAACAAGACATGGTGTTACTTCCTGTAAAGCTACCATCCATTTTCAACTTGCCATGAATCTATTTATTACTTGCCAAGTGTGTGATGGTGTTCCTTCAACCAAGGGCTTACGGAGTCACTTTTGGTTGCTCGATAACCCCTTGGTTCCCTTGCTTCAACATAACTAGTGTTCAGCATGTGTACCAGGGACATTGTGCATGGGCTCAATCGCCATACAAAAACAGAAAGTGATTGGGGTAAGCCAGAATGAGCTCCACTCCAGTCACTTCACAATGGTGATGCCAAACTCTAGGGGCAAACACACACTTCAGTAATAACTACATGTATGTGAAGTAAATTAGTGGGTATGTACAATAAATCATGTATGTATCAAAGAATCAGTATACTCCCTGTGGCATTCTCTGATATGTTATCATATTTTATGACATTTTCAAGCATGATGACTTTCAAGGCATGATACCTGTAGTTGCCTGGTATGTGACTTTCGCTAGACCACTCTGGTTCTAAGCATGTTATGCTGTATTGTGCGTCCACTTATTCCTCTGCACAAGTATTTAAAAACATGACACTGATGTTATGCACTTAGTTATCAGTTGGTGCTTGTCATGTTAAATGTGTACTTAACATGCATGGTGACTTACTTCAGGCCCCCTGCCTGAAATAGCTAAAGACTGCAATATAGCATTAGCCAAAGAGCAATAACAATGACTTGAAGCATCACTGCAATAGCTAATAATATCCTTCACTCTCAAACAAGGAGATCAATGCTGCAAACACTACTTGCTTTGGCTTAGCCATCGCTGATGACTGCCAAGGTGATCCATCTTTTCAAAAGTGTGTGTGGTGTTTGAATGTGGGAGGCACCAGTTAGATATTTAAAGTATGTAGTTATTCAGTTGGTGAAGTATCTAGCTAAGTATCTAGCGCAGTGTATTTTACAGGGTGGCATGTAAAGAAATCAAAAATTGGACTTGAATTAAAGATTCTAAGCTCCAAAGCACATTCTTACCCCTAAAGCAGGTAAATTCCTACAGATATTACTAAAAGTACACACATAAAGCGCCAGATATCTTTACATAATATTGTGTAGTAGTGCAAGAAAAAATTTCAGGATCAAACTGTTACAGTCACTGAGTAATTTGCTGCAAAAGTGTTCAAGCGGTGTGGCTAATTGCTGGTTTGAATACGTTGGGGCATTTAAGCTTTTTTGTCTCCAAATAATATATTTTGTTCATGTGCTGTTGGACTGTAACTTGTTTGAGATAAATATCAGTTGCGGTTTTGGAGATATTCAAGCAATAAAATTTCTATGCCAGCAGCCTCCCACGCAGTTTTTCGTAACCTTAAGTCTTCCAAAACTTCACTTATGCATTCCTGAGCACTACTTGCAACATAGTATCAGAACTCATTCCAAAATGACACATATTGTATATACAGTTTATATTGGTATGCCAGCATAAGCTACTAATGGCAAAGTTAGTACGCCTAGTTCCTTCACATACTGCCAAATGTGGTGTATGTTGTGCCAAGTAGGTACCTACCGTCATTATTCAAATAGAACGGTAGGAAATTAATTAAATAATTTCAAACCTGGCTTCTGCTAGATTACATTCAAAAAACTTCCAGGAACATAATTTCTTCCCCTGGATTAGATCTACCGCTGTAATGGAAGCACATTTTCCAAGAAAAGCACTAGTCATGCACAGAGGCTTCTTCGCCCCAGGTAGTGATGCTTGCAGTACTAAATTACCATAGGCTTTTCCAGAAGTGTATAGGCTCCAGAAATTCGAGCATCGGCGCTGTCTGCCAGTGACTATTGTCCGTACTTGTTTTGATAAGAGCAAGGTCTGGACGGTATAGAATAATTGTCGAGTTCGAGTTCGAGTTCGAGTTCGAGTTTGAGTTCGGAGTTCGAGATGGCAATCACTTCGTACATGCGCTATAGCTACGTGCGCCTGCGTTGCACCAGTAAGGCGTGAGTTAGGTTTTTTGTAAGCCCAAGGAGAGAGGAGCGGACCATGGTACCGATGTCTGTGCTAGGGAACAAACCATAGTCTCGCAAGCCACACCCTTCGCAGTGAGGGTGTGGCAGGCTTGTAAGACTGGGTAAGTGGTGTCTGAGCAGATGAGAAGATAGCTACACAACGTAAGGGCAGAATCTCAGTGAGGCTTACCTGCTGGAATCATAGATGGCTTACCAATAGGCTTCCCTATTTGGCAGCTTTAATGGAGAGAGGCATTTTGTGCTCATTGAAAAATTGGTGCTTGCCTTCATGAACTTGACAAGCTGGAGTAAATTAGTGGGGAGAGTGAGGCAGTTGGAAAGGCAGACAGTGGTATTTGTGGCACAAGAGTATCAGGCTACAGTGGTTAGCTTCACAAAGCCAGTCTATTGCTTTTGCAAGAGAATCTACCAGTCAGTGGGATTGTCTTCTGTGGATTGACAGGTAAGTGAGTGTCACCATTGGGTTGCATCTGCCTTGTATTGATCAGGGGATAGGCTTCTACAAGGAACACTTGGCACAGAGCTTTTGCTCCAAAACTACTATAATAATGTCACTGTGACATCAAAGAGAGGTTGTAAACACTCTGACTGTATGAGTATGTACATGCAAACGCTACTAAAGCAATTGAAAATGATGGTTATGTATGACCTTATTGGAGCTAGGGGGGAGGGGGGTCACAACTTAGGTCACAACAATGTTATTTTGGGAAAATAGTTTGTAGGTGTTCCCAATTCAGTGCACATCTTGGAAGCAGTGCCCTTGGAGTAGTCACACAAAGGAGACCCAAAAACCCCACTTTCATTATCATACACCCAACCAAACCCAGCATAGATTGCTTTCAGTGGATCATGTATGTGGTACTGAAAGCAATATGTGCATGGGTTGGTTAAATTGGTGTGGCTTGTGGGACTATAATGTATAGGAACTGGTAGGTTACTATAGGGTCTTGTAATGTCAACAGGTGACTTGGGGTAGATTTGGCTCATACAGGCATGAAGTAGGTTGTTAGGGGCTTACATGGTTGTAGTAAATTAAGGCAGGGTTGGCTCCACTGTTGAATATATAGTGTGTAGAATGAGGATACAAAGCATGCAGTTGGATTGTTTATTTGTCAAGAGAATTTTGGTTCATGCTGCACAGTTCTAAAAGCTGAGAAGTTAAGGTGATGATACACCTAGGTGCTTGTGTGCTTATGGAGAACTGAGCTATCTTTTCAGATTGGAAAAATTGTTTCATGCAGTGTCCACTTTATGAGAAGGTAGTCTAGCATGCTGCCAAGCCTAATAGCCATGCATTTGTACTTAGGCCCCTCATCATTCTCTATTACCCCTCAGTATTTGTTCCAGCCAGGCACAATAGCAACACTAGCTACAGCAACAATGGCAGCATATAGGTAGTATAACATACCTATAGATCTCAGCAATTTCTGCTACCCCTCAGCAGGGACTGGCTGAAGGGAGCCTGGCGGGGAATGCTGAAAGGTCATAGAGATCACTACGTGGATACTTGCCATTGTGACTGTAGTACGAAATGCTGAGACATTTCTTAGTAGGATGGGTACCACTGTGCTTGGTGCATGGCACCAAACACTTAGGTGTGACAGGAAAAGCTCAGCAGTATTAGAAACTGATGAGAGGTGTGGCTAGCTATTGTGCCTATCTGCTGAAATTGCTGTGTCAAGCAGTAGAAAACGCTGAGGGATAGTAAGGGATGCAGAATTGCTGTTGAGATTATGGCTGCCATTGTTCCTATAGTTTTAGAAACTGCTGAAGGGCAGTACAGCATGTTGATAAATGCTAAGTGAAAGTAAAAATTGCTAAGCTATCCTTGTATTTAGCTATATATAGTAAGCTGAAGGGAATTAGAGAATGTTGAGGGCCAGTAGAGATTGCTGAAAGGTATGACTAACATTGTGCTTGAATGGAGAGAATGCCAAGGTGGGAAAGGTACGAGGGAGGCAGTATGTACAGACTGTTGAGAGATAATGTATACTTGGTTAAAGAATACACCCTAAAGAATATTTTCTTTAGCCATGCAAGGGCCAAGGATGTGTGTATATAGAGAGGATCACTGCATGAGGCATAACAAAAATTTCTGAGGGCATTGCTATCATCATGTACTTCACTGAAATAAAAGCCAATGAGCAGTAGAAAGTGCAGAGATATGAGTGGCAGTAGAGATTGTAGCCTCGTTCCCAGGCTCTCATGTGTGGAGATTGCTGACAGGTTTAACTGCAATTGCGCTTTAGAAGTAGTAACAGGAATTGTTGAGTCACATGCAATAGAGACTGCTGAAAAATAATTATGACTGCATGAGGGCAGAAGTGAATTGTCCTCTGCCACCTCCAGCCAATAGCTATAACCTTTTTGTTACTCCCCACCGTTCACTTCTGCCATATAATTATTTCTCAGCAGTCTCTACTGCCCCTTGGCAGTTCCTGCTACTCCAGAGAAATGCTAGCGCTGAGATAGCAAGGAATACTGAGGTGTAGTGGAAAGAGCTGAAGGCAACTAACGAATTAATGATGTGCCATTGGGTCAAAGAATGCTGAGGGGATAGTAGGAATAGAGATTTATGACTGCTGTTGTGCTTTATTTAATGTTCATGCAGGTATAATTCTAAGTAGTACAGCTGCTTAGAGTAATGTTTGCCATTGTCTTTGACTGTAGAAATTTGTTTGAAATACTGAGGTCCACAGATGTTGTTGAGAGCTATGTATGGTTGCCTTCTGCTTGAGTCTGAGAATGCATGAGGGGCAGAACAGAGTGCCAGGGAGTATATAGAAGAGTGCTAAACTGGGGTATATGACTGCCATTGTGCCTGGTTGACAATGCACCTGGCTACTATTGCATGCAGAGAATGCTATGGGGTTGCAGAAATTACTGAGTTCAATCTGAGGAGTGGACATGACTGGAGTAATGGCTAGTCTCACAGGCAAGACTCTCACTGGGGAGTCTGGCCTGTGAAATTAAGTAGCACTACTCTTGAGCTTGGCTGCAAAAAATCTGTGGGAATTAGATATGTTATTGTGCTTGGCTTCACAGAATGCAGAGGTGTACGCCTACTAGCTATAGGCTTGTAAATTGTTATGAGCACTACACTGCTTCCAGTAATGGCTGATGTTGTGCTTGGCTACAGAAACCTTAGGGGTGGCAGGTACTACATAGGGGCTGTAAAGATTGCTGAGAGAATGGTTGTCATTGCAGTAAATACTGAGGTGTTGTAGTAACAAACTGTACTATAGTTAATTTTCGTACGAGCCAACCTCTACGCAATGAATGTATACTAGTACTGCATCGAGCCACACCCCTTAGCACTAGTCCTCGCCGGATCTCAGTCAGAAGCGGGCTCTGCAAACACCTGCAACCCCTCGCTGTCTAGCCTCGAAAGTCAAACCCGACCAAACATAAAACGATCCGGACCTGGCTAGCAAGATTATTCTTTACAGTGCGCACTGGCAACCGTGGAGGCAACTCGAACTCGAACTCGAACTCGAAGTTTATCCATCCCCGCTAAGAACTCGAAGTTTATCCATCCCCGGTGCTGACTACAACGCCTCTGCAGTGACTTGAGAAGTGTTGTTTTGATAAGAACGCTTCCTGGTGCACTAATTCTGCCCCTGACTTTGCTGTTTTGAAGAATGCTTCGTGGTGTTAACTACTACCCGCTAGCCGGCTCCTCCGCTAAATTGGATTCACTCGAAAATAATTAGTGCAGCTACCTTCTGCATAATTGGATTAACAAAAATTGCAAAAATTGAATTTCTTCTGCTAGATTGGATCTACCGTTCTATTAGAATAATGACGGTATATTACCTGGAAGGTCACGCTCTTCTGGTCTGTAGCAAATAACTATCACCTCAAAACCTGGGAATCGACTTGCTTCACTTGTGCGGAATCGTACAATCAGATTCTCTGTGAGTTAGACAGAGAGGATGATGGATGAACGCATGCATAAGACCTGAATGATCAGCCATGCACACAGATATACAAGTACATACAATAAAAGATGGATGACATACACATGAACAATCAATGAACCACATCTCTCTGAATAAAAAAGGCAAGCCTAGGTGTTATGCAAAATCACCCACTGTGCAGAACGTATTTCGGCCATTACCAGGCCTTATCAATTGTGCTATGGTGACTGGGAGATGGGTCATGCACATGCACAACATACTATATTTACTTTCCAAGACAGCAAATGAACAGTAGGAATGATGCAGCCATGTGTGCATTGGCTAACTAATACACACAGAACAATGTACATTGCTGCATGAACAGTCAGTGAGCCTAATCTCTCTGATGAAAAGCAAGACCACCAAGTTCTAATGGTGCATTTCTGTGAATACTAGGCCTCATCAGAATGTTACTATCCCTTGTGAAAACGGTGGCTGTAATAAGGGTACGTATCTCAAACTTAGGACATATAATGTGCAAGAATTGTTGCTACTACTACGTACAATTATAATGTGCTACATGTTGTGAATGGCAGAAGCAATGCTAATGATCAGATGGTATATTAAAGCTGTATATGCATACTTAAATGGCAGACAGACATAAATGCATCACATACGTCACATACATAAATTCATCACATACGTCCCTCCAACTGATTCATGTTGTCCATTTCTATCTCAGTTCCACAACTTTCTGTCTGGCCATATCTCCCACGGTCCACTTGAATATAATCCACACATCTGGACAGGAGATCACAGTATAACTTGGGATGAGTTCTCAGATAAGTTTTGTGCAACTCGTAATGGGTATAATTATCATAGACTCTGAAGGGTGTCTCTATTCACTGGACTGGACTACTGGACTGGACTACTGGACTACTGGACTACTGGACTGGACTACTGGACTACTGGACTGACCTTTTTGTCACTAAAAATCTTTTTTATGCCCTGTAGTTTCCTGTAGTGTTTTATGCTGCCTAGAAAGACAGCTTACACTACACAAATGGAGCCGCTTCCTGGCAAATGAAAGTCTATGGTAAATGTTCTATACTTACTATAGGAAAACACATGGATTCTGGTAAGCTGCCAACTTGCATTTAGCGCTATACCACAGTTGTCACTCCAGCGTGATCACTGTTGTGAAGCAAAGTTGCCTCAAGTGAGCATGATCAATCTGCCAGTATAATCGAGTGACCAGTTCATGGCATATGGTGTGTGGTTTAGGCGGGGTTAGCGTGCAGTGTAGCTACGTGAAAATGCAGGCAAAGAAGCATTCCATCAATCCCTAAAATGAGTGACAAGTGCGATATACAAGTAGAAGCTTCTATCAAGGCAAAAGGTCAACTGTACTATACTGCTACCTCTCGATTATGCAGTTGCTCTCCGAAGTAGCCCCGCCCATTTGGAAACTATTTGTAGTCAAAAGGGCATTGGACAGCAAAAGGCAACATTTTACAGGCTAGTATAATGTAGCTTGCAACTCTACTGGTAGGTGAGTCTAATTACAGGGCATAAAAATGATTTTTAGTGGCAAAAAGGTCAGTCCAGTAGTCCAGTCCAGTGAATAGAGACACCCGACTCTGAGTGTACCTCACTACTAGTAGGTGCATATAGTTAATTAGGTGCATGCTTCCTTCCTGGTATACAGCATCCGTGAGCATTAGTGAGAGATCAAATGAAAATGTGACAGCCATGGCATCAAAAACAAGTTGCACATTTGATGGTCATACTGAAGGCAAAGCCCAAATAGAGAAGAGCTGTAAAAGCATTTGACAAACACTAAGTAAAAAGGAAAGGAGATCCAGCCGGGATTTGAGCCTGGGACTTCTGAATTCCATTCAGGTGCTAGTACTCAGTTCACTGGTTGCATTGGGCAGTATTTTGGTACTTATCATGCAATGTCAATGCCTACGAGAGATCCAGCCAGAGAATCATATTGTATCTATGGACCGGTACTATCTATCTTCTCCTCAAATGTCAGATCTTCAGTGACTCAGTTGGTAAGACCTTCTGTCAGCTACTTCAAATGAGTGGAGCATCAATCTTCTACTCCAATACTAGAGCTTCAGTGGCGCAGTTGATAAAAGCATCTGACCTAATCCATGCAGAAGGCTCAGGTTTGAGCTGGGTCTCATCGAGTTTGTAATTTGATCGCATCTGGATCTCATGGAGTTAGTTGGTAGATGATAAGTGCACCATACAAAAATGATGGTGAATATTCCATTTCAGCAGCACTATAGGCTGCATACCACAGCGCTACATGTACTTGCAAGACTACGGTACAGTTGCACCATGAGTCAGCAACTGTACCTTTGGCCCTTAATACAACCGCACGCAGACATTTTGGCATAAATAGGGAAGTGGGTATTTTATATATATTCTGGAGACAAATTTGCGCCTTATAATAACATACCGTAGACTCTGGTTAATAAGCACGTGTGCTTATAAGTGTCAGTGGTAAGCAAATATGCACCTAATAGAGGATATGCGCTAAATAAGGGATGCAATGAAAGCCACGCCCTACACTGCGCAGTAGATCGTTAGATGCATTCACCTGGCAAGTATCGACGTAAAATCAGAAGGCTCCATCCTCCTCGAAGAGACCGTGATTCGCAGCCATTGTGTATTCAAGGAGATATGCGGGGCTCTACGCGTCGTACGGGAGAAATTTTACTACATACTAGGCCTAGTAGTCCAGTCATAAGCCACGAAGGATGTGGCCTGTGTTTTTGTGTTAGCCAGAAGTGGAAAAAACCTGTGTTTCTTTGACTTCAGGATGACCATCAAGTGTGCTGCATGTTCTTGATGCCACGGTTTTCACTCCATCTCTCACCGCCAGCGTGTACTCTATTTAATATGCACATGCGGTTAATAAATGATGCCGTGTACCAGGAAGGAAGCAGGTGCCTAATAAATAATATATGCACCTAATAGCAAGGTGCGCCTAATAACCAGAGTTTACGGTATGATGATTTGCAATTACTTCTCACTTGGCAATTAACAACCAGAAGCTCCCTTTATAGAAGTTAATTGAAACATACACTTGTTCTCCTCCGGGGCCATTGCAGTTCCTGGGTTGAATATCCTGCATGGTAATGTTGAAGAAGGCTTGTTCACCATCTCCACACTGAATGTTGTAGACCACTAGCATCTGATCAGCATAACTGCAGATAACAGACAGTGTAAACCACACTTCTATGGAGTGGAAAACTGAACTAGTACGATGTAGATTGAAAGCATGCAGTATGACTTTGTGACTTGCTCACAAGGCATTCATTAGTGTTATGGTGGACCTACATCAGAAGTGAATGTCTGTTTCACCAACACATCTCTCTTCACCAACACACCCTCACAGTGACAACAGAAGGGACTTCCCATTCACATTATATCAAACATATCTTTCCTACTTGTATCACCTTGCATGTGACTGGATCAATGTTGCATTACATGCTAACAATACATTTTCTATAAAAGGTCCTGTGCACGTACCTTGTTCGTATGTGGAAGATTATATCAACAATGAACAGATACAAGAAAAAAAACTGCAGTGGCAATTTTAACTTGCAGAATTACCAATTACCAGACCGTTACTTTTCAGATGTTACAGTGTCATCTTCCCACAACTGACAGTCAAACAGAAAGGTAACAAATCAATTTGCCATGAAGGCTCCACTGGTAGTCACAGAAATGCTACATTCATCATTAGCGAGTTTTCAATATTCATCAATCCAATGAACACCAGAACTGAAGACTGCCTATATACAATGCCAGAAATGGAGCCCCCTTCTCACCTTCAGAACAATTCATTGCTTACTTTTCACGAGGCTCCAGTTCAAATCCTGGTGAGTGCAGTAGACGGATCTCTGGTGAACCAAGAGTGGTAATGTCCCTTATGTGGTGGAAAGATTGTAGTTGCACTATTAATGTGGTAAATGCAAGTAGAACCAGGCGAAGCCCACTAAGCACATACAAAATGGCACTAGGACTGCAACACATGCATACCTATCTCTACTGCAGTGGCTCATGGACTGAACTCACTGTCTTACACAACGCTCAGTGACTGATGATGCACTGATAATCAGATCAGTTATCGGAGTTGGGCCGATATCACTGGGCAGCATCAACATCAGTAAATTCTACAGATAATGTGGCCGATTGATTGAAACATGCACATCGTATAAGCATGTGTAGCATTCTTTCTCTCACACAGCAAGCGTGCAAGTTGTTTCTTTGTTAAAGCTGCCTGTTTTCTTGTTGGATATACTGCTACATACCTCGCTACTGCAGGGGAGTCCACAATAATGTGCAGCAAGGGTGTCACTCCAGGTAAACGTATAAAAACAAAGGCAAGGTAACCCTTCCTACTCAAACAGTACATCACAAGAAACATAGTTCTTCTTGCATGGTGATGCTTACTATTGTTTGCGCATTACTCTTTACGGTCTTGGTGGGAATACTATAACAAGCTGCACTAATGTTGGTCCTTGGGCGAACATTTCAGCCAACTGAGAAGCCACAAAATGGTATGACGTGGATGCAAAGAAATTAGATCAGTTATCGGTATTGGCAATTCTATATCAGATTATCTGAACATTGGTACAAACTTATATGTGGCAGTCCCGGGTAGAAGTCAAACATTCTGCTAAGGACGGGGCTCATACGCGCTACATAGACTTACCAGGTATTCATAGCCTCGTTCCCAGGCCGTTCCCGGCTCCAGTTTTGATCGCTTGCAGTATAAAAACGGAGGGGAAGGCCTGGGAGAAAGAGTCACGTGCGTGACGTCAGGTAGACGTGAGGGTAGACATGAGGGGGGGCGGTGCCCGACGAAGAATCTCGAGGTCCTTCCTGTAATATCTTGTCCAAGAACTTGACACTGTAACATTCGAAATACAGCGTCAATACAGCTCGTTGTTTGGTAGACTCGAGGCTGATCAACGCGAAGTTTGTGAGTTACAACGATCGGGCACCGCCCCCCCTCACGTCTACCTGACGTCACGCACGTGACTCTTTCTCCAAGGCCTTCCCCTCCGTTTTTATACTGCAAGCGATCAAAACTGGAGCCGGGAACGGCCTGGGAACGAGGCTAAGGTATTCATACATCTTTGCTGTGCTATGAGCCCCGCCCTTAACAGAAGTTTTGCGATATGCGCTTCGAACGGGGTAACGCGGTCGAATTGTGCAACAGAATAATGTTTGATTTCTACCCGGGACTGCCACATATTGGTATAAATAAAGATAAGGTTATCTAGTACTGACTTGAGCTCGGAAAATAACTTGCCAACGTTTCGACTGAATGCTCCAGTCGTCATCAGGGCCGCAAGTTATTTTCCGACCCTGATGACGATTGGAGCATTCAGTCGAAACGTTGGCAAGTTATTTTCCGAGCTCAAGTTGGTACCAGATAACCTTCTCTTCATTTATGCAGAAGCCAACTGAGAAGCCACTGAAAGTGTAGTGACTCATATTAGGTATAGGCATCATACAGATGATTCACTCTTGGTGTTGCAAGAGCAGCCAACTTCTTAATTTGAGAACAATGGCTACATGATTTAGAAACAATAGTTGGTAGACAATGGCTAGTGTCTCGCAACATGAGGCCCTGTGCTTGGAAATGTACTTAGCCTGCCATTTGTAAACAATTTCTAATTTTGAACACCTGTACACATATACTGAGACTCACCTGACCACTATACCTCTCCCTCGCCGCCTGCATTCAATTAACCCTGTTCGCCCAAAGCCAATTCGGGTCCGGTAGATCCCATACCGGCTGTGTTGGTAGAAACAGTTATTGACAAGAAAGTAAACTGTTGTCACACCTGTATATATTGATAACATTATGTGAGCATGAATATATCCTCATGCAGTGAACAGTTATATGAGCATTCATAACTACTTATTGCCATACAAAATATTAGACTTTGTATGTAAGAGCGGGGCTCATACGTGCTTCGTAGACTCATTCGATATTCATGCATCTATGACACGTGTATGAGCCCTGCCCTAGAAGTTGAGTGCTTCCTTCGAACGCAGTGATGCGATCGAAGTAAGCGACGAAATAATCTTTGATTTCTACACGGGACTGTCACTAGTGCTTCTTAACTTTTCTCTTGAAAAAAATCGTCATCATAGTGGAGAACGAAGGTGTTCTCCCATCAATGTCATGGATCTCTTGGTGTGCATGGGCAGCTCTGCCGAATGCTCTAAGTTCCCGTTAAGTAGGTGTCACTTGTGTTTTTTCTGTCAAATGTTCAAGGTTCTGCCTATCTCCCACATATACTAGGTCATAGTCCTACTGCATGTCTTGCACGTCTTGTTTACACTCCAAGTAACTATTACCCACCGTTTAGATACAAATAGCTTATTTTGTACGTCATTCTCTTAGCTGCTGTTTCACCACCAGTGACTTCAATTGGAACTTCCATATGTAGATCGAGGTTTGACTGCCCTAGACTGAGTGGCATATAAACTGCTATGAACACGTGTCCAGTAAAAGAGCTGGAAAAATAACCTCTTTGGTAAACCCTTTGGTCTCCATCGAGTAGAGATGCATTTGTTTTCAATGTTATTGTCGAGTTTAGCAATTGTTGAACCTTTTAAAATTTGCGATTTAAACCTTTGCTACTGGGCAAACAGACAGACAGACAGACAGACATACATACATACAGACAGAGAGACAGACAGACAGAAATAACTTTGTTACTGGGCAAACAGACAGACATACATACATACATACAGACAGACAGACAGACATATCTTTGTTACTGGGCAAACAGACAGACAGACAGACAGACAGAGGGAGGAACAAACCAACTGCACTCTCATGTGGTGGGGTAAAACTGGCAAGTGTTTTCTTTAGTGGAATTAACATTTGAATTACCTCCTTAATGTTGTAATTCCATAGTAGCTGCAAACTATCACTCACTTAATCTCTGGATCGGCTGCACGCCCTCGAGATCGGCATGGTAGTACATCCAGTCGACTGAAATAACACCGATCCTGCCCATCTGCACTCCTGTAGGATTGACAATTTGCTAGCACTGTAGTGAAATTACTAACCTGTCAAGTACCTCCATATAGTGCAAGAGTACACCCACATAGTACACCAGTCTCGTAATTACAGTAGTTGTTTGACACTGAAAAATTTGATAGCAGCCAATGGCCACAGCATATTTTGGGTAATTGAAATGCCCAAGACATGGATGGATTCGTCACGTGTTCAAGGGTTTCTGTTTGTGCAGTAGTGGGAACAATGAATGCCCTATAGTATCACATTACAGGGTTGAATGATCTTTAGCCACTACATTGGTTGGCAGGTTTTACTACAGTGTAACCACAACAATACAGAATCTCCTGTGTCATGTCTCAGGTGGGGGTGGTAATTTGTGCTACAGCTGGGTTCAGGTGATAACTGGAAGACAACAGCCAGCAGCCTGGCTAGATTACAAAGAGGCTTGGAAAAGGTCTGTTATGCTAGTTTGATACGCTCCTGGTTATGCATGCTCACATGCAAACTTCGGACGTAGTCAGAAAAAGCTGAGCTATTATGAATAGCAGAAGCTGAACTCTGTCTGAACCTAGCCAAAACAAACTGGCCACTATAGTTGATTGGGACAGAAACTGATAGGCTACAATGGCCACCTGATGGTCCTTAGCCTCGTACCTAGGCTGTTCACTGGCCAGGGTACGAGGCTATACAGTCCTTGAACAGTAGCTGTTGAAAGGTCTTCGTGGAAAGCCAATGCTCAGCTTTTCTTTAGTCAGTCCAGAACTGCTGAGTCAATTGAGACCGTGAACAATGGAAGTTGAGCTGGATGTTCACACTGAACTTGCTCACTGCTTAGCAGAGCTATACTGAACTGGAGCTAGTTCGACCGTTTACTCAGCAGTGATAGAGATCACTGTAGCTTGCAGGGGGCCCCCTGGGGGCCAAAGGCGGGACATACATTTGACATTACATGTGGTTCTGAGATTGCAACACAACTACTAAGCCTTGAGCTAGCCTTGCTATGTTTTCGTCACGCTTCCTACGTACGTCATGCCTCCTATGCCTACGTCGCGATTACCAAGCCTCTCTCCGCTTCGCTGTGCTCGGCAATTATCACCTACCATATAATTTATATAGATGAAGACTTAACTGATTGTACTTTTTCTTTAGAGGTCAGTTTTAGACTATGAATCCTTTGCCATAACATGGTACCACTTCCGCAGAGGTCTAGCACTTTGAAACTTCTTCCAAGGGCCATTCTGTGATAATTCATGATCATAAACCACACCCACTTATTACAGTGCTTAATCAGGGTCTTGACCAGAGAATGCCTGTCCAGACTGAAAACTACCTCTAGTGACAGTAATTTGGAGTCCCTACAAGGTGCGAGGAAGCTCACTTGTATACAAAGGAGGACTCACTCAGTGTCAGAGTGAACCAAGGCCTTTCATGTGCTTAGTTTCCACTCCACGACCAAACCCACTCATATCTTCCCATCCCTATCTTCCTGTCCCACTTTTGCTGCTGTTGCAGAGCCAATCTCTCAAGCACATTGCATCAAGTGACATCATAAAGCTGAAATCTGGTGTTTTAGTTGTTTGTTGCTAAAAGGTTTAGCCAAGCTACTTTTGCAATTGATTTACAAACGTCAGTTATCTAATGGGAAAGTGTTGTCAGTGTACCACTCAAAGGACATAACAGAGAAGCTCTAACTTTTTGCAAGTTCATTGCACTCACTGAAATGTGTACCTTGCTGTACTATGAGTAGGCTATCTGTTTGCCACCATGAACCCTACAACCATGTTTTGGCTGTTTTAAAGGGTTCAGGCGATATGGTTGTACAAAGTTACCAATGCATACCAACAGAGTTATTTTGGACCCACAGTTCCGAATGTGATGGGGATGCTACCACACTTCAACACATTTTCATCAACCTCATCATTTTTTGTGTCCAACGGTACAAGTCTTATGTCTATAGCTTGAAGGGTTCAGGAGATACAGTCACACAAATTTACTCCACCAAAAGCATGAACAATGGTTGATTTCTCAGGCTCACAGCTCCAAACGTGAAGGGGTTGTCACAACAATTTTACACACCTTTATAAACTTCAATCTTTTCTCTGTCCAACAGTACAAATTCCATGTTCATAGGTCAAGATATACGAGTGCATAAATTTACCCATGCGCATCAAACCTCAAACATGGTCAACTTTGGGGGCTTATAGCTCCAAATCTGATGGGGCTGTCACCCTATTATTTGAAAAATTTCAGAAAGTACAGAGACCTTTAGGAAGGTCTGGGAGCACTTATCAAATGAGTGATACCACATTTTTCGCTTCACGAACGTGCAGGTTTCCAGTGATTGGATAGACAATGCAAAATGGTCTTCCTTATCGTTGGAGAACCCTCCTCCCTCCAAGTCGAAACTGCCATAAGCTATCAAAAACTGGACCAGGGAAGGCCTGAGAAAATATCCCAATGTAGGTTACAGCCCTCATACAGGTACTATATAGGGCTGTAGTGAAGCAAGACACACATATAGCAATCGTAGCTTTTGTGTACCTGTGTGCTTTCGAAAAAGGCTCACTAGTTTTTGGACTCCAGACCCTTCAGCTGAAAAGGTAGAGTGAGCGTAAGTGAGAGAAGTGTCTGGTGCTGGAAGAAATTGATACTAGCATGGATCCATGAATGTGTTGTTGGCCAACCAAAGTTTGAATTCTACAAAGGCCCTTCCAAAATAACTCATTTCCCCTTACACCAAAACTAGATTGCAGTGGGCGGACTCAGAAGTAAGCCGATCTATTGTGAATGATGTACAATACAGCCACTATACTCACATCGTATACGCAAAAAGAACACTTCCTTTGTCATTTAGCTATGCACTTGGTTGAGGCACAGCAAACAAGCAACACCACTTCTTAGATTTTGAGACTCTCTTGCTTCTCAGCTCTTAGCTATAAAAAAAAAAAAAACGGGCATCCATGCACATGAGTCACATAGGTCAAAGTCGTTGTTCTGAGCATGCGCTAAATGTTTAACACAAATTTCTAGATGCTAAAATTGATGCGGATAGAAAAGAATGGGGGATGAGCATCAGAGAGTAAATTATCTACAGGAGGTACTCTGCCACGATGTCATCATTCATCGTTGTGTTATTTTGAATATACGGTAGAATACAGCAATGGCTGACCAATCGCGTTGAAGCTCTGAAAACCATGCCAGTGCCGAGTTATTCACTGGACCCTTGATCTCCTCCGCGCACCAGCTGGGAACCAAACTGGGCTCACACTGCACTGCCCATGGATGAGGACACGTTTACAGGTCACAATTAGGCCATGACCATGCACTACGTCCCAGCCATGCAGCGATTGTACAGTACGTTTTATGGTTACAATTCCTCCTTCACTTACGTGATACATATCCACAGCACAAGCGCGCACACCAAGAGCTTCATTTCTCGGGTGTTTTGTAGATTCCCAAAGCTCCCGACAGAGTGAACAGATGTGTGCAGTCGCACAGGCACACCTCGGGTTTCCCAGTAAATTAGATTACTGGGGCTCCATTGCGGCGCGCTCTTTACGTGAGCAGGATGTACCATGCAAAAAAACACATAGCTACACACCATGCAGTGACACACAGTTGTTCCAGATGAACAGACAAAAACTGCAGCAGAGGCTGAGAGGCAACAGTTCTCATTTTATTTGGTTCATAGGTCCTGGATTGATTGGCTGCATGCCCCTCAACTATGAGGTCTAGCCATGAATGACCCATGCATTGAGTGATAGTTGCCCCCCTCCCAAAGACACAGAAGCATTTGGTCCTGGTAACTATACTGCTGCCCCATTCTTTAAGCACAAAAGCCATGAATAAGTTCTGGACTGGTGGTTGATTGAAGCCAAGAAGGCAACTAGCTACAGTTTAGTCTCATGCCCAGACCCAACCCTTTCCTCCAAGCCTTGATTGTGAGATAAGCTCACAATCAAGGCTTCTGTATATATTAAGACATGCTTGTTTTGACTTTGGTTACAACACTGGCTTGTCCTTAATGTGCTATACACCTGTTGGACCATCAGACTAATAGAGAGGTAAGCACCATGTTTAGCAACCTCTGCAGGATTTAATTCCTGCAGAATGTATCTGCAGGATGTATATAGCTATAGCTAGCCATCACTCCATCTGACGTTAACTATATATCTCTCATGCACTCATTGCATGCCTGGTTGAAGTGAACATGGTAGTGCCACCAGCGCATTGTATAGCACCTCCAACTGACTAAAAAAACACTGATCCTGCCAATTCGTATTTCTGTGGGTACTTAAATGTAATGACTATAAGCTGCTAGTGTAAGGTACACCAGTCACATACATGTATTAGTGTGACACTGGAACGTAGTAATGTTCAACTGAGGCAAGATAGTCAAAGCATTTAGAATAAGGGAAACCACTCAACATGGGTTGTTTCCTGTTGAAGAGTATTTTCATGTTGAACCTAACAGGAGAGTTCTGATGGCACATTTTGAGTACCACTGCATGCAAAAACAAATTGGTTGTTTTAACCACAGAGTGGTTACCGGTATCCTGGTTGCAGACTAGCTAGCGAGATGGTGGTTATGAGACAACCACAACTGACAACCCTCAGAACATCTGTGAGGGAATCACCTGCTTACATCAAGAGCATGTTCCTCAGTGCAACTTTGAAGTGCATTTGTAATGACAGATGTTCTGAGGGTTGTCAGTGTATTGTGGTTGTAAGATGAACTGGGCAGTTTGCTTCTTGGGCTGCCTTATATGCAATTAGTATTTCATACCTAAGCAAACCTCTCATAATGACCGTCTCTCCAGCTTGTATGCAACCAAGGTAACCATTTGATCTGTGGTTAAAACAACCAACTTGTTTATGCAGAGCATGCATGCATGGCTGCTGGTTGTGTGACCGAGGCATTCAGTGCCATCTGTGCATTGTGCATAGAGAATCGTGAGGGCTGGTGGTTGTCTGGTTGTCATAGCTCAGTAGTAGTGCACGATAGCTCAAACCAGGAACCCTGCATGGGTTCAATTCTCAGCAACTGTCAGCTTTTCACATTCCTCATGAGATCAAACTTGTCTTTACTTCCAACTGAGGCAAGATATTAATAGCATTTAGAATAAGAGAAACCGCTCAGCATGGGTTGTTTTCTCAGTTCCCCAACGTGTTCTACTGGTTGAGTTGAAAACGTTCAGAATGTGAAAACTGCTGGATGTGCAACTGAGGCATTCAATAGCTACTACTACTTGTGCATGAGGGCTGGTGGATGTCTGGTCTGGTGGTTGCCCAGAAGCCCTGCATGGGCTTGATTCCCAAGCCTTTCACTTGACTCTACTTTATCTCATCAAATATGCTTTCTGGTAAGTATTCCCATTACCTACTAGCTGAGCTGTACATGGAATGCTATGTGGTCATAATGTCATTGCAGTAATGTACTCTGGCATTCTTTATGCAATCTGTATACAGCTGAATGGAAATCTGTTGCTGTGACTAAAACAAAACTCTGCTTCAAATAGTATCACTAGCAAGGCTGATTTTCTGAAGACTCAGTGTCACGAGATCAATTCTCACGAGATCAATTCTCACGAGATCAATTTACCACGAGATCAATTTGCCACGAGATCAATTTGCCACAAGATCAACCCAATTTTTTATGTTGAAAAACAAAAGATGAAACATGTGCTTAACCTAAAGTCCAGTTTGATACCAGCTTCCCGGCCTTATTTGATGCCTGATCTGGTGGATGATTGTGTTCACTGTGAATCATAAAATATTTTCACCCTTCGTAAAGCATCACCTTTCCTCTTCTGTGGGTTTCAATGAACTCTGTCATAGTTATAGTAGCCACACAGCCTTCATTATAAAAGCATCATTTGACAGGTACAGCAATTGAGGTTTGAGGTATGCTGGCATGCTGGTTTTGTACCGATTAATTTGAGTTCAACAAGATCATAAGTACTTCAACAAGATCAAAAACAAGAGGAAATTTTTCAACATAAAAATTGAGTTGACCTCGTGGCAAACTGATCTCGTGAGAGTTGATCTTGTGAAAGGAAGCCGGGGAGAAGTTAGCACGTACTTGCAAAGGGCTAATTAGACAAACACAAAATGTATGGAGTTGCGACTTTCTACACTGACATCAATGTCAATGCTAATTTGCATGATATACATAATAGCCATTAACAATCTATGAGACAATATATCTCTACCTCTAACTTGGTAATGCACAACTGCAGTTAGCTACCAGCATTACTAGAATGTGGAATCCTTACATAGTGACAAACTTGCTTGCAGTTGCAAACATTCATAATGAGTCCATCCTTGGTCCCGACGTTGTACATGCAGGTACTGAACTTCAAAGACAGAACCATAATTGGAGAAGCAGTCCTCTGTAGAACAACTTCCTACAAGGCTGTGGTGTGTATCTGTCCCTTTGGTGCTTCAGGTGAGACCAGACGGAGATTACTGTTGGTGGGAATTGTTAAGCTGACAGAAACATGAAACTCTGTTGATAGCAGCCTTCTGGTTGCAAGAACACTCCTAGAAAAACTCTGACCATTACCCCCCAGCCTGTACAACATCATTGTTCCAGGACATTCTTTCTGGTATGCCTTGTGTTCATGAAAAGGCAAACTCATAACTGCAAGCATTCTGTTCTAGGAACACATTCAACATGTGGTGAGTGAAGAATCACCAATCTAGGAAAGATCAAAGGTGTCAAAACATGGTTAATCTATTAGAGTTAAAAACATGGTTAATCTATCAGTTGCCAAGCTTCCTAGGACTTTGCTCCTACCATTGTCATTTTGTACCTTTGGTTTTGAAAACTGCACGTGCACCTGCTGTGTGTGTGTGCACCACTAGTTTATGTTCATGAAAACTGGAAGCAGATCGTGCTTTGAAAATCTTGAAACAGGTCGGTCCCAGACTTTGTCTGTCCTGATTCAATCACTTCATTTATACTCGACATGGGTACAAAGTGGAATGGTGTTGGAGGCATTCCCTTCAGCAACTTCTGCAGGAGAAAAGAGGGCATGTTTATTTTTAGTGATGCTCTGACCCTACGGAAATGTCATTATTGGGAGGAAGTTGCTAATCTGCACTCCATTGGCCAATGAATTTTTACACAGATGTCCTCTTCGGGCTGGAAGACATTACTGGGGAAACATCTGTAAAGTCACTTTTGAAGAGAGAAATTGCTCCGTACACTAACAACACCAACCTTAACTCAATGGCAAAAGTCCACAGTGTGTTGTAGCTACGATCTCTGGAGAAGCTAGTGGCTGTAAAACTCAGAAGTATAGGTCTCTGGTTGTATCAGCAAACTTTGATGGTTGCATGTGCTTGAAATGTTCCACAATATACATACCACTAGTTGAGGGTGATAAAATGATGTGGTTCTTGATGGCTTCAATGCTGGCCTACTGGTATCTTGCACACATTTCAGCAAATATTTTGCCCTGGTTGATGTGTAATTTTCCGAGCACATCAATGGCAATGCAATCCAGACACAGCCTTGAAATGAGATTTTCCAAAGTTTAAACAGTTTGGCAGATAGAAGTTGGTATGACGAATAATCACAGTCACATAGTCTTTTATGAGCACAAAAATCAAAGTTGTGTTACCCTATTGCACACCCCATCTGCACTAGACCCTACAGTATTTTTACCCCAGTGACATACTTGCATACTTGTAGCTAGTTGGTTGCAGTCTGAGGAGGCTGTTTTCAGGCCTGCCAAATAGCAGGTTCATTTTTCTTCCCACTGGCATGAGTTGAACAGAAGAACAATCACTTTATATCATGGCTGGCTGACTTATACAGCAGGTCTAAATCCCACCTGCAGCAACCCTGGCATGGTTGCTGAATCACCATGAATGGTTTAGCTACCGAGTTCAAAAGTGAACCCAATATATAGTTGTTTGCACAATCATGCATGCAAACCAGCATATTGACTCCCAGCTATTTACATCATTGCCAGCTAGCTATTTGACAGTAGCTATAGCTATGTACAGTTACAGTAGTTTTCTCCATAAGAGATGGCAAATGTGAACAACAGCAGGAGGGAAACTTTCAACTTGAAAAATCTCGTATGAAGGTTAAGTAACTATTATTAATGTGGGCACAGGCCTGAGTGTATAGCTATATCATTAGAAAATGGCATTTTAATCAGAGAAGGATACACAGATGGAGATTCAGGATGTCCTGCTTCTCCTATGCGCACTCCCCTCTTCAGTCGACTCGAGATTGCAGGGGAAAAAAATAGACCAATGGCTAGCACAGACTAGAAAGCCAGAAGTGGGATATACAAGTAGCTATACATCTACACACTATTCCGAGAGTACTCTCACCCGGTGATCCCTCTACCCTCTCTTGTGTTCATGCAGTTGTGTTACATTCATGACAAAAATTATTAAAAATGTTCACCCTTTGCCATCATCGGCATTGGAAGGTCTGTAACGGAAGCCTGATTGTGGATAGTATTGGACAGGTCGTATCTAATCACTGGACTGGATTGCTGGATTGATGGATTGATGGACTGGATGGATGGACTGGATTGATGGACTGGATTACTGGACTGGATTGATGGACTGGATTACTGGACTGGATTGATGGACTGGATTACTGGATTGACATTTGCTTGTATCACCTGACCTCTAGCCAATCAGAAGAGTGGGCTGGTTACATGTTTGTACTAGTATGCTAGCCTCGTACCCAGGCTCTTGGTGGCCCACCTAGAGCCTGGGTAGCTATGAAGCATGTATAATGGCCTACAATATAGTAGGGGCAACAGAACGGCTGTAAGATCATGCATGACTGCTCAAGATATACACACATGCTGCAAAAGTCACTGATGGCACCCCACCAACCATAAAATTTCAGTCTTCCTGGAGATTAAACTGGGTCTGAGTTATCTCAGAATAATGTGGCCATGCCAGTTCATGCTGCCTCCCACCAAGGAAAATTTTCAGTTTCACCCTTGGTGCATGTGAGAGGCAAATGAATGTAAGGTTACAATTCTCATGCATGCATGGAGCGGCTTGGTAAGCCCGTTGACACTACCGTCACTAGTATATTTACCTATCAAGCACCAAGCACACTTTCTATCAGACTACATGGTACCTGGTAACATTGACTCATTCAACTGTCCCTCGTGTAAAAACTCATTTTAGTTCAAATTTCTGTTCAACAATCCAGTCCATCAGTCCAGTCCAGCAATCCAGTCCACAACCCAGTCCAGTGATTAGATATGACCTATTGGACAGGTGGGCGCAGACAAAGTGATTCACCCTCTCGATATTAATGTAACAGGCTCAAAGGTTTATTTATAGTGGGTCTCTACCGCAGACATGCCGCCTCCATAGAAACTTTTCACCACAAACCGCGGGCGTCGCCAACGATGAACCTTTGACCTATCGCGAACGTGGCACTTTTGTGGTTACCCAGCCATAGACTGTATCCAGTTAGAAATGAAGCTCTTTGTCGGTGCGCTAGTGCTGTGGCTGTATACCACGTAAGTGATAACGTGATAAGTAGCTACATATACGTATGTGCCTTACCGGGACGAATCTATCTGTTGTGAAGCTCATGATCTAATTATGATCCTCCGTGATGCGGCGCGAGCTTATTAGCTAGCTCCCGCCACGACTAAAAAATGATTTTGGTCATGCGATAAAAAATAAAAATAAAGGTTGGGGCAATCAACGTACGCGAGCAATCATAGATGGCGCAATATGGAAAAGCAGGATATCGACAAAGGGCAAGTAGTTTGATGGTCAGTACTTATGTAGGAGCTGTCCAATCCGGCTGAGGCTGAGAGGGTTGCTGCTTGATCCGCCTTCAAACAGCTTGTTTTTTTTTTGTGTTTTTTTTTGCATCCGATTTGGTGAAAGAAGGGATGTTTCTAGTCAGGTCCCACCAGAACTGTGCCCTATGCATGCCAGGGTTCCAATTTCAATGTCATGAATAGGGTGGAGTCCAGCCCTTCCAGCATCCCGGTCACTCAGTCCAAACTGGTAGTTTTGCTTTTTCCCTTTGCTTTGGAACAGATAAGGTTCAAGTCCAAGAAGTTCTATATGTCCTCAGTTCATTCTGACCTCGACTCCCTTTATGCTAGTCTCTATAACCCATTGTGGTGGTGTTTCAGCTGAAGACTTCGTCCAAAAGTGACTTCACATGGTGGTTGTTGTAAAGCGGAAATGCCTGAAATGTACTGCATGTACATTTACACCACATAAACATGATTAACAATGACCAATGCCAACAGTGACTTCACTTGGTGGTTTTTGTAAAAGAGATGGCATTTACTTGAAATGTACTGCATATACATTTACACCAGTAGCCTAGTGCCTACAGTTCAGGTACCTGTAAAGGAGAAAAAAGTACCCGACTATGACACTGATGTATATGTTGGCTAGCTATAGGGGTGTCGGTTGTGTGGGTGTATACGTTGGCATCATAAACTTGTACATTTCTAAGCCTGAAAGTGGTAGCTAGCTTAATTGTTAGACTGCAACTGTGTGTGGCCGTCTGGACTGAACTGGTGGACTGACACTAAAAATCATTTTCTAACAAGACTCACTAGCCTGCAGGGCTGCATGATGCATTATGTTAACCCAAAAGCATGCAACCTTTTATGCACAGAGTGATCTGATGCCGAGCTAATATTTTTTCAATGACAATAGCCAATGCATAACCTGGGTTTCAAAATTGTCCGGGGGAAGCAAAGTTGCATGTCAAAGATTTGATAGAACAGCATCCTATGTTGTTTTGCACTTTACCTCCTGGGAACAGATAATAGCAGTGTAAATGAGGCTTGGCTTGTAAAAAGAAAGGAAGTAACATTGTATTGGGTATTGAATGAATTGGTCACTAATATACACTTGAGCATTTACATAGCCTCGTAGGTGCTTGCTTGAAAAATCGGATTTTTCAAGTGAGTGCCTGGGAATGAGGCTAGAACATTACAGTGTAGCTGTAGTATGCTAATATGGTGTAATGATGACCTCTTTCACTGAAGTCAAGTTGTTTAGGACTATAACATATGGGATGAGAAATCCATTACATGCTACGTACACCTTCACTTATACTGAAGGCCTAGTAAATTGTTTGCTCCAGGACCGTAGTATAGCTACAGAGAAGGCTGCAGGGTTCCACACAACTCCATTGGCAAGTGAGTCTCATTAGAAAGCTGATTTTTAGTGTCAGTCCACCAGTCCAGTCCACCCGTCCAGTCCAGTGATTGTAGATGGCCACTGTGTGTCTGTGATCTTTGCAATTGACATCAATCACTGTTTGCAAATCAGTGTGGAGGACATGAGAATGTTCAGGTGAGCTCATGAAGGTGTCCCTAGTTGCCCTTTGAGTAGTCTGGTCTAGCAGCAGATCCTGGATATCACCTATGCATAGTGGAGATGCATTTACATAATAGCTTTAAATTCTTGATGCAGGTGGAGTGGTTGTTTGGATTAAGTCCTAGTCCTTAAAATTTTCCTTACCAGACTATAGCATGTAACTAACCCAGCTGTTTAAAAATAATCCAGTCATCCAGTTGCCAGTGAAGTGAACCAGCCACTATAACTATGTCTAGTTGGTTATAAGCCCTACTGGAGACATAGAATTCTTGGAGGTAGTGATGGCCAACAAATTGTACTTCTAAGTGTTGATGATCAGACTATAGGGTGTTTCAGAAACCTTTAGCACTCATTTGACCTTCAACACAGGTCTGAAGGAAAATAGCTTTTATAACACATTGCAGTTCAAAAGGAAGCTAGCTCACATACTGTATGTATGAGCTAAGCCATATCTACTGTGTTGAAGTAATTATTATTTTCACAGAAGTGCTTATGGGCAGGATCGGTGTTATTTCAGTCGACTGGATGTACTACCATGCCCATCTCGACCACGTGCACCTGATCCAGAGATTAAGTGAGTGGTAGTTCAGCAGGGTAGGAGCTAGTTGCTTATAGTGCAGTGGGCAGACAAATGTATGAAGAAGCAGTAATGCATGGGGCGCCATTTGTGTCAAAACTATATCAGCTCTCTGTTTATATACCCCCCCATTATTTATAAATCCAAAATCCATATTTATAAATCCAGTGCTGTTTTATACAAACACAAAGTTTGTGTTTATAAATCCACCGCTCTATTTATAAATCCAAAGTTCATATTTATAAATCTGTACCTGTATTTATAAATACAAAGAACGTATTTATAAATCTACTGCCTTAGTTATGAATTCGTTGCTGTGTTTATAAATCCGGAGTTCGTATTTATAAATACAGGGTCTGTATTTATAAATACGGGGTCTATATTTATAAATCGGGAGCGTATTTATAAATCTGGAGTTATTTTCGAAGCGATTACATCATCTTATTAAGTATTCATAAGATACTTTGACCCTTTGTGCTGGCTATTTCTGACTTGTGCTCTGCTACTATCTATATGTGACTTCCAAGATAGTCATACAGCTCTCTCTAAGGTAATCAGTGGAGATTTGCAAGTGTACAGATGCCAATAACTTGACATGAGACTGAACAGGGTTTCAAACTGAATTCTTCTGCAGAGTAAAAGCATTCTTCATCCTGACAAAAGTTTGCATCTCTATTCAGGTAACTGTGGTTTCTTTGGAGGTGTGACATGCACTGCAGCAGAAAAGAAGTGTTGGATAAAAAGTGTCAAAGTGTCTTATGAATATTTAATAAGATGATGTAATCACTTCGAAAATAACTCCAGATTTATAAATACGCTCCCGATTTATAAATATGGACCCTGTATTTATAAATATGAACTCCAGATTTATAAATATGAACTCCGGATTTATAAATATGAACTCCAGATTTATAAATATGAACTCCGGATTTATAAATATGAACTCCAGATTTATAAATATGAACTCCGGATTTATAAATATGAACTCCGGATTTATAAACACAAACTTTGTATTTATAAATACAGGCACAGATTTATGAATATGGACTTTGGGTTTATAAATAATGAGGGGGTATATAAACAGAGAGCTGATTTATAAACAAGTACAGGATATATAATAATAGGAAAAAACATAATTTTGACACAAATGGTGCCCCATGAGTCCTTGCTCACAGGTGAATTCTTCTCTCAAAACATCATTGGTGTCGTAATAATGACGTGAATATTTACATAAAATTAATGTTCACTGCATGAGAATGTATTCTTACTCTAGGCCATATAATCTTTGTGTTAACAGTTTACTTTCTTATTTCTACATACCAACGCAGTGAGTATGGGATCTACCGGACCAGAATTGGCTTCGGGAAAACAGCATTAATTGAATGCAGGCGGCGAGGGAAAGGTGTAGTGATCAGGTGTGTGTGGATGTACAGATGTTTCAAGTGGAAAATCAGACTAATTACATGTGTGTCGTAGGCAGGTCAATGCATGTTAAGAGTATAACTAGTGTAGATGCAAGGCATCTTGGGGCGAGCCTCAGCGAGTGGTAGGATAGCACATGGATGGGTAATGGTAAGTACACAGCTCTGAAAGTATTGTGCAGTGCTCGGTCTGAAACCTTTCATCAGGTATCGGCGGCTACATTTATTAGCAGCTCCTCTGTAGAGAACTGCATTGCATTGAAAGCAGCCCCACCTTCCTCCTGGAAATCAATTTATGTGCATGTGTGTGTTGATGATGGCCTCTGTGCACATGCTGGAGTGCTAGCCTCGGGCCTTCCCACTGTCCAGTTTTTGGTTGCATTTTTGCGTACTGCAAGCAATCAAAAACTGGACGGTAGGAAGGCCTGGGAATGAGGCTACTGAAGGGCTACTAAAAGTTCAGCTTTGTTCCAAATGCTGGAAAGGGAATGGAGGGTTGAAAAGCGGAAGGGTTAGTTATGTACTTAGAAACCAGTTTGTTTCAATGTTGTTGTACAAACTCAACTTTGACAGGATACATGGAGATGCATATGGCAAAATCAATATCTCCATATCTAAACTATGATAGGACAGTAACCAGTGTGGGATGGAAGCAAGGTTGCATTGACTTATCTATGTACAGTGTGTCTATGGCAATGTATTGACTTGTGTCATACACTTTTGGCAACACACTATTTACCCGAAGGAACATAACCACACTTGGTGCAGAAGAAATTCGTCTACTATACTCGCCAGGATTTGAATTGGACCCTAGGGAAGAGTAAGAAATGACTGTGTAGTTTATTTACAAGCAGAATTTAGCCATATTACACATTGATTCATTATTAGCCATGGTTCTCAAGCACATCTAGCACTAAAGCAGACTGGTTTCTGCTTCTTGGAGTGTAAACGTAGTAGGCATTTAGTATTTGGGGGTACTCTCTTGCAAACTACAGTAATGCAGATGGTTTGCTGGGAGAGCATGAACATGCTCAGTACAGTATCGTAGAAAAGATACAGGAGTGTGAATGCCATGTTTAAAGTGCAGTGCATTGCAAAACATAAACCTGCTCCAAAGCAACAAATTGGGCAACTGTGACCTTTAAGGAGCAAGTTAGGAAGACAGATGCACAGTGGAGCAAGGTGTCTATCAAGCACAGCTATGAGAATATACTATGGGAGTAGTCTGACATCACTGTGACATAAAGAGAGGCTGCTAGATTGATGTGTTTGAGCATTAATATATTATGGAGTGTATAACCACACTGCGGGCAATTCTGTAATGTTATATAAAGTCAAATAGTCAAATAGAATGGCTGCATATGTCCATGTTAGTACTTGGACAGTTGTGTCCACTGTATGTACATGCATGTGCATTGATTTCTAGCGAATCATATTATGCAGTATGTTTTGAATGTTGTTATAACCTCTCTATGTATTTTACGGGGTTTTCACTTACATGTTAATTCTTTATTCTGTTATCCACAGCTACGCTAATAAGATGCTAGTGATCTACAACATTCAGTGTAAGGATGATGAACGCATCTTCTTCAACATCACCCACCAAGATATCGAACCCAAGAACTGCACAGGCGCTGGTGGAGAACTAGTGTATGTTTCACTTTTAACGGAAACTTCTAGTCCATAAAACAAGGGACAAAGATGTGTTTTAAGAATGCCCACATCATTGCAGGAATGTAGCTAGTGAGTTTCACATGAACTCTTCCCATGTTTTGCTATCATGCTGTCACTTTCTTCCAGGTGTGCAGATTATGTTGAAGTGGATCGTGGGATATATGGCCGCACAGAAAGCTGTGGAACTGAAGTAGGAATGAACACAAATCAGTTGGAGGGACGTATGTGATGCATTTATGTCTATGTAATAATGATATAAACGTGCATATTAGAGCTTATCGGCAAATTAGTAGCTGATGCAGACTGGAAGCGGGTACAGCAATTGATATCAGGCCACTTTCTTCCTTCCTGAGAATGAGGCTAGAGTGAACAATGACTAGCTAACTATACCAAAAGTTTAGAAAACTACTTCAAGAATGAAGTGTGCATCACACTAACTTGTACAGCCATTGAAGAAAACTGCTTGTGTTATGTGTTGTAGCTGTTTTTGTGATTGTTTAGCAACTAAAGATATCACAAGCCAGCTAAACAGAAACACATCAATTTCTATGAACCCCAGGCTTCAACAGATGCTGGTGATAGTTTTCTGACGATCATGTATATTGTAGAAGTAACCTTACTAGTCAACAGCAGTTTAGTTCAAATGGTGTAAGTTGTCTTGGGCTACAGCAGTCTGACAGCAAATGCTTGGTAGTCAAAAGTCACAAGCAGCATTTTCAGAGTTGTTGATTGTTGTAGGGCATAGTGTCACTTTGCTAGACACCATGACCTTCCAGCCTCATTCCCAGACCTTCCTCAATTCCAGTTTTTGATCTCTGGCAGTATGTGAGCAAAAAATGGAGTTGGGGAAGAACTGGGAATGAGGCTAATGACCTTCTGTTTCAAGCAATGCATCTGCTTGTGTGGCACTGTGGTTGTATCCATGCCCAAAACAGCAACAGAATTACGTATACAGTGGAATCCCTCTAAAGTGGACACTGTTGGGACCACCGTGAATATGGAGGTATCCATAATTCAGGGGCTTCCAGTATACTTCCACGATGAGCGGCAGTGCCAAATAATGCCCTATCTTTGAATCTACTGGAGGTGGCGCACAATCTTACAAAAGCGTTGGATGAGCGTCCGCATTATCTAGTGAATTTTGTACAGTTCAGGTACTGTTGGGACTGGGGAACCTGTCTGCTTTATGGAATACGGCGGTTTCTGCATTTGATTGTACACAAACATATATAAATGCAATTGGGACCAAACGAAGTGCCTGCAATATCATAGATGGCCGCTTTTCAGTAGTCGGGGTTCCACTGTACTGTGTGTGACTTTTCAAAATATTATCTTTCGCTTATTCTTTGCATGCTCCAAACTTTGCCTGCTTTTGTGTCACTTTACCTCCAGTTTCTCAGAATACTACTACTGTACATTTTATATGTTGAAAAGTATTCAGTATGCCACTTGTGTATGCATATGTGTATGTGTATGTCTGTTAATAAGTTTTGTGTATGACTCGAATGTGTTGATTAACTTGTGTATATACACGTAAATATTATTATACAAATGTCTGTGCTTATGCCTGATTTTTAAAAATTATTCCTCATAGAGAATATGACTGTACGATTCCGGACAAGTGAAGAAATTCGATTCCCAGGTTTTGAGATGATAGCTATCTGCTACAAGCCAGAAGAACTAAACCTTCCAGGTAATCTGTCCACCCTCCTATGAGTGTATTCATCCTAACCCACACACGCACCTGTGCCAACACACCAGGGTGTACTCTTGTGGAGGAGGATGATGCCACTCAATCTGAGAATGGTTCTAGTACCGATCACCGGAAGAGGCGGGACCTTCAAGACTTTGTGAGTATTTTATTTTTGCCAACTGAGACACACATTTTATTCACATGTTCAAATCCAAATCACTGAGTGCTATTCTAGCCAACTTGCATGTCCATCCAGCTATAGTCTTGCATCTTTAACATGCAGCGCAACATGTGGCAATGTCGACTAAGGAGACAGGCAAGAAATATCACCTCCAAAGAGATAATTGTCGCTTTTGGTGATCAGGTGACCTACCGGGATCAACAGATCACTGTTCTGAGGAATAATGTCACAGTTGCCTTGTAAGTGCATAGTTTCATCCCCACTGTACATGTAAAAAAAACGAGATCTTTCAAAATTACTGTTGGAATTGCCTATGAGAATTGAATACAATCATGTTGTCACATTAAATTTACTACTGTGTAAGGATACCATTGGATACACACACACACACACACACACACACACATACACACACACACACACACACACACACACACATACACACACACACACACACACACACACACATACACAGTTTTCGTAATATTCTGGTGTTGCAAACATTTGATGCTAAAGGGAGATGTGCTAACTACAGACGTGAGGCAAGAGATAAGGAAAGACAGTTCATCTTCTTCAGAGGACCTGGTAAAACTGTAATAATGTACTGTACCTAGCAGTCAGACTGCAAGCGTAATATATACCATGTTGCAATCCTGGCTAGAAATTGTCCACAGGGTCTGGTGTGCATTTGGATGCTGTACTGGTGGACTTGTGGGTCTCATAGATGCTGTATAATAGATGCATCCAACATTGGATGTGTCTGCAAAGCATGCATAAGCCCTGCCATTAATGTAAGTTCAGTGATATACTTTTAATTGCGTGTACTAAATTTAGCGATTTTAGTGATCAGTCATTATCGCTAAAATAAGTACTTGCAATTATTATAAATTCCAACAATGATTCGTTGAATCATGGCGTACGGTAGTACGCCATATGTAGGGATGACCGCGAAAAAAAATGGCCGCCACATTAAAAGTGCACAAATAACACGCTCGAAATGTCTTCGTTAGATTAGTCAAAGGCCTGTATGAGCCATATCAGGCATTATCGAGTGTTTTCATGAGCAAAAAGACTGTTAAGTTTGCTGGAAAGTATCGCTAAGCACCAGACCGGCAAGTCGCCAAAACGGACAAATCGTCTATCTTCTGACTTTCTTTCTTCTTCTTCTTCTTCTTCTGCCTCTCACCGCGATAGCACGATAACGGCTGGAGCTTTTACAACGATTCAAATGCAAAACAACAGGATAAATCACTAGGTATTGCACCTGCCACTTATCGGTCTAAAAGAAAGAACTCAAACTTGTCGGCGATTCTCAGCTAATCTCACACTTACGCTAGCTGCTACATGCCATTTTGCTCGAATTAAATATTACTCATAATTACGTCACCAGGGTTCAACTGAGCACGTGGTTCAGTACTTCGTAGAGAAGGTGAGAATTGAGCGTTGCAGTTTGCAAATCTGATTTCGTGGATCAGTTGACGTGGTTGTGCTGCACTTTACATCGAACGCAATATGCGTAATGTCCGCAAGAAACGAGCGCAGGACAAGCAGAACTACCTGCGAAACAAAGGGAAAAAAAAGGCAAGCGTCCCGTAATAATTACTGGAAGGACCCGGAGAAACACAAGGCATCTTCCCGGGCGTCCTCCCATGCCTGTTATTGGAAGGACCCTGAGACGAAAAGGGCATCCTCCCATGCCTGTTATTGGAAGGACCCTGAGACGAAAAGGGCGTCCTCCCATACCCGTTATTGGGAGGACCCTGAGACCAAAAGGGCAATGATCTTCCAGGGCATCCTCCCATACCCGTTATTGGGAGGACCCTGAGAAAGGAAGGGCAGCTTCTCGCGTATCCTCCCATATCCGCTATTGGGAGGACCCTGAGAAAGGAAGGGCAGCTTCTCGCGTATCCTCCCATACCCGTTATTGGGAGGACCCTGAGAAAGGAAGGGCAGCTTCTCGCGTATCCTCCCATATCCGCTATTGGGAGGACCCTGAGAAAGGAAGGGCAGCTTCCCGCGTATCCTCCCATAGTAGTTATTGGAGGAACCCTGACAGCTCGTATGACTAATTTGAAGGCTGCAAAAGCCAAGCTCAAGTGGTATAGACGGTACTATGCCAGCTAGTGTTTTAACCATCAAGTACTTCATATGACTTAGAACACTAACCACTGATATTCAATTTCAAGTTTTATTGTCAACTTTCACATTTCAAATTTGCTTGTTATAGTCATTTACATACATATAGTACACATACAATGTTTACTGCGAGTTGATGGTAGCACTTTGGCTGGTGTCTTCTTAACATCCTCCTTTTGTGTTGTGCCTGAGTCTTCATATTCCTCCAACGAAGCAAGTGGCAGCCTATTGGTAGCTTGGTATACTCAAACTCTAGTAGCACCGAGTCAACAGTGCATGGCTTCATTCCAAACTTCTGCACTAGAGGTGGCCACAGAACTGGCGGTTGTTCAGCTCCACAGACCCCTATGCGTTCGTTTCAAACCGATTTAGACTATAGCTACTCACCATCAAACAGTTCTGTAATGGGGTCTTACGACTCAATACTCTGGTGACAGTCTATGGAGAGTTTTTCGGTGAACCCATTAGTAGTCCACGTGAAATGAGCACAGGATTTATAAGCTTGCATGCAAAGCCTTATTAAACTCATCTGCTTTTCACTTGGTTTTTATGAGGCTTTGCTTGGACTGTACTTCTAAACCCCCCGAAGTTTGATGTTTGGATTGACGATTTCACTTCAAAGCGTTTGAATTTATGACAATTCTTAGCTCTTTCTACTATCATACTGTACACACCATGCATCTTCCCCTCGGCCTACCCTCCCATGTCACTTCTCTCTTACCATTCCTAAAAAGCAATACAAAAAAAAAAAAAGAGCAGGAACAAGTCACAAAAAAGTTTTCTGAATGAAAACAAGTGCATGTAGGGATGGAACCCTCAAAAACCAACCAAACTAGATGGGAATGACACCACAACAATTTCACACCATCCCTACATCTTGTGCCATTTTGCCAACTATGCACACCAGTAAACTCTCTAGCCTATTCACACCCACTAAATGAATACTAGCTGTAGTTAGCGCTGCTCACTCCACAGCCTTTTACATAAAGATAATCCATATCTGCCATGTTCAGCAGCAATAAAATTTCACAACATAACTTACTCCAACAGACCCAGCTCATGCACTCGACAGTTTCTGCATTCAAGACTAGTCTCACAAGCCAGACCCTTTCCGTTCCACAGTGCAGATCGCTTTCAGTATCGGCACGCAGAGGAAGGCACTAAGAATCGTCATAAATGCTTTGAAGTGAAATTGTAAATCCAAACATCAAACTTCTTCCCTCTGTGTGCCGCATACTGAAAGCGATCGGTGCTGTGCAGAAAGGGTCTGGCTTGCAAGACTAATTCAAGACAGACCATACCTGCCATCCTCAGCATAGCAACTACATCACAGCCACCCACAACATAACTCACCCCCATGCACATCAACATGCACTCCACACCCAGCACTACCCATCCCACTGCCTTCCACAACCCTCCTATGAACACAACTAACAAACACAAAGCATAGTTGGCAAAATGGCACAAGATGTAGGGATGGTGTGAAATTGTTGTGGTGTCATTCCCATCTAGTTTGGTTGGTTTTTGAGGGTTCCATCCCTACATGCACTTGTTTTCATTCAGAAAACTTTTTTGTGACTTTTAATGTTGGTTTCTGCTAAAATTAATACATGCTAAACGAGCTGTATTCAAAATTGCTAAATTAAGTATGCGCAATTAAAAGTAACATTAAGGTAGCACTTTGAACATGTACGATAATGCAATATGTGAGATTAAGTTCTACCCTGGGACTACCACAATTTTGCACGTTATTTTCAACATTTCAGAGATCTTGATGAAACCTTTTGACTTGTTGAGCTAGAGCCAATTAGTACAAAACCACCATATGAATTGCTGGTTGGGAACTTGCCCCAACAAGTGTGCTCCTGTTTTATATGCACTACAAGTAAGTTACCCTTCCTGTGCATCTCCAGTGCTGTGTTTGAGATTATCAAGAAAGAGTAGGCATTCTCAGACCTCCTTGCAAGAAGAGATTTATCCTTCAGTAGTAATTTTGAAATCTCAAAACGGCAGAAACACTACACCAACCTCTTAAGTGGCAAACCACCTTGACAGTAGCCTAACACTGTTCAGTAGTAGTGGATTCATACTAGCTAGTAGTCCCTTTTTTAAAACTTGTCACAAAACTTGGATCAGTGAATAAGTGGTGGCTACAGTTATGAGTGGTTATTATGTGTCATGTAATAAACAAATATACCGTATAACCGGAAATATTGGCAGTCTTTAAATTTGGCAGTTTGGCCCCAAACCGGGTGTAAAAAAATTTGGCAGTGGCGCCTCGCAGTGAATTATATCATCATAAACATTGCGTGTTTATCAACCCGTCCTCTCGCTTTTGGTACTTCAACAAAGCCGTGAGTTCGCAAATTTGCAAGAAATACAACTGGCAGCGTGCTAGCGCCGAGCTAGCGATATGTACAACTCACGTAGACGGGTGCCGGGTGGGGCCAAGAGCGCTATACTGCATGCATTGCATCATTATGCACGTTGCGGGCGAAAATAATATTGGCGGATTTTAATTTGGCGGTTTCAACCCCGACCGCCAAATCGCCAAATTTAATTCCCCATTAATTTATTCGGCTATACGGTACTATGACTTTCATTGCTGCAGGACCAATGACAATTACTGGCAGGCGTGCCTACTTCCAACTGTTTGTGTTTGATCCTAGGGTGAGAGTAATTACCGTAACTCTTATTGCTAAGTTTACTATAAATTAAGAAGCTAAATTACTTCAAGTGGGCAGGTTAAAATGGCATCAAACACAGAAGTTGCCATGCACAGTGTTAAATGGAATAGTAAACTCTTGTGCTATGGTTTTGAAGGCTAAGTTGGACATGAAGAGAGAATATCCCCCATTAATTTGAGGTTTTTGTGGTTGTGTCAATAATTTAGTGGTAGGTGCTCCAAAAAGGTTTTGAAGAATCCTACTGTTGTTTATGCATGTACTGTAGGTGCTGCCATTTCTATAATATGACCCAAAATGAGCCTCCTTTTGCAGATCTGGAGAGCATGTTGGACTGTTAGGCATGCCTTCCAGTTAGAGCAACAATGTTGTTGACACTGTGGGTGGGCAACATACAGAACTAGTTTTCTTGCATTGCATTTGATCCACCCACTCAATGTGATGCACTGAAAACACTCTGACACTCTAGGGGATCATACCAACTGAAGCTGAGGAAAGAGTTCTCAGAAAACTGACAGAGTCTCAGTTTTCCCAGCTTTCTCCCACGGATGATGTCATGGTAGAAGACCCAGAGCTAGCTACAGGTGTGTGTTGGCTTACAATGACTGTACACAGCAGCATTGTGGTACTTACAACCCATCTCCTTTTAAAGGATATAAATGTGTTTCATGCTACATGTAACTGAAGGCAGTTATTTTGAGCATCAACCAACAGCAAGTTTTGACCAAAGCTCTTTGGTATTTTATCAAGTCACTAATGTATTGACCATGTGGGCTTCACTTACAGGTTCCTCTCCACCTTTTTCACATGGTGTAGTATGTGACAAAGGATGGTAACTAGAAATCAGGCTCACGGACCACGTAATGCTGTTGTCACTATACTATTATACTGTCCATCATTCTTTGATCATCTATCTTGTCCACCTACAGATTTTTCAGATGTTCCCATTGGTCACAGAAAACGACGGACAAGTACAATTAAAAACAACAGGGCATGTAAGTAAATAAATGGCAGATACTCAAATTTGTGTAGATTTTCTAAGTGTATGTATGTCTCATGTAACTAATGCTAATCTAGGACTGAACCGAAAATGAATCTGTGGGACTCTAAGAAAGGTAGATGGTTGCTCAAAAGCCTGTAGTGTGAGAATAAGCAGAATATAACCACCTTTAAGCTGCCAGAACGTACTTGCCTTGCATGTAGTCTCATACCCAAGCTCTTTCTGATGCATGGAAAGAGGAAATGAGCCAGGGTACAAGGCTACCTTGCATGGACCTTCCATTTGAGTAGGAAGTCCTAAGTGTACAAAGAAATGGGTAGCTAACGTCTATTTTGCTTCACCACCTGTTTGTTTTAGTTCTGGCTTTATAGCATGCAATCTCTCATGTAAAGCTAGCTTTGTTCCCAGGCCTCCCTCATTTTTGCAACACATAAGCAGAAGAGCAGTGAAAACAGGGAAGGGCTGGTGTCATTTATGACATAAGTGGACATGAGGTGGATGTGCGTTTTCTATTTTTATTATTTTTTTGTTGGGGGGGTGGGCGGTGGAGATTTAGTGATGTGACTTACCTGTCATGACCGTCTGGAGTCCCAACCCATGGTAGAGCACTTAAACAGATAAACTAGATAACCCCCCCCCCCCTTCCCTTTTCCACCTCATGTCATTCACATGACGAATGAGGCTAGGCCTTCCTTGTTTTTAACTGCTCTTCCACTCCTGTGTTTTATTGTAAATGCAAGCAAAAGGTAAAATGGGGGAGGCCTGGGAATGAGGGCATAAGTCATGCAGGTGGTACTGCTGCCTCTTCCATATTTGTTTAAGGTAGCTATTGTGACTGACTGTAGAAAGACCTTGGTCAGTACTGGGTGGGGCATTTCTCTCCCCCTTTGCACAAACAGTTTTGGAAAATGCTCCTCTCACCTTGCCATTTCTGGCGGCAGTAGACAGTCTTCAGTCTGGACATTGTTTGCAGGTTAAGAATCCTGACTGTTGAGTGGGTGTGACAAACCTGCACAAAATGGTTGAGAGTACCTTCAAGATTGAAGTGCTATAGGTCCCAGCAGAAGTCGAAATATGTACCTTGAAGGGATCACCTTTACAGGCTAACTGACATCTACAGTGTTAACCACACAAGGTGTGCATGTATTTGACAAGTTATGGCTACTAACTAACATGATATCTATGTGATTCTCCTGTAGTTAATGTGGATGCTGTGCGAACTGCTGTTATGAATGAAAATGCCTGCAACCCAGTATTAAGGGCTTCTTCAAGGGGAACTCTTACTGTAAACAACCGGTAGGTACTAGCTAACCACTTTGTACAAAGATTATTACACAGGCTAAATTTGAGTATCAGGGTTTTGTTGATACTGTCGACTTTCCTCTTGCAGCATTGATGCAGGAAGGGTTCGTCAGATTCGTGAAAGGTTGCAAATGACGACACAGCCTCCAACCAGGGAGGCAACTAAACCTGCAGTGAAAACTGAACCCACAGTGGCAACTAAACCTGCAGTGAAAACAGAACCCACAGTGGCAACTGAACGTAAGGTGAAAACAGAACCAACACCTGCAACAGCTCCACCCACACAGATATGTGAGTGATAACACAGAGTATATCTTGATGTGCTTTGTGCACTAACAACATAGGAAACACGGGGCAGGTAAATTTTTATTATAGATCCGTTGATCTTACTTTTGTAATGCTTTAGACAATTTAAGCTTATGTTTGGAGGAAGGAAAGGTTCCTTACATGTGAGTATAGAAAATCACCGGGGGTACATGCAAAGCTGGTAGATTACAAGCAAAATTGTTAAGTAGGAGCTAAACGTGTGTGTGTAAGAAACATACTACCATGAACGGCCTGGGTATGAGGCTACGTACTACCAGGCTATACAAGAGGCATGATCGTGTTGGCATTCCTACACATTGAGGAAGGTATTCCGCTCCATGGTACACACTGCAGGCAATGAGTTCCCGACTATATTCACACTCGAGCAGTTCTCTTATTGACAATCTTATTGGCTCACATACAAAATGTAGATTTTAGTCCGCATTGGACCAATTAAGTGTTCCAACTTAAATTCACTAAAGTATGACCATGTGCATCTCTGTCCAAGTCAAATGACTGAACTCAAGGACATAAATAATCATCCTTGTACAGAGTGGTTCTCTGCAGTAAAAGACTGAACACAGAACTTTGTATAGTTAAGAATAGGTTCAAAGTTAATTTGTGAAAACCAGACTTTCATTAGTAACTGCAGAACAGAGAATCATGGAAAGTGTGAGTGTAAGGGGTACTACAGAATTTGTTAAATGATAATAATTATTGTGCTGTTACATTTACCATTAGATGACGCTGACATTTGAAGTACAGTAGTTGGTGGGCATCCACTGCATACTAACCTGGATTTAATGTAAGTACATGCATGAAGAGAACATCTGCAATTTTGTTGTTTGCTTGTTGTCATTTAATTGTTGTTAAGCTACCTCAGTACATATGCAAGGTATACGCACTGGAAGGGTGGAGTTGCTGGTGTACGTTTGCTATCATGTCATTAATACTAAATACCTCAGCCTTGAATACGCTCCAAGAAAACTTTCAAACTCTGGGCAAGGATAGTTGGACTGTCCCCAACAGAGCCCGACATTAGTGTGGTTTAGAAAATTGATGTTGTTTAACAGTTACATTGCAGCATTTGCTGACTTAGTTGCATCTGTTGCTGTGTCCTATAGTGTTGACAATGGGTTGACACAAAGTCTGTGAATCTAGACTAATCTCACATGATAACAATCAGGCATGCAATTACTAGAAAGATGCTGAATCATCCTGGGGCGAGCCTGAGCGAGTAACAAATTGCATAATTTTGGAGTGCCCACACAGACATGCAGCTATTCGTCCAGCCAGACTACTATGGCTACAAGGGCATGGGCTTCACAGTCAAACCATGAGCTAGCAGGGGAATCCATGCTATGTATGAGTGGTCATGCCAGGGCGTACCTGAAGCCAGTGTACACCCTGCTGTCCGAGTGTCACTCGCAGCCTGCCTTGTCACGCGATCGTCAGACTCGTACCATGGAACATGGTTCAGAAAGTAAGTTGCCTGCGTACTGCCAATGCATTCAACTTCAATAGTCTTCGCTCTCACTCTTTCACGCCGACCCTGCAGTCTGGCAGTAGCCCTTCACGCTTGTTTTCACGGTTCAGCTGAAGTTCAGTCATCGTGAAATATTTGAATGTGCTGATTTAAAATTTACGGTAAGTGGTCAGTCCAAACAAGCATAGATAGATAGGTAGACAGATACACACACGCGTGCGCAATGCAGTCACGCTAGTGTGGGGCTCGCTCAGGCTCGCCCCAATGATGTGTAAAAGGGCTGGCCAGCTGTTAGTGTGTGAACAGGTAGTGATAAGTGTTGCTGAGACTCAGAACCTCAAGTAGATTTAGTGAGAGTCTCAAATCTAATTAAAAAGGACTTTTTGACCCAAACTCAAACCTAAACCTTGTATACTCATGACAGATGGGGCAGCTGTTTTGAAGGTTTAGGACGCTAAATTTAGAAAGCTGATTACCTCATTGTAGGCAATTTCACTTTGTAGCTCACTTGTATCTTTGTGCATGTAAAAGCAGGTGGTAATTTATATCGTTCTCCTACTCTTTTTCTCCAGGTGCCTACTCTTCTGTTGTAAAAGTTGCTGAAAGTATTAAGGACAAATTGTTGCAGTAGTATAGGACGTTTTATACATTAATTTAAAGTGGCAAAGTTTCATAGGTTTGTGATTTGGTTGTAGACCATGAAAGTTACTGTGTTGAAAGTTGTCTGAGTAAATTTCTGATGTCACATGTCAAGAATTTTACAAGGCAGTTTCTCAGAATCCCTATCCTTGTTCCCAGGCTCTCCCCTTGCCCTCCTTCAGAAATGGCATCGTTGCTTGTGCAGTTCATGGTAGGAAGGGAGGAGTTAGGGTGTTTCCTAAGTGTTGTATTACTTTTAGCAATGAGTAGTAAGACAAATTGGTCATCGCTGAGCAGGGGGTTGTTATGTATGTGGAAGGCTATAGAGTGGGTCTATAGCCCTGTTTGCACTAGGCGTTTCTACAGCCAGCCAGGACAGCCGCCGTGTGCATGTCTACAGTGCCAGAAATGGAGCCCCTACAAAGGCAAAGGAGCCTTGTTTAGTTAACCCTTTAACCACTGATGTGGAGTGTACTCATCATGCATGTTATCAGTTGACACAATCTGTTTTGAAGATGGGTTTTACGCCAGCAAAAGAGGTGGGATAGGGGGAGGTGGGTGGGCATAGTCATGACATGCTAGCTTTCAGTTGGGAGAAGTGTTCACTGGTCGGAGAGACTGACCATTGTAAGCTCCCTAATGAGTGGGCATGGCAAAGGTAATAAACCCCCGAGGGGCTTGATGGAAGTACCCTTAGCTCACGTTTCCAGTGCTAGCTCACAGCAGAAGTGGAAATACGAATCATACAAGGTATGAATAGCCTCAGAAAGACTTCTAGAAAATGAAACTCGGTGTATAATGGATTAACTGGGTCCGAATCTGGATTCAGCCGTGGAAACACTATAGTTGTGAGAGCTGGTTCATGAGCTAAACGGGCTTAGCAGTATCACGTATGCGGGTTTCAATTCAGTTTACCAGGTGTGGCATGCAGTGGGGTGCAGAGTGCATGTCTAATTGGATAAATGACGCAAGATGTAGGGATTGTACGAAAGTATTGCAGTGTTGTTCTGACCTTGTGTGGTTGCTTTTATGATGGGTTGTATGTCTACACGAGCTTGCTTTCATTTGGAAACCATTCTCCACTAGTTTACTTGCCTCCTTTTGTGGAGGGGGAGGGGGAGGGAGAGGAAGTGTTCCTATAACTTGTTTAAATATGGTGCTGTGCTATGTTCATATTAGGGTGATAAGCTGCAGCAGTATACGCTCTTCCTGGAACTTGTACACTACTGCTGCTTTGGATTACTGCAAGTTATTGGTGTGAGTGTGAGCACGTCCCATACTTGTAGTGAAAACAGCAAATTGTCTATATCTATATATGTATATATTATGGTACGTATTCCGTATATATATATATATATTCTGCCTATTGGTGCATGATGCAATATTTCTATGTGTATGCTATATAGCTACAGTTTGTATACGTTGGGGTCTGAGAGAAAGGTGGATCGCCTAGAAACTAATGGGATGGAGACTGTTGTGCTACTGAAACAGCTGAACAATGGGAGGGACATTGAGGTGAAATAGCTATACTTGTAAAATGGTAGGACCTGAGAAGCAGAGATGGCCAGAGTATAACTGTGCTGTCCAGTTGAAGGACTCTGAGCAGAGACAGGCCTAACTCCAGCAAATGAAACCCACTCAGCAAACTGGGAAACGGTTAGCAGCTGTAAGGTATTCAGAACAAAGGTGAGAGAGGCCTGATACTGAAAAGGTAAGACACACCAACGGCTCAGAAACGTGAGAGAGGCCTAATACTGAAAGGGTAAGACACACCAACGGCTCAGAAACGTGAGAGAGGCCTGATACTGAAAGGGTAAGACACACCAACGGCTCAGAAACGTGAGAGAGGTTAGCTATAAAGCCCCTAGTCTGCTGTCCAGTGGAAAGACAGTTGAACCAGAGGAGGGTGATTAGCGTTTGTGACTCTGAGCAGCGACAAGCCTATAACTTCAGCAAATGAAACTCACCATGTTGACAAAGAAAATGATTGGCCATCATGGGGCATTGAACAAAACGGAGAGAGGTCTGATTTCAGCAGTTTAGTCACTACTACTCTACTATCTGTGAACTCAGAAAGAGGAATGACACATGAGATTAAACATGCAAAAAACAAGATGTAAAGAAGACTGACGCTGAATCTCATAGGAGACAAAAGAAAGCAGACCTTTCTCTTTGGCAGCAACAAGCTGTTCAAACTTGATTCAGCTATAGCTACATGCGTGTCTGCAAATGTTGTAACTGACTTGAAGGTAATATTTCCACATCGACCTTCACTAAGTACAGTACAGGCATACTCAATTGGTTGTAATATAAGCACAACTGCATGATGGAAAGTTTGTGAGGTGAAAGTGTTACATTTACAAGTGTTGTTTGTACAACACCAATGCACGTACACGATGCAACTCACTTACACTTGCCCCTTAATGATATTTCCCTAGTACTATACAACTACCATAATTATAAGTGTTCGTATGTGTACTTAATTGTCATGATGTCAGTGCATGGTATAGTACACAGAATAGGTATATAGGTAGCAGGTAGATAAGGTATAGTATAGAAAATGTATAATATTATATGATTGTAATAAGTACATAATTTATAATGGTACAGTAGTTCTTATTTTGGTGGTGGGTGCAGTATGACGGTGGCTGGAGGAGGTGGTGGGTGTGGTGCAATGATGGTGGTGGTTGCTGGAGGAGGTGGTGGGTGTGGTATGATGGTGGTGGTGGTTGCTGGAGGGGGTGGTTGGTGTGGTGTGATCATAGCAGTTGCTGGATGAGGTGGTGGGTGAGTTGCAGGAAGAGGAGCTACAATTTCGTAGGGGTCTGGACCAGGTGGGGTGATATATACCACAACAGGAGATGTATTTGGATTAATTATCACTGATCGGCCCTGTAGTGGAGTGAGATTTATATGATTGTGGGTGTGTATATTCAGTTAGAAAAGAAGTTTGCGTAAGTATCTTACAAATAATGTAAAATAATGTAATTTTACTTGTGTCACCTTGCGTAGGCGGATCAAAGAAGCCGCACGAACTTTAAGGAAGCAAGATCCCACCTTGCCTGAGAACCATGCTTTAAACAGGTGTGAAGAGTGTTTTAAACAGGTGTGAAGCGTGCTTTAACTGGGTGTGAAAAGTACAATTAACCCAGCATTGCTTGTACATGGACAGTCCATGATATATGAAACATAGCTACATGACACTGCATGAAGCAGCAAGACAAAAGCGGCTTGCGTACTCCTAGAACAGCGCTCAATCGAGGCATATGCAAATCTGTTGGTAGCGCTACACAGCGGACAATCGAACACTTTCGTTTCGATTACTCTTTTCTAAGCCTCACACAGAGAGCAGCAACGCTTTAAATACGCTAGAACTACACACAATATACGCCCGACCTAGGTACTCACGCTTACATACAGGCGAGCTGCGTAAAAAAGTGATTTTGCCTCGTTCAGGCCAAAAAAACTTACAGTTCTTTATTCCTGCTTGCGTTCTTCGATTTAGGATGATCGAATTTGGCATCGCTGAAAGCTGAACGGCCCAGTAGTGAGTAAATAACGCTACAGATTTAGCCATGGCAGCTAGCTAGATTTGAATTGAGAAGCCAGTAAAACACATTTGCATGACGTCACGCATGGCAACAACCGTGTTTGACGTCATTTGCTTAGCAACTGGTGACACAAAACACTTATACCACGCCTACTCGGGATGTATCCGGTTTAAATCGCTCTGCCCTCGGGCGCTATGCGCCCTTGGGCGTCACAATTTAAACCGGATACATCCCTCGTAGACGTGATATAACTATTACATAAATATTGGAGCATATAAGTATCATAAATGAAAAGTAGTGCACACTTACGCAGGGTTCATGGTACTGGTGGTTAGAGTAGGTGGCCTTGGTGTTGGTAGTTGTGTCACTGGATCTGGTGGTTGGAGGTTGAGCAGGAGTTGTGCCAGGGTCTGCAGCCTCAGGCCAAGTAGTTATATCACTGGGCGAGGGGCATTGTTCTTTCTGTATTGCCGTCTTCCCAGTACCGGACGCTGCCTTTTTCTTCCAGTAACTTATACGGGCAAGTTCCCTTTTCTTACAAGGATTGTTCCAGTAACGTATACGGGCAAGTTCCCTTTTCTTACAAGGATCGTTCCAGTAACTTATACGGGAGTATTTCCGGGCAAGTTCCCTTTTCTTACAAGGATCGTTCCAGTAACTTACACGGGAGTATTTCCGGGCAAGTTCCCTTTTCTTACAAGGATCGTTCCAGTAACTTTCTCGGGAACGTTCCCTGTACTTTTCTGGGTTTTCCCAATACTTAGCACGATTTGCTGCCTTAATGCTTTCTTGTCTTAGACGATAATTTTTCTTATCTTGGGCTCTTTTTTTGCGCACACTAGGCATACTGCCCCCGCCCTAACCGGGTACCTTGTCAGTTCAGAAACAGTACCAGTTTCACAAAGAAAGTAGGATATGATATCCACGAAGCAACGAGAGTACCAACAACGTCGAGAACAAAGGCGGATTTCAGAACACCAGGTTTGCCGGCCTATAGACCTTATGCAATGACGTAATCTTTTCTTAGCAACGGTTGCTAGGCCGCCATCTTGAGTGGCAAAAACGCTACCCACGTGTACGCTACTGAGTGCCAATGTCTTCACGTACGTATTCGGCTTACTATAGGGGACTACCAGACGAAACCAAGAAGCGATATAATGCAAAACTAGATAAACTCGGGACTGCAGTGGACGATCCATACCGCAGCGCAGCCAGGGGGCACGGATATGTGGACGCTGAATCGACAGTTGTGGCCTAAGCCTAAGGTAGAGTATCCAGACATTTATAACTACCTTATCAATACACCAAGTCCCTATACGAAGGAGCAGTTAAAAGCATACAAGAGTTTGGAGGGTTATAAATACCATGTTGATGGTTGGGTTAGTAAAGTCTTCGTTTGTCAAATTTCAGGCAGGGCTCAAACTGCTTTGCTCAGTGCATGTGTTAAACACTCACAGAAACTGTCAGGCCCTCCTCTCAAGCCATGGATTGCTGCTGAGATGGTGGGAACGATTCTATGCGCACATTGCAACTGTATGGCAGGGCTAGGAGAAGCTTGTTCACACATTGCAGCTTTACTGTTTGCTGTTGAGGCTAACACCAGCTTATTGAAAAACACATCCTGCACCTCCCAACTGTGCTCATGGCTGCCTGCAAGTAGTCAAAGTGTTGACTATGCTCCTATTTCAGATATTGACTTTACCACTCCAGCAACGAAAAGGTTGCGTATGACTAGAGAAGGTATGAGTCATACAGAAACATTGTGATTGCAACTGAAACACGAGGGCGTTCAGCAGATAATTCATTGGATATGACGGATATGACATCCACTACTCAAAACAGTGATGAGGTTTGGTGCTATTGCAATGGACAAGATGAAGGGGAAATGATTTTCTGTGAGAATGATGCTTGTCCTATTGGATGGTTTCATACCGAATGCCTAAAACTTTCCATTATCCCAAAGGGAAAGTGGTACTGCCCAGAGTGTAGAGTAACTGTTAAGAAAGTTAAAGATAAAAGTTGATTATTCTTTGCATTCACATTTTATTCATATTTAATATCACAAAACAACTTCCTATACCAACTATTATAAATGATTACTCAGTGGGTACAACAGAATTACAGCAATTACATAATGCAGCACACACTACAACAATTTTATCTATGGTTGAGTCTATATGCGTCACGTGCTGGAATGGAGTAAAGACACTCCCACTTCTAATGGCTAGTTTAATTTCCTGCTCGCTTATTTTCCAGCAGAACTAGGCACTCAGAACTGCCCGGCCGCAACGCATTTGCCCAAATTGGGATACTCTCCTTTTAAGTGGAAAAGAAGAAGAAGAAGAAGCACGGTACAGTGATGTTACGGATCGCGGATTGAATAATGTCCTCCCTGTGAGATAATGTCCCGACTGTGAATAATGTCCTCCCGTATTGTACCCCCGTATTTCTCCACCCAGATATTATTCAAAATTGGAGGGGGAAGGCCTGGTACATTTCACCACTTGAATGACATGTCTACCTAGGTAGTAGGCAGAGGGTGGGGAGGAATGAAAGAACAAGCTTGGCCAACAGAAACAGTCATGGATAGAGAACTGGAGAGACTTCTCAATCTTATGACTTTGCACTCAAAGTTTTGGCATATCAGTGCTACTCGCTAGTTCATGGCCATGGGCTTCCTCATGGGAGCATTGCATTTCAAGCTGGAATATGTTAGTATTTTGCTCAAAGACAGATAATGAATGCTTGTCATACGTAGGCGTAGGAACTGGGGGGAAGGGGGGGGCACCATGGGCATGTGGCCCCCCCCCCCCCAATAAGTCTTTCCTACGCTTATGAAAACATGCATACATAGCTACCAGTTATGCTTTCCCTTTCCAAAAGTTTTTCATTTCCCTCTCAGTGCACGTTACATGGCTTTCAAATCCAGGTGGTACTGTGAAGCTAGTCACATGACCCCTGACACTACTGCATGACCACAGTCACTACTCATTTATTTGTTACTAGCAAATGCTATAATTACAAGACTTAAAAAACATTAAAAATGTAAAAAGATGTAGGGATGGCATGCCAAAAAGTATGCAAACAAGGTAGAGATGATGCATGAAAGCAAAGGTCTACATATTGGCAAAGCCCCATCCCTACATCTTTTTCACAAATATATATAGTGTCATAGTACGTATGACACTATATATAGGGACCATCCTATGTACAGGAGTAAGACTCCACAATAATTGGTGTACATAAGATGGACCCATAATAGTACGTATGACACTGTATATATATAGGGACCATCTTATGTACAGGGGTAAGACCCCACAATAATTGTTGTACATAAGATGGACCCATAATAGTACGTATGACACTATATATATAGGGACCATCTTATGTACAGGAGTAAGACCCCACAATAATTGGTGTACATAAGATGGACCCATAATAGTACGTATGACACTGTATATATATAGGGACCATCTTATGTACAGGAGTAAGACCCCACAATAATTGGTGTACATAAGATGGACCCATAATAGTACGTATGACACTGTATATATATAGGGACCATCTTATGTACAGGGGTAAGACCCCACAATAATTGTTGTACATAAGATGGACCCATAATAGTACGTATGACACTATATATATAGGGACCATCTTATGTACAGGAGTAAGACCCCACAATAATTGGTGTACATAAGATGGACCCATAATAGTACGTATGACACTGTATATATATAGGGACCATCTTATGTAGAATGGGTGGAGCAATACATAAGATGGACCCATATAGTATAGGGATCAGTTTACATAAAAAAGACCCTTATAGTATAGGGGTCTTTTTCTACATAAAGTACATTCATACCAACCCCTTTATGCTCTGTCGATACTGTTTTCTGTGCTGGTCAGTTGTCATGTGATCGTAAATCAGGAAATCGACTTCACAAAGGGCTCAAAATCTGGTACAGAGAGTTATTAGCCCTTCATTGGATTCCAGCTCGCGTATTACATGCTTGGAACCACTGCTAAGCTGTCAAATTATGTTGTTTCATGTTCTAGAGTTGTGGTTACACTCAGTGAAAGAAATCTTCTTAGGCTTAGGTCTATTAAACTGTAACTGAGATTAACATCTAAATAAAGTACAGAAACAAGAAATAAAAAGCATTAAAAATGTAAAAAGATGTAGGGATGGCATGCCAAAAAGTATGCAAACAAGGTAGGGATGATAGCATAAAAGCAAAGGTCAACATAAAGGCAATGCCCCATCCCTACATCTTTTTCACACTGCAGTTAGACAGCATGGTTGAAACCTAAACCTGCACCCATCCGTGGAGTTAATAATGCTGTAAATGAGCACCAACTACTTTAGTTTTTAAACACTACAGCACTTACTATATGACCATGCAGTCCTGCAGCTCAGTGTCTAGGTTGTATAAGCGGTCTGTATACAATATTAAATGCCAACAAGGGTTCCACTGTTACTACATATAGCATGTCAGCATCAAAACCTACCTGGTCGCTACATGCATAGCTTCCAAAAAGGTACACATACACCATATACCATGCACATGCTGCTAGACTATACAGACCCTTCTTGCCCTTTCAGAAGGGTTTGGAGTCCAGAACCCAGGCCATGTGGGAGGAGGAAAGTGGCCTGAGAACAAGGTTACAGCTATGCCCTTCAAGAACTGCCAGTAAGGTTGTTGTATGTTTATAGAGACCTCCAATACACTGTCATAACTGCAGTGTGAAAAAGATGTAGGGATGGGGCATTGCCTTTATGTTGACCTTTGCTTTTATGCTATCATCCCTACCTTGTTTGCATACTTTTTGGCATGCCATCCCTACATCTTTTTAATGATTTTTTATTTCTTTATTCATTTAAAGTATTGTGAAGCATACATGACTGTGGTACCTACTAGCAGTGAGCATGACCACTCTTCTCAAGCAGGAGCTGAGCTATCAACCCAGGCGTCACCAGCTTATGTGCTACCGTCTCAAGCGAGTAAGTAAGACACTAATCTGTATCTACACCACGAATGGTTGAACTGGCACTTGCTGCAGAAGTACATTGTTGTTTACATAGTCAAGGAAGACAAGATGTATAGCGAGATAGGCAAGAGGTCATGTCAGAAACCTTCTATATAATGGATGTACTGGCAGGAAAATCTGCAAAAAAAGGTCAGTCCAGTAGTCCATTCCAGTAGTCCAGTCCAGTGATTATTGTCAGATGTGCTCAGTTGTCATGTTTCCCCCCGTGAATAATAATGCCCCCCCAGTAGCGGCTATAAGCAGGAATGAAACTCACTAGTGACGGTTGAGGAGCTTCAGGTATTAAAGGGCCATGCACATATAAATGGTATGCCCCCCCCCCCCTCTCCATGCAGTGAGGGGCAGTGCATGGAAAGAGGCTGTAGAAAAATCTGTAACAATGTCATGTTTACAATGATGCTAAAAATAAGTCTGACACTGAGCAAAAGAATGCTTCAGGAACAGTTACAACTCCGATGTGCAAATGAAACCATAGCTACCTCAATCTATCCAGTTTGCAACCGAAGTTCATCAGTATATACAGTGCTCCAGAGCAAGTCAGCCAAATTTCAATAATCCTCACTGAGAACTTCCTGAGCTCCAAAACAGTATGCTATGCACATTACTTACTGTTATAAGTGAAAAGGAAGTAAAGTAAGTGCGTTGCCACTTTTAGGGGTTTTGGCAAGGTTTTGACACAAATACACCTCTATCCTTGAATTGGAGAGGACCTAATGGTTGAAATTTGCAATGTAGCTAGTATCAGTAGGACATTGCAAACACACTTTGCAAGTTTGGGATCTTAACTAGTGGATAGTGAGTTTGTAACTAAACAGTTTTACACCTTTGAAACAGGCATTGTGCTGTGTCACTGTGGCTTCACTTAGTGAACTGATTTGGGTTTTTAGCTGTGATCTCTTCAGCCATTACTAGTTAAGAGCTGAAAATTGAAGTGAACATACTTCATCTGAAGACACACAAATGGTGAGAGTTTGAAAGCTCAAACCTAAGTAGTGTCACGGGTAAATGTTCATCTAGGTCACGTGACAACATGTGACTTCCCACAAAACTGTACAAGTGCTTGTTGTCCCCTCCCATAAACCAAAATAGAAATTTCTTGTATACAATCTTGAATATAGCAGAAACTACAAAGTTGGCTCTCTTGCTCTGGAGTTACTGTAAGTTCATATGGTAGACCACAGAAAGAGGATGGCTGCTGTGTTTCTCTTTGTGATCGCTGATGAGGAGTTAAAGCAGCTTTTTCTGCTCCCCGTTTTCTGTTCTTCTGAACTGCAGCCAAATGTTCCATCCACATTTCCACTTCTCAAGGTCACAAGGTTTGCAACCCTTCAAATGATCAAATTCTTCTTTCATAACAAATATCATCAGTATAACACATTCAAATATGCATGAGTGAATGTTGCAGTCTTCAGCAATGTTCACTAGTTCAGTTTGCTTCCCTGAATGGTCTATTGAACCAGTGCAGGGAGGCCTAAGAAAAAAACATGGCTGTCAAGATTCTCAGTCTGTATAGGTGACTGTAATGAAGAATCAGTATCACTGGGAACCACAACTTTTCTGTGAAACCACTGGAGGTGATTTTGGCAGCAGGGATCAAGATAGGTGTATTTGGAGATGCTGATAATAATTATTGTGAATGCTTCTGTGAAACTGTCAAAAGTGGTGGAGAAGTGAGAGATGGTGTTAGGCTCCTGCTGAGGGAAAATGAAGTTTCTGGAACATCACTCTCATCTGTTGTGTATCCAGTTGGAGAGGTCATTCTGGCAGCTTTACTCTTCACTTTCACTTCAATGGCTTTTAGCTCACTAGCAACATTCTGCCTCTGTGCCCCAACCTCCATTGATCACACTGCTTATAATCACGGATGCTTCTGCCATCTCAACACACTTGAAGTTGTTCATCCAAAACTGCAATCTGCTCACGAAACCCCTGCATAGCCTCATGCCTACTCTCCATATTTAACTTTCTTTGAGTTGCCTTAGGAACAGTTTCACTTTCTATGTCTGAAGTAAGCCTGTTTGACCTTAATTTTCCTTTCTTGAATTGATAGCCTTGTTCAACGACTTCCTTTTGGGGAATTTCTAACAACTCACCATGTCTAGAGAGTAATGCAGGATTTTGTAAGGCCAGGTTCCCTGCTTCTTGATTGATGCGGAGCTGATATGGTGTGAGTGGTTCTTTGCTGAAAATCTTGGCAGACTCAATGGTCCCTTTGTCAGGGATGCCTTGTGGTGTAGCCAGTAATTGTTCCTGCAAACAGTGCCAACAGGATGATCAATAAGACATTTCTAGATGGGACATAAGAAAAGAGTACATGCACACACATACCAGAGGAGGCCATGAGACAATTGACATTCAAGCATTTGGGCCATTATGTGTAATGACATTCCAAGGGCAAGAATCATGAATACATATGGTATAAGAAGCACAAAATCACATATGCTTTCATCAAGATTCTTACTCTTGAGAAAGGTCAACTGTATGCCTGGCTTCCTCGCACACACACACACACACACACACACACACACACACACACACACACACACACACACACACACACACACACACACACACACACACACACACACACACACACACACACACCACCTCAACAATTGATGCCTTCACGACACTTTGGTTTGCAATAGAGTCCTCTGGGCCAATTTCCACGAACATTAATTCCATCCCAACACTCACTTTTGACCTGCAATCAACCCCAAAAATGCCATTTCAATCCAACATACATAAAAACATAAGTCTACTTCATTTTAGAACTATTCACTAGGCCTGCATATACACTCTTATGCAAATGTCTGATGTACTTGCCTGAAGCACGAGTCTGCTGTCTAAAGTGACAACTGGGATATCCTTGAACACTTCCCGAATAGCTTTGTCCAGTGATCGCATGTCTGTGGTTTCTGGGGAGCTGGTGAACTTTACCTCCCGATTTCTTGCTCCAAAACATACAAGTACCTTCTTAGTCTCCATAGAGAAAATAATCGTCGACTGATAAACAACAAAGACGTACAAGGTATAACAAATACTTATAATACACATGTGTAGTTCAAATTCCCCATCCCAGGGCAGACGTTATCACTTGAATCCCCCACCCATACCCACCCTGCCCCGCACTGGGGGTAGTGGGGCATAACATTAATAGACACATAATGATAGGCACATAATATACTAGGAAGATGCTTCATCATCGTGGGGCGAGCCTGAGCAAGCAGCACATTGTGTTGATTTAGGTCATGGTACACAACTATGGCTTCACACCCAATCATGAATATCCAGTTGTGGCATGATATGGGGGAAATGGTTTGATGGAGATGCGAGTGCAACATTGCACCGTTGCACACTACAAATGGTATTGCTAACATGCACTGTCACAGTTGGTATAGAATGGGGGAAATGGTTCGATGGAGATGTGTGTGTGATGTTGCACCGTTGCGCACTACAAATGGTACTGTCACAGTTGGTAGAATGAGGCAAAAGGTTCGATAGCACAATTTCATCACTGTTAGCACTGTTGCACATTGCTAGCTACAAGTAGTGGTTTCAATTTGATCCGCAGTAATAACATTGAGGGCCTGGTGTGCCACCATAAAATACTTCACTGTGGAATGATGAAATCCTTCTGTATGTACATTCCTGGATACCAGCAATCCTGAGGCTTAATCATTCCAGAGTTGGTGCAATATCTATGAATGCATGTACTTGTGCAGCTGTGGCAGAAGCTACAAACAATACTGCTACAGCTGACAGAAATTGTAGAACAAGAATTAAGGCGAAATTCAAATTAAAAATGTTCGATTGCAAATCTAGCCACTTGGAGCTCTACATGATGTCTATGAACACCCTGGCATAGTTCCTAGAAGCCTAGGTTTGTTTGTCTTCAGTTTTTTTTTCTAGAAATGTAGTTTAGGGGGGGAAATTGCTTTTGCGGGGAGAGAAAATGTGAAAAACATCCAGCTGGCCCCCAAATTTTTTTGAAATTAAGGTGTCTGGGATCACATTTGGTGGCTTCTCAGACCCATTGTAAAATACTAGAAGTTTTGGTGACCATGGTCTACATTCGGAGAGACAAAAAAAATTCTAGTGTCTACTGGGTTAAATTTGTTATTGCTTGGGGGGGATATTCCCCCACCCCACCAAAGACCCTGAAAAAAAACACTGTTTGTCTTGTATCTTTGTTCCCAGTCCACTGAGCCTAGCTAGCATAGTCCATAGTTGCAATATCCTGCATTAGCCATACACACTGTGGTGTCTTTAGTTCTGTCAGGCTTTAAAATTATGATAGGCCGTCATGCATAGACATGCAATCAACCTTACCTGTAAAGCAGCTGCATGCTAGCCTCGTTCCCAGGCCCGCGCCCAGCTTCCGTCCGACGGAAGCTGGGCGCTAACCGTACTGCAAGCGACGGGAAGCTGGGCGCGGGCCTGGGAACGAGGCTAGCTGCATGCGGCTTCAATTATGAATATCACTGAAAAACTATAATATACCTTGAGTTGTTAGTGTACACGTGCTGACTATAAAACTATATTTGATCTAGAGATAATAGCTTTCGTTACTTTTTTTTTTTTTTTTTTTGCCGTACAGAAGTGCTTAGTCATGTATGCTTGTTATGTAATATATCTACCCGTGGACAAAATGCTATGTTCAATGACTTGGACTATTAATTGGACTGAGACTTAAAATTACTACAGGATGACATTTGCCCCACTAATTAATATACACTTTCAGTGTGCTCTCTACACCATTTCACATACCATGCAGTAGGATAGTAAGCTATGATTTATGTCAGCCTGTAAAGTGCTTGTCTCTAGCTACCAGTTGCATTGACTGTGTGGGTAACAGGTAGCAGTACTTGTACCTAGCTGCAGGTGCATCAAGCTCAAGGTGTCCCATGTAAAAACGAATGAATCTGGTCACTTATTAAATGATCATGATCACTCAGCCTAGCTGGAAGTTCTAAGAATCCTGCATGACCCCAATCAGTGACTAACCCAAAGAGATGTGCAGATTATCAAGCTGCAAATGTCACCCTGCTTTACTTAGAACCTTCACTATACTTTACTCAAGTTATCTGCACTGTAACATACGACCGAAAAAAGTCTGCCACTTCACTTTCATTAGACTAGACTACTGGACATGCAGCTAGCATAATCCAGACATAGTCTGGGAGTCAGATGGATTATTATGATGCTAGTTTTACTGAACGGTTGGGAAAACTGGCAATGATGCCAGCACTGGTGGAGCTAGCTGGAGGATAAATCCACTCTTAGACAGATTGGCAAAGAGGATGTTAAAGTTGTGAAAGCTCCACTCCATCAAAGTCAGGATTCTTGCAGCGGGGTGTCAGTGGTATTGTTGGTGAAGTGAAATAGAATATTAATTTTATCTGTCGTATGTTTAGAATATGAACAGTTCAGAAAGCAGAGATAGAGGAGTAGCTAGTTGATGTAGAATACAGATGCTAAGCAGGGTGGTAGGCTGCCATGGAAGGGAAACCAGGGGGTGACAAGAAAGTTCCTACTATTGCTGAGATACACAGGCATGTGGGGTGGACAAAGCTTTGGAATTCTACATGGACCTGCGTGCATGGGACATGCTCAAAAAGGTTCATTAGCACCGACAAGCTAAGTTGAGCAAACAATGTGAAAAAGAAAGAGGGAGAAAAATGACAGTGACTCAGGGAGGGACTCGAACCCGCGACCTGGCAAATGGCCTGCCATGCTCTAACCAACTGAGGTACCGAGTCATTATTTTAGGGTAATAAGCTGCGGCAGTACATATCTGCTCTTCTTGGAACTTGCACACTGCCACTGTTCTGCATATGGTTGCACAATTTTGTATTACTGCATGTTATAATGTACAATTACCGTATAAGTGTTTGCAGGTATAGATAATTGTAATGATGTCGTGAAAGGTATAGTACAGAGAATAGGTAGATAGCAGGTAGATAAAAAATGTAGAATTATATGATTGTAATTTATAATAATTTATAATGGTAACAGCAGTTCTTATTTTGTTGGTGGGTGTGGTATGACAGTGGTGGTGGTTGCTGGAGGAGGTGGTGGGGTGATGTGTGTGGTGTGACAGTGGTGGTGGTTGTTCTGGAGGAGGTCATGGGTGTGGTGTGAATGGCAGTGGTTGCTGGAGGAGGTCGTGGGTGTGGTGTGATGGTGGCAGTGGTTGCTGGAGGAGGTGGTGGGTGAGTTGCAGGAAGAGGAGCTACAATTTCGTAGGAGTCTGGACCAGGTGATATATACCACAACGGGATATATGTAATTATCACTGGTTGGCCATGCATTCAAGTGACATTTATATGATTGCATGTGGGTGTGTGTATTCAGTTAGAAAGAAGTTTGTGTATAAGTAGCTTAGTATTTCATTTGATGTATTTGTACTTTTAATCATAAATACTGGAGTTAATCACATAACTGAAAGTAGTACACACTTACATAAGGGTTGTTGCGTTTAGGGTATCAGTGGTTAGAGTTGGAGGCCTTGGTGTTAGTAGTTGTGTCACTGGGCCTGCTGGTTGGAGGTCGAGCAGTATTTGTGCCAGGGTCTGCTGTGGCCGGGTACCTTGTTAGTTCAGAGACATCAGTTTCACAAAGAAAGTAGGATCTGATAGCCACGAACCAATGAGAGTACCAACAAAGTTGGATTTCACAACAAAATGATTCACCCAAGAGCACCAAGGAGTTTTGCCAGAGGCGAAGGGTTTGCCACGGTGCATCTTGACGTAGCTACGAGATTTCGAAACCCACTGGATTTCATGTGGATTTCGGACTTCAGATTGGATTTCTGGATTTCAATATGAATTTCCGGGTTTCAAAATGGATTTCTGGATTTCAAAGTGGGTTTGTGGATTTCAAAGTGGATTTCTGCATGGATTTCGTTTGAATCTCTATTATTTGTTATTCTGAAGATACGGTTGATTGTCATACATAATACATGCGCATACTGCGTGTTCGTTGATTGTCATACATATATTATACATGTACTAATTATCTGATATAAGTGCATTGATGTTTGTTATTACGTCATAGAAAATCCATGCACGTGCACATCCATGTAAATCCGGTGATGTGATTAATTTAAGGTATACGGATATTTGTGGAGTATTTTAATAGGATCCTTAATTGGATTTCCAGATTTCAGAGTGGATTTCTGGATTTCAGATTGGAAAGACTACCTCTCTCCCTGAAACTCTATGCTGACATCCCTAGTTGGAGGGCCTCGAACTGCCCACTAGCTACTCTTCCTTCCAACATCTCCATATCCACAGCAAGACCAGATATTGTCCTAATCGAGGATTCCAACATAATGCTAGTGGAACATACAGTCCCTTCCGAGGCTCTCCTTGCTGCTAGACAGAGGAAGGCAAATAAACCTGCATATCTCCAGCTTATCTCTGACCTTGAAGACAGATCTTTCTCTGTATCTTACAATACACTATATAGAAATTGGCTCCCTGGGTCACTGTTACCAAACTGCAGAGAAAACTAGCTATCCTAAACATATTCAATCTGCCCAAGCATTCAACGAAGAAAATCCTCCGAAAACTGCTATTTCATGCTTGTACCACATTTTCAACTTGAGACTGTGCACAAGCTGGGACTCCAACAAACTTCTTTTTACTATTACACTGTACATTGTTTCCTAAATTTACTCTCCTGCCTTGCCAATCCCTTTTATCAGAAAGGTATCTTGTGTCCTAGGCTCGTGCACATTGTGTTGTTTACATGTATAGCTACATGTACATCTTAAAGGATGGTATTTCAACACCACCCTCTTCTCCCATTGCCCCGAGGTATTATGCAAACACTCTTTGACATAGTTCTCAAGTGCAATGTTTTCTCTTTCCACACACACATCTACCAACAAATACAGGGAACGGCAATGGGCACCAAGATGGCCCCCTCCTACGCCAACATCTTCATGGACTCCCTGGAGAGACGATTCCTTGAGAGTGATCGAGCCCCTTCAACTGGCCCTCTGGAAGGGTTACATTGACGACATCCTCTGTGTATGGTCAGGTTCGAGGGAGTCCCTGGAGGCTCTCCTCCACAGACTCAACTCCTGCCACCCGACCATACACTTCACATGGACCATCTCCATGGACAGTGTTGAGTTTCTGGACAAAAGGATCTACAAGGGAAGCAGATTTAGAGAAACTGGTATCCTTGATGTTCAAACCTATTTCAAACCCACTAACACCTTCCAGTATCTTCACTTCTCTTCTTCTCACCCTAAGGAGTGTTTAAGGGCTTGGTGAGGGGTGAGGCCATTCGGTTCCTTAGGTCCAATTCTAGCCAGGATAACTATGAAAGAACCATCTCAACTTTTAGGCACCACCTACTCTGTAGGGGGTACCCTAAAAGTTTTGTTGACCGACTCCTCTCCACAGTTCCATACTCCCTTAGGAATAGATACATCCAACCTCTTCCTATACCCCTACTCTCAACCTCTCCTCTAGCCTTAACATCACACCTAACCCCATCACCCCCAGATTCATCACTTCTTACTCCCCCTCACTTACTCACCTCTGTGAAACTCTAACTCATCACTGGAACCTTGTCTCTAAGGATAAAAATCTCACACAACTCTTCTCTACTCCACAGCTTTGTTTCAGATGAGAAAAGGCAAAAGAAAGCCACCATTATAAATCATTTTTCCCCTAATACTCATGCACCACCACTCACATCAGGTGATATACAGTCAGGTATTGGGGGTGTCATTGGATGGGGGTATTCTTTCTTGGTATACAGTTATAACAACACTGAGTTGTATAGTTTTTTGGGTAGGAATTGGTTAACATACTAGTTTGCACAGTTTACCTTCTCATGCATTCCACTACAATAGCAGCTGGCCTGCCAGTATGAAAGTACACCTGTTCATACAGGAGGTTTCTGCACACATTAACCTTGCTTAGTGATTGCATATACTTTTGTCAGAACAGCTTGTCCTCATCCAGCAGTCAATGATTACACATGATTTAGGTCCCAGCTCTGACAAAAGGATATGTTTTCATAGCTGAAGATTTTTTTCGACCCCTAAGCTAAAGAGTAGAAACCAGAGAGTTTACTAGTGCAGAATTAGATCTTGACATAAACAGGAGATATGCATGTTTGAAGTTTGTACTGGGCAACTGGAAACACGAACATGCAGGAACGGAAACAGGAATGGAAATGGGAAGGGACGCCTAAAATGGAAGTCCAAATTTTGGATTGGGCTGCTCACTGTATGTGCTCTCGAGTAGCCAGGCCCTACAAAAGTCAGGCTACGTGAGACTGAGCTGTAGTAGCTGCCCTAGCAGGACAAATTGATGCATTATAAGGCTGCTAGTATGAATATTGAATGCAGTAACTTACTTACACTTATCATACAAAGCAATGTATTGTACAAAAACAAACGTCTGGAATGGTGGAGTACATGTACACCATAAAAATTGTGTCTAACTCAAAAGGTTAAAGTACAGAGCAGCCAAAACTCAAAACAATAGGGACATGTATGAGCAGTGATACATAATTACAGTGGTGTAGCTGATGGCAATTTAACAGCCTCGATCTCACTAGCAAGTGTACAAAGTTCAATATCACGTAACACCTCAATCAGTGTTTCCCAGCTCACTGATGCCTTCCCCCTCCCAGTAGCCCACTCCTGGAGGATCTCCTTGTTGATTCGCTCGGCATCACCTCTGTGCTTGTGTTCCATATTGCTGACTCTAGCTCCATTGTGGTCATCCAGGAGGAGGACACCAAAGTCATGGTATTTGGTGCCAATTTCTTGTGGAATGTTCATTCTTCTCTCCCTTCCTTGAAACTTGATGCACTCCAGCACAGTTGGGTTGTCTAAGGTGACAACAAGACCTTGTAACTTGGCAAAGGTATACATTGGAGGAACACATTATACAAGTCGGTAAACTATATTGTGCAGTGCAGGTGTACAGATGATACCAAAGGCAACACATAAGCCATAAATGCAACAGTGGCTCAGGGCAGTTAAGGCAGTTCAAATATCGTAATGTTAGCAAAAGTGGGCTAAAATGTGCTCTGAAAAAAGACAAAGCACATGGTATAACTAAAAGATTTACCAAGTAAAAAAAATCTGTTTTATAGGAAAAGGGCCCTTATGGTGAAATGTATAAATATTCAGTAGCTCTAATTATGTGAAATATGACAAAACTGGGATTATTGCAATTTTGAGTTGCCACAATCCCGAGGTTAAACATATGCATACTCCCATGTCAGAAAGTGCTCAATAAGTATCCACACAAGCAAGTGGAATGCAGCTGTATTTCTGGGTAAGTTGCCTAGCTGTAGAACATTTAGTAGTGTCACCACTGTACATGTTTTATACAGCTGCTATGAGGTATAGCTACTACTAGTGATGACATAAGCATTCTAGCATGTGAAGATGAAGCACACTTAGCTGCGTTTACTGAAAAGGATGAAGAATTCTACGGGTTTGCTTTGGAGCTCCCAGGAGCACTTACCATCATGGCAGAGGTTCTGATGTGGACATTGGGAGTGAAGATTAATTGGATCTTGGTACTGTGATTGCTAGAGGTGTTTTAAATGAGGGTGACCAGCCAAATGTTCTTGTGCCTAATTTTGACAGTGCAAGGAAACTAGTGTGAAAAGAGCTAGAAAGTGAATGTGTTTGCCAAAACAGTTGTTACAGTCAATTTCCTGAGGACGAAATGTACTCAATTCAATTGCAAATGGCTGAGCTAGGAGAACCAGAACATGGTATGCACACATGTCCACATCCAGCATCAAACCTTTCTCAAACTTTAAACTGTTATTTCTCAAAGTTGTCTTTTGTACATGAGTTGGTTTTAAGAAATGTAACTTGGCAATGATAAATTATTTCAACAAGCATTCTTTGCCAGGAAAGTGTTAAATACTAAAGTATAATTTGGTGCATAAATGTGCACATTTCCAGAAATCACCCCAAAGACCCTTTTCCTATCAAATGGCCCATAGTTTATTATTAACAAACATTACTATTGCATGTATTACTAATTCCAAAATTGATGGGGGTCAAACAATAATTGTCTTGACTGGTTTCAGTACAAGCTAAGGTAAGTGTTCACAGATGCCAGTTAACTACCAATAGATTTTGAACAGCACATGAATCAACTGGAAACACTGTTTATGACAGTTTCATGGAAGTTGTTCCGTATCATCAACTCTGATGGTCAAAGTGACAAGAGTCTTACCGAATCACAGGTGGAGCCAGTGGCTTGATTTGTGTACACAGCATGTAGCTAGGCTGGACTAAATAACTCATCATTATTTATACTGCCATTCTGTGCTGACTATACACTGTAGTCTCTAGTGGTTTGAAATGATGCTAATTTTCTTACTTGATACAGCCCTGAAAAAATCAGCTAATTTTGAGAAGCTAATATTTCTACCTTAAGTGAAACCTGGAGGCCATTTTGCTCCCTTTGTTTGTTGAGGAAAAGCTTGTGTTTGGCAGCCCTTGGCCCATTCATAATCATCTGCAAACTAACACTGCCCCCTTCCTGCTTTTCTAGTGTGATGTCAATAAAAGGTGTAGCCCTGCTATATTATAGTTCAACATAGAGGTGCCTACCCTCAAATCTCATCAAGCTTCTTAGCTTCACTCAGAAAAGCACATGATATATATTATATATACATGTGGATGCTGCAATGACAACTATACATATATGATCACTGCATTCAGAGAGCTTTTTAAGTTCATTCTGGATACAATTTTCACCTCGAGCTACCCTGAACATTCATAAACAAGTGCAGACAGCAACTAAAGCTATTGAATGCATGGGTCCTTTCTGTACCCATCTAGAGAGGAATGTACGATTATGCACATACCTTCATCCTCTTCAGAAGGTACTTCCAACACAATGTGCACTTCTGTAGTAGGTGCTTGTACTCCTAACCATAGAAGAGCAAGTGGAGAAAGTGCATTTTTGCAAAAACATCATGTACATGTAATCAAAGCTAAATTGGAATAAGCCTGAGTGAGCCCAACACTACACCACATGTAGTTGATGGAAATTAATATTGTTATCTGTCAGTCAATTTGTTGGTACATCTGTAATTCCAAGACTGTTAGATTAACTGTAAATATATGCATAAGACCCATGCATGTGCAAGCTCACTGATACTGTGTTCATGCAGTGGGAAGTACTGTAACCATGCTGCTAGCTACATGCATGTCTGTGTGCTGCAACTACACTAAAGAAATTTCAGTGCTGCTCTTTAGATATTGCTCATTCAGGCTCATGCCCACAGTGTTGTACATTTCTCTAATATGAGGCTATGATCATCACTTCAGTAGTTAGTACACATTTATCACGTAGCACATTAATTTTTCAGTCGCTAAATAATTCTACCATTAATCATAAATTAACATTTGCCGGGAGACTGGTTTGCTAGTAGGAGACTGAGTATGATGTGCATGCGTACAACAACTGAAATTCCACACATATTTTGACTGCAAGTTGGTCCTGCACTTGTGGTGACAGACAGTAGGACTTTAGCATACGGGCACAGTAAGACTGCCTATATTAAAACATAACAGTACAAAGTTGATTACCTTTCTTGCGACGCCACACTTTATGTTCATCTGTCAGAGGACCAGATATATCTGGGTTGAGTTCGCACTTCCAATAGTCGACTGCATCAGCTGGGAGTGCAAGATGTGGTTGGGTGTTCCCGTGTATACAGAGGAAGGCTTGTTTGGGAACTAACTGGGGATACTTGAGTGTTTCAGCTGCTTTCTGAATGCCTTCAAGAAGAGTGTGCCAAATTGATGGACACAAATGACTACAAATGTCACGTGGTGCATTATTAATATAAACCTCGAAGTGAGAGAATGCATCAATCAGTGTGAGTGATCCAGGAGCACCTTCTGGGAGCTGAAATTTGATGCAGTTTCTTGTCAAACACAATGGTTCAGTGGTACTTTCTGGAGAGGGAGACAGTCTCAAGGGAGAAGAATTCTGTGAAGATCGAAGGAATGCTATTAAGGAGCAGAATATACCGTGTGGTACCAACTTGCATGAAAAGTGAATGGCAAGTGCAGCTACACCAGATACTGTCACTCGGTGCTGGTCAACCTCCTGGAATTCCATTGTTCGCAAAAGGCAAGGCATAAAGTACTGATCACTGCTGATGAGCTGAGTTACAATCAGGCGATCCTTCATGAGCTTCAGAAAGTCAGCTGGTGTGAAGAAGTCGGTGTAATGTTCTGGGAACTGCTTAAGAAGCTTGAGAGTAAGGCAACCCTCATTTCTGAACTCTCTCCATTCTCCTCCTATGGGTGTCTCGAGGTCCCCTGTATACCGCAGCTTGTAATGAAACTTGACTAGCTCTGAGATCTTATCCAGAAGGAATTGTGGATCAACAAATACTACATCTGGTAACAAGCGCCAGTAGTAGTGGATGACACCGAAGCTAGCCAAGTGGTCTAAGGCTGCATCAAGATCTTTCCTAGAAAGGTGGAGCAATCTAGCTACTTGGAAACACTCCTTCCAATGTAAAATTTTTCTCCCATGATCTCTGGCTAAACTCTGTATGAGCTGCTCAAATTTGAACCAACTGATGGGAGTCCTTCTAGGCTCCAAAGTGGATGCTACATTGAAGATTACCTGTGCTATCTTATTAGCAACCTCACAATCTTCAGGACCTGGGGTCTTGGCATTAATGGGAAAGATAAGTTGTTCCATCTTAGGTCCATGGAAAACCAAACTTTTGTCGAATTCTGGACAAAGATTGCCTTGAAGCCTTTGATTTTTGTCTTCTGTGCTTTCGGAGCATAAGTATGCAAGATCTTGGTGTGTTCCTACCATGACTAATTTTGATCCCTGGTTTGTACTGTCATCGTGCTGGATACACTGTGTCTGGATTGTCTGTACACAACGCATTAGCATCTGTTCATTTGTGAAGGGGCACAGTGTAGGCTCACCAACTCGCTTTCCATTTTCAAAGTATTCTATTTTGGGACGTTCACTTAGCATCTCAGATAGATTAGCGACAAACAAGCACACTGAGGTGTGCTGGAGAAAGGCTGGCAGAACTTCAAGGAACTCAATCTGACCTCCGCTATCAATGAGATAGATCCAGTCGCAATCGTGAAGTTGCTGTGATCCAGGTGGAGCTGCGATTCGGTAAGCCGTTTTATCTAGGGATGCTTTTGCGGTTTGTTGCAGTTCAGAATTAGAACCATTACAACAGCAGCAAAACTTCTCTCTCTGAGAGGTAGGCTGATAAAGCATAGATGGGGCATGTAGTCTTATAGATGATGAACCAATCCCTGTGCTCTCAGTTTGCCTATTGCAGCAAAGTGTTTGAATAAAAGTTGCATTCTCCAAGGAAACACCAGTTGCCACTGTGCTAGCAAGTATTTTATCTAGCTGATCAGGGTCAACTTCCTGCAGTTGTCCACCCTGTGTACTGACTCGGACTCGAATGGCTTGAACTGGCCTTGCAGCTAATGGGGTACTGTTCCTAGACTCAGGAGGGGCCCATCTGAATAGCAAGTGTTTTGTATGTGTCTTGCCTGCCCCAGCCACGCCGACAAGCAGGCATACCACTGTTCGACAACTCACAGAGCCACGTTTCAGGGCTTCCTCCAGCAGTGACTTCGATTTTTTTAATCTAGCTGATACATCTGCATACAAATATAACACTTCATGTAATTAACAGCAAACTTTCACTTTGGTCCACGTGTTTGTACTATAAGTAGACATTCATATATCAAGAATTGTTTCAGTTGCTCAGTATTATAAGAAATTTACGGTAAAAATAGTTCAGATATGATTAATGAAGCTATGGATGGTACTGTGGAGGTAGATCTAATGATAATTTGATGCAAAATTTTGGGTCGGAATTTAAATATGAATGTAGCAAACTAAAGAATGCTTGAAAGAATTTCATCAACTCACTGTGGTAGACCAGTCACTGTTTTGCAAAAGAACTTATTCTAGTTTGCAGTACCACAAAAACTATCCTAGTGCCATCTTGCAAGCTGTCATGCATGTAGGCACACCGAATGGCTGAATGGCTGCTTATTTTTGTAAGTTTTCTGCACATGTATGCAGACAATAACTGCATTCAAATTGTCAATGATTTGTAGAAACATCAAATATTGGGAGGGGGGTTAATCTTGCTGTAAAATGGGTAGGGGCACTAAAATCGTACTTAGTAATATCCTACCCAATTGATAGTAGTAATACTATCCTACCAAATTTATACTATGGGACATTCATAACAGTATGAACCTGCACATGATACACTGCATTGTTGATGGATGTTATATGCACTTTCAGACACTACATGTTTGCTTGTCATGTTTTGAGTGGTGTTGAGTGCCACAAGTGGCATTGCCGTGTGAAAAAGTGGTGGTTGATTCAAGTTGAAATGAAGCTAGTGCTAACTCAAGCTACTATGAGGGACTAGATTTGGAAGCTAAGATGCACTGCGATGTAAAGATTGCTACACTTGGTAACCTGCGTGACCCTTATACTGCATAGAAGAAAGTCTAGAAAGGCAGAACTGAAGTATCCTGATATATACAATTATCTAATTGCATATATGCTAAGTCTTTACACCAAAGATAAACTTAAGGCATACAAGTATTTCCTCAATGGTTGGATCAGCAATGTTACTGTTTATTCAGTCCCTTCAGGCGCAATCCAATTACTGGCTCAATATGTATTCAAACAGGGTATTCTAATGAGTAGTTTTGATACAAATATGTTCGCTGAATATGTCCAAAGGATGCAATGTGGTATTTTATGGTTCCTAAGTGTCAGAGATTTGATTTAGTACAAAACAGTGACTGACGTACTGTGCCTACTAAACCTTATAGCCAGATATGTGAGACATGCCTTGCATGCTAACCTTCGGTCTTTGGTATCCTACTCCTCACATCAGGCAACCATTTCTTGGGAACATCAATCCAATTGTTCATCCATAACTTGCAATCGTCCATGCCACAGATGCATGTGGGAAGACAAAACACGAAAACTAGTACGATTAGTGTAAGTAATAGTGCACTAACACCAAGACTAGAAAACACCACTCCGGTAGTATGTATTCCAGGAGTAACAGTAGAATTAGAACCTGTAGTGAATGATGTTGGGAAAAAAAACAAAAAAAAACAGAAAAACAAAAAACAAGGTAACTAAATTAAATCTATAAATAGAAAGTCCCAATCAAACTCCACAATATATCATGCAGGTTTGATGTCAGATCTGTGGCCCCTGAATTCAGACAACATTCACTTCACTAAATTGATTAAGAAGCATACACTAACCATTGCCTTGTGTGGTATCAAAATCAAAAGATGACCATCCAAGTAGAGCCACACCTATCACAAACATAGCTGTAAATACACATCCAAAAGTAGTGCTGCACGCAAGTACACATTTACTAAAACCTGCAACAGGAAAAGATCAAAATAGTCAGTGGCACATGCAGTGTGTATAGACTGGTTGGTTAGTTGCACTAATTTAATTGGTTCCACTTGGGCCATGGAAGTTTGCTTAAGTTTACTTCATAATGCTATACATAGACTGATATTCTAAAATAGCAGTACAGTGGAGGTTCTCTGGTTCCACCATACAGCTAAAAGTAAGGCAAAGTCAACTACATTGATACATACTAACAATTTATATCACTTAGAGAAATCCACATTGATGCAACAAAGATTGCCGAGACTACCCAGGCCAGCACTGCTATAACCTCAAGGACAATCAGCAATACACGTCCAGTAATACCCTCAGTACTCAGTCCAGAAGTGTCATTTGAAGCACCTAATGTCAATGATAGGAGGTAGCACAATATTCACATGTGTAACTATATCTCTGAAGCATGTAGCCTCATTGGCATTGCTTAGGCTTTCTAACCGCAGGGCCATAGGAACAGGTCCGGCAGGTCCGGCGGCCGTTGGACCAATATTCGGCTAACTAACCAGCACAAAAATGCCCTATGAGCTTCGGCGGGTTTTTCAATTGTTGCTACAAAAGTAGCTACGCTAGCAGGGACCTGATGACAGCTGTCATCCAAAAGATTTCTGTTAGGGATGGAGGCAAGCACGCTTTATCGCCTGGAGAAAGTCCCCGTCGAAGCGTAAGTTTTGGGAAACTACTGTGAATTGCTCACAATAGATCGCGAATACGCATGCGATTACGGCGGCGAAGACAATTATTCGAAGGTAGTATTTATACTTTAAGTGAACATTGGAGGCCATTTTCTCCCTCTGTTCGAGAAAAAGCTTCGTAATCGGCAGCCTTTGTCACAATTCACAATCACTCATGAACTATAATACTGCCCTTTCCCAAAAGTCTTGCTAAGCTTCTCAGCCTCACATGGTAAGGCTACCTTGTCCGACAGCTGCATTTAATGCATGCAAATATGCAACATCCACAGTTCAAGGGTTAAGAGTAGGGTTAGAAGGCCTGAGATGATTCATCATCATGGGGCGAGCCTGAGCAAGCAGCAAACTGCTGATTTACTACTTAGTCATGGCACACGGCAGGATTTTTAACTGTCGACTGTTTAAGCCAAATTTAATAACACATATGAGTAGCTAGCTAAGTCCTCACCAGAGATAAATACAAGTATCACATATGCCAACCATTTCTCCAGCCAGGGCAGCTAACGCGGCTACACATGCACGGACTAAGCTTTACACCGAAATCATGAACTAAATTTCTGGCGTTTATGAGTGCCGTTTATGCATGGCCCGCTACCTGAAGCGACCCAGTCAACCAACGTCCACATTAAATTTTCACAGCAGTGAGCGGCCTGCCGTCGTCGGTAGAAACACAAACCAGTGCCACGCGTGCTTCAACTTCAGTCGTCTTCGCTTCGGGTCCCCGATACTGCAGTATTAGGAAGTGCAGAATAACGTACTTCAGTAGCTATATAATGCTAGGCACCCAATTTAAATGTGTGATCAAAGTTGCTACCACTACATATCCTATACCCTTACAGCTTCTAGTAAATTATTTCTAATTCAACTATAGAGATTGAAGGCAAAAGAGTGAACCAGGAAAAATAAGCAAGAGAAGAGCGGGAGAGCAGAAGATAGCAGAAGAAAATTAATACTGAGAATGGCTAAAAATGGGCCATAATGAGAACATGGAAGACAGAACACAGAAGAAAGTAAAAAAAAAAAAAGCCTAAGAGTTGGCAGAGGAACAATACGACAGAGCTGCAACAGTAACAAAAGGCAGATGAGTTGAATAACCACATATATGCAGCAATTGCTTTGATGTATATCATTAACAAAGACCAGGGTAGAATGTGAATGTAGATGGTAGACACATGTCATTGAATATTGTGTTGAAGATCAGTCTGCTAGTACCAGTGTCGGATTTAGAAATTTAGAAAGGGGGGTTCAGTCACCGGCGCGCGAAAATTTTTTGGGTTGCCACGCCCACTTTCGGTCACGTGAACGCATTCATACAAAATATAGCTGGAAGGCCGAACCGAGGGTCCGTCACAAAGAAATCTCGTACACTGTCCGACAGTGTTGTTTTAGTTAACTATAACTTTAACTAAATAAAAATTTAGTTAACCAAAACTACAACTAACTAAAAGTTTTTGCTAAGCTGGGGACTATAACTAAAATGTCCAAGAACATACAAGAAGAAACCTGTCAGCAGAAATCCAAACTGAAATCGAGAAATCCACTGTGAAATCCAGAATTCCACTCTGAAATCCGAAATCCACGTGAATCCAGTGGATTTCGAAATCTCGTACGCCGAGGCGCGCCGTGGCGGACCCCTCGGGCCGAACTGAATATCTCGAAGCAACTCTAGGCCTAGTCAAACGTCTGGAGATCAGTAAGGAACTGATACGTGAGTGTGTAACTGTGCCTGGTTGTTGTTGCTGCATGCCACTGCAGCATAATCATTTGATGGACTCGTGCAGTTATGTACGCAAAATACATTACTAGCCGCCAAAGGGGGGTGCATTTGCACCCCCCTTACCCCCCCTAAATCCGCCACTGAGTACCATGCTAAAAGCAGATAATAGAACTGCAAATTTGAGCATTTTATAATCCCTTTAACATACTGAGAGATGCAAACTTACCATTTTGTGTAGACATTACACTTCCAACTACCAGTAGTACTGTTGCTGCCACTGCTACTATCACTCCAATGCCAGTAGCAATCATAGAAAACGTGGTGACCCCATCACTGCACTCACAGTCACTGTCGTCTCCATTCACTGTAAAAGTGAAATAGCATTTCAAAGCAGTAGCAATATGAGGTGAAATGCATTACACTTGGCCTGACTTTCATTCCACATTAGGAGTTCACTCTTGCTGTAGAGATACGTACATAGCTATTAATAACTAACTGCTTTGCCTCCATGAGAAATGTCAGTACATATCCACATATATATGCCCAAACAATGATCCATCAAACTTCGATGTGATGCAAGGGTAAACCTCAGTTTGATGTGACAGAACTACCTTTAATATGTATAAGGAGTCATTGCTGAATTCCAATTGTAAGTAACATTCAGAACAAGCATATATGCATCATTATGTCTTGGGAGCAATACTTTGTGTGAGCGGTTTGAAGAAGAACAAAATCTTCCCATATTGCCTGACTAAAATTTCAAATCAAGTGTATACATATCTTTTACAGATTGCTTACAGGTCTCGCACATATGATTGCAGTTTGGAGTCAAACACCAGCTGAAGAAACTCAGCATTGCACAAGCCACAATAACACCCCAAGAAAGAGTTGCAAATGCAATCAATGCGGCAACACTTGGTCCAGGAGCAGCAATTGAAACAGTAGAGTTTGAACCTAATGTGTGTGTGGCAAAATCATAGGCATAATAGCATTATGAAGTGTTATGCACTGATTTGATTCTTACTCCACATTAAGAGTTCGTTCCACAACTGGCTATAACTAGTTGTGGCATGACTACAACTAGGCTTTTACCCAGGTCATGTGGAAGGAGGGACCTGCACTGGTATCTACTGATGTGCAGATGTGCAAACTACCCCATGATCATTGGTGGTTTCAGAGCTGGCAGGTTACCCGGGCAGGTGACATGCGCGGCGGAGCTGCTACAAGTTCCCGTAAGCAATAACCACAATTGACCAGAAATTTTACCCAGGCAATGCCCGGGCTTGTCCAGGTCTGGAACCGCCAGTGCCCATGATTTCAACGTATACCCTTACACTAACTTCTATATGATTTCTTCCATCTGAAAATTGCCTATCTCTAACTACACTCTGTGAAACCAATGACAAAGTAGTGATGAAAACAAGCAGATCTTTGCTTAATAGTAACTATTGATGTGTTCGTCAGTGCAGCAAAACACTCCGACATATTTCTTATTACCTCAAACACCACTCATTATATAGACTGTTACCATCAAAGAGATGTCAGTTCTCAAGATTGACCAAACATGCCTTATAGGGAGCATAATTATCCCTGCAGTGCACTGTGGTGTAAACTGAATGAAAGTGGCTATACTTTCAGTGCAATAGAGTAGCTAGAAGGCAGATTAGCCACCAAGGGAACATCACACATGCACAAACAGTAGATACCAAGCCACTTTTCCTCCTCCCACGTGGTCATGGGGCATGAGCATGAATCCCCAAGTATGCTTGAACACAAACTGTTGTGGAGCAACCAAAATGAAGACTCATCTGGCTAGTGCCTGAGTGACATGGTTCTAGGGGCCAGAGACACTATTACTGAGAGGGAACATTAGTCACCATTTTTGGGGAACACTGTACTCAAAAAAGATGTGCCTATTTTACCTAGTCTCGTGCCCAGCCTGTGTGTGCCTCCCGGTGAGAAATGGTCTGGTGAATGAAGTCGAATTTCTTGGGTTTATTCCCAAAAAGTGGTAAGGACCAATGAGATTGGTAATTATTATGTAGCACCTCCCTTACATCAGTAAAATTTTTATCTCTAGTCGAGCATTCGTAGCCTTTTTGAGCGGGTTTGGCGTAAAATGTTTTGAATATTGCTAGGTGACACAGTCGCGAAAGTGTGCTCTAGCCCAAGAAATGCAACTTGGTTCACCAGACTGTTTCTCCTCGTGAGAGGGCGGGGTCTGACTATATATTTCTTTGGTGTTTGGGGTTACCAAGCCCAGTTGAGAAGGTAAGTCTTAAGGGAGTGGCAATGGGTGCAAAGTCACATAAGTCCAACTTTGAACCAGCTGCATGGGACCGACTGTGTTATGCAAACAGTGATTAACCTAAGTATACAATGGATTGCCAGAACTGCTGATACTCATGCTAGCTTCAATCCTCAGCCACAATATAACACCACCATACTGTTTCGCTTTCAGGAATTAAGTTATAGCTATCACGACAGCTGTTCTAATAAATGGAATGACTCAATCAGGTGTATTAAGGCATGGGAACTCTGGCCAAGATCTTACACTGAAATACTAAATTGCTCACAGATGCCTAAGCCATACTTGTGTATGCAACTTGGTTAGAATGTTTTATGCACCACACTTAATAATCTTAATGACTGAAAGCCATACCCACACTCAGGGCCGCCAAGAGAGCAGAGGGGCCCTGGGGAATGCGTAAAAATTTTCCATCTAAGTAATTTCCTTAGTAGGCATGGTCAATTAATTAACGGTATTGGTTCCGCGTGTTTACACACATCAAAGTATTTGTCTATACTAACCATGAAAGTGTTACTGATTATTCTACCCAAGCGTTCACTCATTGTGCTGTGTGGACATGCCTTAATAGACCTGAGGAACTTTACTGGGATTTGAACCCAGCACTTCCCACTTGAGAAGTGAACGTTTGCCAACTTCTCTACAACAGCAGGTCTCATTCACATTTCAAACCTTGAATCTGTCGAGTGTGGAAAAGTGCAGAGCAATCCCAATCTGCCTTACGATAATTAGTCTTGTCCACCAGACCCTCACATGCAGTTTGGCCACCATGGGCAGGTTCAAGTTCATGGACAACAGTGCTAGACTCTATACTGATCAAAGTATAGACATTCTTCTTCCATGTTGGTGACATGATTTGTACTACTTAAATCAAGACAAAATATGTCATTGAGATCTTTTTCATAGTTAACACAGAGATTCAGTTTAAGTTAGTTCTCATTCTCAAAATAGTGCATGCACACTAGACCAGTTGATTCTCTGACTTTTGACTGGCTCAGTTGAGAGAACTGTGACAAAAAATTTGAGCGAATTGCAAATTGTGTTCTGCGCACAGGCAATAAACATTACAAGATATGATGTCACCACATCAGAACATAGTGAAGGTCACGCCCTAACGGGGTCGCTACAACGGACAACCAACCTGCAATTTGATTGCCGCTGAAGTAAAGGGCCGTAGCAAGCTATTTAAAGGTAGTGTGGCCAAGCTCTAGCCTCGTTCCCACCCCCAGGCCTCCCCATCGTCCACTTTTTGATCGCTTGCCTTCCATTTTTGCGTACTGCAAGCGATCAAAAACTGGACGGTGGGAAGGCCTGGGAACGAGGCTTGTAGCCAAGCTCAAGTCCTGTGGCCGTAAGCATGCAGCAGCTAAGAGGGTCTGGGGGCATGCGCCCCCAATCGCAGATTCCACGTTTACGTGTCGCAGCTAGACAACTCTTTTTTTTTATTTTTATTTATTTATTTTTTTTCTATAAAATTTATGTCATAAATGACAAAGGCAACATGAGTATAGCTGATAGCTAATGTGAGACATGTGCCTCAAAGTGATACAACAAGGATCTTTTAAAGGAGGAGATAGAAGAACATAATTTAACTGAGTCAGGCAAATTGTTCCAGGAGGAGATTACAGAAGGTACAAATGAGTGATACATGTAATTAGTATGTGCAAAAGGTCTAGTAAAACTAAACGTACTTGTACGATTAAGGTGGTATGGTAAATTACTTTGTACAAAGATACTAGATGGGAAGTCCATATGACCACTAACAATATTGTACATTGCAGTTAGCTTAAGATATTTACGACGAACTGACAGACGGGGGAGGTTGAGCAGTTGCAACATACTGTCATAGTCCAAGTCCCATTGCTTGAGACAGACTTTACAAGCAAATTTTTGCACAGCTTCCAGTGACTGCATGCCCTTGTTCAAGAATGGGTCCCAGAGTTGGCAGGCATACTCCAAGTGAGGTCTTATGCATGTACGATAGATAAGCAGCAGGGTGTTGGAGTCAGCCCAGCTATAAAACTGTCTGTACAACATCCCAACTAGCTTCCTGGCCTTAGCACATATCTGTTCGATGTGATCAGACCAGGTTAGCCTGGATGACACCAAAACTCCTAGATAGCGATAGCTTTCAACCTGCTCTAATGTCACGCCACCCAGTAGGAGTCCTGAAGGAGGTAGATTGGGGTGTATCTTTCTTGAGCAAATGAGATACTTGCATTTGTGTGGGTTCATCGTCAAGTAATTGGTGCTAATGCAATCCTGTATGGCATCGATATCAGCTTGTAGGCCACTATAATCCTCAGGATGACTGATTGGTTTGTAGAGGAGGATGTCGTCTGCGTACATTGTCAGCTTGGATCCATCAGTAAGTGACAGGGAGGAAACATGGTTGATGTAGATAAGAAACAGTAAAGGCCCCAGAACTGAACCCTGTGGGACACCAGACAGCACAGAAGTAGTATCAGATGAAGCACCATCCACCACAACGTATTGTTGTCTGTTGCATAAATATGAAGCAATCCACTGCAAAATGTGTTGGTCCAGACCAATGTCTTTTAGCTTATGCAGAAGAGGAAGATGGGGAACACTGTCGAATGCTTTACGCAAGTCAAAAAAGACAAGGGAGACATCAAAGCCATTTTCCATGAGTTGGAGGATGTTGTGAAAGGTTGACACAAGAGCTGTAACTGTGGATTTCCCAGGGCAAAACCCCCATTGGGCAGCAGAGAGAAACTCCTGATCAGCCAAGTGTTCAAACACTATGCTGTAAATATGTCTTTCCATGATCTTGCTGACCACTGAGAGAAGAGATATTGGCCTGTAGTTCGAGGGATTTTCCACATTACCTGATGACTTAGGGATTGGGACAACAGATGACAATTTCCACTTGGAAGGAATTCTCCCACTCGTGATTGACAGATTGAAAAGCTCTGTTAGGATTGGTGCAATAGAAGTAGCAGTTCCTTTGAGCATTTTCCCAGAAATTCCGTCAGGTCCTGAGGCTTTGTTGGTGTCCAAGGCATTCAACAAGTTGAAGATCTCCTGTTGGGTGCAAAGAATATCCTCAGGTGGTGGTGATGAGGGATCAGCTAAGAAGCATTGATGATCCGACTCGCTCAATGGAGGAATAGCATCATTGAAATTTTTAGAGAACACTTCATTGAGCAAGGATGCCTTGTCAATATTCGATGAGGCTTCAGTTGCACCATTCTTCAGGGTGGGAACCTGACTAGATGTCTTTTTCAAATATTTAATTGTTTTCCAGAATTGTTTACTCCCTAGATTTGACATTCTCTTCAAGTGATTCTTCTTTGATTGTCTCAACAGTTGTACAACTTCGTTCCTCAATGATACATACTTAGGCCACAAGGATGAATGGCAAGTTGCTCTAGCTTTCTTGTAGACGCTGTTTCTCTTCCTGATTTTAGCTTTAATCCTCCTGTTCATCCAAGGAAGATTCCGCTGTTGTGAAATAGTGGCTTTGGGGATGCACTCTTCCATAATGGAAATGAACTTTTGCTCCCACAGATCCCATGCTGAATCAATACTGGACACATTACGCAGGAATGACCAGTCAGTTCTGACAATCAATCGGTTTGCTTTGTCAAAGTCAGCATGGGCATACCTCCAGATGGTTCGTTTGCTGGCTTTCACTGGGCGTGTGTTACGAGACCATTTCAAGGTAACGTCGATTCCATTGTGATCAGAGTTACCCAGTGGCGGGATTACACTGCACTTTATCAACTGCGATGGAACAGACATTAGCACAAGATCTATCAGGGTAGAGCTACCAGAGCTGTTAAAGTGGGTAGGCTGAGGTACGACCTGCGTAAGTACAAAACTCTGTAAAATACTAGATAACTTGCTAAAAAGTGGATGGTGGTGATTACAAAAGTCAATATTAAAATCTCCCAGGAGTATAAAACTAGAAAAAACACTGATATCCAAACTTTCAAAAATAGAATACAAATTATCTAGTGCAGCTGAATTAGCAGGTGGCCGGTACCATAAGCCAATGTACACTTTCTCGTTAACATTGTTTGTGCTATGTACAGATACAAGCAGAAATTCCAGTTCATTTTGCCCACACATTGTAACCTGGTATTCCAGCTTGTCAGAGATAAACAATGCAACCCCACCACCATGTCTGTTCCTATCACATCTAACACAACTGTATCCAGGGATGGAGACCTCTAATTCACCAATGTCATCACACAACCATGTCTCTGTAATGCACACTACCTCTGGCCTTTCAATGTCACACAGGGCAAGCAGTTCGTCAAGCTTGGGATATAGACTTCTGGCATTAAAGTACAGTATGTGCAACTGCACATGCTTATCAGGGCGAACACCCCGCACGGCATGATTTTCAATTAATTCTCCTCCCTCAGGGGGGTCTCCCCCTGAGGGCTTGTGCCTAAAAGGTGTTCTGGACAAGATTGTGTAGTATCCTGTAGGCTAGTTGTTTCTGAGAGAATGCTTTTGTCAGTACCAGAATCATGATTAGCAGTATCTGACTCACAGTTGGCGCTCGCTTGGTCTTGGTCTTGAGGGGGAGGATTCTCTACTAGCTTATAACACACCTCTAATTTCCACGATGTTTGGATGTTTATGCGGTCCCATTCATTTTCTAAGTTACAAAGGTCCTCTTCAGAGCCCCTCACAACAAACCACCATCTAATGCGATTATCTGTAGTTGTCTTGAACTTACGTCGTATTTGTAGCTTACCCCCAACAGAGGTGAGCCTGCTCAGAGCTGATGTGACAGTAGCCACAGTGGTAGTTTTCATGGTTCCCCAAATTCTCCTTGCACCAACGACTTTTTCCTTTTGGGAAGGTGGAGCTTGCTCGTGAGAGCTCCCACGTTGTTCTCCAGCTCCGGAGAGTCGTAGGTCGCAGACGCTTGTCAGTGTCCTAGCCCGTTCCTCAGCACTCTGGTCAGCTCCCTGGGCTTGTCGGGGCTTCTTGGGCTTGCGTTTCTTTTGCACAACCTGAGATCACGTTCGCTCAACTCCCTCAGCCGGCTGGACAGTCGATCTCAACGTATGAACGGTACTTTTCAGTTCCTCGACTTCCAGGACCAGGGCCGCCACAGCACTCTTCAACTCTGCCAGTTCAAGTGTGTGTATGTCAGACGCACAGCTGGGACAGTAGAACGGCCTGCTGTCATCACTTAGCTCAGCGAAACGGGTACGAGTCAGCCCTGCACAACATCGATGCAGCCATGCTTGGGAGGAGCCCTCACAGAAGATGGAGTCTTGGCTCTTTCGTCCCCCGTCAATTACAGCCTTCTCACAGACAGGGCACATAGCTGCGCTAGTCTTTGGGTTTTTAGCTTTCCGCGACGCCATTACACTCAAGTTGACAAGCAAGTGACCTGTCAATAACGAACGTTTGTCCTATCACTCGCCCAGGTACGAGACTTGAGGTTGTAACCTTCGCGCGCGTCAGTGAGATACTAATACGATATAGTTCTCGTATCCAGTGCCGACCACATACTATCTACATCGTAAACTTCCTGGTGAGTAAGACTTACGAGTTGTGTTGAGCGAGTATTAGCATTTTGTTGAACGGTATGGCTCCCACTGAAATTGTAGGCAAGCTCCGTATCAACCCGTCAAGTTCGCGACCACCGTTATCGAGCCAAGCGCTTTCTTCACCGCTACCTACGTCTTCAGACAGCAGCCGTTGTCAAATCGCTACAACCGCTAACGGGCTAAGCGCTGCGCACGCAAACTGTATGAGAACTCGTTGCTATATTTGTAGCGCTTCATGGTATTAAACTGCAATTTTGTTGGTAAGGAGAGAAAAGATTTGATTGGCTATAGTATAAAGGGCCGGTGGCACTGGTACGGCTGGTACGGCCATGGCCGTAGCGGTTTTGGGGGAGAAAAAATGGCGTCGCTTGGATTGCAACTTACGCGTGCTTAGCCTCCCCTAGGTAGGGTTGGGCGGGTTATGCTCAATTTTTACCCATTTAATATGCTATTCCAATATGCTCCAAATTATACCAATTATGCCTAAAATTATGTTTTTTAAAATTTTTTATATAAATAATTTATGCTCCAGAGCAATGGATACAACAGTAGCTAACAAAAGCTAAAATAAGTGTATCCAGTTTACAGACTATGAAAACAAATTAAGTGCATGTATATAGGTTTTAAAGATAGGGAGTGTATATTGTTGCCTATATTATGCTCAAACTATGCCCATTATTTCTGGAAGGAGTTATTTACACTGTACAGAAAAGGTGAATTGAAACAGGATGGCAGTTCATTGACCATTGAACTGTAACATCATGGAAAGTTCAGCGTAGCCCACCAGACTCTGCGATTGCTGATCACTGCTCCCTTACTTCGCCGCTTACCCCAACAAGGCATGGGATGAGATACTTTCACGGTCTAGGACTGGGACACGGTCTGAGGACGAGACTACCAGTCTACCACAGACACATTACGCTCAAATGTCTACCTATTATTCCCGCATAAGGCCACACAAAATAGATTCGCAGTTTATCGTCACCGCCCGCATGCAATTTTGCTGATTACTGTTCACAAGAGCGCATAAGAACGGGTGGCTAGAGTAAGAGCGTGTAACTACGTAAAATTCGAAACCGGGCGGAATTTACCGCCAGTACTAAAAATAGTAACACGCCCTGCGCATGCTGCGTTGACATAAGCCATTACGCATTGTTGCTAAGCACGCACGTGACCGTGTGTTCTATTTTTAGTACGGTTCAATAATTTTGCCCGGACTACGGGCTTCTATTGGAGTTACACGCTCTTACTCTAGCCGCCCGTTCTTATGCGCTCTTGCTGTTCATTATTCATTATTTGATCACGTGACCTCGCGTGACCTTACAACAAACACGTTGAGTCAAGTGAGCAGATAGATAGCTAAAAATGGCCGATTTGGTGTCAGTAAGCGTGGTCTCTCCTACTCACACTATCGTCCCGTGGTCCATTGTCACTGTCAGCAACCCCAGTCATAAGTTCTCTGACCTTTTCCAGTCTTTAAAGGCTGGGGTACATCCAAGCGTACCAACTTCACGAGAATTGTGTGAAGCTGTGATCGACTGTTGCCGTTGGAAGAGACAAACAATCACTTTCTATAGTCGGAATGGGTATGAACGTCATGGACGTCTGTTAAACGTCTTGAAACTTCGTCAAATGTTACATCACGTTTTTCCTGCATTTCATAGCGGTTTTCCTATGAAAATTTATATGAATAATGACCTCCCTCCCTCATGGAAAATAGAAAATTTGCTGACGATAAACTGTGAATCTACTTTGTGTGGCCTAATGCTCAATGCCGGCTTTCTGGTACCTAACATTATGCCAGCATAATCCGCCCAACCCTACCCCTAGGTCCAGCGTTTGTCGTAGCTCTCTTGTCCAAAGTATGACGACGAGGCATTGAACGTCCAAGGTCGCGACGAGGGAACACGAGGCTGTATATCAGGCTCGATACGACGCGAGACTGGCGCGAAAAATGGGGACTGGGCTAACTTGCGCAGAATTTAGTGTTGCACGCCCACGAATGGTTTCAAAGATAAAGAGGCCAGATCAAGCCTTTCAGCATTTCACGTCACATCTTTCACTAGCTGCAGTAACTACAGGTAGGACTGGAGTCACGACTCTAGTAGCATTTGACGCAAAGATGGTCTCAGAAGCGATGTCAGAGCACCTAATTTAAATAATTTTCCTGGGGGAGCTACCCCTACATTGCATGTTTGCGCATCCACTTACTGATCACCAAATGGCTGTACCAGTCTAAAATAGCTGCCTCCAGGCCTGGTGTTAATATCGTATGAGGGGCTTACGGGATCTAGATTTCCTTGGAACCATAAACAACTCTGGCTTCGCGCGCGAGTGTTTATATGGGTTTTCGCGGGTTCCTAACACCCGTAGACCCTTCGCTTCGGTTTCATCGTATAAGGGGACACTTCCAAACTTAAAAAAAAAAAAAATTAACGTCATTATGACGCTAATTTTAGCATGAACTTCGAGCCATCCTTTAGACTGTCCTACATGTATATCTGCTACTGTCTTCAAGTCCAGATATGACTATCAGCTACTTTTGCCATGACGCTAATTTTTAAAAATAGCTTGGAAGTGTCCCCTAACCTATATGAAAACCTCAGTGTCATTTGTGAGTAGCGTCTGGCAAACTATGTGTCAGATGGGCCCGAATGTAGTTTGGTATATGGCCTTATTCGGAAAATTGTTTACCAGTGATTGATGGCAATTGGGCGGAGGAAAGCTTACACAGCAGAGCGCTGCAAAAAACATTCTGGTAGTTAACCAGAGCAGTCAAGAATTCTCGCGTAGCCAGACCTTACCCGGGAAGAAGGATTGGAGGGTAGGGTATGGCCACGCGAGACTCAACAAAATTGAATGGCGCGAAAATGAGGCTGTATATCTAGCTATACATGTGACCTTGCACTGCATCCCGGTTTGTTCCTGCATGCGTGCACGGGACACGTAGTGCATTACTACGCAGGAACAAATCGGTAAGATGTACTGTAATTACGCAAACCTTCACTCAGTCTCACCGTTCGTCATGATCATGTCAAGCATCTCCATTTCTGACGATCGCGACAGATGACAGGTACAGAAGGCGATTGATGGAAAGTATACAACAGTAAAAATTGACAACTGGCATGTAAAAGCGATCACAAATAATATCCCTACTGCCCTGACTACAACTTTAAAAAACACTGCACTGGGTGTGTCCAACTTAATTAATACTCCTCCGCCACGACCACGTTCTATCCCTGTACTCGTTCTCACGCTGTTCTTCGGCGGTTTACGTCCACTGGAGAGTAATGTACGTGTACATGTAGCCTCGTTCCCATGCTCATCCCAGCTTTAAGCCAGCAAAATTAGGGCATGGTATTCACTAGAATGTATAGGAGCAGAGGCAGTAGTGATAATTATGTGCTTACAAAAAAACAAAACATAATTGGCTGAGCATATTACTAAGCAGTTTAAAAGCATAGCATACAGAGATGGCAGTGGCAACTTGAACAAGCAACTATTTATTTTTTTTGTGTTTTTAGCACTGATTTTTGGCTATCAGGAGCACTTGGTTTATTTTAGTGCCGTTTACCTATGAGACAAGAGAGCTGCATGAGTACGAAACCAACAAACTGGCACAATTGAATGAATGTAAACTTAAAATTTGCATCAATTTCTGCAGTTTTCATAGCATCTTGGTATGAGACCAGTGGTAGAAAAGTGAAGAATGTAAACTCAGTAATACAAATAATTATTCAGCTGGGCAAAAAACAGACAAGCTAGAGTAGTGTTGCTATCATTGGCATAATAGCATACTTTGCATGCCAATGCCTAATTTGAGCTTTGAACTTACCTGCTAAAGTTTACAACGAATGTAACAAGCTGTAGCTGCTGCTAAAGATTTTTCAAACCAATGAAATGGAGCTAGCTAAGGCAGTTACTTTTTGATGGATTTCATTTCACTCAAGTTCTTGCCCTAGCCCTACAACTCTGGTCTACTCGATGTGGCTAAAGCATACAGACAAGGCAGGGTGTGGCAGAGGTTGTAATGGCTGTAGCTACCTTTGTTTGATTTTCTATAGGATGCACCTCTCTAAAGTGTCTATTCTGGTAGCAGATGCATGGTAACAACCTCCATTAACAGTGGGGTGACTATCCCCCTCATTAAAGTTCACCATCATCCAGTAAGTGGAATTCCAAAGTCCACCCTACATCAGATTGTTTGTGTAGGAGTATTTAAACGAGAACTCTTGATACTTCATACATCTTACCTCAATTGGAAATATAAAGACATGTTTGATGTTATGAGGTGAAGGTAGAGGAGAGTGAAAAGCCAGGAATCAAACCCAACTCTCCTGGCTAACCATGACCACACCTTCTATATATACTGCGCAGATGGTACAAGCTGTTAACTAGTGGTTATATGTAGAGCACTGTCAGCTCAAGCCAGGAGCCCTGGGTTCAATTCCCAGTGATACTTTTCTCTACTGTCATCTCATAACATCAAACTGACCTGTCTTCATGAGACCTCGTTAAAACATGCTCTGATGGTGTGTATTATGTGTGTGTCCTCGTTCTAGATCTCTTCACACCACACACATAAATGCCCCCCACGTGTGAACAATACTACAATGTGAACACATAGCAGAATATGGGAGTTGGTAGCATAGTCTGCAATAATGAGCATGGTATTTGGTTATGATGCTCATAAAGCCTTAATGTATGGTCATAGCTACTTGGAATTCTTTCTTGGTATTGGTAATTGTAATAGTTACTATAGTTACAGCACATTGAAACATATAGGTGGCAAGCTATATAAACTAATGAGCATTCCAGTTTCACCTGATGTCAGATAGCTTGTGTAGGAGTTGGGTGTTGAGTGGGGGAGCACCAACACCAGCTGGCACATCAATGTTCCTATATGTGGAAGTTTTTTTTTCTGCACACAAATCGAGTGTGAAGCTTAAAACAATGGGGACATGGGGGTGGGGGTTAAATGGGTTATGCAGTTTAAGGGTAGATGGGTGGGGCAGTTACGGCTAAGTAAGTTACTATTTTTGAGGGATGTGCTCAAAAATTGGTGGTCTTCAGGGGAGGCCTCTCTGATCATCGCATGACCACAGGTTTCAGTCCCTTTAAACAGTGGCGTAGCCAGGTCATTGGTATTGGCCGGGCACCTGGTGTACGCTAGCTCTAGGGAGTCTAACAAGACTAGCGCTTGTGCCCGCTTCGCGCGAGATCGTGTAACATGAGCGGGGATGAACATGGTGCTTTGGCCACGTGCCCGGCCAGGCCCGCCCTTCGCTACGCCACGGCCTTTAAACTCACGACCCGTAGCCTACTACATAGCTACCTGGAATTCTTTCTTGGTATTGGTAATTGTAATGGTTACTATGGTTGAAGTATGTTACAACATACAGGTGGCAAGCTACAACTAATGAGCATTCCAGTTCCACCTGATATCAGATAGCTTGTGTAGGAGAGTATAATTCCTTACATCTGTTTACATGATTCCATACTGATTAGGGTGTATGTGTCTGTGTGTGCATGTCATTTCCACCTACAACCACACACACACACACACACACGCTGCACACACACACACACACACACACACACACACACACACACACACACACGCACACACACACACACACACACACACACACACACACAGTCACACACACACACAGATTGAGACACTTCCTGCTCTTCTTTAAAAGTTTATATACTCATGAGCTGGGTGTTGTCCCATTTAAGTACTTATGTACTGTTTCAGCAGGGTACCAAGAATAGAGTTGACAGATCCCTTTTGTTCAAGCTTAGGCTTGCATGAGTTTTTTAAAAAAGATGTATATACTCTCTGGAGCACTATATAGCAGATAGTAATGGCCTACAGCAGACACAGAAATACGTCCATTGGCTGTGGACCAGGAGGATATTTATGCTGGTGAGAACTATGAGGGAAGTGACTATCTACCTTTGTTGAATGTCACATTCATTGGTTGTTGTTTTGATTGCTTATTGCTAAATATCCTTGGTTCTACAAGTATCTATAAAAGTCAATTTGCTAAATTAAATGGGATTAGAAGAATTCGGTATAAAATTTGCACACCATTAACAGCTATATAGTACGTACCTAGCTAAGTGGTATTACAAAGCTGTTTTGATTACCAAGTGATAGCTAAAGTTACAGCATGTTAGAGTAAGTAGGAGTCAAGTCACAACTAATGAGCATTCCAGTTCCACCTGGATCAGATGTTGGTGAACGTAGTCAGAATGTGCTCTGATGATGTCTATTTGGGTTCACGTATGTGGATGTATGTGTGCATAGCATTGTCTCTCTCCCCATCCCCCCCCCCCCCCCACACACACACACACATACACGATATTCTCTGATGTGTGTATGGATATGTGCCATTCATACTTAGGCTATTTCTCTAACCTCAGACCTGCTATGCAAGGTACTTTATATGGCAAACTATCAAGCAACCAGTGATTTTTAAGTGATAAACATGGCCCATAAATGTAAGAAACATTCCTCACCCTGAGGACAATGACACTCAAGCCAGTCATTTTAACTCGGTGTGGTGATTGTGATAGTTACACTGTGATAGTTACACTGTGTATGTGTAGGGGTACCACTGAAAAATCCACTCAAGTTGAAATACGCCATGAGTGGTTACTCCAGTTTCCAAGGCTTCATTGAACAGGTAAGTACTAAGTACATGTGCCAAAGAGGCATTGTTCCTTCCTTGTCATGTAAACTGCAAGAATTTACTCATAAATTGTCTGTGACCTATGCAATTCCCAGCTCTTGTAGCAACTTCATTTGCTACAGTACTCCAATCTGTAAGGCCAGTTTCAATAAACATATCTTTGTATATCCTTTATGACAGTCAGCATGGCAGTGACGAGAAACTAATGATCATTTTGCTTGGCCTAAGAGATGCTTTCTAGAGCACTAACAGATGTATGGCAATGGTCTCCAATAAACGTGAGGCAGCCATGAAAGTAAGTTGAATTGGCTGTGGACCACGAGGAAGTATAGAATTACAAAAAGAGGCTGGTGACAAGCTAAGTGTGACTATCCACCCTCATAGCCATTGGATGTCATTTTAAATGATGGAATATTGTCCTACTTGTATCTACAAAAGTCAGTTTGCTAGATTAGGCCTTGCACACACTCCAGCAAGTAGTAGCTAAGTGGTAATACAAAACTGTTTTGATTACAAGCTGCAGAATGTTCATTAGTTGTGAAAAACCACCACTAATGAACATTCCAGTTCCACCCTAATGTTTGTGTAAGAGAATGTGATACCTACTGTGATGGTATAGTGTGGGTGTACATATGTGGGTTTGCCCTCTTGATTTCCCACAGGTACAGGCACACACACACATGCACGTACACACACACAGTGTTGGTTGGGCACAAAATAAAAATGCGGTGTGAGGTACTATGCAAATTTTTTGCTGTGATGTGGGAGGAGGCTTCGCATGGAAGCTTAGTAACACTTGGAAGTTACCTACAAGGCCACAAACTACAAATTAACCTTTCAGTGGGGAAACACTGCTCTGACTTCCACTGGCAAAGTATACATGCTAACTGCAGCTGTTTAAGGTAGGACAACCTTGAATCACAAATCTCCAAGTCATGTGGACCGTCGCAGGGCCGTAGCCACCGGTCCGGTTAGTCCGGTTTCAACCAGACCACTTTTTCTGGGCCCCACCCATGGCTAGCTTGGCGTCGCCAAATAGGGCCAATGCTCGGCAAACGCCCATGGCACGCACACAGCGTGGTGACATGTTGCAACATAATACGAGATGGCTGCGAACAGTGCGAAAGACTGAGTCTTCCAACAATTTTCCGTTCTTCCAACCGAACGATCGGCGAAGAGTGTGGCTTGTGCGATTAGCGAACGATCGGAAAGCCGAAACCATGCAGTGCTATATGGTGCAACGGGCAGAAAGGGTAGATGTTCATGCATGTAAAACTCTGTCGTCTGGCCTCCGTGAAACATCGTTTTGGCCCAAAAATGGTCTCAGAAGCAACCTCATAGCCTCTAAATTCCAAAAATTTTCTGGGGGGGCATGCCCCCAGACTCTCCTAGCTGTTGCGTGCGTAAGCACGCAACACTAACCTGACCACTCCAAATTTGATGGCTACAGCCCTGGTTGGACAGATGGATGGGCAATGTCTAAGTGTACACAAGATTCACAAAAAGTTTGTACCAATCTGCTTTCTCTACCTGATAATGCCAAAATTTTTAGTCCCTCAGCTAAAATATAGATTTGCACCCTCTCCAAGGCTCCACCCCCAGTCTGACCACATCATCCACACACACACACACACACACACACAAAACTTTACATATGGATTTGTCCTGGCACCACTTCAATTCCAGTCTACAGGCCAAAACACACATTTGACCTCAAAAACAGTCATTTTGGCTATGCTGGCTTTCAAGAAAAATTCGACACACCTCCACTCAAACCAACCAAAACTGAGCCCAGTTTCAGAAAGCTCAACTCACCCCCTACAAAACTATGTATGGTTTTTCCCGCTCACCTCCAGGCCAGGGAGTTATGCCCACAAACCTACTCCCTGTCATTGCCCCTAGAATGGAGCCAAGTTACACACATTCCCGCTAGCATAAAATCGGGTGGGACCTACAAGCCCGAAAAGTCAGCTTTCTACATTACCTTTGCCAGACAACTGTGTGATGATACCCGTCTTCCAGGATGGCTCTCTGCCTTTCCACCACACTCACAAACATTCAAGCCCACTCAGGCAAGCTTTGTACACAGACTACGCAGAGGACAGATAAGCCTTCCCCTGGGACTCTTCAGAGTACACTAGGGGACAGACTACACAGGAACACAGAAGCCTTCTCCTGGCACCCACTCCACCTCGAGAGGTAGGCATCCCATCCTGAGACCTGCTACAACTCTCCGAACATTCACTGGAAGGTGTTCCATCACATAATTCTCTGTACCTGGGTTGGGCTTAAGAACTCTATATACGGATAAACACCCCCCACTAGTAGATTGTACTGCCTTGATGTCCCACACTTCCTTTTCCCATTTATCTGTATATATTGCAGCTAATGAGTCCCATGCCAGGTCCGCTATGTGTCTTCTATTGTTACAATTAACCGTGAATTCAATGGGAGGTCAATACTACGTAATAGCTGGTGAGTTCTAGAGACCCAGTTCCCCTTCCCTATGGATACCCTGCTGCTTAGTCAGTCAAAAACTTTCCTAGTTATCCTAGTCGCCGGAAGTGTACAGATTCAATGCCAGAGTTTCACAACTTAGCTAGTATTAACAAAACAAGTACACACGTCACAAGGTCACAATCAGTTACTGGAAATGTCAGGACATATATGTATAGTTATTGTATGGGCTTGAATGCCACACGGAAGTTATTGGCACGGTCGTGACGTAGAGCCCACAACCTGACATGTGGCACGATATAAGCCAAAGCAATAACTCACTTGTTGTATGAGTTGACGTATTTCCAATGCGTAGTGTGCCTATGTAAACTGTTACCATGCTGGCAATATATGTGATATGTTGGCAGTGCCACAAAAACCGTTTTTGGCACTGTGGTGCTTTGAACTTGTAAGGTGACCACAGGTCTTGTGCTTGTACTATGACCTTTATGTAATCAGTAATCATTTCTGTATGTTTTCACATTCATGCGCTGTTTTTCCATAATTGGGTCGGGGTGTCAGGTGGGGGAGTGCATACACTGCTACGCACATTGTAGCTCCCATTTGTTGAAGCAAGGCTTGCGTAATTATGTAGTCTGTGTCTTCTCCCAATGCGCGGGGATCGTTGGGGGGGAGGGGGGGGGGGGGGGGGGGGGGGCGATGGCCACTTGTTCAGGGCTGTGCTACTTGTGGGGGTGGGGCTGAATAGTTCAGGGGATGCTGGAATGGGTTCTTCATGTTGTAAGTTAGTGCTACAGAAAGAGGTTGGACTATTGGTGGGGCTAAGTTGGGGGGGGAGGTGGCTGGTCCTGGAGGGAGTTAGGGGTAGGGACATGGGCTGGGTTCGGGGTGGGTGTGGGGCTAAACAATAGGGGGGAAGGGCTATGTGTACGGTTAATATATTCTAAACTATTTGTACGGGGCATGCAAGGCATTACCGAGAGGAACAGCCTAAATTGTCTGTTTGGCGTCTCTTGTACAGTGTTGACGCTGTCATCCTGCTCTGGGGAGGCTCGAATAATATCTCTGGGGAAGTGATTGGAGTGCGTTCCTCGATGTAGTCTTGACCGTAGTTCGTATCAGAGTTGACGTCATCTCTGCGGCGCTGCGGGCGTATTGGACGCACTTTCGACTTATGTAGCAGTCCCGTTAGGGCACATGCCGCGTTAGGGCAACCAAAATGAATACGATTTAAAACGCACGCATGCGCATGTTCTATTAGCGCGGACATAATACGCCCTAGCTGGAATAATTCTCCCCGAGTCAGACCCTATCTGGGTCCTGCCTACCTTACAATTACTTGATCAAGCAACGTGTGGAAGACTGTAGCATAAGCTGAGCTGTGAAGAACACTGAACAAGTTTCTTCAAGACCTCAGCTAGTTATACACGCAACAAAGGACATATAGGACTGGAAGTTGGAAATGAACTATATGCGGAGTAAGTCCTACACTGAACGTAGTGGCTTCCTGCACTAATCTCCAGCTCGCCCCTTATACCAGACACTCCACCTAGTGTATTAAGGCAAACTACATATATGAGACTGCATGAAGCTAGAATAATGGCCTGTTATATATACTGTGAAGAACTGCATAAAAAGTCATGAATTTTAGTACTAATCTACAGCTCTGCCCTAACCAGGCAATCTGCATGGTACTTGCCACATTAGGGCAAGCAACATAATTATACGACATTGCATGAGGCTAGAAAGAGTTATACATGAAATCCTGCATCACAAGTAATGAGATCTGCCCTAACCAGGCACCCCACCAGGTGCTTGCCACATTAGGGCAAGCAACGTATATGATTACATGAAGCTATGTACAAAGAATCCTGCATCAAAAGTGATGGATTTTAGTAGTAATCTCCAGTTTTGCCCTAACCAGGCACCCTGCATGGTACTCGCCACATTAGGGCAAGCAACATATAGGAGATTACATGAAGCTAGAAAGAGCTGTACAAAGAATCCTGCATCACAAGTGATGGATTTTAGTAGTAATCTCCAGTATTGCCCTAACCAGGGGGTGTCTCTAATCGCTGGAATGGAATATGGAATGGAACGGTGGAATGGAAAATGGAATGGAACGGTGAATGTACATAGTTACAGCTAACTCGTGTAGCTGGCGCTGTTCTTCAAGGTTGAGCTAGCTACTATGTGTCTAGGGCTCTTATCTCACCGCAGAGGCTGTATGAGCAAGTCCAGTGCATGTTGGCAGCATTCTTCCTTGTCTGGTATCACGGTCAGAACTCGGAGTCCCCGAAGACCAGCTACAGTACCATACATAGGAGTCACGCTTACTACTGTAAAGGAAGGCTGCTACTGCTGCGGTTGTGTGACCAAGGATTGAGGTGCACAGACAAGACCGAAGCGAAGAAACTGAGGATCGAGCTCTAATTTCTGCCATCAAGCACATTCAAGTTTGTCTACGAAGACTATAACTATGGTCTTGCGAAGCCAGACCCTTGTTTTTCGTTCGAGAGTCAGGCTTGCAAAACTAGAATAACAAAGCATCTGACGATGAGCCAGCAACGGTACCATGCTAGGATAATGAAGCATGACGGTGGGCAATGCCGTACTTGTTCATAAAGCTTCTGCAGTGAGATAACAGCCCTGGATATAGACTAGGTAGTTCAACCTAGACTGAGCAGTGCCAGTTACACGAGTTAGCTGTAACTATGTACTTTCACTGTTCCATTCCATTTTCCATTCCATCATTCCGTTCCATATTCCAGTCCAGCGATTAGAGACGCCCCTAACCAGGCACCCTGCATGGTGCTTGCCACCCTGCATGGTGCTTGCCACATGTACATTAGGGCAAGCAGCATATACGAGATTGCATGAGGCTAGAAAGAGTTATACAGGAAATCTTGCAATGAGATCTGCCCTAACCAGGCACCCCACCAGGTGCTTGCCACATTAGGGCAAGCAACATATAGGAGATTACATGAAGCTAGAAAGAGCTGTACAAGGAATCCTGCATCACAAGGCTCAGTGATATAAATGCAGTTACTGACAGTTTGCAGAGTGTGCAATGATGAAGTTGCCATTTCACTTTGTGGGAGATGGTGGTAGCCTCAGAAAATGGTTACTGCAGAAACTATTGACAAGGTACACTTATATTTTACACACCTACATATACATCAGTGTGAATACTTTCTCTTTATAGCTCGAGTGTTAGTGAATCATTTGTCCCAACTGAGGCTAGGAAAGAACTTGTTGAAGAGTTCAGGGATACACTGAATGTAGATATAACAAAGACTGAAAAGGTACATTACCTTGTCATGTTTTCTTGCTGGATGCTTATTTGTCCCACTTGCCCCATGCATCTGAAAAGTGAAGAATGTGTGTCTCCTGTATTTACAGCCCAATTCACCAAAACATAAGCAACAGATAACCCTACACAGCTCAGGTTAGAAACCACAAAATATCTTAAGGTGTCCAAACTATATTTACATTTACACTGCCCTTCAGATGATGATGGGACATCTGAGGATGAGCTTACCAGTTCGGAAGATGAACAAGCTTTACCAAATATTGGTATATCATTATATGTGTAAAATACTGGTAGCAGCATAATGTGATATACTGTACCATGATATCCACAGGTGAGAATGACATGCTTGTTCCTGATTTCTGGCCAGAAAGCTTAGCTACTCCAGAAGAGAGGATTTTGACTTACACCACACCCAAAGAATCATACATAAAGGCACTGAAGAGAATTTTACAGTCATCAGCACTTGGCATACCTATCAAGTAAACCATTTACTGTTTGCTCCTGGCGCTATTCTGTGGTGTGATCCACGCAAGGAATTATTTCTATTGCAAAATTAATGCTATCTGTATCATTTTTCAGGGATGGAAACATACCTCGGGGTACCATAATTGCAGCCCTGAAAAAGGCTGAGGTAAGTCCATACCAAACAACAGCTTCAGGGTGGCTATACATGTGTTTATTACATTACTACAGGGTCATCTACAGAATGTGGCCGGTAACCCACATAGAAGTCACTACTATATCAACCTGTCAACATGCAGTTCTAGGAAACTGACTGCAATTCCAAATGATACACTGCCCCTTTCAAACCCGATTATTGTAAGCAACTATGAGTACACAAAATGCAGCATTCTTCATTTTCACCTGCTTACTATAGGTGAATGAAGTGCTACACTTCCTTCAAGCCATTGCTCATAATCAAAGAGAAACCAGAAACCACTGTGTTCCTTCTGGTATTCTGACACGGGAGATCCTATGGCCCGAGGTAAAGCTATTTATTTGCATTGCAATAATTTATTCACTGTTAGACTAGATTGAAGCCTAATTACTTGCATACACAGTTAGTTTGTTGCTATAATGATACCTAGTTTACTGACGAACTGATAATCTTCACCATTACACAGGCGATGGCTGCTATCCTTCACCAACAAACACTACAACAGTCATGAAGTCAGCTATATTCTTTGTCCTAGCATTAATAGTTATTACAGCCCTACATATGTACTCAGATGTGATCATTTACACTAACTTTTTGAATTCTTTCTGTGATTTTTGAAACTGTGTCAATTTTATTAAGTCCAATGTTATAAAAATGACTGAAAAATCAATTGATCTATCCTAGCATCATCATTAATAGTTATAACAGGCCTGCATATGTACTCCAATGTGATCATTTACGGCAACTTTTTGAATTATTTCTGTGAGTTTTGAAACTGTGTCAATTTTATTGAGTCCAATGTTATAAAATGACTGAAAAAATCAGTTGTCTACAGTTAAAAATTTATAACTGACTCGTTGCATATTTTAGTTTAGCCTTATGATAAAAACGTAAGCCAGATTACAGTCTCTTCCAAATTTTTGTACAATAACAGCTGCACAATCCAGACTATGCGTATTGCAGCAACTTCGGGATACCCAAATAGTGCACAACGTACAAAAATCGCGCGCATGCGTGCGTTTTAAATCGTATTCATTTTGGTTGCCCTAACGTGGCATGGCATGTGCCCTAATGGAGCCGCTACAGACTTACATGCAGTCTCTGGACAGCAACGCATATGCGCATGCGCAGTGCCACACCCTCTGTGTAGTTAGACCTTTGAGAAGGGCGTGTTGAACATGATCGAGCAAACGACTGTCAAGAAGACTGCAGTTAGAAAGAGAGCTACTCCTCAGGTGATTTTTAGCAACAAAGAACTTCAGCCTATAACTACAATGTACTTCTAGTGAACTGTGAGCAAGACTGGAAAGCATCTGACCCTGTTCCATCTCTGTTGTCTCCTCTAGAAAATTAGCCAAGGACAATCATGATAATGCGTCATACAGTCTATTCTAGCCTTTAAGACATTCCAACAACCTGGAAACTCTCAGGGAATGTTGTCCCAGGAATGGGCAGCAATTGGAACTATCTTGCGTTTACCTGATGAAGCACAGAAAGGACCCAGAGATTGACACTGAGCCGACTATTGAACTGCTATGTATTGTGGTGGCTGGCAATGGTGTGAGAGTGTGTCATCATGTTGATTGAACATGATCGAGCCAAACGATACTATGAAGATGACAATTGGAAAGGAAGCTATCCTTCAGAGGACCTTTAACATCAAAAATTTCAGTCTATACAATGCACTATCAGTGAACTGTGAACATGACTGGAAAGTATCTGCCACCTTAGACTAACAGCTCTCCAAAAGAGTCACCCCGTCTACAGTTGACAATCTTGGCCTTTTGTTTGATCTTCAGGCCTATTTAAAATTATTGTCTACAGAGTGCGTATGAATCTGCAAGCTGACTTTGTCAGAGTGGTGTCATCTTCTGCGTGGATAATGTTTGAGTGTATAGCATTAGCCAATATTTGGGTCGGCCAGGTCTGACCAACATAAAACTACACTGGTATGACCTTAATCATCAGCTACACCTACAAATAAACACATTAGTCAATCATCACTGACGTCCTTGGAAGATTTTTTTTAGTTGGCATCCTTTATCAACTGATAATCAAGACTGTTTGCATTAGCCCTGTTTACATTTAACAATTAGACTGGTTTCAAATCGGTTAAAAGTTTACACAGCTGCCCTAAACAAATTTGAAACTGATTTGAAAGTAGTTTAAAGTGCTAGTGTAAATGGGGCTATTGTTCGGGCATTGTGCATGACCAATGGACAAGGTTTGACAGACTTTCACTGGACAAGTTTATGATTGCAATGTCTTCATCAGGCTCAAAAAAAAATGCTGATGGAGATTGCAAATTGGCAGTTGAAACATTGCAAGATTCAAATTTGTCTAGTAAAAGTGTGTCAAAATTGTCTATAACAAGGTCGCAGTGTTTTCACTTTCCAAATTCCAATATATCAGTGATTCCCTACACTCATGTACCGACAGGCAAAACATTCCGTCTCACTGCTTCAATAGTCTTGTTCCCAGACCCTCTAGAAACTAGGCCATACCAAATTGATTTTATGTTTCACGGATCTGGCCGGGTCTTTTTTCTTGAAAATTGAAAACAAAATGTATTAATATGTTCACGTAATCCAGTACACTCTAGCTTCGTTCCCAGGCCTTTGCGCATTCGTCACTAGCTCTTACTGCAAGCGATGAATGCACGAAGGCCTGGGAACGAGGCTAAGTACTCACCATGTGGCAAGAATGGAGGATGGCGAGCAGTTTTGTGTGGCCGAGTGGCATCTAATTAAATTCATGAGAAGTTTGGTCATTTTTATTTATTCATTTTTGCCTGCCTACCGGGTCATGTTTCTGACCTAAGCAATCTGTGAAACATAGAATCAATTTGGTATGGCCCTACTGCTTCAAAACCCCACAGAATGAAATCTCAATCAGTGCGAATCTCTGGGTCCTTTCTGTTCCTCATCAGGTAAACGCAAGATAGTTCTAATTGCTGCCCATTCCTGGGACAGCATTCCCTAAGAGTTTCCAAGTCGTTGGAATGTCTTAATGGCTAGAATAGACTATATGACGCACTATCATGATTCAGTCCTTGGGTAATTTTCTAGAGGAGGGAACAGTGGCCAGATGCTTTCCAGTCTTGCTCACAGTTCACTAGAAGTAGAGTAGCTCATCAATCACCGGACACCACTTAATTCTGGACACCATCAAAGTGTCGGACAACAAATCTTTAAAGGTTGTATAGCTGCTAGCTGATCTGACCTACTCTAGCTAGACCGTGACATAATCAATGAATTTCTTCTTTCCATGTCCTAGTTCCCCAGTTCCCATTTCCTCGTTCCACACTTCCCCTATTTAATATATATTTCGTTTCGAAGGCGCGCCATGTGCTAGGGCAAACCACTCCCGTTCGGTTTGCGAGATGTTGTAGGCAGTGTTGACATTGACCCAAGCTGTTTACATTGAGTTGGTTGTAAGCCCCCCTCCAACGAGCGCCTGCATAGCCGCATGCATGTACGCAAACATTGCCGTGGCTTCCGGGTCGAGAGTACGCTCCGATCGAACATCGGAGTGCTAGCTAGCTATTTGTGTGTAGCGCAGCTGTAACCTATTTGCTAAAACCCTACAGAAACATAGTCCGCAGTTAGGGGTCACTTTCCGAGTACCGATGGTTCGGACAATTGCTACTTTTACAGCTGTGACTGCATAGATCTTAATCGAGTGAGTCTGGCAGTTATCTATCTTGTTTGTCTTGATGATGTGAAGAAGCGTCCCAAGTACGGACGCATAGCGTTCAGCAGTCCGAGAGATATCGTGCTGTCCGCGTGATGGTGTCCGATAACGGATGGGTTATTCTACATTGTAGTTATAGGCTGTAGTTCTTTGTTGCTAAAAATCACCTGAGGAGTAGCTATCTTTCTAACTGCAGTCTTCTTGGCAGTCCATCATGTTCAACACGCCCCTTCTCAAAGGTCTAAGTACACAGAGGGTGTGGCACTGCGCATGCGCATATGCATTGCTGTCCAGAGACTAAGTCGAAAGTGCGTCAAAAAAAAAAATACGCGCGCTGCGGTACATAAGTTGACCAGTAGGTGGGGTTTAGAAAAACTTTGATTTTCACGTTGTGAGGCCCAACGTTTCGCTCATCGGTGGTAAGCTTTTTCAAGGATAGTTACAGGGAAATGGGACAGCGTTTGTATACAGGTTTGTTTGGTGATATCGCCTGCAGCTATTAATAATGTGATGCCGCTGTGCTTATCATCAATTATAGATGCCTTAGCACTGCTGACGTCGGCTGTGTTTACACACACACAGACACACACACACACAGGCACACACACACAGACACACACACACAGGCACACACACACACACAGGCACACACACACACAACACACACACAGGCACACACACACACACAACACACACACACACAACACACACACACACACGAAGTACATTCCTGATGGTGCATGGCATCAAGCTCATCAATCGTCATTATAGTTCTGTCCAGCAGTTAGCCTCTACTCTTGTATGTGCCTTTCAAGTGTGCAAGTAGCTAGAGATACGTAACAGTCTTACCATTTCATATGTAAACATAAGCCTGACTTCATCACCATGGCCACCACTGTGAATCCTCTTAAATTTTGGAGTATTCATTCAACTGGTGCTTGATATTCATCAGTTAAGTGTAGTATTGTAGCACTCAGTCTTGAAAATGTTCAGCATGCAAAGCAATGCATGCTGCTACTGGTTGGATGTCAGTCATTATATAATACCTAGCTCCTTCTCCACCCAATGCATGCAGATGTGTTTGATATTTCTTGCTTCCCTGTGTTCTTACGTTCTCCAGTCTCTATATTGATCTTCACTGTGGTGTAGCTACAGTTTTCAACTTATCATGTTTTGACACATACTTTGCATATAGCTACACATAATATTATATTTGACATTATCCATGATAGAACCCGTTTTCTTAAAACACACATCAATTTCAGGTAATTTGTTTGCTGATTGTCCATGCATGGAATGCCATATTATCACAACAGTCCCTTCAGCTAATTTTTACGTAGATAGTAAGCAAGTTGAGAAAATTAATTATAAGTAAATACACTTATTAGCTATAAATCAGTATCAGTAAGTTCAAACTCCTCCTCTTCATGGTACTCTTTTAGCTAAACCTTAACGTGCACAACGTGAAGGGTCGTGTTCAACTCTACGTGCTGCAAAAACTGCATGGCTCACTGAGATTCCTCTCCATATTCCACGCACTGTCTTTTCCACTCCTTGAAAGTCAAAGACAAGGTCATATGGAATGTCGACTTCAGCCTGGTGGATGGTTATTTTCCCTTCGTTTGTGGAGTTGGGGGCAGTTGTTAATGGAAAACGATAACTTGTTGTCCTAGTGCGTTCAATGGCTTCAGAAAAGGAGGAGCTCTGGGAGACTGTAAAACTTGTACTATATGTGACGTCCAGGCCAATGCTAACTATACCAGCTTGAAATCCAGCAGAAACGGTGTGTTCAAAGCTGACTTCACGTGTGTATGAAAATGTTGTCCCACTGCTTTCTGTGTATGTAATCTCTGCAGTTTGGTCACGGTCAGTACAGTTGGGAACTACTTTCTTCTTAATAACATCTGGAGGTCTGTTGATGATATTGAAATCATTAGTCTGCCAGTTGAGACGAACTAGTCGAACTTCACCAATGACTTTATTGACGTAAGAATTAAACCTCTCCCTGTCTCTTCTTGCATCATTATGATATCCAACATGTGTGTTGGCACAATACCAAGCAGCTGCCCATACCATCTCTCGAATATTTCTAGCAAGAGTGTCACCTATTTCTCCACTGTTGATGATGTCATCATAGAGCTGGTTCACTCTTTTTCGATCCCTTCTAGCATCAGAATGATAATTCCATCGTGTGTTGGCTGTGTGCCAGGCAGCATACCCAAACATAGACTTGATTTTATCACAGGTTCTTTCTGAAAGAATTCCGTCCATTTTCCGCTTAAAGGTGTCTAAGTGTCTGTCAGCGGCATCACGATCAGATTTTGCATCTCTCGTGTATCCTTTACGGATGTTGCTTGCATACCATCCAGATCGCCAAGCGCACCTCTTCAGCTCAGTGGCAGCATCTCGTGGTAGGATGTTAATTCCTGCAGTGTGGCTGAGAGCAACAAGAGTGCTCAGTAGAAAAAGAGTACAAACCAGTGTATTCATTTTGTGCAAATATAAATTTGCAAGCAGTGAATTTTGTCCATCACACCTGCTTTATATAGTGCCAGAGACCTTGGTGGCTTTGTGTCTGGCTATGACATCTGTGTGAGATAATTGGGTCACTTGTGGAGACCTCATTTTCAGATTGGATCAATTGTTTTATGACCCTTTCCTTGTCCCTTCCCTCTCTCTTCCTTGTCCTACCATCCCACAAACTATTCCAAGTATTAACAAAACACACCTCACAAGGTACCCATCTCCTGCTTGTACTACAACCTTTGAGCTGTTTTTTGATAATTGTGTCATTTGGGATGACCTTACATGTACTTTCAATCTTTTATTACCCTTTCCTTGTCTCTTCCTTGTCCTATCATCCCACAAACTATTCCAATTAGCTAGTATTAGCAACACAAGTACACACCTCACAAGGTCACCATCAGTTAATATCAGGACATATATGTATTCGTTATTGTATGGGCTCGAATGCCACACGGAAGTTATTGGCACGGTCGTGATGTACAGCCCACAACCTGACATGTGGCACGATATAAGCCAAAGCAATAAGTTGAAGGTAACCATCTGGGTTTATGTAAACTATTACAATGCGTAGTGTGCCTATGTAAACTGTTACCATGCCAGCCATGTGTGATATATTGGCAGTGCCACAAAAACCGTTTTTGTCAATGTGGTGTTTTGAACTTGTAAGGTTACCACAGGTGTTGTGCTTGTACTATGACCTTTATGTAATCAGTAATCATTTCTGTATGTTTTGTCAGGTTGTGGGCTCTATGTCACGACCGTGCCAATAACTTCCGTGTGGCATTCGAGCCCATACAATAACTAATACATATATGTCCTGTTATTAACTGATGGTGACCTTGTGAGGTGTGTACTTGTTTTGCTAATACTAGCTAATTGGAATAGTTTGTGGGATGATAGGACAAGGAAGAGACAAGGAAAGGGTAATAAAAGATTGAAAGTACATGTAAGGTCATCCCAACTGACACAATTATCAAAAAACAGCTCAAAGGTTGTAGTACAAGCAGGAGATGGGTACCTTGTGAGGTGTGTTTTGTTAATACTTGGAATGTTTGTGGGATGGTAGGACAAGGAAGAGAGAGGGAAGGGACAAGGAAAGGGTCATAAAACAATTGATCCAATCTGAAAATGAGGTCTCCACAAGTGACCCAATTATCTCACACAGATGTCATAGCCAGACACAAAGCCACCAAGGTCTCTGGCACTATATAAAGCAGGTGTGATGGACAAAATTCACTGCTTGCAAATTTATATTTGCACAAAATGAATACACTGGTTTCTACTCTTTTTCTACTGAGCACTCTTGTTGCTCTCAGCCACACTGCAGGAATTAACATCCTACCACGAGATGCTGCCACTGAGCTGAAGAGGTGCGCTTGGCGATCTGGATGGTATGCAAGCAACATCCGTAAAGGATACACGAGAGATGCAAGATCTGATCGTGATGCCGCTGACAGACACTTAGACACCTTTAAGCGGAAAATGGACGGAATTCTTTCAGAAAGAACCTGTGATAAAATCAAGTCTATGTTTGGGTATGCTGCCTGGCACACAGCCAACACACGATGGAATTATCATTCCGATGCTAGAAGGGATCGAAAAAGAGTTAACCAGCTCTATGATGACATCATCAACAGTGGAGAAATAGGTGACACTCTTGCTAGAAATATTCGAGAGATGGGATGGGCAGCTGCTTGGTATTGTGCCAACACACGTGTTGGATATCATAATGATGCAAGAAGAGACAGGGAGAGGTTTAATTCTTACGTCAATAAAATCATTGGTGAAGTTCGACTAGTTCGTCTCAACTGGCAGACTAATGATTTCAATATCATCAACAGACCTCCAGATGTTATTAAGAAGAAAGTAGTTCCCAACTGTACCGACCGTGACCAAACTGCAGAGATTACATACACAGAAAGCAGTGGGACAACATTTTCATACACACGTGAAGTCAGCTTTGAACACACCGTTTCTGCTGGATTTCAAGCTGGTATAGTTAGCATTGGCCTGGACGTCACATATAGTACAAGTTTTACAGTCTCCCAGAGCTCCTCCTTTTCTGAAGCCATTGAACGCACTAGGACAACAAGTTATCGTTTTCCATTAACAACTGCCCCCAACTCCACAAACGAAGGGAAAATAACCATCCACCAGGCTGAAGTCGACATTCCATATGACCTTGTCTTTGACTTTCAAGGAGTGGAAAAGACAGTGCGTGGAATATGGAGAGGAATCTCAGTGAGCCATGCAGTTTTTGCAGCACGTAGAGTTGAACACGACCCTTCACGTTGTGCACGTTAAGGTTTAACAAAAAGAGTACCATGAAGAGGAGGAGTTTGAACTTACTGATACTGATTTATAGCTAATAAGTGTATTGACTTATAATTAATTTTCTCAACCTGCTTACTATCTATGTAAAAATTAGCTGAAGGGACTGTTGTGATAATATGGCATTCCATGCATGGACAATCAGCAAACAAATTACCTGAAATTGATGTGTGTTTTAAGAAAACGGGTTCTATCATGGATAATGTCAAATATAATATTATGTGTAGCTATATGCAAAGTATATGTCAAAACATGATAAGTTGAAAACTGTAGCTACACCACAGTGAAGATCAATATAGAGACTGGAATACATATGAACACAGGGAAGCAAGAAATATCAAACACATCTGCATGCATTGGGTGGAGAAGGAGCTAGGTATTATATAATGACTGACATCCAACCAGTAGCAGCATGCATTGCTTTGCATGCTGAACATTTTCAAGACTGAGTGCTACAATACTACACTTAACTGATGAATATCAAGCACCAGTTGAATGAATACTCCAAAATTTAAGAGGATTCACAGTGGTGGCCATGGTGATGAAGTCAGGCTTATGTTTACATATGAAAATGGTAAGACTGTTACGTATCTCTAGCTACTTGCACACTTAAAAGGCACATACAAGAGTAGAGGCTAACTGCTGGACAGAACTATAATGACGATTGATGAGCTTGATGCCATGCACCATCAGGAATGTACTACATGTGTGTGTGTGTGTGTGTGTGTGTGCATGTGCCTGTGTGTGTGTGTGTGTGCATGTGCCTGTGTGTGTGTGTGTGTGTGTGCATGTGCCTGTGTGTGTGTGTGTGTGTGTGTGTGTGTGTGTGTGTGTTTGTGTGTGTGTGTGTGTGTGTGTGTAAACACAGCTGATAAGCACAGCGGCATCACATAATAGCTGCAGGCGCTGTCCCAAACAAACCTGTATATAAACGCTGTCCCATTTCCCTGTAACCATCCTTGAAAAAGCTTACCACCGATGAGCGAAACGTTGGGCCTCACAAAGTGAAAATCAAAGTTTTTCTAAACCCCACCTACTGGTCAACTTATGTCGTCATCAGTACCGTAGCGCCGCAGAGGTGACGTCACCTTCTGAAACGATCCGCACCCTTAGATACCAACTACGGTCCAGGGAGATCTACAAGACTACATCGAGGAACGCACTCCAATCACTTCCCCAGAGATATTATCCGAGCCTCCCCAGACGCAGGATGACAGTGTCAAGACTGCACAAGAGACGCCAAACCGCTAATTTAGGCTGTTCCTATCGGTAACGCCTTGCATGCCCCGTACAAATAGTTTAGAATATATTAACCGTACACATAGCCCTTCCCCCCTACTGTTTAGCCCCACACCCACCCCGAGCCCAGCCCATGTCCCTACCCCTAACTCCCTCCAGGACCAGCCACCTCCCCCCTAACTTAGCCCCACCAATAGTCCAACCTCTTTCCGTAGCACTAACTTACAACATGAAGAACCCATTCCAGCATCCCCTGAACTATTCAGCCCCACCCCCACAAGTAGCACAGCCCTGAACAAGTGGCCATCGCCCCCCCCTCTCCCTCAATGATCCCCACGCATTGGGAGAAGACACAGACTACATAATTACGCAAGCCTTGCTTCAACAAATGGGAGCTACGATGTGCGTAGCAGTGTATGCGCCCCCCCACCTGACACCCCGACCCAATTATGGAAAAACAGCGCATGAATGTCAAAACATACAGAAATGATTACTGATTACAAAAGGTCATAGGAGAAGCACAAGACCTGTGGTCACCATACAAGTTCAAAGCACCACAGTGCCAAAAACGGTTTTTGTGGCACTGCCAATATATCACACATGGCCGGCATGGTAACAGTTTACATAGGCACACTAAGCATTGTAATAGTTTACATAACCCCAGGTGGTTACCTTCAACTTATTGCTTTGGCTTATATCGTGCCACATGTCAGGTTGTGGGCTCTACGTCACGACCGTGCCAATAACTTCCGTGTGGCATTCGAGCCCATACAATAACTACTACATATATGTCCTGTTATTAACTGATGGTGACCTTGTGAGGTGTGTACTTGTTTTGCTAATACTAGCTAATTGGAATAGTTTGTGGGATGATAGGACAAGGAAGAGACAACGAAAGGGTAATAAAAGATTGAAAGTACATGTAAGGTCATCCCAACTGACACAATTATCAAAAAACAGCTCAAAGGTTGTAGTACAAGCAGGAGATGGGTACCTTGTGAGGTGTGTTTTGTTAATACTTGGAATAGTTTGTGGGATGGTAGGACAAGGAAGAGAGAGGGAAGGGACAAGGAAAGGGTCATAAAACAATTGATCCAATCTGAAAATGAGGTCTCCACAAGTGACCCAATTATCTCACACAGATGTCATAGCCAGACACAAAGCCACCAAGGTCTCTGGCACTATATAAAGCAGGTGTGATGGACAAAATTCACTGCTTGCAAATTTATATTTGCACAAAATGAATACACTGGTTTCTACTCTTTTTCTACTGAGCACTCTTGTTGCTCTCAGCCACACTGCAGGAATTAACATCCTACCACGAGATGCTGCCACTGAGCTGAAGAGGTGCGCTTGGCGATCTGGATGGTATGCAAGCAACATCCGTAAAGGATACACGAGAGATGCAAGATCTGATCGTGATGCCGCTGACAGACACTTAGACACCTTTAAGCGGAAAATGGACGGAATTCTTTCAGAAAGAACCTGTGATAAAATCAAGTCTATGTTTGGGTATGCTGCCTGGCACACAGCCAACACACGATGGAATTATCATTCCGATGCTAGAAGGGATCGAAAAAGAGTGAACCAGCTCTATGATGACATCATCAACAGTGGAGAAATAGGTGACACTCTTGCTAGAAATATTCGAGAGATGGGATGGGCAGCTGCTTGGTATTGTGCCAACACACGTGTTGGATATCATAATGATGCAAGAAGAGACAGGGAGAGGTTTAATTCTTACTTCAATAAAATCAGTGGTGAAGTTCGACTAGTTCGTCTCAACTGGCAGACTAATGATTTCAATATCATCAACAGACCTCCAGATGTTATTAAGAAGAAAGTAGTTCCCAACTGTACCGACCGTGACCAAACTGCAGAGATTACATACACAGAAAGCAGTGGGACAACATTTTCATACACACGTGAAGTCAGCTTTGAACACACCGTTTCTGCTGGATTTCAAGCTGGTATAGTTAGCATTGGCCTGGACGTCACATATAGTACAAGTTTTACAGTCTCCCAGAGCTCCTCCTTTTCTGAAGCCATTGAACGCACTAGGACAACAAGTTATCGTTTTCCATTAACAACTGCCCCCAACTCCACAAACGAAGGGAAAATAACCATCCACCAGGCTGAAGTCGACATTCCATATGACCTTGTCTTTGACTTTCAAGGAGTGGAAAAGACAGTGCGTGGAATATGGAGAGGAATCTCAGTGAGCCATGCAGTTTTTGCAGCACGTAGAGTTGAACACGACCCTTCACGTTGTGTACGTTAAGGTTTAGCAAAAAGAGTACCATGAAGAGGAGGAGTTTGAACTTACTGATACTGATTTATAGCTAATAAGTATAATATTATGTGTAGTTATATGACACCACAGTGAAGATCAATATAGAGACTGGAATACATATGAACACAGGGAAGCAAGAAATATCAAACACATCTGCATGCGTTGGGTGGAGAAGGAGCTAGGTATTATATAATGACTGACATCCAACCAGTAGCAGCATGCATTGCTTTGCATGCTGAACATTTTCAAGACTGAGTGCTACAATACTACACTTAACTGATGAATATCAAGCACCAGTTGAATGAATACTCCAAAATTTAAGAGGATTCACAGTGGTGGCCATGGTGATGAAGTCAGGCTTATGTTTACATATGAAATGGTAAGACTGTTACGTATCTCTAGCTACTTGCACACTTGAAAGGCACATACAAGAGTAGAGGCTAACTGCTGGACAGAACTATAATGACGATTGATGAGCTTGATGCCATGCACCATCAGGAATGTACTTCAAGTGTGTGTGTGTGTGTGTGTGTGTGTGTGCGTGCGTGTGCCTGTGTGTGTGTTTGGAAAGTCTTCCTAACAAGGAGGGTGGCAGGGAACGTGTCCATTGCACCATGAGTCAGTGAAAATGAGATACTTAATTTACTTATTCCTTTTGGGGGGACTTGCACGTGTGTGATATTGCTGAATAATGTAATGTTAAGCTCGTTACTATGGAAGTATCACAGTAGTAACTACATATTTGACTGTTCTGCGTCTTTTTGCTGGTCATCAGGGGAGTTCCCAGTCTGATCTTTGCACAAACACAGGTTTCGGCTCCTTTAAACTCCCGAGCTGTGGATGGCTACAGAAAGGGCGGAGCCACTCCCATATGTATATGGAGTCCAGCTAAGTCTGGTAGTTGGGACATGCTGCATGTGGGCTTGGAACATGTAGGCTCACTACATGCGATCTTACACATGCTTTGAGTCATCGGTCTTATGGTAGCTAGATGACTATAGACTGTCACAGCTATTTGACCGTTAACTTGAATCTCTGAGAATCAAATGAGTACTTGAACTATTGTTTTTGTTTACAGACCAGCAAAATGAAAGTAGTAGCAATGCCAGAAGTATACTTCTATGACTTATCTCTTAGGAAGGCAATGGATGCTGCTAGATTCTTCTCTTTAGTTGATCTCTCTCCTTTCTCTTCTACATGTGACTGACCTTTTCTCATGATGTCATAGGTAGGCTATGATATGATTGTTAATTGGTTGGGTGGGATCACTAATTGTTATCTACAAGTTGTGACTTATCTAATTTTGGTTAATGTTGTTATGTGGACTCAGAGAGAGAGAGTGTGTGTGTGTGTGTGTGTGTGTGTGTGTGTGTGAAGAAAAAAACCCACAGGGGTGAGGGCACCTGGACCCACACCCCTGTGGGCCCCGGTGCCCTCATTGTGAGGGTCTTTTGACATGTGTTTTGTTTGGAGAACTTACATAGTGGGTGAGGTGTACACAGCGTAAAAGTATCACACACATTCATATGACCTCCCGGTTGGCTGGCTTATATAAATAAACTGAGTTGGTGTACATCGGAACCATACTGACAGGCTGCCGCCACTGGGTAGACGGCTGCGAGCTTGCTCCCACCCATCAGAAGGGACCGGGTGATTAACCTCTGACTCAGTGTACGATAACCCCACCCCGATAGGCTGCCGCCGCTGGGTTGACGGCTGGGAGCACGCTCCCACCTACCATATGGGGCTGCCGCCACTGGGTCGACGGCTGGGGGTGGCCCTATCCTACGTAGACCAGTTTCCTGGTCCATGATATGTGTTTGGAAAGTCTTCCTAACAAGGAGGGTGGCAGGGAACGTGTCCATTGCACCAAGTCAGTGAAAATGAGATACTTAATTTTTATTTACTTATTCCTTTTGGGGGGACTTGCATGTGTGTGATATTGCTGAATAATGTAATGTTAAGCTCGTTACTATGGAAGTATCACAGTAGTAACTACATATTTGACTGTTCTGCGTCTTTTTGCTGGTCATCAGGGGAGTTCCCAGTCTGATCTTTGCACAACTGCAGGTTTCGGCTACTTTAAACTCCCGACCTGCGGATGGCTACAGAAAGGGCGGAGCCACTCCCATATTTACATGGAGTCCAGCTAAGTCTGGTAGTTGGGACATGCTTGCATGTGAGCTTGGAACATGTAGGCTCACTACATGCAATCTTACACATGCTTAGAGTCATCGGTCTTATGGTAGCTAGATGACTATAGACTGTCACAGCTATTTGACCTTTAACTTGAATCTCTGAGAATCAAATGAGTACTTGAACTATTGTTTTTGTTTACAGACCAGCAAAATGAAAGTAGTAGCAATGCCAGAAGTATACTTCTATGACTTATCTCTTAGGAAGGCAATGGATGCTGCTAGATTCTTCTCTTTAGTTGAGCTCTCTTCTTTCTCTTCTACATGTGACTGACCTTTTCTCATGATGTCATAGGTAGGCTAAGTTATGATTGCTAATTAGTTGGGTGTCATCAATAATTGTTATCTACAAGTTGTGTGACTTATCTAATTTTGGTTAATGTTGTTATGTTGACTCAGAAAGTGTGTGTGTGCATGCGTGTGTGCGTGTGTGTGTGTGTGTGCGTGTGTGTAAACACAGCTGATAAGCACAGCGGCATCACATAATAGCTGCAGGCGCTGTCCCAAACAAACCTGTATATAAATGCTGTCCCATTTCCCTGTAACCATCCTTGAAAAAGTTTACCACCGATGAGCGAAACGTTGGGCCTCACAAAGTGAAAATCAAAGTTTTTCTAAACCCCACCTACTGGTCAACTTATGTCGTCATCAGTACCGTAGCGCCGCAGAGATGACGTCAACATCTGAAACGATCCGCACACTTAGATACGAACTACGGTCCAGGGAGATCTACAAGACTACATCGAGGAACGCACTCCAATCACTTCCCCAGAGATATTATCCGAGCCTCCCCTGACACAGGATGACAGCGTCAAGACTGTACAAGAGACGCCAAACAGCCAATTTAGGCTGTTCCTCTCGGTAACGCCCTGCATGCCCCGTACAAATAGTATTAACCGTACACTTAGCCCTTCCCCCCTACTGTTTAGCCCCACACCCACCCCGAGCCCAGCCCATGTCCCTACCCCTAACTCCCTCCAGGACCAGCCACCTCCCCCCTAACTTAGCCCCACCAATAGTCCAACCTCTTTCCGTAGCACTAACTTACAACATGAAGAACTGACCCATTCCAGCATCCCCTGAACTATTCAACCCCACCCCCACAAGTAGCACATCCCTGAACAAGTGGCCATCGCACCCACCCCCCCCCTTCTCCCTCAACGATCCCCACGCATTGGGAGAAGACACAGACTACATAATTACGCAAGCCTTGCTTCAACAAATGGGAGCTACGATGTGCGTAGCAGTGTATGCGCTCCCCCACCTGACACCCCGACCCAATTATGGAAAAACAGCGCATGAATATCAAAACATACAGAAATGATTACTGATTACATAAAGGTCATAGTACAAGCACAAGACCTGTGGTCACCTTACAAGTTCAAAGCACCACAGTGCCAAAAATGGTTTTTGTGGCACTGCCAATATATCACATATGGCTGGCATGGTAACAGTTTACATAGGCACACTAAGCATTGTAATAGTTTACATAACCCCAGGTGGTTACCTTCAACTTATTGCTTTGGCTTATATCGTGCCACATGTCAGGTTGTGGGCTCTACGTCACGACCGTGCCAATAACTTCCGTGTGGCATTCGAGCCCATACAATAACTAATACATATATGTCCTGTTATTAACTGATGGTGACCTTGTGAGGTGTGTACTTGTTTTGCTAATACTAGCTAATTGGAATAGTTTGTGGGATGATAGGACAAGGAAGAGACAACGAAAGGGTAATAAAAGATTGAAAGTACATGTAAGGTCATCCCAACTGACACAATTATCAAAAAACAGCTCAAAGGTTGTAGTACAAGCAGGAGATGGGTACCTTGTGAGGTGTGTTTTGTTAATACTTGGAATAGTTTGTGGGATGGTAGGACAAGGAAGAGAGAGGGAAGGGACAAGGAAAGGGTCATAAAACAATTGATCCAATCTGAAAATGAGGTCTCCACAAGTGACCCAATTATCTCACACAGATGTCATAGCCAGACACAAAGCCACCAAGGTCTCTGGCACTATATAAAGCAGGTGTGATGGACAAAATTCACTGCTTGCAAATTTATATTTGCACAAAATGAATACACTGGTTTCTACTCTTTTTCTACTGAGCACTCTTGTTGCTCTCAGCCACACTGCAGGAACTAACATCCTACCACGAGATGCTGCCACTGAGCTGAAGAGGTGCGCTTGGCGATCTGGATGGTATGCAAGCAACATCCGTAAAGGATACACGAGAGATGCAAGATCTGATCGTGATGCCGCTGACAGACACTTAGACACCTTTAAGCGGAAAATGGACGGAATTCTTTCAGAAAGAACCTGTGATAAAATCAAGTCTATGTTTGGGTATGCTGCCTGGCACACAGCCAACACACGATGGAATTATCATTCTGATGCTAGAAGGGATCGAAAAAGAGTTAACCAGCTCTATGATGACATCATCAACAGTGGAGAAATAGGTGACACTCTTGCTAGAAATATTCGAGAGATGGGATGGGCAGCTGCTTGGTATTGTGCCAACACACGTGTTGGATATCATAATGATGCAAGAAGAGACAGGGAGAGGTTTAATTCTTACTTCAATAAAATCAGTGGTGAAGTTCGACTAGTTCGTCTCAACTGGCAGACTAATGATTTCAATATCATCAACAGACCTCCAGATGTTATTAAGAAGAAAGTAGTTCCCAACTGTACCGACCGTGACCAAACTGCAGAGATTACATACACAGAAAGCAGTGGGACAACATTTTCATACACACGTGAAGTCAGCTTTGAACACACCGTTTCTGCTGGATTTCAAGCTGGTATAGTTAGCATTGGCCTGGACGTCACATATAGTACAAGTTTTACAGTCTCCCAGAGCTCCTCCTTTTCTGAAGCCATTGAACGCACTAGGACAACAAGTTATCGTTTTCCATTAACAACTGCCCCCAACTCCACAAACGAAGGGAAAATAACCATCCACCAGGCTGAAGTCGACATTCCATATGACCTTGTCTTTGACTTTCAAGGAGTGGAAAAGACAGTGCGTGGAATATGGAGAGGAATCTCAGTGAGCCATGCAGTTTTTGCAGCACGTAGAGTTGAACACGACCCTTCACATTGTGCACGTTAAGGTTTAACAAAAAGAGTACCATGAAGAGGAGGAGTTTGAACTTACTGATACTGATTTATAGCTAATAAGTGTATTGACTTATAATTAATTTTCTCAACTTGCTTACTATCTACGTAAAAATTAGCTGAAGGGACTGTTGTGATAATATGGCATTCCATGCATGGACAATCAGCAAACAAATTACCTGAAATTGATGTGTGTTTTAAGAAAACGGGTTCTATCATGGATAATGTCAAATATAATATTATGTGTAGCTATATGCAAAGTATATGTCAAAACATGATAAGTTGAAAACTGTAGCTACACCACAGTGAAGATCAATATAGAGACTGGAATACATATGAACACAGGGAAGTAAGAAATATCAAACACATCTGCATGCATTGGGTGGAGAAGGAGCTAGGTATTATATAATGACTGACATCCAACCAGTAGCAGCATGCATTGCTTTGCATGCTGAACATTTTCAAGACTGAGTGCTACAATACTACACTTAACTGATGAATATCAAGCACCAGTTGAATGAATACTCCAAAATTTAAGAGGATTCACAGTGGTGGCCATGGTGATGAAGTCAGGCTTATGTTTACATATGAAAATGGTAAGACTGTTACGTATCTCTAGCTACTTGCACACTTAAAAGGCACATACAAGAGTAGAGGCTAACTGCTGGACAGAACTATAATGACGATTGATGAGCTTGATGCCATGCACCATCAGGAATGTACTTCGTGTGTGTGTGTGTGTGTGCATGTGCCTGTGTGTGTGTGTGTGCATGTGCCTGTGTGTGTGTGTGTACATGTACCTGTGTGTGTGTGTGTGCATGTGCCTGTGTGTGTGTGTGTGTGTGCATTTGCCTGTGTGTGTGTGTAAACACAGCTGATAAGCACAGCGGCATCACATAATAGCTGCAGGCGCTGTCCCAAACAAACCTGTATATAAACGCTGTCCCATTTCCCTGTAACCATCCTTGAAAAAGCTTACCACCGATGAGCGAAACGTTGGGCCTCACAAAGTGAAAATCAAAGTTTTTCTAAACCCCACCTACTGGTCAACTTATGTCGTCTCAGTACCGCAGCGCCGCAGAGATGACGTCAACATCTGAAACGATCCGCACCCTTAGATACCAACTACGGTCCAGGGAGATCTACAAGACTACATCGAGGAACGCACTCCAATCACTTCCCCAGAGATATTATCCGAGCCTCCCCAGACGCAGGATGACAGCGTCAAGATTGTACAAGAGACGCCAAACAGCCAATTTAGGCTGTTCCTCTCGGTAACGCCTTGCATGCCCCGTACAAATAGTTTAGAATATATTAACCGTATACATAGCCCTTCCCCCCTACTGTTTAGCCCCACACCCACCCCGAGCCCAGCCCATGTCCCTTACCCCTAACTCCCTCCAGGACCAGCCACCTCCCCCCCAACTTAGCCCCACCAATAGTCCAACCTCTTTCTGTGGCACTAACTTACAACCGAGGGGTCCGCCACGGCGCGCCTCGGCGTACGACATTTCGAAATCCACTGGATTTCACGTGGATTTCGGATTTCAGAATGGATTTCTGGATTTCAAAGTGGATTTCTGGATTTCAAAGTGGATTTCTGGATGTCAAAGTGGATTTCTGGATTTCGAAGTGGATTTCTGGATTTCAAAGTGGATTTCTGGATTTCGATGCGGATTTATGCATTTCAAGCGGATTTCTGGATTTCAAAGCGGATTTCTGGATTTCGCTATTTCTGAAGATACAGCTAAAATATACTCATGAACAATCATGAACCACATTCCTCTCAGCCTATATGCTAACAGAATACAATGTCACAGGCAGTTCACCGCTACGTAGCGTATAGGCAGCGTGTTCGCTGATTGTCATGCATATACATACGCATACTGCCGGCATGTTCGTTCACATACATACTCGTCATACATAATACATCTGACAATTGCAATTACATCACCTTGGAAGAATGACCTTTGTACCCGACCGCGAAGATCGGCCGGGTACAAAGGTCATTCATTGTGGTGACGTTCTATTACGTCATAGAAAATCGGTGCACGTGCACGTCCTTGTAGTGTAATTAATGTAAAGTATACGGATATTTGCGGAGTATTTTAATAGAATCCTGAATTGGATTCCCGGATTTTAGAGTGGATTTCCGGATTTCAGAGTGGATTTTTGGATTTCTGGATTTCAGAGTGGATTTCTGGATTTCAGTTTGGATTTCTGCTGACGGTGTACGAGATTTCTTTCGTGATGGACCCCTAGCTTACAACATGAAGAACCCATTCCAGCATCCCCTGAACTATTCAGCCCCACCCCCACAAGTAGCATAGCCCTGAACAAGTGGCCATCGGCCCCCCCCCTCTCCCTCTCCCTCAACGATCCCCGCGCATTGGGAGAAGACACAGACTACATAATTACGCAAGCCTTGCTTCAACAAATGGGAGCTACGATGTGCATAGCAGTGTATGCACTCCCCCACCTGACACCCCGACCCAATTATGGAAAAACAGCGCATGAATGTCAAAACATACAGAAATGATTACTGATTACATAAAGGTCATAGTACAAGCACAAGACCGGTGGTCACCTTACAAGTTCAAATCACCACAGTGCCAAAAAGGGTTTTTTGTGGCACTGCCAATATATCACATATGGCCGGCATGGTAACAGTTTACATACATGAATAAATGATGTTTACTATACAGGTCGATGTCTGCGAGAAGTGTTAGCACACAAACACTCGCACATTTGACAAAGTCCAATGTCCATGGTACCACATAGGAATAGATCTGATTGGTCCTTTAACAGTCAGTAAAAGCGGGAACCGCTACATCCTCATGCTATCGGACTATTGCACAAATGGGGTCGAAGCAGTTCCCCTGGAGTGGAAACATGCAACTGGAGTTGCTCTCGCATTGTTCAAGGTATGTTTGTACTAACTGATATAGCTGAAGTAATGTTGTACAACATCATACTATATATGTATAGTAATGTCATACAACATCACTTGAACTTTTGATATTTTATGGTGCAGATATTCATGCGAATGGGAATTCCGCGGGTACTGACCTCAGATCAGGGAACGGAAGTCAACAATGAGCTGAACAAGGAATTGCAAGAGCTCATGGGAATCAAACACAGGCTCACCACTGCCTACCATCCCCAGGTATGCTATAAAATACTTTTAAAGTGCTGGTAATGGAGAGTGTATAATGGTTCACATTCACTCTTTCCCCTTAGGCTAATGGCCTTGACGAAAGGTTTAACCAGACCATCCAGTCAATGCTAGTGAAGTTTTGCCAAGAGCAAAAGGGTGTTTGGGATCAACATTTAGATACGTGCACCTTTGGTTACAACACATCCCAACACAATTCCACGAAGTTCAACCCCTTCGAGCTGATGTTTGGGAGAAAGGCATTTCTGCCAATTGAAATCACAATGCTGAATGAATCCCCGGAAGAAATTCTGGAAGAATTTCAGACACGCCCTCTTTGGAGAGCAAAGAGGGCTTTCTAGCAAAACTTATTGAAAGTAGATCCAACATACTTGAGAAAGCCAAAGCAAATATTTCATCTGCACAGGAAAGCAAAAAGCTGACTACGACCGCAAACATGCAAATCCAACTGTTTACAAAGTTGGTTCAAAGGTGCTGGCCAAAGATTTTCTCCGGCGAAAGCAGAAGGAGGGAAAGCTAGACTACCGCTGGCTTGGACCATATGTCAAACCATATTGAATGTGGAAAATAATTATATTTATAAGATTTTGTTGTTGTTAACACATATCTTGTAGGAATATACCTTCTTCAAGATCAGGCCACCCTTCAGGAGTGGAGAGTGAATGGCGTGCACATCAAGTCCTTCTATAGTCCCACAGGTCCAACATCCGAAGATCCACCAGTCCAGGATCCACCAGTCCAGGATCCACCAGTCCAGGATCCACCAGTCAAGGATCCACCAGTCCAGGATCCACCAGTCCAGGATCCACCAGTCCAGGATCCACCAGTCCAGGATCCTCCAGCCCAAGATCCTCCAGCCCAAGTTCCTCCAGCCCAGGATCCAGCCCAAGATCCTCCAGCCCAAGATCCTCCAGCCCAGGATCATCCAGCCCAAGATCCTCCAGCCCAGGATCATCCAACCCAGGATCCCCTTTCCTCTCAGGATTGTGCCTCATCAAACAAGGGTAGAAAGCAACCCTTGTCTGAAGCTACACGAAGAATGCGAAAGAAGAAGCGAATTCAGATGTCTGCAAAATGCAGTAGTGAGCCACAGTTGATTAGCAGTGGAGAGGAAGACAATGAATCTGAGCAAACAAAGTGGCGGACAATTCATGGCATAACTTTGACCCAGAAAGACAGAGACATCATTCTGAATGGGGAGTGGCTGAATGACAACATCATTAATGCAGCACAGTGCTTGATGAAACATGACCAGGACCTACTACCTGTAGGATCACTACAAAACCCATTGCTTGGCCAGACACTTGAGTTTGATGTCGTTTCTGATGCGAGTGTCCAGATTCTTCAAAGTGGTGGAAATCACTGGATCACCATCAGCACAGTTGGTACAAAGCACCCAACTGTTAAGGTCTTCGACAGCCTCTACAACGAGCTGCCATGGGAAACAAAACTGCAGATTGCTGCTCTACTGCAGACTAAGGAGAGTACAATCACCTTGGAGTTTGCAAATGTTCAGGTAAAGACTGTAACTATACATATTCAACTCTTGTTTATGGTTGTGTTTCCATCTCCACAGAAACAGAGAAATGGAGCTGACTGTGGGGTGTTTGCCATTGCTTTTGCAGTGGCAATCTGTAATGGGCAAAACCCAGAGGAGCTAATATTCCAAATACCAAAGATGTGTCGTCACCTTTCTGACTGCTTGGAAGATAAACAAATACGGCATTTCCCAGCAAATATTCGCCAACACCGACAAAATATCCGCAGGGTGGAGAAAGTTTTAGTGCATTGCAAGTGCTGTTTGCAGGAGGAGGGGGACATGATTTGCTGTGAGGGCTGTGACTTGTGGTATCACAGCACATGCGTAAAGACACCAAAAGACTCTATTTAGTTATGTTCAACTTGTAGTAATTAATAGATGTTTTATGTACTGCACAACTGTTGTTATAATTACCATTACTTGTTGATTGGTGAAATACTTTCTTCAAAGATACTTTTGACCGGTACTTTGTGTGCTGGACCCTCTGCTTCGTTGTAGATTTTCCGCTGGGCACTCTACTTTGAAGTAAGCAGTCCCCCAGGACACTCTACTACGAAGTAAATTGTCCCCTGGACACTTTACTTGGAAGCAAACTGTCCCCTCACAAGGGGGACAATCTACTTCAAGGGGGGTCACTTTCCTTCGAAGTGAAGTGTCTGGGGCGGACAGTTTACTTCGAAGTAAATTGTCCCCCGGACACTTTACTTTGGGGTGCAAGTTACTTCGTGACAGCGCCCTACACACAAGACATGTAAACACTCATTTATATGTGTACTAAGTGAATGCTAGGCTTGAGAATGCTGCAATATTTGAGCCTAAAAGCATAGAGTGCTGTTGAGTGACTTTATGAGCATATCGTTCAATGCATACACACAGCCTGACCCTGGCACCAGCGGTTGTGCTGCAGACTCACAGCAGCCAGACCTCGCCGAGTTTGTCAGCAGTGTCTGCTGGAGGAAGGTATGCTCACACACACTCCTCATGCACACTCCCTGTTATCGTACGTGTCGTCTTCTCCACAGAACACAAGGACCATTCTTGCCGCTAACAGCCAGCCTGCTTTGAAAGTTTGCAGCACAACTGTTGTGTTGTACTGTGACATATAATATATCATTGTAAAAACGTTTAGGTTGCATGACACATAAAGTTCAAGGAATGCTTACGATTTGAAAGAGTTTAGTTGAGAAGCTTCCCTCTTTCTTTACATTAGTGTCTCCTTTCAGAAAGCCTGTAAATCACCATTTCTGGTGAGGTTTGTTGTTTTTATGATCTTACACATCTGCCCCTGGATAGTTGCTTGGTTGCATGGTTTTGGTAGAAATGCCAGGAATGCAGCCAAATAGGTCTTCTGAAAAACGAGATGAGCTAATGTAACTAATGAAAAAGCTCCTCAGTGAACCTTCGATTTGTTAGCATTCCTTGGTCGCACTGATGCAACTGAGACGACGTAAAATGTGGTTGAGTAATCCAAGTGCTTTTGCAGTGATACAACCTGTTGTATTGCGCATAGCCTTCAATATATTATCGTGTTGTACTAGCACAGCTTTCTAAATGTGTCTTTAATTGATGTTATATTTTTGTGTGGTGTTGTGTTATAGTGTTCTCATCAATTATTTGACTCAAGTACATACGTACTTGTTGACATTATATCATACAACAATGATTATCATACACTGCTGGTGCTATACAGTGAAAATTATCACGTGATGTATGCCTTGCCTATCTTCGCGGTTGTTTGCTATTGGAAGTCAAAGGTCACGACCTTTCACCCTTGAACACGTGAATTCATTTATCGCTGATGGCGAGCAGGCACAGCTAAGTAAGAAGAAACAGGAGGCAGCTACACAATGTGAAGTGTACTTTGAAACGAAGAGTGGACGGAAAATAAACGCGATGCCTGGAGCACTGATGTCTGGAGCACTGATGTCTGGAGCACAGATATTGACCAGAGAAGAAAAGTTGTGTGAGTACTGCTTAACTATGGGCGATATGGGGATTGAGGGTAGAAGATATCAGGAGAGTAGCCTATGTAATAGCCAATAATTCTGGCAGGCCACACCCATTTAAAAAATGGAAAAGCTGGTCGGGATTAGCCTCTGTACATGGTGGTAATCACACAACACAGGGTAGTGTTGTCAGCTACTCCTGTGATGATGGTTATGCACTGGTAGGACCAGTGAGTAGAACATGTCAGAGCAACAGAAGGTGGTCTGGTACCCAACCAGCATGCAGTAAGTGATGAATAATTAGAATTTGAGCTGTTGCTAAAATACTTGTGTGAATATTCAAGGTATATACTAAAGTATGCTTTGTAGCTACCCTAAAATCATGAAATTTCAAAAGGATGGTCATGCAAACCCAAAAGACTGTTAGATTAGGAACCCTTCTCTTGAGAATTTCATCTTTATTAACACTGTCCTTTACTAATCTCAGAAGTCCAAGCTCAGCATGAGGCGAATTCCATTATAATTAGCTATAGGCATGCAGCTTCCTTCATTACCATTGAATCATAGTCGGGACTGTCTTTCATCTTTGTGGAACCTATGAAATCCCATCTTAGATCACCATTGTAGAACATCCAGCTTGGTTTGAGGTCAACATCACTTGGTATATATAGATCATGCCTGACTGACCTGAATTTGCAGTGATTGCATTTGAAAATGATAAAAATGCAGTAAGCTGTGTGATGGCAGGGAAGTGCAATGTAACTAAAAAGACACTCTGATTCTTGCGTCAGAGGGTAAAACCAACAAAGTTAGCTACCTAGTCCATGGTGTTTCACGAAACGTTAACCTGAGTGCTTAACACTGTCAGAACTTGGATGGTCCCTCCATGATACTCATACATTTTATGCCTACACATCTGGACCCATGTCTTTTAGTTACAATGAATCAATTATTTGGAATGGCCTGACAGAATGCTCATTTGCCATTACAACATTGATGGGATATCAAAACCTTTTCAGTTTGAGTGAAGTCTTGCTGCCATTGATAAAGATCTGAGAGCCTTATGGAGAGTGATGGACTGTTTGTACAGAACATTGAGTCCAGTTGAACTGTCCATTCACTACAGAATAGCCCAAGAACAGAATATAGTAATGTAGATAAATGATAGTGAAAGAAAATACAAATGGAAAGTTCAATAATTATGCATTTGTATGATGTCAAAAATGATCCTAAGAGGCAGTTTCCAGTCCCTCCCATTACCTTTATCCTCACACAGGTGCCAACAGTTCCATCATGGATGACCTCATTCATGTGTGAACTTGCAACAACAAATTTTATTTAGTAATTAAAGGAGCTGAAAGAGGTCATGGTTATGCAGGGGGGGTCGGACAAGGTTCGAATTGCACGTGATTTAATTTTACATTCTTGAAATTCCAATTGATCGCAAATACGTGTACTTAGTAGTACACGAGCGACATGGGGTTGGCAGCTGCTGCATATTTTACCCCCAAGTCTTCGCGCCCGCTGTATGGCTCGTATTCAGACTAGACGATGAACGAGATGATGGTGTGTTGCCTTCAAGCCTTTTGCCAGTAACCGGCCCTTCTTTGGTCCAGGCCTATAGACTTGGGTGTGACAGTAAGCATGAGACCACCTACAGTAGCTTCGAACCCAGGCTTTCCATCCCGATTTTTGTCTCGCAGCTCTGAATCTCCAAGCTGCAAGACAAAATCCGGGACGGAAAGCCTGGGTTCGAGGCTACACGTACAGCTGAAGACAAGTTGTCAAAATCGGTACACGAGACAAGTTCTGGAGGGGTCGACGGGATTCCTTCAGTAGCTTCAACGCTGCTACTATCACCGAGTCGCTTGATGCTGCTGCTTACACTTCCAGAAGAGCTGGTTGTTGATCCCCCAGTCTCTTCCTCGCACCAGTCCCACTAGCCATGATAACGCCCGGGCGCAGCAGGGCGCAGTAAAATTTCTACCAGTATATAGCTTGTACGTCGCACACAACTTCGAAACAGTTCGAAATACACAACTATTTGATGCGACTACGTGTTTCTTTTCTCTATGCAAACGCCATAGTGAAATAAATGCAACATCAGCAATAATTTCTGCACGTGATCTTGTCCGACCCCCCCTGATGGTTATGGGTGATTTCAACTGCAATGTACAGTTTGTCACCAAACTTCAAGGCTCAGACCCATGCAAGTTAAACTCTAATTATACACTGGACTATATCCGTGTATGTGTGTGTGTGTGTGCTACAAAACCCTGTCATTAGGATGTCTGGTATAATCTTACTGTGTTTCAACCTTAAGAGGAAGGAGACATCAGTAGTTTTGTCAACATGCAAACACATGTACGTACACACACACACGCATACGTGCACACACGCGCGCGCGAAGTGAGTAGGTAAGGGGTTGTTACACGACCTGCTTTAGATGCCAAAGCAGCAAAGCGGTTGCTTGGCGCACATCATGATCTTGGTGATCTCGAGGTAAACTAAGTATATAAGTTAGAATGATTTTAAGATTTAGCTATTTGCTACTAGATAACAGTTCCTAAAGATGCAGTCCTCTCTGCTGTTAACGAAGAGACGTTCCATGCAGTTCATGTTCCTTCTCCTCCTTTTAATCCCACTCCCCAGTTACAGCAATGAATACAGAGATGAAGACATAGGTAGTGGCGTACCTCCTTCATCCAGTGATGTGCTCATAGACACTCCAAGGTTTGTGGTGAGACTGCCTGATAATAATCTGCTCTGCTTTGCTATTGATGGCTTTGAATTATTCACCTACAACCTCATCACATCTCACTATCTTGTTGTCAATGGATTCCTTAATTTGGTGGAGTATCATCACCAAGACAACCTGGCCCATCAACTAAGAAAGGATTCACAGAAGTTGGGGTGATAATAAGATCTGTTGATAAGAGGATGAGAGGAGGGAGCAGGCTATTCAAACACAGGGTGAGTGGACCTAAGAAGAAAGCTTTCTTAGGAAAGTTTGGTGGGGTGGATATTCCACAAGGTGCTGTGATATTCAGCTTGGACCAGGAAGGGCGAATTTTTTTTTTGGACGAGGTTAAGAGAACTTAGTCGCAAAACGACGGAAAATTAATGACAGGGTTGTACCCATTCTGGTAGCTGTACGTAATTGGAATGACGTAATATGCCTGTCAAGATCCGAGAAAGTCGCTGAGTTTGCCCGGTGTGTTAATTGTTCCTTGCCGTCTGAAGTTGACAAGACTGTGTCAAAAGTCGTGATTTACCCACACAAAGTGAGAGGTTGAACTTAGAAGCATTTTCTATCAGCAAAGTACCGCTTTTCAAGGCCTGCTGATAATTTGCTTACTAAATACAGCACTGAAACGTTGGGTCTGTTGCCTTTGGCTTCCATCCTACTATCTGGCATAGCTACCATTGGCATCAATACTTGATTTTAGCATTGTAATTTTACTCTGCAATCTGAACTCTTGGAATCAACTGTTTTCTAAGCATCAATAATCACATGTTACGATAAAGGCCGGACTAAATCATTCAAGTCATCACAGTGTGTAAGAGAGGAACCAGAAGTATCACAATCCTCTGCAGCAAGTGTTTGTTTTGATCAGCAGAATGATGACGGAAAATGTCTCTAACCTCTCACTTCATAAGGTAAAGCAGGATATTCTGATAGTATTTCATGCAAGGGAAATTCTGATACCAGAGAATAGATCAAATGCTGTGAATCAAGCAGGCCTGCTGACACTTATCAACAATGTTTTTCCCTTGCTAAACTCCACAGTATCGTGGAGACATTAGCTTGATTGTTGGAATGACACTGTGATTGGAATAGCCCTGCTTTACCTTAATCATGCTTGTGATTATCCTGACGTTTTTCCCAAGTTGAGGGCATCATCACATAGATTTTTTGACAATGTCAAAGTTATGAGTCAATGTGTGTACAGAAAAACTATGAAAAACTTTGCTGTCATACACTGGACACACAGGATATGAAAACAACTAGTCTTGCTGGGCACACCTATATATAGTTACTGATTTCTGTGCAGTTAGGGGGTTTGCTATATATCTCCAATAGCATTTCAAGTCACTCCACTCACGCAGTGGGGACAGCCAGTGACACTATGGAATACTGGGGGGACGAAAGTCGATGGATAAGGTGTTGTCTTTGCGTCCATAAGACTAGGGCCCGCAGACTATTATTTTTTAGACAGGGTTCAAGAACTTAGTCGCCAAAATGATGGAAAGTTAATGACAGGGTTGTACCCATTCTGGTAGGTAATATGCCTGTGAAGATCAGAGAAAGTCGCTGGCTGCGTGTGAATACCCAGTGTGTTGTTCTTTGCCCATCTCAAGGTCAAAAGTCATGATTCACCCACACAAAGTGAGAGGTTAGACGAGGTTAGACTTAGAGACATTTAAAGTACAACTTTCCTATCTAAATTCTGGCTGCCAAAATGATACTATTACAACTGTGAGACTGTTGGGTGTGTTGCTTTGCGTTCTCTCATAGAGCAACTGGCATGCACTATTTTGTACATCATACTGTAGGTTAAAACATCGACCAACTTCGTTTACCAAACATTGATTCCTACCAAAAGTTGCAGCATGTAAACAGGGAACATAAAAGCAGAGCTATCACAATCTTACAGAAGCGGTTACATTGGCCAGCTGAATGACGTCATTTGGTAATACGAAATGGCTCTTAAATTCTCATCTCATTTATGTTTGTGACATGATGAATTTAGCCAATGAAAATGTCATATCAATTTCTAGAAATATGTTAATTCTGCTGATCAAAACTAACATTTGCTGTGCGATTGTGATACTTCTGCTATTAGGTTCCTCTCTTACACACTGTGATGACTTGAATGATTTGGTTCTTTATCGTAATGTGTGATCCACCAGCAACATCAAACCTCATAAACATTTACTCAACATTCAAAGTCTCTTTAACCCATGATGTTTACCACTACAGACTGGTCAATCTTTACTGATTATTGGTGTTTAGAAAACAGTTGATTCCAAGAGTTCAGATCGCAGAGTAAAATGACAATGCCAAAATCAAGTATTGATGCCAATGGTAGCTATGCCATACAAAATAGTTCATGCCAGATAGTAGGATGGAAGCCAAAGCGAACAGACCCAATGTTTCAATGCTGTATTTAGTAAGAAATTTATCAGCAGGCCTTGTACTTTGCTGATAGAAAAGTTCAACCTCTCACTTTGTGGTATCAGAATTTCCCTTGCATGAAATACTATCAGAATATCCTGCTTTACCTTATGAAGTGAGAGGTTAGAGACATTTTCCGTCATCATTCTGCTGATCAAAACAAACACTTGCTGCAGAGGATTGTGATACTTCTGGTTCCTCTCTTACACACTGTGATGACTTGAATGATTTAGTCCGGCCTTTATCGTAACGTGTGATTATTGATGCTTAGAAAACAGTTGATTCCAAGAGTTCAGATTGCAGAGTAAAATTACAATGCTAAAATCAAGTATTGATGCCAATGGTAGCTATGCCAGATAGTAGGATGGAAGCCAAAGGCAACAGACCCAACGTTTCAGTGCTGTATTTAGTAAGCAAATTATCAGCAGGCCTTGAAAAGCGGTACTTTGCTGATAGAAAATGCTTCTAAGTTTAACCTCTCACTTTGTGTGGGTAAACCTTGTCCAAAAAAAAATTCGCCCAGGAAGGTCACTCTAGCATTGAAAGTGAGCAGGCAAAGCATGAAACATTTCAGCTGACACTCGAAAAACCAAAGGTGACTGTTAAAGCTGTCTCTGGAAATGGAAATACTTTACATACACCAGGTCAGTATCCAATGGGAATTTGATCTAATTCAGATCAGCTATTGTATTTCTTTGGGCCCCCAGTACATTTGAAGTTTTCTGAGCTCTTCATGCCAGTGATGAGCAGTTGGTACAACTTATTCATCACTAACAAAGTGAACCCAATAGAAAGATCTAAGAGTGAAGCTGGTTGCCTGTTGATGCTAGCACCATGCAAATTAGCAGTATCAAAAATTCCAAGGAGGATTCTTACAACAATATTGTGGAGATGACCGTGTTTTCATGAAAACCCCAAAAATTGGCGACCTTTTAAAATACAGATTTCCCTGATGGTGTGGGTCTGGTCTCCAATTTTGCATCAATTTTCAAATTTGTCTGTTGAGGACTACTAGCCACCAAGTTATTGTCCAAATTTGCAGAGGTCACCAGTTTGGATTGCAGACCCCATCTAGAACATCTGAAGCAGAAAGTTGGTCCCCCCCCCCCCCCAGCCATTTGTTGCAACCACTATTCATACCACAGCAACAATAAATGTGGTCATAGACATTGGATGGTTAATCTTACAACAAAAAGGCAATGTAAATTGTTGATTCAAGCAACCACACATAAAATGTAATTGTTGCTGTGTAGAGTAGGGGTGGCATATTTTGGACACTTAAGTGAAGATGATGATGTTTCAGCCATGTTCAATGGACATTTATTCGCGATTACTGATATGCCTGGATACCACCATCTCATTGAAGTATAATTGTAGTTCCCCCCCTTTCTGTTTCCACAACCTGTTCACATATAATACAGTCATGATCACTTTTGGAGCTAGTCAGCGGACAGGGTCGACCATTGCTGGACAAATGTTTTACAAATTTATACTGTACAAAAATGATAATTTGATGAATGATGAATAATTTTTGTGAAAATCACATGATGGGTAATTAATGATAATAAAGAGCTGTAGACTCCAGCTCTTCTACACAAATGAATAAGGTAGGATTATACAGTCCTACAGGTATAAATTCAGTTGGCACTAGTATACATCATCATTGTACACCTTCTGGGAATCTCTATCATCTCAGACTGCAAATTGGATATTGTAAGCAGGATAGTGATTGTTGTGTAAAGTCTGTTCACTTTCATTTTCTTCATAGAACAACTTGAAGTATGGTTTGCCTTCAGTGGTTAATTAAAGCTAATTCTTTTCAAATGAAGTTTGTAATACATCTATCAGGTACGGAATGTCTGTTTTGTTTTTTTGAGCATATGTGAAGCACATATCAGATTTTTAGTAAAGCTTTTGAGAGGTAGTTACTGGACGCAACCTGTACACTGGCAATCACTTTCACCAATTGGCTTTATCTCATCTTTGGTTATAATAGCTAAAGTAATGAAACAAAGTGCACTATAGATAGCTCAGTAAATGAAGTTTATTTTGGTGTTTAAGGATACAGCACATTTCGTACAATAGGCATCTTTGTAGCAAATTCTTAGCCACCCTCCAGAAACTACTTTTAGACAAAGAAAGAAAACATAGTGCAACAAAATGAAGAGCTGGTGTGCACCTCCTGTTAGGGTGTTACAGTGGTGTAGGAACCACGGGGGCTCCAGGGCTGGCCCCCCCTTTATTTTTTATTTCAATTGACCTTCTGTACTTTGTTATGGTGAGCATTTAATAGAAAACCTTTGTGGTGTGGATTTTATAGGACTGAGAAACTTCAAACAGTGTGATGCATTGAAAAAACCTAATTCCATCTTCATGAGAATGAGATGATTTGGGAGATGTAGAAAGGTGACTGGTAGTCTAATGCATGCTGTATTGGCAGGGTAGGATGGTGCGTGTGTCCAGCTGTGAGTCTGTTCTAGCTTTGAAACAACCGACAACACTGTATTAGGTATTTTTGACTAGAGTTGCTGTACCAGTCTCTCTTTACTCATGGAGCCCCCCTTTATCAAAACATCTTCCTACACCACTGAGTTACTAAAAGTGGGGTGCTGGCAGGTCTTACACAGACCTATTTACACTGTGAAGTTGGTGGCATCACGTGATCCCAAATGCAATCAAAACTGTAGTGTCTGTTCTTTACGTCCATCTGATAATACCTCACCCTACTCTATGTACATTTGGTTGGTTAATCAATATCCATGTAGGTAGGTAAGTACGTGACTTTCATTTTACAACAGGAAATGCTGTACCTGCATGTCCAACCATGCCAACTAAATTATGTAAGCTTATCTTGAGGCTGTGTTAACAAGTGAATCATAGGTGAACATCTTAAAGACTGCCCATCCTCTCAACAACTCTCCGCATGATTTTCTTGCAAAGACCAGTTCTGGATGTTGTAAGTCCACTTGCACATACTCTGTCCTAGCATGGGTCCTTGAAGTTTGGCCGTCGACGTTAACAGATGCAGGGGCTGACAGCTTATGGTGGTACCGATACACTACTATTCGTCGAGAAACTAACCATAGAGAATGAGCTCCTTTCTTGAAGGGAATACTGTGATCATTGTAAGTGAAGTTTTGTGAACCAATACTGAATACTCTCACCTCTGACAAGGGCAAGAAGTTCACTTATTCCAGGAGCAAAGAAGCATCTTTTGATGGTGTCTATTAGTCCAGCAAACGTACAAAAGCCTACTCCAGAGAAACGAGATGTGGACAGACAGTATCCTGCCGACGTTGCATATCCAATTTCCAGGCTGAGTCAGCTCAGGTTACACTGACATGCCTCCTACAATTAATTTATCACACAATTGAATATTTTGCATGTACCATGTACCACAGGCTGAGTTGGAGGCAAACAAATTAGAGCTTGTACAGCTCCAGCAACAGGTACACAAGGTATGGAGTCACCACGGTTTAAATTATACTTTAATTAGGACAATATTTTGTAGGCAGAAATTTGTTGCCGATCACAACATTCTGATGATGGTCTCTGTAGCACTGGCAGTCGACACACAGTGCAAGGGGATGACAAGCCTCATCACTCCACAGTCTCAAGCCGACCTAGCCTGGGACTAGTGAAGCATTTGAGTGATCCACACTCTCCCATTTGGATATGTGGACAGCACTATCCAGCTCAGTACCTCATCAGACAGACCAGAAGTATGAGCAGGGCACAGCAACATCCAGGAGGCTGGGGGGCATTGTTACAATCACTTGATAATCTAAAGTTTGAAGTGAAGGAGTTTGAATTACCAGATGACATGTTCCTACACTTGAAGCAAGACAGGGTGAAATGCAGTGGTCACAGTTTGCTGTGAAGTTGTGGAGGATGATTGTTCGTCAGTGAACCTCAAGCACACTGCCACCATTCACTGCCCTGCAAGAAAGGTACAGTGACTGTGTCAGTGGGGGGTTCCCCTATGGCATTGGCTTGCCTGTAGGTGTGTGAAAGTCATGGTGGGAAGTTGATTGTTGGAAATTATGGAACTTTTGCTGTTGTGTTTGATGATAGCTTGACTGTGGGTCGATCATCTGGGAATCGATGTTTTTCTCACCCTCTAAGAAAGGTCTGCCTTTACTGTCATAACCAATAATTGTTCACATTGCATGTTAACCTTGTCCTTGTTTGATGCAGGTTGTGATGTGTTTTGATCTTGTGTGTATCAACAGTGGGGCCGTAGTTATTGTATTGGCTCATTGTGGAGAAGTGATTGTGCTTACCTTAAGTGGAGACCACTGGGAAGAGTTTAATCTCACAACAGACCATCTGGTCTGCCCAAGGGACTTTGAGTGCCAACATGTGTGTCAGACTTCACTGGAGGTTTGCTTCTTGTGGCTGCCTATTGCAGTGAAGAGGTCAGTGTGTGGGAGGTGAGATTCACAGGCCAATGGACATGTAAAGTTGTTTGCAGTTTCCAAGTTCCTCTTGTCTGCTCTTTAACTCTGACAGAAGACCTAGTAGTGGCCGCCACCTCACACCATCAGTTGATTATTTGGTATGTGTGATTAGTCATTGCTATGTGTCGGTGATGTACGAGAATGTCCACAAATTTAGCACCTGTTCAGTTCTACTACAGCCCCTTCAATTTGTCCACTGAGACAAATTTCCTTGTCCTGTTGCCCAAATCTCCACTCATCCATTAACAATGCTTTACCAAGTCTCTTGGCTGCTATGAAGGCTAACGTTAGTCAATCATCAACCTGTCCAGTTTGTGATGAAGAGATCTGCTATTGTTTTCAGGACATCTTGTTGACATTCAAGTCAACCAATGAAATTGGTTCTAATGTTGCTGGCTGTATAATAGCCATTAATGGAGATAATGATGTCCCTTTTCTTCTTCATACTTACCATACCGCCAACCTTCAGTGTAAGTTACATAACCTACTGATGGTACATTTACTTACACTATATCAATATCCTCTTACTCAAGAAATTTGAAGCTGACATAACACACTCGCTCAGAAGAAAGCTGGAACTTAGTAGGTGTGCATGGCTGACTGCAAGCAGCTTCTTGTTTGGAATAGCTGATACGTTTTTCTTGAGCTATAGAATGTGTGCCATACCAGCCATATTTCATTGTATTTATTACCTATTTTTAACTGCTTGTTGCTTCAACACATAATTTTATTATAAGTGCATTACACATTTGTCATTACATTGGTAGTCTTATAGCCATATCTCTCGTTTCTTTTTTGGAGGACAGTCTGTGTATATTACTATTTGTTTAGTCGACTTAGAACACATTGTACTAATATTAATTTTGTTCTGGGTAACAACTATCACTGAAGATACAGCAAAATCAAATGGAAAATACTACATAGAGCATATCAAGTCAGCAATAATCAGTGTTGTAGTAAAGTTTCAACTGAATTACCTTGTCCACCAAAAGATAACAAAGTCATTTGTTCTGACGTCATGGACTCAGCTGTGACTGCTGATGGCTGGAATGCAAAATAAATCTGATCACTCCTGTAGAAACATGTGGCAACATACATTTGTAATTAATATTAATTGGCATAGCAAGTGAACATGACTAGATACATTGACACTTGGTGCGCTAATGTTCATTGATGTACTATCTAACTTCAACCAACCGTATACACTCAGCAACTGTTATACCCTGCTTGAAGCTAGATATATAATACCTAGCCTCATCCCCAGGGTACGAGGCTAGACAATACCATGAATGAACTACCTGACAAGGGAAGTTATAGGTCCCACACTGGAGGGCAGTCACTCCAATTTTCCTCAAAGCACCCTCCTGCTCAGTGGTGAGGGGAAACACCTCATCTGGGATGTATCGAGGGACCAAAAGTGTCAGCTGAAGACATCCATTTTCAACAGTGCACAAGTGAAGGGTGTTTCTTGGGACTTGTAATTCATCAGCAAGGTTAAATATCACTTCTTCCAGTTGCTCTATTCGAATCTCTTCCCACTTCTCGTCTACTTTTACGATCATTTTTTGGTCCTCTTTTTCTCCAGATCCAACTTTGAATCCATTCATGAGAGAACAAACACGGTTGTGGCAATACTCATGAAGATTGTCAAGATAAGCTTGGTGACATTTTTTGATTTGTTTGTCATCGTTGCAGTATGCTTTAATAATGTTGCCAAGGAAGGAATGATTGAACCATGAACAGCGGCTTTTAACAATTCTAAAAACACTGTTTAAGTCTTTGGCCTTATGAAGATCAGACATTTCTGCTTCAAAGAGTGATTTGTCACCATATCCTGGCTCACCTTCCAGGAATAATACAAGGCATCAACAGTCACTCCCTGTCTCACAATAAAGTTATTCACTACCGTAAACAAAACATTGAATTCTGCTTGAATGTTACATGTGTCTTTAAACAGCTTTTCTTCATGCACACTAAGGACTTGGGACTGTGTAGCCAGAGAAGGATTTGCTTTAAGTTCACTGTAGATGCCTCTGTGTCTGATACTGGGAAGTTGTGCTGCACTTCTGACTTGGTTTTCTATGGAGGAAATAAAACATTAATCATTATGTTATGTCTCAAGTGTTATTGGTTCACTGTAAGTGAAGTATCTGATTTACAAACATGAAGCCTGATTGAGAGTATCATGCCTAAGGAGTGATTATGCACTGGATACATCAGGTGTTACAAATGTTTTGTTAAATGTTGTTTGCTGCCTCCAGGAATCATTGATGTACATTAGGTAAGTTAAAACACAACATGAAACTCTTTATTTAAACTGCACCCTAAGATGCTTATAGAACATAGGGTTTATAGTGGTGCAAATTCAACTTAGGTAAATCGTATATACCTACATCTAATTATGCAGCTAGCTAAAAAAAAAAAGTGGTTTTATCAAAACAATAAGCTTCAACCTGAAGGGAGGAGCCAGTATGAGTGAAAGAAAAATTTGTCACAAAAACCGTGGAGCTAGTCGCAGCCTTAGGAAGTTCTCTCGGCTAAGTGACATACGGCACCTCAGCATACCACAGTAAGTACCTAAGACTGCCAGACCAGCATCAAACAACTGTCTTCATACAGTTTGTTTCCAATAGGAAGCGTGACCAGAAAATCTGGTTATCGCTTTGAATCTTATTTGCATCTTATCAAAATTCACACACATAAAAATCTTGAAAGTATCTATACAGTACGTACCTGATCTGGAAATTTTCGTTTTAAAAATATTTTTGTGGTTTATGTAAACCCTGAAAACGAAATATATTTTACAACAGACAGTCAGCACATTTTGTTACACATGGTTTCACAACACAGCTAGCTAGTTATTTCGCACAAGATGGCCTATTTTTGATATAGGCAGGTGGCTCACAGCAAATGCATGACAACTTTACGCTCAGTGTCTGATAAATCGTCCGTCTATACTGCCACAATACGTGCCTACAGCATTCTTTGGTTCTTTCTCACGCAAGTATAATGTTCGCCAAAAGCAGCTTGGTAGCCATGAAGGCAGCAAGCTGTTTGTACTCCAGTTCATTTTGGTGTGTGTAGTCTCATTCTCAAAAAAGGAAATCTAATCTGAATGCATAGTAGTCAGTGTGGTAACCCTGCACCTATCTCATGAACGTAAGTTTCACAAGCATGAGAATATAGTGCTAGAGGGCTAAAACCTTACAGAACTATCAAACAGTGTTGCCCATGCTACCTTTCTACCCAAGCATAAATACTCAGATCACAGCGCATGATCATGTATCTTGAGGTATTGGCGCAATTTTATCTGAATACTGAAAATCATATGAGCAGTCACGTAATACCCAAATTCATCTGATACTACATTCATGTTTACGGAACCTTGAGTAGGATGTAACTCTGGCAAGAGTTAGGAGGTTGGTAAAGGCCAAAGAGCAACCTCCATACAATCTTTTACTGCAAATAAATAGCAAACCACTTGAATCCACTGAAAATAATTAAAACAGGCATGCCAGAAGCTCACCAATGTATGATCTCACTCAACTGTAGCTACACAAATTCTAACCTTGTTGTGCGCTTCTGTGGCTGAAGTAGCAGCAGCACAATGTAAGCAAAACAGATACAGTTGTCATAAAACATCTGTAGTGATAATAGAATTATAGCTGTGTGTACACTTATCCACTCCTTTCTTCATGCAGATAGCAAGATTGCAGTTGCTTCCACTTTGTATGCGGTGAATACACTGGTCTATTCTTGTAGCTAAGTGGTTTTGGTCAAGTTGCCTTAGTACATCAGTGACAGACTGCCAGCAAGGGTCACTGTCTTGTAGATTGTACCATGCACATAGCACAGCTTGTCATTTGTTTTCAGTTCCCTTTTCATCAGTTTCTATGGTTTGTATAGTTGTATGTGGCACACTCAGCAAATAGCCCAGATTTTTCCAATCTGATATGTCAGCAAGTGTAAGTGTTAGGTCCCTCGGCTCAGTGATTTTATGACACCCATTTCTTTCAACTGTAGGTGGATGTAAATAAAACATGTAATGAATGGCATAACTAAAGTAGCAGAATGCGTTGCATTGTGGGGCGAGCCTGAGCAAGCAGCGGTGGGTGTCTCTAATTGTTGGATGGGCAGTGATATCTAACTCGTGTAGCTAGCGCTGTTCAATCTAGGTTGAGCTACTTACTATGACTGTTATCTGGACGTGGCTACACGTGCAGCTACACAAGCAGCACGCCTTGCTCTATCTCTTGTTCTAGGCTTACCCAGTTTTTTTTTTTGTTTTTGCTCAGGCTGCTGTTTCAGCAGCGCGGTGCACTCTTGAATGAAACAGGCAGTTGAGTACCTTGAAACTGACTATATACACTAGCATGCAAGTTGGTTTAGTCATCAGTGGAAAATGTAACATATATTATAGATTCTTACTGTATATAAAGTAGTGTAACTGTAAAGTAGTTTTACCATAATAAAGTATAATTAGTGTTGCTGCAGCATTAGTTGAGACATCTGCTATTAAATGTGTCTTATGTAAGCATACATATATAGTGATTACTGTAAATATAGCACTCACTAAAAGTGCATGAGGCATCCAAATTATACACTCCAACTCGTGATGCAGGAGCATGCATGCAGTAGTATTCATAACTATGACACTGCAATCACTATAGAACACACCATATGAATTATATTTTCTGCTGCCCTTTTACAAAGCCTAATTGTGCTTGTAGAAATGTCACAGTATGTTATTTGCATTGTGAAATGTCATTGTTAATTAACACTTTGTGAATGTGGAAATTATTTACATGTCACTGTTTAGTCACAGGAAATCAGTCTGAGGTCAAAGTGACAAGCCTTGCTTAGTAAGCCCTAGGGCTTGCAAGCAGTCTGATTTGCTTAGACAGCAGCGTGTAACTAAGCTGGAGAAGTTTATCTAACTTGCTGATCAGGTAAGCGATTTGTAGCTGCTTGAAGCCATTATCTGCAGGTGTGCCAATTTTCTCATTTGAACAAGCCCATTTCCAAGTTATTTGAAGCTAGCGTTCCAGCCTTATGGAAGCTGCTTGTTCCCTGTGTTCAAGAAAAAGCTTCGCGTTGGACTGCCTTCTCATAATACACAAACTAGCACCGCCCCTTCCTGCCATCCCTGTAGTGGAAAGATGTGGTCTACACTTATTACTACTCAACAGGGAGGGATTTACTCCAAATATTGGCACTTATTGTTCTAAGTGTTAATGCATGTTTGGATATACAGTATGTAGCCTCATATATCACAGTGAAAACAGAATTGTTGTGATCAAAAGTATGATGTTTGAGTTGAATGTTGGATACAAGGATGCTACACTCCCTCACTCCCTCCCTCCCTCCTTCACTCCCTCCCTCCCCCCTCCCTCCTTCACTCACTCCCTCCCTCCCAAACACTCACTCACTCACTCACTCACTCACTCACTCACTCACTCATGCTACTGTGAGCTAGTTAAAAATGACAACTTCCAAGATATACTAGTCCCATTTGGAGCCATCCAGTAGGGAATATAAGAAATTCCTTAAGAGCATCTCCATACATTTCAACTGTTCATTCTGACAGGTCTGTAGACAGGGAAGGGAGGGGGGGGGGGGGGTCTTTTTGACTTTCAAAAAATTAAATGCCTATCATTTGTAAGTTGTACACGAGCCTGCATTGAGAATCTATGCCATCCAAACAAGTTCGGCTGTGCAACGCATTTGTTACTGAGGACTGAATCCAGAACACGAGCGACAGAAATGCATACGCATACCTAATGAATGCGTGTAAATGAATCGTTGTTTCAGGTGCTCAAGGATATTACGCCCTATAGTGATTCTCTGCCAACATTGAAGTGGAAACTAAACAGCCTGGACTATCTCTTCTAATGACTTTCCTTCGTCAGCTGGCTTAGTAACGTTCACACATGGATAAGATACACCATCAGGAGAAAACAGGACACAATGCTCTGCAGACCATGTAGCTACTATGGCTCTGCTTTTGTCCCAAAATGGTCTAAGAAGCAATCTCAGAGCATCTAATGTTTAAAAAATTTCTGGGGGAGCATGCTTCCAAATCCCCTAATTTTGCATGCTTATGCATGCATACATACACATCAGACATCAATGAAACCCTCCTTTTGAAAATCTTGGCTATGAGCCTGATTCATGTGACTAAAACAACAAACCTCTGGTCACAACATTTCTCTTCTTGGAGTGATATATAACAAGGCATCTAACTCCAGCAGTTGTCAGTTGCAGCAGCACTAATACAAGAAAGGTTTGGTAGAGCCTTCTTATAGTCTCGTACCCAGTCCTTCTCTGCAGTATCGTCGCTTGCAGTATGAATAACGCTGAGAAGGCCTGGTAAAAAATATCACCCCAAGACATTGTTTGCACGGTTACGAGGTTACAAAATTGAAAAATTAGCATGTGTGGTGTAGACAGTGGCATACATCACGAGACAGGAATTATTATGCAGCAGTAGATATAGACCAGTTATGGCGCGAACGTTTATCTCATAAATATCATTAACCAGATTGGCAACCGTTGCTACCCGCCATTTTGGTAGTCAAAATTGATCACGTTTTGTACACTCATTAGCTCTGCCATCACTAACCAAAGTAAGGCACAGTAAAAGGTACGTACCCTGTTTCGTCTTTGTGTCCCCACCTACAGTTGGTGTAGCCAGAAAGACTACAGCACACGCAAAAATTATGAATGAGAAATGACAACCGTTGTCTATATATACAGTTTGAACTCGGATAAGTTGTCAGGCCGTTTTTCCTAATTAACGGCCTGGGTACGAGGCTAGTACATAACGAGATTCCCGCCGAGGGGCGCGCGTGATAATAATAAATCGGCCCAGAGAGCTCTTCCACTTCATGTTTGCACCCAAGTTCAACCGGTTACGGATGCCACAATTACACTCCGAGTACGGAAGTAATTATAGTCATGTGACATTCGGTATACTAAAACTCTAGTCTCGTGCCCAGCAGTCCACGCGCGCCCCGCGGCGGGAATCTCGTTATGTACTAGCCTCGTACCCAGGCCGTTAATTAGGAAAAACGGCCTGACAACTTATCCGAGTTCAAACTGTTGACTTCCGCTGCACTGGAGTTGGCAGTACCAATCAGATTTCAGAACGCTTCACGTGACAGTCAGTGTAGAGAATTTTAATTGCGTCATAAATGCATCACAGTACTATACCCGTCCCGTGGTACACTGGTACCGCTAGCGCTTGGAATGACGCTTTTGTTCGAACTCCTTCCGCTGACTTGTGTGCAACAACTACAGTACCTGTGGAGAAAACGGATTCTTTATAAAAAAGGACCTGTTCGAGAGTAGCAGTGTCAGGTAGTAGTTAGTACTTACTGTCAGTCGGGCACATCGACATCGGTCAGCGAGAGCGAGTCAACTGCAAGCAGTTCATCCAATATAAGCCTGTAACGAGTCTACTGGCAACAACAACGCGCTTGCACATTACGAACAGTCACGTGGCTACGATTAAATATCACATGCATTATCCAATATTCATGGCTTGTATGGGTGCAGCTGTAATCTTTTTACGTCACATCCGTATACAGTTTGAACCCGGGTTAGTTGCCAGGCCGTTTTTCCTAATTAATGGCCTGGGTACGAGGCTAGTTATGTACAGACTTGCTCATGGGAAAAAATTACGGGTTTTACCCCAAATTTAGATTTTAACCCTCTCCCTACGAGATTTAACTTCACCGACTTTCTGCCTACAAGCATGCATTCAAAGAGTATGCAGCACATCAAGGGAGAAGAGAACACGTAAGCATGGTATCAGTATAGTATTAAAACTAGTCAGTATTGAATATCAGAAAAGGGATGCATTTCTGGCAGCTGTGTAGCTAGAGGGAAACAGACTGACATTTCACATGATTTCAGAGCAGCCTCCAGCAGCACTGATAAAAGCTTGAATTCCATGAACCTTGACTGGTTATCACTCCTGGGTTTGGTGCACAATTGGTAAACCTACTGTGCAATACTGTGGTGTGTGTTTGTCCAAGTATACGAACACAATAGAGTGGACAAAATATGAGTTAACTCTACATGGCAGCATGTGCACATGCAGACGTTTTGCATGTGGGATCAGGGCTCTGAGGTTGATCTACTTGTTCACACTAAGTCTCGTCAAAGCTGTGCATGCTATATAGCTGCCTTGTTTGATGATAGAACATACAACGAATCCAAAGGAGCAAGTTGAACACTGCCTCATAAGTGCCAGGAAGATAGTTTGTTTATCTGTCAGTGTAGCCCCACACTATACAAGCTCTGGGCAGGTAAGGCAAAGTGGTTACTGTCATGCATTCATCAAAAAAGTGAATATCAGTCAAATGCAAGCTTTATCCAGCTTGGAGATGATAGCACAGGATTACAGATGGGATGCCTAACACTTGAAGTAAAGGTGTAAATGTATACCCAGCCTCTCTTTGATTATGCTGTCTTTTCCAGTGCTCAAAGAGAGGGATTCTAGGGGAAGATTCATCTGTGCACAGTGTGTCCTGAGTCCTCTGGTGCTCTGAAAGGAGTGCTAGGGGAGAACTTATATGTAGTCTCTGAGAAGGATGTCTGTATTCACTGCTGTTTACGTTGACCTTGCAAAATACAAACCAAAAAGCTGTAATATGAATGTAACTCAAGCACCTATCCTCGGAAAAAGGATTCTACTAGCAGACAAGTGATAATCATGTATTATATCACATTGCTAGCCAAATTCGGAAACTGCTGCAGCATGGTATGGGTTCATAGGCAAGGCCAGTGGAAGGGCAAGTATTTCAGTCTTTCCTTTACAGAGGAGGCGGCAAAGAAGTTACGCGTTTGTTTTACAATGTATTTTCAGATGCGATTTTCTATCCCCGCATACTACAATAGCTTCGGGTGTCGAAAACTATCCCAGCCCCAGCTTGTCTTGTTGCTCTGATGATCTGGCACAGTTGCTACCGTGCTTAGACCTTTGAAGTCTGAGCTCTGAAAATATATCAGTCTGAGAATAAATTTTTGCCTCTAGCATAGGAACATTAACACATTGAACAGACATAAAATAGCTTCATTCTTAAGCCTGATTTCAACACACAGCATTGACAATTTCTGACCCTTGGTGCATAGTTAGATTGCAGTGTACAGCAACGTAGTGCACAAATGCACACCACAGCATTGCACAGCAGGTTTACTAATTGTGCACCAAACACAAGAGTGTTGACCAGTCAAGGCTCATAGAAAATACAATTCAAGCTTTTTTCAGTGCTGCTGGAGGCTGCTCTGAAATGTCAGTCTGTTTCCCCCTAGCGACACAGCTGCCATAAATGCATCCCTTTTGTGATATTCAATACTGACTAGTTTTAATACTATACTGATACCATGCTTACTTGTTCTCTTCTCCCTTGATGTGCTGCATACTCTCTGAACGCAGGCAGAAATTCGGTGTAGTTAAATCTCGTAGGGAGAGGGTTAAAATCTAAATTTGGGGTAAACCTGTAATTTTTTTCTGATGAGCAAGTCTGTACATAACGAGATTCCCGCGGCGGAGGTCGCTCCGGTATTTACTTTGTTCACCGCGCTTCATGCCCGATGACGTCATGCTGACGTCTGTCGTCTGCCCTGTACATGTAGCGCTAGCTGTAGTGTAATAATATTGGTAGGTGCATTAGCGCGGTACACATTAGGCGGCGGTGCAGTGCAGGGGTTCGTCAGCAGTGCTTCGTAGCCGAATGGTTAGGGCTTAGTGTTACAGTTAGGGTTAGGGTTAGGGCTAGGGCCAGGGAATGGAATCCTTTCCTTCTTTTTTTTTTCTTCTTTGTAAATGTGGTGGACATCGTCCTGGCGCATGGCCTGCATTGTCGATGTCACACGTCAGTATGACGTCATCGGGCATGAAGCGCGGTGAACAAAGTGGATCCCAGGTCGCTCCCCGACGGAATTCGCTAAATTCACCCGTTTTGAAACCTTATGAATAATTAATCAGATACGGTTAACCCCTTTGATACGTGTACGAGCAGGTATATATACAATGACGTAAATTCAGAGAACGAGATCCTTCGGCCATGTGTTAGTGTTCTCCATCTGCTGCAGTATTGGTACAGGGATAGCAGGTAAGTCTGTTCCAGGAGGTGCTTTAAAATAGCCACTTTGAAGCCCCTGGATATGAAACAGAAACAATGTAGCTGGCTATACAGTTTACAGATAATATAGCTACACATTTTTTGCATGTTCTGAACTGTTCTGAAGGATTTGAGAAAAGATGGTGTAGACTACAGAAACACAACACAAGTACCATACAAAGTGGAACAAAGCTTGTTAATAGCAAACCTGTGCAAAGTTGCGAGGAGAGATCTTGTGATATTCAGTCACGCCGGACTTTGTTGTGGACAGCAGTGAGCCTACACATGAATGATGTGAATGTGAGCATGATGATCTCGGTGCATGGACAATTATTGTTGACTCACACTTTCGCTTTGCACAACATTGCTTCTTTCTGCTAGGTCCACCAAATTTCGGCTTGTCAGCACAAAACGGACAGTGACCACAGTCTTCCTCCACTAAACACCCTTCACACTCCCCACATCTTGATCTCTTCTTACCTATAAGGAGTAACAACTAATCCCAGTGAGTGCAGTGAGTTATATCAAACTGTAAAGCATGAATTAGTATAACCTGCAATTGGTTTCACTGGCTTCTGTACACCAATGATTGATGCTGCTGGCTCTTTTTCGGCAGGAGGTGACGACAGGGCAGTGTCAGCCTTCTTAGCAGCCTCCTGTAGGAGTGTGAAGTGGTGTATAAGTAGTATATGAAGTACAACTACGAAAATGTTATTTCTTATCTACTAACACTCAGCATTCTGCCTTTAATGGTAGTGTAAGTGTATGACGATATGCAAGGCTTAATAAACTCTTGCAGTATGATTACATTAGTAACTCTTGCGGTATTATTACATTATCTTACGAAGGCGGTCTGCTCGAATCCCAACCCTGTTCCGATAGGAAGAAGAACCTTTGTGCCTTCGTCTATTGCTCTGTTTAAGAGCACTGCATTGTCGAAGCCTCATTCTTGCCTTGCTATGAGCATACTTCTTCTTTGTCTGGCGCGCTCGGTCAACCACTGCAGGCCTGATGACCAGTCCTTCCACAGTAGGTAACTTTTCCTGGAAAGCTGACTTAATTGCCTTTAGCTGCTCATCCAGTAGAATCAGGTCATCAGCATTAGGGCAGGCATAGGTGAGCGTGCCTATCTCTTTCAAAGTGATCCTCACTCTCTCTGCAGCTGAATTTATGGAGACACTTTGCTTCTGCAGAAATGAAAAGTACATCAGTGTGCACTCATTTACCAGTGATACTTTACTGTGTATCTATGTGCGTGTGTGTGTGTGTGCTGTGTGTGTGTATGTGTGTGCTGTGCATGTGTGTGCGTGTATGTGTGTGCTATGTGTGTGTGCGTGTGTATAGGTGTGTGTGCATGTGTGTGTGGGTGCGTGCGTGTGTGTGCGTGTGTGCATGTGTGTATGTGTGCTGTGTGTGTGCGTGTGTGTTTAGGTGCATGTGTGTATGGGGCGCCATATGTAAAAATATTCAGAAAATACTGATATTTATCAAACATCACTGATATATATTAAATATCATGATAAATATTAAATATCAAGATATATATGCCTAAATATCAAGATATATATTAAATATCATGATGTATATTAAATAGCATGATCTATAGCTAAATAGCATGATGTATAATAAATAGCATGATATACAGCTAAATAGCATGATGTATAATAAATAGCATGATATACAGCTAAATAGCATGATGTATAATAAATAGCATGATATACAGCTAAATAGCATGATGTATAATAAATAGCATGATATACAGCTAAATAGCATGATGTATAATAAATAGCATGATATACAGCTAAATAGCATGATGTATAATAAATAGCATGATATACAGCTAAATAGCATGATGTATAATAAATAGCATGATATACAGCTAAATAGCATGATGTATAATAAATAGCATGATATACAGCTAAATAGCATGATGTATAATAAATAGCATGATATACAGCTAAATAGCATGATGTATAATAAATAGCATGATATACAGCTAAATAGCATGATGTATAATAAATAGCATGATATACAGCTAAATAGCATGATGTATAATAAATAGCATGATATACAGCTAAATAGCATGATGTATAATAAATAGCATGATATACAGCTAAATAGCATGATGTATAATAAATAGCATGATATACAGCTAAATAGCATGATGTATAATAAATAGCATGAAATACAGCTAAATAGCATGATGTATAATAAATAGCATGAAATACAGGTAAATAGCATGATGTATAATAAATAGCATGAAATACAGGTAAATAGCATGATCTATATTAAATAGCATGATATACAGCTAAATAGCATGATATATAAGCATGGTGTCAACATTCTGGTTATCATATATTGTAAGATGTCATAATGAGATCACCTGTTCTATCTAGAGCCCACCTGTATTGCTTACACTGAATTGCAGAGTCCATCATGGGTCAGAGAGTGGGTCATCCTTTAACTGAAGTTGACATGAATGCTGTCAAATACCTCAAGACAATTGGGATGCCAATGGAAGATATAATGGGTGTAAGCCACCGAACACTCTCAGGCCCGTAGCTAGGATTTTTAGAAGGGGGGTTACATGGGTATGTGATTTGTATGTATGCAGTAAGATTGCTTCTGAGGCCATTTTGGGACAGAAGCAGAGCCGTAGTAGCTACATGGCTCGCCGAGTATTGCATCCAATTTTTGACTGTCCTATAAAATCTTTTGGAGGTGAAAGAGGGGGTTCGAGCGAACCCCCTCGAACCCCCCCTGCCTACGGGCCTGACTGTACAACAAAATTCAAGTGAGTGGTAATCCAAGTGACTATGCAACAAATACTTCTATTAGTGATAGGGACTTGGATCAGTTAGTGGCAAGGATTAAACGACACCGTCCAATAAATGAATTTAGATGTTATGCGGCGAAAAGAGAGGAAAGTGAAAAGGACGGCAGCCGCCGGGAGTCGAACTCAGGACACCTCTGGCTTGAGTCACCAGTGCTCACCTGGCAGCCACTCAGTATGTGCCGTTAGAACGGTTCATGGCAGGTGTAAGGTGTATCTAAGATGATTAAATTCATGGTTAAATTCTTGGCTTATATATAAGGGGGTAGTGTACATTAGGCGGAATTGTGTGCATGGTCTGCCGAAGTTGTTTGTGGTTTATTATATATCATGCTATTTAGCTATATATCATGCTATTTATTATACATCATGCTATTTAGCTATATATCATGCTATTTATTATATATCATGATATTTATTATACATCATGCTATTTAGCTATATATCATGCTATTTATTATATATCATGCTATTTAGCTATATATCATGATATTTAATATATATCATGATATTTAATATATATCTTGATATTTAGGCATATATATCTTGATATTTAATATATATCATGATATTTAATATATATCAGTGATGTTTGATAAATATCAGTATTTTCTGAATATTTTTACATATGGCGCCCCATATGTGTGCGTGTGTGTGTGCATGTGTGTATGTGCATCCTGTGTGTGTGCATGTGTGTGTCTGCATGTGTGTGCATGTGTGTGTGCATGTGTGTGTTCATGTGTGTGTGCACGCGGTGTGCGGTGTGCATGTGCATGTGTGTGTGTGTGTGCGTGTGTGTGCATGTATGTGTGTGTGTGTGTGTGTGTGTGCATTGTGCGTGCGTGCATGAAGGCTTCCCCCCCCCCCCCCCCCCCCAACAATCTGGCTTTATAACAATTACACCGCACTTACTCTCAAAGGTAGGTCATCAACTATGTCCTCTGTGGTGTCCATGCAGTCATGAGTGGCATAGTTGCAGACAGTTGGTTCGCTACTCTGCTGGAAATGGCAACGGATGCTGTCTACATCCATTGAGAGGTAGGCACTGTGAAGGTATTTTGAAGGTAACTGCTCCCATTGCCACTCCTTCCTATGCTGAAATACTGCAAAGAAGTGCTTACATGGCAATTGGTTCCGTAACCAATCTTTACATGTGCATGAAGGCATCTCTTCAGTTGTGTCCTTTCCAAAGTTGACCTCATATCTATGTCCACTTGCCTTCTCAACTTCAAAGATGCCCTTCTCACTGTCAACATCATGGATGGACTCGGCTGAGAACTTTGTGCTGTTGGATTTTCTGTCAAGGCAATGAAGAATCACAGAGCGTGGTCTATCATGAAGGTATGATGGAATGAAGCTCCTGTAACTTCTGTACTGTGACGACTGCTGATAATTCTTCACGAGATACTTCTGCTTGCAGCATGGGAGATAATTCTCAACCAGGAGAGTGATGGTGTTTGACAGAGTTGTCTGACGTTTTGTGCGTGGCAAGAAGCTATATTTGAACAACTTGTTCTGAGCTTCTGTGCCATTGTTCGTGTCCACTGCTGCATGGTAGTCATTGTTAAATTAGGTACAGGATAAATACTTTTACCACCAGAACATGTAATGCTACTATATATGTATGTCACTGAACCCTTTAACCACTGATGACAAGTGTACTCGTCATATAACTTTGGCTGCATTAGTTGGGGCAAACCATTTTGAAGATAGGTTTTGCGCTAACAAAAAGGTTGGGATAGGTGGAAGTGAGCAGGCATAGTCACGACATGCCATGCATATTGTGGCTGTGTTGGATGGCTGTGGAAAGGCTTGGTTGCACCATTTCTCTCAGTTTTAGCACAAACAGGCATATAAACTGCACCTCTGCCTTTGTAGGGGCTCTGTTTCTGGTACTATACACAGTTTTCCGTCAGGAGGAGCATTTGCTAATCAGAGAGCCCTAACCATTGAGCAGATGTGGTCAAGGTCGTGAATCCCAAGAGAATTGATAGAAGAACTCAAGTTTTTAGTGCTAACTCCCACTTGGAGTGGAAATAATGATCGTACAAGGTATACATAGCTGAACTCAGTGGTTAATGTGTTATGTGCATAGTTGTATGTTATTACACAATGATTTCCCCTTACATTACTAGTAACATATAGGATTGTTCCCTTCACCACCAAACATAAGCAAGTTACAAAAGCAGCACAGAGCGAATTTAACTAACACATACTCAGTTTGATTGATTATTTACCTCGGGAATTGAAAGCCACATGTTTGACAACCACTGACGGACGCTGTGATGATTTTTCCAGACCTGGCAGGCTTTTAGGTCATTCAGAGCCAGCTTGTAGAGCTCTCCTGGGTTGTCACCATCAGCTGGAGGCGCCCAAGCACGTGCATGAAGTTGTTCAAGAAGGGTTTCTGCTTCCGCTTGGGTAAGACCATGTTTGTGGTCTCGGCACCACCGCACCCAGGCTTGTTCGCGGTGGAAGTCACACAAGTAGACTTTAGTACTTGGAAAAACAGCTTGCACTGCAGCCAACTCGGCCTCTGAATAATCAGACATAAAAAACCTAGGGCTCCAGTCCAAGTTCTAGGACTTCAACTTTTGGAGAGCCTCCTCAATGTTGTCTGCGGACTCACTTTGCACGATGAACTCAGCCACTACAGAGTAACCTACATTCGTCCTAACACATAAAAAAAATAGTGCTAGTTCGTACTTGGTTGTCTTGTACATGGCATCTATCAAGCTAATGACATTCCCATATCGTACTAGCAGTTGTTTCTGCCAGTTGGTTTGATGCACCCACAAAAGTTGCTGTTTGTAGCTGCCTGTTTCATGTACTCTGTTGCTGTCTTCACCTCCATTTGTTTTGTTTTCAGGTTGTTTCCCTTGGACAGTCTTCTGTATTGACCTCAATGAAAGGACGAAAGAAGTGAGTGCTGTCAGGATCAGTTTTTCTCCACTGTCCTATCTTCAGCATAGCATTTTCCTGGTCGAGGCAAGAAAGCTGGATAGCACGCTTGGCCATATAGATATGGTTTCTAAGATCATTGTCCAGTGGAAAGTAAGCTCGGTCATTGGGGTTGGGTGGGTTGTCTTTGCACAGGTCATGCATGACATAGTGGCGAAGGAGACTCCGTACCTGAGGAATATCTGTGATACCATCAGCAACAATTTCAGATATTTTGGTTGCCACTTTCTCATTCATCCTTTGTGAAAATCCTGCAACTCCTTCCCCTGTAGGATGTCCATGGTGAGCATCCTCTGTTGGCAGAGTGACAAAGTATGCAGTGGTGGTCTGGACTGAAGATGCATCTCTGTCAAGCTGTTGCTTTAACTCTTTCATCAGTCTCTTTTTGAGAGTACGTATGGCAAATTTCTTTTCATCGTGGTCAATTTTGTACTCAGGGTAGAGAACACATTCCTTGATGACAATGTGTGCATGGCAGCCTATCTTACGACTGCCTTGCACTTTTACTCTTGAGCTTTTGGGTGGTGCTTCCTTATAATATCGTGGACCAAATTGGCAATCGAGTGTCTTGGTTTCCACAATTGAGAAAGGTGTGTCATCTCGGTTCATTTGTCCCATGCTCCAATACATCTTCGGAGGAGTCTATAGTGAATTGAAGACAAGCATTTGCATGTACATGTACAAAAAAGCCAAACATTTACTAACGAACCTATCAATGCTATGTCCTACTCCCAATATAGGCAATAGTGGGGCAAGGTGGCAGTTTGACTAGTTTTATTATTCTATTATACAGGCATCCCCCTTAATCAAATCCCCTTGCAGAAAGTGGGGGATTACTCCGGATGTGATGCATACATAGAGAATGTTGCCATATTTGACACGTCTTCTGAGGTAATCAAATTTAGGGTCAGCACCTTTTGGTCAAACCCCACATCTGTCCGTACGGAGGGATGGTGGGATATAACATTGATAGGTGCATAACACAAGGAATAAAGTAGTTAAAAGTGTATGTTTTTTTTTTTCATTTTTAAGAGCAATGGCTAATATTACCATACCTTCATCTTGCTGTCATTCTGTGGCTTATCATTCTCTTTGTTGTTGCAGGCAGCTGCTTTTGATGAGCGGCAAGTACCATAACTGGTGACCGTTGCCTTCCTGTGCGACTCCAAGACTTGATCAAGATCCTCTACCCAACCCTCAAAGAAGACCCCCCTATGCTGCAGACCCTTGCTCCAGTCTTCCATCTACAATTGACATATAATGCAGATTTTTCACAGTTAATTAGCTACACATATGAGCTCAGAAGTTACCCATGAATGATCTATACTGTGCTATTATGTAGAAGGATTACCTGCTGTAGCTGCGCTGGTGCCACAATCCCAAGAACACGAAGACAGTGAACAGCTGCTGCACTGCTATTCTTGTAATTCCCGCGTTTATAACAGCGCGCGCGCATTAAGCATGTACGTACATGTACATGTGACTCCGCGGCATTTACGGGGTTAACCGTATCTGATTAATTATTCATAAGGTTTCAAAACGGGTGAATTTAGCGAATCCTCACGTGTCCTCGAAGATCGCGCGCCATCAGTCCCAAACTCAGTCCAGTCCACGAGGCCACAGTGCAGTGTCTAGTTGACATACGTGCTACATGGCAACTACCGAGGAGATTCTATTGGGGCCTGTAGACAGAGAGATAGAAGATGCCTTAGATGGCAGTCATAGCAGACGCGCAGAACTACTGGAACAGGATGATACCACCGACAGTAGACAAGGAACTTCACCCAGTACTAAAGAGGCGGCAGGAACAGTGACTACGAGTCGGTGGAAGAAAGTCTCGATCACTGTGACGACTTCGGTCACCTATTTGTTTCTGTATGCTGGAATTTCTATGATAGGACCTTTTTATCCCATCGAGGTCAGTTGGGGCTATACTTTAGGAGGGGAAGGACACGTTTGTGTTGTCTGGGCATGAAATTTTTAGTAAGCGTAGTTTAGGACGTTGTGTTGTGGCATAGTGTGTGGGAGGAGCAAAGGAGCCAATGTGTTGTCTGTATGGGGTGTGATTTGTGTCAAAATTCACAGGTACAGTGTGCAGGCACAACTTGCCACCATGTAGGCACAGAGTGCCACATGCAGGTACAATGTGTCAACATGAGGGCACAATATGCATGCACAACATGAGAGCACAACAACATGAGGGCACAGCATAAGGGCACAATATGCATGCACAACGTGAGCATGAGGGCACAAAGTTTGAAACACTACTGTGGCCTGCTACTATCACATCAGTTGGATGGAAGTGAATGATCCATAGAGTGGCTGAAAAAAAAACACACCTGTATAAATTCATGTATTAAGAGTGCATGTACACTCGATGTATGAATAGTGTCGAGTTAGTACAACCCAAATACGTAGACATTCAAACAAACTCCTCAATATTTCAAAAAGTTGACAGGGAAACACAGTGGTAAACATTTACAGGTAACTGGTTCCAAAGTGATTAGGAACACAGGAGTGTAAGTAACTGCTGATGTGCATAAACAGCTTATACAACTGCCGTGTGCTGTCTGGCCAATGGAGTGGTTCTGGGAGTCCATTTGACTCAGCAGTTGCCTTCAAATCATGTGTTCGGACACCAGAAACATGAAAATAGCTTCCCACACTCACTATATCAGACACTATCTTCACTTCAGTGACAGACTTTGCAACATCTTTGTATGCAAGATTTGACCTATGAGCAGCACACCATATTTTCAACAGTGGTCCATGATTTGGGTCACCAGCAGACTTCTCTTCTTCGAGCTTTTTCACCATTGCGATCACCAGAATTCAGGCTTTCTCCATCAGTTACAACAGAAGATGTGATTCTAGTTAGATCATTCCATGGTAATATTGCTTTTGATGCTTCATGAATGCACTGGACATATCCAGCTATCCCATGCTGAAGGGGCTCACTAAAGCCAAGAAACTGATTAATTAGATCTCCTTGGGATGTGACTATCTGAACACAAACATGTTTGTTATCGATTTGCTGTCTCTCAACTGAGCCATCCACCCGTAAGCTGACTGCCAACTGAGACTGCTGACTGAGAGCTCTTCAGTTGTATTCTTTCGTCCAACAGCTGCTATACAACTGAGAAACTGGATTGAGATTCTGAATTTGATTACTTGTAGGAATAAATTGCTCAAAGCTGTTGATTTTCACTTCATCAGCCATGTATCGTGTTAAGACGCGTGATGGCCAACTCCAAGCGGACAGTGTCCCTCTTTGACCATCATTGGAAACTTCAAGCATGTATGTACCAATCTTTTTAAACAGCTCGATGTATCTTATACCAGCTATAAGTGGCACAGACAATGGGTCAGTATTTCGCATTCAGATCGACATTTTGCTTTCATTGCTGCGTCATGACACTGATATCACTTCTTCCCGAAACCTAGTTCCATCTACTGTTGCAATGGGAGAGATTCATTGGCGATGGGAATGTAAAGCAACTACTGAAGGATAGTTGGTACAAACCTTACATCTTACATATCTCCTACATGTAGTAACTTTCCCTTCTTTCTTAAGGAAGAACTCACACCATTCTCGCCTATTTTTTTCCTCGTTGCTGTCATGTATGCTAGAGTCCAGCTCTGAGACTGTTGTTGACTCAGCATCAGTACTAGTATCCTCATCCATGTCATCCGATATCAGTGAATGCTCTCTGCTAGAGACACTTCACCACCAACTGGTTCATCCATGGTTGGCTCCTGACAGGCTCTCTTGGTATTCAACCATGAAGATATAGAACTCTGTCGCTTCATAGTCCTCGTCGATCAAATGCTCACATACTGATAACCACGTGCCACACTTGAACATGTCAGAGTGATGTGTGTTAATTGGAATATATCACCATGGCGATGCAGGAAATGATACACGTCATAATATTTATGCATGCAGTGCTGCACTGCAGCATTGGAAATTGACTTACATGTCAAACCTATGTTTATCACTGCCCATTTGGGCAGTGATACCCCCATATTTTAGGCACTGATTATTATGTGACGTGAGTATAACCCACAGGACGAAAACAAAATACTTTGCTAATGGCTGACATATTTACTTAGTAAATCAAATGTGCTCACCTTCTGCTTGCAAGCCACCTACGTATGAGAATCTAGAACAAACTTGGAACCTTAATGGTATCTACACAATTTGTAAAATGGTTTGTCCTGGCCTTACAAATAACTGGCTATTTGGTGTCTTGTGTTTACTTGTGGAATATATGTAGCATGTTGATTTGAAACCAGCAGAAGTATGAAATTTGATCTCTTTCTAAACAACACAGGCCCAGCGACACAGTGTTCCAACCTACATTGCTGGGTTTGTTGTTGCCACAGGACCACTGTATTTGGCATTGATATCACCTCTTGTGGGATCCTTTGTAAGGACCGTATTAACTATCAGTTCAGCTCTTTGCTGCTCATCTTTGACACAACTTTTCCATCCTTCACTGTAGCTTCCTTACCTGGGAGTGAAGTTTACACAGCTTGCTGGACTGTTGTGGGCTGGAGGATCTCTCATTCTGTTTGGGTACTTACTGTATGGCAAGAACCAAGAACTTTATAATGGCCAAACATTCATCAGTTGAGCACTTAAAACATTTTACAAACATTTTTGCAGTTCAACGTTGTGAAGGCCATTGCCCACTCCCTTATACACAGTAAAGGGATGGCCAGATCACAATTTACAAAAGGCAAACAGAACTGCAATCTGCGGTATGGGATGCTGTACTGTTGGCAAAATGTGTCCTTGCAGCAGGTAGCCTGAAGAAGGCCTTGAGTTTGAGAAACAGCTTGCATTGTGGCCATCACTGGATGTAGCTGGTTCTTAGCTTCATACCCAGGCTCCTTCCCAAGCTTTTCTGCATGGGGAGGAGCCTGGGTACGAGCTAGCTGGTTCTTACGGAACACTTCTTACTTGCACACTTGCTGAAATGGCTATGAAGGACAATGGCACTACCATGGACAGGGAGATAAGTTCAGATATAACTTGTCCACACTACTAAAATAATGGTAACAGCTATTGACACGTCTACAACAGCCTTAGCATGTGGCTCGAAATTTTGTAAACTTTTGTGATTAACACAAGTCCCGAAAAATGCACCCCCTTCAAGGAAACACCCCCCCCCGGGGACGCATTTTTGGGAGCTAATGGTAAAATTATTGCAGGTAAAATGTTTACAGATAAAATTTTTGCGGTCTGAGACGTATCTGCAAAAACCATTAAACTTTTTGCCCATGAAGGTTTTGCACATACCATATGGTAGTAGCTAGTTGGCTTGTGGCTACGATGTGAACTGAAGTATCACGGTAAGAACAAATGTATAGGTTAGGAAGACTAAATGGACACCTAGTGGAGGTTGGAAGCTAGTAATTAGTGGTAGACGAGAAGTAACAATAATTAGTGGTGTGCACTCATGCACAAGTTTTGTGAAGATGTATTTGGGTGATTTAATACAGGTTTTTGAAAATCGATTTGTACCCAGTTAGTGTACTCCTACCATCTACCGATCTTCAGTAGCTCAAGGAACATAAATTGCTGGCTTGAGATAGTCAATGATTGGGTTCATTTGCCGGAACACAAGTCCGCCATGTGACACACAAGAGATAGATCCCACTCGCCACTCATGATTAAGTTTGCCATCAAAATCCTCTGTCCACTTAGGAATGTCCTACCTGTCCATTGGACATCCATGAGACATCTGTTGGATATCCCATCCTCACCAACCAGGCTTGTCCCACTGTCCTGTCCAATTCACCTGTCCAATGGATGTCCAATGGACTATCTGCTGAAAGGCCACACTACAGGGTTGTGCTCCCTATACATTCAGGAGGTTTTCAAGTCAGAACTGCAGTTGCTTTGACAACAATGGTTTGCATCATCTTGGCAATTGGTGAACTTCAAAGTTTGCACCGTTCATGTCCTACAGTGTTGGCCTGGAATGGATGAACAGGTGAATAATTTTAGCAAGTGAAACACTGAACGCTTTGATCACTTTCTTGTCATTGTTTCCATGGAGCATGGTCGATGGCATGCATCTTTCAGACTGGAGAAATCGACTTACAGGTGGAGGTTAATGTCACGGAGTAGATTTCAGAGAAGTTTCCAAGTTCCCCAGAAAAAATTTGGGTAGCCACGTATGTGTGAACAGTGCATACCAGGTGTGCGCATTGCATATAGGCGTAGGAAGCAAATTTGAAGTGTAGAGGCCATGTTGTGCTGTGTAAAGCGTGGCGGGAAAAATGTGAAAGAATTTCACTGCGCATAGCACGGTGGCAAATTTTTCAAAGTGCGCACCTTTAGACTGCAAAATATGCAAAAGTTATATAATTTTCTAGCCTCGTTCTCAGACCTTCCCAACCATCCAGTAAAATATTCAATTTGTAGTAAGATATACTGACTTCATCCTCATTCCCAGGAGACCATCCAGCTTTCATTGTTTGTAGTAGTCTCTTTGAGCTGAATGTGCATTAGCCTCGTACCAAGCCATCTCACTGCCAAGATTTCGATCGCTTTATAGTGTACTTTAAGCGGAAATGTATGCATATAACCGCATATGAGACTGATGCAACAAAGATGCTGCTTGAGCTTGGCCTCGATCCTAGGGAACGAGGCTAGCTTGAGCTACGTATTAGTGACTTATAGCAGGTTATGAATAATTTGTAGCCTAAAAAGTGTAGCGACCAAAGCTGCTACAGTTCCTACGCCACTGCATTGTTATATTAGGTATTGTCTTTGGCATACTTAGATGGAAACAGTTGGTCTGTTAGATCACACTGTGACACACACACACTCACATCTCCAAACACACATACCAGATTTGTGTCCATGATGCCCACTCCAACATTGTTCGTAGTGTTCAGCTTCCTGCTGAGGATGGTAGAGGGTGTGGGGACAGGAATGTTCACCACAGTCTCTTACACAATTCTAACTCAGTTGTATCCGGACAAGAAGGGCACTGTTGTCGTAAGTGAAACTACTGCACCAAGTCGTATTCCATTGCTCTACCCTAGTTTGTTCAAAGTGACATTAGACAAGTATATGACACTGTCAACAACATGTAAGTGATACTTTTGATTCCTGGTAAACAGTACGTACATTAGAGATAATTATAACATGGTAGCTAGCCTGGGATTTATGGTTATAACCACCTGACTCTGAGGGCCTAGCCCAAAGAAAAGGGTTGTAACTGACCAGGCTTAGCATGCATGGTACTATCTAGTAAGGTGGCAAACACGTGACAAGATTACATGTCTCTGTCTCTTTGTCTTACTTGTTGCACAAAACATGACGTCAAAGGTCATGACAGCAAACCAATTGGCTGTCCGTTAATTTCTACAGCAAAGTATGTTGATTGAGTGATTAAGAGCTAGTGGAAAAGGAACAAGCAATAATAAGTGCATGTAGGGATGTTTGATGGAATCTCCAAAAAGAAACCAAACAAGGTAGAATTAAATAATGCCACAATGCTTTAATATACAATGATAGATCTTGGACTTTTACGGTATAGTTGGCAAATTTCTCTTAGTTGCCTGAAGAAGATTACCAGAGTGTGATCGAATGTTGCAAATTAAAGTGAAATTTGCCAACTATACCCTGAAAGTCGAAGATCTATCATTGTATATATCGTAGCACACGGTAACATGACGCTCAAGGAGTACATCACCACAATGCTTTGGTACCATCTCCACAAATCGTCAAGCAGCCCACGTGCACATGCTCAGTACAGTAGAGCTTGGGTGATAGAAAAAAAAATTAGATATAGTGGCAAACACTTGCCAGGAAATCCTTTAGAATCACCTAACGGTTTGATTTATTGATTATATCTAGAGCAGTCTTTTGAACATATAGTTTTGTATCCATCTAATGCAGTGGCCATTTTTCTTCTTGACCATTCCTGTACATATCTCCATGATAAAGAAAGGTTGTGCTTAGTCAGTTAGATGTCAAGTGAGTTTTGTCATTGAATATATATGTGATTTTGAATCTTACTTGTACATTCTTTGTTGCCCACACAGAGTGCAGTGCAGCTCTGTCTAAGTCTTGGGTATGCAATAGGACCAGCCATAGGAGGTGGGCTTCAGGAGGTATGCAAGGACATTGAGTGTGGTGAGGTTGTGTCAGTGAGAGGGCAGGAGAGGGAGGGCTTGAGGAAGTACATACGAGAGTGTGGTGAGGTTGTGTCAGTGAGAGGACAGGAGAGGGAGGGCTTGAGGAAGTACGTATGAGAGTGTGGTGAGGTTGTGTCAGTGAGAGGACAGGAGAGGGAGGGCTTGAGGATGTACGTACGAGAGTGTGGTGAGGTTGTGTCAGTGAGTGAACAGGAGAGGGAAGGCTTGAGGAAGTACGTACGAGAGTGTTGTGAGGTTGTGTCAGTGAGAGGGCAGGAGAGGGAGGGCTTGAGGAAGTACGTACGAGAGTGTTGTGAGGTTGTGTCAGTGAGAGGGCAGGAGAGGGAGGGCTTGAGGAAGTACGCAAGAGAGTGTGGTGAGGTTGTGTCAGTGAGAGGACAGGAGAGGGAGGGCTTGAGGAAGTACGTACGAGAGTGTTGTGAGGTTGTGTCAGTGAGAGGGCAGGAGAGGGAGGGCTTGAGGAAGTACGTACGAGAGTGTGGTGAGGTTGTGTCAGTGAGAGTACAGGAGAGGGAGGGCTTGAGGAAGTACGTACGAGAGTGTGGTGAGGTTATGTCAGTGAGAGGACAGGAGAGGGAGGGCTTGAGGAAGTACGTATGAGAGTGTGGTGAGGTTGTGTCAGTGAGAGGGCAGGAGAGGGAGGGCTTGAGGAAGTACGTACGAGAGTGTGGTGAGGTTGTGTCAGTGAGAGGGCAGGAGAGGGAGGGCTCGAGGAAGTATGTACGAGAGTGTTGTGAGGATGTGTCAGTGAGAGGGCAGGAGAGGGAGGGCTTGAGGAAGTACATGTACGTACGAGAGTGTTGTGAGGATGTGTCAGTGAGAGGGCAGGAGAGGGAGGGCTTGAGGAAGTACGTACAAGAGTGTTGTGAGGTTGTGTCAGTGAGAGGACAGGAGAGGGAGGGCTTGAGGAAGTACGTATGAGAGTGTGGTGAGGTTGTGTCAGTGAGAGGACAGGAGAGGGAGGGCTTGAGGAAGTACGTACGAGAGTGTTGTGAGGATGTGTCAGTGAGAGGGCAGGAGAGGGAGGGCTTGAGGAAGTACGTACGAGAGTGTTGTGAGGTTGTGTCAGTGAGAGGACAGGAGAGGGAGGGCTTGAGGAAGTACGTACGAGAGTGTTGTGAGGTTGTGTCAGTGAGAGGACAGGAGAGGGAGGGCTTGAGGAAGTACGTACGAGAGTGTGGTGAGGTTGTGTCAGTGAGAGGACAGGAGAGGGAGGGCTTGAGGAAGTACGTACGAGAGTGTTGTGAGGTTGTGTCAGTGAGAGGGCAGGAGAGGGAGGGCTTGAGGAAGTACGTACGAGAGTGTTGTGAGGTTGTGTCAGTGAGAGGACACATTCCCAATTGCTCCTAGCTGTACTCAGCATCCTTAGATGTCAGTACTCTCCCTCATAAACAGTTATGGTGCTTAATGTCTGTCTAAAGGCTCAACAACTCTCAAATGAGGCAGTGAAAGTCTGAAAGTGAACTAGTCTAAGTGCATATGTCCCATTTTTGAGTATGGCAACAAACTGGAAATCTCCAGCATCTGTGTCAATGGTGAACAAGATTTGACTTACAAATTTGTTCTTGATTAAGTACCAATCATGTCTCGAACATGGAAGATAGAAAAAGTAAATTGTCTATAATCTGATTAGTGCCACAGACAGTATGGGATTGCCCATGAAAGCCTGCCTATTGCATTACGAGTGTGTCCCAGCATCAAATTATTGCAATCTGGGGATTAAAAGGCTAAAATGATTATATCCTTGGGGGTATAAATAGTTGTACAGCGGGGTTCATTGTACAATAGGAATTATAATAGCGAAATAGAGGAAAGTGAAAAGGCAAGCTGTTGCCGGGAATTGAACCCAGGACACCTGGCTTGTGCAGCCAGTGCTCTGCCACTGGGCTACGACAACCGGACAACCACCAGCCCTCACAGTCCTCTATATACACCGCACAGGTGGTACTGAAATGCCTCAGTCTCACACCCAGCAGCCACTCCGTATGTGCTGTCAGAACTCCGTTAGAGGTCGACCGGAAAATTTTCTCCGGAAAAAAGTCAGTATGGGTTCTTTCCTGATGGAGAGAATTTTCTGGTCAACCTCTAACGGAGTTCTGAGTGGCTGCTGGGTGTGAGACTGAGGCATTTCAGTACCACCTGTGCAGTGTATATAGAGGATTGTGAGGGCTGGTGTTTGTCCGGTTGTCGTAGCTCAGTGGCAGAGCACTGGCTGCACAAGCCAGGTGTCCTGGGTTCGATTCCCAGCGACTGCCGGCCTTTTCATGTTCCTCTACTTTCATCTCAATAACATCTAATCTCTCTTTATTCCAATGTGAGGCAAGACTTCTAAGAATTGAGAATGGGGATTATGTTACTCACTTGCTGGTGCTGAATTTGTAAGGTGATGTCCAATCACATTGCAGTGTTTTGTCACATGACACATTACATCACTGTTTGACTACGGTGATAATTATATAATAATAGCTGTCTTGAAAATGGTGACAGAGGGCCAGGACATCTTTCCACTACTGCAGAAGCAGTACAAACACTTCAACTACACTGCTTGCTGGGCTTGTGCACTTCATAACAGGTACTTCAAGCGTGCACTATTTGAAATCTGGTTGCACCATCCAGCTAATTGTGTTCCAGTGTGACACAGCTTGTAGACAAAGTTCATCAGAACCTTCCCTTCAGAGGGTCTGGCTTGCGAGTATACAGCCTGGTAATGGTGTCTTAGCACAAGACCATATCAGAAAAGATGGCCATTCAATTCAAGCTAGTCTACCGACTTACACAGGCTTTATTGGGGAATCCACTTGCAACAAAGAGGAACAATATTACCAACAAACACATAGGACGTGTTTCATGTTTATCTTGGACCGGCAAACAGTTACTCAACACAGTTGAGTTTATGTAGCAAAGATAACTTTGTACTTATCAGTACACAAGCAATGCCATACCTACCTAGTTCATCCTCTGGAACTGCTATGGTAGTTTGTATGTCAGTGGGAAGCCCTCACCATGTGCATGCCATGTAGCATCACAGTAAGGCTGACTTTATGGCATCAAAGAGTTAATATACTTGGGAGTGCTCACCTGCTTCTCGGTATATGGTGGCAAATCACAACAAATGTTGGGAGTGCTCACCTGCTTCTCGGTATATGGTGGCAAATCACAACAAATGTTGGGAGTGCTCACCTGCTTCTCGGTATATGGTGGCAAATCACAACAAATGTTGGGAGTGCTCACCTGCTTCTCGGTATATGGTGGCAAATCACAACAAATGTTGGGAGTGCTCACCTGCTTCTCGGTATATGGTGGCATTCGTAGCAAATGTCCTGCTTGTAGTTAATGTCTTGCTATTCTTGACAGAAATGCTAAGCAAACCCATGTCTTAGGAGTGTGAATACTAAGTCATCAACACAAGCATTTTTTAGTTTGGGCAGCACTAAACTGGAGGTTTTAGGAGCACTCTTGGGTTGTGCTTTAGACTTGTTGAGCCATGAGTTACAATTTCAGACAACTGGGTTCTATTTCATAATAAATCAATGTGATAATAAGAGAAGTTTGAAGTTATACAGTTGGTCAAGAGATTATATACTTCTTTGCTTACCTCATGTATAGGCTGGTGGTTTTGTACTCCCTTTCCTAGTGGTTGGTGGATCTATTGTTGTCTTGATGCTACTTCTAACACTGTTAATCCAACCAACAAGTACGACATTGCAGACATTTTTGTAAAGTAATATCAAGGGCACATTGATTTTCGGTGGTGGCGGCAAGAGGGCATGTAATGTACATAGATGGCCAAATACTGAGTGTTACTAAATATAGCTTTCAAATGTATTTCCGGTACATGCATTGCGTAATTCTCGTGCCATGTATTTCGCTAGAATGGCTGAGATCCCGTCTGCAGCTCTCGTATTTGGCGAAGACTTAGCGTGTGAACTGGAAATTTTGGATACAGAAGGTGCCATAGAGTGGCATACATTGAGCTGTTGTTGAGGGTGGTGAATGTTTGAGCTGCATCCGACGATACTTGCGCTGAATCTGGGCCGCTACCACTGTTGGTGTGTTACCCTCACTGGAAGAGACGGCCTTCCTCCGCTTCCTAAGTACTACCGATATCATTGTCTTGCTGCAGGAAAGCTTTCCGTTGAACGTCAGCTATCTTACCGTACACGATTTTTCACGTGCTTAACCAGAAACACTATTTTTAGCAACACTCAGCACTATGCCGTCTATACATAGACCACAGGAAGTTGGATGCCCTCTCGCCACCTTCAGTGGCTCGATGCGCCCTTGGTAATATAAATCGACTGTATATTCTGTCTATATTTCATGTTCAAGGCATTGTATTGCCGAACTTCCGTTAAGGGTGAAACTCATACACTAGATACATCAGATTCATGCGCAGATGACCATTAATGTAATTTAGCACTTATGCAATGATGCATTTGAAATATGCGTGTGATTTCAGTCCATGACTTCAACATACACCATGACTGCCTTCACTAGATTTTCATAGTTTGTAATGGTAGTGTCAGTGGATATGGCCCTTCATAGCCTCATTCCCAGGCTCTAAGCCCCCCCCCCCAATATTATCACATTATGAAAGCTGGGAATGAAGCCAGCTAGGCCCACTGGTCTGCACATTATCATGATCACTCCATCTTCTTACATACATTATAGAGGGTACTAGTGTGAAGCTGCCATGGCGACTAGCCTTAAGGCTGTTTAGCAACCCCGTATTTGTCTTGCTAGGTAAGTGACTAAGATGTGATGAAAGGGGAGGTCATGGCTTGTGCAGGCACTTTCTGTATATAATGTACATATCAGTTTAATAATGTGTAAATTCAATCATATGTGGCACAAATTGACTTTTTCCACACGCCTCCTATTGTTGCACCAAATTAAAGAGAAGCACCTGTGTGTGTTTCTTTTTCTTTCCACAGTTGTTTCTCTCGTACTGGTGAATTCTTCTTGTACTGCTGTTACTACATATCTAGGGAAGTTTCTTCACACACAGGTGAATTCATAATGCCTGTTTTGTACTGATTCTGTCTGGTGATACAATAAACATTTTCATTTCGTGGGCTAAGGTATGCAATAATTGCAACTCTAGGCAGAGTACATTCTTGTGTCATCTTGGGTGCTGTGTAGTGGGCAATTTTGTGCTAACAAAAAGGGTACGTGGGATAGGGGGAGGTGGGTGGGTTTCAGCATGGGGTGCCATACACATGGCAGCTGCCTTGGCTGGCTGTAGAATGGTCTTGGTCAGCACTGGCTGGACCAATTCCTATCCTGTTAGCACAGATGGGTATAGAAACCACTTCTCTCCCCTTGTATATAGGGGCATTATTTCTGGTACTGTAGGTAGTTTTCAGTCAAGAGGAGCGTTCTCTGGTTGGAAGGCCCTGACCATTGAAAGCTCGCTATAATGAGTGTGCATGTGATGAAGGTTGTGAACCCCCAGAAAATGGCTCAAAGAAGCTTTGCCTCAAGTTTCCAGTGCTAGCTCCAAGCAGAAGTAGAAATACAGACCAAAGAAGGTATCCATAGCCTAAAAAGACCTCTAGTGAAAGGTCTTGTGTCACACATCATGCAAGAAAGTACATCATGTAAGTACATAGTAATACCTTTTCGCATTAACCCTTTAACCACCGTATAGAGGCGAAAATTTATTCTCGGACTGATATATTCACGGATCCCAAACTTCAAAGATCTAAGCACGGTAACAACAGTGCCAGATCATCAGAGCAACAAGACATGCAGGCACTGGGATAGTTTTCGATACCCAAGACTATTGTAGTACGCCGGAATAGAAAATCACTTCCGAAAATACATTGTAAAACAACGAATAACTTTTTTCCGCCTCCTCCGGAAAGGAAAGTCAATAGTTCTTGCCCTTCCATTGGCTTTGCATATGAGCCATACCATGCTGCAGCAGTTACAAAATTTGGCTAGCGACGATATAATACATGGTTATCAGACTTGTCCACTAATAGAATCTTTTTACCGAGAATAGGTGCTTGAACAGGTGTAATGTTTCATTTGCTGAATCCCGGGTAGAAGACTGTTTGGAGTTGAATTTCAGGTATGTTGATTATCAAACATTAGCGCACCTATCCTACAGTTCTTATGTCTGCTGGATCTCTGTGCACGCAACAAGAGCGAAACGTTTCTTAAGTGTCCGAGTATCAATTAACGCCTCTATATGATACTCAGCTGGCACATTTGTGACTAAGTCACATGACAAAGATGAGATGGGACCTTTTTGCACTGCACCGTGTTGGTGTTGTTTGCCATCCAACAAATAAGCTCTACTTCCTTTGATGACCCACAGTACACTACTAGCACATGCAGGGAAGCCCCCCCGTACATCCTGTTTGCACCTGTTCACCTTAATGTCCAGAGTTGTTGAGTTGCAGTCGCTGCCTTGAACCTAAACTTTTTTGCCAAAGGTCAACCATCCTCAGAGGCCTCTACTGTCAACATGGTTGCTGTTACTCGTCGGAAATGTCAAGGTCAATCTCGGACCCAGAAGACTAAGTAAGGCATTCCTGTGGCATCCATTTCAAGGCAGTGCGCTATAATGAGAAAGCTTTCTTTTGCAAGGTCTGCTATCACCGGCTTTGCACAAGATGCATGACAGCTAGTAGTCAGATTCTGAATAGCTAGTCCTCCAGAACTTTGATGAGCTACAATGCTGTTCCACTTTGTTTCAAAGAAGCCCTGTCTTTTTATGAAGTCTCCTGTCTAGATTCAACATCTACTGACATCTCTGAATCTGTCTTCCAAACAAGGGACTATAGTGTTTTGAGAGCACCTGTGCTAGAAAGTTAACCCACAAATTACCACTTTTGTTAATGTCAGATTTCAACATGATAGTGTCACTTGCCACAATTCTCAGAAGTTGTGGGACAGGAGGAGATGGATGGGGTATCACCCTCTGGGTGACAGCACATGGCAGCTGTCGTACTTGGCTGTAGAAAATCCTTGCTTGGCAGCTATTTCTCTCTGCCTTCATACAAACAGGCTTAGGAAATGCACCTCTTGTAAGAGCTCCATTTTTGGTACTGTAGTTGCATGGTTTTACCTGATCAATGATTGAGAGCTATAAATGGCTATGGTCGAGGTCATGAATTAGCACTGAAAGTATCTTTGGCTCAAGTATGAAGCACTAGATCACAGCAGAAGTTGAATTACTGAGTGATCATAGGTTAAAAGTGAGTCAGTTGTATAATTTGTTGGGCAAAGAAGTATGTGGACACCTTGCGTGATTAAGTCATGTCTACCCTTCGTCTTGCACATGTCATAAAATGTACCAGCCTATACCCTCATTTCCTTGCTAACTTTACCCAATTTATTCTACTACGTTTAACTGCTATTGTGGTTGTCTTACTTCATTCCAAACTGCAGTTTAAAATCAGTGTGGGTGTAATAGGAGCCATCTACCTTGTTTCATCACTATCGTATGCAGTGGGCACCATAACTGCTGGACAACTAACTGACAGACTGGTGAGTTTTTTCATCAGGGTGTATCTGAGTATAGCTCTTGTATATTACATAACCTGAGTACATGATAGCTTACAACTGTCTGCATGCCTCTACTAACTCACCAGGTATGTTGGTGAGTACCAGCAATATAGATTCACTGACCACAATGTCACAACTGGCCTTAATGTTTCACTATGTGAAATATTATTTTAAGTTATAGTTTACACACCATGTACTTGTAACATACTGGTCAACTTTGGAATTCATCATGTCATCTGATCTCTCCCCCTCCATGCGCACACACAAATACACAGAAGGCACCACGATGTCTAAATATAGTTGGTCTGCTGGTCATTGCAACTGGATGTGCATTCCTTGGTCCTGCACCGTTCATTACTACACCGTAAGATCGCCATCCTGTACCTGAGACATGATATTTTGATATAAATACTACGGTGTTGGGGCGGGCAAGACACTAATATGGCTAGCTCAGAACGGTTAAGGTGGCCTAACTTTATTATTCGTGACATGGAAGTACGCAAAGATATTGCAATACTTTACGGAAATTAAATGGCTGCTGAGTGTAGGCTTCTTAAATTTGTCATCATTATTGTGACTATTAGTATTTTCTGTGTATAGCTTTGTTTTAGCACTGATTGTGAGGTAGGTATGTCTGTATTTCAGAAGAGATATCACTGAGACCGAGAGCTGCGTGTTTCTGCGAGGAGAAGAGAGAAGTAAAGCTCAAGTCATTTCAAGCAACGATGACTGATCATCTTTGGCGGTTTATGCGGAACACTTGCCAGCCTTGGAACCAAGATCTGATGGCTTTTCTGTGTACAAGAGTTGAAGTTGTCATAACCAGGTGGCTTTTGTGCTGTTAATGCTGTACTGAGAAAGCCTTAATGTTTAAAAGTTAAGGACCACCCAAGTAAGCCCCCAATTTTTACCTATTATATAGCAGCCCCAAAAAGGATTTCTGTTTCATGCTACCTGGCTTCTGTTAGACCATGACCTATAGTAATAGTGGCTACAATGGCTTAGCTCTCAGGCTATGTCTTCAGTTCCACATTTTACTGTATTTATTGCTACAAATGGCTTGTTTACACGAGTGTGACTGCTGTTAATTAGTTTCCATGACAATAAATTGTTTTCATTTACAGAATTGGGAAGGATTGTTGTTGTCATTGTTACAAACCCCATGTTCATACTGCCATGGGTTCATGAGAAAATTTACCATGTCAAAAGTTGATCGGGGACTGACGTTCTTAGTGTCTTGCCATCCCAGGAATAGGCTCTCAGAACAGTTAAGGCAGCCTGGGTCTTGTGCTTCCAACAGAAAACTGTGGCTGACAATTATCTCCCTTTTGGTTGCTCCGGGAGGGATGTCATTTGCAGTTGTACCCGTCTACTCAGACATGAGTCGGATTGCAAAGTAAGTTATATGTAGCACATCAGCAACTCATGAGTACTACACCTGTTGGATACAGGGGATAGGGAAAGCCGAGTGGGAAGGCACCACTGATTTCTAATTTGGGACAAGCCTGAGCTAGTCCTACACCAGTGAATCGAGCGGGTTTCATATAATCCTATGTGTACATGTATGATGGCATGTCTGTCATCCTGTATGTACAGTACGTAGGAAGTCGTTACCTGAACTTCACTTATGTATTCATTAAATGGGCTTTGCATTCGTTTTGTTCATTGTTCTTATCTAAACATGTCAACACCATTTGATCGCAACATGGTTTTTCAGAGAAGTGACCTTGCATTGTATATACTGTATTGTCCCAGGCAAGCGCTCGTGGGCGCTCACAGCTCAAGCACCAAAAACTGAGGGTGGGCGGTTGCACAGAGGAGGTGCTTGAATGATTCAACTATCCCCATGCAAGCACTCACCCCAGATGAGAAGTTAGCTGCCAGGGGGTACCGAATCAACCTGCATCGTCGCTTTGCTCGTGCTTCACCGAGGCCAAGCTTCCGCAATGTTCATTGCTTGCAGTATGCGAACTTCGTTCTGCAAGCGAGGAACACTGCGAACGAGGCTATGGCCGGGTGTGTGCAAAACTTTGCTGCCGGATGTTGTGGCACCTGAAGCGCATCAGAATGATCACACTATGTACGTGAGCTCAGCAGGCGGTTTACTACGCAAAAATAATTTTGCATGGTGGGCGGTTACACAGAGGACCTAAAAAAATCATGAAATTGGGGGATGGGCGCTTGCCCAGGACAATACGGTACAGTGAACTTGGGATACTAAACACCGGTGCCTATTTTGCTTATATTCATTGCTAATATAATTAATGCATGAAATATTATGGGAGCATACAGTTGTATGTGGTTAGTCACAGCTACACATTTATGACAAAATTGCCCAACCGACTGTCAAGACATACAAAGAGCAATGCTCAATGGTAGAGCCTGTTGGTAGGGTATTACAGGTAACATGGGCCAAAACTAGGCAGAATTCATGTCCACAAGTGCGTATGACGAGCAAATCAGTGGGATTATGTGTTCTACTTGTATCCAAATGGGTTAGCCCTACAGAGTTTCAAAACATGTCAGGAGTACACCCTATCAAATACAAATGGGAACCTATCGGAGATTGGCTATCCAAAATCCAACAAGATTATACCGTATAGTGCCAGATTTTCAAGGTGCTTAATTTTCGCGGTTTTCGCAGATTTGTTTCGAACCATGAACCATAAGTTAAGCTCCGCAAAACTTCTATACCATGCCTAGTCTGGTTCCCAGACTCATGAATGCTCGGTCCTTGGTATAAGAACGAGACTATGCCTATTCACTGTACATAATTTCTGCTGTCTGTTACTCGCAGCCTGCCTTGTCGCGTGGCTGTCAGACTCATCGCGATTTATCAGGAAGTAAGTTGCCGTGCGTGCTGCTCAATTTCAGTAGTTTCACTCCCGGTCTCTTTCATACCAAAGCAACAGTCTGGCAGTAGCCCTTCACTCGGCTAAGCTGAAGCATAGATAGTACTCTACTATCTGAAGCTTTTTTCCGTGGAATATTTAAATGCACTCATTTTTGAAATTTACAGTAAGTGGTCGGTCCAAGAAAGCAAACATACACACGCACATGCGCAATGCAGTCACACTAGTGTGGGGCTTGCTCAGGCTCGCCCCAATTATCAAAAGGCCTTGCCTAAATGTTTTTGTCCCATGTCGATTGCTTGCTTACAATTGGAGGTAGATACTGGTTAAAGCTGCAAAGTTTGAAAAGCTAAATTAGCAATTTACTTTGGTTTGCACAGTAACAGGTGCTTTTTATGTGGGATATGTCTATTTTAGTTGTATGGGTGCTTGTAGCCTCATTTCTAGGCCCGAAGAGGAGGAGGAAAAGGGGCCTGGTTTCAGCCATTTGCGCATGCGCTTAATCGCCGTAGAATTCCACGGCCTCCGCATACTATTGACATACTTCCGTCAATTCGTGACGCATAATTTTGATACTAAACATTACACTGTCCATAGATTTATTATGGCGGCATATGGCGTGCAAAGAATTCACTTGATCATGCGCATCTAGCAGCCGATTTGAAGCTTTAAACAGAACTGTGAACTCCCATGGAGTCGGTTGACAAGATAAATGGACTACCTACCAGTAAAACAATTGCAAAAGGTAACCTGGGATTCCATTGTACTTCCGTCTTCCCTTTCTGCTGACGCTCTTCACTGGCAAACAGCGCAAGGCTGTTTGCCAGTGGTGCCAAGGTAAGTGCTACTCAAACTAGCTAGGTAGGCTAGTTTACTCCAGTTCATGTACAGTGAGCTGGACATCATACAATCTACCATGTGACTTTGAAGGTGTCATTAGTACCCTCCCACCGACGAATACGTGCTTGAATCAGTGATAATTAAGCACATGTGTGAATGGCTGAAACCAGGCCCTTTCTCTTCCTCCTCTTCGGGCCTGGGAACGAGGCTAAGGTGCTTATAAACACAATATGTTTTTTTTTGTAATCGAAATAGGTGCCTATATTTGTATGGATGTCTATTATATAGTATGTCTTGTAGTTTGCATGCATTGTTATTTGAGTTGTGCAAGGCACACTGAGAATGCAGCTACATGTACAAAGAAAACAGGTTGGTCAAAAATTCTCCTGCTAGCTTCATGAATCAGTGAACTAAGTACTACTTTTGGCAGTGCTGTAAGTACTCACTAACCTAAATTGAGTCTAGATTGTGGAGGGAGCATTTAATCAAATATCCAATTTAGCTCGAATATACATCCCCTAGTTTAAATGCAAGGTTGACAATGACTTCACTGTAGCTATCAGGAAGAATGGCAAAATCGCTGGTCATGCCATGAGAAATCACTAGCAGCTGTTGCTAGTACTACTGAAGTTGGGAAGCACTGAGGTATCCAGTGGTGACAGGAGACAACCTGTAAAATTTCATACTCCCAGCTATGAAAAGGTGGGGTTAGCAGTCCCATGTGTGTGTACGTTCAAAAAGAAGAGAAAACACTTGATGAGTAAGCTGAACTAAAGGCTTCAGAGTTGGCTTTTCCAAAGCCATACATATGGCACAAAGATACATGTGTACTCTAGAATGCACTCACCATTGGGTATTTTAGTAAGTGAAATTCTACCTACCCATGTATAAACTTGGGTGTGAAAAGCTAGCGGAGGGTGTTTACTTGAAGGGACTATATTAGCAATAGCTCAGTAGACTATATAGAACTAAGTATAGTCTCACAAGCCAGACCCACTTCCACAAAAAAGGAAAGGTTTTGTGTATACAAGCTTAGTCTCACTGCACCCTATAGTGCAGTCCAACAGTGACACATTACATCACTGTTTGAGCAGTAATAACAGTTGTCAAAATGGCGATAAAGAGCCGTGAACATCTGCAGGAGCTGTAAAAACACTTCAACTATAGTTTTTTGGGAGCATGCACACTTAGCAACAGGTATTTCAAGAGTGCATGTTTGAAATGTGGTTATGTCATCCAGCTAATTCCAATGGGATACAGCTTGTATTCACAGTTCACCAGACCCTTCCTTTTTTTGCGGAAGTGAAAAACATTTCAAATTTATATTAAGTGAGTGATTCATTTTTAATTGATATCCAGGGCGTTACATGCAGCAGAAACAGAAATTGCCAGTACTCTGTCTGGGGTTTTCATTGGATGCATTTCTGGAGGGTAAGAAACTTTCTGGCACAACTAACATACTTATGCTGACCTCTTTGTACGTGATAAAGACTGTAGCAACTAGTGTGTATATGCATGACCTGATTCTGATGTGGATGATCATGTGCTAGTAATATGGTTACACTTGGCTACTGTCACTGTTGTCACTACTGTCATTACTGTCACCACTCATTACTGTCATTACTGTCACTACTGTCACCACTGTCACTAGTGTCACTACTGTCACTTCTGTCACTACTGTCATATTTCTGTCACTACTGTCATTTCTGTCACTACTGTCATTTCTGTCACTACTGTCACTACTGTCACTTCTGTCACTACTGTCATTTCTGTCACTACTGTCATTTCTCTCACTACTGTCACTTCTGTCACTACTGTCACTTCTGTCACTACTGTCACTACTGTCACTTCTGTCACTACTGTCACTTCTGTCACTACTGTCACTACTGTCACTTCTGTCACTACTGTCATTTCTGTCACTACTGTCATTTCTGTCACTACTGTCATTTCTGTCACTACTGTCATTTCTGTCACTACTGTCATTTCTGTCACTACTGTCATTTCTGTCACTACTGTCATTTCTGTCACTACTGTCATATTTCTGTCACTACTGTCATTTCTGTCACTACTGTCATATTTCTGTCACTACTGTCATTTCTGTCACTACTGTCATTTCTGTCACTACTGTCATTTCTGTCACTACTGTCATTTCTGTCACTACTGTCATTTCTGTCACTTCTGTCACTACTGTCATTTCTGTCACTACTGTCATTTCTGTCACTACTGTCACTACTGTCACTTCTGTCACTACTGTCACTTCTGTCACTACTGTCACTACTGTCACTACTGTCACTTCTGTCACTACTGTCACTTCTGTCACTACTGTCATTTCTGTCACTACTGTCACTTCTGTCACTACTGTCATTTCTGTCACTACTGTCACTTCTGTCACTACTGTCATTTCTGTAACTACTGTCACTTCTGTCACTACTGTCATTTCTGTCACTACTGTCACTTCTGTCACTACTGTCATATTTCTGTCACTACTGTCACTTCTGTCACTACTGTCATTTCTGTCACTACTGTCATTTCTGTCACTACAGTCACTACTGTCACTTCTGTCACTACTGTCATTTCTGTCACTACTGTCATTTCTCTCACTACTGTCATTTCTGTCACTACTGTCATTTCTGTCACTACTGTCATTTCTGTCACTACTGTCATTTCTGTCACTACTGTCATATTTCTGTCACTACTGTCATTTCTGTCACTACTGTCATATTTCTGTCACTACTGTCATTTCTGTCACTACTGTCATTTCTGTCACTACTGTCATTTCTGTCACTACTGTCACTACTGTCACTTCTGTCACTACTGTCATTTCTGTCACTTCTGTCACTACTGTCATTTCTGTCACTACTGTCATTTCTGTCACTACTGTCACTACTGTCACTTCTGTCACTACTGTCACTTCTGTCACTACTGTCATTTCTGTCACTACTGTCACTTCTGTCACTACTGTCATTTCTGTCACTACTGTCATTTCTGTCACTACTGTCACTTCTGTCACTACTGTCATATTTCTGTCACTACTGTCACTTCTGTCACTACTGTCATTTCTGTCACTACTGTCACTTCTGTCACTACTGTCACCACTGTGACTACTGTCATTTCTGTCACTACTGTCATTTCTGTCACTACTGTCATATTTCTGTCACTACTGTCATTTCTGTCACTACTATCATATTTCTGTCACTACTGTCATTTCTGTCACTACTGTCATTTCTGTCACTACTGTCATTTCTGTCACTACTGTCACTACTGTCACTTCTGTCACTACTGTCATTTCTGTCACTTCTGTCACTACTGTCATTTCTGTCACTACTGTCATTTCTGTCACTACTGTCACTACTGTCACTTCTGTCACTACTATCACTTCTGTCACTACTGTCATTTCTGTCACTACTGTCACTTCTGTCACTACTGTCATTTCTGTCACTACTGTCACTTCTGTCACTGCTGTCATTTCTGTCACTACTGTCACTTCTGTCACTACTGTCATTTCTGTCACTACTGTCACTTCTGTCACTACTGTCACTTCTGTCACTACTGTCATTTCTGTCACTACTGTCACTTCTGTCACTACTGTCATTTCTGTCACTACTGTCATTTCTGTCACCACTGTCACTCGTCACTACTGTCATTTCTGTCACTACTGTCATTTCTGTCACTTCTGTCACTACTGTCATTTCTGTCACTACTGTCATTTCTGTCACTACTGTCACTACTGTCACTTCTGTCACTACTGTCACTTCTGTCACTACTGTCACTTCTGTCACTACTGTCATTTCTGTCACTTCTGTCACTACTGTCATTTCTGTCACTACTGTCATTTCTGTCACTACTGTCATTTCTCTCACTACTGTCACTTCTGTCACTACTGTCATTTCTGTCACTACTGTCATTTCTGTCACTACTGTCACTTCTGTCACTACTGTCAGTTCTGTCACTACTGTCACTTCTGTCACTACTGTCATTTCTGTCACTACTGTCACTTCTGTCACTACTGTCATTTCTGTCACTACTGTCACTTCTGTCACTACTGTCATATTTCTGTCACTACTGTCACTTCTGTCACTACTGTCATTTCTGTCACTACTGTCACTTCTGTCACTACTGTCACCACTGTGACTACTGTCATTTCTGTCACTACTGTCATTTCTGTCACTACTGTCATTTCTGTCACTACTGTCATTTCTGTCACCACTGTCACTTGTCAGTACTGTCACCACTGTGACTACTGTCACCACTGTCACTACTGTCATTTCTGTCACTACTGTCACCACTGTCACTACTGTCACTAATGTCACCACTGTCACACTAGCAGGGATGAAAATAACTTTCTGATATCAGCCTGAACTTTGTCAGACCACAATGCAACTTGGTCTGCCATCACTGAATGTTGTCCTGACAAGATAATTATGTTTCATTGAGACAGTACAAATATATTCATTATTACAGGATATACATGTGATTATTTTTGTGTAATGTTTGCACAAAATAATTGAAAATAGTCAATCCGATCCTTACGCCAATACGTCATGGCTGATTATATTGGCGTGGTCGGTGATATTGCTCGTCTTATGGTTGCTAGAACCATCGATCCATGCCCTGGAGAACTTTTTGAGCCTACACGTCCTAGTCTCGTACTTTCGACAAACAACACACCAAAGCGTCGACACAATGGACTTGTCTTGGTCGTCCATATCAGCACGTAGTAGACTGATGCTCCTTCTCGTAAGTCCGTTGCTACTTGTGGAACGTCTCTTTCGACACTTGCCTTTTCGATCGCTTTGTTTTTGAGCCATCGCTCCATCCCACAAGCTGTGGTCCACAGCTGTGTTTTGCTTGTGAGCGCTTGTAGTTATAGCCATTTTGATGACTCAGCATTTTTTTTACACGTGGTGATAATTTGATTGTCGCAAGTGCATGCACATCTCTTGTCTGGCCAGAAGGACCGATCGCTGAGTGGAATGGGCGGCCAACCTAGCTATATAAGCGGATTTTGGCCGATGGTCGACTGTTATTTTCATCCCTGCACTAGTGTCACCACTGTCACAACTGTCACTAGTGTCACCACTGTCACAACTGTCACTAGTGTCACAACTGTCACTAGTGTCACCACTGTTACAACTGTCACTAGTGTCACCACTGTTACAACTGTCACTAGTGTCACGACTGTCACTAGTGTCACCACTGTCACAACTGTCACTAGTGTCACCACTGTCACAACTGTCACTAGTGTCACAACTGTCACTAGTGTCACCACTGTCACAACTGTCACTAGTGTCACCACTGTCACAACTGTCACTAGTGTCACAACTGTCACTAGTGTCACCACTGTCACAACTGTCACTAGTGTCACAACTGTCACTAGTGTCACCACTGTTACAACTGTCAGTGTCACAACTGTCACTAGTGTCACCACTGTCACAACTGTCACTAGTGTCACCACTGTTACAACTGTCACTAGTGTCACAACTGTCACTAGTGTCACCACTGTCACAACTGTCACTAGTGTCACAACTGTCACTAGTGTCACCACTGTCACAACTGTCACTAGTGTCACCACTGTCACAACTGTCACTAGTGTCACAACTGTCACTAGTGTCACAACTGTCACTAGTGTCACCACTGTTACAACTGTCACTAGTGTCACAACTGTCACTAGTGTCACCACTGTCACAACTGTCACTAGTGTCACCACTGTCACAATTGTCACTAGTGTCACAACTGTCACTAGTGTCACCACTGTCACAACTGTCACTAGTGTCATCACTGTCACCACTGTCACTACTGTCACTAGTGTTACCACTGTCACCACTGTCACCACTGTCACTAACGTCACCACCGTCACCACTGTTACCACTGTCACAGCTGTCACTACTTCACTACTGTCACTGCATCACCACTGTCACTACTGTCACCACTGTCACCACTGTCACCGCTGTCACCACTGTCACTAACGTCACCACCGTCACAACTGTCACCACTGTTACCACTGTCACAGCTGTCACTACTTCACTACTGTCACTGCATCACCACTGTCACTACTGTCACCACTGTCACCACTGTCACCACTGTCACTAACGTCACCACCATCACAACTGTCACCACTGTTACCACTGTCACAGCTGTCACTACTTCACTACTGTCACTGCATCACCACTGTCACTACTGTCACCACTGTCACCACTGTCACCGCTGTCACTACTGTCACTACTTCACCACTGTCACCACTGTCACTACTGTCACCACTGTCACCACTGTCACTACTGTCACTAGTGTCACCACTGTCACCACTGTCACTTCACTACTGTCACTGCATCACCACTGTCACTACTGTCACCACTGTCACTACTGTCACCGCTGTCACTACTGTCACTACTTCACCACTGTCACCACTGTCACCGCTGTCACTACTGTCACTACTTCACCACTGTCACCACTGTCACTTCACTACTGTCACTGCATCACCACTGTCACCACTGTCACCACTATCACCGCTGTCACTACTTCACCACTGTCACCACTGTCACTACTGTCACCACTGTCACCACTGTCACTACTGTCACTAGTGTCACCACTGTCACCACTGTCACTTCACTACTGTCACTGCATCACCACTGTCACTACTGTCACCACTGTCACCACTATCACTACTGTCACCGCTGTCACTACTGTCACTACTTCACCACTGTCACCACTGTCACCGTTGTCACTACTGTCACTACTTCACCACTGTCACCACTGTCACCACTGTCACTTCACTACTGTCACTGCCTCACCACTGTCACTACTGTCACCACTGTCACCACTGTCACTACTGTCACTGTGTTTTCTGTACAGTGAAAAAAGGTCGGAGCCATCGCCATGTAGTTTTGTGCCTAGACGGATATCACCTCGTTGGTTATACACTGTGCTTAGAACTAGGCTAGCTACAGAAGCCTAGTACCGTCCATTATAAGGCTGTCTGGAATTGGTGGAGTGGACTGCTGGACTTGAATATGGGAACAACATTCTGAAAAACAGCTGGGAATGAAGTTCACAAAAGCCCAGATGTCATAGACACAAAGCAGTAGTTGATGTTGATATAACACTGTCTAAGAGCACAAGCTACAATGTATATATATATACAAGCTTACAAATAAGATTTATAACATTGTAAAACCGAGTTAACTGGGATTAATGGAAGGCCAGTTGTGTATGAGTCATTGTTAGATGGGACCAGCTTTAGGGTAGGTGCTTTTGCAATGAATCCAGTTATAGCAATGGTATGCATAAGTTCAGTCCTCTTGGAAACAGCAATCAGTGCAAAGTTTAATTGCAGTCATTCTTCCACCCACCCTTCCTCCCATCTTTTTTGTAGTCTTTTTCTGCAACCAAGACAGGCCATATAATTCATGTCTTAAACTTATAAGTAGGATAATGTGCAGAGATGCAGTTGTAAATACGATATCTAGAGGTGCAATTGTCATTTGATTAGCAGTTTTATAGTCAAGTGATTAAAAGCGGTCCTGCCACTGTGTGGCATCGATCTGACTCACTCTCCAACGTGCAATCTTAGTTGGAAGCAGTTGATGATTGATTGATTGCATCTAGGTGAATTGCTGATTCTTGGATGTAGAGGCCATAGTTACACACTGTTATTTTATCCAGTGTCTACAGCTTACTTGTAGCGGGAGATCAATACATCGAAAGACAACACGCAGCGTAAATGGCGCTGCTATGTAGTGTGTGTAGTGACACTTAGTGACAGTGGAAATTTGACATGGATTAACATTCACACTCAGACTGGCAGCAAACACACTTGTTTATTTGCAGCATGAATAGTAACTTGTGGTTTTATTAAGGCTGCCTCAAGTACAGACTATAAAGAAGACTGCTCATACAAGATGGTAGAGTAAGTTAGCAATCATCGGATGACAGGTGTATTCGGACACTCAAACGCGGAGGGAAAACTGCGTAAACATTCGGCGATACCGCAAGGCTGTAGCAGAGGTACGCAGTACCTGGTGTACCAAAAATGACGCCTGCTCATTGTTTCTTGTTGGCGCTAGAAGTGATAAAATGGCCGTCCGAAAAACATCAATATTCGGAGAAATGTATCTATTTTCAGACACTGTTGTTTGTGCCTTCTCTGAAGCTGCTTTTGGAGAGATTTTAGCATCGATATGATGCCCCAAGACCTCCCCAATTCGCAATATATTTTCGTAGTTGTAGCTGCTTTGAACACTCAGGGGCGCATGGACCAGTCCGATTCGATCAATAATCGGACGGTGAAATTTGTCGTTTCTTGCTGTGTTGTCTCCAAACAAGTTGAAGTCTCCACCATATTAGCATCAGTAGAATCTACAGGCTCTTGGCTACATGCTGGTACTTGTCTGGTGTTTGTGCGTTGAGTAGTTCTCGAGATATTGCACGATATCGTTTGAACTCACCTATTTATACTGCACATAAATCAACCAGCGTACCTTATGGAAAGAAACATGAAATATATAATATTTTATATCTCGAGAACTACTCAACGCACAAACACCGGACAAGTACCAGCATGTAGCCAAGAGCCTGTAGATTCTACTGATGCTAATATTGTGGAGACTTCAACTTGTTTGAATATACCTGTCGTCCGATGATTGCTAACTTACTCTAGAGGGTGGCACAAGTAAAACTTACTGATGCATTCATGACTGATGACAAGCTAGACTGCTACAGGAGAACTTGCCACTTGCTCATGGTTTGTGTGTGAATGTCAACCCACGGCCCTTGCTAGACAAATGGCTGCCATAGTCTGCATGTGTGGTCATCTACTTCTTGGTGAAGACTGCCGATTGGCTAACACAGGCTATAAAATTCTTAAGCAACTACTCATTCCAGACTCGCCCCGTAATGATGAAACATCTTCCTAGTAACTACTGTCTCGTAGCACACAGCAAACAATGAACTACCCCCAAGCTTTTTTGCCGTGTATTGTATTCATATCAACCCAGTCCTAATAATGTATGTAGTGATTTTTTCCAGTATCCATGGTACACGTACATGTCATTTCTATTCTTCAGGGAATGTTTAGGATCTATTGTTGGTGGATTTCTTGTTTACAAAGTGGGCTTCCCATCACTGGCAGCAGTAAGTATACCATATCTTAACCTGACACATGCAGTAGCATAGCTGCCAAGGTGGGGAGAGCTTCATGATTGAGACTGCAATAGTGGTTGCCATGAGTGTGTCCGGAGGTTGAAAAAGAAATGGGTAGCACACAGCATTGTAGGGGGGGTCTGGGGCATGCTCCCCCAGGAAAATAGACCTTCTGCGAGTGCCTCTGAAGCCATCAGAGACTACTATGACTATGTAGTCTTCAGTTAAAAAATATCCGTGCGAAGCGCGGAAAGTTATGTATTATAACTTCCAGTGGCCAGGAAGTGCTCTCGTTGCATCCTGGCAATACTGCTTGCAAACTAGATTCGTATCTGCACGGTTGCACTGGCGTTGGATAGCCGCGTCACGCGAAACGTATATGACCTCCTCGAATACTAGCCTACCTAAGGGTCCAAAAAATGGGCCATTCTGTCTTTACGTCTTGCTGTGCATGCCACGAGCATCAAGCGTACATGCAGACCAGCCGCAATGCAAAATCAAACAGTACTCTCATCCCCGAGACCGGGTGCTGAGACCGAACTTTTTGCGCGTGCCGTGCCTGATGAGCCCGCAGGGTGCACACGAAAGATTTGGTCTGGGGACAAAACTACGAATAAACCAACTATAAAAGCTATATTGGGGGCTCAAGTGCTGCATGCAGTGACTTATATGATAGTACAGAGCTAGTTCTGTAGAGCAGCGCCTTTCATCATGCTCAGTTCTAGCTTTTCCTTGTATGAAGCACTTACAAAAGGCTGTGATTTAACGCAGACATTGGCGAGCGTTGGAAGAGGCATGAGATTTGTGCATCTGAGCGTGCATGAGAGTGTGAGAATGACCTGCAAAGCGTGAGACTCACGCCGGAGGCATGCGACTTGGTAGGTCTGCAGTAGTTTATGTATAGTATGTACAGTGAGTGTAGCAGTGATGGTGTGCTATTTATCTTTGCAATAAAGTGCGCTCATGTGACTTTGTGATGTGAATACCTCTTTTCCAAGCTGGTAATATTGGTGAGAAATGTGTCTCATGCTTTAATTTAACTTTCTGAAGCAAGAGAGCAAGACCTTCGAAATATCTGAAATAGCTGTTTCCTAAAAAAAGCCCTTGTATAGAAATCTATTTCAGAGTTTCACAAGCTATACTAGCTGGTTTGCTGACAGCTATATTTATTCTCACAGACAGAATATAGAGAGTTTTGTGGTGTGCATATAGTTGGCAAAATGGCACATGATGTAGGGATGGTGCGAAAATATTGTGGTGTCATTCTCATCTGGTTAGGTTGGTTTTTGAGGGCTCCATCCCTACATGCACTTGTTTTCGTTTAGAAAACTTTTTGTGACTTGTTTCTGTTGCTTTTTTTTTTCTTAAATAATAGTTAGATTCGGAGGCCATGGAATCTACGGGATTTAGAAGGCCGAAGGGCCTGGGGCTGTAGCGTTCCGAGTGTAGCGAGGACGCTACTAAGGGCCCTGAGGCCTTCTAAATACCGTAGATTTCATTGGCCGACGAATCTAACTTATTTAGAGTATGTAAACTATAACAGCGCCTATAAAAAACCGAGTGAAAAACCATAGAAACAACGCAAAATCACAACTGAACCGAAAAACCATGGATCTCGCAGACCTTTTGAGCGACTCAGTACTGGAATGGTGCCATGACAACAGCGACGAAGCCGACGAACCCGATTACCAAAGCGATATCGATAGCATTCTCCTCACCGCCATCAAATCATATGAGCGACAGCAACCACGCCCAGTCACAAGCAAATATGAACTACCACGCCCACTAACAAGCCCCACCCCGACACCAGCTACAACCAACAGCAACAGACATTTTGCTGCACCGAAGACGCAGCAGGAGATAGTGGACGCAAGAGTGTCTGCAGTACCCAAGAAAACACAGCAGGACACTCAATATTGCGTTAGACTGTGGGAAGAATGGTGCCAGCATAGGCAGAGCAATTTCGGAGTCTCTATCCCCCAGCTAACGGAACTACAGCCAACCGAGTTGCAACAATGGCTTTCCTACTTCATTCTGGAGTTGCGCAAAAAAGATGGTTCTGAGTTTACCCCAGACAGTCTACACCACATTTGCTGTGGCATAATGCGCCATTTGCGATGGAATGGTCAACCCGCTATCGACTTCTTTAAAGACCCTGAATTTGCAGACTTCCGTCGCTCACTAGACGCGGAGATGAAACGTCTGCAAGCTGCCGGAAAAGGTACTAAGAAAAGCAAGCTGAGCCACCCACAATACAAGAAGAGGAGATCTTGTGGCAGAAGGGACTGCTTGGTGACCACACTCCTCAGGTTCTGCTGGACACCATCATTTTCCTGAACGGTTTGAATTTCGCTCTTCGCAGTGGCAAGAAACACCGTCAACTCAGATTTACTCCACCACAGATCGAGCTAGTTAAAAAACCAGGAGAGAGAGCGTATCTGGTGTACAGGGAGGACATTTCAAAAATCGTCCTGGTGGGTTGAAAGGGAGAAAACTGAAGCCCAAGGTTGTATACCACCACGAAAACCTTGACGACCCCAACAGATGCTTTGTGAGGCTGTACAAGTTGTACATGACCTGATGTCCAGCGGATCGTCCAGCAGACTTCTTCTACTTGATGCCTCTACAAAATCCATCTGATACCTGCCGGTATTCCAGCCGGCCACTTGGATACCATAAACTTGGCACCACGGTTGCTCGCCTTTGCAAGTCGGCTGGAATACCAGGGTACAAAACCAACCATTCTCTCCGGGTCACTGCTGCAACAAGACTGTACGACTCAGGGATTGACGAGCAGTTGTTCATGGAGACTACTGGACACTGCAGTACGGAAGGTGTTCGTACTTACAAAAGGACGTCTGAAACCCAGCGTCAACAAGTGTCGGACATACTTAGTGCAAAGAGGATCTGCGTTCAACACCCCATCCCTCCCGAACAACCTCAATCCTCTGAACTTGTTCCAGTTCAGGGGCAGTCTTCTACTTTTGAACTATCAAACACCGCATCTACAACCATCCCAGCATCATTTGCTTTCCATTCATGCTCATCTGTCACCATCAATATTAACTCCCATACCTAGCTACCTACATGTTCTACTTGTACACCTGCATGTTCTCTGTAATGTAAACATGTATTATGTAAACATTAATTTTTGTTGTTATTATACTTGTTGACTTGTTACATGTAACCAATATTCTTTTGAACATCAAACCTTCTGGGCTTGGATTCTAAGTGAGCAGACTGGATTCTAAGTAGCCAGACAGGATTCTATGAGATGTAGAATCCAGGCACTGACCAATCACATTACAGTATTTCAGTACACCATACTCTAAGGAATGGTAAGAAAGAGAAAAGAGAGGTGGGAGGGGAGGCCAAGGGAAGATGCATGGTCTGTGAAGTATGAGAGTATAGAACTTTGTTGCTCACAAGGAACAGTTGTTGTAAATTCAAACGCTTTAAAGTGAAATTATAAATCCAACCATCAAACTTCTCTACAGAAGTAGAAACTGCTGCCCTTGATTGCTAACTACACATGCTCAGTTGTGTGGAGTCCTCACATTTTCATATACAGCAGCCCTAGCAATACATACCTTACATTACTTCTCCTGGAAGCATACACGCATCCTCTCTTGATGTTTTGTGTTATACCACCTGACCTTGGCTGTTGCAGTCTTAGCGTCCTGTGTCAGCTGCTGCCTTCTTATCACAGTAAGCTCTCTAAGCACGTATTCAGTTGAGCTTCTGGCAGGGGGCATAGTTGCTATGAATAATAATACAACCTAACAAAATGTTGTATAGCGGCAAGCATAAGTGTGGGGTTACCTGAGAATCACGAACTAGTTTGAGTTTTTGAGAATGATAAGTGGTGAGTGCAATATCCGGTGATTTCTTTTGCATTTGAATCGTTGTAATAACTTCAGCCATTGCCGCGCTATCCTGGTGGAAGATAGGAGAAAGAAGAAGAGTCAGAAGATAGACGATTTGCCCGTTTTAGTGAATAGCCGGTCTGGTACTTTAGTGATGCTTTCCAGCAAATTGTTCATGTACGCACTCGATAATGCCTGATATGGCTCACAGAGGCCTTTAACTAATCTATTGCAGAAATTTTGAGCGTGTCAGTTGTGCACTTTTGATGTGGCTGCCTTTTTTTTTTCGGGGACATCCCTACATATGGCAAACTACTGTACACCGTGATATCAAGGAAACCATTCCAGTAAATCATGTGTTAACATTGCCAATATAACGTATATATAGTATTTGTGTCTAAGAAACCTTTGCAGTTTCACCATTTTAAGGTTAATTTGTGGACTTTGCAATGTCATATTTGCGTGTGACACCTCAATTATCACACACAATAAGAGTCATGAATAACAGTCCTCATGGTTTGTTCATACTAAGATAATATAATATGAATTATGTGAAGCAATTGGTGTTCACCAGTTTAATTTGATTATCACATATTTGCTACACCAATTGCTTCACATAGGGTGACATACATACACTAACCTGTTTAGTATCAATAGCTAATATTGTCATGTTGAATGACCACATATTTGCTACACCAATTGCTTCACATAGGGTGACATACACTAACCTGTTTAGTATCAATAGCTAATATTGTCATCATGTTGAATGGATTCTCTGTCCTCACAGATAATCAGTCTGACTCTCCTAGTTTGTGTAAGTTGTGCAAAGCAGCTCATGTATAACTATGGTCAGAATAAGTTATGCATGCCGACCTTCCTTCATTAACTGCAGGCCTTGGTGTTGGTGATTGTGACAGTGTTTCAGAGAGTTTGGAAATTGTACTGTAGGAACAAGGTTGCATATATGTCATGATTTGAATGAACTTAAACCAGTACCATTCAGATATAGTACAATGTCTTTTGACTTTGAGGATCATGACTGTGCAACCTGATCTCATTCCCAGACCCTACCAAAAGCAGAAAGGGGTCTGCTGTTCTAAGTGACATTTCTTGTCACATGAGGTGGTATCATACCATGCGGATCCTGGGACTTCATTATTGTATATCAACTACTGCAGACTGTAGCTTACAAAAGGTCAGAAGTGGATGGTGGTGAAGGCCTCGGAATAAGACTATAATGTACTAGGCCTTAATATATACTTGCAGTTAATTATAATACCATTTTTCAATTCATGGAAAGCACATTGGAGTACAGGGGAGAGCTTGGGAACAAAGTTATATCCTTTGCATGGATAGGTATAGGGTTTGTTCACAGCATGGATAATTCACAGTCTAATATCCATGGTCCACTGTGCTACTTCTAAATAGTTCAGATGAACCCTGTACTCCACACTGTGCCAAACCTGTAAATTGAGAATGACAAACAAAATCCAAATAGGACAGTCCAACAGTACAAAGGTAGGCAGCAATACCAATAGCAATAGAGTGTTTACAGCATTATGCTGCTGACTGCAGTTCTCGTGAGAAATATTCTATCTGAACTGTAGGTATTGCTGCCTACCTTTGATCACAGCAGTTCAAATTGAAGGCAGAATGGTAAGAACTGATGTGGGTTCTCAGGTAGTACAAAGAGCAATGAGTAGGCTATATATAGTGCAAGAGCATGAAAGTGCAGTGGCTTGCTTTAACTTGGAGACAAAATACATCTAGGGAGGATGTGAGAGTATCATTAGCAAGACTCGTACAGCCGAACTGCTTTCCAACTGGGCTATGAGGTCACACAGTGGTCACCTCCAGTAAAGGTTGAATGTTCACAGCTGCAGAAATGGAGCAGTGGTATGTTTGCATGTGACTAGGTATTATATAAAACACTAAGTGACCAAGTGTCACTATGTATATATATACATCCTACTATACAAAGACTTTCTTACGTTGTACATGTTTTACTGGTTTCAATGTTACCTGTCCATCTGACTGTAGCTAAAAACATGGCCTACACTTTCACACACACACACACACACATATACCATGATACACAAACAGACCATTCTAAAGGTTTTTGGAACAATGTGGGAAAATGATTAGTAACCTACCATTTAGTATCATTGAAAACAAACAGCTTGACTGTCAGTTTGGGCACCGTTATTACAAGGAAAAAGCACAAAAAAGTTCATGAGTAGGAATTCAAGGTAGCTGTAAAAATGGGCTGCCTTGCACACACTGTCCATTATTGGCAAGTTGCCATCATTGCTTCTAGCTACTTGTTTCTTCAGTCTGTTCTGAGGGAGCTGCTGATTGATGCTGATGGTGTAGCTGTGGGTTTTCCTCGCAGTGGTCCTTCTCTTTCAGAAGGTAAGGTTGAAATACTTTCTGGATCAATATTGCCTTCCAGTCTCCAGTTTGAGTTTAATGTTCTCTTGCTCTAGGCATGAGAGTTGCATTGCCCGCTTAGCCACATAAATGTGATTTTTCCAATTGGTGTCCATATGCCCTATCATTACAGTTTGGAAGGTTGTTCTTGCACAAGTCTTTCAGAACATAGTGGATCTAACTTGGTGGATTTCTACTAATTTTCATTGCAACTTTGCAGTTGATCTTCTGCTCAAAACCAGGGTGACCCTAATGTGACTCTTCAGGCAGTGAAACATAGTACATTGTCTTGGATGTTACAATCTGGGCATTTTTGCTCAGGTTAGCCTTAAGCTCTGCCATTTTTCCCCCTTGAGAGTGCGAATGGTAGATTTCCCACTTTCATGTCGTCTGGGCACAAGATAACTTTTTGATTATAGCCAGTACAAACAAACCCTTTGTTGGGTGCACCAAGCAGAATGGCAAAAACAACTTCTGAGTTGATATGGTAACACCATAAGTTTAATTGATGCAACTTATAAAACAATAAAAATAAAAAATTTGAAAACAAAATGGCTGACAAGGCTATCAAAGTAGCTGTGTTAGAAGGTGACTTTGCTTCACTGTGCCCTGGGGTTTCCTCTGTTACTAAGTCTCCAGCTCCAGCAAAGTTGTCTGAGGCTTAATGAAGCAATGTGGACTGCAATGTCTACCAGTGGTGGCTGTTCTGTCAGCTTTTTCTGGCCTGCCCCTGATCTGAAGAGTCAAGTCCAGCCAAAGAAGAAGAGAAAGAGGAGAGCAAAGGCCAGAAAAATGGCGCTAGCTATAATGAAACCTGCTGATAAGCTTACTTCTGAGCCACCCCAGCTCTCTTCTGTGGCTATAGTTAGTTTAACATCTGGCTCAACACGAGCTCCAAATAACGCCACCCAAAGAGTTCAAACAGCCCCTCCTGCTACCTTCTGTCCTTCACCTATCCAGTGTGATAGAAGGGAAAGTTGCACAAAGAATCCAAGTGATAGTGAGAAGGGACAACAGTGGACAAGTCACTGGGCGTAGGAGGTCACGTCTTCCTCCATCCTGGAAAATGAGATTCCCTGTACATCTAAGAGCTAACCTTCGTACACCTAGTTCAACATCTACCACTGAAGAGTCTTCTGAAGGGGAAGAAAGTGATACTGATGATGGAGAAAGTTCTCAGTGTGCTAGAGGCTCAGAGTAGTCTCCAATAGCTGCCTGAACTAGACCCAAACTTAAAACCTAGTTAGTACTTCCCAGCTACTCTTGAACTACAAGAGTAATCTGTCAGCCAACATCCTGTCATTTATTTCGTCACCATTATGTTTTTCACTATCAATCTTGGCTGTAAAGTTCATATCTCAATCTAAATTTGGGGTAGCGTAATTTTTTTTCTCATGAGCAAGTCTGTACATAACGAGATTCGTTATTGATGGTTCGATGAAGGCGAATGTGTTGGACACTGCGCTTGCAAAAGGCAGGAGCTGTGTGTTCTCGACAGGTAAGACAACTTTATAAATATAGTTATGCTTTACGTATAAATGAAAGAGGATAGCTTATTATATACTGGGATGAGGGCAAGGATTTATACTCCTGAATCATGCACAAGAGACTTCTTACCACATCTGGCCACTTTTGTCTGCTCTCCAAACCTCCTGGTAGATTATATGAGTGTGGCAAGAAAGGGAGCATTTCATAGCACCAATAGAGGGTGACTGGGTGTGCCTCAGTGCTGAAGTGTTTCCTCATAACATCACCAAGGGGTAGTCACTTATATGTCAAGTGTAGAAGCGTTTGCGACCAGGATCAAAATTGAATCAAGTGATCAAAGCCCTTTTGGGGGACCAATCAAGGGATCAAGGCGACCTCCGAACTGCTAAAAATCAACAATCAAGAACATGTGGCTGGAATTTGACCTTTGACCCTTGGAAATCAAGCAATCAAGAGCCTCAGAAGGGAAGGATTGAGCAATCAAGCACGGTTTTTGCAGATCAAAAAACTTGATCGCGGTTGCAAACGCTTCTACAGGCGACATAAGTGATACCCCTTGATCACTTAGTGATTTTAAAGGTATAGTAAGAGCCAGTGAAAGTAAAATGTAGACAGAGCGTAAACTTAATTGGCATAAAGCCATTCTAAGGGAGTGATTACAAACTATTTTTTTTTGAAATAATGTCATTTTGACGTTAACTTGTGACCCCCCTCCCCCTGCAGATTGGCTGCCCTCAACCTTTGACCACTGAAACAACAATTTTACTTTAGGAGTGTACAAGGTTGAAAGATCCAGCATACAACTTCATCCTGGAGAGATTCAGCAACTTCAGAAAGGGACTTTGCTCGTCACAGTTTGGCATGATAAACGTCAAGTAGCCATCCTATCGACAAACTGCGAGCCTATATATCACTGTAAAACATTTGGTTATTGTGGTGTACACATCATGAAGTTCAAGGGATGCTTCCAAACAAGTCTTCTGAAGACCTTGAAATCAAAATGTTGAGAAGCTTATCTTTTAATTAAACCCAGTCTTCTTTTCAGAACACCTATCAATTATCATTTCTGGAAAAGGTTTGGTTACATACCTACCGTAAAATCGGGATATTATGCACCGGTGCCTATTTTTGAAATTAGCAGCCAGAATGGGTGCTTATTTTTGAGGGGTGCTTATTTTCGAGGGGTGCTTATTTTCATGGGGTGCTAATAAACGCATGTAATTTTCTGGTACCGTGCAGTTGTGTGGGAACGGATTAGCTGCGATATATTTTAGGTCTAGAGGTTCGTTTCCTGCTAGTTTCTGTCCAATGTTTATAGCGTTTTTGGCACCAATGAATCCGTTAGAGCTTTTTGCTAATTCCTGGTTATGTTTTATCAAGAGGCCTTGCCTATATTTTGATTTGCATCCTGTGTCGATAGCTTGGTTACAATCGGAGATAGACACTGGCGAAAATTTGCCGCTACGTTCGAAAAAGCCGAATCAGCAAATTCACTTGTTTGCGCGGTAACCTGCCTTTTCGTGTGGGGTGCGTACCGTATAGCGGGAAACTTTCGAGGGAGAAAACTTTCGCGAATTGGCGAATAAGATTTTCGCGGGGAAAACTTTCGCGAATAGCTACAAAACCTCGAAATTCGCGAAAGTTTTCTCCCTCGAAAGTTTCCCGCTATACGGTATTTTTGTACGGGTGCTTATAAACGCGGTGTGATTGCTGTAATCAAAAATGGGTGCCTATATTCATGGGGTGCTTATTTTGTGTGGGTGCCAATTATCCCGATTTACGGTAACCTACAAATATGTTTGTTTTATAATGAGACAGTCACAGTGCAGTGATGAACCAAAGAACCTCCCCATAAAAGGATGTTGACATTCCAGCACCAGCATCCACGTACAATAAGTATATGTGTGGGGTAGACCTGAATGACCAGATGAGCTATATCACTCTAAGAGGCGATTATGTTGTTGTCGCAAAAATTTGTTATTTTAGTTGCATCAATGAACAGTTGAAATGTGCAGAGATACTTTTGTGAGTTGGTTAAGAATTCTTGTATATTCGCTAGAGCACTGTAGCATCTGGGGGACAAGTAAATATGTGGTATTATCTGTAAATGAATATTTGTAGTCTATGCTCTGGGGATTTTGCATTCACTAAATATCTGTGCCTTGGGAGTTTGACAGATGTTACTAAGCAACATTTGTCACTAACTCACAACTAGTAGCTAGCATCTTATTCACTCGCACTTAAAGCTGGTTTTAACATGATCTCTTCATATAGTGAGCTGTGTATGTGATTCAATTCATGCTTTCTTTCTACTTTAAAATTCAGTTAAATAGGTTGATGAAGAGTCTGAATCATGCAGCTTTTCTTCTTTTCTTTACGGAATGTGCACATTGTCAAACTAAAACTACTTCACACTGAGTCTAGTGCTATTAACAGTAAACGACCCAAAGGATGCTATTTCAGTTGTGCAAGTGAATAAGATGCCAGCTTATAGACTGTGAGTTAGTGACAAATGTTGCTTAGTAACATCAAGAGTTCATAACAGTAAGAGTGTGCAACTCCAGTATGGTTTCTACACCTGCCATCTGTACAGTATGCATGAAAAGTAGGCAATCAGCAGTGAATATGTTTTTAGCACGTACTTAACATGAAGTCATTCTAGGGGCTAGTGTCATTAGCTGAGTGAACAGCTGAGTATATTCACTGCTGATTGCCTACATCATACTGTCCAGATGGTGCGTATAAAATGATATGGGAGTTGCACACTTAACATCTCCGAACTCCTAAGGCACAGATGTTTATTCAGAATGCAAAATCTCCACAGCATGGACTACAAATATTCATTTACAGATGATACCACATATTTACTTGTCTCCCAGAAGCTACAGTGCTCTAGGGAATACAAGAATTCTCAACCAACTCACAGAAGTATCTCGGCACATTTCAACTGTTCATTGATGCAACTAAAATAACAAATTTTTGGTCACAACAACATAATCTCCCCTTGATGTCTCCATCAGTGATGGAACATCATTCCCTCCATGCCATATCTGCTCGACACCCTCTGCTCCAGTTCAAGCTTGAGCTGGCTAAGCAACTGATTGGAGGCTTTTGCGGCAGGAAGTGATACCCTGGAAAGAAGAGGAAGGAAGTGTTTCTTCCAAGGTGATGCAATCACCCTGCACTACTTGCCTGGTCATCAAGAGTGAAGTTTCAGGGACAAAAAAAAAAGCCTGCGTCCACTGCTCCAATCATGGACAAAAGACCTCATCTGGACGTACCCCTGAGACCACCTATGGTTGTAACTGGTGTGGAGTGAACTTGTGCTGCAACAGTTGCTTCCTACAGTATCACACAGAAAATGGCTATTTATAATCATTTGTATGCCACTCTAAAATATATCTGGCACTGCTATTCCCCACCATGCAATAGCTATCTTATTCTCCTAGTACTTCCTATCCTTCCCTTTCCCCGTAGCTACACCCTATACCCTCACCCAAAGAAAACTAGTAGTACTAAAAACGAAACTTTCGCAATTTCTTTATCCTATCCCCGTATCCATCTAGAATATGCAAACGTCTGTTCAAACTCGTAGTTTTCAGGGCAGCCGAAGTCGTTCGTTGAGATTTTAGTGACTCACATAGCCACGTACTGGTCGATCATCGCCTCTAGAGTCCGTAACAGCCCCCAATAACACGGTAGAAACTCTCAGCGGTGAGTTAACTTTCAAACTAAAGCACTTATAATACTAAATTTCGCTTCGTTTCGAAGGTTCAACGAGGTATTTGCTCCTTCCTCATAGAACGGCATTTTTCGCGAAAAACATTCGGGACACGAGATGGCTTATGCGCATGCGCGTATTGGGGGTAAAGGGTTAAACATGACAGGCGCCTCACTTCAAAAGAGCTGGCGCCGGCCCTGAAGACGACTTGTCACTTGTCAAAATTGCGTGTTCACAGACTACTAACCACACCGTAGGTTTAGAACAACCAGTTTGTGTTAGCAGCTAGTACAAAGTTCTGCTCATCCAGAGATTTTGCTTTCAACAACTTATCAGTCATGTCATTGCTGACAAACTCAGTTCGGAGGGTGGTGAGCGACTTTTCAATTTGTCCTAAACCAGGCACTATGTCGAAATTTTGGGTTGGTTCACGTCGAAACAACGAAATAACATCACAGCAAGTGTCCAGGGGCTACGAGATGTTCGACCCTCGGGCATACTTGAAGTACCACTACGGGGAGGTCGATGCATTCCACCGTCATTCGCTAAAACACATACATGAATTCTGCAAGTCTTATGGAGCTCCTTCTACCGGTTTGAAAATGCTTGAGTTTGGTGCTGGTCCAGTTATTGCCAACGTGATTAGTGCGTCGTTGTACGCATCTGAAATAGTGCTTTCAGAATACTTGGAAACAAACAGAAAACTGCTTCAGATGTGGCTGGATCGTGATCCCAACGCACCAAACTGGAGTCCTTTCTTTGAGTATGTTGTCCAAGAGCTGGAAGGCGAGAGTAAAGTAGAGGCAGGAATAAGAGAGGAAGAGCTGCGCCAGGTTATCAAAGCGGTCATCGCTTGTGACGTCCATAAGGATCCTCCAGTTGAACCAGCCTACCTTGGCCCGTACGATCTCATACTTTCTAGTTATTGCCTAGAAAGTGCATGCGATTCTCTTGAAGAATTTTCAGGTGCTGTATCCAAATTGGCCAAGTTGACAAAACCTGGGGGAAAGCTGGTAATAGTGACCATGGAAGGACCAGGAGAAACTTTCTTTTATGTGGTTGGAGAAAAAAAGTTCATTAATCTCAGCATCACAAAAGAAGCACTGACAACCATACTCCAACAGAATGGGTTCCATGACATTACAATCGAATGCCAACCAAATAATGGCCCAGACTGGAAGATTCTACCTGAATGTTGTAATTATAAATCTAAATTGATTTGCATTGCCACCAAGAGCAAGTAACATATGATCCATGCACGACTCTTTTACTGTAGTTTAGCACGAGTGTTGTGAATCATTACTGTAAATACAACACAAGTGGCTAGTAAAAAAATTATATATATAGTATTGAATGAATGATTTGTAATGTGAGAAAAGAACATGTAGTGCAGAATACTATTTGCATCGATATAACACTAGTATACTCTTTTTCTGCCGTTATATTTACTTTAAACTCACACATCTGAAGTGGTAGTATCTCCAACAAGTGTTTGTCAAGAATGGCAAAGAACACGGAAAGGGGTAGGGCTGGTCTGTCCACAGCAATGGCAACAGCCTTCCGCAAGCCTTTCAGATGTTTGTTAACGGCTCAGGGTAGCTTACAGGTTGGATTTGTGTACGTATTTTGATTACTGAGCCTATACTGTTTTATTGATAAATTTTTATGGTTAATTTTTGCGATATTGGCTTGATAAAATCGCTGCTCGCGGCTAAATTTAAAGTTACTATGAGGACGTGAACTAAAAGTGGATGGTGCGCATAGTAAAGGGTCAGCCTACAGTGTGATACTAATGAAAACTCAGTACTCTTTTCCTTGTGCAGAGAGCAACGAGTTTAATTCCATTTTGTCGGAATCGCCCCGCCGTTGAAATAGCCCCGCCTTACCTTACTTAAACAGTTTGCGAGATATCGTTGTTGAACATAGCGGTCTTAACAAAAAAGAAAGAAGAATACGAAAAATGGCACTTTCGCTACCGCACACGTTTACGTTTGGTAAGTTCACCCGGTTTGAAACGGTTACGTCATCTTATTAAATATTCATAAGAGGCTACCGAAGCAAAGATGTTCATCACATTTTGTAAGACCAGAGAGAAAAAAAAGAAGACTATATACATTCCCTGACCCCAGCCCTAACCCTAAGCCTAGCCCTAACCCTAACCCTTAACCATTTAGCCAACGAGCGGTTTCAGACGGCCACCATGCTGTATGGTCTAATGTATTTAACTTACGGCAGCGCGACGGATTATAAATATTTAATAAGGTGCGCACGACGGATTATAAATAGTTATTAAGGTGACGTAACCGGAAACCGTTCAAAACTAGACTATACCGTTTACGTTTAGCTATCTTCCGAGTGGCTTTTAGCCACTTACATGGGTCTTGCTGATCATATAGGCACTCAAAGAGGACGTCTGGGCGCTTAAATAAGTTTTTAACGTATTTGTGGTGAAGTTGTACGGCTTTTGCTTAAGTATTGCATATGTTGTGCGTCGGGGCCATCCCTACGTAGAGAGTCTACCGACTCTCTGATAAAAAATCTGCACATGGCCCATGATCACTGGACAGGTGATGCTAGATCTGAGCGTGAAAGACTAGACTAGTAACTCACAGATGAACACCTTTACTCCTATAACCAGGAGTAGCTAGCTAGCTGTTGCACTCAGCACTTGCACTTGTATTATTCAGCTCACAAGCTAGAAAAAAGGCACGAGAAAAGTACTGAAGCTCTTCAGGTCCAGAATTATGCTGCATTTAGTTCACAGAGTTACTATAAAGTATAAAACTACGACTCGTAAAACTATACCAAGCTGTAAGTGAAAGTTTACCTCACAAGGGACTTAAGGTGGCGGTGGAAGTCTCTCAGCGGAGGTTAACAAAAACATAAACCTGGGTTACAGTCAGGACCAGTGTTACTCCTGGTTTCAGGGTTAGGGTTTGGTTTAGGGCAATCTTGCTTTACCTAATTTTAAAAAAGGGTTTTAGTAGCTCATTATTATATTCATAAACCCAAAATTGCCACTCGATGGACGCATCTACACACTCACTGTAGGTAGCGTCCTAACCACCAATGTATCTCAAATCAGTCTGTGCCAGCTTTTGTTCAGAGCTACTCTCAAAGCCAGGCTAGACTCATGTTTGTCACTACTCTTGGAATGGACAACTTTGACTGCACCAAAATGAATGCACACTGTTTAAAAAAATTCACAGCTTGTCTACGGGAGGGGCTCATTCACGAGTGCAAGCAAGCATTACTAGCCCCACCTCTCCCCCTTATGTCGCTAAACAACTCACGGCTCTGTTCCACACACAACCACCCTTTAGCTTTCTTCTCTACGACAACGTAGTACCAAACGATATATTGCGCATTCTAGTTAAAGCCCAGCCCAGCACTCGAAGCACCGGGCCACGATCACCTACTAGGCTTGGCATACGATCGCAAGACCTGGGCCTGCCCAATGAGTACAGTCCTGGCCATTGTGGCCTTTCTGCTGCTTCTAGACACAAGCAGGCACTACGTACTACTCACAGCTACTGACACTACAGCACTCTACTAAACTCTTTTTTTTTTCCCTTTTTTTTTTAAGGTAGGACAACCTTGAATCACAAATCTCTGAGCCATGTGGACTGCAGACTGATGGGTAATGTCTAAGCGTACACAAGATTCACAAAAAGTTTGTACCTGGGCACAGGACTTGGCAACTCAGTTCACAGTAATGTACACATACTACTCAGCTAGCATAGTATAACCACTGTGCTGTGATGTCGACAGCTACGTCCTTTGGTGCTACTTAACTGTGCCCAGGTAGCTTCAGTTGCTTGGCTATGCCATTGAAGTTGGGGGTAATTTCTGTGTACAATTACATGAGACATCACGTAGTAAAGTTTTAGCGTCAATTTCTATATTTGTCTCACTGCATGGGTGCATGTCCTGTCTATCTCTATACATAATATCGCCATAACTGATACCACCACCTATACTTAGAATTTGTATAAATTGCATTTTAGGTTTCATCTGATGATAAGACTCTGTAGTTAGTGAAATATTTTCTTGGTTGTTTTATTATTACTGTGGCTACAAACATAGCAACTATCTGAATATGTACAAGGTTTTGGTTGCTAACTATTGTAGTTTCATCTGATGAGCAGTGAGCTGGGAAACACTGACTGGAGTGTTACGTGATGTTGAACTTTGTACCCTTGCTAGTGAGATTGAAGCTGTTAAATTAACCAGCTGCATTAGATTATAAGTTCATTAGTTAGTATTATACCACACACTTATCTCCTATTGGTGCAGATGTGATATGCACATGTATGTACTGGTAATTGCTGCCCATTCCTGCGACAACATTCCCTGAGAGTTTCTAGGTTGCTGGAATGTCTTAATGGCTATAGAATAGACCATATGACGCACTATCACAATTGTCCTTGGCAAATTATTTCTAGAGGAGACAACAGAAATGGAACAGTGGCCAAATGCTTTCCAGTCTTGCTCAGAGTTCACTGGAAGTATATTGTAGTTATAGGCTGAAGTTCTTTGTTGCTAAAGATCACCTGAGGAGTAGCTCTCTTTTAACTCCAGTCTTCTTGGCAGTCATTTAGCTCGATCATGTTCAATACGCCCTTCTCAAAGGTCTAAGTACACAGAGGGTGTGGCACTGCGCATGCGCGTATGCATTGCCGTCCAGAGACTAAGTCGAAAGTGCGTCCAAAAAAAAATATACGCCCAGCCCGGCGCCCCTCTACGCGAGTTGTGCTGCCAGTTATATATCTTGTAAATTTGCGAACTCACGGCATTGTTCAAGTACCTCAAGCGAGAGGACGGCAACGCTCCCCGATAAATGCGTATGCAATGTTTATGATGACGTAATACGCTGCGGGGCGCCACGGCCAAATTTAAATTCCGCCAATATTTTCTTACGCTTGGTGCCAAACCGCCAAATTTAAAGACCGCCAATATTTCCGGCTATAGATGGTTTCCAAATGTCAATTAAGCGTCCCACTTCCGGAGGGCAAACACGCGATCAAGAGGCAGCTGTACGGCGGACCTTCCACCTTGAGAGAAGCAGCTTCTTTTATCTTTCAGTACTAATGGTAAGGACTCGGTGTAGCACTTATTAGCCTGTATTTTCCACGCAGCTGCACTAAACCCAGTGTCATGTACTGTTTAACTGTTGGAACTCTTATTGTTACGGATGTATTGAACTTTGGACTTGAACATGGATTACGTCATTGAATAATTTTGTATCACGTGATTGAGAATTGTGAACCAGGCCATGTCTTGATAATGAACACATGAATCGATGGGGAAAGGTAAATCTAGTTGAATCAGATAGCACAGAGAAGTCTAGCGATAAATCACATGGTCCTTCGAGCCGGATACAAGGTCATTTTGAACGCTATTCTTCTACAGGATTGGAGCTAATCGATCGGATCCCCGTGTTCTAAGTTGTGCCCACCATGACTGAAGAACTTGTAAAGAAGAAACGCGTTCGCGCTGGGCACCGAGCGTCCGTCTCACGCATGGTCAAGAAGGCTGAAGAACTGTTGACTGCAGAGCACCCTGACGCTACAAAGTTGTCACGACTGAAATTGAGCCTCAAGGAGAAGTTGGAGGTTCTCAGCCGGCTAGATGGAGAGATTTTGTATCTTGTTGAAGAAGAAGAATCCATTACCGAAGAGATCGAACAATCTGATGGGATTAAGGAAGGAATATACTCTATATTGGTGAGGATAGATGGCCTCTCCAAGTCCAAGACTCCACCCCCTGCCTCACCTACACCACGTGATGGCGCGAGAGCTGAAGCTGGAGGAACCAGTCATGGCACTGTTAAGTTGCCTAAGCTTACTATTCAACCCTTTAAGGGAGATCTTACAACCTGGATCACGTTTTGGGATTCGTACAAGGCGGCAATCCATGAGAACAGCTCACTCTCAGATATTGATAAGTTCAATTATCTCCGTTCATTGTTGCAAGGGCCAGCCCGTGATGCCGTGTCTGGACTCACTCTCACGGCATCAAACTATAAAGAAGCTGTCACCGTGCTGGAAAAACGATTTGGGAATAAGCAACAAATCGTTTCGAAACACATGGACGTATTGTTGAATGTTGAACCCGTGACGTCGAGCTACAATCTGAGAGGTCTCAGACAGCTGTACGATACCATCGAATCACATGTGCGGGGGTTGCAATCTCTTGGTGTGTCGTCTGACTCATATGGAAGTCTCCTATCATCGGTCCTCTTGAGTAAGCTACCTCAGGAACTCAGACTCATCCTCAGCAGAGAATTGGGAAGCGATGATTGGAAGTTGGATCGTGTCATGCAACTCTTGGAGACCGAAGTTCAAGCAAGAGAAAGAGCGAGTAGTAACACTGCAATAACGCAAGCTCCAAAGAACCCCCCCAGGAGTCCTTCGACAGCAACAGCTGCAACATTGGTTGCTGGCAGCACAGACATGAAGCCTGCTTGTTATTTCTGTGGTCAGTCACATTATTCTATTGCATGCAGTGTTGTGACTTCAATTGAAGAACGAAGGCGCATTCTTCGAGAGAATGGCAGGTGTTTTGTGTGCCTCAAAAGGGGCCACATTGTGCGAAACTGCCGATCCCGGTTAAAATGCAGCACTTGTAATGGTCGTCACCACAGGAGTCTTTGCCAGAAAGCAGCCTCAGACACAACCACAACCTCACCAGTCACTACTTCTGCGAACAATCCGTCAGCGTCTACTGTGACTAACTCTCAGATGAATCCAGCCGCTCCAGTGTTTAGCCCTACCACTCAAACTTCCTCATTGTGGACCCACACCAGCGAAGCAGTTCTCCTGCAAACCGCACAAGCATCTGTATTCAACCCTGATGACCCACAGAGAACGAAGCGAGTTCGTATTGTCTTCGACAACGGGAGCCAACGCTCATACATCAAGGAACAATTGCAGTCTGACCTCAACTTGACAGTCCGAGGTAGGCAGAGCATGTCCATTATGACCTTTGGGTCGAGGGATACGTGCGTTCGGGAGTGTGATCTTGTGCATGTGGGCACGGAGTTGATGGGAGGCGGAACGAGACTGTTGTCATTGTATGCGGTACCAGTTATTTGTGAGCCCTTTAATTGTCAGCCAGTAACACTCTGTCAGATGAACTACCCACACCTTGCTGGACTGCCACTAGCTGACCCTTCAGATGGGCGGGAGCAATTGGATGTCAGTATTCTGATCGGTGGTGACCAGTATTGGAGTTTCATCACCGGAGAGACCAGACGTGGACAAAGTGGCCCTGTTGCAATCCGCTCTGACTTAGGATGGGTACTGTCGGGACCTGTGGGGTTCGCAACTCAAGACAACCCCTGTTCTACACTCATTACACATTCCCTGTGTGTCGATACTTTCCTGTTGCAGGATGTTCAGATGCTTGATGACCGCTTGAAGTCATTCTGGGACTTGGAGTCATTTGGAATCAGCAATTCTGAGAGAACGGTGCTTGACGGGTTTCAAGACAAGATTTGCTTCACAGAGGGGAGGTATCGAGTGTCACTCCCTTGGAAGGATCCCCATCCACCGCTGCCTGACAATTATCAGCTGAGCCTGAAATGATTACAGGGGCTTCTCCGAAGACTCAGACATGACTGCAAGATTTTACTCGAATATGATTCTGTTATCAAGGAACAAGAGAGATTGGGGATCATAGAGAAAGTGGAGCTCGGTGAAGATGAGCCCCCAGGAGACAAGATCCACTATCTGCCACACCATGCCGTAGTGCGCCAGGATAAGGAGACCACCAAGGTGCGTGTGGTGTATGACGCTTCGGCGAGATCCAATGGGCCATCTCTCAACGACTGTCTTCATCCTGGTCCAAAGTTCGACCAGAGGATATTTGATCTATTGCTGAGGTTCCGGGTACATAGAGTCGCTCTCATAGCCGACATAGAAAAGGCCTTCCTCATGGTCTCAGTGGCCAAAGATGATCGCGACTCTCTGAGATTTTTGTGGATTGATGATATTTTGAAGGAGAACCCAGAAGTTGTGACCTTTCGATTCACACGAGTCGTTTTCGGGGTATCGTCTAGCCCTTTCCTCCTCAATGCGACCATTCGATATCACTTAGAGGCCCACCTTGAAAATCACCAATTTATTGTTGAGAGGCTGTTGAAATCATTCTATGTGGATGATGTTATTACTGGTGCTTCTACTGAAGATGAAGCATTTTCTCTCTATCAAATGGCCAAGGAGATTCTGAAGGAAGGTGGCTTCAATCTGAGGAAATTCTCTACCAATGCAGTCAGGTTGCAGACGAGGATCGATTCCTGTGAGTCATCAGGTCAAGGCGAGGAGACAGCCTCAGTCCCTGTTCAATCTGAAGAAACATATGCCAACACCGTCCTTGGACTCACTCAGAAGGTGCGTTCAGGAGAGAGAAAGGTGCTTGGGGTGCGGTGGAACAATGCTACTGACGAGCTAGTCATGGATTTTGAAGAGATTGCCTCCGCAGCAGTTGTACTGGAGCCAACCAAAAGAGCAATTGTGAGTCTTGTGGGGAGGTTCTATGACCCGCTCGGCCTCCTTTCACCAATTGTTATCCAATTCAAGGTCTTCCTCCAGGAAATGTGTGGGTTGAAGATGGACTGGGACGATTCGCTGAGTAGTGGGCTACTCCAGAGGTGGCACCAACTGGTCTCAGGTTTACAGGAGATGCAGTCATTTGTGATTCCCCGATGCTACTTGAATGGTACCGTTGATGGCGAGGTGACTTCCTCCAAGCTTTGCGGCTTCTGCGATGCTTCATGCAAGGCTTATGCTGCTGTTGTCTATCTTCTCCTTGAAACTTCAGCAGGACGCCAAGTGCGCTTTGTAGCATCCAAGACCAGAGTGGCACCACTCAAGTCTCAGACGATTCCTAGATTGGAATTGCTGTCGGCAGTACTACTAGCCAGACTGATGTCTTCTATCACTCAAGCTATTGAAGGAGAAGTAACTTTGTCAACTCCGTGTTGTTTCACAGACTCCACAGTGTCACTCTTCTGGATCCGTGGAGTTGAGAAGAGTTGGAAGCCCTTTGTGCAAAACAGAGTGTCAGAGATCAGGAAGCTGTTAAACCCTGATTGTTGGATGCACTGTGCCGGTAGAGACAATCCAGCGGACCTACCTTCCAGAGGACTCACTCCTAAGGAGCTGACTACCTCTAAACTCTGGATGAATGGGCCAGATTGGTTGTCAGATAGTGTATTCTGTGATTCGCCACTGCCTACAATGCCTGAAGAGTGTCAAACTGAGATGCGAGCCAAGGACCCCGAGAAAACCATTGAACTTCTCACAACTGCTGAATTGACGAGCATTGGTCAACTCATAAAATGTGAAGATTTCAGCTCCCTTCGTCGTTTGCTAGCTGTCACCGCTAAGGTGTTGAGGTTCTGTCAGTTGTTGCTGAGCAACATTCGTAAAGAGGTGTCTACTCCTTCCGCTGATGACCTTACAAAGGCCGAGACCCTCTGGATAATCGAGGCTCAGAAGATGTTACTGAAGGACAAGAATTTTCCCGAGTGGAGGAGGCAGTTCGATCTCTTCCAAGACAATGACAAGGTGTGGAGATGCAGGGGTCGGATTCAAAATGCTAGTGTCTCCTTCTCAACAAAGCACCCCATCTTGCTACACCAAACTCACTTCTTGACTACCTTGTTTGTCCAGAGAGCTCACGAGAGGGTCATGCATGGAGGAGTCAAGGCAACCTTGACTGAATTGAGGTCCAGAGTTTGGATCGTGCGTGGAAGAAACTTTGTGAAACGTATTCTGGGGCAGTGCACTATCTGTAAGAAGTTTGAAGGGAAACCCTACCGAGCTCCCCTGCCACCTCCATTGCCTACATTCAGAGTTGAAGAGTCACCTCCCTTTGCACACACAGGAGTTGATTTCGCTGGACCACTCTACGTGAAGAAGGTTGATGGTACTACAAGGAAGGTCTGGATATGCCTATTCACTTGTTGTGTGACCCGTGCTGTGCATCTAGATTTGATTGCTGATCTTTCTACTCCCACATTTCTCCGATGTTTGAAGAGGTTTACAGCACGTAGAGGTTTACCTTCCAAGATGATTTCCGATAATGGAAAGACCTTTAAGGCAGCCGCCAAGGTCATTGAGGCGATTGTTAGTCATGAAGATGTTCAGCAATACTTGTCTGGTCTGGGTGTCCAATGGGTATTCAACTTACCTAAGGCTCCATGGTGGGGAGGTTTTTTTGAACGGCTCATTCAATCAACCAAGAGATGTCTCAGAAAGATCATTGGTCAGGCGAGTTTCTCTTATGATGAGTTGCTTACCGCTGTAATTGAAGTTGAGGGTGTGCTGAATTCCCGTCCATTGTCGTACGTGTCTGTAGATGATCTTGATGAACCTTTGACACCATCACACTTACTTTCTGGCAGGAGAATTTTGAGTTTGCCCGACCACCTTTATTGTGAGCCTGATGAAGAAAATTTTGATGTTGAACCCAGTACTCTCACGAGAAGACTGATGCACATTAACAAGACCTTAGATAGGTTTTGGAAGCGTTGGAGACTGGAGTACCTCCTGGAACTGAGAGAATCCCATCGCTACCATCGAGGTCATGCCAATCCTTCTCAGGTGTCAGTTGGTGACGTTGTCATTGTGCACTCAGCCGATCAACCAAGAGGGTTTTGGAGACTTGGACGTGTAAAGGAAGTCCTTGTTGGAAGAGATGAGAAGATAAGAGGAGCTGTACTCAGGGTGGCTGGCAAGGGACGTCGAGCCAAGCAGTTGCAACGCCCACTCCAATTGCTTTACCCGTTGGAGATTTGTGCTCCACCCTGTGAGTCTAACCCGTCTGAGTCTGAACTTGAATTGGAACAGTCTGCAGGTGTCACCGTCACACCTGGCGATGGTCAGAACCCAAGTCAGAAAACTTCTCAAATAGATTGTGGTCCAGTTGAACCACAATGCCCCCTTCGTTGTTCTAGACGTGCTGCCGCTATTGAAGCACGAGATAGACTGATGGCTCAGGCTCTGAGTCAGACTAATGACGATGACGTGTGAACTCGGTTGACCACCTTTGTGGTCAAGGGGGGAGTGTGTCATGTACTGTTTAACTGTTGGAACTCTTATTGTTACGGATGTATTGAACTTTGGACTTGAACATGGATTACGTCATTGAATAATTTTGTATCACGTGATTCAGAATTGTGAACCATGCCATGTCTTGATAATGAACACATGAATCGATGGGGAAAGGTAAATCTAGTTGAATCAGATAGCACAGAGAAGTCTAGCGATAAATCACACCCAGACACCGACTTTTGCCCTCCGGAAGTGAAGCCACGCCCCATGAAAACCATCTATACGGTCTACTATAACATCTACATGTGTGTATGTACATACCTCAAATTGCAGAAATTCAAACTTGTCAAACCAGTCCTAATCAAAGAATAGCATGGTCTGATAAAGAATAGGTGCAATACAGGTGCATGTATACTGCAAGTGTTTAATCATACAATTCACCACCCTCCCTCCCCCCTTCCCTCTTTCTACACTACTTTCAGTTTAAAATGTAGAGGGGAGATTTAGCTCAATAATCAACTAGTCCTGATTATATGCCCCATGGTTCAACAAGCTGTCAACAATATCCACTGATATTCTGCAGAATGGCAATATTGTTGAATATGATATTACTACAGGAAATCATCAGTGGCTAACAATTTGCAGCAAAGTGATGCTGTAAATAGGCTAGTATTTTTCCCCCCTCTATTGTGGTTGCTACATCTTTGGTGTTGGCACATATCTGTAGTTGTCCATGCTTTGCCTTGTTTTCCTTTGGTTAATATGCTTGGTGTTCTTCCAACTCCTTCTCTAAAGATTTGATCTGGAAAAGAACCACACTGTAACAAAGGTTGCATTCAAGCTAATGAACACTGCAGAAGTTTTCCTACCTTTGACTCATGACACTCCACTTGTTGTTGCTGCAAGAAAAGGAGGTAAACAGGTAAACACTAATGCTGGACTCATCATGTGCAACAATACACTAGTATTGCCTAGCTTACTTGAGTGTTCTTCGTGGGGGCCAGTGGAAATGTAGGCCTCTGAAATGTGAGCTGCAACAGAGGGACGTGCACACTGATCAGTATATATACAGTATCGGTATCTTACATGAATACCTCCTCTACTCCTCATGGCCACTGGTTTACTACCTACATGTACATCAGGTCCTGATAATATCAGAGAGTCAGTAGACTCTCTATGTAGCGATGGCGCGGACGTGCAATAATGCAATACTTAATTACTACCAGGCTAGTGTATATCACAATAACACTTAACCACTTGTTGCTAGATAACAGCTAATATACTGTACCAGCTCAGTGGCTGATTTCACCAATTGGCACAATTTTTGTTGTCAGTAGGACCATGTCTTCATTTAACTCTCTGTCTTTCACCCTTGCTTACCACACCCTTCATACCCATGGCCTTTCTCTTAGTCAAAGTTTGTGCCCTAATGGCCTGCCACCTATACCCGATACTTTACACTTGGGATGCAGTTAGCTACCACCTGCACCCCAGTCACGGTTTTCTTTCCACTTGGGGTGCGGTTATGCTTGAAAAAAAAAAATCCAAAATGCTCTGGGCAGCCTGTTGCTTGGGCTATTTTGCATTTCTCCGTTTGGGAGAGTTCACAGTTACATCAGACAGCCAACCAGACCTTTCAACCTGCCTTACCCCAGGAGCTAGACATTGCAATAGACAACCACTCATCTCCCAAGATCATGAGAGTCCGAATTAAACAAAGTAAGACGGACTCATTTCGAGCAGGAATCGATATTTACCTCGGCCGCACAAACACAGATTTATGCCCCATTGTGGCTGTGCTGTCTTATCTGGCAGTGAGAGGGAGCGAAGTGGGCCCTCTATTCAGGTTTAACGATGGTAAACCCCTGACCCGTCAGCGTTTAGTCAATCAGGTTCGCACTGCCTTACAAGCACAGGGTATCGACAGCTCCAGATACAGCGGACACAGCTTCAGGATAGGCACAGCTACAACTGCTGCAGCAGCAGGAATCAAGGATTCTACAATCCAGATGCTGGGAAGGTGGCAATCTTCAGCATTTTTATGCTACATTAGGACACCAAGAGATCAGCTGGCAGCATTAACCTCACCCTCACGTCTTTGCTAGCCATATAGGACACAATCATGATGTTACTAGATATTAGACATACATTGCCATCATTGTTCTGGCTCATATGGTTAAACAAAAGTAGGTAATATAGGGATGGTGCTGAGCACCCTTGGAGGTGAAGCTGCTCCACAGCTCCCTGGGCAGTGTAAGGTTTTAACCCTACCCACAATACTCATACCCAAGGGTTTTCAGCGGCATCCAATCAATGGGTGGGTACCTGGTCAGGCACGCCCCTCTACTACCATACACGTGCCCACATCCTTTACCATACTGGCAAAGGTGGGCAGTCACAGTAGGAGGGGATTCACTCAAGAATACCATCCTAGTCATTTAAGGTGAGTCGAAAGTGTTAATTGGGCATCAGACACAATCTCAGTATGTCCAATATAAGCATGTAGTCACTGCATGCATTAATCCTTTACCCCTCCTCTTCCCTCTGAAGTGTCTCAGTCTCCACTATTGTACAGGGTGTCGTTTTATTTTCCCAGTCTGGTGTCATGTGAAAATGGAACCCCGGTCCCCATACTTGCGGGAAAATTGGAACCTGGGTCCCCATATTTCCGGGAGTATAGGGACCCGGGCTCTCCACTTTCCCAGGAACATCTCAACAACACATTGTTTTTTCACTGTAAAAGGAGCTAATAATGCCTTGTGAAAATAACCGGGCTGCCAGAGAGGGAGGATCTTGAATGGCTTGCACAGTCTGTCATAGTGCTTTCTGAAGGTATGATATTCTGGAGCCTTTTGAGATTGTGAGTTAGTCACGGCGCCATGATTCACAGTGGAATGAACATCAGTTTGTATTGTATCCTCTAACAAAGGCTGGATGAACATCCACTTGTATCAATCTGTTGATCCTGAGGGATAAGATCGGAAGTATTAAAACACACAGCCACTTGCTGCACAAAGGGTAGTACATACCAAAAAAATGTAGCTGGTTCACTTTGTTCACGTGCACGTGCGCTGTACATACGTAATGCATTAACTCTGAGTCAGAGTGTAAACATGTCATGTAGCTACGTGCAGAAGCTGGCGTGTCCGAAGCACAGAAAGCAAGGTGAGGGCGAAATTTATGTAAAGATAGTATAAGATGCCCTTGAAAAATGATAGTGTGATAGTTAAGGTAGAAATTTGGGAGCTGTGCCTGACAGTGGCACGCATATACAATGATTATGACTGGTAAGTCGGGCCAGGTGACCCGATGATGTAAGCCATTATCATCAGACGTTTACTCAGAACCTAAGAACCTGAATTATGTTGACGTTGTTGTACCATTGTCGTACTTGAATGGTATCGGTACCTGCTGTTATTATGTTATCATTTATGGCTCAGATGGAGATAATGGCATGGGGCTGCCCCATCTGATTATAGTCAATTGCAAAGCCAGTCTCGCAAAGCCAGGTTCTTCTCACATGAAAAATTTGTCGTTGTGAGACTTGATATGATCAGTTAGACTGTGTCTGACTAGGCTAAGCTTCAATAATAGTATCGTGGCAAGCTGCTGTGTGTTTAAGACTGATGTTCTCATTCCTGATCTCTCCACTCAGGTTTAGTGAAAAGGCTGTTGATCTGGTCTCTGTAAGAGGAAACATACAATACAGACAAATGTTCATCCTCTGTGAATCATGGCGACTAACTCACAACCTCAAGAAACTCCAGAATACCGAACCTTCAGAGAGCACTATGACAGATTAGTGAATTCCATCTCAGACCCTCTCCCTCTGGCCACCCGACTGTTTGCTAGAAGCGTGATTGATTTTACACTGTTGCAGCGAATGAACACACTAGGTTTTACTACATTTCAAAACACTAACAGTTTGTTGAGTGCTGTTTTGGGGAAGATACAAACTGACCCAAGCACATTTCATGTGTTTCTGTCAGCCTTGAGTGAGGGAACCTCAACGTCGCCACTGGTGGAAAGTATGCAAAGTAAGTGTTTCATACTGATATGTCAGGACATGAGTTATCGCATAACAAAGTGCCCTCACAAGTTTTCAAAAGTGAAAGAAATAAAGCCTTTGGGACCAATTAGCCATTAATCTCTGTTGGCTAGGTGATGAGATGAGTAGTCTAAGGAAGACTGTAGTATCTTGAGACAAACATCACAGGTCTGAGGTGGATGGACATTAATACCGTATAGCGGGAAATTTTCTCGAGCATTAATTTTCGTGAGCATAAAGTTTCGCGAATCACCGACAAACATGTGAGGAAAAATTTTTAGCAATTTTTTATTTCGACGACAAAATGAGTCAATTTTCTGTTGAGTTACTGGATCCGCACCTCAACAAAAATATGGTTGGCTTCCTCAACTTATCGTCAGCAAGAAATTTTTGGAGGAAGAAATTTTTGCGAGCTGGTGTTTGATTGCGAAAATCGTGAAAATTTCTGCCTTGCGAAATTTTCCCGCTATACGGTACCTCAAATGCTGTCAAACACGAGTTGCAGAAATTGGGTAGCCCCAGCATCAGGCAATTTTCCTGGTGAAAGGAAGTATACCACTACTTACCCAACTTCTATGGCAACGTGTAACACTTTGGGTTTACTGTTCCATGGCTATGAGCTTGATTCTCAACCACCCTCCATTTTTTTTTTTACTCAGGTTGTATATTTCAGTAAAGGTGGTGAACTAATTATTTATAGGCCTATGTTTTCAGCTGTCTGGAATCCGTGGACTGGAATACTGGAACAACCTTTGACCCTCAAATTACTCATTTGTGACTACGTTTTTATGCAATAACTCCCACAGGGATCATCAATTACGCCGTAGAATAACTAAGACTAAGGGCTCAGACCCAGAGTGGTCTATGGTCTAACCATAATGATCTTTGTCATGCATTACAAAGCAGTTGCCATACGTGAAAATTTAGAGCAGGGAAATTACCAGGTTAGGAATTTGATCCTTATATACATAGGCTCTCTTTTGGGCAAACGACTATATGGTAGGCATCATATCTGGATATTAGAACCATAAAAGGTCATTATATGAGCTCATAATTAGGCACATACCATACCAGCAGTATCATATGGCAGTGGCTGTCATAACAGGTGTTATGCCTGGAAATGTCAGGATAAAAGGTATAAGAGTTTATTCATTATATGGGCTCATAATTGCACTGAGTGTCATAACAGGTATCATACAGGGAAATGTCAGGCTAAAAGCTTAGTTCATTATTATATAGGCTAACAATCAGGGTAGTATCATATGATGGGCTTTTTGACTTCAAAATGTTTACGCAGATGATTGAGCAGATTTTAAGTGTGCTAGATGGTGAAGTATGATACAGTAAGAGAGAAACTCTTTGTAAACCACTCTGGTTCTAAGCACCTCACTAGCTACAATGCCATGAGGGGTGGTCCCATACTACTGGTAAGATAAGATAGCTGTAGTGCCATGCACAGGTGTGTGTTTGTTGGGGGATGCGGCGAGCGCGAAGTGCGAGGCGCAAAGGCTCAGATTTTTTACATGCTCCAGACTTGACAGTCAGACCTTAGCCTAAGTCAAAGTCAGAGAGAAAGGTGTGAAATAAAGACGGAAAATAAAGAGGGGAAAAAAATACTGTGACTCAGGGAGGGACTCGAACCTGCGACCTGGCTAATGGCCTGCCATGCTCTAACCAACTGAGCTACCGAGTCACTCGGCAACTCAGTGGCTGAGTTTGAGTACTTCAGGCTGAGCTGCCAGGGATCCAGCCGAAGCGGATACCAAGCTGGCATGTTCAATGGGGAGGTGCAGCGAGCGCGAAGCGCAAGGAGCAGGCTCATTTATTAAAGCACCTCCCTAGCTACAATGCCGTGAGGGGTGGTCCCATACTGCTGGTAAGATAAGCTTTGTTGAATTAGCTGTAGTGCCATGCTCAGGTGGGTGGGGAGGGGGGGAGTGGCATACTACTAGTAGGTTACCTCAAGCAATTGGTGCTACTATATAGTGGTTACTGGTGAGGTAAGTCCCCGAAGCATCTGATATTAAGGTAGCTACAATGATAGCCTGCTACTAATAAGAATTTAATAAATGTAAAACTTGCAACATTCAACTACAATTTTGTAACTAGTAGGTTCCTATCCTTAGTGAAGTTGCACTGATACTTTTCATCTTTGACATATTAATGCAGGGACAGTGTGTTGTGTAGGAGCTAAAAACACCGCACAAAGCCTTTTGAGAGATGTTGGTCGGTGTTGTAAAGAAGTGTTGTTGCGCTGTGGATGCATGTAGTGCAGCAAGCCAGTACCTAAGTGCACACTTCATTGAAGTATCTAAGTGACTTGTAGCTCAGTGTGGCAGCTGTATCGGTTTTCTGCTACCAGAAGATTATAGCTAATAGACCTAGCTTGTTAACAATGTACCTACCTTAGCCTTTATACAAGGCTGCAGAAGCTGCAAGTCGGATGAAGTTTATGTGGTCACTGAAGTGTCAACATTTTTGACCATTGCTCAGGTTAGCAGTGGTTTAACAATTATCTCATCTTTAGCAAATGTAAGTACCTTCATGTTAAGATAGCTAGTTTGGCCATTGCAAAATCCTTTGTTACTGTTGGCCTAATTCATTGATGGCAAATGTATGGCCCTGTGCAATTGCCGTGGATTAGCTCTCGACCTTAGCGCTTGCACAGTAGATACTTTAATGATAACTGTTTCAAGCTGTGGCTTTTCATTCATTACTATATTTTTATTTTCATTCCACTTGGGGTGTAATTTGTGATCTTGTGTGTGTTATTGCATAAGAACATAGCTGCAATTGCACAGGAGCTTATGACTTCAGTGAAGCATAAAGCAGTTGATCCATCCTCTGCCAAGCAGGTGGCTATTGTCACTGCAGGTGGGCTCCATAGTTATAACTTCAAACCTCGTTAACATTAGTAAGTTTAACTCCATATAAGGCACGTTTTTAAAGTGTGATTCAACACAGAATGGATACACTAGTTTGATGCTCCTTGTAGTGGTTCATAAGCTCCAGAATTGCATAATTTGGAGGTCAAAGGTTGTTCAAATATTCCAGTCCAATGTTGTCCAGTCCATCAATTCCAGACAGCCAATGTTTTCATAGCGGGGACACTATAAACACTGGAACCATAGACTGAGGACCAGGGGCCCAAAGACCCTGGGATCTGAGGACTGGGGACGTGAGCACCCAGGATCTTGAAGGCTGGGTTGCACTGCAGGTCCTTTTACAGAAAATAATCTGTGCCTATACTACAAGCCCAAATTCATGGCTAGCTATGTCATGTAGATTGTTGCTATGAGTGTTATTCATGGCGTTTCACATAGATTAATTGCATGTGACGTTTGAACTGGGATATGTGTGTAGTTAGTAGTCTCACATGAGACTATCCTTGGGATTTTCAGAGAAAGAAGGGATGAAAGAAGCTAGCAGATGACAGGAAATAGCACAATCCTGCTGTGATTAGTGTTTTGTGTGTATAGAAATGTGTATTATATACTTACAATGACACAGCCATGAGGTTGGGCTTATATAGAACATTGACACAAGCTGCTGTCCAGCTTGGATCCCCAGTCCCCGGGTCCCTGGGTCCACTGTTTATAGTGTCCCTTCATGGCCTTGGGGTTGGATAGGTTGGTCTATTCTATACTGAATAAGTGTGATCTGGATTTTGGTAGTAAATACATGGTGTCATGCTGAACTGGAAGTATGCCCTAAGAACTCAGACTTTTCTCTTCCCACACAGGAGGACTCTTGAGCACAACCTCAGGTGCACATGGAGGAGATGAATCAAGAGATGGTGGTGAGGAACAACAAATGCTGAAAGAAGGCAATATGTCTGTTGTGTCAGGTTTAGAGAGTCCATCAGTACACAGTGAGTCAGTGACACAACCTATACATGTTACACGTACTTATCAACACTCTCAGAGTCATCCTCAAGATCCTTCTCCTCAACACTCTTATCAACATCAACGTTACCACCATTCTATTTCTGAACCCTCATATCACTCACCTTTTCATCCCCCTCCCTGTCACCCACCTCTCAACCAATACCAGCCTCCTATTCAGTCACACACCTATCAACATTCACACTGTCTTTCCTTCCAACTGCCACTGAGACAACCTAGCTACCAACACACTGAGCCTCTCCAGCCTTCATACTACCAACCACTCCTGCAACACTCCCAACCTCCTACTAGTGAAACTCCCCACCAGCAACCCCATTATCAACCCCATTACCAACCCCTCCTGCAACAGTCCCAACCTCCTACTAGTGAAACTCCCCACCAGCAACCCCATTATCAACCCCATTACCAAACTCCTGTTCAGCCTGGATACATGTATCAACCTCCTTACCAACATTCTTCTCCCCATCATTCACCTTCCTCACTGGGTAAACATACCTACGAAGATCCTGGGTACCACCAAACTTCCAACCTTCAATCTTCCCAGCCTCGACTTCAAACTCCCTTTCATCCTTTTTACCAAACCCCTTTCCAAGCTCCTGTTCAGCCTGTCCACTCATATCAACCTCCCTACCAACCAGCCAGGCTGTCTCCCTCCCAACTTCTCCCTCCTCCTCCTCAAGATAGCCCACTAGGAAGATTTGCTATATTCCTTAGAGGTTATTATACACAACACCATGCACCTTGCTCAAAATGGCCTCAATTGGACACTAGAAGGTATATCAATTTAGCAGTGATCAACAATGTGTATGCTAACAGAGCAGATCTGGTGCAGTTCAGAGAGCAAACTATTTGTGGTTGTATAGATGATATTTTGGAGTGGAAGGCTCCTATTACTATGAAGGAAATATTGCAACCAAACTGTGTAGATGATACTCAATATCTAGTAACACAGCTTTTAATTGAAGGTGCCCCGGGCATTGGGAAATCTACATTTGCATGGGAGGTGTGTTTTAAGTGGGGCCAGCATGAGCTTTTCAACGAGTATTCCCTAGTGGTTCTGTTGAAATTTCGAGATAAGAGAGTGCAAGAAGCCAAGACTGTTTCCGACCTGTTCTACCATCCCAACCCCAAGTTGCAATTAGAAATTGTTGATGACATTACTACCACTGGAGGACATGGGCTTTTACTAGTGCTTGACGGATTTGATGAAGCTCCTTCCTCAAAACGAACAGTGGATTCCATATTTGTTAGGCTGTTCAGGGGACAAGAACTTCCCAAGGCCACTGTGATCTTGACCACCAGACCTAGTGCTAGTGCAGAGCTTCGTGAGCTTTGTAAAGGTAAACATTTCCATAGAATTGAGATACTTGGCTTTGGTAATAAGGAGATAGATGAGTATATTCAGTGTGGTTTTTCAGACAAGCAGTCACGAACAGACTTTAAGGAGTACCTCTCCCTCTATCCCCACATCCACAGCATGATGTACGTGCCACTGAACTCAGCTATAGTAACTCATGTTTATGAGTCTCGTAAGTCAAGTGGCGTAGTTGTTCCCAAAACCATGACCCAGCTTTACTCATCCCTGATTAGAACCCTATTGCTCCGCCATTTCAATGATAAACAGGAGTACAAAGATACATGTATAAATATCAACAGTTTCAAAGATCTTCCCCAACCTATGCATGATCAGTTTTGTAAGATTTGTAAAATAGCATACACAGGAATCATGAGTGCTGAGACTGAGCTTATCTTCCAAGACCTTCCCAGTGACTTTGACCCCCTGGGATTGATGCAGACCTGTCCAGAGCTGTATGTGGACAAGGGGGCTTCTGTTTCATATAACTTCCTTCACTTAACGCTCCAAGAGTATTTAGCAGCCTACCACCTTTCCCAGCAGAGCAGAGATGAGCAGGTAGCATTCATGAGAGAGCATATCAAAAATATAAAGGTGAAAGTGGTAGTGAGATTTTTAGCAGGCCTCACTGAGTTAGGAAGAGATGTGTGGGATGTTTTGAGAGGGTTTGCAAATGACGATAACTCTATCAAGCTCAAAATCTTGCACTGCCTCTTTGAGTCTGAAGATCCTTCAGCAATCACTATTGTCTTTGGTTCTGACTGTGTATGCTTTGCTCATGATTGTGATAGAGCACTGCCATTTGATTTGTACATTTTGGGGTATTGCATTACTTACAGCAATTGTGACTGGAAGCTTATACTGAATCGCTGTGAGCTGAAATCAGTTGAAATATTTCTGAGAGCATTAAACCTTCAGCAGAACCAGTTTCAGCTGCCATCAGCAGGACAGGTCAAGGAGGTTTGGTTGAGTGGGTCTAACCCAGCTGCTGTCCATTTGTTAGTAGATAGCATGCCACAAATGTTAGTGTTTCACAGTCTGAAACATCTTGGTCTGAGGATGAGTGACCTTACATCAGAAACCTGCAACCTCTTGTCCAAACACACTGACTTGCTGCAACACCTTGAGTGCCTGGACCTTAGTGACAACCACAACATTGGCAGAGGAGGTGCAGTGAATCTCATCACATCTCTCACTAAGTTTGGTACCATCAGAGAACTGAACTTGTATGGCACTAGTATTGGTTTTGAGGACTGCAAAGCCTTGAGTGAATTGCTGGCTAGATCCAAGTACATAAAAGTGCTTAATATTAGTATTAGTGGCAATGTTCCATCATCTGACAGTATTCAGTTGATTGTTGAGGGCCTTTCTCACAATGCTTCTCTTGAGATACTGAACATGAGTCGCTCAAAGTTCAGTTCAGAGAACATACTTCACCTTGCATCAGTGCTGAGAGTGAACACTAAGTTGAAGAACTTGTACATTAAAGATTGCAATATTCAGAGTGGTGAATTTGTCCATCTAGCAAAGGCACTAGAAGAAAACACCACTACCCAACTACAAATCCTGCAGGTGTGGTGCAATCCAGTCGGATCAGAAGGTGCAGTTGCTTTTGCTGACGTGTTAGCTACTAACAAGAGCTTACTTAATGTCAACATGAAACAGTGCAGTATTCAGGGAAAAGATGCGATCTTTCTGGCAAGAGCATTGGAAATGAATTCCACTTTGACAGAGTTTGACATTAGTTATAATCCGATTGGATCAAGAGGTGCAGTTGCCTTTGCTGGCATGTTAGGCACAAACAAGACTGTAGCTAAAATCAACATGAGACAGTGCAGTATTCAGGGAAAAGCTGCTATCTGTCTGGCGAAGGCATTGGAAAATAATTCCACTGTGAGAGTGTTTGACATTAGTTATAATCAAATTGGATCAGAAGGTGCAGTTGCTTTTGCTGGCATGTTAGCTACAAACAACAGTTTAGCTGACCTCAGCATGAGTGGGTGCCGTATTCAGGAAGAAGTTGCAGTTGCTTTCGCTAGTATGCTTAAGAAGAATCAGTGTATAAAGACATTAGATCTCAAAGATTACAGAGTTGGTGTTGAGGGTGCCTTAGAACTGATTGAGAGCCTAAAACACAATACAACTCTGGAGAAACTCAGGCTCTCAGATAAATGCAAACCATCTTCATTTTCTATGCTAGACAAAGAACTGCAAGATCGTGTCACATTTTCTAACAGTGTCGTATTCTGATAATTATTCCTTAGTCTAAGTTGACTCATTCACTTCACAGCACGAACACAAGGGAAAACTCTCTTCTTTTGGTTTCCATGCCAACAATAGAGCTGCACACTGATGCATATCTTTATGACCCCAAACTTAACCCACAATGAGATTGCTGTGATGGTCATGTAATTCGGCTTTTGAAGCAATTAATGTTCTCATTGTGAGTATTAGTTGGGTGAGTATGAACAATCCCTGCACTGACGAAAAGTTCATGTAAGTGGAAGTGGCTTATTACATCAAAATTCTGATTTAGACAACAACACGTCTTGATGCAGCATCATAGTGTTACATCATCCAAACCTCAAACAGCACCATAAGTCTCCAAGTACAATATATGCTACCACCTTCCGTATCCTCTTCCCATCCACTGGTGGAGGGTGTGGTGGGGGGGGGGGGGGGGGGTTACTCTGTTGAGATGGGGACACTGCAACTCATGCTGACTCAGTGACTTGAGTGAAAACTGTACATGGTGCCACACCCATTCACAAAACACCTGCCAGTGAGTCTGTAGGTTCATCTGCCATCTTGGTTACGTTGTGATTTGTGGATTTTAGGAAGTGATAGAGGATGGAGACACTACAAGTCATGCTGACTCAGTGACTCGAGCAACACCTGTGACTCAAGCAATTGATATCTATCTCATGCTGAAATCGGCATAAGTAAGAACTGTCTTTTTAGACCCTTATCATTAGTTTATCTGTATACTATACATCGTACAAACAAAACAAGGATATAACAATGGCCACTACCAGAATTATAGTGTAAGTTTGTAGTTACACATTTTTCTATCATCTTATGCAGAAATAGAAACCTGATTAACAAAGTCCAAGTCCTTGCTGGAGGAAGCCTTCAAACATGACTTTGTAGAATGTCAAAAAGTGGTAGCTATGCCTGCTTGTTGTAAGTGAACATCCCAAAATTGTACCTTGACAAACCAAGAGATGTGTGTGACAAAGCAAGCCTAAAAGCAGTCAAAATACGAATTCACCATGATCTTGAATATCAATGCTTGGAATGCAGGGAAGAAAAGACTTCAAAGTTTATTTTTTTTGTAGGCAAGAGATGGAAAGAGCTTATCTTCCCAATTAATGCCAAGACACTAGGTCCTCAAAATCATGAAGTGGCTAGTGAGATAATGGAAGTGAACTCAAGTGCACTACCCAACTCACAACCTGTTGGTTCAAATTTGAGCAGCACGTACAGAATTTGGCCAGAGATTATGGCAAGAGTTTTACAAAGAAAGGAGTGCTTAAAACTCTTCTGCTTTTTGATGCAGTTTTTGATGCAGTCTTAAACCACTTGCCTAACTTTGGTGTTGTCCACTGTTACTGAAGCTCATGAATGATCACCTGATTGTAACTCAGCTCATCAGTAGGTTTTATGCCTTGCCTTCTGCAAACAATGGAACCAGAAGAGGTTGATCAACACTGAGTGACAGTAACTGGTGTGGCTTCCCTTGCCAATCACTTCTTATGTGGGTGGGTACCACATGGTGTTTTCTGTCCCTTGTAGCATTTGTACTATCAACTTCTTCCTGGAGGTTGTCCCTCCGAACCATTGTGCTTGACAAGAAACTGCATCAAATTTCAGCTCCCAGAAGTTGATCCTGGATCACTCACACTGATCGATGCATTCTCTATTAACCTTTGCCCATCAATTTGGAACACTCTGTTCCAAGGGATTCGGAAGCAACAAAAACACTTCAGTACAAGCAACTGGTTCCAAGACTAGCCTTCCTCTCCAAACATGGAAATACCCGACCATACCTTGGACTACCAGCAAATGCACTTGACTAGTAGAAGTGTGAACATGAACCTGATAAAGAGTATGGCTGCTTAAAAGATAAGCACTTGGGATGGTGTGTAAAAAAAGGTATGTGAGGAGCTTTTATGATGACATTGTCATGTCACTATGCAGTGTTTGTGAAGAGCTACGCATAAGTGGTGTTCTAATATTTGTCTATGCCTACACAACACAGCTTATGATTACCATACTATCGTTAGTCTCACAAGCTATACATATTTCTCTCTGTTTCAGCTGCTGAGTAAATACACAAGACGTGAAACTAATGTCAAATATAAGGGTGCATACTCAAAGCTTATGTCAGCATGAGGCTATTATTATCTTCTAGCAAAGCAGTCCCGTGAAATGTTAAACCTAGACACCCAACTGATAATCATCACTTAAACCAATTCTTCAAGCTCTTTCATCCATATAGATAAAAGTACCCATGGAAGAAGCTCAGCAAAAACCGGTCTCTCAAAAGTGCAAAAGTATGTCAACACCATTGTTGAGTTTTGTAGCAAAATATGGAATAACTTAATGCTAGCCACTTGAAACTTGACTTTCTATAATGATTTTGATTGATGTTTATATACAGGAGTTAGACTACCCAAAGAAGAGGTGAAAGTTCCACTGGAAGCACACTTTGAAGAGGACGGAGGTACGTGCATAGGTTTCTAGAACAGTAATATTATTTTTGACAAAATGTTGATGCTAATCTCACTTGTTAAATTGTTCTTCTGTCAGGGATGGAAGCACCAACTATACTAGTGCAGGCTGTATTGGAAGCTTTGCTGCAAGCACACTCTGAAGAGGATGGAGGTATGTGCATAGGCTATTGGACAAAAGTTTGATGTTAATCTGACGTCTACAATTATTGTTCTTCTGTTAACCAGGCATGGAAGCACCAGCAGTGCAAGTGCAGACTGTATTGGAAGTTCCACTGGAAATACATGGTGGAGGTATGCGCATAGTTCTTTCAAAACAGTAATATTGGAGTCTGACTTCTGCATTTGTTCTTCTATTAACCAGGAATGGAAGCACAACTGTACTAGTGCAAGCTGTGTTGGAGGTGTGTACATTTTCATTAATATACTGCAGTGAAATGAGTATGTAGTGAACAGGTAACAGTTTGCAATAGCTAGAAGTTCTTAAATAGCTTTTCTAATCTGCCCTGTAAATTGGTCTAGATTTCCATCTCTATACTTGCATTGCACACCAATTGATGTAATTATGACTCGTATGTTTTTTCTGTTTACACTGCAGACTGCCCTACTGTGCTGGAGTGCATTAGATTCCAAAGGATGAAGAGGATGATCAATATTTCCCAAGAGATTAGCAATAAATACCGCAAGTTTGGCCGCCTCCTCCTCCTGGATGACCCCAATGGAACCAGGGTCTGCAACATGAAACATGATTACCGAAATTGAGTAGATGAACACAGGGATCCTCCAGGAGTGGGCTACTGAGAGGGGACAGGTTACGGGTACCAGTGAGCTGGGAAACACTGACTGGAGTGTTACGTGATGTTGAACTTTGTACCCTTGCTAGTGAGATTGAAGTGGTTAAATTAACCAGCTGCATTAGATTATAAGTTCACTAGTTAGTATTATACCACACACTTATCTCCTATTGGTGCAGATGTGATATGCACATGTATGTACTGGTAAATACTGTCATATTCTGAAATGCAATGCTGCCATGAGGAAGCTCGATCATAGCCATGCATAGTAACCATGGAGATTGTGCCAGAACAGGGGTACAATGTCATAAGCTTCAGAAGTCTCTCCAGTTCTCCATCTGGGATGCTCTGTTATAACTTTTTGTTGGCAGACCTTTTAGTTTAATAATAAGTTGGTGGAGCTAATGGACCTTGTTGAACATCTGCTGGTGTCACAAGTATGGAGTAACTCCAAGTTGGTCTCAGAATGTCAACTCCAGAGTGCATGTCATCTCCTAAAATATCAACTCCCAACTCTCAAATGTCAACTTTCTGAAAATTAAGAACTCCAGTAACAGAGTATATACCACAGGCATTTTTCTTGTGAAGGCCTCAGCTTTTGGAAAGCTATAGATCTCTCTTAAAGATGAATTTAAAGCTCATAGTTTTATGTTGGGGATTCTTCACTTAGCCGATTCTGCCATCCTTTTAGGTGACTGTTAGTGGGGCTGTGGGCCATCTATATGGCTCCACCTTTCACCCTATGCAATCACAGTAGATCCTGAAATCCTGAGGAGAGTTGGGAGTTGATATTTTGGGAGTTGACATTTTGGGAGTTGACGTTTTAGGAAGAGCCTGTATAGGAATAGGTAGCAGGGAAGGGGATGTGGCGCAGCCTAAGCATGTGTGAATGCGTGCAGTCTTGCCTGGCTGAGACAATTGACCTTACACTGCTCTTGGAGGTTGTATATATACAGTTGTGGACAGGAAATTAATGTTAACATTTAACACTCGAAAGCACTGTTAGTGTAAAATAACTATCTGTTGTCATGTACATAGTTAATTGATCCTGATTAGTAATTTCTGTCCTTCCACTATAATTATATTCGTATTGAGTTAAATGTTAGAGAAGTATACCTGTGTTGATAACACTGACCATTACAGTATTATTTTGAATTGCTTATTGATTCTGTGCAAGCATTCCAGGTGTATGCTCCTGGCCACAGTGTTAGACCGCCTGTAGTATGATTTCCTCACTCTTTATGCTGCATACCCTTATTCCTAGGTGATATGTCACTTGCAGTACATACTAAAAGTTGGGATGGACACATGTGAACAGGGCTAGATTAAATAGCATTACATTACTCCGGTCCAAGTGTTTGAGCATACAAACATGCATGGTTATCGGGTTCTTCTCAGTCTTGTGCACTGGCCCTTACCCCTGAGCTTGTATTATGAGGCTATGTTCAACTTCAATGAGTCAGGATATTACCCTATAGTACTCTCTCAGAGCATCTCCCCTCTTTATCTACATACTACAATGTCATAATCTCATGAGTAAAAGCTGTGTGGTGTGGAGAAGGTACATAGATTGGTGTGAATATTTTAGTGCATGCACATTTTGCTCAAAATACACACAGCTCAGTGGTCCTACCCTACCAATGTAGTCTTGGTTACTCATAAGACAACATCCAGGTGGGACAATAAATCTGAGCATCTTGTAATTGCTATCTCTGCTGCATGTCTTGGGGAATTTAGGTCTCAAGGACAGACTGTACTTTCAGATAGTTACCTTCACAAAATCCAACCAGTCCTGCTTTATGGAGGAGGGAAGGGCTCCAGGTTATAGCCTATTGCCCTTCCAGAAGTACTGTTACTCAACATAGATACTGACCACTTGGTACATGAACGTAAGTCATGGCATGTGTTGTATACAAACAGTAAATCTTCACTTCGTCAGTGTCATGACACTGACAAAGTGAAGATTAACTGTTTGTGACAACAGGGGGAAGTTATCAGGTATCCCTGCACATTCATCATGACATTAGTACTAAGTACCATACACCCACTGTGAGAAACAAGTATGGTTTGATTTTCTAATGGCCTTTTGAATTAACGGAAGACTTAGTTGTCCTGCTATATAGCTTATCAATGCAAGTATACAGGATAAGACTGTACTTGTATACTCATAATATAACACAATAAAGAAATTTATAAATAGTGTTGCAAGGTGAATCCCATATAAAAAAAAAAAGAAAAATATGGGTAAGCACACCCCAAGAAATCAAAATCTCAGCCGATAGATTTTTGCCTAAAACAAAGGCAGTCCATAAGCAAAGTAGTACTTGGAGATCATAATGATGGCTGCTAATATGTTAAATGAACAATAACATGCAGCTAGTGACAAAAGCTAGCTGTATTTACCACCTTTAGGAGTCCCTGGATGCTTAATGGGTGAGTGTGTATATTTGTGATGAGCAAGTTTTTGGCGTGAGGGGGACTGGGGAGGTGTTAAAGCAAGGCCCAACACTTCACCATCACCACCAACTCCTGGTGTAGCTAAAGTGCTGATACTTGGGGATGGCACCAGCCCACTGGGCAGTGGAGCATTGTAGTCCACAACAACATCAGAGGTGATTGATGCCAAGTAGATCCTAAAGCGGTTGATCTGAAGGCAAGACAGGGAGAGAGAGGACTATAACAATGCCACCGAGAGTAGTTGCTATAAATCATAACATGGATTGTAGTTCTATTTGTGGTTATTCACAAAAAATGATATTCTGCAATGGAGGACTCACACAAACCATATGACCTGGGTACGTACAAAACCTGGACCCTGGATCTGGACTGGACTAGGGACTTGACTGTGGACTGGATTAAGGACTCGATTTTAGACTCAATTATGGACTGGACAGTACATATAGTACAGTTATCAACACTCAAGTGTTCTAGCTCTGCCATTTAAAGAAGACAATGAATGTTGGATTGCACAGTGAGTATGATTGGCTGCTTTTTGTTTACCATGGTACAAATATACACATGAACATCTCATTGTGGGTAGAACTGCTTTCGTGAAAACCCATGAAATACATGATGTTCAGCAATTCCTGGTACAGCAATCACTTTGTAGCTATAATAAAATGGCCAAGTATCCCAGGAAACCATTATACACTGAGTTCCATTTTCTATAAGTCTTTCTGAGGCTATTGGTACCTTGTATGATCCGTATTTCCACTGCGAGCTAGCACTGAAAACTTGAGCTAAGGGTTCTTCCATCAAGCCTCTAGCCAGCCAGGCATATACACAGAACAATGGACGTGTCTATGCTTGCAGTTCCCAGTTGTGTAAGTATTCTGTAACCTTATTACGTCATTGGCTCCAGTTCTTCATGGTTGTGTACCAGAATGCTAGAACTCAGTTAGTATACTATAACATCTACATGTGTGTATGTACATACCTCAAACTGTAGAAATTCAAACTTGTCAAACCAGTCCTAAGCAAAGAATGACATGATCTGATAAAGAACAGGTGCAATACAGGTGCATGTATATATATACTGCAAGTGTTTAATCATACGATTCATCCCCCCCCCCCCCCCCCCCCCCCCCCACCTCCCTCCCTCTTTTTACACTACTTTCAGCTTAAAGTGTAGAGGGGAGATTAGCTCAATAATCAGGTAGTCCTGATTATATGCCCGGGCCATGGTTCAACAAGCTGTCAACAATATCCACTGACTTCTGCAGAATGGCAATGTTGCTGAATATGTACTAGTGGAATGATTCATCATCTTGGGGCGAGCCTGAATGAGCTACACACTGTTGGTTTACTAATTTGTCATGGCATATAGCAGGGTTTGTCACTATCTACTGTTTAAGCAAAACGCATAAGTAGCTAAGTCCTCACCAGAGATAGCCAAGTATCACATATGCCAGCCATTTCTCCAGCCAGGGCAGCTAAAGTAGCTACACATACACTTTTACACTTTACACTGAAATTATGAGCTGAATTCTGGCGTTTATGAGTGCTGTTCATGCCATGATGGCTCTTACCTGAAGCGACCTCAACCACTGTCCATATCTGTACTGCCTGTGAGCGGTTAATGGTCGGTAGAAACACAAATCAGAAGTAAGTTGTCATGCGTGCTTCAGCTTCAGTTGTCTTTGCTCTGGGTCGCCAACGCTGCACTCTGGCTGTAGCCCTCACATGTCACATGCTTCAAAAGATTGATCTTCGTGAAATGTTTGAATGCGCTCATTTAAAATTTACGGTATATGGCCACAAGCACGTACGTACGTACTTACATATACACACAAACATGTGCAATGCAGTCCCGCTAGGGTGGGGCTCGCTCAGGCTCGCCCCAATTACAGGAAATGATCAGTGGCTAACAATTTGCATGAGTTTGCAATGCAAAGTGATACTGGCTAGTAGTTTTTTTTCGTCCCTCTATCGTGGTTGCTATATCTTTGGTGTTGGCACATACCTGTAGTTGTCCATGCTTTGCCTTGTTTCCCTTTGGTTTATATGCTTGGTGTTCTTCCAACTCCTTCTCTAAAGATTTGATCTGGAAAAGAACCACATTGTAACAAAGGTTGCCCAACAGCTAATGAACACTGCAGAAGTTTTCTTACCTTTGACTCATGACACTCCACTTGTTGTTGCTGCAAGAAAAGGAGGTAAACAGGTAAACACTAATGCTGGACTCATCATGTGCAACAATACACTAGTATTGCCTAGCTTACTTGAGTGTTCTTCGTGGGAGCCAGTGGAAATGTAGGCCTCTGAAAATGTGAGCTGCAACAGAGGGACGTGCAAACCGAATCAGTATACGGTATTGGTATCTTACATGAAGACCTCCTTTACTCCTCATGATTAGTACCACTGGTTTACTACCTACATCAGGTCCTGATAATATTTATGTTCATGACAATGCAATTCAGCCCTGCATTATGTAACCTCAACTGTTATGGCATCATCGGCACTAAGTTAGAAACAACAAAGCCATACCTAGAGTGTTCTACTTAAACCTTACATGCAGAGTATTTAACATAAGCGGTGTGAAGGTGAAGAACCCAGGCAAATCACACACACGCACGCACGCACACACACACACACACACACACACACACACACACACACACACACACACACACACACACACACACACACACACACACACACACACACACACACACACAGAAGAGACAGAGTGTTCACTTTACCTTGAAGAGACTGGTGCTGCTAAAGGGGGTGAGGAGTAGAGCCCAGCTGCCTTGTTGATTGCCCCAATCCACTGTTGCATATCAGTTACATTGCTGTAGGTACATAGACATATTGTTTGTACATGGACAAACTATACTGTATGTGCCCAAGTAGCCTTGCTCCCAGGCCTGTTTGGAAAAGGGCCTAATATCCACTGTTTTCACATGTGCTTAATTAAACGTCAAATGACAGTCCATATGATGTGGTCATGAGCGATACATATATACGTATATCGCCTTATATATATATGTTGTATCACTCAAGATGTCGCTGCAGCTTTCCTAGCCTCTTACCAGGCCGTCTGACCCCAGCGTTTATCACTTAAACTGTGCTGTCAAGCCTTTCCATCAAAAACGAAGGGCATAACTTGTAACACCCATAGGCAGTCAGAGGATGAAGTGCTTCCTCTTGTATACAGGTACTTTCTGCTTGCGTTTGAGCATCATTGCTTACTGCCAAGTTGCTGGAAGACGCACAAAATAGCAGAATCTAAGTTTTCATACAAGTACCCATTATCACATGCACAACAGTGTATATCAGGGTTTTTTTCCCAAATGGGACTGGGAATGAGGCTAGTGTCCAATATAGTGTACTACTATTATGCAGGGAACTGGTGCTGATAAGTCAGTACGTACCATCCTTCATGTGCTTATCACCCTTGTCATGTGTTAGTCCATGTGTTCAATCAGTCACTCTTTTAGGATGATAACATACACCCCGTGGATGAACAATTTGTTCTGTCTCTTAGCTCTGGTCACATAAGAGCAGTTGCTGAGGTACTGTGAGAGTGCTTCCTAAAATATGCTGAAAATTTAGCCTGCACTCCAGAGCTTGAAATAAATGGTCAGACAAAGTGTCCAAGACCTTCTATTTTTGTCGGCGATTTCTCAATGTTGATCTGCCACACACTAGAAGTCATTCAATTAACCATATTCATTATACTCCAACGGAAGCTGACGTTAGCCGGAAGTTGAATGTTGTGCGGCGTAAGACCTGATCGCTGGAGCCACTTGGGTCTAGCTGTGCTGGACTAATCGCAATCGACAAGGCTGTGTTTACCGCAACCAATCTCGAGAAGTAGACAAGCTACGAATGTTTAGTCTAAACGAATGTTCTAACCTCCCTGCAAATTTCAAACAAGACAGAAATTGGACTACCAAGTTATAAGTACCAAAACAGATTGAAAGTAGCGTCTTTTGGTATACTAACTTCCAGTCTATTTTACAGCTTCTAGTATAGGAATAAGCTCCAAATGTACAGCGAAGCTGGGCAAAGCCTAAGAAACCCCATTGCTTTTACTAAAACTCTGTAGCTGTTTTGCAACTGGACATATAACACGAAATACGCAAACATATCATCTCAATCTTTTCGTTCATGATTATTTTATATGCAAACGTATTGTGGATGATCGGTGACAATGCCACGTTTGAACAGTTTGGCAAACCAGAGTAAATTCAAGAACAAAGTCAAGAACTGGTTGAAAAATATCCGTTGTCTGACTGTTATTTCAAGCTCTGCACTCTGCATGGATGATCGCCTGCTTCACTAGCTATGCTCCCAGGCTCCTAGGTAGCTACATGTAAGTTCCAGGATTTTCGACCACATACTGTAGCCAACAATCTGGGGAGGAGCCTGGGAATGGGACTATGCTTCACTACTCAGAGCTGACCTCCTGCAAGTGTTTGTTTATTAAATGTTCAACTTGTTTGCACAGTATTCCTAAACATGTGGGAAATGAACACCAACAACCCAAGCCAAGTTGAGTGAAAACATCCTTGTTAATGGTCAACAATTACCACCGGGAGCCTCCCAGCACAAACTCTCATGGTATGGAGGGCTCACAGCCTACCTTGTTTGGAGCAGGAAGGCATGCCAGTCTGAGGTGGTGACCCGGACAACAGAGGCCTTCTTGTGGTAATCAGCAGCCCGCATGGCCAAACAGTGGGTGATGGTCACTGCTGAACTGGTGTTATCAAGGTGAAGCTCTCCATTTGGCTGTTGGTAAATGTAAGCATACATGTCAATGGGGAATGCATCGGTGCCGGCTTGCTAACTATTAGATCTCTTTTTGCATGTACTACAGTAAGTGGCTAAAGGTCTACTACAATTGGTAGCCATCATTAAACAAAGTAATGAGCTCCTAGACCCCCCATGGGTCACAATAAGAGCGCATGATTATGTCATCTTTATTACAGAGGGAGGAGAAGAGCGTGTAACTTCCTGTTCTTGCCGTGGTGAAAAGTAGACCCGTGTGTACTGTAACTAGCACATCCAGTGAAGTTGTAGCTAGTGTGCGGGTCATGTGAGTCACAGCATGAGTAAACAGCCGAGTTGGAGGCTTATCAGTTGGATAAGGACTGCTCGCTACCCAAAGAGAATCTCAAGAGTTTGACCAAACATCTAAACTGTAAGTTATGGTTATGTACATGTATGTCTTTCAACAACTTACAGGAGCAAAGTATAGCAAAAATCCCTTGAGATATGCATAATAAGGTTTCCATTGTCTCTTGCCTCTTGGAACTGCATGAAATGAGAAGTGCGCACACATGGTAAACATTGGAAATACTCTTAGACACACATAAAAGATGCAAGGCAGTGGTATAGTGGGGTCAGCTTGTTATAGAGTTTCCCTGAATTTAGCAAGCAGCTGCTGCTCTGTTCATTTTCTCTCGCATGGCCAAATCTAGCCTTGTTCCCAGGCTCTTGTGTGGGGAGGAGAAAAGAAAGGAACAAGGCTTAGCAAGATCCTGTTAATTGAATACATAGCTCTTGTGACTACCAAAATAACTAAGATCAAGAACTAGTACAAGGACAATGGAGCTACTAGATAGTCTGTACATGTGCTGGTTTACACTACGAGTGTTGAGGAAAATCTGGTGTGAGGAATACAAAATACTACATGTACATGTAGGTAGTCAATGTCGAACCATTAGATAATTATGTCATGTTCATATTAAACGTGGACCATGATGGCAAGATGGCCCCGAAGACTCATGCATCAACTTGGTGGTGCTATATGCTAGGAGCTCTTTGTGCTCACAGAGATACAGTTTTGCTAATACACATCACTTGCAGCTTCCTCATGCTTGCCTCAATCATGTCAAAAGTAGATACACTGACCTCCCACAGTAAAGCTCATACTCATGTGCATTCCACTTACACCCACCCTTTCGCTGTTAAGCACTGGTTTGTGTGTGGTTACTCTGTTACTCTAAATAAAGCACACACAATAATGCACCTCACTGTTAGGTGCTCCTGTGGAGATACACAAGTGTATGTACTCAACAACGCGTGCATGAGTATGGTGATTGCGGGGCAAAGTAACAAACCTTTCTTGTGTGGTGCATCCATGATGTTCTTCTTCATCACAAATCCATCCTTGAACAACGTTGCATTGCCAGGCATTTCAACCTGTTGTGAACGACAGCGTAATCATGATAAAGACATTTGATATTATGAGAAGAGAGGAAGATGAACCCAGGGCTGCTGGTTTGAGCCACCAGTGCTCTACCACTGACAGAGCTATGGCAACTGGACAACTACCACCACCCTACACAATCCTCTATATGTACTGCACAGGTGGTACTGAATGCCCCAGTCTCACATCCTTGTGGTAACGATTTCCTTTCATTTAGCCTCATAATGTCTGTATTTCCTGCTGAGGCAAGATGTTCTAAGCATTTTGTATGAGACTCAGCATGGTTTCTGTCCTCTGCATGAGGATTGTGAGGGCTGCTAGCAGATTAAGATCACAATTATCAAAGCCATACTAAGAACCATGGAAACTGCAAAGGCTTGATGATTTCTTTTAATAATTTATTATTAACTTAATTAAACTTGATCTTCAGTAAATGTTCCCACCACAATTACCAACCTTACTTTTTGTGTACCGTAGTCCTGGAACCACACCCTTGCTTGTGGGTCCGGTTCTGAGACTACATGCACCACTGTTAAGCTGGTAGGGTGAGGGTCAGCTCAGCCTTGCCAGCACAATGTCCTACATAGTTACCTCAACAAATGTTCCTGGAATGGTCACATGGTATGTTCTGACCTAAAGGGGTAAGGTTTGGATAGTCAGTGGATGTTTAAAGTACATACAAACCCATGAACAAGAAAAGCAAGGTGCAATTTCGTAACCAGCCCAACCAGAGGTTTAAGCAATGTTTGATACAGTTGGCAGCAGGGTTGTAGTAATTGAAACACCAAATGTAATGACTACGTAATGAGCAGTTTTCATAAACAGTATTTGTAATTGTAATTTCACTTCAAGACAACTGCTGCAACTTGTAATGCGGTTACGATCAGCTAGTTGGAACCATTGAAATGTGTGTGGTCACTTGTTTACATAAGTGATTGCTAGTTGATGTTATAACAATACTTACTCATTGGGAAAGCTGCGTAAACGCATGTCCCCAAACTCACTGGGCAATGCTTGAGGCCTTGCCGTACCTCAAAAGCAGATCGCTCATCCTTGCGCCAAATATAAGGCAAAAAAAGCGTTTCTTCAAATGTTATTGGACATAACAGCTAATGCTAACCTTCACCAGCATTTTTACTAGCTGTATAAGCTCTACATGTAAATGGCATTCTCCCAACCCTTGTGTTCTCTCCTGTACCTACACACTTACTGTTTCATCCTCTAGATCTTCTCTACTACTTGCAGAATGGTTGGTGGTGAAGGTATGACTGGGTGAGGGGTGACTATGGGAGTGAGAAGCCTCTCCCTCATCATCATCACTGGAGAGAGGAGGGAGAGTCACAGTACAGTGCTTATACAGAAGGCAACAAGATAGAACATGAAGTAGTAGAATGTGTGAAGTTGCCAGGAAACGATTACCGTAGTCTCGCGAAAGAGCACCCACCCTCGAACGAGCGCCCACCCCCTACTTTTGGCCCAATTTCCTGTATAGGGTGAAAGTTTACTCAAATGAGCGCCCACCCTGGAGCGAGCTCTGCGTGGCTAATGAAGAGTACTCGTGGAGTTTGAGAAGTACAGCCACAAGTGCTATGCATATCTGAGGTAAGTGTTACACACATGTACTTCATCGAAGGTTACTATGAGGTTGCTTTGCGTAGAAGGATGTAGCTAATGCAGCACACTCGGCAAGCTACGCCATGCTCACGGTGACATGGTGCCGTTCAGAGTGTTGTGTGCTATCCGAACTTGACTTCGAAACCACTTGTGGCTCTGTTGTACATTATTGTTTGTCCACTTATTTGCTTTGAGGACATCGAATCGACATGGGCGCTCTTTTGTGGTTAAATTCGGAAACACTTAAAAGAGCACCCACCCCCCTTTTTGGCGGACTTGTAAGGTGCTCTGCCCATGGGCGCTCTTTCGCGAGACTACGATACTTATATTTCCACTTGCATTAGCCTGGTTAAATGGCTACGCTACAGTAGTAGTACGGTCAAATGTTGGTTATGTACATGTATATTATGTATATGTATATTATGTAATACTATGTATGTATGTATGTATGTATGTAAGTACATGTATGTATGCACATAATAGTTACATTCCCCAGACAGAGCAGCATGAACCAGAAGGTTGAATGCTGTTCCGTCTGGCGAATGTAACTTATTGCAACCTGCTGCCACACTCATTATCACCTCTACCCATTCCACTTTGTGTTATTCAAGTTCAAAGATTTGGTTGCTAAGCAACATCCAACAAATGTATGTATGTACATGTATGTATGTTGCTTACAATGCCCATTCCAGTGGTGTCCTTTTAATGCTGTCATACATTCTCTGCAGAGGAAACAAACAGTGACACAGTGACAACACTTCCCACCTTTTGTGTCCATCCCAGCCTGGTGGGTAGTTTGGCTATCTCGTTACATAACCTACATGTACCACTGTGTGGGTTTAATGCACATGAGTAGTACAATATGCTCACATCATATACATGTGTAGTGCCAGAAACTTGCTGTACAGTGGGAAATGTTTGTATAACACACAGCCTGCAGTTTCACACATGTACTCACTAAGAGATAAATGGCAACTACTTGAGAACTCAGTGTGCACTTCAGTATGAAAGTGATTGTAAAAATGCTACCACAACATGTGAACTGCTGCTGTTGGTGATCAATTGTGCCAAATGGGTGAACTAACTTGGAGGTTCTAGTGTAAGTGGTAGTAAAGGAACATGAGATACTTGTATCTCTCAATCTTGGCTGGTGGCGTGGCATATCCAGCCTCATTAATTCCCAAGTGTAAAGCAGGTATATTGTAATCACAGCAAAAGTGGCAAAATCCCTCCCCTGCTATAATTCAATACTCTTCACTGAATGTCATACTTTGAGCATATCTTTGGGTAGGCTGACTCGTATCTGCTGGAGATTGGACACAAACTGAGGGAAAGTCATCTTATGACGTCCATGCTGTGCATGTGTGTGTGTGTGTGTGTGTGTGAGTGTGTGTGGAGGGTGGGAAGGAGAGTCTTAGACACAAGTATATTGTACACAAACTTTAGACACATAACGAAATGTACAACATCAATGTGACAGTTGTGCTATAGATTAGATTAGGGCTCTGTCTATTATGCTAGTTGACTTACGTTGGTGTGTATATCTGTATTCAGAAGCAGCACGGCTATAGTCAATCCATGGACAGTGTCTGTGGGGAACAAAATGATTGTACAGGGTAGCACAGAATCAAAATTGTGCACGTAAATATTGCCCACAGTAGCAACTTTTGCTGCTTGTCATTTCGCAGGGATTATAAAGCTGGTCGGTAGGGCTAGGGACTTACAATTTGAGTGTGAAATTAGAAGTGTATCCAACAAGACAAAGAGCTAAAGTTATGGATAGCTCTATTCATCTAAACTAGCATCTATTGTAACAATAATGTACCCCCACCTGGGCTAGGGAAGGTGTCTGGATTACATTCAAAGTACCGCTCAGAAAAGTACACCATCACCCTTTCTCGCTCTTGACTCTCACCTAAGGGAGAAGGGGCAGGGGAGGACAGTGGGGTGAGTGTACATGTTCTTCATACATCAATGCACATGGCTACACAGGTACCTGTCAGGCTGAAGAAAGACAGGAATTGACGAAGAGCCTTGTCTAGGGTCACTCCCTCAAACTCAAAGAATTTTAGGTACTCTCTTGCGACAGTCCGGCCATGTTCTGACCTAGAGACATAATGATGCATTCAGTTTCACACTGACAATGTCAACCATATAGATGTACAGAGCATAGCCAAATATAGTGAGGCTGAAGGAACGCACATGTCAGCCAGTTGGTGTGCCACTTCACTTTTCTTGTACCCATCCAGCATATACAGCCGACGTGCGAGCACTACTGCATCAGCATAGGGATCTTGGCGACGCTTGGATGAGCTACGGTTGACACCACGATACTTGCGCATTAGTTCCTCCCGGGAGTTGGAGGATAATAAAGGGTACTGCAGGAGGAAAGGCCGAAGAGAAGAGAGAGAGAGAGGAAAGAAGATGGGGAAGATTGAGAGGAGGGAGGGAAAGGATAAGGGTTATACATATACATGTACAAGGAGGTCAGACCAACAGTAGCCGACATGACAATTGTGTACATGTTTCCTGGGGTGTGGCATTTCCAGGCCTCTGGTTTAGTAACATATTGCACACCTGAAGGCTCAGCACCAGTGTCCTCATAGCATAACAAACACGATGGTCCTATAGCTTATGTATTACTGCATGGAATGCCATGTGCCATGCAGGTATAGTGTAGTCATGGGAAGTCCAGGAGATGGGTCTGCTATACTAAGAGCATCACATGTGAACTTGAGTGGGTGATGAACCTGTGTATTGTTAGAGACTGCTGCTCTGTTGTAGCTGTACGTCACACAGTGTATAATGTACAATTTAATTTAATGTTCGTACACTACTGCAACCTGTAGAACCAATCTGGGGGAAGAATGTGGTACGGTACACATATGTACATACCAGAAAGTATTCAAGAGGAACCACTACTCTTGTGTTCTGTGCTGGTACCTACTCCACAGTGCACATGCATGCTCAGGTCTGTCCCACAGTACCTTTGATCTTTCCTGTGAGGATTTGTTTGGTGAGGAACTGGGACTACCTTCCTTCGAGCCACCCACCAATAGCTCCTCTGCCAGAGACCCCCTGTGTGTGTGTGTGTGTGTGTGTGTGTGTGTGTGTGTGTGTGTGTGCAGTTGAAGAGGGGGTATACAGTACAAGGTGGAATTCTAGCTAGATGATACGACATCTCAATTTCTATACAAGTGCACAAGTGGAACTCATATAGTTCAAATAGTATTTGCACATGCCTACACTTGTGTGGAATGATTGCTATCACTCACATAGTTTTTCAAAATACCATAGATCTGCAAACTTTCATGTTGTAAAATTTTCATGTATTATCTCGTGTAAGAATATTTCCGTGGTCTAGGATACCCACGAAATTTGTAATGGTAATAAATCGATTCTACGTTCCCAGGTTTAGTGATCTGGAATGAGACTACGCACACCAAGAAAGCGTGGAGTACGAACAGCTTGCTGTGTTCGTGGCTACCACACAGCTGTGGGCAAACTACTCAGGTGCGAAAGAGAACCGAAGAACGCTGTAGGCACATATTGCAGCAGTAAAGATAGGCGATTTATTGGACATGCACTGAGAAAGTTGTGATGCGCTTGCCACGAGTGACCTGTGGGTATCGAAGAAGAGGCCATCTCGTCCAAAATAACTAGCTAGCTGTGCTGTGAAAATGTGTGTATGAAAATGTGCTGTGTTGAAACTGTGTGTATGTGTGCTGACAGTAATGATTATCTGTTGTCAAGTATATTTTGTATTTTTTTATTTTTTGTGGCTTATGCAAATCATTTTTACAACGAAAATTTCCAGATCTACGGTACTTAATTCGGTAGCTGTCACCATGGGTAATGCATGCTAATGCATTCTTACCTGAAGTGTGACATTCCTTTACAAATATTCCTTGACAAATTCCTGAGCATATGATCAGGCCTCCCACCCCACCCACGTTAGTAACCTCATGGTAAGGCGCTTAGCCATTATATCCCTGGCCCCAGTTTCTGACCTTGGTTTCTGTTGCATGGGGCCACTCCAGCCAGGCACATGAATAGCCAACCTAGCATCACGGCCGTGATCCAAATGTGCACCTTCTCCACTTCCAGTCTCTGATGTGGATGTCTCTGTGACCTTTGACCTCTCATCACTTGGCCTCATCTATGCATGTATGCAATGTAGTGGTATATCTACATTCGAAATAAGCAGGGACAGCATATACTCTCGTCCCCAGACCCTCAGCAAGACCCCAGTACAGTGTATATATGTACTGTGCTGAGAATCTGGGGACCAGACTAGGGCAACATACAGTCTTGTGCAGATGTATAAGAAAAAGGGTTTCAGGTGTGTGTATGTGTACATTTGCTTGTAGACAGGCTGTACATGTAGGTATGTAGGTATGTTGGTAGAAGCTACATGAAATGGCTGTTAGACGGGTTTTTGGAGCCATAAGACTTTCTGGACCTGCATGTTTAAGTTACAGTGCTGTCATACAAACTTTCCTCTTAGGGGCTAATCATAGTGCCTGTGTTTGAGCAGAAGCTCAACAATGTGCATACCTTTTCTTCATGTGCAGGTACGCTTGCATTCTCACTGATGCTGTTTAACCCTGATGAATCTGAGTAGCTCCTTGTTTCCCCATTTAGTACAGGTGTCCCTGTGGGATGGCCAGATGAAGTGGGTTTGAAGGAGTCCATGGACGTGCTCTTGACTGTGGTGGGGTAGGCGTGAGGAGGGCCAAGAGTTGCTTTGTGCTCCAGGCTACGGGCAGAACCACTGGTGACTTTGGGACTGTGGCTGGAGTTAGTCAGTGCAGTGAGGGAGCCTACAGAGAGGAGGAGAAGGAGGAGGAGGAGAGATGGGAGAAGGAAAGAGGTAGGAGCAGAAACACATGTATATTAAGAGGAGAAGTAAAAGAAGAACAATGAAAATGAATGGGACTCCGGCTGGAGTTAGTGTAGTAAGGGAGCCTACAGAGAGGAGGAGGAGGGGGAGGAGGAGGAGGAGGGGGAGGAGGAGGAGGAGGAGGAGGAGGAGGAGGAGGAGGAGGAGGAGGAGGAGGAGGAGAATGATGGGAGGGGGAGAATGATGGGAGGGAGAGGATGATGGGAGGGGGAGGATGATGGGAGGGGGAGGATGATGGGAGGGGGAGGATGATGGGAGGGGGAGGATGATGGGAGGGGGAGGATGATGGGAGGGGGAGGATGATGGGAGGGGGAGGATGATGGGAGGGGGAGGATGATGGGAGGGGGAGGATGATGGGAGGGGGAGGATGATGGGAGGGGGAGGATGATGGGAGGGGGAGGATGATGGGAGGAGGATGATAGGAGGGGGAGGATGATGGGAGGGGGAGGATGATGGCATTGATGGGAGGGGGAGGAGGATGATGGGAGGAGGAGGATGATGGGAGGGGGAGGCGTAGAAGAATAAGGAAGGTACGTAAGTGGGTGAGGAAGTGCAAGGAGTGTTATTGTGAACAAAAACATACAGTAGCCTAGTAAAGCAGTCTAGCTCTGTCACAAACTGATGTAAGGACACAGTATAGAGGTAGACTACCACACCTATACTTGAACACTGGGCCTATCTCAAGTTGAGTGTGGGGAGGAGGTGAGAGAGGAACGTACCAGGAAGGGAAGATCCTTCTGAGGGGATGCTGCCCTTCTTCCTGTTCTGCTGTGAGGGTGAGGGTGGGGAGAAGGGCTGCGGAGACTGCCTCTGGTTCACTGCAATGAGAGTTGGAATGCATGGACATGTTGAGGGTTGAGAAGCACAGTGGACCAACCCCAAAATCACTTTCTGAAAAACATTTTAAGAGCACTGTTAGGTGGGTATAGAGTCAGTGTTTGTGTGTCAGAAAGTGTGAAGCTCTAAAGCCCTTAAATCCTCACTGAATCAACATCTGTCACCCAACTTAGTGCACTGGAGACACATACTGAGCCTTTTTATGAAGTAATGTGATCACATGTATGGAAGCAATGTGACTGTGTGTATGCGAATACATTGAGGAATTTGAAGAACCAAGAGCTATACTATAGACTTGGGTAAAACAAAATATCCAACAATTGTATACACACATGTACTAAATGTGGTAAACTCTAGCCGTTGGTTGACTTCAAGCTATGATACAGTAACATGTATCTACAGCACTTCTTCCACCCCACTCAGTCTAATCCTGTCTTCCTCCTCCCCCCCCTCTCCCCACCTTCTTCCTTGTCCCTTGGTCTTTGGTCAACCTTGCCAATGATCCGGTTGTCCAACACCTTCACAATGTCCCCACCTCTCCCCTCATTGATGTTCACTGACGGCTCCACCTCAATAATCCTGGAACACATACATACAGTATCATGTACAGTACAAGCAGCCACCCTTCAACAGCTATGCGTTAGAAGTCAGAATTGCCCCTTTGCTGGAACTTATGTTGTCTTTTTAACTGCTCTGTAGCTATACAGATATCAACTTAATGAGCCCATATGTCTAGACCCCATGGTGTCAACTGTGGCTGGAGGTGGGCGTGAAAGGCAACACTAATCAACCACTCTCCTCCATGAAGTTGTGGTTAGCACTGCACCAACAGAGATAGTATCTGCAGTTGTACCCACCTTCAGTTTAGTCCCTACCCCCTACTCTCTTCCCTAGATCAACCTTCATTGCCACCATAGACTGTAAAGACCCACACTCTAGACTCTAGACTCTACTCTTCAACATCCAAAGTCGACTAAATACCTGTGTGGAAGCTCATCCACCCACTCAATTACCTATCTATCTGCTCATACACCTCTTCCCGACCCCCACCTCACCATCACACGCATGCATGCACACACACCCACACACCCACACAGACACACACACACAATCACCCACACCCACACATACACACCCACACACACACACACACACACCCACACACACACACACCCACACAGACACACACACACATCACACACACACATCACACACACACACACATCACACACACACACACACACACACACACACACACACACACACACACACACACACACACACACACACACACCTCTCATGCCTCCCTCTCCTTCTCTTTTCCTCCCCGGGTACACTGGAATTGCTAAGAGAGGGGGCAGACACCTTTCTGTGGTCCCTCACTCGCCCCTTCAGGTCTGACGAGCTTGCTGCAGCAGCTCGATTCTTCTTACGAAGCAGCGCCACAACCTGTTGGCGAAGATCCTTGTCTGTAGAGAAAACGGGATGGAGAAGAAAAGGAGAGATGACAGATAGACACATGTAGTTCATTGTACACGTGGATTGGTACCTATGGGCTAAATTTTTCCAACAGTGACTAGGTTAGCAAAGCATAGTGCCATTATGATTACATAAACAATGGCAGACTATATCCACTAGCTAGGTCAGTGTAGCAACTGTGTCTAGCAAATCAGTGAAGGATGCAAACCCTCTCATCCTAGGTTCCCACAGGGCATTTTACAGTATGGTCAAGTAACCTGAACTCTGTGACCTTTCACATACACTGACAGTGATATTGTAAGCAAGAATCAATGTATAAAAGGTTCTTGGATGTTGCTTAGCAACCAAAAATCGAACTTGAATAATGGAGTATATGGCAGTGAGTTGCTAGGGGTAACATCCTACTAATAAGTTATATTCTCCAGACAAAGAGTATTTGCCGTTTGTGCTCATGCTGTTCCATCTGGGGAACGCTATTATTAACTGCTGAATGTATACAGTCCAGTGTAAGCAACTTCCAGTGGAGGAACCATCAAAAGTGGCTGCATCATACTCACCTTCACCCAGCACAAATTCAGAGGGGCTAGGAGCCATTCTTATTCTCTGGACCACTGCAGGAAAACAGAGTGGGAGTGTGCATACAAGGTACATGTACATGCACAGTGTACATAAGCACAGACATCGTAGACCCATGTACAACTGGGTACACACACAACTAAAACACAACGTGATTGTCTGCTCAAACCTCTACCAACAGTGATCCTCCACTAGCCTCGTTAGAGCTACAGTAAAGGTAATGTATTTCCTTCACAGCAATGTCTGGCATGTGAGGAGCATCATGATGTCCACTTTTGGGGTTCTTATTGCCAATTGAAATGTATGGAGTTAGTAGTGTCTGCATATTACACCGCCCCCCACATGTTGAAACCACCCTTGGATTGTCACCAGCCCCAAACTGTAGTTTAGGAGCTTATACCACAGTAATGAGATATGCCAACGCCTCTTCTCCACCCAACACAATCACACAGAGGGGTCTGTACTTACGGTCCTTTGGTGTTAACTCAACCAGCCTCTCTCCATTCAACATCAGCAGCTGATCCCCTACATAAACCTGCAGGAAAGTGTATTGCAGTCACTCTGAGAAATAAATATAAATACGCTCACCCAATCAATATGAATATGGTATTAAAAGGACGGCCCCACTAATTCTGTAACATGTTTATACCACCTCCACCGATGGTCTACAGCATGCTGTATTGGCTACACAGAATATGGTTGGCTTGGGAGGGGGGAACACTGGCAGGCAGAGTCAGGCATTTTATTAATATGTGTACGTGCCACCTAGTTACAGACAAACATGGCCCAATTAGCTTGGGCACAAGACTAATGGCCAATGTGGTGGCTTCCCAGCGGTGAGTTCAAGTAGTTAAACAGCACTTGTGTGCACATTCCAAACAATTAACATCTGGGCTTCCTACACAATCTCTCAGCCAAGAGCAGAACTCTCCCTTCACCCTCTCATGGATTACACCAGTGCATGAGAGGAAAGCTTGACCTTTGAATTGAGTCTGCCATCAGTGGGAGGCACTGTTGTTACTGCATGGCGTAATGGAGTATAATAGCATTGCTAAGGCCAGAGGTAATTAAGTTTCCAGCAATTATCCACAATGAATTTCACTGATGTGCAAGACAAATACAGTGATGATTCTACTTGTATACAGATCGACTTTGGCCGTGTTTGTTTTATGGAACTTTGACTGCTGTATTATATTCAAGGGAGCACATTATACTAGCACAACATTTCTATCATTAAACCACGAGGCTGGACTGCAGGGATTTATGGAAAATTTAATGACTATACCCTAAGCAAGTACATGTTTACTTGTAGAAAGAGAATTCCTTAAGGTTACGATGAACAACCTGTCCTATCTCAGAATCCAATTCTCTTTTGGAAGAAAGAGAATTCCTTAAGGAGAAGCATACATGTACAGGCACCCTGCCAGTAGACACACATCTCTTTGTTCTTTAAACCTCCTCCTCCTCCTCCTCCTCCTCCTCCCACCTTTATATGTACATATGTCCCTCCTACCCTTCACCTTTTCTGTTAAGTCAGCAGGTCCCTGTGGGTCCACCTCACACACCACTGCAGGAAACTTGGTCCCAGCTCCCCCCAGGATGGAGAACCCAAAGGATCCCAGTTGGCCATCTGTCCCAATGGCACGTTCCAACACTATCATCTTCTCCACCATGATGTATCAGCTGTAGGAGATAGAGAGGGGGTGACACATAACAATAATACAACCACAGACCCCTTCATTGCTTGATCAAGTACATGTAAACAGATTCTACAATTTTAGGGATTAGACTAAGACCAAGCTGGGGCTCTCCATTGTGATGACAGATGGTGTCTGTAAAGCCTTTCATTTTCAGTGAGTGGCTTGTAGCAATTTCTTTGTCAGTCTTCATCTTGTAACCGGAGATGAACACTGATGAAAGTTAGTAGAAGGCAGTGAATTGTTAAATCAGTGATAGTATATACAACACTGAATGTTTGTTGTAGGAAGACATGTCCCACCATGTCATGCTGGTAAGTGCGTTCCCCGAGTTTCGACTAGTCTATTGAGCTACATGTAGGTAGACCAATGTCTCTCGCTTGCCATAATTAGAGAAATCGATCTAACTTGGTAGACTCAGTTTAGACCTGTATATCCTCACAGATGTGGGTTAGTCTTGGCTGGTTGCAGGCCTGTGATGGGCGCTGTGTAGCACAACAGAAGCCGTCTGCAGCTAATGCACACCAGCCCTCTACGTTACAGTTAAGTGGCTTATTGGTGGTCACTTCCATTTAGGGCTTCAAAGATCATTAGCAGCCATAATGTAATTGGCTCTTCTGTGAAAAACAGACCGAGAATTGGCCACCATAGAAATAAACAATCTTTCTTGCAGTACACAATTGGCTATTACACATACAAACTTGGAGCGAGCTCGACTAAGCCCATACAAATAACGATTGTGATTGATGATGTTACGGTTATGGGTACATATGTTCATGAATAAAATTAGTTTGTCACAATGCCACTAACGTTCACAACTTGCGCACATGCGCAAACAGAGAGTACCAGGCCTCTCTTCCGGGGGGAGGGGCCTGGGGACGAGGCTAGTATATATTAGATTTGTTTCCAGGCCCGTTTGAAAATTTTTGGAATGAGGCAAATGTATGTAGGTGTATGAGGCATACTCACGTCAGCTAGTAATTCAGTATAGTACTGTACAAGCAAATTAGCACCCAGAAGTCATGGCAACCAGGATGACATATGAGACCTCTGTTACATAAGAATACATACAATGTCTGTTTAGGTTAGCATACCACAGAGAATAAACCTTGGCACATGCATGTACTACTGATACCTGACCACAACAGGAAATAGGGTACAGTCATATGTACACGTAGCAGTCCTCAGACAGAAATGGAATATTATTATTGGGCCATAATGTTTATATTTTGGGCAAATCACTACATTCAAAAGGAAGCTATGAAGTGTGTATAAGCCCCTTAATGAGGTGCAGCAAATACAGCCCTTTGACCATGGTGATGTGCTTTAAACTATGTGACAGAGTAATATCGAGTTTTGTCTGGGACTGTCACATATTTGGTACTACAGACCAATCTGTACGCATATGCAACATCAAGTGTTGTAATCATGAAGATCACATTTTGCTGATTCTTAATCACAGTCTGCCATGATCAGCTTCCTGCATGTATGTGCTAATTAGCTTATCAATGCGTGCACTGTAGTGTAATATCGGCAAATGTTCCGGACACAAAATGTGAAACATGCATGGTTCTCAACTATACTGCCACAATGCTAAAACAAATATTTCTGTGCATATATTATACAGTGGGTGGGCGGGTACCATGGATGTAACACACCAACTGCGCCAAACACCCGGTAGTCTTAATGTCAACATGTGTTTGTGTGAAACATTCAGAGGTCAGAAATATCTATGAACAATCCTACGTATGTAGCTCTATGTATGCCCACTGACTGGTCTATGTCAGTGCTTGTGCTAGATCAACCCTTATGCTCCACAAGTGATACATGTACTATCAATGAACCACATCTCCTTAAAAAAGGCCTAGATGTTATGCAAAGTTCACTGGCTGTGTGCACACCATTAGTTGACACTGTGGTCATAATATGAAAGAGCAAAGAGTCCAAACACTCACCAAAGTGCACACTTTAAAAGATTTGAACTTCTGCCCCATGGGTAGGAGTCTCCTCACTATGAGATCATGAGTTGTAACAGTGTAGATAATGTATGGACTCTCCCCAGTATTCCCAAACAGTGGGGCCACTGACAACATTTCCTGATAGTCTGTCTGGCATTGCGCCACTTCAAAGATTTGACGCACAATTGTAGGTACTACATTGCCAATTTCATCCCTTGTAGGGCCATAGAGGTCTTACAATCAGGGAAATGCCTAAGGGTAGATAATGCCCTCCCGTCCTTGCATGATATCTTGTTATGGCCTTCCTTTAATTGATACGATAAATTAGTATGCCAAATGCTGCCTGTGAACACATACCCGTGGCACAGCTTGTCATGTGTTTGGTAAACCTCCCTCTAGATATACACAATAAAGTTCACAAACGGTAGGAGGCACGTCTTCATTGATGTTGTTATCTGTTGTATGGAGCAGTAGTAGTGTACTGTAACAGGGAAAGTAATGGACTTGCAAACTGTTCTTTCTAGTTGTAATGTAATGTAAGGCAGTGGTGTAAACGGTAGCCAAGCCCAAGGAAGCACTGGACATCCAAACCAAGCACATATTCATTAGCGCCATGGTGAATTAACATCTTGTTCACTAACAAATCTGGGAAAGTGATGGTAGATGGCACACCCTTGAGAATGACTGTTTTCTTTCAGTTGTTATTATGTTCAATGTCTGCTTTCACCAGCAAACGTATGTTCACATCATGCACTCTAACAAGAAAGCCAGTGAGCAAACAGGTGGTTAGTTGAGTGAGGCACTATGTTTACAGGTTTCACACAATCATGAACAAGTAGTGAATGACATCTCTCAAAAAAAAGGCAGGCATAGATGTTATGAAGTTACCTACTGCACAGGACACATTTTGGCCAATACAAGGCCTCATCAACGAAATGGAGAATTCACAAAGAGGGGTTGGACAATTGCTTTGTACATACATTAAGTACAGGGGCAGCGATGACTGAGTGGACTCACTGTACATAGATCCATTAAATATGGAAGCAGTTGAGCTCTTTTGCAAGCTATGATTTTTATCAAGGTAAGTTACAACACAACTTAGCTAACTCTCTGTAAATGTTAGCTTCTTTCCACAGATACCACAACGTGGGTAAGCCATGAGTGCTATGCGCAAATAAATAGCTAAGATATCTGGTAACCATTGCCTCTGAACTCGTTAACAGTAACTCGTTAACTCCTAGATGCTCCATGTGTGTCACTAAGGGAGGAAAACCTGTTACCATGGTGACAGCTATGGACATTGACCAATGGCTACAAGCACAAGCTACTACCACAACAATTGCTTAGTTGAAAAATCGATTTTCTGTTGATTATATAGGACTTCAAATTGTTGATTATTACAGTATGTACACAATGGCTAAGTTTGTTATTATAAAGTATAAGCTTTGCTATTTGAGGAGAGGTACACAACTGTTATTTCTACATGTGAACGTACAAAGCTTAACACTTTGAATAATACAAGTCGATAATTAGAATCACCTCAAACACCTCCAACAGTAGTCATGGTAACCGTAAACAACAACCAAGATTGTGGTTTCGTTCCAGGGCTTCCCACTGACCAGAACAGAGGGGGAGACCTGGCAGCATTTACCGATGCCAATGTCTACATATAGACAAAGAGGGGGCAGGGGGGAGATTGGGAGGGGGGGGGAGATTGGGAGAGGGGGCAGACTCTCTACTGAACCACAGACGCTTTCCTTGTCCTCAAGAGTGAGTGGAAGCTCCACAAATATTCATAGACCTAGGGAACCTTCCCGCTCTTTCTCTCTAGATAGATAATGGTGTCACTCTTGTGATAAATGCTCACGTAAAAGATCACAACCGGATGGAGGGAAGGGCTGGGAATGTGGTTATCAAAATTGGAGGTATCATAGGGTCTACACGTGATACGTAAGCACAGGAGGTGGACTGTAATCACATGATAGTGACAATTTGTGTGCTCTAGCAAATTGTCCAAGGGTAAGAATCGTGGACACAAGCTACAAGAAGCACTCTTGGACATAGTGACAGTGGGCACAATGGATTTTTGACAAAAGTAAAGCCCTCTGGCTGTCTCTTATGACTAATGACTTAAGTGTTGAACCAGCAACTTTCAAGTTTAGCTGGTAACGTGAGTCATAAGAAGTAATTTTGACTAGTGAGATGGCTTCAGCATAGTTGAAAACCCTATGCTCCCATTGTGACTTTGTCCATAAAGTGCTCATATTCACGATTCTTGCCCTTGGAATGTTGTCAGAGAACATGAATTGCTGCTACAACATGATGTCGTCTCCTCTCTCCTCTGTTTGGTAAGAGTCTATGGTAGCCATCACCATGGAAACAGGCTTTCCTTCCCTCGTTATTGAGACCACATGGAGTGTCTGGAAGCCCATTACGCCAGGATAGGGACAACATCTACCAAATACGTAGCTACTTGGTACCAGTTGGTGCTGGGCATGTCAGGGGCAGGAAAAGGTGTTACTTCCAAACTTGGCATTAACTGACATGCATGCACAAGTACAAGTATATGGCGAGGAAGGTCACAGACTTATTCCATTGATGGTCATGGGGATAACTCAAAGAGAATTTCCACTCTAGCAGTCATGCTAAATATTTGGTGGAAAGCCACATCTTGGACGCATGCATAATCGTGCAATAAGGCATCTATACCAGACGTATTACATTCTATGTACCAGTATATGTTGCAACACTCATAATGCAATAACAACAACGGTGTGCCGGGCCAAATTAAGTAACACACGACGTGAGTCTCCTCTGCAAAGTACACTAAAGAAACACTGACAGGAGACAATGTCTGACCACATGGGACAAGAGAATCACAGTGACACTGACAGTGGAGATACAAGAACAACGATGGAGGCAACAGGAGAGCATTGCTCATTACTCTGAAGAAAGAACTGTGAGGAATGAAATTTTTGCAGGCAGAAAAGAGAGTTCTATAGAAGAGTATGTAGTGCACACAAAGTGCACACATCCTTACAGAAAGAAGAGTATAGAAGTATACACATGGCCTGCTTGGGCGTTGTTTCCTGTGAACTAGTAGCTCGACCAAACTCAAATCTGACAATACATTTGGCCATATACAAACACATTAGCCTACCACATATCGCTGGCTCAACAGTCACATGGCATGCTTAAAGGGACTACACCAGGTTGTGTACTACTGCCTGCAGTATGTGTAGAGCTGTCGTCCTCTCACTATCACTGTCTACAGAAGGTGCTAGTTAGGATAACACTGCAGTGTCCAGTGCCAACTTCCCAGTGCTGCTGATTGTGCTGTGTCTAGAGTGACTATTATTAATTAACCCACTGAAGCCTCACCTTCTCCAAGGGGGGAAGGGGGTGACTGCAGTACAGGAAGTGTTGAGGGAATGAACCCTTCGATATCAAGACACAATTGAGCCAAGCCTTGGGCAAACGAGAGGAATCCTTTCTTATTTACATCACATCCACATATATTGCACCCCAAGGGGAGAATTAAAGAATTCACTTAATATAACGAATGCACCGGCCAGAGTATAGGATATACACATACCAGTAGTGTATGAGCACACATGTAAGATAGCTACATGGCATTGGCCACTACCCTCGTTCTTCTCACTGTCCAGTTTTTGGTTGCTTAGCTTGTACGCTGAACCATGCTTTCCCGTTGGTATAGTGTAAGTAAGGAATTCCTAAGAAGCTGTGATTTTGAGTGGCGGAAGGCAAGGTTCTTGAGTATGTTTTGATTTAGCAAGTTTCAGATAAAATGATGGGTTCATGTATTCTTACAAACAGAACAAAAGACGATATCCTTTCCAAAACCTCTTTAGCATAGTAACATAAGGAAGGTGAGGGTGGGGGGTTAAAAATACCTTTTCAGTGCACAACATGATATATTTAGGCTAGGATAAGCCTCTGAGAGGAAGCAAAGCAGGTCTACAACAAGCTACAAATGCACAAAACAGGAACCGAGTAACTACAGCATGGAAAAATCTGTTTTGTTTTCAGCCTCAGCTCAACAAGTTCTCGAGTGTGGCTCGAGGAGTGTGGAAGGAGTAGGCATACAGGGAATTCTCATGGCAGGACTATTATCAGATGGTCACAATCACTTTCTCAAAAACTGTGTGATTTAGCTAGCTTAGGATTCAACATGTTCATGGGGTGACCACCCTCACAGCAGAAGTGTGTCAATTGCTGTACTTCACACATGAGCGCGTGCCATAGAGCACCAAGTAGATAATGCCACCCCTAGATTCAGTAATCTAATCGGATACAGTGACGACCACGTCAGCTGATCCGAGGTCTAGTCAGTGGCTTGGTCACATAGCAACCTGGGCTTTAACGTACCTCGTAGTAGCTGGATCTTTGAAGGGTTTCCTTTGTCTTCTTCTTATCGTTCTATCTGGTCACAGTGGCGGTACAGTCAGGCTGTTTGTTCCTCACTGCTTGATCATCAAACTTCAATCGAAACTTGACGCGTGTACGGACTATGAATGAATTGACCGTATACCTAAGGAACTTGTGTAGGAAGGAAGTTTACTAGCGGTGGTAACGTCAGGATTCTGAGCCTATACTGCGCATGCGTATGCGTAGAGCTTACCGTCTCTTTGAGGGCAACACAGCGTGGAGTGAAGGTAAGGGTAAATCTGCTTGAATCGTGTAATACACCAGTTTTAGGATGTTATTGCCCTGTAGAAAACAAGAAGTACTGTTGGTTGTTTGATATGAACGCGTTTTCTAAGTGGCAATAACGGAGGTAGTTTGGTTTGGATGGCGTCAACTTACTGTATAGAGACTAACGTATAATATTATGTCATCTACATGTGTTATGAACACCTCTGACCTCTGAGATACTTATGTGAGCAGCATTCATTGTTTCTACTACTGAGAGAATGGCTTTTCTACCGTATGTGTAATCAAACAGCTGATGGTGCTTGTGCTATCTTACAAGAAAAGACTCACATAGGGGATGGTTACTGCCATAACAGTCCATATGTTTGTGAAGGGGTTACACATTGTGTCTGCCTAAATCTGGTTTAGTCTTGCAAGCTGCAAAAAGAAAAGGAAGGGTGTGGCCAACTGTATACAAGCTAAGGCCCCAATTTTGTTGATTTTTAGTTTCTCATCAGGTGCTTCCCCTGCACGCAATGCGGGTGGGCGGGTATTACTATTACGTATTTAGCAATAGCCAGCAGATATTTCTCACAAAAGAACCCAACATGCATGATGCCAGGAGGATCAGCGCTCGTCATACGCCATTGCAGAAGGGTTCTTTAGGATGCTGTGCAAGACACTTAGCCTCGTTCCCAGGCCTCGTCCGATAAATCGGGAAAGGGGCCTGGTAGCACTTACATGTATTTTCTGTCGCTAATGTGAACGTCATCAAACGCATGCTACGGTAGGGCACGCCTTTAATACTGCAACCGTTGATGTCAGCTGACTATCATGCAATTGCGTGCAAGAGCGAGTTGAACAAGCGATGCTGTAGTATGCTATCTTCAGTGTTTATCTATCCAGCTTGGGATGCACGCTGTCTATACACAAATTCCGACAGATCGTCTCAGTTGATCGGGACCCAAGCCAGTGCCAACAGACGATCGGGGAGTTTGTCTCAAAACCTGTATGGGTAAACAGCGCTCTCTGATTTTGATCGTCCACCAACCTCCTGCAAACACAACACCACTGCTGCACGTATGTAGGAGACATAGACGACGCCATCATTAGCCTCGTACCCAGGCCGTTAATTAGGAAAAACGGCCTGGCAACTTACCCGGGTTCAAACTGTATACGGATGTGACGTGAAAAGATTACAGCTGCACCCATACAAGCCATGAATATTGGATAATGCATGTGATATTTAATCGTAGCCACGTGACTGTTCGTAATTGTGCAAGCACGTTGTTGTTGCCAGTAGACTCGTTACAGGCTTATATTGGATGGTTACTGTCTTACTTGTCATCTGTAGACGAACTGCTTGCAGTAGACTCGCTCTCGCTCACCGATGTCGATGTGTCCGACTGACAGTAAGTACTAAACTAGTACCTGACACTGCTACTCTCGAACTGGTCCTTTTTTATAAAGAATCCGTTTTGTCCGCAGGCACTGTAGTTGTTGCACACAAGTCAACGGAAGGAGTTTGAACAAAAGCGTCATTCCAAGCGCTAGCAGTACCACGGGACGGGTATATTAATACTGTGATGCATTTATGACGCAATTAAAATTCTGTACAACTGTCACGTGAAGCGTTCTGAAATCTGATTGGTACTGACAACTCCAGTGCAGCGGAAGTCAACAGTTTGAACTCGGAGAAGTTGCCAGGCCGTTTTTCCTAATTAACGGCCTGGGTACGAGGCTACGCCATCATGAGCTATTCTACCATATTGCTTAGTCAGCACTTTTGACCTCGTGCGCATGTGATGGGATCACATTTCGCGTGGTTTCATTCCGCAATCTGATTGGCTCCTCAAAATTTTGAGAGGTAATGGTCGACAGAAAATACACGGAAACGCTACCAGGCCCCTTTCCCGATTGTTTGGGCGGGGCCTGGGAACGAGGCTACAGGACAATCATGTTTGTTATCGTTACGTTTATCGCTACACTTATCCGGTTTGTTACTATGTCATTAGTATACGAAATTAAAAATAATGGTGATAAATTCTATCGCGGAAAATTTATGTGGGCGGCTGATTAGAAACTAATAATTAATGAATTGGGGCCTAATAGAAGATGTTATGAGGCGAAATAAGAGTAAGGCAGACTAGGCAGCTTTCTCACTGCACTTCTTCTAAATATAACTCTATGCCTATATGGACGGAAGGCCCTTTTGTCTACTGTTGCGACATCAGTGCTGATATGCCATGGAAAATGAATAGTTAGACATGGAAGATAACTGTAGCTATAAGCTTACCCACAAAGATTGGCAACCCCTGTCTGGGTAGCGTGAGTTAGTAGCCTTGCATTTTGCTGCAGCCAGCTTCTCTCAGTCTGTGCATTCACCTCAAGTATTATTAAGTGTCACTCAGACAATTTATATTAGCCCTCGAGCTACATGTACATGTAATACTTATACCTTCACATGGGCTAAGGATCACGGCGCTCCTTAGTTCTGGCTATAGGGCAACTGTTGAGGGTCTGCCCTATGTTCCTAGTTCCTCTACAACACATAACCTACCTCGCTGGATGGCAATTGCACGTGCCATGTCGGCAAAGCTCAAAGCATTTTCGTTCCGGTCAATTAAAAGTTATTCCATAGTCGCTCTTATTTCTTATATTTGTACTTGTGTGAGTACACAAGAGTGCAGGTAACTGGAAAGCCTAGCCTTGTTCCACTGTTCCTGCCTCCAGGTTTTGATCACTTGCAGTATGCAAAAACAGAGAGGAAGGGAAGGCCTGGGAGATTTAGTTATGTGCAATGACATCAGGTAGACAGAGGGTAGACAGATGGGGAGCAATGCTTGGTTGTTGTAACTCACAAACCTGTGATGATCAGCCTTGAGTCTACCAAATGACGAGCTATCATGTCAGTGTCTTTTGAATATTATGTTCTCAAGTCCTTGGACAAGATATTACAAAAAGGGCCTCGAGGTACTTTGTTGGGCACCGCCCCCCATCTGTCTACCCATCATTACAGCACATCATCGTGCATGTGGTGAAATCTCCAAGACCTTCTCCCCTCTGTTCTTGCATACTGTAAGTGATCAAAAACTGGACGGTGGCAAGGCCTGTGAATGAGGCTAAGGAAAACCCCTTCCACACAGTAGTTATATGGCTGGTGCTTTGGAATGAGAAAAATGTTTCAGGTCTTGGAGAGGTACCTTAAGGTGGTAAAACATGCTTTGAGGGTTTTGCAGATGTTAGTAAGGTAAGGAATGATAAACTTGTGTGTGTGCATAAGCCACACCACGCTAACTAAGAACAGCCTACACTACAAGATTAGTAGCCTCGTTCTAAGGTGCGGGCAACTGAAAGTACGTCTTGTTTATGTGGGGATTCAGCTTGATTTTAGCAACCCAGACTAGATACATGTATGTGTGTATGAAGGATGACTTGTAAGTACATGTAGCATGTACTGGCAGCTACTGTCCAGCATGTGAACAGATGTATGTAGGTAAAGGAACACCTATCCAGATCCAGTCGATGCTGACCCAATCCAGATTTCGTCGCTGTTGATGTACTTTGGTTGCTGTTGGTACTGGCATTTCCGGCTTTCCCATCTGAATGTTCAGATGAGGATTGGTTTACCAAATATGGTAGTGTGCTGTAGGTGAGATCCATATCGCTGCTTGCTGTAGTAAGCTTTCTCCAACTCTTGATACTCATCTTCTTGCGCAATCCCAAGCTGCTGAAGTTTCCCCTAGTGTTGTACAGTCATGAAAAATTTGCCCCCCCCCCCCCCCCCGTCCTTATATTTTGAAATATTTGGATCCCACCAGAACATAAGTTTCACAGGTAGGTTGAAATATATGGACCCCCCTCTGAAATTGTTGGTGTCTCATGGGTCCTTATATTCCAAAATATTTGGCCCCCCCGGAGCATATATATTTCAGAGCTATATACATGTAGGTTGAACTACATGTACATGTACCATCCTGGAATGAGAGATGTCTTCACTCCGGGTCTCTCTCACACTGATGCTGCACCTGGCAGTAGCCCTTCCCCGACTGAGCTCTAGTCGACATGAAGTGCATGTGGTGTGTGTATATGGCTGCAAGCAAGCGAACAAGCATACACACACGCGTGCGCAATGGAGTCAAGCTAGTGTGAGGCGCAAAAGTAGATGAATCCTATACTAAGCTTTACACTAAAATCATGAGCTGGGTTTATGGTGTTTATGAGTGCCGTTTATGCATGGCCCTTACCTGGAGCGACCTCAACCACCGTCATGACCGTCCATCATTAAATCTATACTGCCTGTGAACTACCTGCCGTTGATGATCCGTAGCACACAAACCAGAAGTAAGTTGCCATGCGTACTTCAACTTCAGGGTCGCCAACGCTGCACTCTGGCAACAGCCCTTCACTCACGAGTTCGATCTTCATAAAATATTTATTTATGGTGTATATATATGGCCACAAGCCAGCAAACAAGCATATATACACCCACACTTGCACAATGCAGTCCTGCTAGTGTGGGGCTCACTCAGGCTCGCCCCAATGAACCCACCTACCCACATGTGCATGCACACAATCACTTCTGTACATACTTGTGCAGAGACATGAACGCAATTTACCTGACTCTTGTACACATGCACTCACGCACTGATTCATATACAGAGACAATGGCCAAACGGAAGGGAAAGACACAGACGGAGGAGAATATCCAGTTGGGACCCCAGGTGGCAGAAGGCGAGAACGTGTTTGGAGTCGCTCACATATTTGCCTCCTTCAATGATACCTTTGTCCATGTAACAGATCTCTCAGGAAGGTGAATGCACGATAATGGTTTGTGTGGTCTGTGATTACATGCGCCTGTTGCTATTGTAATGTAACACTTGGTAGTGTCTGTAATAGCCTTGTTCCCAGATCTTTTTGTCACTCCACGTCTGAATTCTGAGCAAAGTTGCTGAGTAGAGCCTCTGTGATGAAGATTGAGTGCAATGCTGCGAGCTAGAATACCCAGTTTGGTTTGATGTTCGTGGAGACAAAATGGCTATTGCATTAGACTCTCCCTGTCTGATTGAAGGAAGGGGGGACATGGCCACACATGCACACATCATGCAACCACTGATTTGCCATTCCAAGATATTGCAGCATGTCCTGAACTGCCTGTGTCTAGATGTGTGGCTTGTATTGAATTGTCGATTTTTCTTATATATGTGTCTGGCATACGTCCTTCCGTGTTTTATTGATGCTGTAACTCTTTGAATGTGATAGGCGTATATATACGCCACAAATTTTCTTCCGCAGAACACGAACAGCGTATATATACACCCACTTGTTATCCTGTAGCGGGCGCGTCTTTCTAAATTAGCGAAGACGATAATAACAAGGGGGTGGGACTAGGCGGCCTCATTAGTACCTGTTGCAGCTGCTCCACCCACAGATAGTACTGGCATTCATACCTTCTGTCCGTGCAAGCGAGACACTTATCTTTGGTCCAGCTAGCCCAACTTTGCAAGTTTAGGGATGTCTAGAAATTATACAATAGCGGATGTTTTAGTAGCCTCGTTCCCAGGCCCGCGCCCAGCTTCCCGTCGCTTGCAGTACGGTTAAGCGGGAGAGGGCCTGGTACATTTCCTCACGTGAGTGACGTCACGGACAGGGCAAATTATGCGAACGTGGGCGTCATGTAAACCACAAAAAAACTTCGCTCGCACGCACGCACGCACTGGAGCGCGACTATTCCGAGTCGAAAGATAGCAGCGCACGAAGGCGCTTTTATGTCGCTATTCACGAGACAGTCGGGAGGACAGAGAGTTTTACCAAACCAAAATAGTGAAGACACACACCAGCAATCAGTGAGCAATTTAGTCGTGCTCGCCCACATTCAATTAAAGTCTTTCTACCGCCTTTCTACCCGTGATGTCACTCACGTGAGAAAATGTACCAGGCCCTCTCCCGCTTAACCGTACTGCAAGTGACGGGAAGCTGGGCGCGGGCCTGGGAACGAGGCTAATGTTTTACATGTAGCATACATGAACATTCCTTTGCCTGAGGAGGATGACTTGAGTGATGATGGATACATTGAGTGAGGACAAAGATGCTGATGGTGATAGTTGCGATGATGACAATGAGAATGACCCAATAGACTTCTTCCAACTATTTGTCAGTGATGCCAATGCTTGAAGTTGTTGCTGAGCAGACCAATCTCTTTGCCCAACAGTTTATTGACAGTCATGACCTCACTCGCCGCTCATGAGTACGGCAGTGGGAACGGTCCCCACATGATCTGGTGGACCTGAAGAAGTTTCTTGCCATGACCATCATCATGGGACTCATCAACTACCTGGACTGCTGGATCACTTCATGGCCATTTGCCACCGTCACGTTTAGTTCCATCTTAAAACATGATCAATTCTCTCTGATCATGAAAGTCCTTCACCTGAACGACAGCACCTAGGATGTCCCAAAATGGCAGCCTGGGTACGATGCACTCTACAAACTGCGTCCATTCCTCGACCCTCTCATTGCAAATTTCAAAGCTGGCTTTACACTTGGGTGGGAGGTCTCTGTTGATGAAGCTATAATTGGATTCAAAGATGTGACAACAGCCAAGTTGAAGAAGGGAGAAGTGAAGAGTAAGGAGGTTGAGAAGGGGATGCTTGCTCTGAAGTGGATGGACAAGCGACAGGTCAACATGCTTAACACCATCCATGATGTCCAAGCGAAGGAGCTAGGACACAGCATGTTCCAGGCGGAATTGAAGAGGTACAAAAGCCTGTCATGGTGGAGCAACACGACACTTACATGGGTGGTGTTGATAAGTCAGACCAACTGCTGTCCTACTACGGGTATAGCCACCGCACTGTGAAATGGTGGAGACGAGGATTTTTTTCACCTTGTTGACAATGCAATCGTGAATGCATACTCTTTGTATAGACTTTCCAAGCAGTCTGGTCGCAAGTTTGATCACAAACACTTTCAAATTGAGCTTGCAAAACAACTCCCTGGAGGTACTGATGACCACACTCATCCTCCAAACCACCACCTCAACGCTCTGCCTCCATCAGCCTGGCTCACAGGACGGCATTTCCCCGAGAAGGTCCCACCATGTATAAGTGGGAGGCCTTCACAACCTGTATGTGTTGTGTGTTCTAATAAGAAGGGTAGAGGGAAGAAGACCACAACCTACCCGTGCAAGGACTGTAAATTGCCTATATATGTGTATTGTACCGTGTTTTGAACTATATCACGCTAAAGTAGACCCTGTATGCCATCTAGAACAAGTTTAGAGTGTATGTTCCCTATAATATTGTACCTATCCACCCTTTATCCACCCCTGAGCGAGCCCCACACTAGCGGGACTGCATTGTGCACATGCGTGTGTATGCTTTGCTTGCAATCAGCGCATTTAATATTTCACGAATATGGAACACCCTAGATCGTCAGATAGTCTCATGCCCAGCCCGCTGTCGGTGAAGGACTACTGCCAGAACGCAGCGTCGGCGTGAAAGAAACTCGGGGTGAAGTCGACTCAAGTTAACGCACACATGGTAACTACGGACAGTGACAGACAAGGGCAGGCTGCTCACAGACAGTGCAAATTACGCACAGTAGTTGAGGCCGGGTCACTTCAGGTATAAGGACCATGCATAATCGACACTCATAAGCGCCAGAGATTCAGCTCATGACTTCAGTGTGAAATTTAGTCCATGTGTGTGTGTAGCCATAGTAGCCTAATGGGAGAAATGGCTGAATTTTGTCAGCATGTATGATCATCTATATCTGGTGAGAACTTAGCCTCGTACCCAGGCCACGTGGGAGGAGGGAAAAGTGGCCTGGTATCTACTGTTTGCGCATGCGCAAACAATTCCGGAAATCTTCCGCGAACGAGTCCGATTATGGACAAGTTACACGTGGTTGTTATGCGGAGAAATAACCAAACTAGATATACGGCTTGCAGTGTGGCAGCTGTGTTTACGCGGCGATGGCTTCCATTATCAGAGACACAAGGGGTGACACGACAAGGACTACGCTACAACCACCACCGGTTCCACCGTCACTGTGCTTGTAGTTGTAAACAAACGGCAGAGTCTCGTAGCAGATGGACTTCCCAAATCTCGTGGGTAGCCACAGGAATATGTCTTTACCATCGTAGATACATTTGATCGCATCCAGCTGCTCTGCTTTCAACGCGAAATCTCCCTTTCCAATACAACAAAGAGCGAACTTGAGCGCTTTATCAAAGTCCTCGCTTTTACCTGCTATGTTCGTGGAATAAGCTCGAGACGGATGTGCTTCGGAGTATACGGTAAAGATTAACGGTTCGTAAACAATAGTATACGATATCCCATGAAATCATGGGGTTTTTCGCACATGCGCAAACAGTGGATACCAGGCCACTTTTCCCTCCTCCCACGTGGCCTGGGTACGAGGCTAGTGAGAACTATACTGCTTGGCTAATGAAGTTTTGCTTACTTCACTCATGGAACAGCAGACAGTGACGAATCCTGCTGTTACTAATAGTGCATGGTTTATGTGCCATGACAAACCATTAAACAGCAATGCATTGCTCGCTCAGGCTTGCCCCACAATGATGAATCATCTTACTAGTACTCCCTTTTTATGTATTACTATGACATTTCTACCCTTTGTACATCCATTTTACCCTATATGTGTGTATTTCTCTTTGTTATACATTGTCGGTGCATCCTATAACCTCCGGGTATACGGTTTCATAATTTCAAAATTCTCACACTGTGATGTTCCAAGTATACAATGACCTAAGCACAGTTTTCAAGTACTAGCGGCTGATATCATTCCTTTATTAGGCAAAAAATATGCAGCACTATTCTTTAGTGGTCTATCTGGTACCCTACAAATATACTCATCGAACAGACACAACTCAGACACAAGAACAAAAACGCTTACCAGTGGTGGTCTTGTCCCCAGTGCTTTCACACCATGATCACGTAAGTGTTTACGGTAGCATTAGGAAGCCAGTCCCACGCTTTTCAGGCTCCAAGAACGGTCCTTACCATCCAAAAGAGCCTACAGCCCTGAAAAACTTCAAACACATGCACACAGGCACTAATTGGCGAACAGGCGTTGCATGACACGGAGGTCATAAAATTTCATGAACGCACTCAAAGAGTTAACACGATAGCTGCATGTGGACATTAAAGTAAGATTTTTTGTACAGCTTACATGATTATTCAAGGAGGGATTGTTCATGCAGTGAGCTGGATCTCAGGTGAACTTGAATGGTTATGAGAGACAGCCAGGAAGGACAGTCGGACTGTGTGCACCTATTGTACAAGGGATATTCAGAGAGGCATGAGCGTCTACTGTAGGTATACAAGGGCTTAAACAGTTGTGTAGACTGGCTGCTTAGAACACAGAGATTCTGCTTTATGGTTTGATGCATGGCGACTTCCCTCTGGTATTTCTCTAAAGTGCCTCAAGTAAGGAACAAGCCAGGCTGTGTGCAGACCTAGCTTATGTATACAACAGCCTGAGTAGCTGCCTAGGCAATAGGCAGCTAATGAACCCATTGTATGGTATCACTTTATGACAAAGCTATTCTCTGCAATAATGACATTAAGCTGTTAAGTACTTGTGTATTGATTGCTTGCAGACAGTATATGACAAACCTTGTTTAGCTAGCTACTAGTCTATCAAGCCAGACCATCTCTCACCCTCCAGAAAAGTGAGAGAGGGTGAGAGATGGGCTGGCTTGATAGACTAGCTAGCTATGTACATCCACACACCCTGTGTGCTATGATCTAATACTTCGCCTGTAAAACCTTTGCTATGTAATGCTGCCGTCATTGCTTGCTCACGCTCACCTCCACATTGTTCTAGTACATAAGAGGGACATTCAGCTGTCAGTATTTCCTTTCCTTCCTGTGTACAGTAACTATTGGGATTTTTCTCTCCTCTTGCAGGGAGACAATAGCTCGTGTGACAGGGGGCATGAAGGTGAAGGCTGACAGGGATGAGGCCTCACCCTATGCTGCCATGCTGGCTGCCCAGGATGTGGCTGTGCAGTGCAAGGAGAGAGGCATCACTGCCCTGCACATCAAGCTGAGGGCCACGGGGGGGACCAGGTGAGGGAGACCTTTGTGTGATGTCCACAATGTCCTGTGATATCACATGACAGGCCATGGAAGCTACTGACAAAGATTTTTGTAAAGCGCTATGTTGTCCTCCACACACTGTGATAGAAGCTAGGTGTATGTTACGTATGTATCATAAGCTCACACTAATATGCCCCCTTTGAGCAAACACCCTCCCCCTACTTTAACCCTCAGGTTTTTACATTCATGTAGGTAGTTCCTTCCTTGTCTAACAGGCAAGTGTCTTACTCAGTGTGTCTTCTGTTAGGCACAATGGCTTTTAGAAAGCCTGTTTGAGCTTATGAAGCCATTCTTCTGTACCCAGCAGACTCTGATAGCTACAGTGAAGTCATACTGAGCTGACTATTTGACACCCTCTTCCCACTTTTGACTCAAGTGTATGAGAGGGGGTCGTATTAGTGTGAGATGGATGATGTCTTAGAACAGTGTTCTAGCCACTTGACAACCCTGGACTTCACCACAAGGAAGCCCTCCATTATAGGGTAGTATCCAACATGCACCATATAATAGGCAGGAAAACTGAACAGCAACTGCTCTTGTAACATTCTGACAGCATCACCTACTGCAGTCCATTTGTGGTAGACCTTTGTCATTGTTGCCCTATGCTTGCATGATGGCTCATAAAGAAAGCAATCAAGTCTCTGTATCTTGCATTATTCTCCAGGACTAAGACCCCAGGACCAGGAGCACAGTCTGCACTTAGGGCCCTGGCTCGATCAGGAATGAAAATTGGAAGAATTGGTATGGTGTATGATAGTAAACAGTGGTGGCAGTCTCGGGTAGAAATCAAACATTATTCCGTTGCGTAATTCGACTGCGTTACCGCGTTCGAAGCGCTATAGCGCAAAACTTCCGTTAAGGGCGGGGCTCATACATGCAGCAAAGATGCATGAATACCTGATAAGTCTACGTAGCGCGTATGAGCCCCGCCCTTAACGGGACTGCCACAGTTATGTACATGTATTATTAGGTCAACCCTTTCAAGACCTAATTAGAATTGCTAATTAACAGTAGGCAACATAGCTATCATGGCGATCAGGGCTCACAATAGCTTTTTGTAGTTGTACTGTCAGAATGTCTGAATTTATCGAAATTTGACTGGAAATCTTTAACTCATTGCATGTGGGAGGCCACTTTAATGGCCCAATAATTGTCAGTTAGCCCATGCGGAAGGCCAGTAAGGTAAAACACCCTATCCTGCGAATCAAAGAAGCTTAGTGAAACTCAGGGGTAAGCCCCTTTACATTAGTGGTATTGAGGCTAGACCACACCTTTTGGCTGACATCACTCTGGAAAGGCAGAAAGAGGTGGTGCTAGTTTGTGGATGGTCATGAGTTTAGCAGAGGCAATCAGACCGGAAGCTTTTACTCAAACACAGCGAGCAAATGGCTTCCAGTTTTCACTTGAGGTAGGATTTCAACCTTCATATAACTTGGAAACTGGCTTATAAGTTGGAGCTGTAAGTATCCAGTGGTAGAATCGTGCCGTTTCGATTTGCTTGTAGGGCTACGGCTGTATAGCCAGCAGAGAATGGTTTCAAATAAGTAGAAATAGCTTACTTGGCAGTGATAAGCTACTTAGATAAACTCTTCCAGCCTCTATGTACACAAACAAGCCACTGACACTGCCCAGGGCATGCTTGTCAACTTTTTGACCTTCAGACATGACAACCCTGATTATGGGCAATTTCTGCATTGCTATGTACAAGTTAATACAAATTACAAAAGGCCAAATGTTCGCATGTGAAGAATTGTGATATGCCCTTCCCCCTCTACTATAAGTGGGTTGGTTTAGAAGCCCTCAAGAGGCGAAGCACATTGAATGCTAGAAGCCAGGGTGGTTGTTGATTGTCTTGATGGGGGGAAAACAGCTTACTGGCAGGCTTTCTTCTCAGTGTTTATAGGCAGAAGCACAACACTAACCAGGGAGGTAAAACACCCTTTGAGCTTCATCAATATCAACACATTTCAGGAGCTGCGCCTTGTTATCAGTGAGAAAAGCTAACGATGGTACATGCTGCATGCTGCAGGTAACTATCCTCTGTAAACCGATTATACATTCAGAAACATAGCTGGGTTCCAAATTACTGCGTAGAGCCTTAGTTCTGCACAGGTTTTTTTTTAGACCAACATGACTCCTGCTCAAGCCGAACTTTGTCTGCACACTAGGGAAATTTGTCCGGAAATTGTCCAGTTACTGAATGTTATTACAAGCCCTGGCCATCAATGTATTTCTCTAAATTCATGCTGATGTGACTTACTGCCCATGGTTATAAGTGTCATGGATGTAGCCTCGTTCCCAGGCTCTCCCCACGTGCGAACAAAAAATCGAGAGGAAAGGGGAGAGCCTGGTAAAATTTATCACGTGAGAAACGTCATAGGTAGAGAGAACTTAATTACATGTGGGCGAACAAATGAACTCGCCCACGCTGTATGGACAGAATACATTCGTTCAGCTGCGATAGCTTTATGGCCAACAGAATGGGACTAGACGGCACTATGCTACATTACCTGGCAGTACGGAAAGCTATGGTGAGCGTACACAGACCTGTACATTCGAAAATCACGCTAACCTACTCGCTTACCCGGCAAACTGACAGCTGTACACCCTGGAGAATGGCTTTCAAGGCGCTATTAAATGCCAAGGCGGCCCTTTCCTAGGCTTTGCTCAAGTTTTCTCTGCGCTTTTGTTCGAAAAAAAAAATGCCAGAGCTACGTGTACTGTCGATTGTCGATCAACTACGTGCGTGGGCACATCGACGATCCGCCTATGCTCAATTAAGTCCTCTCTACCCTTCTCTCTACCACTACGTCACTCACGTGATAAATTATACCAGGCTCTCCCCGCTTTTCCGTACTGCAAGCGACGAAAGCTGGGCGGGGCCTGGGAATGAGGCTATCATGGATGCACTTGAGCTTTTTTATAGCCATGGGCTCTTAGCAACAAGCTTTGTATCCTGTCTGTGGTTAGAGTGGGGCCTCCCCTAGTAATACCTGAGGTTTAGTTCAGAAGCCCTGGAGGGGTGGAGCATAGTAAGTGTGAGAAGCCATGTTATTGTAGGCAAGTGCAGAATTTGTTGCTTAACCCTTTAACCCCGATAGCACCTCTATGCGCCCAGAATTATTACAACCTTTAAACCCAATAGCACCCGTATGCGCCCGAGATAGCTTCCGGCTATTTATCACCACAGCTATGCGGCTTTGAGTTAGTACATAGTTATTATAAGCCACAGGAAGTCGATCAAAGCATAATTAGCTGGGGTGTCCTATAGGGACTTTCCCGGAAATCACGTTCGAAGTTTGCCTACCGATCGTGTTGAACTTAGCATTGTCACAGAACAGCTTGTATCCCATGGGCAACTGGTTCTACAGAATTGTTTCTAGCTAATCATCTAAACAACAATGAAAAAGTACCTTCGCTGGAAGTTTGGCCACAGATTTCCAGTCATTTTCATTGGATAGCAAGTACCTGCTCTTCATCCGTTGTGGCTTACTCGAACTTCACTGTTAACTCCTGTGACTACTTCCTGAGTAAAGCAGGTTTGTTTTTGATTAAGCTAAGCCTAACTGCCAACTTGTGAACTCAAGTAGTTCACAAGATATAACGCTATGAATCATCATGATACAAAATCGCCATTTTTTCAATATCTTGTCTCATGGCTACGAGATTGATTTCTGCGCATGTGCGTCGGGGGCAAAGGGTTAATGCATTGCACACTCACTCACACACACACACACAGAGGATGTGACACCAATTCCTTCAGACAGCACAAAGAGAAAGGGGGGGCGTCGTGGAAGGCGATTGTGAACACAATCGAATGCATGCAGAACCAGTGGCATTGGTGCTGCAATTACATTGTACAGTGTTATTATGTCACTGTCACATTTGTTGTACAACAGATAATGGTATTAAGAAAATCTGATGTATGGAATCTATAATTATTGGTTACCAGGCCTTGCCCTCTGTAACTGGAGGCAGGGAAGGCCTGGGAATGAGGCTGATTGGGAAGCATTTGTGTAGCCTTGTTCCCAGGCCTTTGGCCCTTTGCTACTGTCCAGGTTTTGATTTTTTTTTTTTCTGCAAGTGATCAAAAGCTGGAGGTGGGAATGGCATAGGCACAAGAGGCTAAGTAATCATGGAGCTGTGCTACAGGGTGTGGTGCTAGGACTAGAACCACTGCATGCATGCTCGCATGTTTCATTTTCCTTAGGGTCAACAGCTCTAGATATAGTACAGTATAAGAGATGAGGGGATTGGACACGAGTACAGAACAATGCATTGTATGGTGGTGGTGATGGTGGAAGGTAGGAATGCATAGAACCTTGCAGTGTTATTTTAGTTTACTAAAACTAAAATGCATAAAATCTTTCAGTAATTAAAACTAAAATTTGATGTCTTAGTCCATTAATTAAAAACTAAACCAGTTTGAAATCAGCCAAAAATGGTAGTTAACTAAACTAAAAGTACTGATGCTAACCCTTTTAGATTTAGTAATTAGAACTAAAACTAAACTAACAATTTGAACCTGTAGCCTAATTAAACAATATAAAACCAAACTACGAGTCCAAACATTAAACTAAAACAACACTGGAACCCTGGTATATTTCTTAGTTTCTTGGTTGGGTTGGAGCATTCTACAATTCCTTGGTGGACTTCAGTGTTGTAATGTGCCTATCAATACTATGCCCCACTACCCCCCCCCCCCCCCCCCCCCCGTACAGGCAGATAGTGGGCAATATAGGGGCTTTGACCGAAGGAGGCTGCCCCTATAGTCAGGCATTTGATTACCTCTGAAGACATCTTGAATACAGCAATGGTCTCCGTATACTGCACAGTTACACTGCGTGTGTCAAATCCCCAGTAATTCCCCACCTTCTGCAAGGGGATTTGATTATAGGGTATGTCCCGTATATTGGGGCAATTGATATTTAAATTAGTCAAATCCCCACCTTGCCCCACTATAGCCCGTACAGTGGGTAGGTGGGCATAACATTGATAGGCGCATAATTGAATTCTGGCATTATTATTGATGACAATCAATACTCACTGAAATTACAAGTGTCCCTGCAAATAACTATAGATGGAGAGAAAATGACAAGATTACAAATGACCATACATTGGTTTAGTGAATTGCAGGCATATTGTGGTTAATTGCGGGGTCATTCTGCAGTTATTAGAGTTGGTTATCAAAAAATTATCCCACAAAGCATGCAGTAATCTGGGCTCCTTCCCAGACCCGCAGCAAGACACCCTGTAATTTACTTCAACTGTTTCATGGAGAGGATCTGAACACCTCCTCTCTATAGCTTAGCACAATAGTCTCAATCATTGAAGTCTTGTGTTAAAAACACCACGTCAGAGCTATAACCTGTATGTTAAAGTTTTGGTAAGACATGAACAACACTTGTAAGGTTTTAGATACAAGTAGTATGAATACTAATCTTTATGATCTTCTCCATAAGTTCACTCTCAAGGTATGGCAACTCATTGCCACCAATGTCCAGTATCTTAAGCTGCTTCTTACGAAGGGAATATTTCCACGAATGGTATAGAAGCTCAAAATGTCGAGATGTGAGTCTATTGTTCTTCAGTGACAGCTGCACATTCTCGACTTTAGGTAGTGAAAATATGACATCAAAGAATTCCTGTAGTTCCCAATCTAGGCATTGACCAAGGGAGTTTGAAGACAAGCTGAGTGTTTGAATTGATTGGGTTGAGCACTGCTTACGCAATCCTTGTGTTAATGCAGGTAGATGGCCCCCAGGTCCAATGTTGCAGTCCTCCAGTTTGAGTCTGGACAGATGGAGATTGCAAAACAAATTTTCAAAATCTTGTGGCATGGTAGGTAGATTGGGGATTGTTTGATGATGAACACAGAGCTCTTTGATCTTCATGTTCAAATTCTTGGATATTAGCTGCACGAAACAGGCATCCTGCTCCAAATGTTGTGGAACATGAAGGTGCTGCAAAGAGAGGTTTGGGTAACATGTCACCCACCTAAACAGATTCTCAACATCCTCCCCCTCAAGGTCAGTCAGCACAAGTTTCTTGTGCTCATAACCATTCTCAGCCATCTTCAAAGAAAGGGTAGGTACATAATGTGTGATTCTATCTGAGGAAAAGTCATCTATAATCGTGCTTTCTAGTGTAAGAACTTGCTCGCTAGAGCTTGCGGCAGAAAGAAATGCATCAATGATGGCCTCTGCAACCAAAAGAGAAATGATCATCAATTCGAGCTGGAGTTTGTGGAATTGTGGTCTGCTGAAAAGGTGAGCAGCAGCCATTAGCATTTTATCAAATGCTACTCCACCATTAGGGTGGTTCTCATGACCATAGCATCTGAGCCTGAAAACCTTCAACAGAACCTGATGCTCTAAAAGAGCTAGCATGTGTGATATCCCATCCATATCATCCTGTACATGAATGGACAGAAAATGCAAATAACCATAAGGGATGTTTTGGATTGAGTGCTTTAGTGCATTTTGGACTGAGTGGACACCATCCTCTACTGCAAAGTAGGATCTACATTCCTGCAGAGTTGTGGCTATGAACTGACCATTGCCTGACAGACTGACAGAGTGTAGGACCGTGTTGACTTCAGATAGTATCGTATCAAAGAAAAAGGTTGCAACGAGTGGATCTTCATCATCTTCTGAAATGATTTCTATTGATTCCAGACATGATAGAAACTTCTGAAGTAGAGGCATGAGTGCACTTGATCTCCTGTGCCACAATTCTGCATTACAGAAAAGATCACAGTCGACATAAAGACAACGAGGAAAGAAAGCACATACATCGATCAAGATTTGCACGAGTTGTATGTCAGCTCTACACTGGTTTTCAGTGGCAGTCCAAGAGTATCGGCGTGGTATGCAGCTGCCATCCATACCAGGTTGGATGAATGGGTGTTTGAAACCACACCACTTCTTAACCCCCAAACAGTTTGGAATGGAGAAGAGACACTTTTCAGCATATCTCCTACTCTCAGATGTTGATGTTTTGAGGTCGGTCGAGTTATTCAAGATAGAAGTAGTGCATGAAAGAAAGAATATCTCCCTCCAATCACATGACCTGTTGCTACTGGGAGATTGAATTTGCTTCACAGTTTGTATCAATGAGGCAGAGCATCGTTGAGTGCACACAGCTTCCCACACATTGGAGCTCATGTTAAGGCCCTTTGCCACTGGTGTGCTCTCCAGCTTACAGATATCAACAGCTGGAAGGTTTACTAGAAGCTGTTGGCGTAGCCTCAGCGGTAGAAGGGCAAGTGATTCATGGGTAAATGACTCCAAGTTGGAAATGAGTTGCACAAAGCACTGGTCTTGCAGGGAGAGAGGGTAGTCTGCGGTCTGATTACTCATGGTAGTGGTCTTCTCTTCTGCTATTGATTTGAGACTTCAGGATTCCACCACAATCACTGCAATATAAAATGTAAAGTCATCATTAGTTACTAGTCAGATATTTCATTGTTGTGGGGCAAGCCTGCTGACTGAGCAGCACACTACTGATTTAATGGCCCATAAACCATGCATAACAGCAGGATTAGTCACTGTCTGACGAAATGGGACATTTATCAATTTTGTTAGACAAAACGGGATTAGACAAAGTGGGACGAGATGGGTATGAACCACGAGAACAAAAGAACCACTCAGCATGGGTACTTTCATAACAGAGAAAATGTTCTGGCAGCAAATAGCCTCAGTGCCAGGCTCTTCTCATAGTAAAGATGGCTGGGAAGGTGGATGCAGCTGGTACATTTTATCATGTGTTTTCCTGACTTCTAGGGTTGATGCAACAATTTTAATGCATGTGGACATGCACACATTACACAGAAGAGAACCTGCGTTGCTCAGAGCTCATGATCATGGCAAGTACACACATATCTAATACAGCATGAAAACAGTTTATATAACAGATGCAAAATGTTAGGAAAAGGATATTGTAAACATGTTCCCGTTGGACATTCTACACTGTTCTCCCTTCCCCCTAGTGTAAAATATCTTTCCAGCCCCTCGGGACATAAAATATTAGATGTAGAGTACAAGGTAGCTCTCACACTCTGCTATTCACTCTGTGACCGTGTTAAAGAGTGACTTAGCCAAGTCAGACTAGGCACGGAACTCATGTGACAAACTGAAAGATAGTGGGGGAGTGTTTATAACACTGAGAGTAGAGAAGGGAGAAAACTGTAAGTGGGTGACTTTCTGTTGTCCCAAAAGTGTGATGAAAAACAATGAATTAAATCTGGATGTGAACCTCAAAGTAGAAACATATATTCACACTGCTTGTTCTGCAAGTTTGTACTGCACTGGTATATACAGCCCCAAGCCATCCTACACTGACGGGAAGGGAGTAACTACACTGGTGTTGATTGTCTGGGAATAGCATGCAACAGACACACTCGAATGCAAACCTGCTATGCAGAAGGTTAGGCATGCTAATATTATACCGGAAATTTGTTTAATATTCTATGCTTTTATGGTCAAAAATTGTCATGATAATGCTGCAAACATTGTGTATGATTATGCTTATCAAAATGCGACCATGAACACCACTTGTATGCTAGGATTTTTAGTGTTCTTACTCCAAAAATCAGATATTTTAACACATTCAATGAGTTCCACATATGGCACACATGTTGTTTCTTCTCCAGTCCCAGCAGAACCAAAGTTGTATTGATCTGACTTACCTAGTGCATGCATATTAAGCACATAGAAAATAGAGCGTCTAAGGCCATGCTACTCTAGGGGCACTACAGGTTTGTTTCTAATAAGCTTCACGTGTAATCTTTGGCAGGCAGAATTCTGATTCACTTCATGCCCACATGGAGATAGGCCAAGTTTATGTGTACCTGGAGAACCATGAGCTAAGCAGTACTTATGTTTTACCATGTCTGGCATCAAGGGGAGATACAACTTATCATGTAATGGTGGAGGGAACCAGGCATCCACACACTTTGAAACATTAGCACCCTCAAGACATCAAGTATTGTGTTGACTCCAGAGTTGCCAGATATAAGAATTACCGTAATCTCCCAACAACTTAGAAAAGTGGGGAGGGGGTGTTTGTTTGAATATGCAATTAGTCCCGTGCATGCTCCCCCTGTTCCTTGTGATGTTACGTGCGAGGTCAATAATCACGACGACTGAAATGAAGAATGGCATCTTTGCTGAACATGTACTAGGGAAATCAGTAGTGGTACTTGTGTTGATACTAAGTCGAGAGGCATCAAAGCAACTTGAATCCTCAGTCATAAGATCATACTATGATCAACAAAAACTTGTGTGTATGTGTTTACAAACACAATCGACGATGGAGCTAACCCAAAAGTTCACTAAAAGCATGGCCACAAATGCTCGCTATGGTGCATTTACATGAAGGAAAAATACCGAAATTGGGGGTTCAAGATTGGGGAGGGTGTTTGTTTGAAGGGCGTGTATTTTGAGGAGCTTACGGTAATTCTGTATATACGGAATTTCACGGCCTTCATATGGAACATGGAATTCAGCATGTAAAATACGGAATTTTATTGTTGGTACATGTAAGTATATGGAAGAGACCTTGTGTTGCAAGTATTATAGCTACATGTATATAACAGCTGCTGAATCATTAGCTGTCAATAGCTCTCTCTTTTTTGTGAGATTCTTAGAGAAGCTAAATATTGAGTGAAAATGAAGGGCCATTGCCGAAAAGGAGTTGTCCACATTGAGTCGATCAGTGCAAAAGTGCCGACCTGAAGGTAATTACTGGGCATACTATCAATTATGTAGCTGTCATTTGAAGTTTCATGCAAACACTGACACCGTGAGGCTAGGATTTTTAGCAAACCTAAACTCGTTAAGACGGACCACAGAAACCAAATGAATGATTGCCTATTGAACTCTTCTTGGCAGTTGCCTGCAACAAAGTCCACTCAAGCAATGCCTTAAACTATCATGTAGTTCAGATATCTATTAAAATCCTCAGCCTGATTCTGACTCTGATCATTTTGATGAAGAGTGAATCATGCAGTATTTGCACATTGTTTTGATACATATTTTTGAACATTGCACTACAGAAAATGCACTAAAATACAGAGATTTCTTGCCAGTACACCCTGGCAGCACTGTCAGACTCACTGTGAATCTACTACAGAGTGGGGAAGCACAAACACCGGCTGGTACATCAATGTTCATTATGTGAAATTTTCTGCACACACATGAAGTGTGAAGTTAAACATAATGGGGATATGGGAATGGGGCATTTATGGCTTAAACGGGTGGTCAGTGTAAAACATCCCCCATGTCAAATGTTCTCACAGTTCAGGTGCATTAAGGTGGCGGGTAAGTAATTTTGTGATAAATTGTTATAATATGATTTTATGAAATGTCTCACCTCTCAAGTTGTGCAATCACTTTTGCCAAACATGGTATTCTAATACTGCATGGTGATCTATTTGTGTAACAAACCTTGACTAATCACTGGAGAAGCTGTTTACCATAAAGTGTGCATGTTGCTAAAGTCATTTTTACCTGATTCATAAGACGATGTGAAAAAAATGTATCCATGGCCTTGTGGGTGGGCACGGCCAATGGTGTACAGTGATTGATGATGTATAGGATCTACTACATAGATGCAGAGATTATGCGATTTATCTTCCGTGGGAAAAGTTTGGCCGAGGCGGAGCTGAGGCTGAACCTTCCCACGGAGGATAAATCTCATAACTTCCAAGTCTACGTAGTAGATCCGCCTTCTACCATGGCAACAGCTAAAGAATGCAATTACAGGACATATTTACCACAGCAACAAGTAAAAACTCAATGAGCATTATTGGAGTTTGAGCGATTCTACGGCGGAAGTGATTCTACGGTGACAATCTGGGAGAGAAAACTGCTAGCTATTGTCTAGCGATGAGCGTGCTACCTGTTGACAAGATCGACGAGGTTCCTGACGATGTGTGGGAAGTTACTTATTCAAGATTTCTTGAGCCCAGAGGTTTTGCGCGGGATAGACATACCAGTGATGAATGAAGCTGCCGTTGAAGACTTCGAAAGTTTGAACTATGATGAACGAACCGTTTCTAGTACTACCACTAGTGCTAGTGAGGAACTGCTTGTACATGTACTTGCCACTGACGTGATTGTATGGCTTTGTCAGACAAATATAACTTCATGTACACTGTGAAGTTCAAGTAGTAGCTCTAACTTTTCACAGGAGGACAACAGATTTATCTTGCGAGGCATATCAAAGGGTTACTATGGAGGTGCCCACGCACCATGGTAGAAGTAGAAACTTCTCTCAAGCTTTCATGCTTTTGTCACTTACAGTACGGCTACGTAGCCTTTTGACGAGCTACTGAAGCAGCTGCTGCAGTCATTTGCTTAACTCTAGGAGCAGAGACAGCTATGGCCATGTGGGTGGAAACCGGTTACATAAAGATTTGGGGACCCTGTAGATATGGGGATTCCCCATCCCCAATTCTACGCGAGATTGGGGAGCCCCTCATGAAATAGTGTATGTCGACGCAATTGAGTGAAGTGTAAACAAACAAAGTCAACTTTGGGGAAACATGTAGAAATGGAAGCTGAAAGCGAAGGAACAGTTCATAGATCCATGACTACATCAAGGATGGAAAGTACACCGAAGGACTTGAGGAACCCGACGAAGAGTGTCATTTGGACACCATGCAGACAAACGATCTTGTGATCATACATACTACTGTCCTAGTCTCTACTAAAAAACTACAGTTTTATTGGCATATGATCACTACAGTACTACCATCTTATGCTCTTCTTAGCTGAGATTGAGACCTCTGAGCACTGTCAGTGCAACACCCAAAATCTTGTTACTAAAATTTGCAACCATGAAAAGTACCTTTTTGAAACTGACAGCATCATCTGCATGGTGCACAAAGGTATGTACATGGAAATGGGGTCCCCAATTCTCCAATACATGGAGATGGGGTCTATGTATATGTAGTTATGGGACCACCAGAGTTATGGGACCACCAGAGTTATGGTATCACCAGGGTCATAAGCAGTGGAGTTTTACACAATCATAAGCATGGTGATGGAGTCCCATGGTCATATTTATTGCTACTGTTATGGGATCACCAGGGTCATGAGCAGTGGAGTTTTACACAATCATAAGCATGGTCATACTTATCATGGGACCACCAGGGTTATGAGCAGTGGAGTTGTGCACAACCTCAGCAAAGTGACGATGCATAAATTACACCAAGATATGGCGATGACATAGACATGTTGATTCTCACATTTTTTTTTGCAGTTAAGGACAGCCACAGCTATAGCACAACAGGAAAAGAATTATATACATTGTAGGTAGGGGTCCACATATCTACCATAGATATGGGGATGGGGATTCCCTTATCTATGCAGTTTTGGGGATGGGGTCCCCAAATCTATATAGTTATGGGGACGCAGGTTCCCCAACCTGGGGGGATCTTCCCACTTTGTCAATTCCCACTTTGTCAACTCCGACTTCGTCTATTCCCACTTTGTCAATTCCCACTTTGTCAATTCCCACTTTGTCAACATTGACCAAATGGGAATTGACAAAGTGGGAATTGACGAAGTGGGAAGTTGACAAAGTGGGAATTGAATGTGAGAGATGATATGAAGTACACTGCAAAAAAATTGATGGGTTTAAATGTCTATATGAATCAGAAAGGTGAATACACATCCATATAACTATACTGTACAGGTGAACAAGCTACATAAGTTGTATGCATGCAACACCAACAATGTATCGGTCAATGGTCAATCTCTTCTCGTGTTTGAGGCAATATTGGGAACCTCTGAAACCCTGCTGCGATAGAGGGATGACTTTTAAGGCTTTGGAATGAAGGCAAACTGACAGCTGTTTCCATCCTGATCAAAGACACTCTACATTGCAGGAGAAAACTACTCATCATCCAATCAGGTGTTCTCAAGTAGAAGTATATTAAATGGAAAATCTTCCCACTTTGTCAACTTCCCACTTCGTCAACTTCCCATTTGGTCAATGTTGACAAAGTGGGAATTGACGAAGTGGGAATTGACGAAGTGGGAATAAACCAATCGAGGGTACATGCATATTCACATGACACCGAAAAAAACGATTATTGCTTACCCTAGTGTACTTAAAACTTTGAAGCCGTGTTAATCACACTGGATTCATATTTGGTAATTGTCATCAAAGCAAATCTAATTATGACATCATTTTGATTATGCCCACATCTGTCCTTCAAGTGAAAAGAAAGAACGCTGTCAAAAAGATTGCAAAATCAGAAGTAGTTCCCCCTAGTGCTAGGGTCTCTGCTTTTGATAACAACAGTAGTAACTAGACCTCAAAGGGGCTCCTAAAATTCCTAGCTGTATAGAGAATATAGTTTGTGTCTTACTGATTCAAGAAATTCACCATTTTCAATAACAAAATGTCATAGCTCTCTCAAACCTTCATCCATCGCGATTCCCTGTAAGAGCCTGAGACAGTGAAGCTAACAAACGCAGTAAACATGGATTTTACGTTGGTGAACTGCTCCGGGTAAGTGTCACTTTCTTGAAGGACAGCACCGAATTGGACGTTCTATATATAGTGCTCACACGCGAGCCAAACGTACTCAGGTGCATTAAGGCCTGACTCCCGAAGTGCCACAAAATTTTAGCTGAATTTTTAAGTGTTATATTCTCATATTTACAAAAGTGTTTAAGCTTTTCAGCTGAAACTTCAACAGTGATAGTATGGACAGTGTGGTGTTGCAACCACACCCACCATCACTTTGGTAAACAAATTTCCTGGCAAACTCGCGCTCTTGTTCAACAAACTTTCCTCGAGGCAGCTATCTTCCACTGAACCAAACTGGTTCTGCGTTTCACAAGTACTAGATTGTGACAGGGATCATTACAAAAAGCTCTTAGGCAAAGCCGAAGTACTCTGCATTCTAATGATATTGCTTACAGAAGTACATTTTTTAAAATGCCTTCTAAACAGCACAACTTAGCCTAAAGATTTTATGCAATCATGCAAAATCCCAAGAGGCCAAAATTAAGACAAACCTTTGGTGGTTCGTTTCTAGTGACAATCACGAGGAACGGAGATAGTCTAATGGCCCGCCTAACACAAAGTAGTCAGGACCTTCATTTCGAGTGGCCATTATACGGCCATGACATCAAATATTACATTATGGTTTACTTAGAGTGCATTCCACCGGTTAGTTAGTGTACTGTACAAAGTAGAAGCAGCCATGCAGGCAATACTAATCGTGCTATGTCAAACGAAGCTTTATAAAATATTGTTTGTACTCCAGCGCATTGCACTAGCTAGTTTAACGTGAATCCTTAGAACAACTGGAGTCAGGCCCCAATGCAATCTATCAATTATTGGACACATCTCATTATCGGACGGCTGCACAACACTAATGGAAGTAACAACAGCTCTTGTTCTTGGATCCAGTAGGTAGGATGATGCAGATGCTATGTGCACCCCATATTCGGGCATTATGAATCAGTGGATGTGGATGCAATACTGCAAAACAGGGCAGAGTCCAATGGTCACGACCATCGGACAAAACCATGCACCCATCCACGGAAGACAAGGTCCTATAAAAGTGAGGGAGGAAGCACTGTCCACCAAACTTGGCTGGCAGCTACAGCTAGCCTAACCTCCAATTATCAGCGATTTCTGTCATAGAGTGGAGAGAAGTGTCGCCTGAAGAAGTGCGTAGGTTCAAGCTATCAATAATCAGACAAGCATCAACTTTGGTGTGCATGAGTATGTGCACATTTTGACAAAGCATGTGAAATGGAAAAGCTTTTAGAAAGTAAAGAATCTTTCAACAGCAGGTGAATACTCTGACATATGTATGTACCAGCAGCTAGTGATATGATTGTACATGTATTGTAGTACTATATACCAGTGGCTAGTGATAGGTAGGCTGTATATTTGCTTTTTGTCTGTAGATGTATCAAACTCTACCATCGTAGAATCATCATGTTGTAAGAAGTACTCCTAAATCAGTCCTACCCTTGACCCATGCCAATTACGTGCCTCTCAGGTCTGGTCGATGAAGGTTATGGGACGATGAGAGTATGCAAAAGGCAACAGCTGCTGTAGAACAAGATATAGTACTAAACCTTGTGAAAGGTTGAAATACAGTATTCATGTCACTGCCCGCTGGTAGCGGGGAAACTTGTTATTGGGCGCTTCATAGACCTATGCTTGTCTGAGATGCTGCCCGAAACCATTACTCAATCAAACAGCTGAAGCAGCTTGGTAAATAGCACTGGCAACAACTATGCAGTAGGTGTGACCGATGAATAAATGTGCTTTACACATGACTGATTCAATAATTGCGTTCTGAATGTTCGTTCACGTGAAGTGGTCGTAACTCTCCAGACCCTTCCTCCGCATGCCACATACTGAACGCAATTGGTGCTGCACAATGGAAAGGGTCTGGTTTGTGAGACTACTGCATGCAGTGGGCATGGGGATTGAAAGTTCCTACGTCGAAGTATGTTTTCTTATACTGTCCTCCCAGAAACCACTGCATGGCTACTATGTCAAGGCATGCTCCAGGTTGGGTGATCAAGGTTGCACCCGTCATCACTTCCCCAGTGATAGGTTGTAGATCATGTAAAGATGATACTGAAAGCAATCTGAGTTGTGGTTGGTCAGGTCCGACTTGTGAGACTAGTCTAAGGCGACATCCTGGGTAGCAGGTTTCCAAAATATGTTTTCAAGGGTTAGATATATAACATGACAAACATGTAGATCTATAGGTCTGTATAATAGGAGACGGAGACGTCATTCGTAACTTACCTAGTACTTGTTCTTGAGTTCTTCAACGGTGGAAAACAGTCCGAGCCGCCACACCAACCGCGCACATGACAAGATCCAACTTACAAACTACGCATGCGCAAATGGTTGGAATTGGGCGAAAATCGATGAACCTCTCCAGTCGGACTCTGGGTCCGCGAGACTATGATCTTTGTGACTCTCTGTGACCTTACTGCTGAACTTTCCAACATGATAGTGAGCTTATTCGTGGAAGGCTAGCGAGCACAGAGCAAGCTTTCTGCCAGCTGGCCAGGCTGGGAGGCTGTGAGAGCTGAAACCAGGGTTGCAGTGGGCTTGCTGAATGTTGCACAATTTCCTCATTTCGATGCTAAACGCACCCCTAAAATGCTCATATGAGGTGAGTGCCGCAGGTTCACCTTGGCTCAAACACTTTAGAGTTCATGCAGTACTACGCAGGTCAAAGCTTTGTTTAATAGTAGGCTTTTGCAAAACGGTCCACTAGCTGCTACTTAGCTTCAAGACGTTAGAGGTTATACTAGCGAGTCAAAACGCAAAATTGCATAGCGGTCGCAACCACAGTCGAAATTTTGATCAATTACCTTACAACACACATGAAATTGAAGAGCTTTGGTTCCTCTTTCCAGTTCTGCTGGTGCATTTCCAAAATTCTTGCCAGCATTTTTGTGTTTAGGCCACTCCAAATGAGACTTTAGTTTCCCGTCCGGACTTCTGTCATTTTCGATGCGGGCGGGCGGTCTATTACCATTAACCATTACTATGAATCTCATTATAAATTTGCGCGAAATAAAACCTAACTGCGTCGGAATGTCCGCATCCAGGAGCTGTCGAACGCATTCACGCTATTAGCGTTCCATCCTTCTACACGAGTCTACGTTTGCTACTGTACTGCATACTAGTGCGCGTTGGATGTTGCAGATAATTTTGAAACATGAATAATAATGGCCATAATGGTCAAATGGCGCGGTAGACTCCGGAGGGGGCGGGCGGAGGACGGGAAACTATAGTCTCATTTGGAGTGGCCTTAGTCAATGAGTACGGCGCCGTAAACTTCGGAAAGCCATATGTTGAGTTAAAATGAAGGTAATCCAGACAATATGCATATTTCTCAGTTACTAATACTAGCTTAAAGAGCAGCCTTAGAACAGTGTTCTAAGGCTGCTCTTTAAGCTAGTAATTCTAACTTTTCTGTATATTGCAAAATTGTTTGTACACGCTAGTTATACAACGATTTATAAGTTGCATATGCGCCACTGGTAGACTATATACTCTTGATGACAACCCAGCTTTATGCGCTCAAGCATCTTGGCCGTGCACGAAAAATTTTTTACGCGAATTATTTTTACGCTGTGCATGTGCAGAGTACCAGTAATGAAAATTGAACTCTAGGGACGATAACTCCTGATATCAAACTCCAATTTTAATGAAACTAGCATCAGTATTGACGTCCATTGATTAGAAGGGTATTATAAAACGAGAAGCAGAGCATAACAACACCTAAAGTTGTTAGCATGAGCAGCCAAACACCGAACCACAGGCTTCTTACAAAAGCACCTACAGAAGATGAACTGTGGTTTTGAACAAATGTGTTATATTGTTGTTCTTTACTTGTACATACTATTGCATAAGCATATTATATATGACTTGTTAATTAGTTCTTACATGTCTTTTCCAATTGAGTGTACAACACAAACCTTTGGGGTCCCTAAATCACTGAAGGATCCCCATATCCCTAGATGCTCCCTTACGTAAAGGGTCTATGGAGTACGTGTCGATCTTGCAGCTTGATGATCGCTACAGCAGCGTACGTGAGAGAGGGGCTGCGACCGCATGCGCATGCATGGAGTATAAAATGTTTTGTTTTTTCCCGAAGTAACATCACTATGACGTCCCCCCCCTCCCCCTCCTCATAACGTCATGCATACTGTCGACTGTTGATCAGACACCGGCCTCAAATATCAGCCGCACAATCTGAAGCTCTGAGTGAAACGTCATCAAATAGTAGCCTAACTATGGCTAATTACCGTAATTTTCGCGGGTACAAAACAGAGCAAAATCCGGGTTTCAGAAATTGTGGTGGTTTTATTAATTTTCACGAATGGCTTTTGACTCGCGAAAAACGCGAAAATAAATCCCTCGCGTAGATTACCAACCATACGGTATCCATTCGTTAGAATAACTGAATCCTATGCACATAGCTTTTATTTTGGTATGTATACACAAGGTGTCCTATTATCACAAGTGTCCAGGAGTTGATAGGGAACTGTCTCTATATCTCTCTTTGCAGAAGTGCAAAAGCTTCATTCAAGATCTGCCTGTTGTATCCTCCCATGTGAAGACATAGTATATAATGCTTACATGCAAGAACTCAATACTGTGGTGTTGTATATAGTCATTTTTGTACCTAGTCAATCTTTTTGTTAGCGTCAGTCCTTCTCACTCCAGAGCTTGTCAGGCATATATACTGCATGAAACTAACGCATGATTAGAAGGCCTGGGTATGAGGATGTTATTCTGTTGTAAGTATTGATGGTCAAATTTTACAATCAGTTCTGATTTGCATCAACTTGCATGGTTGAATTTCAGCTGAACAACTCTAACCAAGTAACTTATTCTTTACACAGGCTGGCTACTTTAGTAAAGAACATAACGATAACGTCATATACTAATGCTGAAAGAAGTAATCTAGCTATAGTTCCATCCTGCAAGAGTCCAACCTAGATCCACCGTGAGACTGATGAAGGCAACTGACAAGAGCGATAGTAACTCGCCCGACTTAACTGTAGGGCCAGGGAAGTTGCACTGGAAGTCACATGAAAATTAGGGCGGTATCACATGGATAAGCCTTGTTGGGCTAAGTCCTTGCAGCCCAGGGGGATGTACTTCGATGGGTTTGTCAATGATGCCACTGCCATTGTGGAAAGGTACAAAGCAGAAATTCTAACCACCTTTGAAACGCGAACATCAAAGCTGTCTCATGATGATCCAGAATGCTTGGTAAGTCCAGCAAACATGTAGTCGTGCAGTCGAGAACTGCTATCATGTAATCAGCCCCTACAGCCTAGTACCAAAGCCACATGTGCCTTGGTACAAGGCTCAGCCTGCCATGGTAAGTTGACACCAAAGTTTAGTACTAAAATACACGAGATTCAATTGCAGAATAAAAATTTGCTTTGTTCACTATAGTCACTCACTATCCCTTCACATGGTAGGCTAGGGATTAGCAAATATATAAGTGTGTTGATTGTGCAATTTTCTGTTGCTGTACTTCAAAAACCAGGAAAGTCAACTCCACGTCTCTTTCTTAAGCAGGAATCAGTTTCCTTTGACAACATCCCGTTTTCCGTAGAAGAAGTGAGAATAGCTATTAGACTGTCAGTACGGTGAGCAGTATTGTAAAAAGAGAGAGAAAGGGAGCAAAACACTACGACTTCAAGGCAGCAGAAAAATTGTCTGTCAGGCCAAGATTCACCACATATACTGACTACGCATTGCCTGACACAACCAACATGAAATATCACAGCAGGCAAAGCAAACACAACAAAAAGCTCTTGACAAGTTGCACAAAGCTCTTGAAAGTGGTGAGAAAGTAAACACGGAGACAAAATACTTTGTCTCCTTACCTTCAATTGATGCTTGTGCATAGTGGTCACCCACTTGGCTGTGATGCTTGTGGTTTTGCTCAGCGAATCCATCCACTTGTGACACAAAAGATCACTGAGTTGGTTTCTAGTGGAATAACAGACATAGCGGGAGTAAAACGCCACCTACATTTCTGTGTAACCAAAAGTGTTCCCAAAGAGCTTCACCTCCCGAAACCATTCGTGAAAGGAAACCCACTTTCTCAAACTCAGGACACTACAATGGGAATGGTGGGACAGAAGACAATGGTGTCAATATTGTTGGATCAGATGACAACTGCTCTCAGACACTTCTGATAGTTCATCAAGAGAACTGGCAGAAGGAAATGCTAGCAAAATATGGCAACACACTGGGCTTTGCTTGATGCCACTTACAAGACAACAAGGTATGAGCTTGCTTTGTTTTTCCTGTGTGTATGCACCAATGTTGGTTACTCAGTAGTTGCCGAGTTTGTTACATAATAGCATGCCAAATTGGTGAAGCACTCCAGATCATAAAGATACTTTAAAAGTTTTGGGCTTCAACTCCATTGTTCATATCAACTGCAGCATGGTATGTGGCATCTCTGTAGGCTCGTGCCCATCTCTACAAAAGGGGAGCAATACAATAGGAAGTCACTTATCCAAACTTTAATTATCCGAAACGTCAGTTATCCAAGCCCCCAAATAACAGAAAACATTTTTACCTGACATGTACCAGAAACACCTTTTCCAGAACTACGCTTGACAACTACATACAGGCCATACAATGACAACAGACCTCACTTCTTGACAGACTGTCCACGCAAAGTGGTTCTGTACTGCATGGATTGGATGAGGAAAAGCAGTAAGTTCAAAAATGAAGATATCCAAAAAGAACCCTCTGATGGAAGAGATTCAAAGTCGCTAGTGCATCTGGAAAAGTACACAAAGTGGACATTGGAAAAGAGACAGGGGTACCTTCTTCCACGTGTTTAGATTGGATGCATTTCCGTATATCCCATGCAAGCACTTCTTAGTCATTTTCAGTAATGAAACAGATTGGTCTTGGTGCTCTCTCCCACCCACATACCTTGCAAGTCCACTGCTCTCTACTGATCAAGAAGCACTGTTGGGTGCATTTCCAAATCCAATGAAATGACACAGTCGATGCAGGTACATCTGATCTGTTAGCAGAGATGCAGGAGGAAGTGAGTGAACAATTGTGCAGCACAACCACAAGATGGACTGCCAGAGAAGCAGGTAACAAATTCAAGTTTAAAGACTTTATCCATTTATTTATATTTATCTATCTACTTTCTCTGTACCATCCACATATTGTAGAGCAATTCACACAGTGTTTGTTCCCTTCAAAGGAAGATTTCTGTGGAACTGAAGGTCTTGGAGTCACTTGCATACACTTCTGCTGAGCCAGCTGTACTGCTCAAGCTTCTTGGAAAATTAAAGAAGTTACAGACGGATATTGGGAGTTCTCTTCCCCATGCAGAAGGCTTGCTACTTCGACCGGTTTCACTCCTAAAAACAGCTTGAAAAATATTGCAGAAGTACAAGTGCTTGATTGACACTGCTGCTTCCTATTCCTCACTGGAACCTACTAGTAAAAGAGGGAGAAAGCAGCAACACTGGAAACAGCAGCGTGTTGGCATCAAGGCTGCAAAACTCAGGGAAGCAGCAGCAAGTGCACCTCCATTGGCAAGTACTCCAGCTACTATGGAACCAACACTTAGAGCAGGTACGTACCAGTACTTAAAAAGGTGCTTAAAAAACCAGTAGTTAAATCCCTCTTTGGCAGTTTACAACTATGAAGGACCATGCAGTGGACCACCCTGCAGAGCAACCAGATAACTCATTACCTAGGCAACACCACTGTACAAGAGAGATATGAGCAACATTCTTATATGTTGCCTAGGTAATGAGTTATAAACAAGGTATGCATATGGAGGCTAAAGTGTGCATGTACTGTACTTTCAGGAAAGAAGAGACTGGAAGTACTTTCCGTCCCAATGCTGCAAGGATTGCCTCTGCTGCTGCAGCTGACATTGGGTCATCAGCCTAAGTGTGTAGAAGGTAACAAGTTACATCGCATAGTCTATGGATACTCATATGGTGCATACCTCTTTTTGCTGGAGTGGTTGTCCACTTTCAGTGTCAGAGCCTGAATTGTACAACCGAACACAACAGTCAGTGAAAAAATTAATTTCAACTGACTTAGGTTATACCTGTGCATTGTCGCTTTATACTTCTCTCCTTTCTTTGACCTGGGCCACCAAACACAGGCATATCAAGGAAAAACTTGCACACACCACAGTTCCCATGTAAGCAGCCAGTACATGTACCCACGGTTTCTTAAGGGGGATGGAAACTGTCTTTTTCACTGCCTTGGGCTACTAATTCTATGGAACTGAGATGATGCATTGTAAGACACGAACACTATACTATCCGATTTTGTCGTTGCCAACAGCAACAGATTCAAAAGCATTGTGATGGACGGTGATGTTATGAATCATGTCCAGAAGATGCAGCATCTCTCAGTGTGGGGAACTCACGTAGAGCTACAGGCTACAGCATCCTTGTTCCAAGTTCCAGTCTACATGCTACAGCATCCTTGTTCCAAGTTCCAGTCTACATGCTCACATTTTCCAGACAACAGAATAGATACATCTGCATGGCACTGTTACCAACCATGGGACTCATCAAAGTTTAAAGTTCCCAGAAACAGAACCCCCCCTCCCCACCTTTCTAACCTTGACCATGTTGAACTGCTTCACGTAAGAGCATGCCACTTTGATGTCATCTTGTACGAGGAAGGAGGATTTACTTGACAGGCCTGTCTTGGAAGCTGTGAGACTCTTCGTAAAACTAGCTTTGGCTCCAGCTCATTCATGCATTGTTTATACACAATATCACATGACTTTTTATTATTTTCTGTTCTGCATCCCTAATACTATGGGGTGGCACTACCACATGCATATGTATATCTGTGTGTAGGAAGAGGAGCTCATAAAAGTGATACAGGAAGTGGAAAAGTTACACCCCAAGTGGGAAGAAAATTCATAGTATAATAGTATAGTATAGTAATGTTGAGAAAACACGAAAGTGCACGTGTATGTCCAATGTTTTAATTCCAAGCCTGAGAGGACTTACTGAAGTTTGACACCACAGCTTGAAACAGTTATCATTGAAGTATCTTCAGTTCATGCTCATCCTCAAAAATGTTGACATTTCAATGACCACACAAACTTCATCCCAACCTGCAGCTCTGGCAACAGACATTTCGTTAAAATTTTGGCAACTGACCGACATTTCATTTGCCAATTTTTGGCAACCTGCAATTCATTAAACATCTTTGATAGTGAGCCAATTTTGGCTGCTTTGGTATTGACAACTTGAAAATGAATACATGACAAGAAGTAACAAGTGTATAACCTATATTCTAATAGCAGAAACACCTAGTTATCTTGAAATATCTTTGTTCTTCACCAAAATAAACAAACAGATAGTAAACATAAAGTTCTGAGGAGTCATGTGGCTAACTGGCCGCTAACTCTCTGAAGTCCAGCATTCGCTTGTTCATTGACTTCTAAGTTGATTTCCTTCAAGGACATATGTTTATAGGTATCAAGGCAGTACCCGAAATAGCAGCCTACATGGCCCAGCCAATGGAAACGGTCCACTACAGTGTTTGCAAAGTTTGGGTCCCTTATCAAACAGTATTGGTGCAATTGCATACATTGTTGTAGCTTATCATATAAGGTGCTGTGAAAATGTTGGCAAAAAATTTGGAATGGATACCTAGGCAACTCACTGCTTTGCGTCACCTCAAAACTATAGCACACATCCTCAAAAATGCAGAGAAGAAACTTCAGCGTCTCCACCAGCCAAAAAGAGGTTTACCCCACTAGCTCTGAGAAAGGATTTGTAACTTCATTGTTGTGTTGTTTATTGGTAATGTTGAGCACATAAAATACTACTGTATGCTGTTTGTAACTTCTTTACTACAATTTATGTTGATCATGAAGTGGACAAAAGTTGCCAAAAACCATGACTGACAAACACAGAGAAAAAAATTGCCAACCCATCTAAGTCAAGTGGGTCTGTATGATGCTATTCCCACCAGTGTTGGACTTAAGTACTTTCCACATGGTTGTAAACAGCTTGACTATGTACGTAGGATTTTCAGATTCTGTCTTCAAACGGCCTTCACAGTAGAAGTGGTTCGACATTTCAAAGATTTACTGCTGAAAGTTTCCAAATTTAATGCAATGTTTCAATGGTGCTGTGATTATCAGTTTTCGTGTGTGAAGTAGGTGATCATTGAAACGTGAATCTCCGAAAATCAAACTTTGAGCCATCACAGAAGCTAACATTATCCCCTACACAATGTGTAAAACACTATCGGCCAGCTAGTGTCATCAGCACCTTACAAACACATTATCACAATCATATAGTATTTGAGATGAAGCCTTGTGCTAAAAATCACATCCATGTCAGAGCTTAGTTTCTCATGCTATTGTCATAGTATATTGTAAGACATGAACAACACCGGTAATTCTAGGTTTTAGATACAAGTAGTATGAATACTAATTTTCATGATGTTCTCCATAAGTTCACTCTCAGGGTCTGGCAACTCATTGCCACCAATGTGCAGTATCTTAAGCTGCTTCTTATAAAAGGAATATTTCCACGAATGGTATAGAAGCTCTAAATGTCGAGATGTGAGTCTATTGTTCTTCAGTGACAGCTGCACGTTCTCAACTTCAGGTAGTGAAAATATGACATCAAAGAATTCCTGTAGTTCCCAATCTAGGCATTTACCGAGGGAGTTTGAAGACAGACTGAGTGTCTGAATTGATTGGGTTGAGCACTGCTTACGCAGTCCTTGTGTTAACGCAGGTAGATGGCCCCCAGGTCCAATGTTGCAGTCCTCCAGTTTGAGTCTGGACAGACGGAGATTGCTAAACAAATCTTTGAAATCTTGTGGCATGGTAGGTAGATTGGGGATTGTTTGATGATGAACACAGAGCTCTTTGATCTTCATGTTCACGTTCTTTGATATTAGCTGCACGAAACAGGCATCCTGCTCCAAATGTTGTGGAACATGAAGGTGCTGCAAAGAGAGGTTTGGGTAACTTGTCACCCAACTAAAGAGATTCTCAACGTCCTCACCCTCAAGGTCAGTGAGCACAAGTTTCTTGTGCTCATAACCATTCTCAGCCATCTTCAAATAAAAGCTAGGCACATATGGTGTGATTGTATCCCAGGAAATTTCACTTATACTCATGTTTTCTAGAACAAGAACTTGTTCGCTAGAGCTTGCAGCAGAAAGAAATGCATCAACGATAGCCTTTGCGACCAAAAGAGAAATTCGCATTACTTCAAGTTGGAGTTTGTGAAAATGAGGTCGGATGAAAAGGAAGGCAGCAGCAGCCAACAGCATTTCTTCTAATGCTACTCCACTATAAGGGTTCTCGCAGATGAGCCTAAACTCCTTCAAGAAAACTTGATGCTCTAAAACAGCTTGCAAGTGTGATATTCCATCCAGCACATCTAGTACATCAATGGACAGAAAATGCAAATGACCATAAGGGATGTTTCGGATGGAGTGCTTTAGTGCATTTTGGACTGAGTGGACACCATCCTCTACTGCAAAGTAGGATCTACATTCTTGCAGAGTTGTGGCTATGAACTGACCATTGCCTGACAGACTGACAGAGTGTAGGACTGTGTTGACTTCAGATAGTATCGTATCAAAGAAAAAGGTTGCAATGAGTGGATCTTCATCGTCTTCTGAAAAGATTTCTATTGATTCCACACATGATAGAAACCTCTGAAGTAGAGGCATGAGTGCACTTGATCTCCTGTGCCACAATTCTGCATTACAGAAAAGATCACAGTCGACATAAAGACAACGAGGAAAGAAAGCACATTCATCCATCAGGATTTGCACGAGTTGTATGTCAGCTCTACACTGGTTCTCAGTGGTGATCCAAGAGTATCGGCGTGGTATGCAGCTGCCATCCTTACCAGGTTGGATGAATGGGTGTTTGAAACCACACCACTTTTTAACCCCCAAACAGTTTGGAATGGAGAAGAGGCACTTTTCAGCATATCTCCTACTCTCAGATGTTGATGTTTTGAGGTCGGTTGAGTTATTCAAGATGGAAATAGTGCATGAAAGAAAGAATATCTCCTTCCAATCACATGACCTGCTGCTACTGGGAGATTGAATTTTCTTCACAGTTTGTATCAATGAGGCAGAGCATCGTTGAGTGCACACAGCTTCCCACACATTGGAGCTCATGTTAATACCCTCTGCCACTGGTGTGCTCTCCAGCTTACAGATATCAACAGCTGGAAGGTTTACCAGAAGCTTGTGACGTAGCCTCACAGGTAGAAGGGCCAGTGATTCACAGGTAAATGACTCCAAGTTGGAAATGAGTTGCACAAAGCACTGGTCTTGCAGGGAGAGAGGGTTGTCTGGGGTCTGATCATTCATGGTAGTGGTCTTCTCTTCTGCTATTGATTTGAGACTTCAGGATTCCACCACAATTACTGCAATAAAAAATGTAAAGTCATCATTAGTTACTAGTCAGATGATTCATTGTTGTGGGGCAAGCCTGCTGACTGAGCGGCACACTACTGATTTAATATTTTGTCATGGCACACAAACCAGGCTCTTCTCATAATAAAGACGGGAAGGTGGATGCAGCTGGTACATTTTATCATGGTTTTCCTGACTTCTAGGGTCAACGCAACAACTTTACTGCATATGGACATGCACACATTACACAGAAGAGCACCTGCGTTGCTCAGAGCTCATGATCATGGCAAGTATACACATATCTAATACAGCATGAAAACAGTTTTTGATAACAGCTGTAAAAACGATATTGTAAAAATTTCCCCGTTGGACATCCTACACTGTTCTCCCTGCCCCCTACTGTAAAAATATCTTTCCAGCCCCTCGGGACATTAAATCTAGATGTAGAGTGCAAGGTAGCTCTCACACTCTGGTATTCATGCTGTGACAGAGTTAATAATGGTATATAGTGACTCAGCCAAGTCAGACTAGGCACAGAACTCATTAATGACAAACTCAAAGATAGTGGGGAGCATTGATAGAACTGAGAGTAGAGAAGGGAGAAGTTGGGGTGTTGGGTGGGAGAGCGCCAACACTGCTATGCACATTGTAGGTCCCATTTGTTGAGGCTAGGCTCGCATAACGATGTAACTTATCGCTTCTCCTACAATGTGTGGGGATCGTTGATAGAACTGAGAATAGAAAAGGTAAGTGGGTGGCTTTCTGTTGTCCCAAAAGTGTGAAGAAAAACAATGAATTAAATCTGGATGTGAACCTCAAAGTGTAATAGAAGCATGAAGAATCAACGAACCACATCTCCCTAAAATAAAGAATAGGCCTAGGTGTTATGTAAAGTCACTCACTGCGTAGGACATGTTTCGACCAATACAAGGCCTCATCAGCAGCACTGGGGTGACAGGGAGATGAGGACTGCTATATATATCTCATGCACAAAATGCAGTCCTGGCCTTATCCAAAAGGTCGGTAGAAGGTCTTCGTGCAGCTGTCTTTCGTTTGAAAATCGTAATCGACGCATGCACGCGCATGTATAGAAGCGCTGGAGGCACCGGAAGTACTAATGGACAAGGCCTGATTTGAGTGAGGCATAAGTTAGAAAAATGTTGAAAGCCATGCGTGCATAGTATATATGGGCAAGCAGTGTGTGCTTAAAGGCTGTGTGTGCATATAAGTATGCCAAGGTATGGTAACTAAACTGTAATAGAAACATATTCACACTGCTTGTTCTGCTGGTTTGTACTGCACTGGTAGTTACAAAACCAAGCCATCCTACACTGACGGAGGAGGGGTAACTACACTAGTGTTGATTGTCTGGGAATACCATGTAACAGACACACTCGAATTCAAAACTGCTACAGAAGGTTAGGTATGCTAATATTATACCGGAAATTTGCTTAATATTCTATGCTTTTATGGTCATGATAATGCTGCTGACACTGTGTATGATTATGCTTATCAAAATGTGACCATGAACACCACTTGTATGCTAGGATTTTTAGAACTTTTAGCTTTTGATAATATCTGAGAGGCATCAAAGCTACTTGAATCGTCAGTGGTGACAGGGGCTGACCCCGAATAAGATCGTACTATGAGCAACAAAAACTTGTGTGTATGTGTTTACAAACACAATTGATGATGGAGCTAACCCTAAAAGCATACCCACAAAATGCTCGCTATGGGGGATTTACATGAAGGAAAAATACCTATGCAAGAAATTGGAGGTTAAGGAGGGCGTTTTTGTGAAGGGGGTGTATTTTCAGGAGCTTATAGTAATACAGTAAAACCTCTAATAACGGACCCTCCAAAAAGCGGACAACCTCTGTACAGCGGACGGCTCACTTGCCCCCGATTGATTTTACCATAGAACTGATACATTTCAAACCTCCGAGAAGCGGACACCTCTCAACTCCGAACAACGGACACTGATCAGTCCCCGATGTACCTTAGCCAATACAAAATTACCTCCGAAAATGGACAGCGAAGTTACACCCACAAAATGCGGACACTTGTCGACCGCTTTCGTAACGCCACCGTTGCTGGATTCAAAGACCGAGCACTATATTAGCACTATTGCTCATTGTGCTAGCCTTTCTCGTCAGCGTAAAGCAACGGAGAGGTCCGAAAATGCGACCTCATCGCGTTCAACAATCACAGGTTACCACGCCTACTGGAAGTATACCGAATGCCTATAACGGATACTTCCGTATTCCGGGCCCCCAGCGGTGGTCGTGCATCATTCTCATGATATTAGTGTTGCTCTTGCCATGTTGCTATTGAAAAAGCCATCAAATGAAGCAGAATACATTATTTTAAGGGTTATTTTTCGTCTTTAAGAAATTTCCAATAGGTTTAAAAGAAAACCTCCGAGAAGAGGACAACCTCTCTACAAGGGACAACTGGCCGGTCCCCAATGTGTCCTTTGTTCAGAGGTTTTACTGTATACGGAATTTTATGGCCTTCATATGGAACATGGAATTCATAATCCGTAAAGCCTTGGATGGCGAGTTGAAAGTGTTATTGTAAGCTCAAATTTTGCCACTTAATATAGTGTTTTGTGGTACGTGATCCCCATATCTATGCATTTTTGGGGATGGGGTCCCCAAATCTAGTTATGGGGACCCGGGGTACCCAACTCGGGGTCTCCATATTCACATGACACCGAAACGACTATTGCTCACTCTGCCACCTTAAGGAATGACTACTGTAATTAAAACTGTTAATCACACTGAATCCATACTATGATCTCGATACTTGATGAGTGCCTAGTTGTCATCAAAGCAAATCTAATTATGACATCATTTTGGCCATGGCCACACCTGTCTTTTAAGTGAAAAGAAGGAACACTGTCAATAAAATCCAAGTAGTTCCGGGGTCTCTGCTTTTGCTAACAACAGTAGTAACTTGAGCTCACAGAGGATCCTGAAATTCCTAGCTGCATGCATAGAGAATATAGTTTGTGTCTCAATAACAAAATCATGCCATAGCTCTCTCAAACCTTCATCCTTCGTGATTCCTGAGAGTTTCTGTAAGAGCCTGAGACAGTGAAGCTAACAAATGCAGTAAACATGGATTTTCCGTTGGTGAACTGCTCCTGGTAAGTGTCACTTTCTCAAAGGACAGCACCGAATTGGACATTTTATAGTGCTCACATGCGAGCCAAACATAGACGAACACTGTTCTTTCTTAACTGAAATAGAGTAACCAATCAATTATCGGACAGCTGCACAACACCAACGGAAGTAAAACCAGCTCTTGCTCTTGATACAGTAGGTAGGATGATGTAGCTGCTATGTGCACCCTTCTTCGACAAGCATGAATTTTGGTGTGCATTTGCACGTGCACATTTCGACAAAGCACGTGAAATGGAAGAGCTTTTAGAAGGTAAGAATCCTTCAACAGTAGGTGAATACTCTGACATATGTACATACCAGTAGCTAGTGATAAGGTTGTACATGTATGTACCAGTGGCTAGTGATAAGGTTGTACATGTATGTACCAGTGGCTAGTGATAAGGTTGTACATGTATGTACCAGTGGCTAGTGATAAGGTTGTACATGTATGTACCAGTGGCTAGTGATAAGGTTGTACATGTATGTACCAGTGGCTAGTGATAAGGTTGTACATGTATGTACCAGTGGCTAGTGATAAGGCTGTACATGTATGTACCAGTTGCTAGTGATAAGGCTGTACATGTATGTACCAGTTGCTAGTGATAAGGCTGTACATGTATGTACCAGTGGCTAGTGATAAGGTTGTACATGTATGTACCAGTGGCTAGTGATAAGGTTGTACATGTATGTACCAGTGGCTAGTGATAAGGTTGTACATGTATGTACCAGTGGCTAGTGATAAGGCTGTACATGTATGTACCAGTGGCTAGTGATAAGGCTGTACATGTATGTACCAGTGGCTAGTGATAAGGTTGTACATGTATGTACAGTGGCTAGTGATAAGGTTGTACATGTATGTACCAGCGGCTAGTGATAAGGCTGTACATGTATGTACCAGCGGCTAGTGATAAGGCTGTACATGTATGTACCAGTGGTTAGTGATAAGGTTGTACATGTATGTACCAGTGGCTAGTGATAAGGCTGTACATGTATGTACCAGTGGCTAGTGATAAGGCTGTACATGTATGTACCAGTTGCTAGTGATAAGGCTGTACATGTATGTACCAGTTGCTAGTGATAAGGCTGTACATGTATGTACCAGTGGCTAGTGATAAGGCTGTACATGTATGTACAGTGGCTAGTGATAAGGTTGTACATGTATGTACCAGCAGCTAGTGATAAGGCTGTACATGTATGTAGCAGCAGCTAGTGATAAGGCTGTACATGTATGTACCAGCAGCTAGTGATAAGGTTGTACATGTATGTACCAGCAGCTAGTGATAAGGTTGTACATGTATGTACCAGTGGCTAGTGATAAGTAGGCTGTACGTATATACTTTTTGTTTGTAGATGTATCAAACTCTACCATCGTATTATGAAGCAGAGTGTTGTAATGCCAATTATGTGGCCAGCTCTCAGGTCTGATCCATGTAGGGTATGGGACGATGAGAGTATGTAAAAGGTGACAGCTGCTGTAGAGCAAGAATGAGACATGCTGCAAAGCAGTGTGGTATATCACATTCCACTCTTCATGACCATGTATCAGGAAAGATTAAACATGCTAGGTCGTGATACCTTGGTCTATCTTTGGAAAAGGAACCTGTTAGTTTCCTGCTGAGGTTAAGTGAAATACTTGTCTCATCACAATTGAAAATATGGGAGGGGTTGTCAAAAGATCCCATTTGCTTTCAGAGTGTCTTCCAGTAAATCACAAAGTATCAATTCGACGATTACCTATTTGATGCCATTGCTCTGGCATATGACAGTAGGGCTGCAATCCACAGTGTAATCTTTCTGATGTTGCTCCCACCAGTCCTCAGAAATGATCCCCTTTTCATTCATGATCTCCTGAACGAGTGCCATCACTTGCTTTTGGGTGTGTGGATAGACATTTTGTGCACACTTCAGCAGGAACATAACAAGTTCCTCTTCATCCAATAATAGGTGGACCTAGCATCACAACCTGGCATGTTCAATCTTTCCTGATATGTGATCATGAAGTGTGGAACATGGCATTCAATACTTCTCTGCTACATGGACCAGACCTGAGAGGCACATAATTGGCATGGGTCAAGGCAAGAGCGCATAATGTTATTTGGGAGGGAGGAGGAAGAGCATGTAACTTCCTATTCTGGCCGTGGTGAAAGCAGAATCTTTCGCGTGTACTATAAATAGCACATCCGGTCGAGTTGTAGCTAGTGTGCAGGTGAAGCATGAGTAAATGTAGCTGCCAAACAATCGAGTTAGAGGCATATCTGTTCGATAAGGACAGCGCGTTACCCAAGGAGATGCTCAAGAGTTTGACTGAAAGGCTATGCGGCCCTCTTCGACTGTCAGGCGTGGATAGCATCGTAACACAAAGTTCTTTGTGTCAGGAAGGGCCGAAAACCGTTCCTGCGTAGGTAGAACTTGCCAGGTAAGCTTCAAACGTTCTCATCTTGTTGACTACGAGGGTACCACTGCATTGTGAGGTTGTAGATCATGGAACTGTGAACTTGTGCGAAGGTGTGTTCCATTTTTAGTACACGCAGGAGATTCTGCCTGTTTCTAAATTTTTCCAGTTACATGCTCTTCCTCCTACCTCCCAAATAAAAATGACGTCATTATGCGCTCTTGGTCAAGGGTAGGACTGATTTAGGAGTACTTCTTACAACACTCTGCTTCAATAATGGTAGAGTTCGATACATCCACAAACAAAAAGTATACAGTGGAACCCCTCTATGACGGACACCATTGAGAACCAACATTTTGTCCATTATAGCGAGGTGTCCCTAATGGTGTAACGATATGTGCTAATATCGATATATTTGCCTTTGGTTTACACTATACCTATTAGGTCATACCTACATCTGTTATTCACAGCTCATTAAGGTCACTGCACATGTGCATTTATAGTGCTGTTAGCTCGTGGTGCATGATGGCAGCAACTACATGTAGTAGTGATGAATCCGCTTCCACCATCTCAGGGCTTGGGTTCTATGCCGGTTTTAAAGGCTCAAAGGGGCCTGTGTGGAAGTATTTTAACTTTGAACTAGATGAGAACGGATGACCTGTTGATCCTAATCGTGTCGTTTGTCTTTTGTGCGCTCCTCGCAAAACTGTTGCATACAGTGAAACGCCTACGAATCTAAAACAGCACCTGAAGAACAAATATCCAGTGGAGTTTGCAGACGTAGTTAGGAGTGGAGAACAGAAGAAGAACCCTAAGCAGTCATCTATCAAGGATTTACTCACTGTTCTCCGGGCATGTCTAGTGCTGCAATATCCCAAGGGTAAGTCTTGCGAGCTATCAAAGAAAATAGCAGAGATGATCGCCCTTGAGATGTTGCCTTACAGCATTGTGCAGGGTCTGGGTTTTCGAAGGCTGATTGACTACCTTGCACCAGGGTATAAAATCCCGTCAAGGGTGTATTTTTCAAGGACAGGAGTGCCCAAGTTGTACCAAGATGTGATGTCGAAAATCACTCCGCAACTGTCATCTGCCATCTCTGCCGGTACACAACTGACATTTGGTCGTCAATCGCCACCAAGTCTTACATCACTCTGACAGCTCATTTCATAACATCTGACTTTGAGAAGAAGAGCTACATTCTGGCCACACGAAACATGCCAGAAAGGCATACTGGTGTGCACATTGAAGAGTGTGTGCTGCAATTGCTTTCAGAATGGGATTTGGAGAAAGCAAGTGGCACCAGCATTCCCATGACAACTGACAATGCTAGCAACATGGAAACTGCTTTTGCTGGTCCTAATTGGAAGCACATCCATTGTGTTGCACACACACTCAACCTTTGTGTGGATGAGGGTTTACAGAAGCCTGCAGTACAGCGAGTGTTGGCACAAGGTCGCAATGTTGTTTCGTTCTTTCACCGCAGTCCTTTGGCCACAGCGCAGCTGAAAAAGAAGCAAGAGGAACTTCAACTACCTTGCGTATCACTGAAGCAGTCAGTGGCGACCAGATGGAATTCAGCTGTTGAAATGTTGAAACGACAGGAAGCTGCTGTCACTTCAGTATTGGCCATGCTCGGAAAGAGAGATCTTCAACCCTCAGCAGCAGAATGGGAAACTATAGAAGAGCTAGTACCTCTGTTGGAGCCTTTTGTTGAAGCTACAAAGCTTTTGAGCTATGAGTGCCAACCTAGTCTGTCAATGGTTGAGCCAGTACTGGCATTTTTGTTGCAGAAGATGGAAGCTGGTGCTGGTGTGCATAAGCCTGCTGTGAAAGATGTAGCTACTATTCTGACCCAAGCTATTAAGTCTCGCCTGACCGACTGTGATGATACTGATCTGCGTCGTGTTGCTTCCTTTCTTGACCCTCGCTTTAAAGATTTAGCTTTCTTGTCTGAGGGGGATCATCAGCTTGTGTGTTGAACAAGCAACTCACATGGCCCTTGAGTCCATTCAATACAGTGAAGATTCTGCAAAGAGTCCAGAATCGAATCAGCCAAAGAAGCGCCGCAAGTTGAGTGAGTTTGAAGCATTTTTAGCTACCAAGCAGCCAGCCAGAGGCAGTAAGGAAGCAGGTGTTGCTGAAGAGATTGTTCATTACAGACGATTACCATGAAAGCCTCTAAAAACAAATGTGTACTCTTGGTGGGCTGAGAATAGACAGCAGTTTCCAACTTTATGCCAGTTGGCAAGAAACCTGCTTGCCCTACCAGCAACATCAGATTCCAAGTGAGCGTGCGTTTAGCAAAGCTGGTCATATTGTACGCCGTAGACGTGCTAGGCTCACACCAAGTCATGTTGATGAACTTGTATTCTTGTCACACAACTACAGACATAAGATTACGGCTAAACCCTCTGGATTCATAGTCCAATCAGAATCATAGAGTAGTAGTAGCGAGGATGAACTGTGAAGAAATCTGTTCTAGTATTTTTGCTACTATTTTGTTTTGCTTGTGTCTTATTTTGTAACAAAAAGTGTTTTCATTGACAACCCAATTTGCCCCAAGGGTGAATCCTTATGTTACAAGAACCGGATGTGGTTTAATGAATATCGATATATTGTACCGATATGCTAATACAATAAGTTGCAAGATACTGATTGAGCTTCTGCTGCCAATTTACATTACTAGGTGTCCCTAACTCAGGGGCTTCCAGTATATTTCTGGTAGGCGTGGTATGCATGGTATGCGGCTGTTGAGCACAACTTGGCTGCATTTTCAGAGCTTTCCATTGCTGTACGCTGGCAGGGAAGGCTAAGCAGAGGCTAATACTATGAGTAACAGCGTTAATCTAATGTCAAGTTGTTAACTACAACAGCGATTGTGGACAATCGTGCTGAAAAGGTCCACGAGTGTCCGCTAAATCGGGGTCGTTAAGTATCGTTTGTGTACAATTGGGACTGCAAAAACTGTCTGTTATACGGAGTAGCAGGCTGTCCGCTATTCAGGCCCTTTCCATTCCGCAGCGCCGATCGCTTTTAGTATGCGGCACACAGAGGAAGGGTCTGGAGACTTAGTACCACTATACGTGAATGTCTAGTGGAATTTGATTAGAGCCAATGAAATTGCAGAATGCACAATTTAAGCTGTTTGGTCACGTGAACACGGTCATTTTGACATTCATTCCTCGTGCCAGAGTGGCCAGAGTAGGCAGAATAGGCAACTACACCTGATCAGTCGGTTTTAGACACTTTCATAAGTGCTGTAAGTTGAGGTGTGAGCTTATAGCACGACAACAAGAGGTAGTAGTAAACTTTGCAAAAGGCTGAAATGCAGTATTCATGTCACTGCCCACTGGTAGTGGGGAAACTTGTTATTTGGTGCTTCATAGACCTATGCTTGTCTGAGATGCTGCCCGAAACAACGTTCAATCATCGCTGAAACAAACAGCTCAAGTAGCTTGGGGAAGGCACTGGCAGCTAGGGATGCGGCTAATATGCGGGCATAGTTTCTGGAATAATCGGTAGCTCTGCGGAGCGAGCATAATCGGGAATAATTGGAAGGTAACATTGAGCGCGCCAGGTGCTTCTGGCTTAGCATGCGGGTATAGAGGTGTGCCTTTCTACTCATTAGGGATGTTTCATGTCAGACTTCTTTGTGGTGAAGCTCGCTTTGATAAAGATCATGAAACAACCAGCTAAGTAGCACCACACTCTAAAGGGTGATCAGCAGCGCTAATTTTGTTGGTTTAGCATCTTGGGGGTGCAGTTTTAACTAAATTCTATTAATTGATCAACTGACTGCATGAACATAATAGGGACACATCAACAGCATAATTGGACATAGTTTAAAGCATTCTAGCATAGCATAAATGGTGAGAAGTTTTGAGCATAATAGCCTCATCCCTACTGGCAGCAGATATACAGTAGGCGTGACCTATGAATAATTGTGTGCTTTACCCCAGCCTCATTCCCAGGCTCTTGTGCGGGGGAGGAGGAAAGAGAGCCTGGTACACACTGTTCGCGCATGCACCACCCTTGGTAACCTGCATACTACTCCGCTACACTAAAATTACGGTCAATTTCTGTTTACTTGCTGAAAGGCCACACTGCATAGTTATCTTCCTGTGGGACACATACGGGCAGTCTTGAAGTCAAAACCAACATCGCTTTGACAGTTACGGTCTGCATTGCTTCGTTCAAGGCGATCGGTGAACTTCAAAGGGCCAGATTGCGTCAGTCACGTGCCACAGTGTTTAGCTGGAATGGGCGAACGCGTGGACAATTCCTGCAAGCGAAGGGCTGAGTACCTTCATCGCTCCCTCGTCATCGTCCACACAGCGTGGTCAGTGGCAACCATCTTTTATACGAGAGAAGTTGGTGTGCCTCGCTCAGGTTAGTGCAACGGAGCAGGTTTTATGGGGAATTTCCAAATTCCCAGAAATCCTGGGGGAACTGAGCATGCGCAAACAGTGTGTACCAGGCTCTTTTTTCTCTGCCCACGCACGAGAGTCTGGGAACGAGGCTAGCTTTACCCATGACCGATCGTGTTCCAGATGTTCACATAAAGTGGTCCTAAGTCTTCAGACCCTTTCTCCAAGTGCCGCATACTGAAAGCAATCGGTGCTGCAGAACGGAAAGGGTCTGGTTTGTGAGACTACTGCATGCAGTGGGCATGGGGATTGAAAATTCCTATGTCAAAGTATATTTTCTTATACTGTCCCCCCCCTGAAACCACTGCATAGCTACTATGTCAAGGCATGCTCCAGGTTGGGTGACCAGGGTTGCACCCGTCATCACTTCCCCAGTGATAGGTATGAAAGTGATCTGCATTGTGGTTGGTTAGGTCTGACTTGTGAGACTAGTCTCTACTCTTGCGGAGCCAGACTCTCACACGAAGTCTGGCTCCGCAAGAGTAGTCTCAGCCGCCGTCCTGGGTGGCAGGTTTCCAAATGTTTTCAAGGGTTAGACATATATACTAGAATTACTAGTCCATAGATATAACATGACAAACATGTAGATTTATAGGACTATACAATAGGAGACGTTATTCGTAACTTACCTAGACTTGCTCTTGAGTTCTTCAACACTGACAACGGTCTGGAAAACGCGAACAGTCAAAGACGCCAGAGGCGCGCGCGGGCTGGTCACGAGACGCTACAGCCAACGTTGCACGTGACAAGATCTTCAAAGGAGTCGGTGAACAAAGTGAATCCCGTTTGTGAGGTCCTCCGTGTAACCGCCCACCATGCAAATTCTTGCGTGGCGACTCGAAAGTTCACAGTTTGAGCTCACATAGACTGTTTCGATGAGTTTCAGGCGCCACTACATCCGGCAGCAAGGCTTGCACACACCGGTCGTAGCCTCGTCCGCAGACGGTTCTTCGCTTGCAGTATGAAATTCGCGTGCTGCAAGCGACGAACGCTGCGAAGCCATGGCAACGAGACTTCGGGTTGGTCCGTTTTCTAGCAGGATACAGCTTTCTCTACTGTCGCAGCTGGCCCGCTCCTTTGCCTGAAAAAGGAAGCACGGGCGAAGCTACGACGCGAGTCAATTCAGTAGCTGCTGTCAGGGATCCGGGGCGGGCGCTTGCACGGGCATAGTTGGACTATTCAAGCAGCTCCTCCGTGTAAGGGCCCACTCCCGATTTTTCGGGCTTGAGACACTACGGTAGGTTCACTGTAGACGATACAGATGGTTCAATTGTGTCAGTTGTTAGAGTTTGCTTGCCATGTCCTAGACCAGGGAATGGACATCTTCAGAGAGCATTCGGTGGAATTTGAGCGTGTCATCAGTGAGTTGGAGCTTCTTGGTCCAGTGGTGGTGACTGGTGACTTCAATGCTCATCTTGGGAAGTTAGGTGGATCTAGGGGAGCTGGTGATGTTAATATGCAGGGAGTGCTGCTACACAAGATGATGGGAAGGTGCAATCTGAGAGGCAGCCTTCATTTAATGTTGTCCTGCAGTTAGAGTACACATTGTATGGATGATCTCAACACTTCGGACCACTTACCACTGACAGCAAGATTGGCGTATGTACCATGTCCATAGGCTGATGTGCACAAGGGGAAAGTGCAGCCAAGAATTAACTGGGACAAGGCAAGGAGGACTGGCGAAATTGATGACTACACCTCAGAAGTGCAGAGTAGGAGCTTCTGAACAGTACATATGACGAGGCTCAGCATGTGGATGATGAGATGAGACACATAGCCTGGTTGTTGGCAGAGGCTGCAGATCGAGAAGACATTTCCTCAGGTTCAGGAGAGCATCAAGGTACCGGGACAACACGCTGAGTTGCCTTTGTGCACAGAGTAGGGTTGCTCGCAAAGCATGGAGGGAAGCTGGCTGCCCATCGGATGGTCCCTTGTATGAAGAGAAGGGTCGGTTGAAAAGAGCTGTTAGAAGAAGGGTGAGATTCTGTGCTGCAGCAGCGGAACATAGTAGAATCCAAAGGAAAGAGAGGATGTTCGCCATTGCAGCTAGAGGCCGATTTATGACACCCCAGCGTAGGAAGTCCAGATGCTCAAAACTTATGGTGGATGGGAGGATGGTGAATCAGCCCGAAGCACTGCTGGATGTGTGGGCCCAGCACTTTGGGAAGCTAGCAGTGATTCAGAAGGAATACAGGGTTTGTCATGTGAGATGGACAAGTTGGACTCAAGATCTGTTTCCAATGAGGAATTTGTGTTGGATGTACCTTTTTCAGTTGAAGAGGTTGCCACTGCTGTAAGGAAGCTAAAGGGTGGGAAGGTAGCAGGACCAGATGGTTTGACAGCTGAATACTTGAAGGAAATTGGAGATGTGATGGTGATTTGGCTGGTGAACATTCTGAATGCTGTAGTTGACCTGGAGGTAGTCCCAAGCACTCTGAAATCAGGGATAGTTGTACCAGTGGTGGTAAGGATCCAGTACTTGTGGACAGCTACAGGGGTGTGACACTATCATCTGTCATTGCAAAGGCGTTGGAATTTCTGATCTTGACTGCAGCCACTACTGTTGGAGGCCAATATTCCTCATGTCAACCAGTCAGCATACCGGAGGAGGGTGTCATGTGATGATGCTATTTTTGCCACTCAAGAGGTGATTGCTCGGTATGTGAGGGGTGGAAGTCAGGTTTTTATGTGCCTCTATGACATGCAGAAAGTTTTTGACTCAGTAGAGTATCCAGAGCTACTGGACAGATTGTATGAGGCAGGGGTGAATGGGAAGACCTGGCGACTACTGAGAAGCTGGTATGATGGTGCCTCTTGTCGTGTGCAGTGTGATGGGGCCTTTTCATGGTGGAGAGGGGTGTGAAGCAAGGTTTTGTTTTATCACCTACACTCTTCCTGCTGGTGATGGACCCTTTGCTGAAGCAACTGGAGGTTTCAGGACTTGGCCTTTCAGTGAACAACTTTTATGCTTGTGGGTTTCTACATGCAGACGATATCTGAACTTTGGCTACCAGTATAAACGCACTGAATGCTCTGGTGAAGACATTTGCAGAGAACAATTTTCTGAAGCTGAACGTGCAAAAGTGTGAGGTGGTAGTGTTTGACAGAGGACAGAGGTGTGATGTTCTACCTGAGTGTGAGATTGACAGCTCTGTACTACCCAGTGGGTATGAGGGAAAATGTCTGGGCTACTGGTGGAGAGGAGACCTCCTTGCCTCACGTGCTGTGGTCCTGTGGAAGAGAACGTTCAGAAGGCCAGGAGAGCCTTTTTTCACTTTGGAAGCATTGGGGCTTTTCAGGGTGACCTTAGTCAACAAGGTCAGTAGTGGAGACATGTGTGGTTCCAGTTCTTCTATATGGTTGTGAGAATTGGGTTGTGACAGAGCGGATTTTGCAGCAGTTGGAGGTCTGTTTGGGGGAGAGGGCATTAATGGCCAAAGCATCACTGCAATACAGCCGCAGTCACTACTCTAGAGATGGAGTCTGTAAGGTCCCGATTGCTGGTCAGGAAACTAGGGTTCTTGAAGAGGATGGTGAGGGATGGTGCTACTGGAGTGGGTGCAGCTGCTATGAGGTCAATGGTAGATGATGTTGCTTCCTTGTGTCTGGTCAAGGAATGTAAGGAACTTGAAGAGGGTTTTGAGACTCAGTTCACAGATAAGATATTAGGTGGAGATGCAGACCAGATCAACATGAAAGAGGTGAAGAAGGTGATTGGGCAGCTGGACAGAGAGAAGAGGATTGAGTCAAGTGAAGGGAAGGCTCCACAGATTGCAGTGGTGGCAAGGAATGGAGGATGGTTGAGGTTGTGGGGTATGGCTCTTGACTTGGGACTGCGGCACACAAGAGGCCTGCAAGTGATGTTAAGGTTGATCAGTAGCTATGGCCGAGGAAGGAAGCCCTGTCATCTCTGTGATCAAGTGAACCTGGCTACTTCTGTGCTGGAACATGTGTTGGAGCAGCATATGAATAGACTGAACCTCAATGAGATGACTGCACTGCAAAGGCTAATTTCTGGTGATGCCTTCTGGAATATGATGTATATAAGCAATCGTGCTCCATGTTGGGCGTTATCGATGAAGCTTTGAACCTTTGAACCTATAGTCCCCCACTCTCAATTTGCTCCTGACACCTATTTTTTGCTAGTTCAATGGTAGGTTAATCATGAGAGGAAATTTTGACTGCCCAAATGGTTTCAGTTCTGTTGAAAATCTACGCACCCATTGACTTTGTTCATAGAGCACTTGGTTGTTGTTATTGGAATGTCATGCAGAGTACATTAATTGTTGCATGATGTCACATGAGCACCATGGGCCAGTACAGCAGACATGCAGCGGTGTTGTTTTAGTAAAACTCCAACTTTAGCTGTTTTTGCATATTGGTAATTAAAACTAACACCTTTATACACATGAAAAATGTTTGTGAATTAAAACTAAAGTACCTATGTGTAGTAATTAAAATAGATGGCGCAACTACAGATGTGACTATAGTTTGCTACTTCCTGATTCATGATTCCCAGGTCCATTTGGCATCATTTCATATTTGTATAGTGTATTTATTTTGTATGTTTACAACTTTTGTAAATGCTGTGGTAAATCATATACTAACGAAATATATGGCTTAATATTCCTGTAGTAATTACAACTAAACAAAAACTGTAAGAAGCTTGGTGGTGTTGTCTAACTAATCCGCTAGCTGTTTAATTTCTCACAAACTATACTCTGTTAATTCAACCAAGAACTAAGAGATCAGGAAACCCTTGAACTAAAACAGCATGCACTGGCAGACAGTGTAGTGGGGAGAGCCTGGGAATGAGGCTAGTGTATTATGTCATTGCAATTGTTGAATACATTTGTAGTAAACATAAAGTTGTGATGAGTCGTGTGGCTAACTGGCCCCTAACTCTCTGTAGTCCAGCATTTGCTTGTTCATTGACTTCAAGTCGATTCCTTCAATGACATATGTTTGTATGTATCAAGGCAGTAGTACCTTGAAGAGCAGCCTACATGGCCCAAACAATGGAAACGGTCCACTACAAACAGAGTGTTTGCAAAGAAGTTTGGCTCTCTGCTCAAACAGCATTGGTGCAATGGCATACCTTGTTGTAGCTTAACACATAAGGTACTGGATGCCAAGGCGACTCACAGCTTTGTCCTCCAAAATGCAGAGAAGAAACTTCAGCGTCTTCACCGGCCAAAAAGAGGTTTACCCCACTAGCTCTGAGGTGCAAACAAACAAAAACCACCAAACAAATTTTGTGGTTATTAAGCTGATTTGTAACTTCATTATTGTGTTGTTTATTGGTAATGTTGAGCACATAAAATGCTATAACTGTATGCAGTTTTGCAACTTCTTTACTATAATGTTGAGCATGAACTGGACAAAAGTTGCTAAAAACTGTGACTGACAAACTCAGAGAAAAAAATTGCCAACCCATCTAAGTCAGGTGGGTCTGTATGATGGTATTCCAACCAGTGTTGAAAGTACTTCCCACATGGTTGTAAACAGCTTGGCTATGTAGGATTTTCAGATTCTGTCTTCAAATGGCCTTCACAGTAGCAGTGGTTCAATATTCAGAGATTCACTGCTGAAAGTTTTCAAATTTTAATGCAATAGAGGTGTGATTATCAGTTTTCTTGCCTAATGTAGGTGATATCATTGAAACATAAATCTCCAAAAATCAAAGTCTGAGCTATCACAGAAGCTATCATTATCCCCTACACAAACAAGGTGTTAAAAAGTTATTGGCCAGTGTCATTAACAACAATTCATAGGATCTGACAGCACCTTACAAACACATATTTATAGGACAATCGTAGTATTAGAGATGAAACCTTGTGCTAAAAATCACATGCATGTCAGAGCTTAGCTTCTTATGCTATGGTCATTATATATCGTAAGAGATGAACAACACTGGTAATTCTAGGTTTTAGATACAAGTAGTATGAATACTAATTTTCATGATCTTCTCCATAAGTTCACTCTCAGGGTCTGGCAACTCATTGCCACCAATGTGCAGTATCTTAAGCTGCTTCTTACAAAGGGAATATTTCCACGAATGGTATAGAAGCTCGAAATGTCGAGATGCAAGTTTATTGTTCTTCAGTGACAGCTGCACATTTTCGACTTCAGGTAGTGAAAATATGACATCAAAGAATTCCCGTAGTTCCCAATCTAGGCATTGACCGAGGGAGTTTGAAGACAAGCTGAGTGTTTGAATTGATTGGGTTGAGCACTGCTTACGCAGTCCTTGTGTTAACGCAGGTAGATGGCCCCCAGGTCCAATGTTGCAGTCCTCCAGTTTGAGTTTGGACAGACGGAGATTGCTAAACAAATCTTCAAAATCTTGTGGCATGGTAGGCAGATGGGGGATTGTTTGATGATGAACACATAGCTCTTTGATCTTCATGTTCACGTTCTTTGATATTAGCTGCACAAAACAGGCATCCTGCTCCAAATGTTGTGGAACATGAAGATGCTGCAAAGAGAGGTTTGGGTAACATGTCACCCAACTAAAGAGATTGTCAACATCCTCACCCTCAAGGTCAGTCAGCACAAGCTTCTTGTGCTCATAACCATTCTCACCCATCTTCAAAGAAAGGGTAGGCACATATGGTGTGATTCTATCTGCTGAATCATCATCTATAACCGTGCTTTCTAGCACAAGAACTTGCTCGCTAGAGCTTGCGGCAGTAAGAAATGCATCAATGATAGCCTTTGCAACCAAAAGAGAAATTATCATCAATTCAAGTTGGAGTTTGTGGAATTGTGGTCGCAAGAAAAGGTGAGCAGCAGCCATTAGCATTTCATAAAATGCTACTCCACCGTTAGGGTGGTTCTCATAACCATAACATCTGAGCCTGAAAACCTTCAACAAGACCTGATGCTCTAAAACAGCTTGCACGTGTGATATTCCATCCAGCACATCTTGTACATCAATGAACAGAAACTGCAAATAACCATAGGGGATATTTCGGATCGAGTGCTTTAGTGCATTTTGGACTGAGTGGACATCATCCTCTACTGCAAAGTAGGATCTACATTCTTGCAGTGTTGAGGCTATGAATTGACCATTGCCTGACAGACTGACAGAGTGTAGCACTGTGTTGACTTCAGATAGTATCGTATCAAAGAAAAAGGTTGCAACGAGTGGATCTTCATCGTCTTCTGAAAGGATTTCAATTGATTCCACACATGATAGAAACTTCTGAAGTAGAGGCATGAGTGCACTTGACCTCCTGTGCCACAATTCTGCATTACAGAAAAGATCCGAGTCAATATAAAGACAACGAGGAAAGAAAGCACATTCATCCATCAAGATTTGCACGAGTTGTATGTCAGCTCTACACTGGTTCTCAGTGGTGATCCAATAGTATCGGCGTGGTATGCAGCTGCCATTCCTACCAGGTTGGATGAATGGGTGTTTGAAACCACACCACGTCTTAACCCCCAAACAGTTTGGAATGGAGAAGAGGCACTTTTCAGCATATCTCCTACTCTCAGATGTTGATGTTTTGAGGTTGGTTGAGTTATTCAAGATGGAAGTAGTGCATGAAAGAAAGAATATCTCCTTCCAATCACATGACCTGCTGCTACTGGGAGATTGAATTTGCTTCACAGTTTGTATCAATGAGGCAGAGCATCGCTGAGTGGACACAGGTTCCCACACATCGGAGCTCATGTTAATGCCCTTTGCCAGTGGTGTGCTCTCAGGCTTACAGATATCAACAGCTGGCAGGTTTACCAGAAGCTTGTGACGTAGCCTCAGAGGTAGAAGGGCCAGTGATTCACAGGTAAATGACTCCAAGTTGGAAATGAGTTGCACAAAGCACTGGTCTTGCAGGGAGAGAGGGTAGTCTGGGGTCTGATCACTCATGGTAGTGGTATTCTCTTCTGCTATTGATTTGAGACTTCAGGATTCCACCACAATCACTGCAATAAAAAATGTAAAGTCATCATTAGTTACTAGTCAGATGATTCATAGTTGTGGGGCGAGCTCGCCTGACTGAGCAGCACACTACTGATTTAATGGCCCACAAACCATGCATAACAGCAGGATTAGTCACTGCTGATGAAACGGGACATTTATCAAAGTGGGATGAAGTATAAAGCACATATATATAGACTTGTTTGATGTACTGAGACAGAAATGGAGAAGAGCTAGCAGTTGCTGGAGACCAAACCCAGGGCCGCTGGTTTGAGCTGCCAGCGCTTGAATTACTGAGCTACAACTAGTTACTCCATAACTACCAAGGTTCATGATCCTCTATATGTCTGCACATGTGGTACTGAATGGTTCAGTCATTCACCAGAAGGCCACTCAGTGTGTGAAGCCAGAACTCAGTTAGGGGTTGACTGAAAAATTCTAAGCATGTGGTGGTTCAGATGAGGGGAACTAAATATTATTCGATCCCAGCAATAGCCAACTTTTCATTTTTATTTTAGCCTCGTTACATCAAACATGTCTTTATTTCCAGCTGGAGCAAGATGTCCTAAAGCATGTACAACAAGAGAACCACTCGGCATGGGTACTTTCCTAACAGAGAAGGTTTTCTGGTTGATCCCTGAGATCTGATGGGACATACTGAGTGGCTGCATTTAGTGCTGGCTAGCTAGCAGCATGTATATAGTAATCAATTAAATAGCCTCACTCCCAGGCTCTCCCTAGCTGTAGCAAAGACACGAAGGTAGGGGCAACTGGTACATTTTATCATGTGTGTCCTTGACTTCTAGGGTTGATGTAACAACTTTACTGCATGCAGATATGCACACATTACACAGAAGAGCGCCTGCGTTGCTCAGAGCTCATGATCATGGCAAGTACATACATATCTAAAAACAGTTTTGTATAACAGCTGTAAACTTTTAGGAGAAGTACATTTGCCCCTTGGACATCCTACACTATTCTCCCTTCCCCCTAGAGTAAAGTATCTTTCCAGCCCCTTGTGACATTAAATCTAGATGTAGAGTATAAGGTGAGTCTCACACTCTGGTAGCCATGCTATGACAGAGTTAACAATGGTGCACAGTGACCCAGGCAAGGTAGAGAACTCATGTCTATGATTAATGATTAATGACAAAAACTGAAAGATAGTGGGGTGTTTATAGAGCTGAGAGTAGAGGAAAGAGAAAACATTAAGGGGATGGCTTTCTGTTGTCCCAATAAAAACAACTTCAAAGTGTAATAAATCAAGTTCACACTGCTTGTTCTGCTGGTTTGTACTGCACTGGTAGTTACAAAACCAAGCCATCCTACACTGAGGGGTGAGGGAGTAACTACACTAGTGTTGATTGTCTAGGAATAGCATGTAACAGACAAACTCAAATGACCCCTGCTACAGAAAGTATGAGACTGTTAAGAAGTGTTAGGCATGCTAATGTAAATTTGCTAATATTCTATGCTTTTATGCTCAAACGTCATGATTATGCTGCAGATGTTGTATCATTATGCTATCAAAATGCGACCACGAACACCACTTGTGTGGTAGGATTGTTAGCACTTTTCACTTTTGATAAACATCCGAGAGGCATTGGGGTCTTCGGTAGCAACATTCAAAGTACTAGTCAGTAATAACATGGGTGTTCTTGCTCCAACAATTCGATTTTTCAATACGTTCAGAGTCATCACCACAATATTTGCTACTTTCAGGCTCCATGCATGCAGGATGCATACACTAAGATTCTTGCGTATGACATCACATCCAAGTGTATGAATATATTAAGACCCCTTCCCAAGTGAACTTGTACCTCCTTCACTCCTTACTCAGTGTTGCCAGAAAAACAGAAACTACTTGCCTCTCGGTGTGGCTTTTGTCACAGCATGACACAGCATGAGTTCCATATGCATGTAACAGACGGAATTTATTGCTGGTACATGTTAAGTATATGGAAAACAGCAATTATTATAGCTAACAGATGCTGAATCATTAGATGTCAATAGCTCTCTCTTTTGTAAGACTCTTAGACTAGTTGAATGAAAATGAAGGGCCTTCATCGCCATAAACAAGTTGTCCATTGATGGCGTTGTCCACACTGAGTTGATCAATGCAAAAGTACCGACCTGAATGGGAATGAGACCCTGAACTGAAGGTGTGGGTGGCAAAGAGTTCAAAAAGTAGCTATTGGGCTTACTATCAATTATGTAGCTGTCATTTGAAGTCTCATGCAAACACTGACACCGTGAGGATTTTCAACAAATCCAAACTCATTAAGACGGACCGCAGAAACCAAATGAATGACTGCTTATTCAACTTCCCCCTGGCAGTTGCCTGCAATTAGTCTAAGTCCACCCAAGCAATGCTTGAACTGTCATGTAGTTCAGATATCTATTAAAATCCTCAGCTTGATTCTGATTCTGATCATGCAGTTCTTGCACATTGTTTTGACAGATTTTTGAACATTGCACTACAGAAAAATGCACTAAACTACAGATTTTGTGGGGTCTTGCCAATACATTCTGGCAGCACTGTTGGACTCACTGTGAATCTACTACAGTGGTACCAGTTTAAAACATTCCCCATGTCAAATTTTCCCACAGCTCAGGTGCATTAAGGTGGCGGGTAAGTAATTTCACAATAAATTATTTGTAATTATCTCCTCCACAAATATCTGGGACTGCCATCAGATGTCAGAGTATTCCTAACATACTCAGACATATCCTGGGATGTCCCTGGAACTTCCTGGGATATCCCCTCTAGTAACATAGCTACACTCCTGTAGTCCCAGGTCATGGAAGTCCTGGGATGTCCCTGGGACTTCCTGGGATATCCCCTCTAGTAACATAGCTACACTCCTGTAGTCCCAGGTCGTGGAAGTCCCGGGATGTCCCTGGGACTTCCTGGGATATCCCCTCTAGTAACATAGCTACACTCCTGTAGTCCCAGGTCGTGGAAATCCTTGGATGTCCCTGGGACTTCCTGGGATATCCCCTCTAGTAACATAGCTACACTCCTGTAGTCCCAGGTTGTGGAAGTCCTAGGATGTTCTTGGGGTTTCCTGGAATATCCCCTCTAGTAACATAGCTACACTCCTGTAGTCCCAGGTCATGGAAGTCCCGGGATGTCCCTGGGACTTCCTGGGATATCCCCTCTAGTAACATAGCTACACTCCTGTAGTCCCAGGTCGTGGAAGTCCTGGGATGTCCCTGGGACTTCCTGGGATATCCCCTCTAGTAACATAGCTACACTCCTGTAGTCCCAGGTCGTGGAAATCCTTGGATGTCCCTGGGACTTCCTGGGATATCCCCTCTAGTAACATAGCTACACTCCTGTAGTCCCAGGTCGTGGAAGTCCTGGGATGTCCCTGGGACTTCCTGGGATATCCCCTCTAGTAACAGCTACACTCCTGTAGTCCCAGGTCATGGAAGTCCTAGGATGTCCCTGGGACTTCCTGGAATATCCCCTCTAGTAACATAGCTACACTCCTGTAGTCCCAGGTCGTGGAAATCCTTGGATGTCCCTGGGACTTCCTGGGATATCCCCTCTAGTAACATAGCTACACTCCTGTAGTCCCAGGTCATGGAAGTCCTAGGATGTCCCTGGGGCTTCCTGGAATATTCCCTCTAGTAACATAGCTACACTCCTGTAGTCCCAGGTCATGGAATTCCTGGAATGTTCCTGGGATATCCCCTTCTAGTAACATAGCTACACTCCTGTAGTCCCAGGTCGTGGAAGTCCTGGGATGTCCCTGGAACTTCCTGGGATATCCCCTCTAGTAACATAGCTACACTCCTGTAGTCCCAGGCTGTGGAAGTCCTGGGATGTCCCTGGGGCTTCCTGGAATATCCCCTCTATAGTAACATAGCTACACTCCTGTAGTCCCAGGTCATGGAAGTCCTGGGATGTTCCTGGAATATCCCCTTCTAGTAACATAGCTACACTCCTGTAGTCCCAGGTTGTGGAAGTCCCGGGATGTCCCTGGGACTTCCTGGGATATCCCCTCTAGTAACATAGCTACACTCCTGTAGTCCCAGGTCGTGGAAGTCCTAGGATGTCCCTGGGGCTTCCTGGAATATCCCCTCTAGTAACATAGCTACACTCCTGTAGTCCCAGGTCATGGAAGTCCTAGGATGTCCCTGGGGCTTCCTGGAATATCCCCTCTAGTAACATAGCTACACTCCTGTAGTCCCAGGTCATGGAAGTCCTGGGATGTCCCTGGGACTTCCTGGGATATCCCCTCTAGTAACATAGCTACACTCCTGTAGTCCCAGGTCATGGAAGTCCTAGGATGTCCCTGGGGCTTCCTGGAATATCCCCTCTAGTAACATAGCTACACTCCTGTATAGTCCCAGGTTGTGGAAGTCCTGGGATGTCCCTGGGACTTCCTGGGATATCCCCTCTAGTAACATAGCTACACTCCTGTAGTCCCAGGTCATGGAATTCCTGGGATGTTCCTGGGATATCCCCTTCTAGTAACATAGCTACACTCCTGTAGTCCCAGGTCGTGGAAGTCCTAGGATGTCCCTGGGGCTTCCTGGAATATCTCCTCTAGTAACATAGCTACACTCCTGTAGTCCCAGGTTGTGGAAGTCCTGGGATGTCCCTGGGACTTCCAGGGATATCCCCTCTAGTAACATAGCTACACTCCTGTAGTCCCAGGTCATGGAATTCCTGGGATGTTCCTGGGATATCCCCTTCTAGTAACATAGCTACACTCCTGTAGTCCCAGGTCGTGGAAGTCCTGGGATGTCCCTGGAACTTCCTGGAATATCCCCTCTAGTAACATAGCTACACTCCTGTAGTCCCAGGCTGTGGAAGTCCTGGGATGTCCCTGGAACTTCCTGGAATATCCCCTCTAGTAACATAGCTACACTCCTGTAGTCCCAGGTTGTGGAAGTCCTGGGATGTCCCTGGAACTTCCTGGAATATCCCCTCTAGTAACATAGCTACACTCCTGTAGTCCCAGGTTGTGGAAGTCCTGGGATGTCCCTGGAACTTCCTGGAATATCCCCTCTAGTAACATAGCTACACTCCTGTAGTCCCAGGTTGTGGAAGTCCTGGGATGTCCCTGGGACTTCCTGGGATATCCCCTCTAGTAACATATCTTCACTCCTGTAGTCCCAGGTAGTGGAAGTCCTGGGATGTCCCTGGGACTTCCTGGGATATCCCCTCTAGTAATATAGCTACAGGTTTTCTCTTTCATGAGCCCAGCTTTACCTTAAACTGTGGTTCACAAGTGGTGAGTATAGTGTTAATATATCTTGTACCAGTATGAATTTACTCAGGCAACATAACAAAGTGAGTAAGGAGGTGCAAGGCAGTTAAAAGATAATTATAGAAATGATTGAAAATCAGAAGATACTTGATTTGCACATCTTAGCAGCTTGCCAGTCTGTTACTTCAGCCATGCTTCCCAGTGACATCAATGGTCCTGTTGTTCATGAAAGTAATCGATACGACTGATATAGCTCATAGAGGCCTTTGACTAATGTAGAGCAGACTTTTTGGGCATGTCATCAGTGCACTTATGTGGCAGCTATTTTATTTCCGGCCATCCCTACATATGTTGTGTGTCGAGTGGGAGAGCACCAACACCGCTGGCACATCGATGTTCAAAATTTCACACATACATGAAGTGTGAAGTTAAAACATAAAGGGAGATGGGGATGGGGCATTTATGGCTTAAATGGGTGGGGCATTTATGGCTTAAATGGGTGTGGCATTTATACTTAAATGGGTGGGGCATTTATGGCTCAAATGGATGGGGCAGTTAGTTACTGTTTTTGGGAGATATGCTCAAAAAAAATACTGGTCTTCAGGGGAGTACCCTTTCCGGTCCTCGCATGACCACGGGTTTCGGTCCCTTTGAACTCCATACTCCAAAATACCATAGTGCTGCCATTGTACACGTGCGAGTGAGCAAATTTGCAAATACAGACCTTGCAACTTATTTTGGGTTTCATTTATGTGTTTTGTCTGGAGGCAGTGAAATTAATGCTGTCTTAGTCCATTAATTACAGAGGGAGAAATTTCACATTAAAAAAAGGGTGAAAAACACTGCACTGAAACAGCTGATTGTAAGCTTGCATCATAGACAACATGCCTCCCCTTTGAGCCGGACCCTATTAGAGGGCTAGAGCTGCCCAGTAACAGGGGCAGTTAATAGGCACATACATAGTTAACTTGGACCCAACAATAAAGTGCAAATATTGTCTGAGGCTTGGAGCTCTTACTCTAGCCGCCCGTTCTTATGCACTCTTGGGCAGGTAAAATGAGATGTTTACACTTAGCCTGGTTTGCAAACTCTTGTCTAGCTGTGAATCTGCAATCTCTATACTGAAAGAAATATTATAGTAGCTGCTTTGCTTCTAAAATGACCTCAGAAGCGATCTCAGCATCTGATTTTTCCAGGAGGGCATGCCCCCAGACACCCTTAGGTACTGTATACTTATGCATTAGCCTCATACCCAGGCTCTCGGTGAGCTCCCCACTGCCAAGAGCCTGGGTACGAGACTAGCTGCATGCACTGATTACTAACTCCCCCGCCCACCCCCGTTTCAGTATCTTCCTTCAATGCTGACAGTACCTCTATACGGGCTGCAGGTAAGCAGTCTGGTATTAAATAGTCAGCATACAGTAAGGGCGAAAGAATGTATTTCTGGCAAGGAAATAGAGTGTGAAATTGCAGAGCCTCCATAAATGTGGTCACGGAGAAGTGTTGAATTTGTTTTCCATTCAGTGATGCTTCCAAGTCGTTTACTGACTTACCAGCCCACCATGCATTGGGCATTGTAGGCTAATTCTATGTACTGCAATCTACTTGTGAACCAAGGGATCCAACACAGTTTAAATCTAGCACACCATATGCTTGCAGGCTCAGACTTTGGTATAGTGTATTAAATTCTCTCGATGTAGCTAATTTATGTATGATCTGATGGCATAGAGTTCACAAATGGAGTACAGAAATGCAAGTTAATAAACTGTTGGCATAAGTGGTGTGTTCCTCTGGCAGCTGTGGAGGAGGAAATATATTGTAGGAACTCTATCAGATTGAAATGAGATCCTGCTTCATTGTAGAGTATCTCGATGTGAAAGTTACCAGCAGCTTCACTGCAATTGAGCTGCTCCTTGCTTTATGGCATCCATTCCCAGCCTCGCTCTTCACTAACACGTATATATAAACTTGGAAAAGTGATGCAGCAGCCTGTAGTTCAGCCTGAGTGCCAAACGTCGAGGCCTTCCTCATTCTTGCACAATGGGACTCAAGTGTACCATTGCAGAGCCCTTTAAAAATCCTCTTATTAGACTCGACAAAGGTAACCAGCAACTTTTGTAATATAATATGCCCAGACTGTACTGCCTTACAAAAAGCTCGAAACAAACAGTTTCCATCTGGAAGCATGACATCAACAGTCCGTCTCTGAGTGTGAAGAACTGGTAGAACCTGGGCACTAATGCAGCCTGTAACTGGTTGAGTGATGGGTCGGCTAAGGCTGGGTTAAGGCATAGCTTCGCTTCTGTCAGGACCTGAAGGGCAATAGCGACCTTCATCTGCCATATTGCTTTGGTAAGACAAAGTTACCGCGCACTACCAGCAGTCTGAGATCAATGAAAGTGTGAAAAGTAAGTTCAGTAGTGTGTGGGGTAGGGTAATCTGGGGGTTACTTGTGTTTGTGGTTAATAATGCAAGTGTTATGTATGAGAAATACAGTGACCATGAGTACAAATTATAGACATATAGGAAGCTCACGGAATGTATCCACAAGTCCTCTAGACGAGTTGTAGTATCCTTTAATGCTGGCAAAGTATCCTTGAGTATATAATTATGTAGCGTGGTAGTACACAGTTCTTACACAGTTGTGGTACGTTCTGACCTCATTGATGCTAGGATTGAGACATGTTCTCTTTTACAACACCTCTCTTCCAGGACCACCAAATTTGGTCATATCACAGCAGAACCTACAACTTCCACAATCATTGCTTTTACAGCTAGAACAGGCTTTTAGATGCTATTGGAATATTAGAATTATATTCATGTATGCACTATATTACTTCAGACCCTATTACCTCTAGTCTGTCCATGTTTTGGAAGAATGGTTTATATCATTACCACTATGGAGTGGGTGTATCCCGATGTATTTACGTTTTCTTGCTCCAATTTGTGTTTCAGAACTTCTTGTTCTTCATTAGGATGTCTGTTGGTAAAGAGAATGAAAGGGATGCTATTCTTAGAAAAGACATTTTGTGAATGATAACTTACTCCAAGCTCACTTTTGTCTTCTTTGCTTTGGATTTCACCTTCTCAAACCTTGGTTGTGTCTCATTCCTTTGGGCAGGAGCAAACTTGTCAGTTACATCAAAAACTTTTACGGACCAGGTCTTGCTGTCCTAGTGATGAAATCAGCTTGTATCCATACTCATTTGTTTTGTGTGTAGAGTCAACATATGCAAACATTGATGACTTTTTGAATAGAGTGGCTTGGAACTCAGTCATCAAGATGAGGAGGAAGGTTTCCTCTGTTAGGAGTGGGTATCTCTCATCTTTTATTCCTCGCGGTTTGTAACCAATGACTGGGCTGGGATCCTTGAGCTCTAACTCCTTGACAATTCTGTCTGCATCATTGTCAAGTCGATGATTGGTGAAGTCACGAATCTTTCGACAAGCATTACGACAGTCTTGCCGAGTAATGAAGTGTCTTCTTGTAGCCATTTGGTCAAACATATGACGCTGCTGATGTTTTCCCTAGGTCTGCCCTGATATCTGTGGTTAAAATGGTTACATATTAAACATTACCGAATATCAACCTCACACATTCAAGTCTCAGTATACATTACATACCATCCATGATTCTCTCCAGTGTTACTCCTTGTGCAAATTTCTCCTGGATCTCCTTGTGGACAGACTGAGGCAGTGGGAGGTACTTGCACTCTTCCAGTCCAAGTAAGTGGTTTGTGTGAGTGCAAATGTATGTCACTTCTACCCTTCCTGTTCATTGGTAGTGTTTGACATACATTCTTGCCCAACAGTAACCCTCCAGTTTTCTGGACCCTTTGATTGATTTTCTCTTCTGTTTTGTCTTTCTGGGGAGCTTGTTGTCTCGAGCTGCGCCATCACTGCAGCATGTGTACAGAAGGTTCCTGAGCTCTGTAGATACAGGTTCTGTAGATACAGGATTGACTTAAGGTCACCCGGAGTTGCACAGCTGCTTTTACTAACATTACATGTTGACGTTGACTCTGATAATTGAATTACTGCCACCGTGGACACTAAACTACAAATCAGGTTTGGTTCTACCATCTAGTTTTGGTAGCATAGTGTTATAATTATAGCTACCTAACTCTTTGGCATTGTACTTCGCTTTACCGTTAGGCTGGACAAAACAAGTGTGTGATAGAGCCTCTTCTGACTGTTTCCAGCTTAGAAATGCTTCCCAACTGGGAACTCTTATCTGTACCAGTTTCAGACTGTATAATACTGTACCAAGCTCTTAGTTACTTACTGATCTGAATGCCATGTTCTTGGTAGTGTTCCTTTAGTTTTGTTGCATGAAAAACTGTCTTTCTGCAGGTACCAATATGGCAGATTAACCTTCTAGCCACTAAAACCATCTATCCCATGGACTGTCTTCATGTGCCGCTGAAGGTTCCTCTTTCCTGCTGTAACTGTGACTACAGCCATCCTCTGAACAATGCATGTGTTGCAAAAAGCATTGTAGCTAAAACTAAACTGGTGCATATAGCCTGCTCATAATATTACGTTTATGAACTTACTCTTTGTGGTGAACTAAGTGCAATTTGACTGGTCTTTCGCCGCTGCTGAATCGCTTATGCTCAGGTTGGAAGTCTGAGTCATCGCTGTCGAGTTCAACGGTAGCCATCCCCGCGTGCAGTTGGTAGCCCGCGAAAATTTTAAAGAAAAAGTGTTAAAATCGTACACGTGTAGGATTTGGGGCAAACCCGCAAAAAATTTTTTTTCATGAGCAAGTCTGTACTCCTACGTATGAGATCAGAGTACGAGATCAGAGTACGAGATTGTGGCCGGAAGGAATTCCTGTGGCCATTGAGATGGTTGAGCTAGTTCATAGACCAGGCATATGCTTAATTTAGTATCGTGGGTTGAGACTGAGTAAGCAGTGTACCGCCAGCGGTAGAAGCTTCTGTTGTTTAGTAGGATTGTAAATACATCTGACTGCAGCAATATCACTACTGGAGTCATGCCTCCTCCAGGTGGAAATCAGTCTTGACAGAGAAAGTGAAAGAATTACTGGAAGATTTTTATAGCTACTGGAAGGTTATTATGAAAGCTTCTACTGCCGGAAGATCTACTGTGAGGCTATCTTGTTTGAGACTACACATCAACCATTTCTACTAGCTCATTTATATAATCCTGGTCATACCTTCTCTTTGACTGTGATGATAGTAGTGAACATTATAGCATCTGAATACAATCGACTTTATGAACACCATTCATGGATGTGGTCATGTGACCTTCAGTTATGCAACTCCAATGCTCCCATTCCTCAACAATGTCCTCCAGAACAGAGTGGTGTTACTGAACACTGGCTGTCTGTCACCTTCCTTGTTTGTTCGATATGTTCCCCCGGTTTTTTACTCTGGTCTGGAGATGAGGGCAGTGGGGTTAGAGATCGCTCTCCTGCTATTGTTGAGTGGAGATGTAGAGGTGAACCCAGGGCCCCTTGGTGAGTTCCTGGACCAATTATTACAAGTAGACATTGGTATGAGTGACGTGGACATCATACAATTTCTTGGGAGTCTAGTGGGTGAAGTGAATCACTCAATGGCTTAGATCAAGAAGTTTCAGCCTAAGTCGATCATTGCATCTTCAAATATTAATGAAGTACTAATACGAAAAGAATGATGCCATTGCATAACCATTAGCTCAAGTGTTCATGACAGCAACCAACAGGTACCAGCCGTGATACAGGTTGCAAATTAGTTATTTGCTTTTGTGAAAAGACAATGTGGTTTACAGGGTTTTACAGAATCTTTGCAATGCTACTCAAAATGTGACAAGTGAAAACTGTGTTGTGTTCCTTATATGGAAGGCAAAGTTTGCACTGCTGAGGCTATGGACATAATGATGCTAGAAATTCATTTTGTTCAGCAAACTTTATAACATAATGTGACTCAACCCTTATCTAATTATATGCCTACACTCCAAGAAGAGGAATGCTGTTGTGACCAAATTGTTTTAGTTGCATGAATGAACAGTTAAAATGTATGGAGATGCGCTTATGGAATTTCTTGTATTCCCCAGAGCATTGTATAGCTCCCAGGGACCAGTATATCTTGGAAGTTATCGTAAACAACATTTGTAACTAACTCACAGTAGCATCTTTGTGTCCAACATTCAACTGAAACAACTTACTTTTGGTCACAACAACATTTCTGTTTGTACTGTGTATATGACAGCTGGTAACTTCAACGCGTGTGTGTTGTGAAGATTCTGCAAAGACCTGTCAAACCAGGAACGGTGAACCGCTGAGCACTTGAGAATCCATCATAGCCAAGCTTGATATAGCTACACAGCTGTAGTGTGGTACTATACACTGCCTGAGGCTTACCGTTTTAGCCAGTGTAATAGATAAAAAAAGCTTGTAACCATGCTTGTAATTTCAGACTACTCTTCCTGCCATCCAACAGCACAGCAAACATAGCCAAAATCATGAAAGTTGGACTTTGTCGATTCACACGATAGTAGTGTGGTCACTTCAAAACTGATTGACTGACGGCAGGGCCAAGTAACTATATATAAACAAACTATATATCACTGGAATCCTCACACTTTTAGTTGGAAATTTACTTAAAATTAGAGATACACACAGGTAAATTTCAAAGTGTGACTTCTTTCTATTACTTAAGTATGTGACTTGCATAGTGACAGTAATGGCCCAATAGCATAGTGGAGTAGTAGCATCAAACTTGCATACATTTTTCATACAACATGTTACCATACTAATTTCCTATACTCCCCAGTAGTGAAAAGACCGGGTGCTTATACATCAAATGATCACATACGTTTTCATATGCATTATTATTACTGTAGTGCTACAGTTGCATGAAATTATCTGATTGTACAAAAACAGGTCTCAAAAACCTTAGTAATGTGATTATTGTTATGCGTTCTACAAATATTGACTTGCATTAACCTCGTTCCCAGGCTCTCCCCTCGCCCCGACGAAAAATAAAAACGTTCGTCGGGGCGAGGGGAGAGCCTGGGAACGAGGCTATAGACTTGCATAGTATGCATAAATTAAGCTTGTGTATACAATTGTATATAGCAATATGGCATGTAATCTTCATTTCTGGTGATGAGTACCCTCACTCTGTATAGGACAAGGGGACCTGAGGTTCTTACACTGTGAGCTACATCCAGTCTCTCACAAGTGGTATTCTCTCGGAGTACAGTTACAAATTCCTGTTGAAACTCTTAAGTGCATTCGAAGTGACAACCACACAGTGACCGAGTGTCTGCTTGAAATGCTGACCGTCTGGTTGCAGCGAACCAACCCTCCCCCGACCTGGAATATTCTCACTGAAGCACTTAAAAGTCCTCCTGTTGGGGAGCAGCAACTTACCCAACAGCTGAGAGACAAGTACTGCCCAAGAAAAGAGGGAGGGGGTACCCATTGCTTCCCCACCCAAAGAAGGACATCACTCCCTAGTGCTCCTTCTACTGCACAAGGTAGCTAACTCAATGTGTACTGTCCTAGTGATGGTAGTGTAGGTGGTAACTGTGATTGCATCATGATTTAAGGGACTGCCAATGCTACAAATTGGCTGTATTTCCATGGCCAATGTTATAACTGGTTGTACCACCAGGTGCATTGGTTACTAAGGTTGTCTTTCAATGCTGAGTAGCAGAAAATTTTTACATGTTGCAAATTTTGCATGACATGCTCATTTAAGAATGCAGCCTTAAAAATGGTCTAATATTTTTATCACAGCCACAGCAAAGGATCAATCCTATTGCCATCCTTACTAAACAGCATTTCCTCATCTAAAACCACCTGTATTTCTGTATAGACATTGTACAGGTCTTTGCAGGTACAAACCACTGATGTGTGTCTGATGACATAATGGAGAGCACAGGACATGCCCTAATTTAATTAGATGCGCATGAGTGATTTGCTACTCTACAGCAACCTAATAGAGTCACACCCAGATGGTTTCATAGCATTGTTGTGGTTGACAAAGTGCATGTGACTTCAGTAGTGGGAGATTTGTACAGCTGTCCTATACATGTATGCACATAATAAGCAGCACTCTCTCGAGTATCCCATATCTAGCCTCATTCCCAGGCCCTGCCCAGCTTTCCGTCGCTTGCAGAATGGAAAAGCGGGGAGAGCCTGGTATCTTTTCTCACGTGAGCATGACGTAATCGGAAAATAGCTGGAACTGAATTGTCAGGATCGTCGTTAGGATTCAGCAACAACGAACTCAAAACGGGCAAAAATATAATGTAGAGCGATAGTAATTTGTTAGGAATGGGGTGGGGGTAGGGGGCATTGTACTATGTGTGCATTTTGTGCAGTAACACGGCTAGACCATTTCAAATTTGCCTCCTATTGGCCTGTAGTAAATGTAGTCTCTCTACATCGCCTCACCAGAAACCACATATAACCAATGCATGAGGTCCAGAGCGTGCCCCAAGCAAGAGAAAAGTCTAGGCCAAAATAATCATAGACACCCAATCTAAATGTGTACTGATTAGTGATTTTTATTATTATTATTTTTTTTACGAGCATAACTGCACCACAAGTGGAAAGAAAGGGTGACAGGAGTGCAGGAGTGCAGGTGGTAACTGCATCCCAAGTACAAAGTATCAGGTGTAGGTCGCAGAGCATTTCGTCCTGCCCATAACAGACCATTGAGCAGATCCACTAGAGGCACTCACTTCCAGGTGCATGGTGAACAAGCAGCAAGGGCATAAACTTTGACTAAGAGAAACCCACTAACTAAACATAGTGTGGAAGCCTGGCTAGATGCTTTATAGTCATCCTTAGGACGAATATGAATGTACTACTTAGGATTGGTGAGTATTTTTTATGTCTTCCTCTCTCATCAGCACTGCAATACATACATCAACTTAAGAGTTTCATTTGTCTATCCTTCAACCTGGATGGAGGACTGGTTCTTGTGCCTCTATATCTGATTTCAGAAAGCTTCAGTCAGAGGTAGTGCAGGTTTAATATTTGTGGAGTTACTATAATAGGGTTGATAAACTTGGGCTTTACATACCGAAACATGTCTTGGAAAGGAAGTTCTTGTACAGGTGGTTGTTTTGCTGAAGCCAATGCAAGGCATGGTGAATGCACAGTGAAGGCTCAGGGTCAGGGCTATTACTCTTGGAGGCCAGTAATCAAAACTTGCAGTAGTAATGGTGGTGAAACTTGTGGATTGCATTCACCTCGCCTTGGATGTGGTGCCACTGATACACACTAGCATCTTTCACAGCTACTGTTTATTCTTATATGATCTGCATTGGCTTGCTTTTTACACTCAGCAGTAACTGTGAACACACGTTTTATAATATGACTGTATCTTTCTGTCTGTAGGGGGAGGGGGGGGGAAGGAGGGGATCGTAAGTGTTTTAGTCTTGTCCGGTATCACTGGTTTAGCATTAGAAATGCCAATATCTTAGCGATTGTAACTGGATTCTTTGGTATCCTAAACTTGATCTTGGCTCAATCTGTTGCCTCACCCTTGAGCAAGCTTGCTATTGTATTTGTTACTCTACAAAATGAAACTGTATTAAGTCAAGAGCATGCGATTGTAAATTGTTTATTATTCGATTTCCGTGAAAAGTAATGCACTCATCAAGCATAAGCGTTACAAAAATACAAACACATCGAGGATGTTTATTGAGTTGTGGAAAGTAAAAGGCCTACTATCACCATAACATGGAATTAAAGCTTAAGCTGACTTTGAACATGAGTTGAAAACAACCTCAAACTCCTTGAAGCACCTGAAAAAACCCGAACTTGGTATTATTTTCAATATCAAAGCTTGTTTCTCCAGTCATAGCAACAGTAATCACATTTTCTTAGGTCCAGTATGTTAGTGCAGCCACCCTCTCTATAAGCTTAAGTTTAAATTTTAGCCATCCTACATTTTGCATCAACCGTTCTTCAGTAAATCAGACATATATCACTATCAGCAACAGTACAAAACTGTACTACCAGTTCAACCAAACTGAAGTATACACATAACACCATTCAATATTCATTCTTACTATTGTAACACACACTATGTAAGTACAGAGTATCAACTCTAGAACCTGTAAAATGAGCTGTGCTGTACCCAGGTAGAGAGGTCAGGTTGGGAAGGTGATTATATCTGTGTGGTCACTGTACATATAGTAGATACCCATTCCACCATTCTTTGTGTTCCATAAAATTGATGTGCAGAGAAATAATATTAGATGCTGACAACAGTTTAGTTTAGTCTAGTAAATCTCAGTTACTCATTTGTAGGTTCGTTCTAAGTATTCAGGAGTGGCATGACTGGTATACAACTGACCCTTGTCAGGAGGCTGGTGCATTCAAGTTATGAACACATTCACATATGAAAGTGAAAGCAAAAGATAAAACTCGAGTGACCATCAAGACTTTTTGGCATCTAGCAAATGAATTAGAGATGAATTCATATGATAGTTATGTGTATCATTGTCCACACATGAACCCTATTTTGCCCCTCTCGCCTTGGCAATTATCCTGTATATTTGTCGTGGTATTGGTTGTGTTTATCATGCTGTAACTGTTATGACCAGTGATTGTGATATCTTTTTTTCATGTGCATACAGAATGCCTGAATACAAAACCACCTGCACACAATGAAAGTACGGCAAATACTTTTAGAGAGAGTGAGGAACATAGTGCTCCAACAGCAGGATATGAAGATGTGAAAGATTTGCAAGAAGACTGTGTGTCTCTCGTGTCAGGTTTAGAGCAGGTGTCTGTATACAGTGCACCAACAACCCAACCTACAACTGCTATTTTTCAATATCAACAGTCTCAATCTCAACCTCATCCCCAACATTTGTACTACCCATCGTTTCAACCTCCCCATCAACCTCCCACTCACCAATCTCCTGTTCAGCCACATGCGTATCAACCTCCTCACTGCCCTACCTTATCAACAGTGGCACAACAAAGCTACCAATATACTGATTATGTTCAGCCTTCATACAATCAGCCTACTATCCACAGTGTAAACCATCAGCACTCCTACACACCTACCAGTGACATTCCTCACCAGCACCCTTATCATCAGTCCTCACCATTTCATCAATCTTCCCACCAATTCTTAGCCTCATACCCTGAACGGCCTGGGTACGAGGCTAACCAATTCTCCACCCATGTGTACCGTTCTATCCATTATCCTCCCCTCATATATCCTAACACTCCAATTGGAAAGTACGCTGCTTACCTTAGAGCATACTACACAGAACATGAGTTTACTTCCACAAAGTGGCCACATTTAGATGCCAGAAAGTACATCAAGCTAGCAGTGATCAGTAACGAATATTCTAACAGGGAAGAACTAGAAAGATTTCGACAACAAACCATTCATGGTTCCATTGATGATATTTTGGAATGGAAAGCTCCTATTGAGATGAAAGATATACTGAAACCAAACCTCGTGTATGACCACGTCAAACGTGAACCTGCAAATTATCCAGTAACCCAACTTCTCATTGAAGGTGCTCCTGGCATTGGTAAATCTACTTTTGCATGGGAAGTGAGTCAGAAGTGGGGCCAGTATCAGCTTTTCAATGATTATTCCCTACTTGTTCTCTTAAACTTTCGAGACAAGAGAGTGCAAGAAGCCAAAAGTATTTCTGACTTATTTTACCATCCACACCCCAAGTTGCAGTCTGAAATTGTTGATAACATTGTGTTATCTAGTGGTCATGGGCTTTTGCTGATTCTTGAAGGATTTGATGAGGCTCCGGCTACCAAACGAACAGTGGATTCCATATTTGTTAGACTGTTTAGGGGCCAAGAACTTCCCAAGGCCACTGTAATTTTGACCACCAGACCCAGTGCTAGTGCAGGGCTTCGTAAGCTTTGTAGTCGTAAATATTCACGCAGAGTTGAGATATTAGGATTTGGCAAGAAAGAGATAGATGAATATATTCAGTGTGCCTTTTTGGATGAGCAATCACGATCAGATTTCAAAATGTACCTCTCCCTCTATCCCCACTTTCATACCATGTATGTCCCACTCAACTCAGCTATAGTAGTTGACGTTTATAAATCTTGCAAGTCAAGTGGCATAGTTGTTCCCCAAACCATGACCCAGCTTTACTCATCCCTGATTAGAACCCTACTGCTACGCTACTTGAAAGATAAGGTGGAGTACAATGATAAATATAGAAATATCGATGGTTTCAAAGATCTTCCTCAAGCTGTGTACGATCAGTTTTGTGAAATTTGCAAAATAGCACACATGGGAATTATGAGTGCTGAAACTGAGGTTATCTTCCAAGACCTTCCCAGTGACTTTGACACCCTGGGATTGATGCAGACCTGTCCAGAGCTATATGTGGACAGGGGGGCTTCTGTTTCCTATAACTTCCTTCACTTAACGCTCCAAGAGTATTTAGCAGCCTATCACATATCCCAGCAGAGCAGGGATGAGCAGGTAGCATTTATGCAAGAACACATTCAAAATAAGAAGCTAGAAGTTGTAATAAAATTTTTAGCAGGCCTCACTGAATTAGGACAAAACTTGTGGGTTGGTATGCGAGACTTTGCGTGTAGGACTGTACCACCTGATTCATTACTATGGAAAGAAACAGTCTTCATCAAACTGCCAACCCTTTACTGTCATTTTGAGTCCCAAGATCCTTCTGTGATCACTAGTGTTCTTACTTCTGACTATGTATGTTTTAGCCAAGATTGTCGTGGTGCATTGTCGTTTGATCTGTACATCCTGGGCTATTGCATTACCCACAGCAGTTGTGACTGGAAACTCGGATTACACAACTGTAAGCTGGATTCAATGAAAAGTTTTATGAGAGCCTTAGAATTTCAGTATGACCAATGTCTTTTGTCATCAGCAGGGAAGATCAAGGGAATATTGTTGTGCTGGTCTGACCCAGCTGCTGTCCATTTGTTAGTAGAAAACATGCCACAGATGTCAGTGTTAAACAGTGTGACACATCTTGGTTTAATAAATAGTAACATTACATCAGAAACCTGCAACCTTTTGTCCAAACTCACTGAGTTGCTATGTCACCTTGAATACCTGGACCTTAGTGCTAACTTCACTATTGGCAGAGGAGGTGCAGCAAAACTCATTACATCTCTAACCAAGTTTAGTACTGTAAGAGAACTACACTTGTGGAAGACTGACATTGGTTTTGAGGATTGCAAGGCTTTGGGTGAGTTGCTGATTAACTCCAAGTATATTGAAGTCCTTGATATTAGCGATAATAAATTGTCTGATGGGATTCAATTCATTGTTGATGGCCTTTCTCACAATGCCTCTCTTGAGAAACTGAACATGTGGTCCTCAAATTTCAGTTCAGAGAATGTACTCGGCCTTGCATCTGTGTTGCGGGTGAACACAAGTTTGAAGGAATTGGACATTGCAGAGTGCAGTATTCAAAGTAGTGATTCTGTCCACTTAGCGAAGGCACTAGAAGAAAGTACCAGTACTCAACTACAAACCCTGGCAATACAAAATAATCTAGTTGGATCAGAAGGTGCAGTTGCTTTTGCTTGTATGCTGAAGAAAAATCAGTGTCTAAAGACGTTAGACCTTTGTGATGACAGTGTTGGTGTTGAGGGTGCCACAGCACTGTTTGAAAGCCTGAAGCACAATACAACACTGGAGAAACTTTTGCTTTCACCAAAATGCAAACTACCCTTGTTTTCTACACTAGATGAAGAACTACAAGATCGTGTCACTTTCAGCTAAAAGGGACAGCAGTGTTGAAGTGCTACAAGTAGGTAGGCACTGTGTATCACATGTACCAACCTTGTTCTGCAACATTTTAGGTTCCTATTCATAGTACACTTGTTTTCGAACAGAGAGTGGTTTTGGAAAGACGAATGGCATGAAATGGCATTAGGATATTAAACCAGACATGATTATGATCTTACCTAAATCTACATAGTTTGTGTTTCACAGTACTGCAAAGTGGCACAGTCAATAGTAGTAGTATTATTGTACAATCCAGTATTTGTAGTTGCATGTACTGCAGTGGTATATTGACCTGACTTGTGTTGCTCTAAATGTAACATTCTCTTAAAGACAATGCTTCTGACCATTTGCAAGCACTGAACCTGTAGCTGTCGCATATTATCTTAGGCATTCCTGTACTCTTGCAATTGCAATTGCAATTGCTTCTGACACCATTTGAGTCAGACGTTTTGAGTCAAATATACTGTTACTGTAAATACTTCTTGGAAGCCAGGTTTCTCACTGCCACATGAAAATAGTAAACCATACACAGATAGCTATGCATGCTATATATACATGCTATGTGTATATGGTATGCTCTGTGAAGTACACAACAAGGTTTTGACTTCTCAAACATTCTTTTGGAGAATGGATAGTCCTTGGGATGATGGGGTTTGACCAAGAAGGGATGATTATGCGGCATTTGCAGTGATTTTGTAATCTTTACATGCATATGTTTCCTGAAGACTCTGCCAATGTTTATGGCTTGGGTCAAGTTGTTCGAGCATCTGTGCTGCATGAGCACTTAATTGCTGAACACTGGTTGTCGGGTTAAAACTGGCGTAACCAGATTGGTAGCTATAGCTCTGCATAATGATGGTGAACAGAAAGATCTTTAACAAGTGAATTAGGTGGTAGGCTATATAACCTTAACCTTTTTCATACCCTTCACACTCACAGCATGTGGAAGGTGTTCGATTCAACACAAAGATGTTGCATGTCATGGCTCTTCAAGTTCTGTCCTCCAGCATTTTGCATAGTTGTCTGCTTGTGTGTACATTACCAGTGTGCCTTATGTACAAGTTTTTTTGACATCTGTGAACATTCTACCAGTTTAGCATATCCTTATTTCATATAATTATATCAGTTGTTTGTACATAATCTGTCTATCGGCACTGTTTCACCAGTAACTAAATGCTTTATTAACTTGTTATATTTGTCTTTGTTGTATTGTTTTGTGCAGCCATGCAGTCTAATATGCCCAAGACTATTTGCATAGAAAAAAGTGACAACTAGACTCTACTTTGCCAAGCAGTGTTGTACATGGAGTGCAGGTATATTGACGCTAAGTGTTTCAGGTACTATGTTCCTAGTAAATGTTTGCATACTTGGTTAGACTACTCCATGTGTAATACCACCGCTGTTACGAACTGCCTATATAGTGTGTCCAAGTCCTCAGAATGCTAGGCAAGCAACATAGTATAAATACCTTGGAAAAATCACTTTTGTGGTTCCTTCACTTTTAGATTGACCAAAATTTTATGCATAAGATCACATGCAGTGTTTGTCCACGATACGTATTGACTAGTAATGACTACATATTAAGGGTAATGGATTACAACACCTGGACTTCGTTGAAACTTTCTCTCAAGGATCTTCTGTCCAATTGCAGCCTTGTTTTCGGCCACTAATCTCACTTAAGCAATGGCCGATTAGCTATATAGCGCCATACCTACTATACCTTCCCTTCCCAACCTCATGCCCATGCCATACCTTCACCCCAACCTCATATCCATGCCATACCTTCACCCCAGTTTTATATATCTATACCATACCTTCACCCATTGGCAAACTTCATGTCCATGCCATGCCTTCACTACAGTCTTATATATAATATGCCATACTATCACGCCACCCTCATGCTATGCCTGCTTTCACTCCAGCCTCATACCCACGCCATACCTTCACCCCAACCTCATACCCGTGCCATTCCTTCACCCCAGGCTCACTCCATGCCATACCTTCAACCCAGCCTCATACCCATGCTATACCTTCACCCCAGCCTCACATCCATGCCATGCCTTCAACCCAGCCTCATACCCATGCCATACCTTCACCCCAACCTTATACCCATGCCATACCTTCAATACCTTCACTCAAGCTTCATGTCCATGCCATATGCCTTCACCACAGTCTTGTATCCATGCCATACTTTCACGCCACCCTTATATTCTTCACCCCAGCCTCATACCCAGCCTCATATACCCATGCCATACCTTCTCCCCAGTCTTCACCTAAGCCTCATGTCCATGGCATGCCTTCACTAGTCTCGTTCCCATGTTTTTCGCGTTCTTCCGCCACCGTGTATTATACTGAACGCAACTGAAGAACAAAAAACAGGGTAGGCCTGGGAACGAGGCTATGCCTTCACCACAGTTTTAGCTATGCCCATGCCATGCCTTCACCCTAGCCTCATTCCTCTCCATACATTCACCCCAGCCTCATGCCCATGCCATCATACCTTCATCCCAGCCTCATACCCATGCCATATGTTCACCCCACCCATATACCCATGCCATGCCTTCACCCCAGTCTACTATCCAAGTACTACTAGCAACCAATGTAAGGTGAATGATCGACAGATTGTGGATCTTACTAGTGTTGCTCCCTGAGTCACTCTTCCTCCTCCCTCTCTGGTGCAACATACTTGTGAAGTACCAGTTTCTGATCATAGTAGCTATGTCAGTCCTATATTTCAGAGGAATCAAGAAGTCCCTCCCAAGATGTCATGAAGGAGCTGTAGTGATCACGTCTATTATTGATTCGCAGCACACTCTAACAGCTGAGAATACAGAACTGAGGACTTAGAACTTACAACAACAACAACTGAACACACCTGCTAATCATTGTCCATTTATACTATCCTCATGACATCACAATTACATCAACGCAACAATAAACATTAGTGTCCAGTTACACCACATCTCCCTCTTTAAGATCTGTATAGCACTCTGGTAGCGAGATTTCGGTCCCTGTTCGAGATCGAGTCATGATAGGGCTACGACTTGCCGTATGAGTTGTGGTGGTGGTAGAACAGTCAGCATTAGGCACAATGTTAAGTTTGTGTCTATTTCGCCTGAGATCCTCCTGCATTGACTCAGGGACGATGATACGAGAGCCACATAACAGAAGATCGCCAGACAACGTCAGCTCGTCTCTCTTCTCCCAGTATGGTCTCAGTTCTGGTCCGATGTCGCACTTGTCTGGCCATTCTGCTCTGCAGTAGGTCTTCACTCGAGAGCAGGTCGTGTCTGCCAGAGTCTTGAGCAGAAGTGTATTCACGAAGTCTCTCTGTGCCAGCGGGTAGATAAGCGATGCACATCATCATTGCTGCATCCGCGACTTCTTCCAGGATCACATCATCTGGTGTTGGAGAGGAGGTTGGTGCACAAGAGAGGGTGTCTGCCGTGTGTAGGTGTTTGCCTGGAACATGTACGATCTGGTAGTTAAAGCGATCCAGTCTCAGTCGAATCTGAGTATTCTTTGTGAAGCTGCTTGGTCCCCAAGAGAGGTACGAGAGGTTTGTGATCCGTCTCGATAGTGAAAGATGTTCCCAGGATGTAGGTGGAGAACTTTTCACAAGCTCAAGTACATGCTAGTGCTTCTTTCTCAATTTGGTCAACGTGAGATTCTGTCTCTGACATCGAGCGTGAAGCGTATGCAGTGGGACGCCAATGAGTGCCATCTTTCTGTAGAAGGACTGCCCCAAGTCCATACGAGGAGGCGTCAGGAGAAATCTTTGTGGCTGCCTCCGGGTGATAGTGAGCCAATGTGACCGCTCTGGTGAGTTCGCTCTTTATCTCTGAAAAGGCTCGGTCCTGCTCCGGTCCCCAAAGCAAGTCATTGGTCTTGCTCAGCAGATCTTGGAGTGGCTTGGTCAGTTCAGCAAGGTTGGGCGTAAACTTTCCCAGCTGATTGACCATCCCGAGAAAACGCCTCAGCTCGGTGACTGTGGCCGGAGGTGGCATCTTGGTGATTGCCGAGGTCTTGTCTGGATCAGCATGGATGCCAGTTTGGTCGACAACATGGCCAAGAAACTTGAGACTGATTTTCCAAAACTCACACTTGTCGGGGTTCAGTGTGACTCCAGCTGCCTGTATCCTCTTCAGTACCACTGTGACTCTGTGGTCATGTTCATCTTGATCTTTGCTGTACACGAGGACATCATTGATCTGGCAGAGTACTCCCTCCAATCCTTTGAGAATCTGCAGCATGCGCTTTTGGAAATACTCTGGTGCACTGGTGATACGAAACGGTAGCTTGTTAAAGCAAAACCGTCCCATAGGGGTGATGAATGTTGTGAGTAGCCATAAGGACTGTGTAAGAGGGATTTGCCAAAATGCACAGTTGGCATCGAGTTTTGTGAAGATCTTGGCCTTGCTGAGCTGCGCGAGAGTCTCGTCTACTTTTGGCAGGGGGTGCACTTCTCGCAGGCCCCCACTGGGGAAACCTGCCCTGCCAAAACCGCAATGTGTTTTAAGTGTAACTGCAGGGGTCACTGCCACTCCCAGTGTTATTCCAAGAGTTCAGCCATCAATTCACAGGAGTCAACTGTCAATAGTCTGGAACTGCATTCCTGGACAATATCACATCTGGCAACGAACAGGCATGGGTCATCCAAATCGAATGAGTGATCAAGAGACACTCTTCAAGTTAGACACAGGTACTGAGGTGACAGCTGTGTGTGTGAGGAGACCTATGGGCTTTTAGGAAAACCAACACTCAACTCTCCAGACAAGTGCTCCATGTACCCTCAAGGTACCCCCTGTGAGTTCTGGGGCAATTCAACTGTGACCTCTCCTACAAGGGAAAGCGTACAACACAACCTGTATTCGTCGTGGAGAGACTGAAGAGCAACCTTTTGGGACTTCCTGCCATCATTGCACTCAACCTCGTGGCCAGATTGGACGCAGCCACCGATTCCTTGACTGACTTGCAAGCGAAGTTTCCCAAAGTTTTCAGTGGACTAGGGAGCTTCAAGGAGGAGTACGAGATCAAACTCAAGCCTAATGCTGTGCCGAGCGCACTCTACACTCCAAGACACGTGCCTCTACCACTTCGTCCCAGAGTCAACGAGGAACTCTCTAAGATGGAGCGGATGGGAGTAATCTCGAAGGTCGACGAACCAACTCCATGGTGCGCAGGCATGGTAGTCGTTCCTAAAAAGTCAAGAAAGCTCAGGATCTGTGTTGACCTCACAGCCTCTAAACAGAAGTGTATGTTCTTTCCCACCACAGGGTTTACATTGACGTCTGCTTCCTGGTCTGGCTGCTCCGGCGGGCGTTTTACCTTTGCCGCGGTTGTGTTGCGTCGGCTTCCGAGGCGGTCCTGAGCGTCCACGCTCGCGTCGGAGTTCGTCAACCATGATTGGATTTCCCTTACTGCCGTCTCCGTATAGGTGTCCCTGCTGCTCCTTTACCGCTTCCCTTTGTCTGATGATCTTCATGGCCTTGTCCAAATCGAGATCCTAAATTCTCCAACTGTAGTCACTCGATCCGACATCGCTGTGTCGCGTATTCCCACGACGAGGCGATCACGTATCATTTCGTTCTTGAGGTCTCCATAGCCGCACGTATCAGCCAGTCGGTGTAAAACAGTGATGTATTGCTCCACTGACTCTCCATCTTGCTGATTTCTTCTGAAGCGAGCCCGTTTGTATATGATATTGGTTCGCACCTTGTAGAAGTCGTCGAATTTCTTTACGACTTTGCTGTACTCCGCATGGTCAGCATCCTGTGGTGTAACTGGACATTAATGTTTATTGTTGCGTTGTTGTAATTGTGATGTCATGAGGATAGTACGTGAGGATAGTACGTCGTCTGCCTCTTCGCCCATACAATACAGGAGTGTAGAGACCTGACGCGGCTCGCCCTCTGCTGTGAGGCCCGAGGCTGTGCAGTACTGCTCGAAGCGTCGCTTCCAACGTTGCCACTCATCGGGGTTCTTGAAATTAAAGTGTCCGGGAGGCTCCAGTCGAATGCTTGCCATTGTATCCCGTCACCGCTGCCACCATGTAGTGATCACGTCTATTGGTACTACGTTGCCATTGACAGGAAAGCTGAACGGTGTTTGTGTGTGGAACAGAGCCGTGAGTTGTTTAGCGACATAAGGGGGAGAGGCGGGGCTAGTAATGCTTGCTTGCACTCGTGAATGAGCCCCTCCCGTAGACCAGCTGTGAATTTTTTTGAAATGTGCATTCATTTTGGTGCAGTCAAAGTTGTCCATTCCAAGAGTAGTGACAAACATGATGACTTTGGGAGTAGCTCTGAACAAAAGCTGGCACAGAATGATTTGAGATACATTGGTGGTTAGGACGCTACCTACAGTGAGCATGTAGATGCATCCATCGAGTGGCAATTTTGGCTCATGAATATATTAATAAGCTACTAAAACCCATTTTTACAATTAGGCAACGCAAGATTGCCCTAAACCAAACCCTAACCCTGAAACTAGGAGCAACACTGCTCCTGACTGTAACCCAGGTTTATGTTTTCATTAACCTCTGCCGAGTGACTTCCCCTGCCACGTTAAATCTTGTCAATTGACTATAACTAGGTAACTACCTACATTCTCAAATTAATGTAGAAATTAGTATTATCACCAATTGTAGTTTCTGTGGCACACTAGGGTAAGCTCTGTTGGAGGAGACTACTAGTACTATCACCACAAGTTGCAACTGATGTTGTCCAGGAGCATTTTTACAGTTTGCCAATCCTGCACCTTATACTCACTTTACCCACTTCAATTTTAGCTGCAAAAATATCAGCAAATTGAATATGGTTTGTCTAATACGTGTACTTGTGGTGGGGTGTGACAAATTAAATTGATTGCTTGGTTTCTACATCTAACTATGAAGGTCTATAGATACATATTGAATGCAGTGATGCAGGATGCAACATGTTTACTCACACAATCTTGTGTAGGTAACCATTTAGATAGGTAGTGCTGTATACTACATGTAAATCCCTTTTCAAGTAATACCAATTAGCTCATGGTTTTGGTTTTACATTTTACTGTGACAGAGCATTCTATTTTTCCTTGGTGTTTGTTGGAAGTCCATTAATTTGAAAGGCCTCAAATAAACCAGCATTGGCTAATAGTATTTCCATTCTCTGTTGTAACATGATGAGAACGGGCAGTTTGTTTGAGCACTTACATGTTTACACATCTAATGGAGTCCTAGGTTTAACTAAACAACATTTACTAAACAAAACTGCCTTGTCAGTTAAGTAAATACAGTTTATGTATCTATTTTAAAATGTATACTGCTATAGTAGAGACAAAGATTACTTTTGTAATGATTTCTTATGCAATTGCAGATATGCAGCTCACATATAGTCAAATGAATGCTATATTATGGTTGTGAAACTATACGTAAATTATGAGATACTGTTAACACCTCAACTATGTTCTAGTTCTGTTTGTGTGACATGTGTTTTTCATTGAATGATGTACCCAACTGCAGCTCTTTGAGACTTTCTTAGAGGATTGTTGCACTAAATTTGAAGCTATAGTGTGGACTACAAGTAATGGTTGTAGCATGTTAGCCTGGGCTGGCTATGTTCCTAGCTCTTTGACAATTAAGGATTGTCCTATATGTTCTTCTTTGACCGTAAATTTAGTTGGTCCTTGATATTATAATAGTGCACACATAGTTTGCACTGTAAGAAGATAGAAACAGTGCTAAGTCTTACAACTTCCAATGGATTATATGGCCATGTATTCATTTGTGTCTATGGAGAAATAGGGGTGAAGTGGAAAATACATCAAACAAAGCTTGCTGTTGGCAGTATAAGTTGCTTGCTACACAAAATGTTTGGAGTGAGTGTGTTCATCAAATTTTTCACTTTTTATTGGTATACTTTGAGCCCTCCACATTCTTACCTGTTATTGACCATGTGTTTTTGCATGGTACTAATAGTCAGCATGGTCTCAGTCCTTTTATTAGTTTGAATCACAAAAATAACATCTGCTAGACTTTCTCTCACATTTCTGGAGGTGGGTGAAAGATTGTCTAGCTTGATTGGCTATGCACTTAGAATCCTTGGCTCATGTTGGAATAAAGATGTTATGAAACGAAAATTGAAAAGGCCGGCAGTCTCCGGGAATCGATCCCAGGACACCTGGCTTGTGCAGCCAGTGCTCTACCACTGAGCTACATACGACCACTGGACAGCCACTAGCCCTCACAATCCTCAGTATGATGGAGAGGATTTTCTGGTTGACCCCTAACGGAGTTCTGACTGCACATACTCAGTGGCTGCCAGGTGTGCGACTGAGGCATTTCAGTCCCACCTGTGCAGTACATATAGAGGACTGTGAGGGCTGGTGGTTGTCCGGTTGCCGTAGCTCAGTGTCAATGCACTTTACATCAATATCCTTCAAACCCCCCCCCATGTGAGTTATGCTGGAATTATACAACTTCATGTGCAAACAGTTCCACTTTAATCACTATCGGTGTTGCAATTTGTGCTGGCTTCCTGTGTTGGCCACACCCACACAATAGGCTGGTGAATCAGAGGTATTTAGTCTTTCTACTCTACAGTTTCAGTTGGTTCAATTGAATAAATACAATGGTTGTTCAAAATACAGAATTATGGAATGAAAGAAAATGTCCACTCAAACTTTGGCTTGCCTCAACTGATCTGAGGCTGCTGTGTGTTAGTATAGGTATATAGCCTCGTTCCCAGGCTCTCCCCACTAAGAAGGGCTAGGTATATATTATGTGAAGGAAATGGTGATACTAATTTAGCTTTCAGTATGGAAAGAGAGATGACATTCTTACTCAAACTAAATTGTCTCACAATATCAATATTAAGGGTAGAAAGTGGGCTGAAAAAGTGAGTTGTGATTGTAATTAAACATGCTTGCTTGCAGAAGTTCCATGAGTAGCTGGGATGGTGTTTCCATTCAGATAAATGAAACAAAGAACATTTGCGATTGATGTTAAAGGCACATGACCTTCCACAAAGTAGGTTTCAGATGGTGATACTACATTGTTTATGCATGATGGGTATATGTTTCCATGCATCACAGAAAAGGATAACCATCCTATTTTAATTTACTGTAGGTTGGGTTTTGTGCAATAAAAAATTAGCATTTCTGAGCTTTGAAAGAAAAATTGGAATTTGCCCTGGCTTCCTGTGTTGGCCACACCCACATAATATCTGTCTATTATAAATTTGGTGAAGTATGTGAGAACAATGGCAAATCAGAGATATTTATAGGTACTTTCTACAGGTTCAATCAAATGAATACAATGACAATGGTTGCACAATAGTTATGGAAGTGTCCCCTCAAATTCAGGGCAGTCTCAACTCTTCTGTGGGTATATGTCTAAGGGTCAACAAAATCTGATAGGGAAGTAGTAGTGGGCAAGGGACCAGACAAAGTTGAAGGTGGAGTGCCAGTGGTATCACAATCAGCATGTGCAGAAGCTGGATCAGGAGTTACCCCAGGTGGTTGTGGGGCTAACTCGGTAGGTTGAGGTTGGTTGCCAATGGTAGCTGAAGGGAATAAAACATCTGTTCATCGTGTATGAAAAGTTACATGTACCTGGCTGAGTATACGTAATGTTTTGTGTATTAAAGTCTTTCATGCCAAAGACAAAACAAACAGACAAAAAACCAAAACAAAGCAAAACAAATAAAAGTAAATAAAACAATTTTGGAGGTAGTTTGCAATCTACATAAGGAATTTATTTTTACCAGGAGGTGTTGGTTGGATGCTTGTAGTAGTTTCAACACCAATCAGAGGAACATTGCCGAGAAAAAGATCAAAGTCAACATGAGGATCAATGGCACCAGAAATGGAGGCCTGGATCACCAGGTAGTATTTCACTCGGATTATAGAGCAGCAAGCAATAGTTAGTTCTGTAGCTGACACATGCAAGGGTGGTGGTTTCCATGACAGGCTACTTCCTGTCTCAATGGGATCGCTGCGGACTTCTGCCAGTATACATGTATCATACTGATGGTGGCCCATAGCAGTGTATACCACTTGCCTTTGTAGTTGTGCTACAAGTTGCTTGATACGTCTGTTGCTACCGTTCTCTATATCTGCTTCAAAAGATAAGGTATCCTGGAGAACACAGAACCCAATCCTTGGAACACGAGCTGTGAGGCTTATCGGACCAGAGGCACAGCACAGACAGCAGAGTGTCTTATCCACTTGTAACATCTTCGGGAGCTTCACATCTGGGATATCGTTAAAATCTACTGCAGGTGCAAGAGCTACTTGTGCGGAGATTTTTTGGTTTCGCTTGAGCGAACTCGCTTTGACGATTGTGGCTTCAATCTCGTAGCGAATACGTCCATGTGTACCCTCGAATGATGGTGGGAGAGGCCGACCGCTAGTCTGCAGCTTCAGAGTAAAGGGAAACTCGTAGGTCCCAGGCGAGAGCTCGCGGTTGGGCGCATTTTCTTTGTCCCAGACAATAACGACCTGGCTGACATAGTCTTCATGAGAATGGTAAGTATTACTGCGTTGGTTGTCACTACTCGATGACTCGGTCCACTGTACGTCTGCGTATCCCTTCAGGGCCACTTCTATGGATGAGTAGTCTTGTTTAGCCTCTTCAGTAACTATAAAAACACGTCCAACAATTTCAGATATAAAAGCGCCAAGAAGAGGATGCGTAACGAGTAACTGGAATTCCTTCACCATTGCTTTTAATACCAGTGACTTCAGCGTTCTTAACATGTAGAGTGACAGTCGTTTCAATTTGATGTGCGTTGTAAGGCTATTGGCCGAAATTTCGACTGCGGGTGCGGGTACCGCATTCAATATGGCACTTCCGCTCCAAAAGCGGTTACGCAATTTTTCACTGTTACGAATATCATTTGGACTCAACAAAATGACTTTATAATAGCAGCAGAAGGCAGTGTACAGACAAAAGGGGGAGGAAGCAAAATATAGGTTAAGAAAGAACCCACAAAAGGGAGGTAGTAAGTTAAACAAAAGGACTAAATTTTTAACAGAAGGAAACTAAACAAAATCAAGTCCATGGAGCGCTGTAGTGAGACTGAGAGAGATTGTTTCAAGGAATCTGCAGCTTGCATGGATCGTTCACGCTTCATTCTGCGGACTTCACCTGGGTACTCAAACATTGTTGGAGGATGGCATCTTTGAGAGGATCTGAGACAGGATGAGCTTCAATCTTATTATTGTTTCCAATGGTTGAAGTAGGGAGCCAATGCCTTGGATGGTACGAGTAAGATAGAACCACTTGCTGGAGAGGCCATGAGTGAAAGCCGCATGAGCAGCATGAGGTTGTGATAAGGCAATTGCTGCCAAGCTATCCAGCTCCTTCACCCACATGTGAGATCACAAAATCTTCAGTGCCAATGGCAGCCCCTAGGTAAACGTGACCTGCATGCATGGCGCTTTATTTGTCTATCTACCCTGGTACTAGTAGGATGGAAGGGCCGCCAACATCAGCGTCGAATTACACTCCCTATTGGTACAATCCGGTAGGAACGTCGACAGCAGTACTCTCTACTGCCACTGGGACAGGTGGAGCCCCTTATGGAATCAGTGTAAACAGCAGCTAAATACATCAGTCCCAGTATCCCTCAGCGTCTCGGACAGCTAGGGAAGGCCACACTGAAGACGACAGTGACTGCACTGTGGGAACCAGCGATGTGGAGTATGACTGTACAGTGGTGAGCCATGGCCCACACACTGAAAGTTAATTTTCTGTTTCTGGTCCTACACAAATACGAAAAAGGCACCCCTGTTTCAATAATCCTAGGATATGCGGCACCCCCATTCCAATTCTGCTTGGACTACGTAACTCCACCTTTGACCTCCCCCCCCCCAGAAAATTGGCATCCCCGAGTATAAGCGCACCAACACGCGAACGATGACAGCGATTGAAGTCTAGCTTAGGATAAAAGGTGTGGTAGATTCTGTCAAGAACAATGAGTACTTTTACACGCAGAAAAAGATGGAACGACCCGCCGAACAACCTGCTGAGCTAACTCGGAAATTGAGACAGAGAGCGATGGAGAAACAGAGAAAGAGGAGCGCCTGTATGATGAAACTCTGTGATACTTCATGCATATTCCGGCTTGCTGTGTTTATTCAGATCACTGACACACGTATGGGACTCCAAATGCAACAAAATCTCTGCTAAATTATTGTCACTTGTCGCAATTGGGGTCCGTGAAATGCAATCACCTACAAGGAAGCCGTTCCCAGGCCTTTGCGTTCTTTTTTTACAGTACGAAGCTATTTACGTTCCCAAGCGAACCTCGTAACTATCCAGCCCAGCATGGACTAGAGTAACCAATCAATTATAGGACACCCCACATTATCGGACGACTGCATAGCACGAATGGGAGTAACAGCGGCCCTTGTTTCTGTCCAGTAGGTAGGTTGATGCAACTGCTACGTGCACCCCAAATTTGAGCTTTATAGATCAGTGAATGTGGACGCTATGCCCCAATAAAGGGCGGTGTCCGATGGTCGCGACCATCGGACGAAACTACCGATCTACGGACGACGAAGTCCTATAAAGCGAGGAAGGCAGCACTGTCCACCAAACTTGGTGTTCAGCTGCAGCTATCCTTCCTCTACCTAACCTCCAATTATCAGCGATTCTGTTGTTGAACGGAGACAAGTGTCGCGTGAAGAAGCGAGTAGGTTCAACCCATCAATCATCGGACGAGAATGAGCATGTGTATATGGATATTTTGACATTGAAAAGGCTTTAGGAAGGTAAGAATCCTTCAAAAGTAGGTGAATAGTCTGACATATGTATGTACTAGTAGCTAGTGGTAAATAGGCTGAATACGAAGTGTGGAACGTGTGATAAGTAGCCTGTATATTGGAAGTGTGCATGGAACGTGGTATAGCATACTTCTCTGCAGCATGACACAGCTTATCACACGTTCCACACTTCGTATGTAGCCTACTTACCACTAGCTACTGGTACATACTATGTCAGACTATTCGCCTACTTTTGAAGGATTCTTACCTTCCAAAAGCCTTTTCAATTTCACGTGCTTTGTCAAAATGTCCATATACGCTTGCTCATTCTCGTCCGATGATTGATGGGTTGAACCTACTCGCTTCTTCACGCGACACTTGTCTCCGTTCAACAACAGAATCGCTGATAATTGGAGGTTAGGTAGAGCAAGGATAGCTGCAGCTGAACACCAAGTTTGGTGGACAGTGCTGCCTCCCTCGCTTTATAGGACCTCGTCGTCCGTGGATCGGTAGCTTCGTCCGATGGTCGCGACCATCGGACACCGCCCTTTATTGGGGCATAGCGTCCACATTCACTGATCTATAAAGCTCAAATTTGGGGTGCACGTAGCAGTTGCATCAACCTACCTACTGGATCAGAAACAAGGGCCGTTGTTACTCCCATTCGTGCTATGCAGCCGTCCGATAATGTGGGGTGTCCGATAATTGATTGGTTACTCTACATAAGTTACAGTGCATTGTTCCTATTGTGACATGCACAATGCTTGAGAAAAATGGTGCAATGCGTGTGAGCGTGAGTTTTGTGTGAAATACGCGTGTCTCACGTGCAGTTGATGAGAGTTCAAAGCCCTGTAGTCTACCATGGCTCAAACCGACTCCAGTTGACTCTACCTCATTCTACCATGCATCTGGGTGTACCTGGTTCTTTGATCAGGTTCCACTTGACTCTCCTTGACTCTATCCCACCATACCATGATTCTACCTGATTCTACTTGACCCTAACTTGACTGTACCCTACTTTACTCACCCATGCATGTTTCCATAGTAATGGGTGGGTAATATACTTACAGAAGGTATTAAACCACCTTGCTTACAGTACTAGTGTAAACTACCCTCTATGTCTAATTAGGGTTCTGAGTGCAATTTAGGTTAATACCGTGGGTGAATGGCTATTCATTGCACAAGGCAAAGCAGAATAAGCATGCGAAAGAGAAGGCGTTGGAGAGGAAACACTCTCATAGTTAGAACAAGTCCAATTAGAGAAGATAATAATATAGATTTGTCATTTAGAGTGCTTGTTAATCCGAAATTGTGTGGGAAAACATGTTATTAATTGCTAATCATAAACATTACCAGCTGCCAGTATACCACAATAAGTATGAGCATTTATGAAATGAGCAAGCTTCAAGTACACGAGTTTTTACAGTAGCTACACTGTATAGTTTGTTTAGCTACAAGTTATAAGTTTACAGTATGTTTTTTAGAACAAAATCCCAAATAGTGGTACACGCTTTTCTTGCACATGTGAACAGTGCAAAGTGTAATAGCTCACTGATTGGCTGAGCACGCAAGTGTGCAAAGGTATAACAACTTGCTGATTTGTATAACAAGTATAACAACTTGGTGATTTGTATAACAAGTATAACAACTTGGTGATTTGTATAACAAGTATAACAACTTGGTGATTTGTATAACAAGTATAACAACTTGGTGATTTGTACAACAAGTATAACAACTTGCTGATTTGTCAGTTGCATAAGTTAATACTTTGATGTAAACTATAAAACATACTGTAAACTTATAACTGGTATGTAACAATAATTTGCTGCAAGCGTTAATGGACCTTTGCTTAGACTGTGATGTATTTACATGATTAGAACAAGTAATTGCATGGTTTTAGGTGCTAATTGGGATTATTAATCCCATTTGGTACAAGAAAACATGTCATCACTTGTTTCTATATCATAAACTTCAATTTCCTACATTGTTTAGTTTATAGTGAAGAGTGGTTACTTACAAGTTATAAGTTAGCAATGCATTGTATGCACTCACCAGTCAGTGAACTATTACACTTTGCATGGTTTTGTAGGTTTCATATGTTTTGTCCATTACAAATAATTGCATGCTTTTCTATGGGAGTAAATGTATTGACAATACGTAAAGCGATAAGAACCAATCACGTAGGAGAATATAACACAATGCAATACATATACCTGTGCTGCACAAAGAGTGAAGTCCTTTTGATAATCAAATATTTGTACTAATCTACACTTTCTGATGAATGTGAATCCAATGCTTGTCGCTCTCCGGCTATGTAGTGGCTACGTACTGCACATACAATTTACTTACGTAATATCCCCACTGTCAAGCTCTTTGCAACACATGTGTATAGAGTGTTGTGTAGAACCAAGTAGAGGCATGGTAGAGTGTAGTAGAGTCACGTAGAGCCATGGTAGAGTGAAGTAGAGCTAAGTAGAGCTATGGTAGAGTGTAGTAGAGTCAAGGACAACCAAGTAGAGGCATGGTAGAGTGTAGTGGAATCTAGTAGAGCCATGTTAGAGTGTAGTAGAGTGAAGTAGAGCCAAGTAGAGCTATGGTAGAGTGTAGTAGAGTCAAGGAGATCCATGTATAGCCATGGTAGAGTGTAGTACAGTCTAGTAGATCCATTGTAGAGTGTAATAGAGTCAACTATAGTCAAGTAGAGCTATGGTAGTGTGGATGCACTAGAGTTAAGTAGAGCCAATTAAGTAGAGCCATGGTAGAGTGTAAGTTGAGTCAAGTATAGTCATCACGGTAGAGTTTAGTGCAGTCAAATAGAGTCAAGTATAGCCATGGTAGAGTGTAGTAGAGTCAAGTAGAGCCAAGTACAGCTATGACAGAGTGTAGTAGCGTCAAGGAGAGGCAATTAGAGCAATGGTAGAGTGTAGTAGAGTCCAGTAGAGCCATGGTGGTGTGTATAGATTTAAGTGGAGCTGAGTAGACCAAAGTAGAGCCATGAAAGAGTGCAGTAGAGTCATGTAGAGCCAAGTGGAGCCAAGGTAGAGTGTAGTAGAGTCCAGTAGAGCCATGTTAGAGTGTAGTAGAGTCCAGTAGAGCCAAGTAGAGCCATGGTAGAGTGTAGTAGAGTCAAGTAGAGCCACGTAGAGCCATGGTATGAAGTGTATTAGAGTCAAGTAGAGACATGGTAGAGTGAAGTAGTCAAGTAGAGCCAGGGTAGAGTGTTGTAGAACCAAGTATAGCCATGGTAGAGTGTAGCAGAATCCATGCAGTAGAGCCATGGTAGAGTGCAGTACAGTGTAGTAGATCCATATAATTGAGTCAAGTAGAAAGAAGTATAGCCATGGTAGAGTGTAGTACAGTCAAGAACAACCAAGTATATAGAGGCATGGTAGAGTGTAGTGGAATCCAGTAGAGCCATGTTAGAGTGTAGTAGAGTGAATTAGAGCCAAGTAGAGCTATGGTAGAGTGTAGTAGAGTCAAGGAGATCCAAGTAGAAGCATGGTAGAGTGTAGCGGAATCCAATAGAGCCATGTTAGAGTGTAGTAGAGTCCAGTAGAGCCAAGTGGAGCCATAGTAGAGTCAAGTAGAGCCACGTAGAGACATGGTAGAGTGAAGTAGAGTCAAGTAGAGCCAGGGTAGAGTGTTGTAGAACCAAGTATAGCCATGGTAGAGTGTAGTAGAATCCATGCAGTAGAGCCATGGTAGAGTGTAGTAGAGTCCATGCAGTGGAGCCAAGTAGAGCTATGGTAGAGTGTAGTAGAGTCAAGAAGATCCAAGTGCAGGAGAACTGTTGCTTGGAAGATGTCCCAGATCTAGACTTGATTTGCTGAAACCCGACTGAAGAGTTGAAAGGAGTCAGATTAAACAGAAGGAACAGCACGATAGCAAGTCAAGGATGAGAAAGTTGAATGTTGGAGACAGTGTGCTTGTTAAGAACTACCATCATGGTGACAAATGGTTACCTGGCGTGATCCAGAAGAAAACTGGACCTGTTTCATTTGTAGTGGTACAGTTCATTGTTGTCATCAAGATCAAGTGCGTAGACGTTTCGTGGAGGTATCCCAGGACTGATCTGTAGACTCAGAAGCATCTGTTTCTCCATTGCCTCGTACATCTCCTACTGAACCTCATGTTCGCACAGCAGAGAGTAATGTTGAACGGCCAAATGCCATGGACTCTACTTTGGTTACTAAGGATACAGTAGTTACAGCTATTCCTTCAAATCTCGCAGAGAAAGCATACCTTAAATGTACTCGTACTCCTGTGATTTGGTTCGAACCTACTTGGTAACTGATGCACATGCTATAGCTACTTTCTTTGTTTTGTAAATGTGTGCTTTTGTATTATCAGTTGCTTCCCTTTATTGAAGAGGGGAGGAAGTGTAGTACTTTGTGATTATTTCCTGTTTCCATTTTGTGGTTAATTAAGTAGTCAATTTATTGTACAGACCTGTTCTAAGAATTCAATCTGGTCCAGTGTATGCCATGTACTATGCATGGTTACGTACTATGGCTATGTATACTACTGTGTGTGAAACTGACAGCTCAAGTCATGACAAAAACATAATTGGATATGGGGATGGCTTAAATGGGTGGGGCATTTATGGCAAAGTGAGTTATTATTTTTGGGAGATATGCTTGCAAAACACTGGTCTTCAGGGGAGAACCCTTTCTGGTCATCTCATGAGCACGGGTCTCGGTCCCTTTGAACTCTTGAACCATGAACAATTGTCCCATGCACCCATTTAAGCCATGAATGCCCTGTCCCCATATCCCATTTGTTTTAAGGTAGGACAACCTTGAATCGCGAATCGGGCTGCCCCAGAAACCAATCAGGTTGTACTTCAAAAACACTTGAAGATGATACTAGGAAGTCTAAACTGCAACCCAGGTTGATCTAGTTCAATTCACTCTAAATCTCTCATCTTCCCTCCCCTTCCTCTTGAACACAGTATCGAATTCTGGGGGTGCGGGAGACTGGGAGCAAGGCTAAAAGCTCAGTGCAAGCTAAGTAGTTCTCACTGCTTTACCCTTGCGCTGATATCACATGATACTGTATTTATTGCCTGCTCCACTGGGAATGGAACTTTGATGAAATTTGGTGAGTTATGCATGCTCTGTGTGCCAGTTTGTTAATCTGGAGGTCAGTTCCAATTGAAAATAGCAAGTCTTTCCTATTGATGCCTGAAGTGCACGGCTTAGCACAAGGATGTCCAATCATACAGATACCAATCTTTAGTCAATACTACAGCCTAATCTTCATGCATGTTCTTAACAAAATACTGCCTATAGTCAGAATTTTGCTGACAGTGGTAGTCATTTCATGTGCAATGTTCCAGTATCCCACATCCACAAGAAATTAACACTACTTATACTACAATATTGCCCTTATACAGATACTGAGGTTACACCTCATGAACAAATACATTTGGAGCCCACCTTCAACCCACCTGAGTTAACCACAGAGTGGTTGCCCTGGTTGCAGTCAAGCTGAGAGACAGTGGTTACGAGAAGCTTATTTTGGTACTACAGGCTAATTGCATAAGCAACCTGAGCCCAAATCATACCATACAACTGATAACCCACAGAACATCTGTGAGGGAGTCACCACAGATGTTATCGACAAACTGGTGACTCTCTCACAGATGTTCTATATCTGCAAGATCATGATTGTTACTGCATGTAACCCCTTCACAGACATCAGTGGTTACTAACAGCAAGATGCTGGTTGTAAGAGAAGCTTTTTCTCCAGTTGTCTTATGCAATCAGTATAATGACGGTCTCTTCAGCTTGGCTGCAACCAGGGTAACCACTCTGTGATTAAAACAACCAATTTGTTTTGGAGTGAAGTTCCACATTGGTAGCTCTCACACTTATGTCCGCCATTGTTTATCCCCTTATGAGGGAAAGTACTTATATCGGCCAGTACTATCCCATCCTTTATGACGGAAAACTATATGAGGGAAATCGTATGCAGGTTACCAAGGGAATGTGGCACATGCAATGGGAAAAGCTTTTAGCAAGTTAAACTGTTCATGTTTGCTTAAACCTTCGTAAGAATAATTGTTACTCGATGAAAATCAACAAGGTCAATGGGCCTATCACCAAAAGGTTGTTTAAATGCCTCCAGTATGGCTGGCTCTATATTCTCTGGGTTAAATCGTCCATCTGTTGAACCATGATAAACTTGGATAAGATGCTCAATGTTTTCAAAATGGGCTGGTTTCTTTTGCACATCACTATATGTCACCTTGAATCCAACCATAGTAGCAAGGTGGTTGTATTCTGAAGCTGACATCCAATGAAAACATTGCTTCATTTCTGGACCCATCAAATCATCCATCTGCTCAACAATTGTAGGTTGATTAGCAAGTACACTGAATGCAAACTGACCTCCTGGTTTGAGATTCTGATAAACTCTGTTCAAAACTGCTTTCTTGTTTTCTATCCAGTTCAGAACGCAATTTGAAAACACCAAATCGTACTGATCTTCGGGGAAGGTTGCATCGTTTGCTTCAAGGAACACCAGGTTCGGTCTTGAGTACTGTTTCTTGGCAAGCTCAAGTCGACTCTTGTTGGGATCAATTGCTAACACCGTTCCTTCTGGCCTCACACTGTCAGCCAACAAAGCAGAGAAATAGCCAGTACCACAGCCCAAGTCCAGAATCTTCATGTTCTTCTCAAGTGAAAGCTTTTCAATCATTTCTTTCCCATGTTCTTTCTGTAAATCAGATACTTTAGAGTAAATCTCTGCCAACTCTAAAGAGGAGTCACCGTGACTCGACCCCTCCAACGTGGTGCAGCTGTACTTGGTAGTGTTGCGCGACATCGCTACTCGAACGGAAGGGCTTCTCCAAAAATCCGCAGTGGAAAAAGTGGGATTAGAGGAAACAATCAATGCTCGGACACCAGCGATAATCGGACGCTCGTACACGGAGACTAAGCCACGCAGATACTCGGTTATGCCACGGAAAGGAAGGCGGAGTCCACCGTATCCGGCGACTGAAAAATGGAATTCGAGCGTCAATCCCCGCTTGCGCTAGGGGCGATTAGCGTAACACTTTGGTCCTGTTCCCTTTCTGAAGCAACTATCAGTTGGGAAGCTGCAAGACCCTGCTGCTGCACGCCTGATATTCATCACCGTAGCTGTCTTGGGCGCTGGGGGGTGTTCCCGAAAATTGAGTGCATGGGTTGCTTCATCAATGATTGGACAGTGGATTTACGTATTTTTTCGCCGTGGACACCCCAAGCTACGCAATACGCCAACAATACTAGTACTAGGTGAATGCACAGCATTGTGGGGGCGAGCGTGAGCTCGAATGCGATGGATGCGCCGCAAGCGCGCGTGGAGAGCGGTTGGTGCGGTGCGGCTGGTGGTGTGGCAGCATTTAACATCGAGGGCCACACCCTCCACTCTCTTTTCAGTCTGCCAACCAAGGGTGACTTCAAAGACCTGGAGGGTGAGCGCCTACACAAAATGCAGCAGTCCCTGGCCAACATGAAGTACCTCATCATTGATGAGGTGCTAACTGTTCACACAGTGCAACAATCTCTGTACCAACAAATAGTGCTGTGAATTTTCATACTCCAACAACTGTGTTAGTTGCTGTGAATCTTTCGTATGTTAATAACTGCGCTAATTGTTGTGAATTTTCATTCGCCAGAAACGGTGCCAATTGCTGCGAATCTTTCGTACAGCTAGTGAGGTAAGCGATAGATGGACATGATTGGCAACACGGCAGAAATCAGCATTTCTTCAACCTGTGTTAAATCCTAACCCTCGCTCTCTTCTACGCTGCAGTCTGTCTTCTCTATTCTGTGATGACTCGGGGACTCTTGGTGAAGAATTGCTGTACGACTCCATTGTAGAACACGTGGCGTCTGCACTATACGTGCGTTAAATTGGATAAGTTTAGGATATGCGGCACGACGTACGACACATAATATATATATATATGAGACGGTCCCGTTAGCATCACTAGAAGGGGGCTCGCTCACGCTCGCCCCGATTATTTAAATCTACAGGTCCTTACCAACGTAGCGGTGCAAGTCTCGTATAGAGTAAAGTGAAAAGTACATACACTAAGATTGTGAGTGTGGTGGTTGTCCGGTTGTTGTAGCTCAGTGGCAGAGCACTGGCTGCGTAAGCCAGTTGCCAGTCCTTCCCGGTGACTGCCGTCCTTTTCACTTTCCTTTATTTCACCTCGAAACATCTAAAATCTGATATTGTTAAGTGTATAGTTGGATTGCCAAGGTCAATATTCAGTTGCAAATCATCAGTGTGATCATCTCTGACTTTCAGGATTGTCCATAGACATGGAAAAAATGCTTGCATGTACACGTAAGTACCAGTTCTTATTATCGCCTTGTTGTCTTTGGGGTGGTTTCCACAAATTATGTAGTGTTAAGAACCCAGTGACTGGTATAGTTAGTGGAAGAACGAACTTTCATGCTAGAACTGCACACTTTTTTTTTTTACATAATAAATTTGTTTAATATGTACGGACATTAGAAATAGCAAGTAAGCTAATACAAGCAGCAAAAGAAAGGTGATACACAAAAAACAAAACATACAATAAAAACACAGAGTGGACAAATTTATTATTAAATAGGTACGTTATTGTTGGCACAACAAATAATAGATACAGCGTGCATAAAATGTGGCAGAGACTGAAGTGTACATATATTTAAAGGTAATGTGTTCCATAGTTTGATCGTAGAAGTTTCGAAATAGGGTTGTGTGAGCGAAAGGTAGTGTCAGTGTGGCTGAGTTTGTTGACCTAATGCAGTTTAGGTAAGGAGAAGCACGTTTGGAAATTGGAATGTCAGGAAACTCCGGGTGTCCTTGAAGGATAGAAAATAACTGGCAAAGCTTCAATGCTTTCCTCCTGGCAGCTAGGGGGGGAACATTTGCAGAGTTTAGAAGGGTGTCATAATCAGAATGCCAATACTTCTGGCAAACTTTTAAAGTGAATTTTTGTACGTGTTCAATTGCATCAATGTTTTTCTTTAGGTAAGGGTCTCATTAACAGAGCTAGCATATTCCATGTGGGGGCACACTGTTGACAGATAAAGCTTTAAGAGTGAATGTGAGTCAGTGTGGCAGTAGAATTTCTGGAAGAGCATGCCGACAAGTTTTCTTGTTTTTAGGCAAATAGTACTGATGTGAGGTGTCCAGGAAGCGTCAAAGGAGAAAGTGACTCCAAGATATTTAAATTCTTTAGCCATGTGCAAAACAGTGTTGTTGACTAGCAGGGAAGATGAAGGGAGAGTTGGAGTAGGCTTCCTTGAGAAGAGTAAATAACAACACTTCAATGTGTTGAGGAGCAGAGAGTTTTGATCAACCCATACGCAGATAGAATTAATGTTTTGTTGCACAAATATGAAGTCAATGGGAGAATGAATAATTTGATATAGGGCTATATCGTCAGCATAGATAATGATCTTTCCATTGGAGACAACACAAGTGACGAGATAAGGAAAAGAAGAGGACCGAGCACTGATCCTTGTGGAACTCCGGAAACAACTGGTAATGCTGGAGACTCAGTTCCATTTACAACAACACATTGTGTTCGGTGGGTCAGGTAACTTTGGACCCATCTTGTGATGTAAGGGTTGAGGTTAATTGAGGATAACTTTTGAAGCAAGAGAACGTGAGGAACTGAGTCGAATGCATTACTGATGTCAAAGAACGCTGAGCATACCTCAGCCTTGTTGTCAAGGGTTTGCAAACAGTCATGTGAAAAAGACAGCAGAGCTGTGGTGGTTGATTTACCACGGGAAAAGCCCCACTGCCTGTCAGAGATTGGATAGTGTGTAAGCAGGTGGTTGGAAATGATTTGGTAAATATGTCTTTCAAGAAGCTTGCTCAGGAGTGATAAAATCGAGATAGGGCGATAATTTTCTGGCAATGACAAATCTCCCTTTTTTGGTATCGGAACAACTCTAGCATATTTCCAGAGTTCAGGGAAGGTGCAGTTTTGAATTCAAAGGTTGAAAAGCTTTGTCAAACTGGGAACAATACTGAAAATGGTACCTTTTAGCATCTTAGCGGAGATTTCATCTGGATCAGTAGATTTGCTGTTGTCAAGCCTAAGTATCAGTCCAAGTACTTCATCGTCAGTACATAGGAGATCATCAGGACAATATTCCAGGTTTGGGTCGGCTTGCGGAGGGACAGTATTTAATGGTGGATAGGAATAATTAAAATTGTTGTAGAACTGTTTGTTTAGACAGTTAGCTTTGTCGTAATCATTAGTGGCATGAGAGTCTCCAGTAGAGAGAGTTGGAATACTGGATGGTTGTTTAGACAGAGACTTAATGACCCTCCAAAATGTTTTGTAGTCGGCCTGATGAAGCTGATTGAGGAAAGACCTTTTAGCATGGCGGATAGCTGTAGTGATAGGATTTCTTTGTTTCTTGTATTCACTTTGTCTCTGTATAGCTCCTAGCATCTTCCAGTTACCTTAGAATTGGCTTCCACTGACCACCGCACTCTTCAACTTAATACCATAGTTAGTGGAGGAACCAGCTTTCATGCTGAAACTGCACACCAAGTCTCTGTATAGCTCCTGGCATCTTCCTGTCACCTTAGAATTGGCTTCCACTAACCACCACACTCTTCAACCTAGTGCGGTAGTTAGTGGGGGAACCAGCTTTCATGCTAAAACTGTACATCAAGTCTCAGTATGGCTCCTGGCATCTTCCTGTTACCTTAGAATTGGCTTCCACTAACCACCACACTCTTCAACCTAGTGCGGTAGTTAGTGGGGGAACCAGCTTTCATGCTAAAACTGTACATCAAGTCTCAGTATGGCTCCTGGCATCTTCCAGTCATGCACCTTAGAAGCCACCACACTCATTAACCTAGTGCGGGGAACCAGCTTTCATGCTAGAACTGCACACTTTGTCTCAGTATAGCTCCTACCATATTCCTGTCACCTTAGAATTGGTTTCCATTAACCACCACACTCATTAACCTAGTGCAGTAGTTAGTGGAGGAACCAGCTTTCATGCTAAAACTGCACACTTTGTCTCAGTATAGCTCCTGGCATATTCCAGTCACCTTAGAATTGGTTTCCACTAACCACCACACACTTCAACCTAGTGTGGTAGTTAGTCACCTTAGAATTGGTTTCCACTAACCACCACACACTTCAACCTAGTGTGGTAGTTAGTGGGGGAACCAGCTTTCATGCTAAAACTGCACACTTACTCTCTGTGATGTTCCACCATCATGTTGCTTTAAGAGTGGTTTTTACCACTGATCGACCTAGTGTGGTAGTTAGTTAAGTAACTACAAAATTATAGCTTTCAGTGTACCATGTCTCCAATCTCTCTAGCATCTGTTACTTCAGGAGGTGTAAATCTGGAGCCAAGCACATGCTGTTTTGTACAACCTCTTTTGCAAAGTTCAATTGACACTCCTTTATTGAGTGTCATAAAAAGACCAGCAGAACCATTCCTACAGCAGCTAGCAGGCAGCAATTTGTGTGGCCTTTGTGTCTTGAACAACCTGTACCAAACAGAACAATTTTACCTCTCTGACATAAATGACATTGTTTTATTGATATTTCACTCAGATAAAGCAGGATGCAATTCACATCATGAGAATGGTAAGACAGTGTTTGTGGTACAACCTAGTTGCTACCAAAGGAAGTTTTACTACAAATGACTGTACCATGCAGGAAATAAGGATGCTCCTATATATATATTGAATTAGAACACTCAACCTCCCACAGTGCTAGTTCATATTCAAATGAAAAAGGTATGTAGTTGTCTCAACAAGTAAACATTTCATGATGCATTATTTTAGTAGTTATGATATTTCATGCACCAAACCATGGTGAGTATTATTTGACAACAGATGATGTTAGAAAGGTTACCGAAATTATTCTAATACTACGTATGCTTAAAAAATAATTAGGTCATGACCTTACGTTAGATTGGATTCATACACTTATAAGTGTATAGCTGGTTTTTCCTAGAATGGTTTACAGACCTCATTGAACTCTGTAACTGATGAAGGGGGTATCAAGCATTTTCTTGCCAGTTTGATGTACGGTCTGGAGTGTACAGCTGGCTCCTCGAATTGTGTTGATATCTCAAACTGATGAAGGTTGCACCAAGTGTAGGTAGATAAGTGTATGGCTATTTTTTCCCCTGGAATTGTGTACAGACCTTGCCAAACTTTAAACACAGTACACCTGTTTGTGAGACTGGTAGGAAGGCCGCGAAGGTTGGGAGGTTGACTTTAGTCATTCTCTTAAATTAGATTAGCGTAAATGAATTAAGACTCCGGCTTACGTAGAATTAGATTCATGATAAATTCCTGGAATTGAATTTCTTACATTAAATTGGATCGTACGAATAATTATGGTACATCTGGAATCTGGCTAAATGACAAAGTAAATGAAATAGCTTCCTTTCATGAGATCAATTCTCGTGTGACCAAGATCAACTCTCATGAGCTCAACTTGCCATGTAATCCAAGATGTTGAAAAAGGTTATTTGAACTCTTAGCAAAATATTTTTGATTTTGTTTGAATCAGTACAAAACCAGCACATCAGTGTTTCTCGAATTCAATTACAGTCGCAGTGTGCATGTCTTTAGCAACAAATGTGTACCTGTCAAATGATGCTTATACATTGAAGCTGTGTGGCTCAGTGCAACTATCGCAGAGTTCATTGCAACCCACTGAGAAGGAAAGCAATGGTTTACGAAGGGTACATAATTAGATTCGTGAAGGGAAAAAAGATAAAGTGAGGCTGTGCAAAGGTGGAACTGTTGGGGTAGAGCTTCAAACACAGCTGCATACATTGAGTTCACTTCATATTGCTTAAAACTGCAGGCTCATTTCAACAATCAAATTCAAATCTTTGTACAATTTCAATAGGAGTGGTAGATCTACATGTCATTGCCTGCTGAGTGCCAGCATCTATCGCTGTGTCGCGTATTCCCACGACGAGGCGATCACGTATCATCTCGTTCTTGAGGTCTCCATAGCCGCACGTATCAGCCAGTCGGTGTAAAACAGTGATGTATTGCTCCACCGACTCTCCATCTTGCTGATTTCTTCTGTTAAAGCGAGCCCGTTTTTATATATTGGTTCGCACCTTGTAGAAGTCGTCGAATTTCTTTACGACTTTGCTGTACTCCGCATGGTCAGCATCCTATGGTGTAACTGGACATTAATGTTTATTGTTGCGTTGATGTAATTGTGATGTCATGAGAGGATAGTACGTCGTCTGCCTCTTCGCCCATACAATACAGGAGTGTAGAGACCTGACGCGGCTCGCCCTCTACTGTGAGGTCCGAGGCTGTGCGGTACTGCTCGAAGCGTCGCTTCCAACGTTGCCACTCATCGGGGTTCTTGAAATTAAAGTGTCCGGGAGGCTCCAGTCGAATGCTTGCCATTGTATCCCGTCACCGCTGCCACCATGTAGTGATCACGTCTATTATTGATTCGCACTAACAGCTGAGAATACAGAACTGAGGACTGAGAACTTACAACAACAACAACTGAACACACCTGCTAATCATGTCCATTTATACTATCCTCATGACATCACAATTACATCAACGCAACAATAAACATTAGTGTCCAGTTACACCACAGGAGCCCCCTCCCAAGATATATTTGAGGGTCGCCTCGAAGGAAATGCAGAATGGAAGCCACATTTACGCAGTGTTGTTTTAGTTAACTATTAAATACATTTTAGTATGGCTTTTTTTAAATTTAGTTAACCAAAACTACAACTAACTAAAATTTTTTGCTAAGTTGGGAACTATAACCAAGAACGTCCAAGAAGAAACCATAACTATACTAAAACAGAAAACAGCCTATTTTCACTGATAACTGTAACTAAATACCTTTTAGTAAGGGGTTTCAGAGTTTTAGTAATTGAAACTATAACTAACTAAAAATTTTGAAACTATAACTAAACTAAACCAAAAGTATTTTCTAAATCCAAAAACTAACTATAACTAAACTAATCATATGACTGTATCACAGTCCATACTTAAGCTCCATTAACAACAGGGCAATAAATGCCAAATAGTGTTTTTCTTGTACATGTAAACAGTGCAGAAAGTGTAATAGCTCTCTGATTGGCTGAAGAACAGACTGTCAACAGTGCAAAAGTGTAATAGCTCTCTGATTGGTTGAAAAACAAACTGTCAACAGTGCATGAGTGTAGTAGCTCACTGATTGGTCAGTGACTTGTAAGTAACAACAATTTGTTGTAAACTATCTAATGTACTATAAACTTGTAAACTTGTAAGTATCAACAATTTGCTGTAAACTATATAGTGTACTGTAAACTTGTATACAATAAACTTGGCTATCTCATTACATGCTCATACTTATTGTAGTGTACTGTCAACTTGGCAAAGTTTATGATTAGCAATCAATAGCATGTTTTCTCGTGCAATTTGGGATTAATAGCACTTGTGATTGGCATAATTGCACTCGGCTTCGCCTCGTGCAATTAATAGCCATTCACTCGTGCTATTAATCCCAAATTGCACTCGAAACCATGCTATTAATTATACTAAAAGCACAAACCCTATACTAAAACAACACTGCATTTACGCCACATACATCTCTCCTTCTACTTTAATAAGCTATGCTCCATTGCACAAACTGAACTCATCTCTCCTCTCCCTCCCTCCTCCACACTACACTTCGTTATCATAAGCTTGTATGTACCATACTCCATCCGACACACTAGTACCTCTTATCCCATTCCTCACCCTCCCATTTATAAACGCACTTCCATTACTTCATTATACCTGCACTCAATGTACAACATGAAACTGAGTTACCATGCAGATGATATTGATGTAGCACCTAGGTCAGGCTAGGTGTGCAGTGCAAATACATATATAACAACAGTAATCTAGTAGGCAAACTGGTGACTATGTCCACTAAATTGTACTTTTAAATCACTAATAGTTTGTCAATTGACTAACTAGGTAACTACCTACATTCTCAAATTAATGTAGAAATTAGTATTATCACCAAGTGTAGTTTCTGTGGCACACAAGGGTAAGCTCTGTTGGAGGAGACTACTAGTACTAGCACCCACAAGTTGCAACTTATGTTGTCTAGGAGCATTTTTACACTTTGCCAATCCTGCACCTTACTCACTTTACCCACTTCAATTTTAGCTGCAAAAATATCATATAATATGGTGGGGTGTGACAAATCAAATTGATTGCTTGGTTTCTACATCTAACTATGAAGGTCTATAGATACATATTGAATGCAGTGATGCAAGATGCAACATGTTTACTCACACAATCTTGTGTAGGTAACCATTTAGATAGGTAGTGCTGTATACTACATGTAAATCCCTTTTCAAGTAATACCAATTAGCTCATAGTTTTGGTTTTACATTTTACTGTGACAGAGCATTCTATTTTTCCTTGGTGTTTGCTGGAAGTCCATTAATTTCAAAGGCCTCAAATAAACCAGCATTGGCTAATAGTATTTCCATTCTCTGTTGTAACATGATGAGAACGGGTAGTTTGTTTGAGCACTTGCATGTTTACACAACTAATGGAGTCCTAGGTTTAACTAAACAACATTTACTAAACAAAACTGCCTTGTCAGTTAAGTAAATACAGTTTATGTATCTATTTTAAAATGTATACTGCTATAGTAGAGACAAAGATTACTTTTGTAATGATTTCTTATGCAATTGCAGATATGCAGCTCACAGAATATAGCCAAATGAATGCTATATTATGGTTGTGAAACTATGCGTAAATTATGAGATACTGCTTAACACCTCAACTATGTTCTAGTTCCGTTTGTGTGACATGTATTTTTCATGGAATGATGTACCCAACTGCAGCTCTTTGAGACTTTCTTAGAGGATTGTTACACTAAATTTGAAACTATAGGGTGGACTACAAGTAATGGTTGTAGCATGTTAGCCTGGGCTGGCTATGTTCCTAGCTCTTTGACAATTAAGGATTGTCCTATATGTTCTTCTTTGACCGTAAATTTAGTTGGTCCTTGATATCATAATAGTGCACACATAGTTTGCACTGTAAGAAGATAGAAACAGTGCTAAGTCTTACAACTTCCAATGGATTATATGGCCATGTATTCACTTGTGTCTCTGGAGAAATAGGGGTGAAGTGGAAAATACATCAAACAAAGCTTGCTGTTGGCAGTATAAGTTGCTTGCTACACAAAATGTTTGGAGTGAGTGTGTTCATCAAATTTTTCACTTTTTATTGGTATACTTTGAGCCCTCCACATTCTTGCTTGTTATTGACCATGTGTTTTTGCATGGTACTAATAGTCATATCATGGTCTCAGTCCTTTTATTAGTTTGAATCACGAACATAACATCTGCATGCTTGACTTTCTCTCACATTTCTGGAGGTGGGTGAGAGATTGTCTAGCTTGATTGGCTATGCCCTTGCCTCATGTTGGAATAAAGGTAGTTTAGATGTTATGAAGCTACCACTGAGCTACGACAACCAGACAACTACCAGCCCTCACAATCTTCTATATGATGGAGTAAATTTTCCGGTCGACCCCTAATGGAGTTCTGACAGCACATACTCAGTGGCTGCCAGGTGTTCGACTGAGGCATTTCAGTCCCACCTGTGCAGTACATATAGAGGACTGTGAGGGCTGGCGGTTGTCTGGTTGTCGTAGCTCAGTGTCAATGTACTTTACATCAATATCCTTCAAACCCCCCATGTGAGTTATGCTGAAATTATACAACTTCATGTCCAAAACAGTTCCACTTTAATCACTATCGGTGTTAATTGTGATTTGTGCTGGCTTCCTGTGTTGGCCACACCCTGGTGAATCAGAGGTATTTAGTCTTTCTACAGTTTCAGTTGGTTGAATTGAGTAAATACAATGGTTGCACAAAGTACGGAATAGTTATGGAATAAAAGAAAATGTCCACCCAAATTTTGGTTTGCCTCAACTACTCTGAGACTGCTGTGTGTTAGTATATATTAGCCTCGTTCCCAGGCTCTCCCCGCTAAGAAGGGGGAAGAGCCTGGGAACGAGGCTAGGTATATATTATGTGAAGGAAATGGTGCTGCTAATTTAGCTTTCAGTATGGAAAGAGAAATGACATTCTTACTCAAACTAAATTGCCTCACAATATTAAGGGTTGAAAGTGGGCTGAAAAAGTGAGTTGTGATTGTAATTAAACCTGCTTGCTTGCAGAAGTTCCATGAGTAGCTGGGATGGTGTTTCCATTCAGATAAATGAAACAAAGAACATTTGCGATTGATGTTAAAAGCACATGACCTTCCACAAAGTAGTTGTCAGATGGTGATATTTATTACATTGTTTATGCATGATGGGTGTATGTTTCCATGCATCACGGAAAAGGATAGCCATCCTATTTTAATTTACTGTAGGTTGGGTTTTGTGCAATAAAGCATTTCTGAGCTTTGAAAGAGAAATTGCAATTTGCCCTGGCTTCCTGTGTTGGCCACACCCACATAATAGCTGTCTATTATAAATTTGGTGAAGTATGTGAGAACAATGGCAAATCAGAGATATTTATAGGTACTTTCTACAGGTTCAATCAAATGAATACAATGACAATGGTTGCACAATAGTTATGAAAGTGTCCACTCAAATTTAGGGCAGTCTCAACTCTTCTGTGGGCATTTGTCTGCTTAAACAGGGTCAACAAAACCTGATTGGGAAGTAGTAGTGGGCAAGGGACCAGACAAAGTTGAAGGTGGAGTGCCAGTAGTATCACAGTCAGCATGTGCAGAAGCTGGATCAGGAATTACCCCAGGTGGTTGTGGGGCTAACTCGGTAGGTTGAGGTTGGTTGCCAATGGTAGCTGAAGGGAGTAAAACATCTGTTCATCGTGTATGAAAAGTTACATGTACCTGGCTGAGTATACGTTCTATTTGAAATGTTTTGTGTATTAAAGTCTTTCATGCCAAAGACAAAACAAACAGACAAACAGACAAAAACAAAGCAAAACAAAAAAAGTAAATTTTGGAGGTAGTTTGCAATCTACATTATTTTTACCAGGAGGTGTTGGCTGGATGCTTGTAGTAGTTTCAACACCAATCAGAGGAACATTGCCGAGAAAAAGATCAAAGTCAACATGAGGATCAATGGCACCAGAAATGGAGGCCTGGATCACCAGGTAGTATTTCACTCGGATTATAGAGCAGCAAGCAATAGTTAGTTCTGTAGCTGACACATGCAAGGGTGGTGGTTTCCATGACAGGCTACTTCCTGCCTCAATGGGATCGCTGCGGACTTCTGCCAGTATACATGTATCATACTGATGGTGGCCCATAGCAGTGTATACCACTTGCCTTTGTAGTTGTGCTACAAGTTGCTTGATACGTCTGTTGCTACCGTTCTCTATATCTGCTTCAAAAGATAAGGTATCCTGGAGAACACAGAACCCAATCCTTGGAACACGAGCTGTGAGGCTTATCGGACCAGAGGCACAGCACAGACAGCAGAGTGTCTTATCCACTTGTAACATCTTCGGAAGCTTCACATCTGGGATATCGTTAAAATCTACTGCAGGTGCAAGAGCTACTTGTGCGGAGATTTTTTGGTTTCGCTTGAGCGAACTCGCTTTGACGATTGTGGCTTCAATCTCGTAGCGAATACGTCCATGTGTACCCTCGAATGATGGTGGGAGAGGCCGACCGCTAGTCTGCAGCTTCAGAGTAAAGGGAAACTCGTAGGTCCCAGGCGAGAGCTCGCGGTTGGGCGCATTTTCTTTGTCCCAGACAATAACGACCTGGCTGACGTAGTCTTCATGAGAATGGTAAGTATTACTGCGTTGGTTGTCACTACTCGATGACTCGGTCCACTGTACGTCTGCGTATCCCCTCAGGGCCACTTCTATGGATGAATAGTCTTGTTTAGCCTCTTCAGTAACTATAAAAACACGTCCAACAATTTCAGATATAAAAGCGCCAAGAAGAGGATGCGTAACGAGTAACTGGAATTCCTTCACCATTGCTTTTAATACCAGTGACTTCAGCGTTCTTAACCGTGATGTAGAGTGACAGTCGTTTCAATTTGATGTGCGTTGTAAGGCTATTGGCCGAAATTTCGACTGCGGGTGCGGGTACCGCATTCAATATGGCACTTCCGCTCCAAAAGCGGTTACGCAATTTTTCACTGTTACGAATATCATTTGGACTCAACAAAATGACTTTATAATAGCAGCAGAAGGCAGTGTACAGACAAAAGGGGGAGGAAGCAAAATATAGGTTAAGAAAGAACCCACAAAAGGGAGGTAAACAAAAGGACTAAATTTTTAACAGAAGAAAACTAAACAAAATCAAGTCCATGGAGCGCTGTAGTGAGACTGAGAGAGATTGTTTCAAGGAATCTGCAGCTTGCATGGATCGTTCACGCTTCATTCTGCGGACTTCACCTGGGTACTCAAAACATTGTTGGAGGATGGCATCTTTGAGAGGATCTGAGACGGGATGAGCTTCAATCTTATTATTGTTTCCAATGGTTGAAGTAGGGAGCCAATGCCTTGGATGGTACGAGTAAGATAGAACCACTTGCTGGAGAGGCCATGAGTGAAAGCCGCATGAGCAGCATGAGGTTGTGATAAGGCAATTGCTGCCAAGCTATCCAGCTCCTTCGCCCACATGTGAGATCACAAAATCTTCAGTGCCAATGGCAGCCACTAGGTAAGGCCTACCCTCCGAAGTTACTTGGACAAGCACGGTATTACGCAGTACGCAAGTGCAAAAAACATTTGCTACATGTACTACGGATTGCAATTCCGTTTGAACATAGATTATATAGCTCTTATAGGATAAAAGGTGTGGTAGATTCTGTCAAGAACAATGAGTACTTTTACACGCAGAAAAAGATGGAACGACCTGCCGAACAACCTGCTGAGCTGACTCGGAAATTGAGACAGAGAGCGATGGAGAAACCGAGAAAGAGGAGCGCCTGTATGATGAAACTCTGTGATACTTCATGCATATTCCGGCTTGCTGTGTTTATTCAGATCACTGACACACGTATGGGACTCCAAATGCGACAAAATCTCTGCTAAATTATTGTCACTTGTCGCAATTGGGGTCCGTGAAATGCAATCACCTACAAGGAAGCGGTTCCCAGGCCTTCGCAGCGTTCTTTTTTGTACAGTACGAAGCTATTTACGTTCCCTAGCGAACCTCGTAACTATCCAGCCCAGCATGGACTACATAAGTTACAGTGCACTGTTCCTATTGTGACATGCACAATGCTTGAGAAAAATGGTGCAATGCGTGTGAGCGTGAGTTTTGTGTGAAATACGCGTGTCTCACGTGCAGTTGATGAGAGTTCAAAGCCCTGTAGTCTACCATGGCTCAAACCGACTCCAGTTGACTCTACCTCATTCTACCATGCATCTGGGTGTACCTGGTTCTACTTTACTCGGTACTACCCTGGCTCATCACAACTCTAGTTGACTCTACCCCACTTTACCATGGCTCTACCTGGCTCTACTTGACACTACTTGACTCTTCCCAGGACTACCATGGCTCTACCTGGCTCTACTTGACACTACTTGACTCTTACCGAGACTACCCCACTCTACAATGGTCCTATACTAGACTCTACTTCACTCTATCCTACTTTACTTTGGCTCTACGTGACGCTACCCCACTCAGCATGCTTTGATCAGGTTCCACTTGACTCTCCTTGACTCTATCCCACCATACCATGGTTCTACCTGATTCTACTTGACCCTAACTTGACTGTACCCTACTTTACTCACCCATGCATGTTTCCATAGTAATGGGTGGGTAATATACTTACAGAAGGTATTAAGGTGGCACGGTACCCTGTATTTTCAAGGTCAACAAACCTGGAATCCAAGTTGATAGTCTTCTTTGTCTTGTTAAAATTTTAGCGCACAGTCCGTTTTGGGAGTCTCAAACCGTTCACGGTCCGTAAAATTGGGGATTTTCCCCATTTCCTGTCGGCATTGCCATCCAATAATCAGTTTATAATTAAGTTAGTTAAGATGTGGCCTGGCGGCACCCTTCATGTGGTGCTCGGAACTTTGAAGATAAGCTTAGATCGACTTAAAAAAAAAAAAAAAAAAAAAAAAAAGAGAAGGAGTTTAGTAGAGTGCTGTAGTGTCAGTAGCTGTGAGTAGTGCGTGATGCCTGCTTGTGAAAGCAAGCTTGTGTCTAGAAGCAGCAGAAAGGCCACAGTGGCCAAGACTGTATTTGTTGAGTAGGCCCAGGTCTCGCGGTCGTATGCCTAGTCTAGTTGGTGACCGTGGCCAGGTGCTTCGAGTGCTGGGCTGGGCTTTAACTAGAATACGCAATTTATCGTTTGTGCTACAGTCTGACAGACAAGGGAGCTGAACGGTGGCTGTGTGTGGAACAGAGCCGTGAGTTGTTTAGCGACATAAGGGGGAGAGGTGGGGCTAGTAATGCTTGCTTCCACTCGTGAATGAGCCCCTCCCGTAGACAAGCTGTGAATTTTTCGAAATGTGCATTGATTTTGGTGCAGTCAAAGTTGTCCATTCCAAGAGTAGTGACAAACATGAGTCTAGCCTGACTTTGAGAGTAGCTTTGAACAAAAGCTGGCATAGATTGATTTGAGATACATTGGTGGTTGGGACGCTACCTACAGTGAGCGTGTAGATGCGTCCATCGAGTGGCAATTTTGGGTTCATGAATATATTAATGAGCTACTAAAACCCTTTTTAAAATTAGGCAAAGCAAGATTGCCCTAAACCAAACCCTAACCCTGAAACTAGGAGTAACCCTGGTCCTGACTGTAACCCAAGTTTATGTTTTCGTTAACCTCCACCAAGGGACGACCGTGCCACCTTAAACCACCTTGCTTACAGTACGAGTGTAAACTACCCTCTATGTCTAATTAGGGTTCTGAGTGCAATTTAGGTTAATACCGTGGGTGAATGGCTATTCTCAGGTGCATTAAGGCGTGACTAAATGGTTTTACGTAATGCGGAGAAGATTACGGAAGTGTATTATTGATCCGCGGAAAATAGTGATCGACGTAGCTAAGTTCAGTGCCTGTTTCTGTCATCAAAGTATCGACCATCCAGTGTGTAAGTCGCTAGTTGGCACCTACGATGGAGGGTATTTCAGTGTAGAAAAGAACAGTCTTCGCCTACGATTGAGTTGCGGAGCCAGCACTATAAAGCGTTAACTTCGGTGCTGGCCTTCGTGAAAGTGACGCTTACCCGGAGCAGTTCCACACCAAAAAATCCAAGTTTACTGCATTGGTTGGTTTCACTGTCGTATGTTCTTACAGAATCTCCCTGGGGAACACGAAGGATGAAGATTTGAAAGAGCTATGGCGTGATTTGTCATCGAAAAATGCAAATTTATTGAATCAGTGAGACACAAACTCTTGTATTTTCCCTACAGGTAGAAATTTCTGGATCCCCAGTGGGATCTAGTTACTACTGTTGTTGCTCTTGGCTGTAGCAAAAGTAGAGGCCCCAGCACTAGTGGGAACTGCTCCGGGTTTTGCAATCTTTCCGATGACGTATTTTCTCTTCACTTAGGAGAAGGATGTGGGCGTGGTCAAAATGACGTCATAATTAGATACAGTTTGATGGCAAGTAAGCTCTCACCAAGTATCAAGATCATAGTATGAATCCAGTGTGATTTACACTGCCGCACAGTTTAAGTACAGTAGTCATGCCTTAATGCACCTGAGTTCATTGCACAAGGCAAAGCAGAATAAGCATGCGAAAGAGAAGGCATTGGAGAGGAAACACTCTCATAGTTAGAGCAAGTCCAATTAGAGAAGATAATAATATAGATTTGTCATTTAGAGTGCTTGTTAATCCGAAATTGTGTGGGAAAACATGTTATTAATTGCTAATCATAAACATTACCAGCTGCCAGTATACCACAATAAGTATGAGCATTTATGAAATGAGCAAGCTTCAAGTACTCGAGTTTTTACAGTAGCTACACTGTATAGTTGTTTAGCTACAAGTTATAAGTTTACAGTATTTTTTTTAGAACAAATCCCAAATAGTGGTACATGCTTTTCTTGCACATGTGAACAGTGCAAAGTGTAATAGCTCACTGATTGGCTGAGCAAGCAAGTGTGCAAAGGTATAACAACTTGGTGATTTGTATAACAAGTATAACAACTTGCTGATTTGTATAACAAGTATAACAACTTGCTGATTTGTATAACAAGTATAACAACTTGGTGATTTGTATAACAAGTATAACAACTTGGTGATTTGTATAACAAGTATAACAACTTGGTGATTTGTACAACAAGTATAACAACTTGGTGATTTGTACAACAAGTATAACAACTTGGTGATTTGTATAACAAGTATAACAACTTGGTGATTTGTATAACAAGTATAACAACTTGGTGATTTGTATAACAAGTATAACAACTTGCTGATTTGTCAGTTGCATAAGTTAATACTTTGCTGTAAACTATAAAACATACTGTAAACTTATAACTGGTATGTAACAATAATTTGCTGCAAACTTTAATGGACCTTTGCTTAGACTGTGATATATTTACACTATTCAAATAAGTAATTGCATGGTTTTATGTGCTAATTGGGATTATTAATCCCAAATGGTACAAGAAAACATGTCATCACTTGTTTCTATATCATAAACTTCAATTGCCTACATTGTTTAGTTTATAACAAAGAGTGGGTTTACTTACAAGTTACAACTTAGCAATGCATTGTATAGTGTGCACTCACCAGTCAGTGAACTATTACACTTTGCATGGTTTTGTAGGTTTCATATGTTTTGTCCATTACAAATGGGAGTAAATGTATTGACAATACGTAAAGTGGTAAGAACCAATCAGGTAGGAGAATATAACACAATGCAATACATATACCTGTGCTGCACAAAGAGTGAAGTCCCTTTTTGATAATCAAATCTTTGTACTGATCTACACTTTTTGTTCTTGTTTGATGAATGTGAATCCAATGCTTGTCGCTCTCCGGCTATGTAGTGGCTACGTATTGCACATACAATTTACTTACATAATATCCCCAATGTCAAGCTCTTTGCAACACATGTATTAACAAAATAGGGTCACAGGATTGGAGCAGAGGAGAGACGATACACTAACACAGTTGTCTGGAGTCTGTGTCTCTTTGTAGGCTACTTCTGCATGTATAATGAATTTGAAAGGTCATTAAACTGCTGTAATATGTCATGATGTCATGAGATTGAAAACAAGTTCACTGTTCAATGATGTGCTCCACCGTTTACAATAACATCAACAGCATGGTTTACTATTTTTTTTCTGTTTTGGCTCTAATCACATTGTTTGCAAGTTGACATCATGAGGCTGTATTGAAAACATCAACCATCACTCCAATAGATAGCCTTAAAATGCTCAAACCTTCTAGCTATTTCCTGAAGTGAAGTGTTCTTGTCCTAGCAGAACTTGAGTAGCTATCCAACATAGCAAATTCTGTTAAGAAACTTTCACTGTGGATTTGTGGCAAACACCTAACCTAAGACCAGCAACAAAGAGATTTTAGCAGAACTGGAACAGACATCCAAAATTCACTACCAGTGACTGTGACAGCACACAGCAAAGTGTGTTGTAGAGCTTCCCAGAAGCAAATTTGTCGCAAACATCGATCAGTAACTATATCTAAGCTGCAAAGTACAACATGACTCTCAATACTTCCTATGGAATCCTGCTGGTGCTGGGTTTACTGGTTTTTGTTCAACTTCATTTCACTGGATCATCTGGAACTAGTACCAGTACAAGTGAGTTCTTCATTCTGCCCAACTCCAACACTCCCTGTCCTATGAGGCCTTGCTACACCCTGTTGCAAGTTATGGGGAACCCCTCAAAATACTTCACTTCCAATACAACAGTGGTGTTTCCTCCAGGGCCTCATGAAGTTAGCACTGAAGGTCAGCTAGTCATTCAGAATGTCAACAACATCTCCCTAGTTGGAGACAATGACAACAGTACCATGATCAAGTGTATAGGACAGTTTGGCCTTGCCTTCATTAACATCACAAACCTGACTGTTTCAAAACTCTCCTTTTCAATGTGTGGAACTCCAATGTCAATTACTTCACAGCTGCCAACAAGTCTCAGTGAACTAGTATATGAACATGATTCACTTAAAGTTTCCTTCACATCTTCTGTCTACCTATCACACATCACTAACCTCACTGCCACCAAGTTAGGTATATATCACTCCAAAAGTGTGGGTTTTAGGGGTGTTAACATGTTTGGAGTGTCTTTCATCCATGAAGCAATGTTTGTTAATAACACACCAAACTGTGTAATTGTATTTCTGGACAGCTACTCTCCAGTGGAAACTCCAGTTCTGTATATCACTGACTCATTTTTTTTGTTTGGAACTAGGGGTGGTGTTGGTTATGCTTTTGATAAATTTGCAGGTGGATTAAATGTAATAGCTACAATAACCATGTATCAGGTTAAAAGCTACATGAGAAATGTTACAGTATATGGCAACACCGGAAGCATGTCTGGCAATATTCTTCTCAGGATTAATTGCAAAGTGGCAATTCAAGCAACACAAGTCAACTGTAGTGGAGGGCACCCTTATGGCCTATTCTTGAAATATGAGGGAGATTCTACTAACTGCAAGTCAGAAGTCATTTTTCACATGTCACATAGTTACTTTGGTGGAAATGGTAAAGGTGCATCACTATATCTTCTTTCAATCACCTACTCTGTCTATGTCAAGCTGGTAAACATCACTGCAGAAAATCATGTTGGCCGAGCATTACAAGTGCTCATAAATCGTACTTCAGTCATCATAATGGAAAATGTAAACTTCAGTAACAACATAGGAGCTTTGCTAATTAGCTCCGTAGAAGAATCTTCAATCGTTAAATTTTATGGGTACAACACTTTTGCCGATAATTATGGTATGCATTCGGCTGTGTATCTGAAGCAATGCAATGTAACATTTCATGGCAATACAACATTCCTGCAGAATGATTGTAGGTATGGTGGTGCACTTTTCGCAGAAGAAACTGAGATAAACTTTCAAGAGAGTGTAGTGTTTTTGGAGAATGAAGGAGAGTATGGTGGTGCATTAATGCTGCATCAGAATGTGTCAGTTGTTATTGGACAATTTGCTGAAGTTAAATTTGTGAAAAACCATGCTGAGGAATCTGGTGGTGCAGTTTATGCTAGAGAGTCCCAAATTACCATCAGAAGTGGACAAAAGCTCTCATTTGTGGACAATGAAGGTTATGATGGTGGAGCTATAACCCTGACTGGTGACTCAATTATATACCTAGAAGCAAACAGCAGTATCACATTTGTAAGAAACCATGCCCACCACTATGGTGGTGCGATATACTATGTGGACGATTACATTGAACCAGCAGCAGAGCTAAGAAAGTGCTTTTATGGAATTCTTAGCACAGAAGCTGCATTCACATCCTTCAGAGATGTTTTCAACTACATCAAAAGCAAACGTATATCCATTGAATTTTACAACAATACAGCTGATTTTGCTGGAACTGCCATTTATGGTGGTTGGGTAGATTTCTGTACGTTCTTTGTGAATAACCAACTGATATACAATTTTGAACATTATATCTATCAAGCCTCAGTTTTTGATAGATTGTTTCATTTACACCAACCCACACAACAACTATCCCTTGTATCTTCTAATCCAACACGTGTGTGTTTGTGCACTATCACATCCATCCCTGACTGTAGTATCACTGAGTACACTATCACAGCCTATCCTGGAGAGACATTAACAATACCTGCAGTTGCTGTAGGACAGAGGTTTGGAACTGTGCCATTCACCGTGCACAGCAGCTTTGTATCAAGTAGTTTTATATCAAGAAACAATAGCAGACTTCCAGAACTACTGTCACTACAGTATACACAGTTAGTGAGTGTCAACTGCACCAAACTTACCTACACTATTAAGTCATCACCCAATGGAATTGTTATGAAAATAACGGTTGAAAAACATAATGTTCCACCAAACATGTTTATAAATACTGGACTGATATATTTGCAATTAAACAGAACCCTCACCAAATTGCAATTTTCAGAGCTTACTGTATATATTGAAGTACGACAATGTCCACTGGGATTTGTGTTCAACAACAACTCTCAGATTTGCAACTGTCATCCTAAACTTCAACAACATGAAATCAACTGCAGCATTGATACCCAAACCGTCTACAGGAGAAGCCCACTTTGGATGAATGCAACCTTTCTCAATGGAACTTACACACTAGTACTTGTTCACAGCCACTGCCCATTTGACTACTGCATTGATGAGAACATTCAACTCAACATGAAATACCCAGATGAACAGTGTGCTCTCTCTCGTTCTGGTGTTCTGTGTGGATCATGCCAGCAGAATCTCAGCCATGTCTTGGGCAGCTCTAACTGCAAAGAATGCAGCTCACACTTTCTCTTGCTTATTCCTGTCTTTATTGCTGCAGGAATTGCTTTAGTGGCCTTCCTAATGCTGCTCAATTTGACAGTGTCAGTAGGAACAATCAGTGGGCTCATCTTCTATGCCAATATTGTCAGAGCTAACCAAGCCATTTTCTTCCCTCGTGGTACCAACAATGAATTCCTTAGCATCTTCATAGCATGGCTCAACTTGGACTTGGGGATTGAGACTTGCTTCTACAGTGGCCTTGACGCCTATACTAAGACATGGCTACAGTTCCTATTCCCATTGTACATCTGGATTATAGTGGTGCTGATCATTGTATCAAGCCACTACTCCACAACTGCTGCAAAGCTTAGTGGCAGAAATGCTGTACAAGTGTTGGCTACACTGTTCCTGCTATCATATGCTAAACTGCTGCGCATTACCATCACTGCTTTCTCTTTCACCCTACTTGAGTATCCAGATGGCTCTGTCAAGAGGATATGGCTTTACGATGGCAATGTGGACTACCTGAAAGGCAAACACATTGCACTCTTTGTAGCTGCTCTACTACTGCTTGTGTTCATCTCCCTCCCTTACACAGCAGCACTGTTGTTCATACAATGCTTGCAGTACAGGTCGAAATACAGAATACTGGCCTGGGTTAGGAGACTGAAGCCTCTCTTTGATGCCTACACTGGGCCTTATAAGGATAAACATCGCTACTGGCCTGGACTTCTTCTAGTTGTGCGTGTTGTACTCTTCCTCGGCTTCTCAGTAAATGTGTTTGGAGACCCAGCTGTCAGCCTTCTGACTATCATTGTTACTACCTTCTGCATTTATTTTTCCACAATCATCTTTGGAGGCATCTATAGAAATATTGCACTGAACATCATTGAGTACTCATTCTTTCTCAACCTGGGAATTCTCTCCTCAGCAACATTATTCATTACGCGGACCAATGGAGACCAAACTGCTGTAGTGTACACATTTGTGGCCATTGCTTTTGCCACTTTCATGATCATTACTTTCTACCATATACTGGTGAGAGTGACCAAGAAACAGCAGAGACAGAGGTTTACAGAATATACCATCACAAAAATGAATACAATTAAATCCACAGTAAAGAGAAAGAATAGCCAGAATAACCAGACTATTCACCATCTACCAGTAAACCGCAACCTTCTGATTGAGCTACGTGAGCCACTGCTTGAGTATGGCAACTGAATAAGAGAACATCAAACTTACAAATGAACTTGCTATTTTCTGTTTGCAATAACATGTCTACTTTTGTATTTTACATTTTAGTGTTCGTGTGTGAGTTTGTAAATGATTGGAGAGTTTGTGTGCACAACATGTGAGCATAGTTTCAAAGGTGCTATGGACCTGATAGATACTCCATTTACCAATAGATCATTTGTGGCTGCAAGTTTGAGTTGTTTGAGCTATAACTAACTAGTATGTGGCTTGAGAATGGAGATAAATAACTAACTCTACACTTGCAACTAATATCTTCATCCACAGTAGTCATTGGTATATTGTATCTTCATCTACTGCACTGTAACATGGCTCTCCTTGACTCTACTTTAATCTTTATACCATGGACAACCCTACTGCAATGTACCATGGACCTACTTAACTCTACTTTACTCTACTGCACTGTACCATAGACCTACTTGACTTTACTTGACTCTACTGTAGTGTACCATAGACAACCCTACTGCAATGTATCATGGACCTACTTAACTCTACTGCAACTGTATCACTAGACCTACTTGACTTTACTTGACTCTACTGTAGTGTACCATAGACCTACTTCACTTTACTGTAGTGTACCATAGACCTACTTGACTTTACTGTAGTGTACCATAGACCTACTTGACTTTACTTGACTCTACTGTAGTGTACCATAGACCTACTTGACTTTACTGTAGTGTACCATAGACCTACTTGACTCTACTGTAGTGTACCATAGACCTACTTGACTCTACTTGACTCTACTGTATAGTGTACCATAGACCTACTTGACTCTACTTGACTCTACTGTAGTGTACCATAGACCTACTTGACTCTACTTGACTCTACTGTAGTGTACCATAGACCTACAGAAGTGTCCAGTACTGCCACAACTTGTCCCGAGATGTTCCAGTCTTCTTGACACAGTTGAGTCAACCACGGGATACTAGGGATAGTCCTGGGTTGTCCCAAGTCTTAGTCAGGGAGAACACTCACATTCCGCAATACTTCGTATCCCAGGATACTCAGGTTGTTCTCGAGATACCCAGGACAGTCCCAGGAGGTCTCACCAGGCATGGAGTCCCATGGATCCCGAGATACTAAGTATCCCAGGATACTCAGGACAGTCCCGGGTCCTGATATACTAAGTATCCCGGGGATACCCAGGATAATCCCGGGAAGTCCTGTCAGGCATTAAGCCCCATGGTACTAAGTATCCCCGGGATACCTAGGACAGTCCCGGGTAGTCCCACCAGGCATTGAGTCCCATGGATTCCGAGATACTAAGTATCCCGGGATACCCAGGACAGTCCCGGATAGTCTCACCAGGCATGGAGTCCCATGGATCCCAAGATACTAAGTATCCTGGGATACCCAGGACAGTCCCGTGTAGTTCCGCCAGGGTTTTAATCAGGGAGAACACTCACATTCTGCAATACTTAGTATCCTGGGAAACATGGGATGATCCTGAGTTGTCCCAGTCAGGTATCGAGAACAAACAGTACTCTTGCTCTAATATTGGAGATCTTTGTGAGGCTCACCATCAAAGACAAATTCCTTCCACCTACCCCCTGGTCAGGCAGGATATGAGAAAGAATAATATATTATTGCAGTATTTTGTCACAGCTAAGAATCGGCAAGAGATCATTATTTAAGCTTAGGTGATCAATGAATGACTGTAGACAATAATCAGAGTACTTGTAGAAAGTATGGTGAATTGGTGAGAGCTGGGTGGTTAAGCAAGGAATGACTGTAGCAGCTAGATATGATGATAAACAAATACAAACCCAAGGACGCAGAGTGTGAGCTACTTATAAGTTTACTGTGGACCAGTATCTGTTGAGTCGAGTTTCCGTGGTGAACGTCTAAGGGCTGCTGTTGGGGTAGAGTCACGTGGGCGCTTGCAACCAGCAGATAGTCTGGAAGGCAATAATCAAGTGAGTTAAGGCACATATTCCTTGATATTTAGTGGAGAAATTGAAACCGTAGGAGATCATTACTCTTTCTGTTTGATCTAAAACATGTATATACATAGCTAGTACATGCCCAGGCGGGACAAGTGGGGATATGTATATTATGGCATCTACATAGGCATAGGAAGTTCACTAACAAGCCAGTGAAGAGCACACTAACTGATACAATTAAGAGGATTGCAGCCATGGAAATCGTCACTGACAAAATGCATTTCAAGGGGCATATAGATCCGTGGTGCAGACGTTACTATAACCCCAATGATTTTGATGAGCTCAAAAAGGTACATGTACACATGTAAACTAATTCATATAACCATACAGCAAGTCTTATTTATTCACAGGTTGACACCGAAATCTGTGAGCAAACGTTTTCCAGGCTGTCGAGGTATAAACGAATAACTAGGTACATGAATAGGCTCATTTTATGTTCTATCTACTTTATGTTTGTGACCTACACAATCAGAAACAAAATTAACTTGTTTGTTTTGTGATTTCCTATCTCATATTATAATATTCACTTGCGGATATACACATAATTGGACATCAGTGTGCATTAAACTTGAATCTGTGAGTAGTTGGAGCAGGCTGTTAATACAAGTACTTGTTATGTTCACACGTGTTTGGAAAACTTTGCCCTGGGTATCCCGGGATACTTAATACCATGGGACTGTATGCCTGGTGGGACTACCCGGGACTATCCTGGATATCTCGTGATACTTAGTATCTCAGGATCCATGGGACTCCATGCCTGGCGGGACTACCCGGGACTGTCCTGGATATCCCGGGATACTTAGTATCTCAGGATCCAAGGGACTCCATGCCTAGCGGAACTACTGGGAACTGTCCTGGGTATCCTGGGATACTTAGTATCTTGGGATCCATGGGACTCAATGCCTGGTGGGACTACCCGGGTCTCTCCTGGGTATCCCGGGATACTTAGTATCTCAGGATCCATGGGACTCCATGCCTGGCGGAACTACTGGGAACTGTCCTGGGTATCCCGGGATACTTAGTATCTCGGGATCCATGGGACTCCATGCCTGGTGGGACTACCCGGGACTGTCCTGGATATCCCGGGATACTTAGTATCTTGGGATCCATGGGACTCCATGCCTGGTGGAACTACTGGGAACTGTCCTGGGTATCCCGGGATACTTAGTATCTCGGGATCCATGGGACTCCATGCCTGGTGGGACTACCCGGGACTGTCCTGGATATCCCAGGATACTTAGTATCTCGGGATCCATGGGACTCAATGCCTGGTGGGACTACCCGGGTCTGTCCTGGGTATCCCAGGATACTTAGTATCTCGGGATCCATGGGACTCCATGCCTGGCGGAACTACTGGGAACTGTCCTGGGTATCCCAGGATACTTAGTATCTCGGGATCCATGGGACTCCATGCCTAGCGGGACTGCTGGGGACTGTCCTGGGTATCCCGGGATACTTAGTATCTCGGGATCCATGGGACTCCATGCCTGGCGGAACTACTGGGAACTGTCCTGGGTATCCCGGGATACTTAGTATCTCGGCATCCATGGGACTCCATGCCTAGCGGGACAACCAGGCACTATCCTGGGTATCTCGGGATACTTAGTACCATGGGGACAATCTGGGACCTCCTGGGTATGTGATACTGGGGTGTCCTATGTATCCAGGGATGTCCCGAGTTGTCCTAGGAAAAGCCGTGGCAGTACTGGACATCCCTCTACTTGACTCTACTGTAGCGTACCCTGGTTCTACGTGACTCTACTGTATAGTGTACCATAGACAACCCTACTGCAATGTACCGTGGACCTACTTAACTCTACTGCACTGTACCACTAGACCTACTTGACTTTACTTGACTCTACTATAGACCTACTTCACTTTACTGTAGTGTACCATAGACCTACTTGACTTTACTTGACTCTACTGTAGTGTACCATAGACCTACTTGACTTTACTTGACTCTACTGTAGTGTACCATAGACCTACTTGACTCTACTGTAGTGTACCATAGACCTACTTGACTTTACTTGACTCTACTGTAGTGTACCCTGGTTCTACGTGACTCTACTGTAGTGTACCCTGGCTCTATGGAACTCTGCTGCAGTGTACCATGGCTGTAATTGAATCTACTGCACTGTATCAGGTGTCATATGAATATAGGCATCCCCAAAAATACACATCCCGGATACCTATTTTCACGTAAAGGTAGGCATCCTGATGCCTATATCCAGGCATCCAGGTGCCCGTTTTCACAGTAAATGTGGGCATCCCACTGTGAAAATAGACACCCCATGCAAACAGTGAAAATAGTTATTTTGCCAGTTTTAACAATGAGTATCTTTGTCCCTATGTGAAAGTAGGCATCCCATGCAAACAGTGAAAATTTTGCTTGTTGGTACAGGTATCCCTATGAAAATATATAGCCAGGGTTTTCAGAAGGGGGGTTACATAGATAGGTGTCTGATGTGTATATATGCATGCGTAAGCACACAAGACTTGGGGCGTCTGGGAGCATGCTTCCACAGGAGATTTCATCCTCTGAGATTGCTTCTGAGCCCATATTGGGACAGTAGCAGAGCCGTAGTAGATACATGGCTTACAGAGTATTGCATCCAGTTTTGGCTGCACTTTATATCCATGTATCTATGGACATATGCTAAGCCAGGTGACATCGAATTCCAAGGAACTCTGAAATTTATGTCAAAAGGAAGAGCATCAAGCTAAACAGGGGCGGATCCAGAGATTGAAGAAGGGGGGGTATACATAAACTGGGAGTCAGTGCGGGGCGCGCAGCGTGCAGTTATGTGTGGGCGTAGAGTGCCGGGGATAGCAGTGAGGTAATCCCAACACCCACACCTCTATGCAAGCATCATTACCATTTAGTGTACAGTGCACTACAGTCCAGGGAATGTGCAACATGTGGTGTACGATTAAGAGGGAACAACCACTGTCCATGCCCAAAACCGGATGCTATTCAAAAACACCTCAAAGAAAGCACAGGGTTTGAGGGGGAAATAGTTACACAGTCAGGATAGAGTGTGCATGACATGCAACAAATCTCATCTTACAGCCGAATAGCAGGGACAGTGATTTAGAGGAGCTAAGTGGCATCTAAAGTTCTAAACTGAACAAATCCAACCAATTGATGAGGTCATCAATGCTCATGATGTAATTAAGACAGTTGTCTGAGTAGGGCACATATAGCCTCGTACCCAGTCCTACACCACAGCTATCGTCGCTTGCAGTACGAATAACGCATTATTCGTACTGCAAGCGACGATAGCTGTGGTGGAGGACTGGGAATGAGGCTAGGGCACATAAGGCAAGCAATACCGTAGTGTCCCGTTAATACGCCCCCCCATTTTGTACACTACATCCCGCCTAAAGTGGGGGGGGGGGGGGCTTATATTCGAGGATGCAATTAGTCTCGACTATAAGCCCCCCCCCCCCCCCCATTAAATCAATGCCTTTCACTATCAACTAACTATGGCGACGACTTTCAGGATCGAGAGTACTGTTCGCGGACATCACGTTTACAAAGCTGCGTGGTCTCCCTACATCGGAGAAGAGCTGCCAGTTCAACGCGAGGTCAATAACATTCACGACGACTTCTATGCTACTGCCTTAGCCTCGTTCCCAGGCCTCCCCTGTTTTCGTTCTTCGGTTTGCGTTCAATATAATACACGTTTGCGCTCTTCCGCCTCTGTGTATTACGTTCGCGCTCTTCCGCCTCCGTGTATTATATTGAACGCAAACCAAAGAACGTAAACGGGGGAGGCCTGGGAACGAGGCTACTGCTGCCTAGTGTTCACAACATTTTTATGAGTCATGCTATGCAGAGACCTCCTAAAAGTCAAACACACTGGCTAGGGCTGTGAGGAAGTAGAACAGGTGACCTAACAGCAAACCTACAACACCAGGTATGCAAGTATGGAACTCTGATCTATAGAGGGTTTTTACATAACATAATCACTTTAAGAAAAGGGAAAATGGCCACCATATTGGATTACTAGGAGATGGTAGCTTCTGTGGTGATCTCAGCAAATATAAAGAGAACCTTAGAATGCTTCTAGTATGTGTTACACTCTGTACGTTAAAACAGCTAATTCTTGCTAATAAAATTCTTCACCTTCAGACCATAGTTACAGGAAGCTCTAGCTGCATGATGTTTGAGGTCATGGACATATACCTGCAGCCATATCATTTTCATTTACCTTCAAGAATTTAAAAAATGAAAACTGTCTTATTAGTTCAATCCTTAATTGGGCCAGTATATAAAAGTCCTTAGCCACCGGTCCGAGCAGATTATATTTTGGGATGAAGTTCAAGAACTTAGTCTCCAAAACCACACAAATTTAATGACAGGGTTGTTCCCAGCTAATACATAATTGGAATGACGTAATAATAATAAGAAATTACGATAATAATAATTTCAATGACAAGAAAAGCCTTATAAGTCAATAAAATATGAACTGTGTTTTAAAGGCTGAATATACAAACTTGTCTAAGGAGTTTACGACTGCTGTGTTTCTGGATGAATAAATTTGCCTCTAGTGGAGAGATACATCAAGCTTTGGTGGAATTTATAAATGACAGTGTACAGTTCAACCCTCAGGTCACTATATACAGGACAAACACACAGGAAATGTAATTCGTCCTCTATACAGTTGCATAATTTGCAAAGTATCTGTTCTGTGGGGATGGAGCGTGGTTTGTGGTGCCTTCCCAGTTCTATCTGTTCTCTTGCCAACAGAAGAGGCACACCATTCCTCCCATGAAACCATGGGAGCAGCTGGCTATGCCCAATGGATACACCCCAAGCTAGTTCAGAAGATTTATGAACTTGTATCTGAGGGGATTACTGATACACAGGAGGTCAAACGGGCATTAAACATTAACACAATGCACATACTTCGTCCAGAACAAAAGCCTGAGTTGGTGGACAGGTCATATTACTGAAATACTGATATCAGGAATCATGTGTACAAGGCACAATGAGCATGCCAGCTGTTGGACCAGACTAAAAGTACAACTGTGGTAAAAACAAACCTCACAGTCTCACTTCCACTTCTGCCCCTACAAGACAGTGACAAAGAGTCACTTGAAGAGGAGAGTATCTACACACAGACACTACTCTATGTCCACCAAGAGCCGTGGCAACAAAAGATATGGCAACAACATCTCACTTATGGATCAGTGGCGGATCTAGAATTTTGAAAAGGGGGGTTCCAGTATGCAATTAAAGGGCGCGTAGGGCGGCTGCTAGGGGGGGTCTGGGGGCATGCACCCCCAGGAAAATTTTGGATTTCTGACCTTCTGAGATCGTTTCTGGTGTATTCTTGGGGTGAAATTGCGAAAGTTGGACGACCTACTGCTAAACCTGGTTGTTGTGTTTGAAGCGCGCAGAATTAAAGGCGTGACTCCGCTTCTCGCCGCAGAGGCTGTAAAGCAGCTGGTTATCCGCGTAACGCGCGGGAAAATAAGCGCTCTCATACTGATAGCATATCGCCGTCCTAGTCTCGCAAGCCAGACCCAACCAACCCCAGCGCGGATCGCTTTCAGTATCACGCACGGGGAAGGAAGGGTCTGGTGACTTTCGGCAGGTTTCTGTGTGCTACGTCGCGATTGCCGCGTAGACGATCTGATTGGCTACGGTCACATAACTCTGAGCTAATCTCGACGTGTGAAACCGCTGAATCGGAAGAGCGTGGTGGCTACAGTTCGTTACGCACGCTAGCGCTGGTAGCACCTACTTAATTAATGGCTTTATCGAATATTAACCTGCGCTAATGCATTCCACGTGCACACGGAAACCTACCAAGAGTCACCACCAGACCCTTCCTTCCCCGTGCGTGATACTGAAAGCGATCCGCGCTGGGGTTGGTTGGGTCTGGCTTGCGAGACTATCGCCATCCCTAGCTGCAGAGGGAGCAATGCATGAATAAGCTTTAATTCGCTCATTGTCTCTATGGTTGCCACGTGCTTCTGGTAGTATATACAGTGCCGCCGACGGGGGGGGGGGGCAACAGGGGCAGTTTGCCCCGGCCCCCAGTGTCAGGGGGGGGGGCCAAACAGTGCTGAACTCTTTCAAATAAGATCCTGTTCATCATTCACATCCCAGTCTAGCTTCTTTAAGTGGTTCGTTTCGCAGGATTTCAAGTCAGCCTGCTTCTTTGCTTCGCGCTTACGCTGCTGACGCAAACTTCAAATTAATGCACACTTTACTATGATCCTAGGTGACCTCTGCGCAGCCGCTGGCTAGTAGTCTCGTGCCCAGCCGGATATTCTATAGGTTTTTCTGGCTGGTCACGAGACTACTAGCTAGGGCCCCGTACGTCGTACTTTTCGATCTGAAACCGCTAAACAAAGACGGCAACTGGCAGGTAGGTATGTACGGTATGCATGCGCGAAAAGGAACCTCAGAAGCCCCCGGAACACACTTCAGAGCATGTAAAATCTCAAAAATTTCAGGGGCCGTGCCCCCAACCCCCCCTCACACAGTAAGGGCCCCACATTTTGTATTTGCCCTGGGCCCCCACAATCCTCTCGGCGGTCCTGAGTATATACGTGCACGTAGGCCATGTGCGTGTCGAATTCTTGATACAGGAGTTGACACACGTGCGTTATTGCTACTGTTGAAGCTGAAGTGCGTAGCTCCAGTGTGAGCGTAGTGTATGTAGTGCGTTTGCGCATAGTATTTTCGAAGGCAGCCCTTCAAAAGAGGGGTTCCATGGAACCCATGGAACCCCCTCTCGATCCGCCACTGGTCAGGTGGACGCGAGGTGGACGCGAAAGTGACGTAAGGGGGAGGGGATCAACCGCAAATATGTGTAGCGCCCACGCACTCATGAGCGCTACAACAATGAAAGGCACCGAAGTGCCAAACCCTCGGCGCAGCAGTGCATGTGATTGTACTTGTGTGTTAACTAGAATCGATCACTGTCTCGTGAACAATAGTATCATGATGTTTGCTCTCGAGTTGATATGGCACGCTTTTTGATATTAATTCATTCCTGTCTGTCCTCGAATCTGTTCTGACAGCTAGGCACTTGGGCCTAATATTAGCACAGGGCAGTACATTGCGGTTTGTTGACATCATGCAACCTACATTAACACAGCTATGCAATATGACATTGCATTGTGGTCATTACATCATGGTAAATTGTACTATATTTAGAGCAGCAATACATCATTGTTACTATTCATACACACATGACACAGCATAGTGACTAAGTTATGACTTAGCAATAATAGTAGTATAAAAGGGTATTGCGTGTAGGGTAGATGTGAATAGCAGCAGTGACATTGTCGCCTGTGAAGAAAGGACGGAAGGCCATGTTCTTCGACGGTCTGCTGGCAGACGAAACCTCCCAAGGGAATGCAGCAACGAAAGCTGAACGACTATCATGAAAAGAACATAGCAGTTGTGCTTGAAAATTGCGAGGTTAAACCTGCTCGTCAGGGCAAGGGGTACAAGGTGATGCTGAAGACTTCTCACTAATCAAGCAATCTCCCAAGAAGTTGGATGTCTCATCATTGATGGCTGACATTGCAACAGCATCCAAAACTGTAACACTTTCGTCACTCGAGAGCTTGGATGTGTTCCAGAAAGTCACAGTGAACATCAAGGTTGTGGAACTAAAGGACGAAATCCAAGTTGGGGGGAGAGTAAAATGGGATGTTTCTGTTGCAGACGAAAGCGGTATGGCTCGAGTTAGTGTCTGGGAGGGAAATGTGAATGCAATGGAAAAAGATCGAAGTTACTGCCTCAAGAGTTTCATGGTGTGAGAGTATCAGAGGATAAAATACCTCACGATGGCCAAGGAAGGCTCCGAAATCATCCCCATTGGGGACATAGGAACTGTGGCTGAGCAAGGAGACAGAGATGACGAGCTGTGGATGATCAACAACGTCACAGTTGCAGGTGTCCCTTACTTCGACACGTACAAATCATGCCTGCAGTGCAAGGCTAGAGTCGAGCCACACACCAAACGTCTTGGCAAATGTTCGAAGATGGACTGCATGATGATGCAAAGGTTTGATCTTTGCCCACAACACATCACGGCGAAACTCATGCTCCTGTATGACGAGGATGGACAACAGAGAATGGTGTTTGCATTCGCCTATGGGGAGACCGTTCATCAGATTGCTGGTGGTAACAATGTTTCAGTTGAGGGACTAATGGAATCGGGAGCTTTCAAGTCCATGACCCTGCTGAAGGACAAAGACATAATAAAAGAAGTGAATAAATGAGAAACTGAAATGCAGAACATATTCCTTCCATTATAATCACTATTGAATATTACTCGCATTACAAGTTATCCATCTATTCCTTCCACTATATAGAATATTACTCTCATTACAACGTACCCATCCAATACCCTTTGCACCAACATCATTATTTCATTGATCATTTCATCACTGATATCTTATATCTTCAATCAACATCATAGTCATTGCTAGCTTAAGTGTACTGTGAAGGCCACCTGTTTCAGACCTCTTGTCAGATAATCTGGAGAGACATATGTGACTGGTTTGACCAGCTATAGAATCAATAGCTTTAATGGTATACTGTACACTTTGTGGAGCTAAGTTATCTAACATTAAGGCGTTCCGTGAGTCAACATCAGTGTTTAGCCTGTATACATGCAAAGCTTGGGTTGGATAATTAGCTATATCAGGTACCATTTCCCTAGATTTGAGGGTCTCAAGATCTTCGGATGTGCAACTGTTTGTTCTCACTCCGCACAACAACTCTGAGAATGCACTGTCACCTCTCTGTCTCATTACTTCCGTTAGCTCAATCCTTTAGAATTGATCCACCCACAATGAACCAGAACCATACAACTGGGCATAACAGTCACTCACAGGGCTGAACAGTTGTGCCTGACCAACTGGTGGTAATTGATATAAGTCTCCTACAGCAAATATGCTGACACCACCAAACACAGTGTCATCTGACGCACCTTTAATCTGTTGCAATTGTTTGTGGATCTCTAGCAACATGTTGGAGCCAACCATGCTCACTTCATCAATAATGAGAAGCATCAAACATGACAGTTTGGTTCGTAATGTGTTTAGTTTATCATGGCTAAGGGGCTGAAAACTACTGTACTTGCTGCGTCCCAGCAGAAGGGCAGAATGCAATGTCATGCCATTAATATTAAATGCAGCAACACCAGTAGTTAGCAATACAGTGACATCATCTGGTTCAAAAGTGCCTGACAGCTTCAGTAATTTCAATGTATCGGAATGGATCAACTTTATCACATGTGACTTGCCTACACCTCCAGGACCACTTAGGAACACATGATATGGCTCAATTGACTTGCCCTCTTTCAATGCTATTACAGCCTTCTTACACCAGTCACGACGGAACATTACTATGGATCTTTGCTGGTCATTCAACTCCCTGAGGTACTGCCTGTATTGGTCAGGGGGAATCTCTTGTTGGTTGGCAGCACCCTCAAATCTGACATGCAAGTTAGTGCTTGTTGATGTGAGGATATTTTCATTGTCATGCAAATCTTGCTGGGAGATCTCGGTTAGTTGCTCACAACCCTCTGCCATGGAATCTATTTGCTTCAGTAGATGGTTTAATGTTACTCCATAAGTGCTCAGGTGGGCCATCTTCATCTATTTGTATGTCTTCAATATCAGCCTGGGTATACTTGCATTCATTTCTATGCACAACATCATACACATGTCTATAGTGCTCTTCATAGGTTGTATACCTACCCAATAAATCTGCCTGCTCATCATACCATGGGAAGCATAGCATGAGTTTTGCTCTGTACCAATTAGCATCTTTGTTACACTTTCTGAACCTGATCACAGCTTCATGTTTGCGTTTGTTCATTTTGCCAAATCTATCAGTCAGTGTTATCTGAGTTGAAGTGGTTTCACTGTCAGCGGCTGGCAGTGCATCACATTCACTATCATCACTGGGGCCATACTTTACCACATAAGTGGTAGCAAACTCAGCTAGACACATGGACTGAAGGTCTTGTGGCCTATATGCTGGTATCAGTCAATGAGGCTCTTTTGAAATACATCGGTATCATCATCAAGCTCACTAAGTGATTGGCAGTCTTTCAAAACTGCAATTCTCTCATTCTTTGGATTAGTACAACAGATCTGCTCAACTGCTTCATTGGTAGGGACAGTATTCTATACACAGCTACTTGTGCACTCACTTCTCTGTGGGTTAGAAATGCTGAGCCTACTTTTCTCAACTGAGACTTCAACTCATCAGTTCTAGCTTCGGCAGCAACACGTTTTAGCAACTCACCCATGGACTTCTCTGTCTTCATAATATAGGAGGCCACATACATAACACAGGCGTATGCATTTAGTACATACTGAATGTCCATGTTAGCTTGCCATGCTAGCATTACTGAGGGATTGTAGTTGTTAATAAAACATTCATGTGGCTCACGTTGCTGTAACACAACACTCCCTCTACATGACACTTCCAGTGCATTTGTATACTCATTCTCTGTCACTTGTGCTTCATTGAGCAGGTCACCAAGGCTCAAATCTGTATTACCGTCGCTATTAGTTTCTGCACTTTAGCCAACACAGTTAAAGCTTCTGTAACATCATCAGGCTCAACATCATCCTTTGTTATCAGTGTTTTGCAGCTAGGAGGCTTCGGGAAATTGAAACGGCATGTTTTGTTTCTCCTACAATAGGAGGAATGCTTGTGTTGTTGAAGGAGCATAACAAGCTGCTTTGGTGTGCTGTCCTCATCAGGGATCTTATATGACACATACTGGTTAATGAAGTTACACACCATCTACACCATACTGTGAGGCATCTTTCACCCATAGAACACAATGTGCATGTGGAGAGCCTCTGGCCTGAAACTCTATTCTGATAGCATAGTCAACAATTCCCCCAGGGGATTGGCAGTGGGACTTCAAGAAATCTTGGAAAAAGACATTCAGTCTGTAGTGAAAGTGCCTGGCTGCAGTAACTGGGTTACGTTTATAAGCCAATTGGACTTCACTTCAAAGGGCAATGCACTGACCTCCTCATCAGTGTAATGGATACCATACTGCTTAGCAATGGTTTGCATCATGTCAGGCCACTTGAGATCAGCAGCTGATAGGATGAAAAGCCATGTTGGGGTGCCAAGCTGATGAATCATGGCTAGCAAATCATAAAAGGTACGCTGGTAATATGGTGGGGAACCACAAATGTTTTTCATAAACAAATAGGCTTTATCTTTACGTACATACTGGCTCAACACTGTCTGGTCTCTAGCTTGTGCAGCAGTGAACTGTCTAGAGGGCTTCTGTCTCCAGGCAAAGTTATTACCATCATCTAACACTTGCTTGGCTTCTACAATGTACTGAGCAACAAACAGATAATCAAGGTCTCTAGCAAATCTGCCCATCAACATCCAATAGTCTCTGATTGAAATATTTCCTATAGGTAAGTTTTTTAGGCTGTTCACTGCTAAATGTGCGATTACCAAAGGGGAACTTATCAGGATTAGACATGGCTTCAAAGTTGGGATCTGTCATAATATTGAGTGGTCTCTCTCCCTCAGCTGGTGCTACACATATGATATCTCTGAAACTCTCAGGATTTTCAAGACACATCATGCTGGCCATAGGAGCAGCACTTATCTGTCTTCTATGCTCATCTCCTTCCTCTATTGTGGCATCATTTAAGGTTTCATCTGCTACTGGGGCGTTTTCAGTATCATTAGTTGGTTATGCATTCTGCTCTACATTAGAACCACTAGTTTCAAGACCAACGTAATGATACTGCATTATCGGATAAGATAGCCTCGTTCCCAGGCCTCCCCCGTTTTTACCGTTTTTCGCCGGTCTTCCGCTCCCGTGTATTATTGTGAATGCAAACGGAAGGTAAAAACAGGGGGAGGCCTGGGAACGAGGCTACGGATAAGATAGAATGGTGGCTAGACAAAACATTGATTTTCACACAGAGCATGTCAGCAATTCCTTGCATAGTTATGTGGTCACCCCAGGCTCCCTGTCTCAGACATCTCAAGTATTTACTCCACCTAAGCTCAGTTTGCAATTGAGGGTCAGGTACACTGTTTATGTACTCATCTTCAGCAGTAGGCTGATCTGTGTCTGCATTGTAGCTATCATCAGAGGACACAGGTTGGGATAGGAAATTACAATACAAAGGTGCATTTGCTTCTAAATGGTCAGCTACATTTTGTCTCAAGTCACTACTGTCAACACTGCATACACCACTAGTCTGTAGCTGATACGACACAGCACTGAACATACAATTACCATCATATGGTACATCATGAATAGCAAAATTGTTCTGATGGGCCAATACTTTTAGCTGACATAAGGCTGTGGTAAACTCATCGCTATCATCCACAGCTACATTTGTATGACTACTGTTATCACAACCATCATTTTCAGGCTGCTCACACTCAGTATCCATGTCCTCGTCATCATGTTCAACTAAATGCTTACAAAGTTCTTCATTGTTAGCCATAGCTGCTTCAACCCATTACTCGATCATTAACATCAATATCAGCATACAGTGGATTATTGGCCTTCAAAAATCTCAATGCATCAAGGAGTTTCTGAGGTGTTATGTAGTCATACATGTAATGGCCTCGATATGCTACTTTACGTTTCAGTTTCAGTGGAACAAGCTCTGACTGTGAAGGCAAACGTGGCAACACATCACAAATGGTATCAACCTTTGATGGGACATTCACTGCTGGTCCATGTATTGATCGCTGTTTACCAGAAGGCAATGCTACCATTTTCATAAAAGGCACATGTAGGGAAATTAACCTCAGTTCCAATGCATTTAGATCAGATAGCTCAGGTGGTACATTACACAATTGTAACCCATTAGCTTTGGCTTGCAGTGGCATCACTCTACACTTCAATGCTTTGTCACATGTCTTACACACCCACTCACTGCCATCATCACTAATATAGCGGTGGTCAGCACTAAACACATTCTGAAGCAAGTCATTGCTACACTTGGAATATTTTGCTAAGTTACAAGGAACAACACTCTTTCTATACATCATATGATGGCAACAAGTACAAACAAAATCAGGTCCATTCTTGATATCATGGTGAAATGACAAAATAACATGTTCTACTGACACATTACTCTTTCACTTGCTTGCCATAGCTTCTTTGTTACTCTGTTTTCTACATAACACTTCATCTGGTATTTCAGATGCTCTCATGCTTGCTTTGTGCATTCTATCTCGCTCTTTCCTCTGCACAGTTTGCTCAAAGGTTTCAGAGTCTCTCATGCTTGCCATGCGCATTGTTTTGTTCCTGCCTATACAAAGTTCGCTCACGAGTTTCTGACGCTCTTTCACAGGCCTTGTGCAACTTATCTTTAGCTTTCCTAGCGATTTTACACCAACAGGAAACACTCTAGCTTCGCAACGAAGCATTTTCAGAGAAAACCCCCTAAAATTTCTACCTTCATCCGCCGCTGAGAGGGTTAGTATTGTTTGTGGCAGGAATAATCACGTATAAAGTGAGATGTTGAGTAACAGACACACCGATAGACACACCAACAGACACACAGACCAAGTACTGTAACCCTCGCTGCCCATGCGCGCCGAGGGTTAATAACAATCAAATCAATCAATCAATCAATCAATCAAAATTTTTAATGTCACTTGCATAAAAGCAACCAGCCTAAACAGGCTTATGAGACAGTCTATAACACGAAAGGGATAAACTGGAAATTCTCGAACTATATGTGTACAACCAAAAATAATAACAGCATGGAATATGTTAGGAACAAAGGGAAAGTAGTAAAACAGCGCAGGTGAATTAAAAATGAGACAGTGTGATGTCAGGGTCCCAGAAAACAAACGAAACACAGGTCAGGAGTCTTCCCCTGGCACCCCTCTCGGGGTAACATGCATAATTATAGTCTCGCGAGCCAGCCGTATTTTTCTTTATTTCCGGTGGGAGGAGCGGACACTCTGGCCAGCTTTCCGTGGACAGCCGCACTAATCATGGGTTCAAATCTGATTGGTCCGTTCTAAATTAAGCACATGACTTCCTGCATGCCAATCCGTATACTACTCGCTTACGATGGCATTCTACGATATTGACTTTGCTTTGGGCTTTATACTCCACAGGCACATGACGGGGACCTCGCAAGTGCAAGAACAACATCAAGACAACTTGCTCTTGAATTCTCAAGTCGCCGGAAGCCGCGTCTGTGGCCGCTCTTCCAGTAGGTGAAATTACAGACAGCGTCCACTCTCGAGACGACTCTTTTTTTCAACGTGTGCTAGCGGGATTGTTCTGAATGAGCTCTCTGTTGCGACAGTTTGCCAGTGTGGGCACAAGCTTCACAAAACAGTAACACATAGCTGGATAAATGTTTTAATTTGCATACCATGCGCGTGACCTGCAGCAATTATTACATTCCTTCGTGGCACGGGAAGCTGGCCAGAGTGTCCAGACGTATTTTTAACTGTTTTGAGTGCTAAAGCCACCTCAAGCCTTGCCAAATGGACGATGGTTTCCTCCTTTATCGACTGAACTACCGGGTTAAGCCATGCAGGTTCGAGGTCAGGGATTGTGTTACGGTGGTGACGCGAAGTTTGAGTGAGTCAACCAGGTAGAACTATGGCAGAGTCCAGTAGAACCAGGTAGAGGTAAGTCCGATTGGCAAGTTTAGTCTATGCAGGCTCCAAGCGCACGCGAAACTACGAGCTACGCTCTGATCGAGCGCTCATTAGTGCGTGGGCGCTACACATATTTGCGATTGGTCCCCTCCCCCTTACGTCATTCTCGCTTCCACTGACGTCACTCACGTGATGAATGAGACCAGGCCTTCCCCGTTTTTCGCGCTCTTCTGCTTCCGTGTATTATACTGAACGCAAACCGAAGAACACAAAACTGGGAAGGCCTGGGAACGAGGCTACGCCTAGCGCACAAAGTTACGAAGTCAAATAAGAGTGCGGGGTAAATCCCTGACTCATGCATACTAATAAGTCTAGGCCACACCTTTCTCCTTACATCACTACTCGGGAAGGACAGGAAGGGGCGGTACTAATGTGTGAACTTTCGTGAATTTTACAAGGCCTGCCAAACGCGCGAAGCTTTTTCTGGAACGAAGGGAGCAAGCAGCCTCCAGTTTTTACTTAGGGCGGAAGCACTACCTCCAAATAACTTGGAAAGCAGCCAAATTTGTCGGGGCTGTAGGTAACAGGCGGGAAAATCGGCACCGCTTCAAAGTGCTTTCTAAGTTAAGACTGAGTACAGCTGCGCGTGAATTGCTTCTAATAAGTGTAAATAGCTTACCTAGCGGTGATTAGCCACTTAGATAAACTAGTCCAGCCTAGTTACGCACTATCTACACAAATCAGGCCACTGGCTGCGCTCGAGGCTTGCTAAGCAAGTCTTGACTCTCGACCTTTCAGAGTGCTAATATTGATTATGCGCAACAGCTGTCGCGGTTAATAAGAAGTGACGTCAGATTAAAGCCGCGCCAAGAGGGTTAATTTTGTCTTTTACACTGCGACCATGATGACGTCACATGAACAAGCTATAAATGGTAAACAGGATGCACCTTTTTACGCTTTGTCATTACGGTCAGGTGACTTTCTCACAGATGTTCGGTGGTTACTATCTGCAGGATCAGTTGTAAAGTGGTCAGTGCATTGTGGCTGCCTTATGCAATTAGCTAAGTATATTACGTCTTTCATCTTTTCTACAACCAGCTGTTACCGCTCTGTTCAATTTGATACACGTTTGCCGAAGGCACTGCAATTAAGGTATTTACTTTGTTCACCGCGCTTCATGCCCGATGACGTCATGCTGACGTCTGTCGTCTGCCCTGTACATGTAGCGCTAGCTGTAGCGGTAATAATATTGGTAGGTGCATTAGCGCGGTACACATTAGGCGGCGGTGCAGTGCAGGGATTCGTCAGCAGTGCTTCGTAGCCGAATGGTTAGGGCTTAGTGTTACAGTTAGGGTTAGGGTTAGGGCTAGGGCCAGGGAATGGAATCCTTTCCTTCTTTTTTTTTTTCTTCTTTGTAAATGTGGTGGACATCATTTGTTGTGCTCTCCTGGCGCATGGCCTGCATTGTCGATGTCTCACGTCAGTATGACGTCATCGGGCATGAAGCGCGGTGAACAAAGTGGATCCCCTGCAATTAAACAACGCGACCGTAATTTTGGGCTGGCTCGTGCAGAGACACCGAAATGGCATCTCATCAAGTGTCCAAGGACTACGAAATGTTTGACCCTTGGGCATACCTAGATTACCAGTACGGGGAGGTGAACGCATTCCACCGTCATTCGCTCAAACACGTACACGAGTTTTATGAGTCTTATGGATCACCTTCTACCGGTTTGAAAGTGCTTGATTTTGGTGCTGGTCCAGTAATCGTCTACGAGATTAGTGCGTCGTTGTGCGCATCTGAAATAGTACTTGCAGAATACGTGGACAAAAACAGAGAAGTGCTTCAGATGTGGCTGGACGGTGACCCAAATGGCCCAAACTGGAGTCCTTTCTTTGAGTGTGTTGTCCAGGAACTGGAAGGGAAGAGCAAAGAAGAGGCTGCAAAAAGAGAGGAGGAGTTGCGCAAGGTTGTCAAAGCGGTCATCCCTTGTGACATCCATAAAGATCCCCCAGTTGAACCAGCCTACCATGGCCCATACGATGTTATATTTACTGGTTATTGCCTAGAGACTGCATGCAATTCTTTAGAGGAACTATCTGGAGCTGTGTCCAAATTGTCCAAATTGCTAAAACCTGGGGGGAAGCTGGTAATAATAACTATGGAAGGACGAGGAGACACAAACTTCTACACGGTTGGGGATAAGAAGTTCATTACACTCAGCATAAGGGAAGAAGCTCTGAAAACCATACTCGAACAAAATGGGTTCTGTGACATTACAATTGAATGTCAACCTCGTGATGCCCCAGGAATTACGCCAGAGAATAGACCACCTGAATTCTGTGATTGGACAACTAAGTTTATTTCCATTGCTACTAAAAGCAAGTAACATGCAATCCTTGCAAGTGTATTCCTTTTATTGCAGAAATGCGCAAGTGTCATAAATCATTACCTGTATCACAATTTGTTAGTGGTGTGCCTCAGCCAACTTACGTTTATTTATTGCTGTAATTACTGGCATGCTATTTGAAATCCCCTTGTGCCTGACAGTATAGAGGACTTTCACCTACGTCATCAAAACCATACACATCTGTATACTAAAACTTGCACCACAAATTTAGAGTATATCTTGGCATCATAAAGCAGAATCAATCAAAAACGAACTGGCCTCACAGATAAGCTTATTGTAAGCTATTTTAACTTATACAGCAGTGGTATTTTGCACATACCAAAAGCATTCTAAGTGTCCCTTTGCATTCACCGAGATCGCCATAGAAGCTACCATCTCATTGTAATTCAACATGGTGGCTGTTTTCCATTCTTGGTATATTTTTTGTATCCTTTCAAAGTCTCCCCTATTGATGAGAATAAAGCCATTTGTGACACATGTAGCGAAGTCATCTCACGCGGAGGATCAGTTATATCGGTAAAATACAGTATCGGTGGTACCCTATGGTTTGCCTTAACCCCTACCATTCTTCTCTCTGAGATTATTGTAATGAGCTTTAATTAGCCTTACACAGCATGTGCATACTATGTTTCAGAATTTATATTGTGTAATGTTATTGCTAACATGTTCAGTAATTCAACACTGCATCCTTTTGGCAGCTGTGGCTACTTCAATCTCCTCCATTATGAAAGACAAAAGACAACTGATTAGACTCTGGTGAGTACTCTGGTGAGTACTCTGGTGAGTACTCTAGTGTGTACTCTGGTGAGTACTGATCCGTGTGTTTCGGTTTGGCGCGTGCCTGCTTCTCAGTACATAGTGGTATCTAATTGGTAGTACTCATGTGTTTACAATATGGAAAGTATAGACAAGTAACACGGAATACAATGTTGTGCATTCACAAACTACTACACATGTGCAGTATGAAAAGGTCTAGGTACCAATCGCTAACTATCGAGAGAAGGCTAGAAATAATTTTACACCTGAAAGAAGAAAAAAGATATCATGACTGAGTTTGAGATTCTGTACAGTTCCTGTAGCCTGTATGTAGTGTATACTACACAGCAATGAAAGAGGTACTTTACTATGCAGGCTAGATCTATTAATTGGCCTCATTGTGTCAGATGTATTGGAATAGTATGCAAGTATCCTCCTTTCAGAGGTTGAAGAATAAGTCCCCACAGAGTGTCATTCAGGGTGTCCTCTATGAATTAATGGTCTAAAAGAGCATGTGACAAAGGGTAGCAGGGTAGTGCTTATGCTGCTATGTAAACAGCATGTGAATCTGGCTTGTAGCAAAGCCATACATAATTATGCTACTATACTTCCTGTTTATCTAGTTGTAAATTCCAATTCACAGGTTATTGCCATGCATGAAGGCATCATACAGGTAGCAGTGGCAGATTTAGGGGGGGTAAGGGGGGTGCAAATGTACCCCCCCTTTGGCGGCTAGTAGTGTATTTTTGCGTACATAACTGCACGAGTCCATCAAATGATGCAGCAGTGGCATGCAGCAACAACAACCAGGCACGGTTACACACTCACGTATCAGTTCCTTACTGATCTCCAGACGTTTGACTAGACCTAGAGTTGCTTCGAGATATTCAGTTCGGACAAAGCCTTTGTAGCCTCTGCGGAGCGGTGCGGAGCCACGCCTTTTAAGTTTTAAATTCTGCGAGCATTTAAGGCTTCAAACACAATGACTAGATTTGGCAGTAGGTCGTCCAACTCTTGCTATTTCACCTCAAAACGGCACCAGAAACGATCTCAGAAGGTCTGAAATCGAACATTTTCTTGGGGGGGGGGGCATGCCTCCACACCCCCCTAGCGGGTGCTCTTCGCGCGCTTTATTACGCTCCGCCAAGTATAGCGATCAGTCAAGTGCACACTGGAGCCCCCCTTTTGAAAATCCTAGATCCGCCACTGGGTAGAGTAGTAATACATGCAGTATGTCAGCCAGTCCAAACTCAAGCCATTTATATGAAACAAGGCACTTGGAAATTTGAAAACACATGTTGCCCTCTACTTAGCAAAAAAGCAGTCTTTTGCTCATAATTTTCAGCCTTTCTCAAAATGAGTTGTCATTCACAGTGAGCTTTGATTATTTGCTTAAGGTGTGGTTTCACTTCAATAAACTAGATGTCTTCAGGGAAGACATATCACACATGGTATTTCAATGCTAGGAAACTGAACTGTTTGTTACTTATGTGCACTCACTGAACAATGTAACTGTTGTGGTATGCACTGTACATTATGTTCTTCCACAAATGCCTCCATGAAGATCTAGATCCCTTCTAGCTGTCAGTGTTTTGAAGAGTGGTTTCACTTCCCTGTCAAAACTACAAGCTAACACATGCACTCCTTCCCAGGCCCCCACCCAGTTTATTTGTTGTTTGCAGTATACCGTGTACTGTACTGGGAACAAGCCTAGTAATCTCGAGCACACACTTGAAGTCCATACCCAAGTTGTTGACCATATCAAAATTGTGGACTATACCAATGATAAATAGAGAAGTGCTGGAAATGTGAAAGATTGAGCTGCTTTGGTCTCAATCAGGGTAGGTTATTTATCGCTTGATGTGACTTGAGCTGTTATCCTGCCTCTAAGATACACGCAACTTTCAATCCCAATGGTAGTTTGTTTGTGAGTTACGTACACATAGTTTGCAACTAGTTACAACACAAAGCTATATAGCACAGACTAAGGTAACAGTATACCCCAAAAAGCTTACACACGGCAGCTATTTGATCTCCATGAACTGTGGATTTATTTCCGCATACTTATGTGTTGCTTTGTGGCTGACTTAACCGTTCTGAGTGTCTCTTGCCTTCAGTTACATTAGCAACCTCTTAATTATTTGACTACGTAGAGATCACCAATTTGCCCATTGGTCTGCAAATTCTGCCAAAATCATTGCTCAACACTTATTAACAAGAGATTTTGATTGCCCTTAATGCTGTTTAGATCCAAAGGAAGACATTCTGAAACAGATTCTGGAGTCTATGGTGGTATGTAACTACTGCGTAGTTTATAGCACTACCAAACAGGGTTGTAGTAATTGAATTCTGGCATGGTTTTATGGATTACAATTACTTGAGCCTGAACAGTCAATTAATACCCATTACAATTACCAACATTTCTTACAAGTAATGATTAAAATTACTGAAAAATGACTAAATTACAAATTACATTACAGGTTGAAGTAGGTTTTAATGTAAAAGACATGTGGCAAGAGCATGCTGTGTCAGCATGCTGACACAGCATGCTCTTGCCACATGTCTTGAACAGTACATGGTCAGCTGAGTGTGCTGAGCTGGCCAGTATTGTAATTGAACTTATAATTGGTAATTACTATCCACTGCAAACAATTACATGCCTTTTGTTTAAGCATTACAAATTACTTCAGTTGTTGTGAAATTACCAATTACAAATTACTGTGTTTGAAAACTGTAATCATTACGTAGTCATTACATTTGGTTTATCAACTACTACAACCCTGCTACCAAATGTGCTATTAACTTCTTTCTTCAAACTTGACTTCTGCTGATATACCATTCCTTGATACTTCATTTTGTCACAAGTATGAAGTGTCTAGGTTTTACCAATATTGCTTATTCATCCTTTTGTAGGAGCAGCCACAGAAGAAGCACAGCCGAAACCAGTGTCTAAGTACCCAAGTATGTCAGCATCTGCATGATCAGGAGTGGTTGATTTACACATAGCTTCCTAGAGTAATTTGTGGGTGACTTGTTGCAATCAGTCTACCATGATTAGATAGTGCAGGCTGTACATTTTGAAGTGAATGAAATTCATGACTTTGTATAATTACACATATGACTTGAAAAACCCACATAAAAAGATTTCACATTCTGAAGTGAATGAATGTATGTGCATTTTGACCATTGCTAGTACAAAATCTATAGACATCACGTTAGCCCTTCAGCACAAAAGCCTGAGTTACACTTTGATTTGCATGCAGCCTACTATGTAGTGGCTTTCGTTAATTTCTCTCTATACTTGTAAGTCAAAGTACCAGATAATATTAAATAGGACTTTCTACACACATAAGATTTCAAGCTGAAACATTCTGTTCAGAGTCTGTATGCGATGCTCCAATAAATCGTGTTCCCTAAAATATTAAGTATTCTTACAAGCCCTCAAGCTGCATAAAGTTGAAGCTAAATGGGAACTTTTAGAATAGTCTTGCCATTCAATATTTTTGTCCACTTGCCTTTCAACACATGGCTATGATGACGTCAAACATGCCCTCTGTTTGTACTGGCTGTGGCTAGAGAAGTGTGATGCACTTGTAGGTGAGTTTTATTTAAAACTGTCCATCTTGTGGTTTATGATGTACCACTATGATGTAAATGCATGCCTTCTATCTTCAACATCAACATCACTTGCTGAAATTGCTCTCTCATTGTCAGGAATGCAAGCACCCACTACACAAGTACAGGTTGTACCAGAAGTACCATTTGTACTGAGTGAAGGTTTGTGCATACATTTTACTTTATCTGACTACTAGCAAACTGCAGCTAATTTAGTAGCTAAACTGGTACAGTGGAACCTCTCTTAAAGGACACCTCTTAAAGGACACCTTGCTTAATCAGGACACTTGACCGAGTCCCAACTTTATATAAATACATATTATTCTCCCCCTGAAACAAGGACACTTCATCAATTATTTTGGTTCCAAGGTTGTCCATATTAGAGAGTTTCCACTGTGTGTGGTTTTCTTCCTTGTCTGTGCTCCAGTGTGTGTTATGTTTTGTCATTGCAGGCTGCCCAACTGGAGAGCTGGAGTGTATCATGTTTTGAGGGAAGGGGAGAACAATCCCCACTAGAGATTGGCTCCAATTACTACTACTTTGGCAACCTGAATGACCCGAATCAGAGTCCAAAGCATAGAACACAAGCACAGAAAAGATGCACTGCAGATCAACTGGCACAGAGATCCTTCAAGAATGGATTATTGGGGGGGGAGGGGGAAGAAGCCAGTGAGCTGGAAAATATTGACTGAGGTGTTACATAAAATTCAGCTTCATACACTTGCTACTGAGATTGAGCATTAGATATCTATATTCACCTTTGAAACTCTAGTGTGATCACTATTATTAAGTGTACTTTAATTTCCTCATGTATTGATAGAATGATTGCAATAGTACAAGTGGTTCTCTGCTTTTGTATTTCAGCCGCAAGTTACTTCCTACTCATCACTCTGGCTAGATCTTCATGAGGAGTAGCATTACATCATGTGACTCATGAGTGAGTCTGTGCAGCTGGACACTACCATTCATCAACTCAAGTTTCATCAGTGTACTGGTATGTCAGTGCATGCAGTGATTATACTAGCTATACATACATACCAGTTTAATTTACAACTTCTCTAAGGAGAATTCATATGTTATGAGGGAAAAATAGAGGACAGTGAAAAGGCCAGCAGTCACTGGAAATAGAACCCAGGACACCTGGATTGTGCAGCCAGTGCTCTGCCACTGACCTACGACAACCGGACAACCACCATCCCCCACAATCCTCTATATGTATTGTACATGGGTGTGCATGCGTGAAGGTAGCTTTAATTGTTGTTTAGATGAGTAGCTAGAAACTTCCTGTGGCTTATAAACCATTATACTAACTCACACACTGCTGTGGTGATAGATAGCCGGAAGCTAACTCGAGCACTGCCGGGTTATTCCTGGGGCATACAGGCACTGGCTAGGCTGCCATCTTGGTTTGCTGCATGTCATTGGAACTATTGATTCTACGCATATTAAAAACCTGCTAGACTCTCTAACCTTGTTGCAATGCACGGTATCACAAGGTAGCCCTCAAATATTGTAATAGAATTGTATATGCACCAGCTATGCAATATCACATAGGCCTATATTTTAATATATGTACAGTAGATACTGTAAACAACTTCCAAGTCTCAAATAGAAGCTGTAAATTACGGCTGGCACTCAGAAGACCCAGTGTGGAGCAGTCTTGTTCCAGTAGCTCTGTGCTGCGTGTGCAGTTTTGCTCAAGCTATATAGGTGTTTGTTCAGTACCATATCTAGAGCAAAACTAAACTTTTTGCTCATGTTCAATTTTTCTCCAGCAAAAATGAGATGAAAAGGTCCAGTCAAGATTTCAACCTGGGTCTTCTGAGTGGCCAGTTAGATGCCCGGAACCAGCAGAGCAAAAGATGTGACAGGGTGGATCTCTGGTAGGTACTGACGACATGGTGGCTGTATAAGCACCATCTGCTGCAACCATGCAAGGAACTGGGTATTATATAAGCAGTGCACTTTTCATGTCGCTCTTCTGCAATGAAACGCTATTTGTCATTGGTTGGGTCTGGCTAGTTTGGGATAGCCCTTGAAAGTGCAATATTGCTCTGGCTACATCTAGCAGTGAGTATAGCATAGAACATGATCGAGGGTTGCTTGGCTTGACTCACTGCTGTACATTCAAAGCAGAACCACTGCATTTGCTGCAGTTAACATCTTGAAAGAAATCAAATGAATTGTTCAAACTACAAACCATACAGTTTGCCATGCACATCTTGCACATTGCAAAACTTGCGTACAGTTCATTGCAATGCAGTACAGGGTCAAGGTCAATGTTCCTTCACAATGATCATGTGTCATCAATTGGTCCACAAATTTAAGAAACAACAAGGTTCCAATGTTCAAACTTTTCTGTGTTGTGTTTCAATTTCAGTCCATAAAGAAGAGTTCATGCCGCTGCGGCGCTGTGGGAAAGCAAAGAACAAAGTTGGGTCAATTTATGAAGTTACAAAACAATAATAGTTTTCCTAAGGCACTCGCACTCACAGACACTAGCAGACTAGGGATGTCTAGCTGTCTTGAGTAAAGAAAAATGTATACAGGAAATTAAGTGGCATCTCTATATTAACTGATGACCCTGTTGCATATACGTAATATCTAGGGATTACCCCATTGAGGTGAATTGTACCCACTCGCATGACTATATGCTCCCTTTCCAGTCAGCTCTGATCTTGTCATTCAAGAAGGACTATCATTTTCTATCTTGGAATTTTGCTGTTGCGCAGATTACACAACTACAGTTAAGCTGATGTACGTTTAGCTCTGATCTTCTAAGCTTTGTAAAATGAACAACTCAGCTGCTGCATGCACAGAACCATGCACACAAAGAGCTGTGTAGTGTGCTTATGGTAGCAGCCAATGGACGTGATATCGTCACAGCAGTTGTGGAAATAGTAGCACTTCAGATCACAGTAGCAGCCTGACTCAGTCTTGCAGTCGTCTCCAGTACAGCATCCATTATAGCCGGCTGCTGCACAGCCTGTGGTCTGGTGTCTGGCTGGGCTACTGTTGGCTTGGTTGAGCTGGTTTTGTACCTCTTTAGCCTCCTCATTACCCAAACCTCCCCACCCTGCAGAATTTGAAAAGGAAACAAAAAAAAAAAGACGAAAGACCAGAGAGAAGATCATGTTGCTTTGGCTTGCTTCAAGTCGGTTCTATATTCTTGCTAGGTTTTTTAGTACACAGTACTAATGCCAACTTATTTTGCTACTTACTTGATCTTGGGCAGGTTGTGCCAATGTCGGGACAGCAGTTCCTGTAGATACGGCAACTTCTATCACACCAACATCTGCCAGTAGAGACGTAGCAGCCTCTGCCACTTCCGAGTACAACAGGAGCTGAAGCCAGCAGCTTTGCATGTCTTTGGGGGTGTTGGCTTCGGTGTGAGAGGGGCAGCTGAACGGAGTTGGGGGAGGGGTGGGCAAAAGATAGGTCTACTCATTAGATAATGAGGCTTGCACAGTATAGAATGAAGGCGGGAGAGACAATAGTTGCATGAGCATTGTTTCAAACTATGGCACAAGGTACACACTCCATGTAAGTACGAGATAAAGGATAGTTGCTGTGGTCAGCAAAGGAGACCCAACCTCCAATAGTTTGCATTGAAAAAGTTTAGTTCGAACTGAAGCCATGAGAAATCTGTACTCTGTGCCGTCTTTTGTGTTACAAATGAACATTCCCACAAATTACAATTTCTGTCATGCCACATTTACCACTGACTTACGTTTAGTGCATCCAATCGCGGAGATATCTGGGCAGCAGTTGCCATGATTGTGGCAAGCAGCATCACACCAGCACTTGCCAGCAGAGATGTAGCATTTATTGTCTGGCTCATTGCAGCATCCATGGGTGAAACCAGCAGCAGTACATGTGGTCGGCTCTGGCAGTGGAACTGTTGGTGGGGAGCCGGTGACTGGGTTGTTGGGGTCAAACTGGAGCCAGTCATAGAACTCAGCAAGGGTTGGTCCAAAGTTGCCACACTGACGCATATCCGCTGGAGCTGGGTTCTGGTTTGGTTGTCCCTCATTAAGGACCACTCCCATGCCTTCAACTGCGTGGTTCTCAACATGACAGTGCATGAACCAGATGCCAGGGTTGTCTGTTACAATGTCGATTATCGCATAGCCACCAGCTGGTACCATTATTGTGTCCTTACGAGGTGTGCGAGGGTCAATCTTGCCAGATGCTGTGGGTGTGGGAACATTGCCATTAGTTGTAGCTGAGGGGTACGTGTACTCTCTCCCAGTAGCCCACTTTGTTACAGGGCAGGCATAGTCTCCTCCTCGAGGATCTGTAACATAGCCACATCTTCCAGCGGCTGGATACTCACGATCACACTCAATGTCCTCAGAGAAGCAGTCGACAAAGCCAGTTCTTGCGTTCATTGGTGGTAGACCAATTTTGACCACATGAAAACTGTGTCCATGCATATGTACCGGGTGGCTGAATGTACCGTGTGGCCCAGCTACAGTGAGCACAAACAGATAGGACTTTCGATACTCAAGACTTCTCATGTAGACACACCAGCAGGCTGGGTTTAACACGGTGGTCCTCACATCTACACACAAATCGGGATTATCAAGGTCTTTGCAGTATTCTCTGTCAAAGATCTCTTGAAATTCTTCATCATCGACTGTCAATTTGGGAGGGACTGATGGAAAAAGCAGCGGCGTCCATCCACAGAACTCAGAGCCCCCACACCTTCTGTACCAAACTGGAAGAAATGTACATGGTCTGGAGTAGCCTTTGGTAGTATATACTCTGGGGAGGGAAGGAGAAGTCGAAAGGAGTCCACATAAGTACACTGCCAATTGTAGGCACGATGTATATTCCATGGATAGTTTATCATTCTGCAGGGATTGGATGAGGCGCAAGTGGAGTTGACAGGCACAGAATTTTCCTTGATGCTCACATAGTCAGCTGAAGTCGGCAGTGAAGCTCCCTGTACATTGTAGTGGAGAATTGATTCGGCTGCACGATCTAACATCAGGCGGTAGGGAGGGTTAGTGGCAGGGGTAGTGCCCTCTGGTATATCGATCTCGAGTGCCTCAGCTCGCATCCAGTAGTCACTCTTAGCTGGGTTGCTTTTGGTAATGAGTAGGAAGTCATACCTCTCTCCTGATTGTAGGGCAATGTAGTCTGCTGGCAGAGGTTCCACCAAGTGTCCATCTGTGCCTACAACCCAGAGTTGATGCTCATCTATCGAGAACCTGAATGCATAGTTGTTGATTGATCCAATCAGGCGGAAACGGTAGACTTGGCTAGGGTCAACACTGAATACAGAAAGACGTGATTTCAAATTAGTGCAGACCAGAATGGATAATTCCCAGCTTCCTTTCCATCAGGTCCAATCGTGAATTCTTCAGCATGAGTGTCAGGGCCTGGGGGTTCAAGACCAGATTGTTCATAGAACCAGGAATTACTTTCAAGCAATGAGTATGCTTCCATTGCATCTTCACGAAACCAGTCAGAAATGATGAGTGTATGTTCAGCTGGCAGGTCTCGGTACTGCCATAGTGCTTGAGAATGCATTCCTAATTTGACTCTCCTTAGCTGGCAATTCTCTAACAGTCAGTGCACCAAACAAGCCATCGGATCGCTGGACTCCAGTGTGAGAGTGATACCAGTGGGTACCAGATGGTCTTGCCTTGAATATGTAACGGAAAGACTTCTGTGGATCAATTGCACACTGTGTGATGCGGTGAACTCCATCCATAAAGTAAGTATTGTACTGATACATGCCATGCCAGTGGATGGAGATTGTATCCATTTGGAGTTCATTGTTCACGTTTACAACAACAGTCTGGTTCTCCCATATGATTAGAGTAGGACCTGGAACCTATCCATTCACTCCGATGAAGGTTGATGCATCAAATGTTTGTGTTGGGGTACATACACTGACGTCATCCTCAGTGGCGTTGAGACAAAATGGATGACCGTGTGACCATAAAGTTGTCCATCATCACCAAAGTAGTACACACGTGCTATGTGAACTCGCTCTCCAGCATTTAGATCGATGAAGTATCGGGTGAAGGCGTGAAGCAGTTCTATCTGCAAGGTGAAGATGCATACATCAGCATTTTGTTGACATTCACAAGACGGTATCGTGTGGTTGCATGGGACAGTGTGCACATCCAGGGTGGATACATCAACCTGCGCAGAAACACACATGATTGGGAGGAGGAGGGTTAGGAGGAAGACGATAGGAGCCATGGCTTGCTGCTAAACTCCTGTGAATTAAGCAAATACTAAAGTCGAATTAGAGGCAACATTTCAACTATAGGCTTTAATTACAAAAACTTAACCCCTCCGCTAAGGCCAGGCAAACGCATCGGCCACTTTCTGCATGCGGGTGGGCAGATTCATTACTTGCAAATGCTGTATACACTCGGTAAATCTACGGCGCTACGGCCATTAAAAGTGGAAGTGTGATTGCTTGGAAGGCGATAATGACAGTTGAGGTGGCAGGTCTCACAGGAAGCGGGCACTGATGCGAAAACGATAAATCTAGTTTGTCTGGCCTAATGTGTTGGATGGCGACAAACTCTGGGTGGTGGAAAGCTTTGTATTAAAGCTAGACAGGCCTGCAGCTAGCTACCGGGATAAATATATACGCCATATGCGGTCACGCAACCGTACTGTTACGCACAGCGCACGAGTCGATTTCTTGAGTGTTGGCTGTAAAGGCAACATCGGTACTCGACCAAAAGTGTAACTAATCGACAAATACTGGCACCAACTAGCTTGTAGCTGGATGGTGAACTTGCTGCCCAGATAGTCCGGTCTGCGAGACCGAGTGATATCACATGATACGGCGAGGCTGATCGTAGCATTTCGCGCGTCGTAGTTGTGCATACGTTTCATGAACCTGGCTTAGCAACGAAATATTTGAAGCTGTGGCGCAATACTGCAGACAGCGGTAGCTTCTATAATTAATTCCTCCGCGGAAAATCTGCCTACGGCCACTGCTACGCAGGGGGACAAAGGAAACATAAGCCACTGTTCCGGAACGCAGGGGGACAAAGGAAATATAACTTCTGACAAAGAATACAGTACACAAGAATGTACCAATACTGCAGCAGCCTAGTAGTTACACATGCGATGAACATACAGACGAACAGCATGCAATCACTGCAAAGTAACAAACCGATCAAATTCCACCGCAGATCAGTCACTGGCAGCAGCAACAGCAGACGCTTCGATCTCGAAATAGACGCAGAAGAAACAGTTGCAAACTACGGGAAGAGCAGCAGTGAACTCTGGTACAAGCAGAGGGATTTTGTACTACGCCTGGGTATACGCATGCGCAGAGTATCGCGCGCGGGCCCCCGTACCAGGTAACCGTGAAGTGCATGGTGAAAGAAGTTGGGGTCTCTGCTATTGCTTACATTAAATCCTCCTCATCTGAGCTTGTTCAATGAGTTTACATTAAAAATGTGCTCTTTGATAAGGAGACTATACTGCCTCATCTGAGGTTTTTCAATGAGGTTATTAAACAGTGTACTATTTGTTAACATGGAGACTATACTGCTTGGTTACACTGGCGCTTCCAGGCCTGGGCAAGCCCGGGTAGCTAATATTCTGGTGAATTGTGGTATATTGCTGACGGAAACTCGTAGCGGCTCGGCCGCACGTATCACCTGCCCGGGTAACCTGGCAGCTCTGAAACCACTAATGCCTGGTTACAGTTGTGGCCTGACACTTGTCACATGTTCATCAAGCGTTTCTGAAAGTGTATGAGAGATGGACTAGTCCAGTATTTTCACTGCGTGCTACGCACTGACATTTAGGACTTCAGTACACTGCATAACCAATCTAGATACTTGTAACCATGCAACTAACTTGACAGAATTACAAGACAAAAAGATTTTCAGGTATGTATACAAATAGGAAATGCAGACACACAAATACAACTACTTTGTACATGAATATATTATTGCGTATAATTAGGAAAAGTAGTGTTGCTACAAAAATCAGAAATGTGGCTCTAGTGCACTACATAATTATCTGAACTGCTGATCACCAGAGATGCTACTGATGTCACCTTAGCAACAGTTTGTGGAAGGGCAGCAGAACACCAGGGGGCTATAGCCCCCCCTAAGGGGGAACTATGCCCCTTTTTTCGCATGTGCTGAGTCCGAGACAAATCCTTGTGATGAAATTCCTACCTTTGTACTCAAGCTTCTCGTAATCCATTGTTTTGAATGCAGGCATTCTCTCACTTGCACTGAGTGACCAGCGAGAGTGGCAGTGGCTAACCCTTTTTGTACGCTCATGTATAATCCAACCTGTACATGAACATGTAGTCGCAACCCATGGTGACCTTCATCAGTTGCAGAATACAGTATAGCTGTTACCGAGACTGCAGTTTTTACCATCAAAATTGTTCTTGGAAGCCATCTCAGAGCCTCCAATAATTATTGTCAAAAAAGTGCTCCCTAATCTGAAGTAGTTTGCAGGTTTGGATCTCGACTCTGGTCATATAAGACAATCACTTCACTTCCATATGACATGGAGAGCACTAGTGCATTGCCTGCATATATTTCTGCTATTAGAACATGTCTCTCAGTTTGCATAAACTCATTTTCTGCTGTATTGAAGTTGTTGAACACATAAAATGATGTAAAATTTCAGCTAAAGATGCAGAGAACGGAACCACTTTTTCAGTACACACGGTAAGTTGGTTCATACAGATTTGACCACCAGATACAGTGTACATGATGTAGTTTAACTGGACACTCAGACAAACTGACAGCATAAAGCATCTATGAACAGTAAAGTAGTTGTGTTCAGATTAGCAAGGGTTCAACTTCGTGAGGGTCTAGTTCAGTTGAATTCACAGTGTGGATTCAAAACTTCACCCTTCAACTCACTTCAGGAACATGAAATGCAAAAATCTTCTGGTAGTGGTAGTGAGAAAACTGGATCAAAGCCGAGCAAACTATGCACAATGTGGTTAAGGCTTTAGCAACATAATCAAACAACTTCTTTCAGACTGCTTATTCATGAATCGAAATATACATCATACACATGGTTCGTATGAAGTTGAAGTTTACCAAAAGTTGAAAGCATCATTGTTTAGCAATGCCAGTTCAGTGACAAGTATGAAACAGGATGCTAATATACAGGCGTCCTTTTTGTGAGGAATTTTTTTAAACACAGTTTTTACGACTGCATCTTTTTACATTGTTTGTGTTCAAGTTGCTGCTTTACTTGTGCTGAGGTTTCCTGTTGTAACTGTTCTTGTTTATGTAACTTCTCTGTCCTGTATGTACAAGTAGTCCATCATTAGTTTATGTACATGTAACTTATCTGTCCTGTATGTACAAGTAGTCCATCATTAGTTTATGTACATGTAACTTCTCTGTCCTGTATGTACAAGTAGTCCATCATTAGTTTGTGTACGTAGTCCGTGAATATTAGTTGCATTTTTGGATCCAGCACGGGTCTTGTATGATTATGTATGAGGTACCCTAGATAGGATTACCTTGTACCAAACTGGATCTGGGAGCTAGCTAGCTGGTTTGCCAGCAGTATATAGGAGCAAGGATGCCTACCAAGAGAGAGAAACAATAATAAGCTTACAGGCTACATTTAGTCTCATTCCCAGGCTCATCCCTGCAGCCCGACAAAGTATCTCATTGGAGCGCAGGGTAACCTGTAAGGCTACATCATGTCATGGTAGAACTCGGGGATGAAGTGTTATGTTATATCTCACCTTGACGCCTCTTTCACACAACAGTAAAACCAGTCCACAGAAGATTATTGCAGTGGCATGAAATGAGGAGTAAGAAAGTACCACAGGAGCTTAGCAACATGAGTTTCCAATAGACACACAATAATAACTCAATTCATAAATGGCTTCCATGAGCCCTTATGTGAATTAAGTGTTGATGCTTCTGCTACCCAAAGCCCTCTACTGAGAATGCCTCAATCAAAATTCAGAATGGAATTTTCCTGCCAGAAAAATCAGTGCTAATGACATCACAATATGTCAATAAGTAAACAAGGAATTAGCTATAATTGCTGTCTGGCCAGTGGATTAATGCTTCTGTGAGGTTGTATTGCTAGCACACCATAGGTTCGTCCCCAGGTCCTGGCCAAAAAATCGAGAAAAGGGCCTGGTCACACTTGCTAAATTTGTAATATGTGCTGAGCCAGCATATTGTGCAACAATTATGTGCCTTACATGATCACATGGTAGCCAGCTACTGGCATTACAGAGTGGAAAAGCAGATCTTGCTAAGGAGTGACTGGAGGCTAATTCTAAGAGGCAAGAGTAATACACTATCAAGTGTGAAGGAGTGTGCTTTCTATGTTTCTGAAATTTGAGGTCTACGAAAAGTCGGCTAGCCTCATTCCTATGAGGCTATGCAAGTCGAGTAGTGTTCATACTTGTGTTACCAGTTGTAAGTTTAAAGAGAGGGGGGAAATTCACAAGCATCGAACTTTCCAAACGCTAGCCAGAGCTCTTACCATGGCAAAAGAACCTAGCAACTAGATCTGTCATAATAAAAATAGATTGAACATGCAGTTCTAGTGTGCATAATTGGCTCTGAAGTGAGCTAAGTCATGTGATACCTCGAGCACATGCTACCCCGAGCACACACAGCCCCCCCCCCCCCCCCCCCCCCCCACACACACACACACACTGATTTGCACTGATGTGGTTTGACCTACAATCTTATGGTACCATGGCTCTCAACACAAGATCAGATCTCGCACGCCTCCTCTGTATTTGCTAGTGGTGCTCTGGCTTAAATTTAACACGTCCAAATGCACTACAGTGGTGTAAGGAAACCCAAGCAAGCACCCTGTGTGTACTGTAAGTGATCCAAAAGACTGGCAGTGGGCAACACAGCCATATACAAATCAATAAGTATAAGAAGCTGAACAGCACAAACACAGCTACAAGGTTGAAACAATGGAATCTGCAGCCAAGTATGCAAACCACCTAATTAAATCCAGCTATACATTTGTACATGAGGTCAAACACAACAGTGCACTGTCTTCTCACACATGACCCTCTAATAGCCTTAAACTGGACATGGGAAGGCTAATTGCAGTGGTGCCTCGTAACATTAGATCTGTATGTTTGACAAGCATCACGACAATACTATCCCAGACCTACAGCTGTTATACGCCCCACTGCTCTCCTCACAGGCTCTAGCAGACTAACCTCTACACAGGTTTGCCATATATGGTTTAGCTGTCATTGAGAAGTAATTAAATTCCCAACTATAGGGGCAGCCTCTTCACTCAAAACTCCTTAATATGCTCATCATGTACCTGGGTATTATTTAACATTGAAGCAAAGCCTGTACTAGCCATAATGCAATGTACTGTAAGCTCCTAATAATACACCCTACCCATTTCAAGCAAACGCCCTCCCCCCACGTTATACTCTCCCAAGTTCTTCCATATATATTAGAATGTAGTGGGAGGGCAATCATGCCTTATAAAACTTTTCTGGGTTATTCTTCATGTACCGTTCCTTAGAATACATCATCTTTACGTCATGTAATTTACGTCCTTTACGTCGTGTAATATTATATTGTAATGTTGGTTAGTGCATTAAAGGCAGTGCAGTATGCCACAGTCGTTTAGCCATTAAAAGTGGGCATGTCATTGCTTAGAAGGCGATAATGACAGTTGAGGTGGCAGGTCCCAGAGGAAGCGGGCGCTGATGCGAAACAATAAATCTAGTTTGCCTGGCCTTACTTAGGCAACAGCACTGTGTTATGTTTGGAATACTCCCCTGTGTTCAATGATGTTCAATGATGCAGACAAGACACAGGAAATTAACTGAAGGAGTCCAAGCAACCTTCTCCATCTTTACCCTGGGAAGTGCATCACACCCTTGTGAGGTACAACTGCCATGCACACTTAGAAGCAGTCATATAGCTAGCTTGAACCATAATTTGATTAGTCTGGTCTAGTTGTATGGTGTTAACTTTGAAGTTATGGTACAGCCAGAAATGAAAGACCGTTGTACCCATAGCTACACCCACACATCATGATACAATTCTCATAACTGTTATACCATCATTTCTGTCAGAGCCCTGACTCCAAAACTGAACCCAAGTCGAGGGGTCCGTCACAAAAGAAATCTCGCATACTGTTGGCAGAAATCCAGTCTAAAATTCTCTGAAATCCGGAAATCCAATCCAAAATGATTCAGGATCCTATTAAAAAAAATAAAGACATTAAAATGTAAAAACATGTAGGGATGGCATGCCAAAAAGTATGCAAACAAGGTAGGGATGATGTATGAAAGCAAAGGTCAACATATTGACAACGCCCCATCCCTACAGGATAGCATGCAGAAAAGTGTTGGTAACTGCTAGCCTCGTACCCAGGCTTCTAGCCTGGGTACGAGGCTAGGTAACTGCTACAAAATAGTACACGCTACAAACTAGTACATGCTACAAACTAGTACATGCAGTTTGAAAAACCATCATTGTGTGACACGTGCATGGCCAGCATAATTACATGAGTGCACCCAATTTCTTGCCCTGATCACGCAATCCATGCACATGCATAGCTTTGTTCCAAGGCCCTGGCAGCATTTGTTGTTGGCAGTACAAACTTTTGCAGAAGGCTAATTTTTCACTTATGATACTTGCCAAAAAATGTATGTCACAACTATTTTCAATAAGCAGTGAGGTATAGATATGCTAGCATGGCATTTAGCGTTGAAAGAGGCTCCCTGAGATTGATGGTTCATGTGCAAGCATTAGTTAGTATTATGAGTTACAGCAGCAAGAGAGCAAAATCTGGCCATACCATGTTACTAGGTCAACCTGAGGTTCCAGTTCCTCGTCAAAGTTATGGTCTATTGTACGTATGTGACCAGTTTCATGTTCTTTTGACTTGTTTTAGCAAATTGGCAATATGTAGGAACCATCATCTGAGGATGTAAAAAGACATAATGCAGCACATGTACTGTACCAGGCCTTCTGTGCAAATTTTTGTACTGCAAGCAATGAATGTTTAGGCTTTCACAGTCTCACTGCCCACACAAGTAGCCATCAAAAGGAAAGGGGAGAGCTTTGTTGCCAGCACAGTCAATGCATGAACATTCTCTGCACTCACTGTGACAAAAACTGCCTTTAGCCAACACAGCTATCATTTAGTAATCAATGTACTGAGGGGAACTACCTACTTGAAATGCCTGCCATTGCAATAAGTAGGAAGTGGGCTTCCCTCTAAGAACATTCCGTTTGCACACACAAACAGCTCCCATGGCAGCAGGAATTTACCCAGGCCCATTTGCCAAAGAGGCACAAATTACAACACAAATGCTTCTGTACTCGACCCCTCCACCAGGTGTGGAAACAGTCAATAAGGGGTTAATATTGGAATTACAAGATGTATTAAAATCAAGCCTGATAACCTGGGCAACATTTTCAGAATGGGTACAGATGCTATTTAAATCAGAACAGCCTAAACAATGGGCTCTATGAAAATCAGTCACTGTTCTATCCACACGTTGATCTAAAATGCGGAAAAACTACCTTTACAAATCAGAGCTTGACAAGCTTTTGAATGAATTATATACCCTGCCAAAAAGACACCGCAGTGAATATACCAGACCATAGGAAGTAACTGCTGCTGGCTCTCATTGCACTGTGTCATCATTTGACATCGAAACACTGACAATGAAAAACTAAAGTGACAGGATTAAAGGAAAAGTTTGTAGACTTCATGAAGGAAAATCAAAAACTTAAATTATAAAAATGCAATCCCGCACAATTCAACGCACGGAAATCCAAAAGCAGGAAAAAATAACTCAACTACAGACATAAATGAGAATGCTAGAAAAACAACTGAATTACAAACATAAAAGTATCATTCAAAGGTAGCTTATTATAGGAAGAAAAGTCAGCAGAAGCAACAAGAATTAGACGAAATGAAAAGCAGGTGTGACCACTGTGATACGATGGATGAAGAAAATATGATGCTAAAACAAATAAACAAGGACATTCTTGAGGCAAATGCAGAGCTAAAAGATCAACTGCAAGATTTTCAGTAACAATGTAGGATGGAAAGTACTCCAATGAGGTCAGAACGTGCGAGATGGAGCTACTTAGCCACAATGTGGGAATACGATAAGTTGAACCAGTAATCAGAGCTGTGCTAAAGGTGGTAGGAATTGAGTGCGAACCACAGTACACAGCTGTAAACGATATCTTGCCTGAAGCTCATGCCATAGCTACAGGTCAGTGAAACTCTCATACAGGAAGGACAGCATAATGTCCTGCATACTGATGGCACAAGCAAATTTGGGCACAAGTATCCAGGCTACCAGACTGCAACAGAACAAGACACTTACACTTTGGGGATACGGGAGACAGCATCTGGGTCTGCACAAATGACCTTTGATACATTACAAGATGATCTGACATCTGCAGCTGCAGCTAAAAAGGAGTAGGAACAGAAACTGGTAGGACCATTCTCTCCAAAATAGAAAGCACCATGTCAGACAGGTCAGCAACAGAAAAAGCTTTCAGTTATCTGCCAGGGTTTCATACAGGATTTTGAGTTGGGGGTGGGGGGGGGGGGGAGGGGGGAAACAGGATGGTAGCAGGATGATAGTAGCGTGCAAAAGTATGCTCACGTATGCGTAAGCGTGTGTGCCTACTAGGGGCGTCTGGGGGCATGCCCCCCCCCCCCCCCTCCCCCAAGGAAAATTTTGAATTTAGATCCTCTCAGATTGCTTCTGACGTAATCTGGGACAAACTTTCCAAACAACATTTTGATGACACATACTTATGCCTGCCAGTAACTTAAATAGCTAATACTGATGGCACCACACATGATCTAACCACAAGCTCTTTAAATCTCAAGTAGGTGTTGTGAATGGAGTGTTCTAGCCTGTGACAAAACAATAATAACCATGCATACTCAATTTCAATATTTCTGGGGGGGGGGGGGGGGGGGGGGGGGGCCCTCTGTATGAAACCCTGTCTGCTGTAACAATACCGCTCAGAGATACTGCCTACAGTGATACAAGAATGGGAGCAGCTTTCTGAAGAAGAGCGTCAGTCAATGTCCCACATGTATAACTTCTACTGTGGGATGCATTTAGTTACAGACATGGCAGTGAAGCCATGTGCCTGTTCGAATATGTCTATTCTAATGACAACAATACTGAATGCATAGCAGTACATTTAATAAGACTAGTGTGCAAAGCATTTCAAAGGAGAGCAGATGAAAAATCTGGCTACCCTAGGCATATCTGCGAAGACATGGAATTGTGCCACTGCTCAGTTTCGAGGTAACAGAGCACATTGTTGATTTCTTGAAAAAACTGCTTAGGACCATGGAAAAAGCTCTTGAAAGCCATTTTGGATGATGCAAGCAATGAACTCTATATTGCAGAATGTAAAGCATTGGGACTGATTGACAAACTAATTACTGGCCATTTGTGGCATGTGATGGAGTCAGACTTGATCATATACTAGACATGTTAATCTACTACACTCGACTACTGCAGATTCTGGTCAACAGCAGTCAAGATGCAACTGAATTCCTCACAGGGGAGGTAGTACCTTTCCCAGGTGTTCCCATCAAAGAAGATGAGGTATGGGCTGCACTTGTTACTCCATCTCCCTTGGACCACATTGTTCAGCAGCTGCTACAAGCAGTCTTCTAATCGGTGGAATTGCTAGTGCGGAGGATTCATCAGCTACACTCAAGTACTTGTCTTAGTTGAAGAAGCACACTCCCTATTGTAGTGCAATGTATACAGATCCTTCTATACCCGTCTTACGTAGTAGGAAAACAAATTAAACGCCACTTCACAGAAAACAAAAGGCTCGTGGTATACAATGGAACAGTGGTTTCACAAGTACCTGGATGTATAATGTAGATTATGATAATGAGCCTGACATTGTATATACGTACAAACTTCTAGAAGACTATCATGATGGTGATTTGAAAGTACGTAGTGTAATTATTGTACATATCATCCATGTCCAACTTAGCCTACATTGCAAGATGTACTTGAGCAAAGCTAACTGATCATGAGTCAGCAAGTACATAATCCCACTCCACACATCACAACACATTTTATGGTGAGCAAGGTGTGATCAAACTTTCAACACTCTGTCAATAGCTTAGTAAGACTTAATTATAAATCAATCAAAATTTTAATGTCACTTGCAAAATGCAACCAGCCTAAACAGGTTTACGGGACAAAAGGGACTTACACCATTTTTACCTCTCTAATGCTTTAATGTTGGAGCAGTAATAACTATATGATAACAAGGAATTTACGACCCTGGGTAGGATGCTGTGCTGTCTTTACAAACAGGAATTGCTCTTACAAGTAAACTGAATGTACGGCTGACCATCAAACATATTCAAAAGCTCTATTCAAGGTGTTACTCCATCCCATTGGTACAAACACACATTAGGTCACATACCTCACAGCCTGATGTACAGTATCTGCCCCACTATTAGTTTCTGCAAATTATACAGCACCATGACGGTTGAACGGCAAAGTTAGTGGCAATGAATTTGGTGCAAGTTGCATTCAAATTGTTCACGAGGTACACTGTAACGTGTAAAAATACCGTAAATGTACCATTTAAAAGGATCCAGAAATATTTTCGTGTGCAATCTTTGTTTCAAGTTACGTATCTCGACCTCTACGCTACTGATTTCAATGGGATAAAACAAATCAGTTAGTAATTCAATAAGAAATTTCTTAGTTTACATTTCAAGGTGCTCAGATCAAATTGAAAAACCTTCCGGAATTGCTACTAGGCCTATATAGAATAGCATAACTACAAAGAAGGTGTTGATTGAGATTCCAATCCCTACTCCACTATCTATGGCCTATTTAATGGAATAGCCCATCCCACATTATCCCACAAACACAAACTTACATCAGATCACATACCTCAAGGCCAGGTCTACAATATCTGTGCTTCAATCATCTTCTACAAATACAGAGAGACAACATTTGAACTACATAGCTCATAATGATCAATTTGGTGTAAGTTGCATGAATCAAATCCATGCAGCCGTTCCTGAGATACGAGCACTTTGCTAGAGACCATGTGACATACCGCAAATGTACCACTTTCTCTATTGATATACATTGTGCAAATGACCTCGCTTGTCCGGGCCGTCTACATTCACTGGACTGGCCTAGTGGACTGGACTAGTGGACTGGACTGGTGGACTGGAGGACTGGACTGGTGGACTGGTGGACTGGACTAGTGGACTGGACTAGTGGACTGGACTGGACTAGTGGACTGGACTAGTGAACTGGACTAGAGAACTGGACTAGTGGACTGGACTAGAGAACTGGACTAGTGGACTGGACTAGTGAACTCAGTATGCATCCGAATCATCGGCGCTGATAGCATCGCTGTCGATCGCGCGAATCGGGCGCTAAACGGTCTTCAAATCGCACGGCGCAGCACAGGAGGTACATAATACGGTGAGGTGATCAAACGGAGTTCGTGTGCACAAGGGCAAGCGTGTACGGATCACCTAGCCTCGGTCCCAGGCCTCCCCCGTTTTAACTTCCGTTTGCGTTCACAATAATACACGGGAGCGGAAGGCCGGTGTCAAGTGAATATAGGCATCCCCAAAAATACGCATGAATATGGGCATCCCGATGCCTATATTTACGTGAATACGGGCACCCGGGTGCCCATTTTCACAGTAAATATAGGCATCACGTTGTGGAAATAGGCACCCCATGCTAACACTACAGTAACAGTGAAATTTTTCCCGTTTTAACAATGAGAATAGGCGTCCTGTCACGTTAAATTTGGACCCCCGTAAAATACGTTCCCCCCGGAACGAATATTTCAGAACAACCGCGAAATATTTGGACCTACCCTGAAAAAATTGTTCCCCCTTCCATGTGTGCAAGTGTACCACCGTACCAAGCTGGAAAGCCACTTGTTTAACTTGTGCCGATTGTGAGTAGGGGTCCATATTTTTCGGCTTTTACTGAAAAATTAGTTCCGGGGGGTCCATTTTAGGGGGGGTCCGTTTTTATCATGACAGTCCCTATGTAAAACATTTGGCAAAACTTTACACGTAAATGTAGACATCTGGGTACCTCTATATACTTGCATGAAAGCAGGCTTCCTAGCTAACTACACAAACCCTGCTACTACCTTTAATATAATGAAGTGAAAAGTTAGCTACAGGTACATTGGAGTCAGAAGAGAGATTGATCCACTTCAAAATAATGGCTATATAATGGCTATATGATTCTCTTTCTTGGTCTGTAAGTTCATCCAAGCCCCACAACTAATCTTGGAGCTGATGCAGCCGTTTCGTACTCCTGATAGCGCAAAGTAGTTACATATGGCAGCTATGAATGAGAATCTCCTAGCTATCACCACCTTGCCCGTCCGAGCGCGGCTCTTCCATTTCTCGTACGAACTTTCCATCTCTCGAGGTGTTTGATCTCTTCTATCTGAATTTGCCAATTTAGACTTGGCCATTCTGCACCTGATATGTTTTGACGTCTGCATGACTGACTACCAGCGTCATCGCAACGTTCCCGGCATTTGCGGCCTGAAGGGGTTCGTATAATCACGACGGGGTCCCTAAAATCATGTGAAAATGGGAACCCCGGGATGCCCATATTTACGGGTGTGCATATTTTCATGACACCGGCCTTCCGCTCTCGTGTATTATCGTGAACGCAAACGGAAGGTAAAACGGGGGAGGCCTGGGAACGAGGCTACGGATCACCGTACTGTTTACGTATACTGTCTGTACAGCTGTGAAAATGAACGAACACTCTTTAGCTACCAGTGGTAGCATTGCGCGTGAGAGCGCATCTCCTCAGCCTAAGCGAAGACGGCGTGAAACGATATTTTGTTCCCACTGTGTTCGTCAGGTCCCAAAGTCTACCCGGGCTTCTATCGCCACTATCGGGAATTTTACAACCCAGCAAACGGTAACTATAAAGAGCTGGGATCGATCATCGCTACAAAACGAGCTGTAGTGTTTATGTCCTCAAGTGCTGTCAAGATGGCCCATCTTTCGGCAGTACCCTGTCAAGATGTCCCATCTTTCGGCAGGAAGCATGTTGTTGTGTTGTGTTATGTCCTCAAGTAATGTCTTGATGTTGTAATCTCGCAAGTGCTTGACATGTTCCATCTATATGTGCCCTATATTGCCATATCTGTAGGAGCTGTACATTGATATTATGAAAGCCGTAGAAAATTGTTCAATGACAGCAGACCTGGGAGAAGAGAGAGTGCCAAGAAAGCAAGGAGTTGAGAAAAAGGGTAAGTGTTGTGAGTAATGACCACAGTCTGCGTTATTCCCAGGCCTCTGTCCGAGCGAATTGAAGTACTAACGCAGGGGAAGGCCTGGTAAAATTTGTCATATGCAGTTACATCTGGTGGCATGGCAAAATCCTACAGTCGAACCTCCCATAACGGACCCTCCGAGAAGCGGACAACCTCTCTACAGCGGACAAACGCTGTGTCACGGATTGAAATTACTATAGTACTAATACATAAATAACCTCCGAGAGGCGGACGCTTCTTGATTCTGGACAGCGGACAAGATTCGAACTCCCAACGTGATTTTTCAATACAAAGTTGCCTCTAAATAACGGACACCCAGGAAACCACACCCATAAAACATTATTTGAGGATTATACAATTGAACCTCCGAGATAGGGACAACCTCCGAACAAAGGACAAAAGACCCGTTCCCAAAGTGTCCTTTGTTCGGAGGTTCGACTGTATAGGGATGGGGGGGTGGGGATGGTCATGCATTGACAGGATGTTAACAAGGCTGTTATGATTGCTGTAGTTTTGGTGGTAGCCTTGTTTGTTGGTCTTCCTTGCCTCCAGTTTTCAGTCGCTAGAGTATGAAAAAGCAATGACAGATGATGTCACCTATATGCAAGGCTACTTGTTTTTGTGTTTGCCCTCTCGCAGCTATACAACTCAAGAAGAAGATATCAACAGGAGCAAAGATGGTGGGATGAATTAGACTGGAAGTTCACAACAGAAGAGAGTAGTGGAGATGAAGACAACTTGCATCGACATCCTCTACTATGGTGTTTTAAAGGTGAAGATTGTTCACTAGTTGTGTGCATGTAGGTTTCACCTAGCCTCGTTCCTAAACCCAAAGGGAAGAGCCTGGTTTCAGCCGTTCATGCATGAGCTTAATTCTGCATACTATCGATGTGCTTTTGATGTCAATAAAATGTTATACTGTCTATACATTTATCAAAGCAATCATTGTAGCCATGTAAAAGCGTAATCATGCCTAAGAACTTGAGCAGCATGATCTTTTTGAATGGAAATGGTGCTCTCCTATGAAGTTGGTTGACAAACAGAAAAGACATTAAGCCACTGAAAGAGCAAGAGGTGACTTTCATCTGACTATAATCCCATTCACACTTTCTAACTCTGCATTGTTGAACAACACAAGACTGTTCACCATTGTCTAGGCAGGCACTGGGCTAGAGCCTAGACATTCAGAGCTCAAGCTACAAGTAACTAAGTGACAAAATCGTACAATCAACCATGTAAGTCAGTGATAATTAAGCACATGCACAAGCAGCTGAAACCAGGCCCTTTCACCTCTTCTTAGGGCCGGGGACTGAGCCCAGGTTGGACCCCTTGTAGTGTCGAACTTGTGACCTGTTTGTAGTGTCAAACTTGTGACCTGTTTCTTTATCTTCTGGAAATCAACTACATATTTGCTAATAGCAAAAAAAGCCTTCACATGCTGCCCTGGACTTGTGGGAGTGCACTTCAATGTTGAATAGATCCACCCTACAAATGTGTAGCCTCGTACCCAGGCTCCTCCCCATGCAGAAAAACGGGGAGAGAGCTAGTCTCGTGCCCCGCCCGCGCGCGCCTCCCGGCGAGAAACGGTCTGGTGAACGAAGTCGAATTTCTTGGGCTTATTACCCAAACGGGTAATGACCAATGAGATTGCGAGATCGGTAATTATTACGTTGCACTTCCCTTACAACAGTAAAATTTGTTCATCTCCATTCGAGTATCCGTACCTTTTTTGAGCAGGTTGGCCGCAAAATATTTTGATCGTTGCTAGGTTACATTGTCGCAAAAGTGTGCGCTAGCCCAAGAAATTCGACTTGGTTCACCAGACCGTTTCTCCTCGTGAGAGGGTGGGGTCTGGGGACGAGACTAGGAGAGAGCTAGTCTCGTCCCCAGACCTAATTTTTCGCGCGCGCGCCCTGCGGACTCACCGAAAAATAGGGTCTGGACACGTTCACTGGTAAAACTGGGGCGTAATTAACGAGCGTATTGGCATGTTGTCGCACCAATCAGATTGCTCAGGAAAGTAAATTACGTTTGATCACACTTAGACATGACGTCATTGTCTAACGAAGATGGCGCAGCTTGCTTGCTTGTGGGTCCCAAGGCTTAAACAGTGGATATCAGAAGAAATCATTCATGTTGCTATTTTGAATGCTGTCCAGAGACTTGGCTACGATAATCCAACCGATGAACAGAGTCAAGCTGTGAGACAAATTGTGCTGGGAAAGGATGTTTTTGTGAGCCTTCCTACTGGAAGTGGCAAATCGTTGTGTTTTGCGGCGTTGCCGTACGTGTTTGAATATCTGAGGAAGGCTAACAGCAGAGATCAGCCTTTTCACTCGGCTATAGTGATTTGTGTGTGTCTGTTGAGCGCTTTGATGCAGGACCAAGTTGCCAAATACGGTGAACGCGGCCTTAAAACTGCCTTTGTTGGACGAGACCAAACCGACGAAGGAGTGAATGCTGGGGTAGAGCAAGGGCATTATCAACTCGTCTATATGAGCCCAGAATCCATGTTGGCTGGGCTAAGGTGGAGAAAGATGTTTAGCTCAACCGTCTACCAAGAGAATCTGATGGCGATGGCAGTGGATGAGGCACACTGTGTTGATAAGTGGTAAGAGTTCAAGACCTAGCCTAGCTATGCCTGTAAAGAAGTTTTTGCCAAGTGGGAAAATAATCTGGTAAACTGCCTGAGAGTATTATCATGTAGTACACTGACAATGTTGTTGTAGTGTAGCCGGAGCCTCCAAAATACAATGCACTAAGTACAGCATTGTAATTCCAGCCTACTAGACCCTTGTGTTTCATCTAAATTTTGTTATTGCTGTTTTTTGAACAGTGAACACATTTCATCATGCAGGGGAGCTAAATTCAGAACTGAATTTGCAAAAATTTCCGAGATTCGGTCATTGCTTCCGCCCTCCACCAATATTGTGGCAGCCACAGCAACTGCAAGTATTGAAACTCGGAAGAAGATTCTACGCTTGTTAGAAATGAGCGACTGTCACATTATCGCAAAAATTCCAAATAAGTTAAACATCAAGTACGTTGTGTTACCCAAACCAGATGAAGAAATGTTTCTGCAACCCATCATTTCCAACATCTGTAGGCATGGTGTAAAGGCTAAGCGCCATCTTGTTTTCTGTCGCACGTACGATGACACACTTTCATTGTTCAAAGCAGCTGCAGTTGAGCTAGGAATCCACAATGCCCTATATTCACAACCAACTGTGCCAAAGCAGGAAAAGTCAAAGTTCAGATTGTGTGACAAATATGATGCATGCACTTCAAAAGGAGTAAAAAAGAACATCACTGAATCATTTACAGATGAGGATGGAATCTTGCGGCTAGTTTTTGCTACAACTGCTTTCTCAATGGGTCTAGACTCACCCAACATACATTTTGTGAGTCATTGGGGACCTCCGTTTGATTTAGAGAGCTACATACAGGAAAGTGGTAGAGGGGGACGTGATGGAAAACCCTGCCTTGCTGTACTATACATTAGCAAGGCTAACATGAAGCCTGACTACGTCAGTGTAGCAATGAAAGAATACTGCTTGAATGAAGATAATAGGTGTAGACGAGAAATACTCATGAAGCCTTTTATGGAATCTGGCACAATATCCAAACCAGAATTTCAACATGATTGCTGCGATGTCTGCGCTAGTAAATGTGTATGTACCTCATGTGCAGTGGAGCTTAGCACATGTGATATGGAGTCAATACTGCAAGACTTTGAGTCGACGTCCCCTATGGTGCATCAAGATTCAATTGCAAGTAGTAATTCATCGTATGTAACTGTAAGTAAGAAGGAGCAATCAAAAGTGAGAGACAAGCTGTTCTTGTTCAGAGAGGAACTTTGCAGTAAATACCCTGCTTCAGAAATTGTTGGCATAGAGTTGTGCACTGGACTGTCAGATGCTACAATTAAGTTGATTGCAAATAACTTTAAATCTGTGCAAAGTACCACTGACTTAGTGGAGTTAGGAGTTCCCTCTTCAGAGTTAGCACAACAAATATTAACAATTTTATAATGTTATATACAAGTCTAGATTGCTATTATTGTCCAACTAAATGTTTAAATGCTATGTCTGCTACAAGTTTCTTTTTCTGGTATTGAAGCCATTTAAATAACTCGTTTGCATTGATTGAGTGGGAAATATTTGGAAGAATAGTTTTAAAAGCTCTGTGCTTTCTTCCAGGTATGTAGTCAAACACTTGAGATGTTTGAGTCAGCTCCTTGATAATAATTTCTTCATCTTTCTGGGAACTTTTTGTAGTATGATAGAGTGATTCTGCATGTATTTCACTCGTTTCATCAAAATTTGAGCAGACGGTGTAGATGCCCTTCAGTGACTTTCCACACTGCAGTATACTCTCTTTTGAAACATTAGCTCCAAGCTCCTTGACATAATCCTTTAAGGATCTGTTCAGGTGCTCCATGAACAAATCAACAGGTAAGTTATTACCTGCTCCACCACGAGTATTCACAACTCTGCTCCATTTCATTTGTGCTGCTAGGCGAGGAGATACAACAGAGTCAGCTGCTAGCTGGTGGAAAGCTTCAAGTGCATACTTCTTTCTGCCTGCATGCCTAAAGTGGAGTAGTAGAAATTTCCACACTCGTAGGATACGATTCCCATCACCTTCATGGATAGCATCTCTGAACTCAAGCATGAGCATTCCATCATTCATGACTGCACAAGCATAGTTGTGTACAGAATCTGGGGCATACTCTTGTACAGTAAGGGAAGCTCTTGGCTGGTCAGAAATTAGCTACTTTCTAGACTTTTCCCAAATAGACCCACGGTAGCCTTTAGAACCCATAAGAGCATCAGAAAACAGCTTACCCGAGCAAGACTAGAGGACTCAAAGATCGTATATAAAATTGACCGAGACCTCACTCTCCTTTGTGAACCCCTGCCTGCCCTGAATGCACCCCCACTAATCAAAAGATGCAGTAAAAACTGCTTGACATGCAGAGCCCTCGATACCAAACCTTATATTAAGAGCACCTCCAAAGGTACATACCACAACCTCAAGATTACAAACACCATCAGCTGTAAAACAAGGAATGTCATCTATGTAATAACATGCACTAGATGTAAAGTCCAATATGCAGGAATGACCACACAACCCTTACACAATAGATTCAGAAACCATTTGAGAGAAATGTTCACCAAAAGACCAGCTAACTGGGTACAAACTCGCCTGTATAGACATGTCCAACAGAACCACCACATCCCCTCTGACGTCCAAGTCCAGCCAGTTGAAAGCACAGAAGATCAAAGAAGTCTGAAGAAGAGAGAAAGTGCTTGGATCAAGGCCTTAAGAACAATAGAACCCTACGGACTAAATATCATCCCATAGCCTCCCTACACCTACTGCCATTGCTCCCGTTTTGTTGTCCCTCCAGGGTTCGTTCCCTGGAGTATACCTCCCTTATTATTTTTTGTTTGTATTTGAAGTCCCTTTAGGCCTTTCACATGCTGTATCCCTTAGGCCTTACATAGTTTACGATAGCATGCTGTTGCCATGGCAAACACGCTATCACTAGATACACGCCGTTGCTAGTTATCATACACGCTGTTACTAAGCAAACCTATATTTAAGCGCTGTTTCATTTCATTGTACTTACCCTTGAAAAAGCTCTCCATAGATGAGCGAAACGTCGGGCCTCTAAGCAGAGAATAAAGTTTTGCCAACCCCCTCCTACTGTCCTCATCATATCTATACCGCAGCGCCGCAGTATGACGTCATTTTTGAAACTACTGCACTATACTACTCGCCTGAGATACGCCCTTCGGTCCAGGGAGATCTATACCGAGGAACCGATTACGTCCCCGGAGATACTGTCAGAGCCCCCCCCAGACGCAGGATGACAGCATCAGCAGCATACAAGAGACACCAAACAGCCAATTTAGGCTGGTACTCTCGGTAACCCCGTGCATGCCCTGTATAAGTAGTATAGAATCTGTTAACCATAGCCCTTCCCCCTTACTGTTTAGCCCCACACCCACCGCAAGCCCAGTCCATGCCCCTACCCCTGATTCCACCCAGGACCAGCCACCTCCCCCTCCACTTAGCCCCACTAACAGTCTAACCTCTTCCCATAGCACTAGCCCCCAGCATGAAGAATCCCTATCTGGATCCATCGAACTATTCAGCCCCACCCCCAGCATAATCCAGAACAAGTGGCCATCACCCCCCCCTCTCCCTCAACGATCCCCACGCATTAGGAGAAGACACAATTTACACAACTATGCGAGCCTTGCCTCAACAAATGGGAGCTACGATGTGCGTAGCAGTGTTGGCGCTCCCCCACCCGATACCCCAACTACTACTTCTATTTGTCTCAGCAGGAGTAGTAACGTACATATGTTCTGCAGCTACTCGCTGAGCATGAGGGTTGGTACTCAGCTCATGGATAGTTGGTTGCCTTACGATAGTATTCTTTTGCTCAAGCTGTGTGTAGCGTCTGACAATGATGTAATGGTCAACCATCCGTCCAATGATGAATGAGAAAGATCTCCATTGACTCTTTTTGTCTGGCCACAGGAAGATGTCTTGTGGCAAAGTATTGGCGGTAGGCTCATCTTGCGGAGCATTCATACCAAAAAAATCCATGGCTGCCGCAACAATGTGACATTTGGTGACTAGTTCAAAAAAATCAATGGATGCATTAAATCTCCCTGACACATCATTTGCCACATTTCTTCTATTAATAAGGTTTCTCAGCTGTACCAGAGTTCCTCTGTCATTGTTGGATCCTCCCTTGTACAGGTGTGTGAAGAAAACCTGCAAAAGATCCAGGACATTGTTTGTGTTAACACAGACATAATGGCATACTCACATAGAGATGCACACCATAAGATACAACAGCATAGTAAGTACACCACCTCGTGGTCAGAACCACGTGGCCTGGGTACGAGGCTAGTACAACACCCTACATACCTGCAGAATGTTAAGCTCAGCATGCCAATCTGAGGCAAATGGCATCAGTCCTTGTAAAGCTTCTGTCTGAGAATCTGAGTGTGCTCGAATAAGTTGGCAGTTGCGTGCACGTTCCACTGTCAGTTGGTCACCAGCAAAGCCTATCTTTTTCTTGTCATTTGAGCCACCCACACAGTTGGGTACATATTTGTGCAGAAGCTCCATAATCTCAGTCATCCCTTCCCTCTCATTTTCATTCTCAGGGATAACACCAAGTGGAACCTAAGAAAATTAAACAGGAAAGAGCATAACAATTCCACTAGTATAAGAATAACCATGCACTTACCACTACAGATTTTTCTTTCATGACTCTTGAAAACTCATGAGAAATGTGAGCAGGCACACAGTCACTAAGTTTATTGAAATGTGGTAGCTTCTCCACAATAACTCTGGCTATCAGATTGATATAGTTTTCTCGGAGTTGGGAGCAGTCATCAGGAGATGGAAGAAATTTTGTGAAGGGATCATTCTGGAGTTTACCCTGTGGATCTTCGCCAGAGAGCTTTGAGAAATCAGCCCTATCATGGACAGCATAGGAATGGAAGTAATGGATAGATTTGACCTGGTGATCCACACGCATGTCATGAGGTGACACATTTTTGTCAAGGTTATCACCAACAATGATGTATGAAGGTTCACAAATACTGACTGTTGGGACTGGGAGAGGTTCTTGTGGTAAGCTTGGGTTGCTCTCACTCTCATCATCAGACTGACATGTAGAAATTGCAATGTCAGATTCATTTCCAAAATCTTCCACAGTACTACTGTCACTGGAGGCTTTCCACTGCAACACCTTCTTGTCATAATTCTCTCCAAGCTTGTGCATGACTTGGATTGCAGTCTTGTGTGTCACTGCTACACCAACCTTTGCTAAACGGCTATATACCTAGGAAAAGCAAAATAAAGTCTTGAGTTAAATAAAAGGAGAAATGTCAATCTTCTCTATCAAGGACGTTTCGTAATAAGTACAGACATGTAGCTGTTTGTCAGGAACCAGGATATGGGATACACAAAATCTGTCTGAATGTATTGACTTTCAATAAGTTAGTAGGCAAGTAATCTAGTTGCAAGGTAGCTAGTAATCATGCACAAAACTGTATACACAGTGTTCAATAAAAACGACATTAAAGGTTTACTGACTGCTATGTCTTACTTTTTTGGAAGCATGGCCAGCATATAAAAGAATGCTGATGATAACCTGGAGTAAACAAAGATGTTTGCATCGTTGTTTCAGCAAGATACAAGCTGCCATACCAACTGCATTAGATAGAGGAGTATGTTTTTTCAGTTGAGATGGTTTGTAAGGCGATTTTGCTGCTGCTTCAATAATAGACAATAAAGTGGGTGCTTTCTGCTTCAAGTGAGTCATTAGGTCACTCCACTTGAAGGTTGTTAGTTGTTTTAGGGACCGCACTCGCAGCATTGAAGGTTTAGGTCGGCGTTTTGCAAGAGCAGTGCTTTCCAGCTTGATAACTCTCAGTACTTCATTGAGTGTTGCTCTTTTCAAGGAACTTGTATACATTTTCTTGCTGTGTATCCAGGTCTTGGATATCGAAGAGACTTCACTATTCGCTTGTATGGTGATTTCACATTATACCGTCTTACCAGTCTCCCTTTCTTCCAGTGGGTCACCTATAAACAAAGTGGAATACTGCATAAGTAAGACAATTCAAGCAAGTAGCTAGGTCATTGCATGCTGCATCCACTCACTTTTATCAAGCTAGATGGAGATTCTACAGGAGTAGCTTTGGGAGTAGTGAAAATCTGGCTTCTAGTTGGTTGCACAATCGTTTTTCTTCTCTTTGCAGATGACTGTAGAACTGTAGTTGCATCTCTTTTTCTACCAGCTGTAGAAGTAGGGGCATGTGCTTCATCTGTCTGAGTGCTCGCATCCACAACAGGTCTTTGCTGGGACACTTCAGATACACTTGCACCCAGTCCTCCAAGGAGTTTGCTTCTGATGTCATCTACAGCACTCTGATAGTTACTCCAGGCTCTCGAGGCCCCTTCTAGCTTCCGGAAGCAAGGGGTGCAAGTATATTCCGGACAACTAAACTGGTAGGTACGTGAGACGTGTTCTCGAAAGAACAAACCGACAGCACGATTCGCCGACGTCTCTGGATTCAATAGACGCCTTTTGGCATGGTTGTTTACTGATATACCACAAACAAGGCACTGGTAATTCCTTTCCATAATTTTGCAACGCCGCTCGCGAGTATTCGCACCCACTTCATAATGTTAATTAACACCTACAATTACTGACCGCTGTATGTCAACTGGCCCCAGTTTTGTAGTGAAAGTGTCCAGACCCTATTTTTCGGTGAGTCCGCAGGGCGCGCGCGCGAAAAATTAGGTCTGGGGACGAGACTAGGAGAGAGCCTGGAAGATTTGATCACGTGCCCCGTGACTCACCATGCGTGGTTTTGTGTGTGGTTTTGATAATCGAATTATTGCCCACACAGTCTGACTCGAAATATTGCCCAGCATTGTAACCATCATTGTTGTTGGAGTTGTGGATGTTGGGACTTACAGGTTGCTGTTTTACAGTTCACGAGCTAGCTTGTAGGCTACAATGAGTGTAGCTTCTATCAAGGCTTTTACGTAGCTGTGAGTCGTTCGGGTCAATGGGCGTTCAGACGGTCGCCTTGTTGATGGTCACAACGCTGGTTGCTGCTCACTGTGACAGCAAGGGGTACTTCGAAGGCCACTATGAACAACTGTGAGTTCTAAAAACAAGTTCAATAAAGCTAAAGCTATAAGCTGTGTAGCTTCTACAAAGCTTGTTCCCCAGCCGGCTTGTTGCATGTTAGTTATATGACCAAGCCTGGGAACTAGTTTTCGGAACTCACAGTTACTCATAACGGCATTTGAAGGACTCATTGTCATAGTGAGTCCCAGCAACATCCACAACTTCAACAACAACAATGGTTTAGCATTTTACAATGCTGGGCAATATTTCGAGTCAGAGTGCGTGGGCATTAATTCGATTATTGAAACCACACACGGTAGGTCACGGGGCATGTGATCAAACCTTCCAGGCTCTCTCCCCGTTCTTCTGGGGAGGAGCCTGTGTACGAGGCTATATAGGGAGGGGGAACAGATCTTTTTAGAACCTGGTAGGTTAGTACCTACTGGACTGGCTGCACCAAATAGAAAATGTTTGCTATAGTCCCCTTACCTCACTCAATAGACATTATGCAATTATTGACATCATGACTCTTATAACTAAACGTGGGACAGAAAGCCAGATACTACACTGCCATTTTGAGTGACAAAAATGACAGCAGTCTATGGAGTGTAAGTACAGCGGAGCAGTTTGCGAGCTCCTTTCTCACCAGCGCAGGAAGTGATTTTACATTTCCACCCAGAATGCACAAGGTCTCAACAGGACCTAATACTCACCAAAGCAAATAAGCTTACCTGCATGCGTCATTGATGCAGTGAGCTACAAGGGGTCCAACGTGAGGTATTGCATAAGGTCTATTGATACGTTGAAAGTGTTGAATTGTGTAAGCTGTTAATTTTTATATTTAGGTGTGGAAAATGGTTTGAACAAGCTGGTTGCCAAGCTGGTTGCCAAGCTGGTTGCCAAGCTGGACGAGAGAGCAAGTGAACATCTGATAACAGCCAAAATCTCCATTCAAGTTTCCTGTTCCAGACATTGCCCCATAGTGGGCTATTTCCCCTAGCCCTTTCGTCACCAAAGATGCTTCTAATGGTCCAAAGAAAACCTCACCAGCAAGGCGGCAGATTGTCACTGAACCATCTGATGACGATGAAGATCAAGAATTACCATCAGATCCTTCAGACTACCTGAGTTCAGACTTGGATTCAGACTGACTTCTGTTCACTTTGTTGATTGTACAAAAGTCAAAGTTCATTTTAATAACGCCATGACTCACACATGTGCAGAGCTTACCTAGCGAGTGTGCGAGCTAGCGGCAGCAGCATAGCTAATTAAAACGCAGACTAGTGTACGGTGTCCGTACTCATACCTGAATTCATGGGAATATATATGTATACGGTGTGTATACAGACTTGAACGGATTTGTATATGGAGAAAAAACGTCCTGTCTGCATTAAAGTGGTCCCACCGCGGAGAGTGAGCGGGACCGTTTGTTTCGCAGACGGACATCGTCAGAGTCCCATAACTGTGTGTAAACGTACTCTGTCTACCGTGCGAACGGTCACTGTGTACAAGTAGCGCTTTTCCTGTGAAGAGTACAAAGTATGAAGTCCAATATCATGCAACACCACAGTCAGGGTCTACCAGCACACTGATGCCTTTCCTTTCTCAGTAGCCCACTCTCGAAGGATCTCTGCGTTGATTTGCACAGCATCTCCTCTGTGCTTGTGTTCAATGGTGTGGACTTTAGTTCCATTGGGATCACTTAGGAAGCATTCGTTGGACTTCTGATGATATGTCACACTTAGTTTAACTGAGATGTACTGCCAAAGATTTTTACAGCAAATCATTTGATTACATTTCACATGACAAGGTTCGTTGTTAGAGGAAGTGTAAGTCTCATAAAAATACATTTTTACCCTCTGATCTGTGCACATGCATATAACTGGGTTAAGCAAGTGATTGTGTCAGTCTGTCAACAAAAATGTTGCAAAATCTCTCAAAGAGGCAATTTAGAATGCTTTATGTCTAACATCGATGTGACAGTCACAATGTAAATTTTTGTATCTAAGGGCATGTGTACCTAAAAATGACCTAAGCCGCTCTACTCCTTGCATTTCCAGCTATTTTCTCTTATCAGGAGTCTCTGGATCATCCCCGTACCCAGACTACCACCAATTGTACTATGATCTTTTAGGAGTGCTGTTTCAAGAGTGTGGTGGGGTATATAAATGCTCTACCGAACACCTCTAGTGTATCAGATATGTAGTGCATGCATGGAGAACAAAGAAAGAAATTCACTAAAATTTACTACACTGAGGACTGGGACTACTATACACACTGGGTCCATTTAACTTAATAAAAATTAATGCCCTAAACTTTAGATGAAATGGGACGTGCTTTTTGGAATAATTTGTGACCTGCACACACTGAGACTTCCAGTAAGTGGTATTTCAACAACAAAATTAAACTAGTTGTATGGTTGCTATAGTTACAGCAGTAGAGTATGTAGGAGACATTAATGAATTGTGTATGGCATTCTGGGTGATGTACAACAATACATTAAATAGTTGCTAGAATGTGCTTTGATGGCGTGTATTGTGTGTGTATATGCATGTGTCATGTGAGGGTATAGTGTGTGTGTGCATGTGTCCTTTCAATCTCCCCACACCCACAAATATACACACGACCACACACACACACACATGCACACACACACATGCACACACACACATGCACACACTCACACACACACATATATAACCACACAACCATGTGCATACACACACAAAACCACAGTGTTGCTGGAACTACAGGATTTGCAGTACAGCTGAAAGCAACTGTTGGTTTCATTTTTAAACTTTATCATCAATTGCTCTGGAGAGTCCTCCCATGAAGATAGCTACACACAAGTAAAAACAAAGTTTTGTTCCAATAGTTGTGGTTGATGAAGACTGCAAGATAGTAGCCAAAATTGTGCATGGTGGAGGTTTGATAAAGTTTGTTGCTTCATCTGTGGACACTAGAACCTTCTTTACCAATAACTTCACTAATGCCCATGGATCTCTATTGTATATGCACAGTTACACACAGAACTGTCTTGAGGACTATGCTATCAAAGTTGCTGTACAAAAAATAGAGGAGATTGACAACTCAAGACCGCAACATGACAATGTATTCTCCTATGAGAGTCTCAGTGTTCTTACACAGAGTGAAGACCATACCAGACCACTTTTCTTCTCGAGTGTATAGGTCTGAAACACAACAACATCTTGATTGTCGCCTCATATATCCCACTCACCATTGTGTCCTATAGGTAACAGCCAGGGTATTTAAATAGACCTTTTTGCATGTGTAATCTTCTCATAACTATGTTGTAATCAAATCCATATACTTTTGAAAATGTCGCATTTTTAAGGCACTCCTGTACTGACATTAACAAATTTGGCTTGTCTGTAGCTTTATACAGCTATTGAAGAAATGAATGTTGTGGTAACACTCAGCATTTTCTCTGCAATAATTATTTTGAATGTTGATACATTAAAATTATTATTGCAAAAATTTACTTTGCATATTAAAAGATATATTAGCAAATCAGGTGTACTAGTAGTAAGATCATTATGGTGCAACAGTTTATGTTTATGACTGTGAGTACACATGTAAGGTAAAAATTTTCTTAATCATGTCTAACTCAATGAAAAAACAATGATAACCACACACTGAGTACAGAACAGCCAACATGATTGTTATGTAGGATGTGTAGAAGCACTGAATAGCCTGTGAAACATATAATCAGGGTTTTTTAACTTCTTCAATCTCACTAGCAAGAGCACAAAGCTCAATATCACGCAACACCTCAGTCAGTGTTTCCCAGGTCACTGGTTTCTTCCCCCTTCCAGTAGCCCACTCCTGGAGGATCTCTGTGTTGATCTTCTCAGCATGATCTCTGTGCTTATGTTGTATGTTGCAAGTTCTAGTTCCGTTTGGGTCATTTAAAATGAACATACCAAACTGGCTGTAATTGGTGCCAATCTCCTGTGGAATGTTCATTGTTCTCTCTTTCCCTTTGAACCTGATGCATTCTAGCACAGTTGGGCAGTCTGTATATAGTAGCAACAGAAAGCACAAAAGTATCACATTAGACATCACTACTTCACACTAATTATGTTCCTCCAAATTCATGCAAGTGCATGTACAGATGAAAAAGCCACAGGCTACAGAATAAACTGAAGCAATGAAAGAAAGAAATGTGTACCAGTTCATTTCTGAATTGGCTGTCAGATTAGAGTGGAATCAGTACACATACCTTCCTTAACTTCAGAAGGTACTTCCAGCACAACATGTACTTCTGCAGGTGGTGCTTGTTGAATTCCTAAGTAGAGCAAAATGATGAGTCATGTTTGTAGTTGACTACATACATTATATTATTAGTCATTGACGTACTTCTGAGCTGAAGTCTAGAGGCTACGTAATATAGACTGGTTTTGACATACTTTTTTGCTTTTGAGAGACTTTTTTTGGCTGAGCTTCTTCTATGGGTACTCCTACAAGTGAAAGGTTATAGACCTTTTACGCTGCACCGTTTACTATAGGAATGCGGAGTAGAGCGGAAGTAAAGTGCCACGCCCACTGGTGGGAAAGTTGCGTTGTGCAGCTGCCTTGCACCGTGTTGAAGACAGGCGATGAGCGAGTAGTACAGAAAGTTAGATGCTGTTGCGCAGAGCAGATACTTAGAGGAACTAAAGCTGCTTGATCCTGAAGAGAAGGATGATCTTAGTTATTCGACTAAAGACGTGCATGTGCACATTAAAAATTTGGTCGGACGAAATCAGTCCAATCTGCATGACCGCTTGCTACGACCATGTACACACAATTCTACGGTTCATTACCTGATATAAAATGTTCATTGCAGATTCTTGAATGTGGTGTAGGTTGCCAGTCTTTTCTGCGCACAGCAACCGCCCATCTCTCGCATCTCTCTTTGTTAGCTACAGGAAAACGGTAGAAACTGAGACCTTTTTTTTACTAACATAGTTGGTGCAGCCGACAACACAACAGTTATTAACCATCTGTCCTGCAGGTGTTAAATTTTTCAACAAAAATACAACTCTGTGAATTTGCAGGCCGATTGTGCAGCTGTGTGAGCGCGCGTATCTTTCCCACCAAGGGGCGTGGCACTTGCACTTCCGCATTTACGCAAAATCCCGTAAACTAAGCCCGCGTAAAAGGTCTATACAACAAAGTAACAACCTTCTAGTGCCTAGGTTAATACTGTTAGTGCATTTCCTTCATAACTATGATACTTACTGCACACTATAGTCTAACTGACCATATCATTTCCATGTAGACGAGGGTAAAGAAAATATAGCTAGCAAGACTAATGGCATGCACAGTGCTCAGGTATGTTGTATGTTACGGTTATGCCAGTTTTAACAATGTTAAGGAACAATCTCCTTAAAAAAAATATGCATAGTAGTTACATGCGTGTTACCTTTCTCTAGACACCACACCAAGTGCTCATCAGTCAGTTTGCCATACACTGTGTCTGGTTTGAGTTCACACTTCCAATAGTCAAGTGCATCTGCTGGGAGTGCAAGGTGTGGTTGGGTATTCTCACATTCAGTGCAGAGAAAGGCTAGTTTAGGAACCAGTTGGTGATACCTAAGGGTCTCTGCTGCTTTCTGAATGCCTTTAAAAAGAGTTTGCTGTATTGATGGGCAAAAGCGATCACATGTGTCATCATATGGTGTATCAACGTGGACTTCAAAATGAGTGAATGTGTCAATCAGTGTGAGTGATCCAGGTTGACCTTCTGGGAACTGGAACTTGATGCAGTTTCTTGTCAAGCACAGTGGCGCAGAGCGATCTTCTGGACAGGGAGACAGTCTCCAGGGTGAAGAATTCTGTGAAGATTGAAGGAATGCCACCAAAGAACAGAAAACACCATGTGGTACAAACTGACATGAAAAGTGAATGGCAAGTGGAGCCACATGAGATGCTTGATGTTGTTCAACCTCCTGAGGTTCCAATGTTTTCAAAAGGCAAGGCATGAAGTATTCGTCCTTGCCTATGAGATGAGTTACAATCAAGCGATCTTTCATGAGCTTCAGAAAGTCAGCTGCTGTGAAGAAGTCAGTGTAATGTTCTGGGAACTGCCTAAGGAGCTCAAGTGTAATGCACCCCTCATTTTTAAACTTTCTCCACTCTCCTCCTATGATTGTTTGGGGTTCTGGGTCATGCCTGAGCTTGTAGTGGTGCTTAACAAGCTCAGAGATTTTATTGAGAATGATCTGCGGATCAACAAACACAATGTTTGGGAGCAAATGTCGGTAATAGTGAATGACACCAAAACTAGCCAAGTGGTCTAAGGCTGCATTAAGATTTTTTTTAGAAAGATGAAGCAATTTTGCTACTTTTAAACATTCCTTCCAATGTAGAATTTTCTTTCCATCCTCTCTGGCTATTTTCTGTATGAGCTGCTCAAATTTGAACCAACTGATGGGAGTCTTTCGACGCTCCGAATCAGATACTATATCAAAAATCACTTTTGTTATCTTACTAGCAACTTCATGATCTTGAGGGCCTGGGTTCTTCGCATTGATGGGAAAAATAATTCCTTGGCCATGAAAAACCAAACTTTTGTCAAATTGCGGACAAAGCTTGCTTTGAAGCAAATGGGTTTTTTTCTCTGTGCTTTCTGAACACTGGTCTGCAAGATCTTGGTGTGTTCCTACCATGACTAGCTTTGATTCCTTATTCATACTGCTGTCTTGTTTGGATTGTTGTGAGCCCTTGTTTGTACCGCCATCCTGATCAACACACTGAGTCTGAATTGTCTGCACACAACGCATGAACATCTGTTCATTTGTGAAGGGGCATGGTGTGGGCTCACCAATTGGCTTTCCATCTTCAAAATATTCAATTTTGGGACGTTCACTTAGCATCTCAGACAGCTTAGTGACAAACAAACATACTGATGTGCGCTGGAGAAAGGCTGGAAGGACTTCAAGAAATTCAATCTGGCCTCCACTATCAACGAGGTATATCCAGTCGCAATCAAGAAGTTGCTGTGGTTCAGACGTGATTGCAATTTGACGAGTTGTTTTGTCTAGTGCTTTCTTTGTGGCTTGCTCAGGAAGGGAATGCGCAATTGGACAGCAGCAGCAACACTTGTCATTGTTAGTGGTAGATTGGCTAGATTGGCTCGATAGGCTTTCAGTGCTACCATGTGAGAAAGATGGTTGACTAATTTCTGCACTCATTCCTGTACTGGTAGTTTGATTGTTCCAATTGCAGAAAAAAAGTTGTTTGAGTCGCTGAATAAATTTTTTCGTCAGAGGAACACCACCTACTGCCAATGCATCAGCAAGTATTTTATCAAGCTGATCAGGATCGACTTCTTCTAGTAACTGTTGTCCACCATGTGTACTTGTCCGGACGCGGATGGCTTGTACTGGCCTTGCAGCTAATGGGGTACTGTTCCTAATCTCAGGAGGAGCCCAACCAAACAACAAGTGTTTTGTATGTGTCTTGCCTGCCCCAGCCACACCAACAAACAGGCACACCACTGTTCGACATTCTACGAAGCCATGTTTCAAAGCTTCCTCCAGCAGTGACTTTGACTTTCTTAGTCTGGCATGCAGTATATCTGTGTAAAACCATATACAAACCAACCTTCAGTAGAAAAATTGTACTGACCGGTAATTACATTCTAGTTGCTAATGTGTTAGCTAGCAAGTATTTTAGAAAGTTGATCATGAGTTACTGTCACTACACTCAGGGGGAAGCCACCTGAATAGCGAGTGCTTTGCATGTGTCTTACAACAGATACAAGTATACTGTTTGATGTTCTACAAAACCCTGCTTCAAGGTTTCACACAGCAGTAATTGCATGTAGTCCTTCCACATACAAATATAACACCCTCTTAGTCTGGTATCCTGTGTTTCTGTGCAAAAACATATTTATCAGTTTGCCAACGGTATACTTGCCTGAGAGGTATGTAGCTGTTCATCAACTAGCTGCAGTATTGCAAAAGCATAAATTATTATTCTGAGTAGAAAGCAAGCTCCAGCAGACAATGTGAACTACTGGTAACTACATTACACACTTCATTAACAGCTTAAAGTACATGCTCTGGCAGACTAGAGTAGGCTGTACTCGAGAACACTACTAGTTCCCTATTGCTACTTTGTACATGTATGTCTGCTAGTGGCTACCGCAGTAGCAGCACCTTTACCTAACTGTTTTTGTGAGAGGAGATTGGCAAGATGGCATTTTAATGGTACAATGTAAGCATGGACCTTCAGATGGTGGACTAATTCAGTCGGTACTAAGAATACTCTCAGAAGAACCAGTTGCCAGTGCATCAGCAAGCATTTTATTTATTAAGCTTTTCAGGGTCATCAACTTCCTGCAGCTGTCTATTTTGTGTGCATACTTGAATAAGTTAAACTTGGATTGGCCTTGCTGCTAATGAAGTACTCTGCATCTAACCTCAGGAGGAGTCCATCTGAATAATAAGTGTTGTATCCTGCCTGTTTTACACACACTGACAAGCAACGTTTGACACTCTACAAAGTCATATTTCCTCCATTAGTAATACAATAATATTTCTGCATACAGTATTAGAACAAATGACTTTCACTTCATTCTACCTTTATTCTAACTACATTGCATAGCTCTCTAACACTTACTTGTGAAAAATATCTTTTGCAATAACTTTGTTTGACAGGAAAGCATTGGAAAGACAGTATAGTGAAGGAGACCATCAAAAAAGGAAATGGGCATATTTTACAGTACAGATTACTAAAGCCCCTGTAGTGAATTGTGGAGATACATCTAATTTTGTATAGTAATAAAGTCTGTTTGAAACGAGCAAAGTAACCGCACCCCAAGATGCTCATAGGAGGTTAGTGCTGCAGGTTTACCTTGGCTCGAACACTTTAGAGTTCAGTGCTATACGTAGGTTAAATCTTTGTTAGTAGGCTTTAGGGAAAAAAGTTCACTGCTACTTAGCTACAAGACCTGAAGTAGAAGGCTTTAGTAGAGATCAGGATTTTGTGCTGCAAATTTACCTGAAGTAGAAAGCCTTATATATAGAGTTCAGAGTTTTGTGGCTTCTTAAAAAAACTTTACCCTCAAGGGAGGAGCCAGACATCAGTTTATCAGTCGTGAATAGCAAGGCACGCCTTCACCTGCTTTATACTCGCGCGCGCATTACGTGCGACGAATATTAGCCCGCAGCACGGTAGCGCGCTCAATACACGTAGCAATGATTTTATACGTAGTATATGAACGTGTGACGTCATGTAATCGCTTCGGGAGTCGCTGTGAGGGGTGACAGTGGTGTAGCTGGTGAAGGGAGAGTTGTTGGTGTACCAAAGTTTTATTCATGGGGTAAGTGCACCATGCCATTAACGAATATCAACTCAGATTGGATGTCCAACGCTTCCTCTGGCCTGCGTATTATATTATGTTATATTATATTATTTATATTACGCGGGTCCTTTAAGTTGCATCTTGGGGTGCAATATGCAAACAGTTTGTGAACTTCACCGCGGTTGTCCACTGTTTTCAGGGGCGTAACTAGAATAATCAGAGCGAAGGGGCGAAGGCGTAGCCGGCTATAACTAGCCTCATTCCCATACTGGGAAGCCTGGGAATGAGGCTGCGCTATAATAAGGCTACGCCATAACTGTGCTGCAGTTTATTAACGCAGCGCTAGTACAGGCCCGGCGGAAGCAAAATTGCATTGGTCCGCCTTATCGGTACAAGTAACCGAGTGCGAATGTTAGCGAGAAGCTAGGGGGGTCTGCTCCCCCAGGAAATTATTTTGGAATTTGATGCTGTGAGATGGCTTCTGAAGCTATTTTGGGGCCGAAAACATCACTACTAATCTTTGCTTTAGTTCTGGCTTGGTAACAGGATTCTGATTCACTTCACGTCTGCATGGACGCATGGAGATAAGTGTCCATCGGCGGTTTCAAGTCCCCGGGGAACCGCATGAAAGAACGACCCACGCAAGCCAGTCAGAATTTTGCTTAGTATTTAGTCTTATCGTATTCCAAGCAATGCCGGCCGAGAATGTGTGGTCACCGCGCTCAAAATCTGCTCGTTCTCAGGTCTCCGCAGCCAGAAAATACAGGGACAAAAGTCATAATATAAATCATAACACATCTGCTGTCAGCTTATAGTGCTACACTGCATTGATGATTGCCTCAGTAACTTAAAATTAGTACTGAAATAGGCTGATGTGGGTAATGAACTTAAGTCCCTACTGTGCCTCCACTCACTAAGGACCATCTTCCTCTGCCAATGGTGACTGCTCAAAGACGGATGGTGTATCTTAGAAAATACGCTCCATGCACACACAACTGACACAAGCAATGCCACAGGCAGTCTCTTGTCTCTTGTGCCTGCACTCAACTAATATTATACATGCTGCATCTGCCTTCATTTGTTATGTCCCATTCCTACATAAATAAGTGGCCCTTGTATAGGCTACCATATCCCAAGCCTTCAAGAGTTTGCTCACAGGAAGACAAGCTTGAGAAAAAAGATTTGTCTAGTAATGAATAAATAAATGATGAATGAATTAATTAATGTTGAGTAAAGCCATATGAGTGTTTGCACATGCCTACTATTTCAGCCTTTTTCCCCCTAGCTAACAGAACTTACTCAACTTTGACCAGGTAGCTTGGAGCATTTATCAAAGTATTTATGGCTCAAGTGCTAAGGCCAAGAACTAATCCATGGTGAGTGCATGAGGCGAAATATTTGCCACCCACAAAAGTGACCTACAGTCACACAGGATTTTACAATGACCAAACTAGCTATTTTAACATGAAGGTACTTGTATCTGCAGAACCTGGCATATGCAATATTTCAACCACTGCTAACCTGAGTTATGATCAGTGTTGTCCCTTCAGTGATCGCACCAATAGCTATTACCCATGAATGCAGCTCTTGAGCCTCTAAGGTATATATATATACACCATTCACAAGCTACATCCATTAGCTACACATTTCTGGTAGCAGATTATCGATCCAACACAGCTAAATTGAGCTACAAATCACTTTGACAGTTTGGCGAAGTCCACACTTAGCTACTGCCTTGCTACACTGCAGCACATCTCATGTGTCCACAGCACTTCTTATGCCCACCAGGTAAATTCTGAAGTTGGCTGGCATTGTTTATCATCGCACCTCTATGTGGCTACAATTATCACCAATTAGCACTCCCACAGGCATCCTGAGCAGGCATTCATCACTACTCTACATGCAATGGCTATGCTTTTTGGTAAGAGTTAGATAGTGCACCTAAATTTGATTCCCTGTTCCCGAGTGTAGTTACAGCCACACACATACACCAGCTTCAAAAGATTTGATTCCCTGCTGCACAATTGCCCTATTGTAGCCAGGCTTCCACACAAGGTCCTTAATAATTCGTAAACAGACAGGCTAGTTTGTCCACCAGCATTCAAGCCACCATTTTTTTTCCACTTGAGGTGCAGTTAGCCTTAGTCAATATCTATTGATAACTCCTAAACACGAGAAGTAATGAAATAACTACAAATTAATGGTATTATCAAGTGACAAAGCATTGGGCAGTGGCCTGGGAACAGGGCTATAGTGGTTTCATGTGTGTACACATTCAGAAAGAATTAAAAATGTGTTTGCTAAGAGGCTTCAAATCAGGGGAGTATATTAGTGACAGTCCATGGTATAGCTCTTTGGTACTTCTATGGTTGTGAAATGTCAAAGATGTGATTTAGCTACATGCCTCTAGCTGTGTGAACACGCAATACTACTACCAGTAGACAGTGTACTGTGCCTACTAAAATCAATAGCCACATATATGTGAATCATGCTATGCTAACCTTTGATTCGTTGTTGCTTCCTCATCTTAGCCCACTCCTCCTTAGCATTTGAGATATTGCCACGTTCAGCACATAATATGAAGCAGCCAAAGTAGCAAATGAAAATGACCAGTACAAGAAACATTAAACCAACACTAACACTTAAATAAAAATAAGACACTCCAGCATTAAATCCAGTAGTAAAACTAGAATCAGAACCTGGTGGTGTGAGTGGTGGTGGAAGAGAAAACAGAAAGTCAAACTGCTAGGTTATAGTATGGCTGTGTTGCAGCACGATGTATAGTAATACTACGTATACAGAAGTAACATTCTGTGGGTACACATTGCAAACCATTTCAAAACAATTACTTTGGGTACACATTGCAAACCATTTCAAAACAATTACTTTTGCAACAGTATGTCATTGAGCCAAGTGCCAGCTAGCTTGTAAACTTAGTGGAGTGTACCTCAGTCTTCAAAGTGAGAAGTGGGGCAGCCGTGGCTACCTGAAACTATATGTAAAAATTTTTGGTGGACCTTTCAACTTTGAACCTTGAACTCATGTATTTCCCCCAGTGGTCTGTCACAAGGATTTAGCATACTAGAGTCGGGAATCAACTTGTGACTTCTGATTGTTATAGATGTGAACACACTTAACCAATCTGATTGCTAGCTTGATTTCTGATTTCTGCTTTAATATCAGCATACAGCATACAAGATTTTACTCAAGTCAGACGCCTGGCACATTTCTATCCAAGTCAATGTAATAACTGCCCATAGCTAACTGCCAACACTGGTGATTAGTGACAAATGGTCCTGATTTCATTGGCCACTAGAAACCAAAAAAACCTGCAGCAAAACACTTTAAGATATGGGACATTCAATGAAGGACCTCAGCATTAAGATAATTTGCATTTTTAGACCTTTCAACTGTAAATTACCTTTTGGATCAAATGTCCAGTCGAACTAATTGCTGTATATAAAATGATAAATTTAAAGGTAGCATAATATCAAGATTTCCTATTCTAGATTAAATTCCTGCTAAAAATTACGCATAGTGTATAACTACCCAAACTTTAAGTCAAAAGATCAAGAAATATACAAACTAACCATTATCAAAAGATGACCATCCAAGTAAGGCCACACCCAACACAAACGGAATTCCACAACAAATTCCACAACAACTTCCACAACAAGTTAAGTAAACACCACCTGTGAGCAGAGAGAAGTCAAACAGCCAATGGCACATAAAGGTGTATATATAGTCTGATGAGCTGGACTTTTGGATTCCACTTACATGATGAGTTATTGTTTTCGCTTTAGCCAGTATAATTTGCTTCACTTCATTACAGCTATAGCTAAACTGGTACTTTAGAGACACGAAGCAACACTACAGTGAAGATGCTCTGGTTCCACCACCAGCTATTTTAGTGACATGCGTCCAGTGATACCATCAGCACTGGTACACAGTCTGACAAGGTTCACTCTTGGATTCCACTTATGATTTTAGTTTTGGTTACCACATTGTCCCAGGCAAGTGCCCATGGGCACTCACAGCTTGAGCACCAAAAATTGGGGGTGGGTGGTTGCACAGAAGAGATACGTATGTACATACGTACTTAAACAGTTCAACTACCCCATGCAAGCGCCCACCCAGGGGCTACCACACCGTCACTTCGCCCGTACTTATTTTCAGACAAATGAGGCTAGCGCAGCAGTAGTGAAAGCTGTACTGGCAGTCTCAATGCCAAGGCTTGGCAGCGTTCATCGCTTACAGTATGTGAACATCGTACTGCTAGAGAAGAACGCTGTGGGCAAGGCTACAATCAGTATGTGTGACCTATGTTGTGGAACCTGAAGCTCATCAGAATGATTGCAGCATACGCAAGAATTTTGCATGGTAGGTGGTTACAAGGAGGACCTCGAAAAACTACAGAACTGTCAAAAATAACACTACAGTAGAGAGTTACAGGTTCTACAACACACATAAATGCTTACCCTCAGGACAGAATGCAAAAGCACACACTGGAATGGAGAGTGTCCAGATTACCAGTGCTATAACGTCAGTGAGAATGAGCAACACACGTCCAGTGATGCCCTCAGCACTCAGTGCAGTACAATCACCTGAAATGAGTAACAAAATGTTTGTATGTGTAAACTAATTTCAGGTAAACTCACCATTTGCAGTGGTATGAGGCTATGAAGTATTTACATGTAGACACAACATTCACATTTCACTCGGCACTGATCAGCTATTTGCATTTTTGTAAGTGCAATGTGCACTAAGCATTGCTGACAGTGATTTATTACCTGGTTTGTTAGGAATGCTGTAGGTTCAATTGAAGCAGTTGAACCCACAGAGTGAAAGTACATAGTAAGTGCTAGGTCGGCACACAATTTAAACATGTGATCAAACTCATATCAATAGCTTTGAAATGAATGCAAGTCTTCCAACTGCTATAGTGCTCATTGTTTAGCAATCATGACTGTAAATAAACATGGAAGGCAGAACAAATGAAATGAGAAACTAGGAAAATACTAGAAAGCAAGGGCAAAAGAAGCAGAAAAATGTAGAAGAAATTAACACTGAAGAGTGGGCACAGAAACCTGCAAAAAGAGCAAGAATAGGCCAAAAGGAAGACTGAAGAGAGTAGAGATGCCTAAGAGCTGGAAGAGGAACGATGACACTGCTATACAAAATCAACAAATACATAATTATGAGTTCAATGACTGCACATATAGAGTAAGTTAGCAATCATCGGACGACAGGTATATTCGGACACTCAAACGCGGAGGGAAAACTGCGTAAACACTCAGCGATACCACAAGACTGTAGCTGAGGTACGTGGTACCTGGTGTACCAAAAATGACGCCCGCGCATTGCTTGGGTACATGCTGGTACTTGTCCGGAGTTTGTGCGTTGAGTAGTTCTCGAGATATAAATATATTTCATGTTTCTTTCCATAAACTACGCTGGTTGATTTATGTGCAGCATAAATAGGTGAGTTCAAACGATATCGTGCAATATCTCGAGAACTACTCAACGCACAAACACCGGACAAATACCAGCATGTAGCCAAGAGCCTGTAGATTCTACTGATGCTAATATGGTGGAGACTTCAACTTGTTTGGAGACAACACAGCAAGAAATGACAAATTTCACCGTCCGATATCAATTGAATCGGACTGGTCCATGTTCAGCTGCGCCCCTGAGTGTTCAAAGCAGCTACCGCTACCAAAATATATTGCAAATTGGGGAGGTCTTGGGGCATCGTATCGATGCTAAAATCTCTCCAAAAGCAGCTTCAGAGAAGGCACAAACAACAGTGTCTGAAAATACATACACTTTTCCGAATATTGATGTTTTTCGGACGGCCATTTTATCGCTTCTAGCGCCAGCAGGAAACAATGCGCGGGCGTCATTTTTGGTACACCAGGTACCACGAACCTCAGCTACAGTCTTGTGGTATCGCCGAATGTTTACGCAGTTTTCCCTCCGCGTTTGAGTGTCCGAATATACCTGTCGTCCGATGATTGCTAACTTACTCTATGCAGCATAAGGTTTGGTGCATATCAGAATGATGTTGGACAAACTCAATTACAAGAGGCACACATACTACTTATCTATATCAAAACGTGCAGTACAGGTGCAATGCATGGTAAGGTGGCGGGGAAGTCTTTCGGCGGAGGTTAACGAAAACATAAACTTGGGTTACAGTCAGGACCAGGGTTACTCCTAGTTTCAGGGTTAGGGTTTGCTTTTATAGGGCAATCTTGCTTTGCCTAATTTTAAAAAGGGTTTTAGTGGCTCATTAATATATTCATGAACCCAAAATTGCCACTCGATGGACGCATCTACACACTCACTGTAGGTAGCGTCCTAACCACCAATGTATCTCAAATCAGTCTGTACCAGCTTTTGTTCAGAGCTACTCTCAAAGTCTGGCTAGACTCATGTTTGTCACTACTCTTGGAATGGACAACTTTGACTGCACCAAAATGAATGCACATTTTAAAAAATTCACAGCTTGTCTACGGGAGGGGCTCATTCACGAGTGGAAGCAAGCATTACTAGCCCCTTATGTCGCTAAACAACTCACGGCTCTGTTCCACACACAACCACTCTTCAGCTTTCTTGTCTACTTGCAGCGTAGTACCGACGATATATTGCGCATTCTAGTTAAAGCCCAGCCCAGCACTCAAAGCACCGGGCCACGGTCACCTACTAGGCTTGGCATACGATCGCAAGATCTGGGCCTACCCAATGAGTACAGTCTTGGCCACAGTGGCCTTTCTGCTGCTTCTAGACACAAGCTTGCTTTCACAAGCAGGCATCACGCACTACTCACAGCTACTGACACTACAGCACTCTACTAAACTCCTTCTTTTTTTTAAATTTATTTATTTATTTATTTTTTAAGTCGATCTAAGCTTATCTTCAAAGTTCCGACCACCACATGAGGGGTTCCGCCAGGCCACATCTTAACTAACTTACTTATAAACTGATTATTGGATGCCAACAGGAAATGGGGAAAATCCCCAATTTTACGGACAGTGAACGGTTTGAGACTCCCAAAACAGACTGTTTGCTACTAGTTTATCAAGACAAAGATGTCTATCAGCTTGGATTCCAGGTTTGTCGACCTTGAAAGTGCAGGGTTCTGTGCAACCTTAATGTTCAGTTAACTCTGCAGATGGTACTACATGTAAAGTCACAAAAAAGTTTGCCAAACGCAAACAAGCACATGTAGGGATGAAATCCTCAAAAACCAACCAAACAAGACGGGAACGACACCACAATACTTTTACACCATCCCTACATCTTGTGCCATTTTGCCAAAACTGTGTGTTTGTATTTGTTTTTTAGTTGTGTGTAGAAGAGGGTTGTCTTGTAGATGGAAGGGTGTGGCGTGGGTGTGTTGTGCATAGTGAGTATGTTGTGTTGTTGGTGGTTGCTACTGAGTGTAGCAGGTATGGTCCAAGTTGTGTGTAGAAGGTGTGGAGTGAGTGAGGAGTGGTGAGTGTGTGTGTTATGTTGGAATGTGCATTATGTTGTTAAGTTTTATGCCTGTTTAGCATGATAGATATGGGTTGTCTTGTATACAGGTGGCTGTGAAGTGAGTAGTGGTAATTTTGTAATGCTTTGTGAAGGATGGGTTATTTTGTGAGATAGTTGAATGGAGTGAAGTACTATGTTTGTTTGTGGTTGGTGTGGGCTAATAAGTACAAATGTAGAGGGTTTTGTGTTGTGTACAGGTGGCAAAATGGCACAAGATGTAGGGATGGTGTAAAAGTATTGTGGTGTCGTTCCCGTCTTGTTTGGTTGGTTTTTGAGGATTTCATCCCTACATGTGCTTGTTTGCGTTTGGCAAACTTTTTTGTGACTTGTTTCTGTTTTTTTTTTTTTGTTGTTGTGTAACCACACCCCAAGTGAAATGACTTGTTATGTAGTTTATTGTTGATGTTGATGGATTTCTGGAGGATGTTAGCTGTTTGCACTTATCCACTTGACAATGGAATCATGGGTGTAACTGTTGTCTAATTGGGTATGTGCATGTGTGTGTGTGGTTGTTCTAAGGCACTGTGGTATATACATGACTGTCTACCTGTTCTGTTGTATGACAGGGTTGTAACACTGTATGTTGTGTGTTGTCCAAGGAACAGTTTCTATAGCTGGTTATACATTGTGGGCAGGTGTGTGTAGGTTGTGTATGGTGGGTGGCAGGTACATAGGTCATAAAGAGGTAAGGCATAACTGTGGTAAAGGAACCCTTGGAGAGTAAGAGTGTTTTTCCGGGTTCTTCCAGTACTTGTTACGGGACGCTTGCCTTTTGCTTTCTTTGTTTCGCAGATAGTTCTGCTTATCCCGCGCCCGTTTCTTGTGGACGTTACGCATACTGCGTTCCTTGTCAAATCCAGCACAAGTACGTCAACTGCTGTATGAAAGTAGCAACATATGCAATCGTTTGGGAATCAATCGATCGTCAAGTTCTCTACGGAAGTAGAATAACCGCAGCTGCATGCCAACTTCACGTGCTGTAGCTGTTGAACTTCTGTTGACGTAATCGCTATGAATATTCTATTCTAACAAAATGGCGTATAGCAGCAAGCATAAGCGTGGGGTTACCTGAGAATCGCCGATTAATTCGACTTCTTTCTTTGAGAACGATGAGTGGTGGGTACAATACCCAGTAATTTATGCTGATCTTTCGCGTTTGAATCGTTGTAATAGCTTCAGCCGTTGTCGTGCTATCGTGGTGAGCAAAAGAAGAAGAAGAAGAAGAAGAAGAAGAAGAAGAAGATGAAGAAGAAGAAGTCAGAAGATAGACGATTTGCCTTTTTTAGCGACTTGACTGTCAGGTACTTAGCGATGCTTTCCAGCAAATTTAACGATCCTGTTGCCCATGGAAGCACTCGATAATGTCTGATATGGCTCATGGAGGCCGTTGACTTATCTAACGCGGACATTTCGAGCGTGTCATTTGTGCACTTTGAATGTGGCCGCCATTTTTTTTCGGGGTCATCCCTACATATGGCGTACTACCGTACGCCATGATAGGTGCACATGAAATCATAAAGTAAGTAGTAGCTACAACAGTGGATCCTTTGTCTGCCTTTTTGATGATAATGTCTTTCCTTTTTCTAAGTTTTCTAAGGGCTATTCGTTGGCGTTGGCTTAGATTGTTTCTGGTCTTATGTGGTTTCAACTTGGTAGCTTCTATCTTGAGGGCATAGATATAGCTAGTCTTCTAGGCAATTATTCGTTGATGGGGGAGGTATGTAATTGCTTTGGGGTTTAAATTTCCTTTTCTTTTTACATGCATCCCTCATGAAAACACAAGCCATTGCAAGTGATATCTACACTCTTGTGTCAAGTTGTTTCAGTTGCTCAATACCACCATGCCAGCTCAATGAACTTTCCAAACAACTGAAGCTCATGGTAGTTACTGTAGAGATAGACCTAAACTTTCAAAAGTCTATTTGAAACATTGGAAGCAATTTGGCAACCTCATTGTAGTAGTGCAGCTTCATGAATTAAGTTATTCCTTGGAGTTTGCAGTACCACAAATATACTGCAACTGAGCCATTTTTGAACCCTTGCATGCCTGTTACAGGCAGCTGGTTGCTTTTGTGAGTCAATGGCATTTCTGTACGTGTGCAGACAATAACTGCATTTAAAGCATTGATGCTTTGTGAGAAGTAGTGGTCACCAGCTTGTTTTGGGGGGACATTGATGTTACTGTCGGGTTTAGCAATCATTTAACCCTGCTCCGATCAACTGTGATGAGCTGATGAGATCCATTGCTGAGATACTAGTGTGTGTAACAGTACTACAACACCTCTGTACTGCCTCCTCCCTCCATCACACAATACAAACATGTTTAATCAACAAGATTAACCTATTATAAAACTTTTCTCTAGGAAAAGTTTAATATGTGACGTTATTGTTTGTTACTTCTCTTCCTCAGAGGAGCAGGACTGTGTGTCATTGCTCATGGTTACTTGCTCTGTGGTGAAACATCAGTACAAGGTACACTGTCAGATAATTATACAGTGGAACACCGCTTAACGGACACCCCCTCAACAGCGGACACCCACGACAATTCTGAAAGTCCTGACTGTCCCGCTACTCTGTATAACGGAGTGTTTTTGCGGTCCCAATTGTACGCAAACAATACTCAAGACCCCGATTTCGCGGACACTCGTCAACCTTTTCAGCAAGATTGTCCACCACTGATGCTTTTAGTTAACAACTTGACATTAGATTAGTACTGTTACTCATAGTACTAGCCTCTGCTTAGCCTTCCCTGCCAGTATACAGCAAAGGAAAGCTCTGAAAACGCAGCCACGTTGTGCTCAACAGCCTGATTACACATACCTCGCCTACCGGAAATATACCGGAAGCCCCTAAGTTGGGGACACCTCGCTTTTTTTAAAATGTTGGCTCCCAATGGTGTCCGTTATAGAGGGGTTCCACTGTAGTCTATAGTGTTTTTTGCTAGGCCACAAACAAGAATGCTGTCATAGCTCTATATTCTAACAAATGACAGCAGATTGCTGAAGTCATGCAACAAGCATAGCTGACAGGGAAAAACTAGTATGCTTTTTCCTGCTCACCTCCAGGCCAGGGAGTTATGCCCACAAACCTACTCCCTGTCATTGCCCCTAGAATGGAGCCAAGTTACACACATCCCCGCTAGCATAAAATCGGGCGGGGCCTACAAGCCCGAAAAGTCAGCTTTCTACAGTACCTTTGCCAGACAACTGTGTGATGATACCCGTCTTCCAGGATGGCTCTCTGCCTTTCCACCACACTCACAAACATTCAAGCCCACTCAGGCAAGCTTTGCACACACAAATAGCCAACCATCACATTCAACGAGCTAGAAAATCTTTTTAGTGTTTTTTTTTGAAATTTTTTTAAGTGTTGGAGGATTTTTTCAAAGTTCTGCCCAGCCCCATGAAAGTGCCGCCAGGCCACTACAAAGGGCCGCAGGCCACATCAAAGGGACACGCCCCCCTTGTTGATTCCGGCTGCCGCCATGGGAAAGTGTAAACAAGCCAATGAATTTCAATCGCGCCGTTATGGTCACCCGACCTCATTAATTATTCATGAGCGGAATCGCCCGATTCGCGATTCAAGGTTGTCCTACCTTAAAGGCTTCAAACACAATGACTAAATTTGGCAGTAGGTCAAACACAATGACTAGATTTGGCTCGTCCAACTCTTGCTATTTCACCCCAAAACAGCACCAGAAACGATCTCAGAAGGTTTGAAACCAAAAATTTTCCTGGGGGGGCATGCCCCCACACCCCCTTAGTGGGCGCGCTTCCCGCGTTTTATTGCGCTTCGCCAAGTATAGCGATCAAGTACACAATGGAACCCCTGTTTTGAAGGGCTGCCTTCGAAAATACTATGCGCAAACGTACTACGACTATGTACACTACACCCGCACTGGAGCTACGCAAATTAAAGCAAAGCTAGGGATGACGATATGCTATCAGTATGAGAGCGCTTATTAATTTCCCAGCTGCTTGCGCTGATAACCAGCTGCTTTGCACCCTCTGCGGCCCGAAGCTGAGTCAGGCACACCTTTAATTCTGCGGGCTTCAAGCACAACAACTAAGTTTAGCAGTAGGTCGTCCAACTTTTGCAATTTCACCAGAAACGATCTCAGAAGGTCAGAAATCCAAAATTTCCCTGGGGGTCATGCCCCAGACCCCCCTAGCAAGCACGCTATGCGCGCTTTAACGGCATACTGGAATCCCCTTTTCAAAATTCTAGATCCGCCACTGTACCACGTGCTTTGACGACTTGTCGACGTTGAAGTGCCATTTTGAGAAGGGTCCAAGCTCAAAAATAGTGTTTCCAGAGCCATAGAACGAAGCTTTTTAAAATAATTTTCCAAAATACAGAAAGGGCACGCACACTGACCACTATTTGGACTACGACTCCCACCATCCACTGTCCCACAAGAAGTCAGTAGTCAGCACTCTGATAAACAGATCCCATACTCATTCCTCTACCACTCCTTCTCTTAACAAGGAAGTGAGGCATGTTGGCAGTGCATTATGCATGAATGGCTACCCTTCACCACTGACCAATTGCAAGGACCTGAAGAAAGCATCTGGTCACTCCCAGACTCCACCCACTTCTGACCAGACCACCCAATGGAAACCATCAACAGTTATCCCGCATGTCAGAGGAGTTGCAGAGTCCATTAAGAGGATCTTATTCCCCCTGGGCATCCAAGTGTGCTACAAACCATTCCAGACCCTCAAACAAATGCTATCTCACCCAAAAGACCCAGTGCCTGACCTGCAGAGACGGGATGTGGTTTACAAGATTCCCTGTGCCGCCTGCAACAGCTCTTACATTGGCCAGACTGGAAAGAAACTATCCCAGAGACTAGATGAGCACAGGCGTGCTGTCAGGCAAGCCAATTTCAACTCTTCCGCCCTGGCTGAACATGCCTGGACATGTGACCATGCTATAGACTGGACTAGTGTGAAGGTCCTGTCCAATCCCAGAGACTACTCCACCCGCATGTTAGATGAAGCTGTGTTCATCCGCCAGACCAGGGACACCCTGAACAGAGACTGTGGGACACTTCCAGCTGAGTATGAGAAGCTGTTTGAGAAGGGATAGACACTTGCAGACTCTATTTTCCTAGCATTCCATGCTCGTTTTTGTTTATCAGATGACTTCCTGTATTAGGCTCCACCCCCCTCTTTTCCTCTTTTATACAGCAGTTTTATCTGTTTTTGTCATTTGCACTGAAGAAGGCACTTGCATAGGTGCCGAAACGTTTGCTTTTTATTTAAAAAGTATTCGGCTAGTGTAATCAGATATACAACAACTAAAATGGATCCTCCTAGCCACACAGGACTATTTGCAATTTAATTACAGGAACCAGGAAGTGATGCCTGGGTGCACAGAGGAGTATAGCAAATGTACAAGCATTGCATTTAAGTGATAATAATGACTGCGAGGTGAGAAATGATTGTTCTTGGCACAAACATCTTGATATGCCCACACAACACACTATGAAAGTTTGATTGATCTCTGCACTGATCTGGATGGTAGTGATCTTCTGGCTATGTGGCAGAGTCAAAGGGGAGAGAATGCAACCTATAAGTCTGCAGCTACCTCTACAGAAATGGTGACAGTTTGATGAAAAGACTGTCCAGGAGATATCTTCCTCACCCATTCTAGCCCTAATGGGTGATAAAGCAACAGACCTCAGAAACCGAACAGAACTTTCTGTATGCATGAGATATCTTACCAAGGCTGGATGTAGTGTTGAGTGCTTCCTAGAACTGGTACCTGTACCAGACACTACTGCAGAAACTGTCTCAAGCAATATTGTTTCAGTATCAGAATGCAGAGGGATTGACCTTCTAAGAGAGTTTGGATAGCATGATGCAAGCAATATGTCTGGGCATAGGTCTGGTGTTCAGACTCGACTTCGAGAGGAGAAATGCCCTGAAGCTGTGTATGTGCACTGCCGAAGCCATCTATTGCGACTCGCCTGTGTGTATGCTGCTAAAGCCGATTAAGCAGCTATTCTCTGCACTTAACAGCTTGTGGTATTTATTTTCTCAAAGTCCTAAACGTACACATGTCCTCCGAGAGGTACAAGAGGTTCTGCATGACCCAAAATTGTCCCTAGTACAGCCTGGAGATACCAGGTGGACTTCCCATTACAGAGCAGTTAGAGCCATTGTTAAGTGCCTGCAGAGTATTGTTGCCACACTACAGCATATCCACCAAAATTCAGGTGACCTTTGAAGTGAGGCTGGTGGTCTGCTTCTTACATTTCAAGATCGTAAGTCAATTGTGCTCCTGTTTGCTGTAAAAGATATCTTAAATCCAGTCTGCAAACTAGCATTAAAGCTTCAGCATGAAAGTGGTGCTGTGTGTGATATTCCAGACTTACTTGCAACAGTTCAGCATCGATTTACAGAGGACAAAGAGTATTTGGAAGATGCTGAGAAATACATCAGAGAGTCTGGTTTTGCACTATTGGACAGCTCCAACATGACTGATCGGGTAATTCATACTAAACTTGTAGTACCATACATCAAAGTCCTCTCTGAGACCATAAACCAGCGGTTTCATGATTTGACAACTAAAATGTGTTATGCTACTTCAATATTTGATCTAAAGAAGATCCAGCATGATAATAGCAGCTATGGTGCAGCTGAATAGATAATCTTGCCTCTCTCCATTCCAGCTTGTCACTATCAGATTTGCAACATGAATGGAAAACTTTCCGCAATTACCTGAAGGTACAAGCAGGGAAGAAACCATGTTTTAGTGGTAAAGATATTCTACAGAAACTTGCAGCACATGAACATGATTTGGCAGATACATTTCCTCAATTGTCAATGTTTGCCAAGATCATCCTAGTGTGTCCTCTTGGCACAGCTTCTGTTGAGCGCAGTTTCAGTACAATGGGTAGAGTATGCAACCGGCTCAGGCAACGAATCTTACCAGAGAACTTGGCACACTGCCTGAGGACATCCATTGAAGGGCCAAACATTCTGACCACTGAGCAAGCTGAGCTTATTAGCAAGAAGTGGCACTCTTTTAACAAAAGTCGTATACGAATCTGAACCATAATTATTGTATTATTGAAATGTTGGAGTTATCTATAATATTGTAATAAGTTTTTTGCCTCTCCGAATGTAGACCATGGTCATGAAAAGTTCTAGTATTTTATTGCGTTTGGCTCTATAGTTACAATGGGTCTGAGAAGCCACCAAATGTGATCCCAGACACCTAAATTTCCAAAATTTTAGCAGCCAGCTGGATATTTTTCACGTTTTCTTTCCCCACAAAAGCAATCCCCCCCCCCCCCCTAAACTACATTTCTAGAAAAAACCCTGCTCGACACTGCATGACGCGTTCCACTCGTTGAAACACGTGTCACAAATTCAAAGTTCACATTACGCCATCCGCGATCGAAAATATACTATCACACCACAAAATTCAAAACCACGAAATCTAATTCTGGGAGCCTCTTCCAGCTTTTCACGAAAATTTCCACCTACGAAAACATGCACATGAAATCATAAAGTAAGTAGTAAGGCTGTGCAATAACCAATCACTGACAGTTATTGTACAAAAACTATACAGCAGCTAATCTTATTATGGGGGATGGCTAAACTTTGAATCTCGAGTTCAAGTTCAAGTTTGAGTTTGAGTTCGAGTTACCTCGAGATTTCTGGTGGGCACTGTAAAGAATAATTTTGCAAGCCAGATCCTATGTCGTATTTGTTTGGTTGTGTTTGACTTTCGAGGCTAGACATCGAAGGGTTGCAAGTGTGTGCAGAACTTGCTCAATACGATATACATGTACATGCAATCATTGCGCTGAGACTGTTGGCAAATACGAGAATCAGTAGCTACTGAGTACAGATTGTTACTACAACACCTCAGCATTTACTGCAGTGACAACCATTCTCTCAGCAATCTTTACTGCCCCTGTGTACAGTAATACCTACTAGCTACCCCTACGATTTTCTGCAGCCAAGCACAACAGCAGCCACTGTAAGCAGTTTATTGTCCAAAATTAACCTATAGTAAGCATACACTTTTACAAACAAGCACAATGGCATAACTCTCAGCCAAACTCAAGTGTAATGCTGGAGTCAAGCACAATGGCTACCTCATCAATATCACTTCAGCATTTGCCACTCTCAGCATTTCTCTGGAGTAGCAGGAACTGCCAAGAGGTACTAGAGACTGTTGAGAGATAATTATGGCAGAAGTGAATGGTATAGTTATATTGGCTGCAGATGAAAGAGGACAATTCATGCACTTCTGCTCTCAGTCATAATTATCTCTCCGGAGTCTCTCTATTGTGACTCAACAATTCCTGCTAGCTACTTCTGAGATTCTTTAAAGCCAAGTTCAATTTACAGTTACACCTGTCAGCAATTTCTACTGCTCATTGACATTCTTTCCAGCAAAGTATATGATGGTAGCAATGCTTCAGCAATCTTTGGTTTAACGTTGTACAGGCTCATTGCTATGTTTAGGATGACTGTTAAGTAATTTCGAGCATTCGACATAGCATATAGAATAACGGCTCATGAGCCTTCGTCAGCTATTACATTACACAACTGAGAAATGAACGAACAGCTGGGATATAAAACACATGTTGTTGATAATTAGATAAAACAGGAAGTGATGGGTGGAGTGAAAAGTTGTTCTGCCTCTCATTGCCTGGAACTATGCAGAACATCTAGCAGTTTGCCCCGGGCCCCCAGTGTAAGAGGGCCCCCAAACAGTGCTGGACTCATTCAAATAAGATCCAGTTCATCATCCAGATCCCAGTCTAGCTTCTCTAAAGGGTTCGTTTTGCTGTATTGTTGATTTCAAGTCAGCCTGCTTTTTTACTTCACGTTTATGCTGCTGACACAAATTTCAAATTCTTACGGATTACTGCGCAGTCCACTAGCTAAGGCTCCGTGTACATCATACTTTTCTGAAATTGCTAAACGAAGACGGTAACTTGGAGGTATGTATGTACTGTATGCATGCACGAAAAGGAACCTCAGAAGCCCCTCACACAATCTATATAATGGGCCCCGCTTTTTGTATTTGCCCTGGGCCCCTACAATATCCTCTCGGCGGCCTTGACTGTATCATTACACCATAGGGCGTTGGATACATAAATATCTATACTAGTACGTAGTCTACAATCACTGGACTGGTGGACTGGACTAGTGGACTGGATTGGTAGACTGGACTGGTGGACTGGACCAGTGGACTGGACTATAAATCAATTTTATGCTCTCTAATGAGAGCTCACCAGTAGGGTTGCATTTGGAGACATAGCCACTTTCCTTCACAGACTCTAGCACAAATAACTAGATGACATGAAACATCCACACTCAATCAGATAAAACCTACTTGCAAACCTTGAGGCAACTACCATCGGCAATGCAGATGCTGCTCGGAATGAGTCTTACCGGTTACTGGATTATACTTGCACATTGATAACGCTTACAGATTAGGCACTGTAGTGTACTCAAAGCTTAACAAGTGTACAAGTCATTTATCCAACTGCAAGTGTATTAAGTAGCTAGTGACTAGAGCCTGACTTTGGCTGTTGCAGTCTTCATCTTATCATGGTAAGCTATATCTAAACACGTGCTTAGTTGAGGTTCCGGGGGGGGGGGGAAGGAGGTGTACTTGTTATGAATAGTGTTATTCCAACAAAATGGTGTAAAGCACTAAGCGTCAACATCGGATTGCTTGAGAAGTGAGTCCAATACCCAGTGATATATGCTTGTTTATTTTTGCATTTGAATTGTTATTGTGCTAGTCTTGCTTGGACTGAAAGAAGGAAGAAAGAAGCAAAGAAAGAAAGAAAGAAAGAAAGGAAGGAAGGAAGAAAGAAGCAAAGAAAGAAAGAAAGAAAGAAAGAAAGAAAGAAAGAAAGGAAGGAAGGAAGAAAGAAAGAAAGAAAGAAAGAAAGAAAGAAAGAAAGAAAGAAAGAAAGAAAGAAAGAAAGAAAGAAAGAAAGAAAGAAGTCTGAAGATAGACGATTGGCCTGTTTTAGTGACTTGCCGTTCTGGTATTTCAGCGATGTTCCCCAGCGAAGTCAACAGTCCTGTTGCTCATGCACGGAAGCACTCGATAATGGCTGATATGGCTAAGCAATTGATAATGCCGGATGTGGCTAAGCACTCGATAATGCCTGATATGACTAAGCACTCGATAATATGGCTCATGGATGCTTTTTTTTCGGGGTCATTCCATGATTATGTCTCAACCCTGTCCCTCAGCTCTTTTGCCATGGCCTTATGCAATAACAACCTCGTGTATACTGTAGATTGGGAAATTTTTGAGGTAAAAATCAAAATTTTTGCATTAAAAAAATTTCGTCATGACAGTTCGCAATGTAGCACATATACATACTTTAATTTTCGGCACTTCAGCACATCGACAAAATATTTGAACGGTGTCAGTTTTCGGTACCGGATAAATTTGCCACAATGTTATTATGTAGCATCCTCACTTCTTGTAACCATCTTGTCCGTTCTGTCTTTAAAACCTCCCTATCATGTCGCTCCGGTTGGTTATAATGATAAGTTTGGTTTTTCATTTATGCATGACTATATCAGTGTTGATTTGTCATTAGTAAAGTTAATTATCAAGGAGACATAAGAGACAAGATTTATTTTTGTGCCAGGCTTTGACTGTTTCTCCCTGAATTCTATGGCTCATGCTGCCTCACGTTATTAAATTAATAGACTATTCATAGTATTGTTGTAAAATACACCTGTTTGTGGTGTGGATTACATGTTTAATAATAGTAAATTTATACATTAGTGTCATAATTTATATAGCTATCATCATTCCTATTTATAAAGTAGTAGTATGATATATGTGTTATAAGAAGGCATTTTAGAGACAAACAGCACCTCACATTCTATGGCTTATGATCTGGCAACTGCAAACTTCAGGAGTGCTATAGTTTACCCGGGCAGGGGGAACATGCAGCAAAGTGGCACACCCAAGCAGATGCACAAATAAAGTCATAGTCTGCATAAGAATGCTCACCTTTATTGCCACTTGAAAAAAAATTTCCCAACATTTGATCCAGCTATGGCTGAAGCAATCAAACTGGCTCCACCAAGCCTCCTAAGTATGCCAGTACCATGTTAATAACAAATATATTAGAACTGCAAACATCAAGTAGCTACTACTACATGGCTACTAATATTGAGACAGACAAGCATATACTAACCATTTTGCGCAGAGAGTACACTTCCAACTACTAGTAGTACTAATGTTGTCACTACTGCTGTCGCTGCAATGCCAATAACAGCCAGATACAACCACCTCTTCCAGCGGTCCCCTAAGCATTTGTAAAAAGAAATAACAATATAAACCATACACATAGCAGCATTATAAATTGAAATATAATGTGTTGTTACTATATGAATATCATAATTCTATTCAAATCAAGTTGTGCACGAATGTTTCTTCCAGCTACCAAGTGGTGCACCAGATAAACCAAGTGGTGCCCACCACAAAAGCCCAGTGAGAACACTGTGTCCAATGCTGAAACAAGAACAAAATGTTGCCACATTGCCTGACTATAAAACTATGTGTTGATTTATCTTTTTATGGACTGCTTACCATCAAGACAGCAGAAGAAAGCAGCCAGGATTAGAATGAGCACAAAAACACCCCGAGAAATGGCAGCAAATGTAATCAATGCAGTATCACTTAGTTCAAGAGTAGCAGTAGAGTTACAATCTAATGTGTGTGTGGTAAAATGAAAGGCAATAAAAAGTAATCTGATTCTCACTTCACATTAGGACATATGAAGATTATATTGTAAGGTGAACCTGAGCAATATCGAGCAATATCGAGCAATACAGAGCAGTATCTGTTGCATAATAGTTTCCCACCAGGGACTTGCTCTTAAGTTCATGCGTGTGGGTGGCCATTACCACAAGGGAGAAAATGTTGGTTCCCAATGGTGTCCGTCATACAGGGGTTCCACTGTAGATCAATCAATCAATCATCATCATCTCATTACACCGCCAGGGCATGCCTAGTACACACACACACACACACACACACACACACACACACACACACACACACACAAAAAAGCTGAACACACACAAAGCAAACAGTCTAGCATGAAAAGACTGATGAGGGTGTTCTGTAGTTGTTGTACTGTCGGCAATGACCACCAGAGAGGCTACCCGTCCCACCATGACAGGAAGGCGCCATGATAAAGTCCACTTGCATACACCATGCACGTCTCCACTTGCCATGTGTGACCATCTAGCAGCACAGATCATCATAGAGTCACAGTCCATATAGTACCGTCGGCAACGGCCATCGAAGGGGCTCATCCCACCATGACTCAGTTCAATGACAAGCCAGTACCGATGACGTCGCGACCCTCAGAGCAAACTGAACACAAACCAGAAGAAACAAACACCAACGGACATACATACACTGAGGTCACTTGACAGGAGCTAAGGCATTTAGAGACACCTTTAGAAGAGACAGCAAATTTTCGCCATTTTTACGCCATTTTTGCATCATCGGGGCGAGCGTGAGCGAGCCCCCTTCTAGTGATGCTAACGGGACTTTCGTATATATATACTAGGGGAATGCAGTGCATTGTGGGGCGAGTGTGAAGGAGTTATATGGTGCAGTAGCGTTCCATATACACTACCTTTTCCCACTTGCATATATGTCTCATTCCCAGGACTTCCCCACCTCCAACTGTAGCCTGTAAAACTACAGGAGGAGAACACCTGGGGAACAGGCTATATAGGATATCAAATGTATCCCGGTGTCTGTGGGGCAATATAACTTGTGTTGTGCTAATCTTGGGTTCGTTGTACACTCTCTGTGTCATTACTGTGAAATGCTGCATGCAACAAGGTCTCAAAACATTTGGAGGTGGCTTGAAGAGTTGCAAGGATGAGGGTTCAACATCTTGATACGAACAAGTATATTCCGTTGTTTTCCTGTGTCTCCAACTTATTCACATCTTGGCATGCACTGTCTCCTCAATTCATGGTGTATAGTGCACGGATATTTGCTGAGACCATACAGCTGTGCATGGGATCAGAATTCTCTCAGGTATGGGTATAGAGTCAGGGTGGTGTAGACTATTCCCAGCCCTTTTCCAGAGCACAATTACTGGAGTTGTGGTATGGGGTTTTAGAAGCTCTTCTGTAGCTGTTGCTAACGAGGGTTGTTCGGTCAAGTCACACAGACCTCACTGGTTCGGGTCCTCAAGCTAATCACTCTGTCTTACACAGAACACTCCCGGTTGGTGGCAGTGTCACGCAGCACGTTAATAATCAGCTTCCGTCTTGCTAGTCGTGCCTCCTTTCCTCACCTTTTTCAAGTCCCTGTTACGTTGGTTCCCACTGTTCAGCCTTTCTGTCCTGTTAGTCTTGTCCCTTGAGCAACAGTGGTTACATGAACTAACTTGCAATGTGGAAATATTGCATCGCGCACAAATGGGGCAGGATGTATATATACGGAATACGCACGTACCATATAAACACATATATATAAAAAAATAAATAGACAATTTACCGTTTTCACCACAAGAGTGGGGCTCGCTGCGCTCGCCCCAATTGTGTGTCGTACGTCGTGCCGTATATCCTAAACTTATCCAATTTAACGCACGTAACGTCTATAAAATACGTATAGTGCAGCATAGATAATACACTAGGGGAATGCAGTACATTGTGGGGCGAGCGTGAGGGAGTGTATGGTGCATTAGCGTTCCACATATACACTACCTTTTCCCACTTGTGTGACAATAGTCTCATTTCCAGGCCTTCCCCACCTCCAACTGTAGCCTGTAAAACTACACCTGGGGAAGAGGCTACGTAGGATAGGTGGAGAACGCCTGGGGAAGAGGCTACGTAGGATAGGTGGAGAACACCTGGGGAAGAGGTTATGTAGGATATCAAATGTATGCCAGTGTTCGTGGAGCAATATAACTTGGGTATGTGCTAATCTTGGGTTCATTGTACACACTCTGTGTCGTTACTGTGGAATGATAGCTACTGCTGCAGACAACAAGGTCTCAAAGCATTTGGAAGCGGTTTGAAGAGTTGCAAGTTAAGTGTGAGGGTTGAACATCTTGGTACAAACAAATACATTCCGTTCGTTTCCTGTGTCTCAAACTTGTTCACATCTTGGCACTGTCTCCTCAAGTCACGGTCTATAGTGCATGGATATTTGCTGAGCACATACAGCTGTGGAATCAGAATTCTCTCAGCTTTGGGGCATGGAGTCAGGGTGGTGTAGACTATAATATTGTCAGCCCTTTTCACAGCACAATTACTGGAGTTGTGGTAAGGGGTTTAAGAAGCTCTTCTGTAGCTGTTGCTCACGAAGGTTATTTGGTCCAGTCACGCAGACCTCTCTGGTTCGGGTCCTCACAAGCTAATCGCTCTGTCTTTAATACACTGAGCACTCCCCGTTGGCGGCAGTGTCACGCAGCATGTTAATAATCAGTCTCCGTCTTGCTAGTCGAGCCTCCCTTCCTCACCGTTTTCAAGTCCCTGTTACGTTGGTTCTCACTGTTCAGCCTTTCTGCCCTGCTAGTCTTCTCTCTTGAACAACAGTGGTCAACATGCATCAACATGCAATGTGGAAATATTGCATCGCGCACAAATGGGGCAGGATGTGTATATACGGAATACGCACGTACCAAACATACATATATATAGACAATTTTCCGTTTTCACCACAAGTGTGGGGCTCGCTGCGCTCGCCCCAATTATCCATGAGTGCAGACGCCACGCGTTCTACAATGGGCAATTCTTCAGCAAGAGTCCCCGAGTCATCAGGGAATAGAGAAGACAGACTGCAGCGTAGAAGAGAGCGAGAGAGAGCTCGTCGTGCCTCTGAAACCGCGAAACAGAGAGAGGAACGGCTGAGAGTGCGAAGAGCAAGAGATAGGGCTAGACGCGCCGCTCAGACTGCCGAAGAGAGAGACGCCAGATTGCGGCAAATACGCGATAACCGACGTCAGAGTCTGGTAACTGAAAGCGAAGAGGAGAGAGCAGTTAGGCTTCAGCAGATGAGGGACAGGCTGGCCTCTGAGACTGAAGAGGAGAGAGCAGCCAGGCTACAGCGGATGAGTGCCAACCAACGTCACAGGTTGGCCTCTGAGACTGAAGAAGAGAGAGAGGCCAGACTACAGCGTAACAGGGAAGGGCAAAGAGGACAACAGTCACAGCTGCCTTAGTTTGAACAGCCCTCTGTTCAGGCTAAGATGCGGAACTTTCATGCAGAGATTGCTGCGTTGGAAATGCAGAAATGTACTACATGCTCGGAGGCGTTCCCAGGCCTTCAGCTTCGCTCACACTCTACTGAGTGTAGCGATTCCGGACATTCAAAACTTCCATCAAAAACAGCAGGCACTAGCCGTTATCAAACTAAATATCTATACACCAGAAGAAAGCTCTCAGTGAACTCTGTCGAACGATCACCGTTGGTCTTTGCGAACTCACTTGATGCGGAAGTTACTTGCGTTTTTAATTTTTCCCATACAAATTTCAATTGAACGAAAATTAAAAACAGCAGGTACTAGAGCCGATTAGTTTGCAACGATTCGCGATTTTTTGTAAAGAGCAACCATCGGGACATCGTTTGATGTGCGTTGGTCGCTCGTAGCACGAGCCATTCCTGAGAACGAGCTGTTTCTTTCAAAAATGTCAATCTTCCGGAATCGCTACTGAGTGTATGCGCTGTAACCGAGACAAGCATGTGCCAAAGCTGTACTCATCCATGAACAACATAGACTGCCATCTGGGAGAATTGCAGGGTTAAGGGTGGTGACAATGCTGTCCACATGACGGATCAGTTCTTCCTTTGCTGTGTCATCACCATCCTCGGATGAGGCTAGGATTTCCTCCACATCAGGTGTGTCTGGCAACCAAGCAAGGCCATGCACATGAGGACTTCCACGGAGCTCACGCTCGCCCCCACAATGCTGTGCATTCACCTAGTATATATTATCAGGGCGAGCGTGAGCGAGCCCCCTTCTAGCGATGCTAACGGCGACTTTCTTTTATATATATTACTAGGGGAATGCAGTGCATTGTGGGGCGAGCGTGAGGGAGTTAATAGTGTTCCATTACCAAAAGGTAGTGCTATGGAATCCATAGCACTACCTTTTCCCACCTCTCACATAACAATAGTCTCATTCCCAGGTCTTCCCCACCTCCAACTGTAGCCTGTAAAACTACTGGCGAAGAACGCCTGGGGAAGAGGCTATGTAGGACATCCAATGTATGCCGGTGTTTGTGGAGCAATATAGTGTGGGTATATGTGTGCTAATCTTGGGTTCATTGTACACACTCTGTGTCATTACCGTGAAATAGTAGCTACTGCTGCAGGCAACAAGGGCTCAAAGCATTATATTTGGAGGTGTACGAACAAATATATTTCGTTGGTTTCTAGTGTCTCCAACTTATTCACATCTTGGCACGGTCTCCTCAGTCACAGTCTATAGTGCATTGATAGTTGGTGAGCACATACAGCTGTGGAATCAGGATTTTCACAGCTCAGAGGTATGGAGTCAGGGTGGTGCAGACTACACTGTCAGCCCTTTTCCAGAGCACAATTATTGGAGTTGTGGTATGGGGTTTTAGAAGCTCTTCTGTAGCTGTTGCTCACGAGGGTTATTTCGTCGAGTCACACAGACCTCTCTGGTTCGGGTCCTCACAAGCTAATCGCTCTGTCGTTAATACACTAAGCACATGGAGCACTCCCCGTTTGCGGCAGTGTCACGCAGCACGTTAGTAATCAGTCTCCGTCTTGCTAGTCGCGCCTCCCTTTCCTCACCGTTTTCAAGTCCCTGTTACGCTGGCTCCCACTGTTCAGCCTTTCTGTCTTCATTGTGTCTTGCTAGTCTTGTCTCTTGAGCAACAGTGGTCAACATACAATGTAGAAATATTGCATCGCGCACAAATGGGGCAGGATGTATATATACGGAATACGCACATACCAAACATACATACATATATATATATATATAGACAATTTTCCGTTTTCACCACAAGTGTGGGGCTCGCTGCGCTCGCCCCAATTATATACTAGGAGAATGTAGAACATTGTAGGGCGAGCGTGAGCAAGCAATACACAGCTTTAACTTATATCAAAGGCTGAATCAGTGAAGTGTCACGTCACAGCACACAGGTGGCGTGGCATGTAGCTGAACAAAGCTTGTCACTCTACTCTCTACAAAAGTGCTTAACAGCTTAGAGAAGATGGTTGCAGACACTAGCTTGTCATGGGGTGGTACCATACAATGCAGCCATTAGTGCAACCTAAGCATCTACTCTGGCTAACTGTAGGCTAAGTCTAAACACAGCCCGGCTTGTCGCGCATAGTCCTTACTTGAGGCATCTAAGAGATATAGCAGATGGGGTTCACCATCCATCAGCCATGGGTAGAAGGAGGGTCTCTGCCGCTTTCTGCTTTCAGCCTCTCTACAGAACTGTTTAATAGCCCTCATACATATAGTAGACAGAGGAGGTGGGACATGGTTGAACTTTACTAATTAAAATGGCTGAGGTCACACTAATTGATTTTTTGTATCTCAACAGACTAGCTCTCTCGACTTTCACTGAGGTGGGCCCCAGTTTTCAAATCAGGATTCAAGGCTGGATCCAGTCATAGAAAAAGCTAAAAAACCTTTCTACCTTGCAATATCCAAGATCAATTAGTGTGACCTCAGTCGTTTCAATTAGCAAAGGTCAACCATGTCTGACCTCCTCTGTATAGTAGATACTCACGCTCCAGCCATCTATCCTGGATGTCGCTGCAAACACAACTTCTATAGGCTATCCTTTGTTCAATATGTGCGCACGCTCCGGCTGCAATTCCTGGCTGCCTTTCGTAAGTGCCATCTTTCAAAGTCACCTTGGAGCTAGCTGGCTGCCAAGTTGTACGAAAATCTTACTTAAGGTCCGCACGCGGCCCGCGGCTATCGCGTTAAATTACAGCGTCAAGAATATACGGAACGACGTACGACAGATAATAATAATAATAACTAGGAGAATGTAGAACATTGTTGGGCGAGCGTGAGCAAGCAATACACAGCTTTAACTTATATCAAAGGCTTTTCAGTGAAGTGTCAGATCACAGCACACAGGTGGTGTGGCATGTAGCTGAACAAAGCTTGTCACTCTACTCTCTACAAAAGTGCTTAACAGCTTAGAGGAGATGGTTGCAGAGACTAGCTTGTCATGGGGTGGTACCATACAATGCAGCCATTAGTGCAACCTAAGCATCTACTCTGGCTAACTGTAGGCTATGTCTAAACACAGCATGGCTTGTCGCGCATATAGTCCTTGGATACTTGAGTCTCAAGTAAGGACTGTGCTAAGAAGCCTCAAGTTGAGGCATCTTAGAGATATAGCAGAAAGGGTTCGCCATCCATCAGTCATGGACAGAAGGAGGGTCTCTGCCGATTTCTGCTTTAAACCTCTCTACACAACTGTTTACATACAGTAGACACTCACGCTCGATCCAGCTACCTATATATCCTGGGTGTCGCTGCAAACACAACTTCTATAGGCTATCCTTTCTTCAATAAGTGCGCACGCTCCGCCTGAAATCCCTGGCTATCTTTCATAAGCGTCATCTTTCTCAAAGTCACCTTGGAGCTAGCTGGCTGCTAAGTTGTACGAAAATCTTACTTAAGGTCCGCACGCGGCCCGCGGCTATCGCGTTAAATTACAGCGTCAAGGATATACGGAACGACGTACGACAGATAATAATAATAATAATAACTAGGGGAATGCAGTGCATTGTGGGGCGAGCGTGAGGGAGTGTATGGTGCATTAGCGTTCCACATATACGCTACCTTTTCCCACTTCTGTGACAATAGTCTCATTTCCAGGCCTTCCCCACCTCCAACTGTAGCCTGTAAAACTACAGGTGGATAACACCTGGGGAAGAGGCTACGTAGGATAGGTGGAGAACGCCTGGGGAAGAGGCTACGTAGGATAGGTGGAGAACGCCTGGGGAAGAGGTTACGTAGGATATCAAATGTATGCCAGTGTTCGTGGAGCAATATAACTTGGGTATGTGCTAATCTTGGGTTCATTGTACACACTCTGTGTCATTACTGTGGAATGATAGCTACTGCTGCAGACAACAAGGTCTCAAAGCATTTGGAAGCGGTTTGAAGAGTTACAAGTTAAGTGTGAGGGTTGAACATCTTGGTACAAACAAATACATTCCGTTGGTTTCCTGTGTCTCAAACTTGTTCACATCTTGGGACTGTCTCCTCAAGTCACGGTCTATAGTGCATGGATATTTGCTGAGCATATACAGCTGTGGAATCAGAATTCTCTCAGCTTTGGGGCATGGAGTCAGGGTGGTGTAGACTATAATATTGTCAGCCCTTTTCACAGCACAATTACTGGGAGTTGTGGTAAGGGGTTCAAGAAGCTCTTCTGTAGCTGTTTGGTCCAGTCACGCAGACCTCTCTGGTTCGGGTCCTCACAAGCTAATCGCTCTGTCTTTAATACACTGAGCACTCCCCGTTGGCGGCAGTGTCACGCAGCATGTTAATAATCAGTCTCCGTCTTGCTAGTCGAGCCTCCCTTTCCTCACCGTTTTCAAGTCCCTGTTACGTTGGTTCTCACTGTTCAGCCTTTCTGCCCTGCTAGTCTTCTCTCTTGAACAACAGTGGTCAACATGCATCAATATGCATGTGGAAATATTGCATCGCGCACAAATGGGGCAGGATGTGTATATACGGAATACGCACGTACCGTATATATATATATATATATAAATAAATAAATATATAGACAAATTTTCGTTTTATCCACAAGTGTGGGGCTCGCTCACGCTCGCCCCAATAATAACTAGGTGAATGCACAGCATTGTGGGGGCGAGCGTGAGCTCGAATGCGATGGATGCGCCGCAAGCGCGTGGAGAGCGGTTGGTGCGGTGCGGCTGGTGGTGTGGCAGCATTTAACATCCAGGGCCACACCCTCCACTCTCTTTTCAGTCTGCCAACCAAGGGTGACTTCAAAGACCTGGAGGGTGAGCGCCTACACAAAATGCAGCAGTCCCTGGCCAACATGAAGTACCTCATCATTGATGAGGTGCTAACTGTTCACACAGTGCAACAATCCCTGTACCAACAAATAGTGCTGTGAATTTTTATACTCCAACAACTGTGTTGCTGTGAATCTTTCGTATGTTAATAACTGCGCTAATTGTTGTGAATTTTCATTCGCCAGAAACGGTGCCAATTGCTGCGAATCTTTCGTACAGCTAGTGAGGTAAGCGATAGATGGACATGATTGGCAACACGGCAGAAATCAGCATTTCTTCAACCTGTGTTAAATCCTAACCCTCGCTCTCTTCTACGTTGCAGTCTGTCTTCTCTATTCCCTGATGACTCGGGGACTCTTGGTGAAGAATTGCTGTACGACTCCATTGTAGAACACGTGGCGTCTGTATATACTATACGTGCGTTAAATTGGATAAGTTTAGGATATGCGGCACGACGTACGACACATAATATATATACACATATATGAGACGGTCCCGTTAGCATCACTAGAAGGGGGCTCGCTCACGCTCGCCCCGATAATATTCGATGAAAAATCTCGATTCAACTCACTAGTGTGGGGCTCGCTCACGCTCACCCAATAATAAATCGATGAAAAATCTCGATTCAACTCACTAGTGTGGGGCTCGCTCACGCTCGCCCAATTATGTGTCGTACGTCGTGCCGCATATCCGCACGTAACGTCAATAAAATACGTATAGTGCAGACGCCACGTGTTCTACAATGGAGTCGTACAGCAATTCTTCAGCAAGAGTCCCCGAGTCATCACGGAACAGAGAAGACAGACTGCAGCGTAGAAGAGAGCGAGAGAGAGCTCGTCGTGCCTCTGAAACCGCGAAACAGAGAGAGGAACGGCTGAGAGTGCGGAGAGCAAGAGATAGGGCTAGACGCGCCGCACAGACTGCCGAAGAGAGAGACGCCAGATTGCGGCAAATACGCGATAACCGACGTCAGAGTCTGGCAACTGAAAGTGAAGAGGAGAGAGCAGTTAGGCTTCAGCGGATGAGGGACAGGCTGGCCTCTGAGACTGAAGAGGAGAGAGCAGCCAGGCTACAGCGGATGAGTGCCAACCAACGTCACAGGTTGGCCTCTGAGACTGAAGAAGAGAGAGCAGCCAGGCTACAGCAGATGAGGGACAGGCTGGCCTCTGAGACTGAAGAGGAGAGAGCAGTCAGGCTACAGCAGATGAGTGCCAACCAACGTCACAGGTTGGCCTCTGAGACTGAAGAAGAGAGAGCAGACAGGCTACAGCAGATGAGGGACAGGCTGGCCTCTGAGACTGAAGAAGAGAGAGCAGCCAGGCAACAGCAGATGAGTGCCAACCAATGTCACAGGCTGGCCTCTGAGACTGAAGAAGAGAGAGCAGCCAGGCTACAGCAGATGAGTGCCAACCAACATCACAGGTTGGCTGCTGAGACTGGCAGTGAGAGAGAGGCCAGACTACAGCGTAACAGGGAAGGGCAAAGAGGACAACAGTCACAGCTGCCTTTGTTTGAACAGCCCTCTGTTCAGGCTAAGATGTGGAAGTTTCATGCAGAGATTGCTGCATTGGAAATGCAGAAATGTACTACATGCTCGGAGCGGTTCCCAGGTCTTCAGCTTCGCTCACACTCTACTGCACGCACTTGCGCATCCATCGCATTGGAGCTCACGCTCGCCCCCACAATGCTGTGCATTCACCTAGTATATATTCCTTCTAGCGATGCTAACCGCGACTTTCTTTTATATATTATGTGTCGTACGTCGTGCCGCATATCCTAAACTTATCCAATTTTTTTGGCACAGAATCGATCTTTTCATGTAGTACATTTCTGCATTTCCAATGCAGCAATCTCTGCATGAAACTTATCCGGGAATCAGCTTCATAAGAATGAAGCTGATTCCCGTGCTGACCGACAGAACTCCACCCAATGATGTGGAAAGGAACCTTCTTGCTCTGCCAGCCAGGCTAGGAGGCATAGGCGTTTCTAATCCAGCCACTGACACAGAATCGATCTTTTCAGCGTCAACCAGGATCTCGGAGCCCCTAAAAGATGCTATCCTTGCCAAGGTTCCAGTTCACTCCTATGACATGTGGGCTAGTCAAGTTGCTGCCAGGTCCGAAGTTCACAAGCTCAGACGTCAGCAGTCGGAACAACAATCCGAGACCTTAAAGCAAATCCTACCTGACTCCCAAAAACGGGCCATGGAACTTGCCTCTGAAAAGGGTGCTTCTACCTGGCTAACGACCCTTCCGGTGGAAGAATTCGGATTCACCCTACATAAGAGTGCTTTCCATGACGCTCTCGCCTTGAGGTATGGCTGGAAACTCAATCGCACACCTCAGTACTGTGCCTGTAGTTCAGCGTTTTCAGTGGAGCACGCCCTATCCTGTCCCAAAGGTGGTTTCCCAACGATTCGCCACAACGAGATAAGAGACCTGACTGCCTCCCTGCTGACGGAAGTATGTCATGAAGTCAGCATCGAGCCAGACTTGCAGCCTATCTCAGGAGAAATCTTCCACAGGGCCTCAACCAACATACAGGATGGAGCCAGATTGGATGAAGCCATGAGTGGCTTTTGGGGGGGCAGGTATGAGAGATCCTTCTGTGACGTGAGGGTCTTCAACCCTCATGCTCCCTCCAACAGAAACAGCAACCTCGCCTCATGCTACAGGAGACACGAAAGGCTGAAGAAGAATTCCTATGAGCAAAGAATTAGAGATATTGAGCATGCTTCCTTCACGCCTTTGATTTTCTCAGCGACAGGAGGACTCGGAAACGAGGCCAAGACATTCTACAAGAGGCTTGCATCACTCCTCGATGGAGCCAGATTGGATGTCGCCATGAGTGGCTTTTGGGGGGGCAGGTATGAGAGATCCTTCTGTGACGTGAGGGTCTTCAACCCTCATGCTCCCTCCAACAGAAACAGCAACCTCGCCTCATGCTACAGGAGACACGAAAGGCTGAAGAAGAATTCCTATGAGCAAAGAATTAGAGATATTGAGCATGCTTCCTTCACGCCTTTGATTTTCTCAGCGACAGGAGGACTCGGAAACGAGGCCAAGACATTCTACAAGAGGCTTGCATCACTCCTCGCTTCAAAGTGGGACAACTCGTACAGCTCCACGATGGCCTGGCTGAGGTGCCGTCTCACCTTCTCACTCTTGAGATCCTCAATCAGATGCATCCGGGGAGCCCGCTCACACTCAGGCTTTCCTGTCAGAGCCCCGCCAGTGGATCTGGTGAGGGTGGAAGCCAGCCTCACATCCACCTGTTGAACAGTTTTCACCTGCCCTAATAAACCATATTGCTTCTGCAGTTTTTTCCTCTCTTGTTTTATATATATATATATTCTTAACCCTAACAAGTCCTTCCTCGTAAAAAACAAACAAACAAACTTAACCCACGTAACGTCAATAAAATACGTATAGTGCAGACGCCACGTGTTCTACAATGGAGTCGTACAGCAATTCTTCAGCAAGAGTCCCCGAGTCATCACAGAACAGAGAAGACAAACCGCGGAACAGAGAGAGGAACGGCTGGGAGTGTGGAGAGCAAGAGATAGGTCTAGACGCGCCGCTCAGACTGCCGAAGAGAGAGACGCCAGATTGCGGCAAATACGCGATAACCGACGTCAGAGTCTGGCAACTGAAAGCGAAGAGGAGAGAGCAGTTAGGCTTCAGCGGATGAGGGACAGGCTGGCCTCTGAGACTGAAGAGGAGAGAGCAGCCAGGCTACAGCGGATGAGTGCCAACCAACCAGCCGCTCCGCACCAGCCGCACCGCACCAGCCGCTCTGCACGCGCTTGCGCATCCATCGCATTCGAGCTCACGCTCGCCCCCACAATGCTGTGCATTCACCTAGTAATTTTTTTTTATTGGGGTGAGCCTGAGCGAGCCCCACATGGTCAGTCAAACGGAGATGATGTCTGTCGGTTCTTGGTACGTACGTTCACATTCCGTATATATGCGTATTCTAATTTACCGCATGTCTAATGTTTCCCTTGTGGTACTGCATAGCTAGCAGTGCAGAGTTGTTAATTAGGCCATACCAAATTGATCTTATGTTTCACGGATCCGGCCGGGTCTTTTTTTTGAAAATTGAAAAAAAAAAGTAAAAATGCAATTAATATGCACACGTAATCCAGTACTCTCTAGCCTCGTTCCCAGGCCTTCGCGCATTCGTCGATAGCACTACAAATTATCGTGCAGCAAGCGACGAACGTGCGAAAGCCTGGGAACAAGGCTAAGTACTCACCACGTGGCAAGAATGGAGGATGGCGAGCAGTTTTGTGTGACTGAGTGGTATCTAATTAAATTCATGAGAAGTTCGGTCATTTTTATTTTTATTTTTTTGCCTGCCTACCGGGTCATGTTTCTGACCTAAGCAATCCGTGAAACATAAAATCAATTTGGTATGGCCTTATTACAGCTACCTAGCTACTTTTTCGAGTTGAGTTGTTGAAGTTCTATGAAAGAATGGATAGTCATGCATGCTCAACAGTAACCTATGGGTAGAGGTTGGCTTAGTGAATGGAGCAATGGGGACCATCAAGGAGATCTGCTATCGAACCGGAGGCCCACCTGATCTACCGCTGGCCGTCATGGTACAGTTTGACAAGTACTCAGGCCCTACTCTTCGCGATGGAACTGTTCCCATCACCCCCATACGCCGTACTTGGTCAAACTCTGGAGTTCAGTGCTCTCGTCTGCAGCTATCTCTCAAGCTAGCTTGGGCTGTGACCATCCACAAGTCCCAAGGACTCACCCTGGACAAGGTTGTCATCGATGTTGGAAAGAGAGAGTTCTCTTGTGGACTAACCTTTGTAGCTTGTTTTAGAGTACAGCGCTTGACAGACCTACTGTTCACTCCTCCATTCCCATTCCAACGTCTTGCCAGTCTTGCAAACAGTCAGCGTTTACATCAGAGAAAGCAAGAAGACCAACGACTGCTTTCTATGCAAAGGTCACACGAGGAGTCATCAGATACCCAATCTATACCTCACTTGAACCTAAACACACCCTCTCCACCATCCACTCACACTTCACCTCACACGGACACACCCTCTCCACCATCCACACCCACTTTACCTCACATAGACACACCCTCTCAACCATCCACACCCACTTCACATCACATGGATCCCCCCTCTCCACCGTTCACATCCATTTCACCTCACATGGACACCCCTCCTCCCAGCTACATGGAGTTTCCCACGCCCAGCCCACCTGCAGACTACATGGAGTCTCCCATGCCCAGCCCCCCTCCCAACTACATGCAGTCTCCCACGCCCAGCCCACCTGCAGACTACATGGAGTCTCCCATGCCCAGCCCCCCTCCAACTACATGGAGTCTCCCACGCCCAGCCCACCTCCTAACTACGTGGAGTCTCCCGCGCCCAGCCCTCCTCCCAACTACATGGAGTCTCCCACGCCCAGCCCCACTCTCAACTACTGTGAATAAGTACCTAATACAATATTCGTCCAACAAAAGTCCTAGGAATGCAGGAATTCAATCGTCACTTAAGTCATGGTCTCTTTCGCCTTTTCGTGATTTCTTGCCTCACTTTATCTCTCTCCTCTTCCTCAATTCTTACTCTCTTCTGTATCTCGTCTTCAGCCCTTTTTTGTCTGTCTCTCTCCCTTCTCCTCTCTCTTTCTTCCTCTTCATTCTCCCACTGAGTAATCTTCATCCTCAACTGTCCTATCTCCCTTTCAAAGCGATACTGTCTTCCTCTGTCCTTTTCATGCACCTTCTTCTCCTCTTCCAACACTTTTTTCACCTCATTCACTTCCTTTTCTCTCTTCAAAAGCTCTTCTTCCCTCCCGTCTATTATTCCACTTGGTATTATACGCATGCGCATTGCGAATGTCTTATGCAAGCTCAGGCTCGCCCCAAACATGCCCTGCATGAATAATTGCCCGCCCGCGCATGCGCGAAGGGGTTAAGCAATTGGTTTTGTCCGTCTGTCAGTCAGTCTGTCAGTCAGTCTGTCTGTCAGTCAGGATTAAACGATTTCCAAAAACTGACAGTAGCATTGACATTGTAAAAAAAGTGGCCGATGTGTACCTCATAGGAACCGAAGCGGTTCTGTACCCTCTCCTTTTCCAGCAGTTAACGTCGTGATCATCCGCCATTTTAATACGGTCAATACCTTGGATGTGGTAGAGTCCAGGTATTTGCGGACTTGACACGTGTCCATACTACGGTCACGGTGGAGTCCGGGCATTAGTTGTACCGTTGTGCCGACTGGTCTATACCGAAGACAGGTGAGTTAGTCCATACTAGCCCAAGCCAAGATGGGGTCTGTTGAAAAGTTACCCGGAAGGTTTTTATTTTTAATTTTATGCAAAACCCTAGCATAGGACAACTTTCACAGCAAAGTCAACACCACACACCTTCGATGGGACTGCATTACAGCAACAGCTGCCAACAATTTTCAGCTTACATTTATTCAACCCATGCGCTTACTAGTAATCAATATTGGGTTGTCCCACAGGCTCCTCTGCCCTTCATTTACCATTTGTGTACCAACCTACATTCAGAACACTAGGGCTCACTTGTGCACACAACCAAACGAACAGGGTGAGTGGGGTGGACAGCACAAGCCTCTGAGGGGCCTACCCTGGGGTCCTGAGTGACACACCCACTGAGTGTGTTACCCAGTGTGCCAACGTCCCCTCCTGCCCTGAAACGAACACCAGACACCATGCAAACCATGCACTATAAGCAGGATACATGAAACAAAATGTGATACCACTTACACCTCGGGGCCACTTTGTTCCACAATTATACCATAAAACAGTGTGGGGTATGTCTTCACTGAAGACTTCTATTTTTGAGTTTGTGATCGAGTTGTGTACTTGCGCTATAGCTACGTGCACCAGCGTTGCTCCAGTGAGGCGGGAGTCAGTTTGTTTTGTAGATCTTGTTGCAAGCCCAAGGAGAGGGGAGCAAAGCCTTCGCAGAGAGGGTGCAAGTGGGTTGCGAGACTAAGTGGTGGTGTCTGTGCAGGTGAGAAGAGAGCTACACTACCTGGAGCAGAATCTTATGTTATACCGGCTGAAATTATAGAGTGCTTTTCAATGGTCTTCCCTACCTGGAGGCTTTAATTGAGGGAGGCTTAAGAGTCACAATTTGTGCTGTCAGAGCATTGGTGGTTGCCTTTATGAACTTGAGTAGTGGGGAGTGTGAGGCATTTGGGAAGGCAGATAGTGCATGTGCTAAGGAGAGCAAAAGGCACCAGGGGCCGAGGCATATTTATGGCACACAAGTATCAGGCTACATCGATCAGTCAGTTACATAGCTTCACAAAGTCAGACTATGGCTTTGCAAGAGAGTGGCAGTGCATCAAACCGCATCTGTGGGATTGTTGTCAGTGGGTAGTATTGACAGTAAGTGTTCGTTTATCTGCCTTGTATTGATCAGCAGATGGACTTCTACATGCAAGAAACACCTGGAAGAGCTGTTTTCTGCTCCAAAATCATGTCAAGGAGGAAGGACGGTAGACTGCATATGACATTGTAATGAGTAGGTCCATGGAAACGTTACTATAACAATAATATTGAAAATGATGGTTATGGTAGCCATACTTCTCAGCAGTATGTCAGCAGGTCTTTGATTCAAGTGGTAACAGTGAACCTCACTCTTCAGTTTCTATTGTTTCTCAGCATTTTCTACTATCTACCCCTCAGTATTTGTTCTAGCCAAACACATTGGCAGGCATACCTCTCAGCAATTTCTGTTGCATCTCAGTGTTGCCTGCCATCCCTAACTCAGCATTCTCTAGCTACTACTTCTCAGCATTGCCTAGCTACAGCATGCAAAGAACAGTTAGTAGCATACATCTCTGCAATCTCTGGTGCCCATCTGCAGGGAGTGTAGAAAATGCTCAGAAGAGTAGGGAGTGCTGAAAGGTCATGGAGATTACCAAGTAGCTACATACTTTGTGACTGACAGTAGTAGGAAATGCTGTAAGATTTATTTGTAGGATGGCTATCATTGTGCTTGAATGGCAGTAAATGCTTAGGTGTAGCAGGGAAGCTTAGCAGTATAGAAGCTGATAAGAAGTGTAGCTAGCCATTTTGTTTGTCTGCCGAAATTGCTATTATGCAGCAGAAAATGCTGATCATGAGGGGTAGTCAGGGATTCAGACATGCTGTTGAGATTGTGCATGGCTGCCATTGCTCCTGGTTTCAGAAAATGCTGAGGGCAGTACAACATGAAGGGTAGTACAACATGCTGAGTACAAATGCTAAGTGTAAGTAGAAATTGGTGAAAGACTTGGCTGTCAATGTACTTAGCTGCAGACTAAGATGAGGGGAACTAAAGAATGCTAAAGGCCAGTATAGAAATTGATGTAAGTATGGCTGCCATTGTGCTTGAATGCAGAGAATGCTAAGGGGAAGGGTAGAAGGGAATGTTCACGGAGGCAATTGCAATATGTACATACTGAGCCACATCCACTCAGACTTAACTCAGTAATTTCTACTACCCCATAGCATTCTCTGCAGCCAGATGCAATGGCAGCCAGGCACAATTGCACCCAATTTAGCAACCTCTTCCACTCCTCAGCACTCCTCATGCAGATTCCCAAGCACAATTGCAACCATGCCTGCATATACTATAGCTCTTAACAACATCTATAGCACCACAGTATTTCTTACTACCCCTAAGCTTTTTTCTGCAGCCAAGAACAATGGCAACCATTACTCTAAGCAGTTCTACTATTTAGAATTACCTGAGCACTTGCTGCAATAAATTAAAGCACAACAGCAGCCATAATCCTTAATAAAAAATTCGAAATTAATATTCTCTATCCCCGTCAGCATTCTCTGAGTCAATAACACATCTGATCAGTAGCCTTCAGCTACCTCTACTCCACTTCCGAGTCAGCATGCCTTGCTACCCTCAGCACTTTTCCACAGTACTGTAGCTGGAATCACCAAGGGAATTAGAGGCCATTATGACTGAGGCCAGGAGTAACTAAAAGGTTATAATGCCTGGAAGCTCCAGAGATCGCTGAGGAACAATTCACTTTTGCCCTCAGTCATAGTTCACTCTCAGAAATTTTTTATTGCCCCTCGCTAATTCTGGGCATTTTCTAAAGCTGAGCAGCTACACTTGAGATTCAACTTGTCATCAAGCTCTTTTCATTCCACTGCTTTGTGTAGTGCTCATTGGCATTCTCTCCAGCCAAGTATACACAATGGCAGCAATATATATACCTGTTTTGTAGCCAAGTATATTAGTGGAGATGTATTTTCTGTCGTTGAATGTAATGAATTAGATGGAAAATAAGCTCCTATTGTTGACATTGTGCATGCATTAGGGGGGGGTGGGGGGGAGCTGGTAGTACAGACAAGGTCTGCTAGAAATTGAGGTATCCAAGACAAGTGAGATAGAGTTTACGATTGGTGTAATATAGTTTACTGGAGACAGCGGAATGCAAGATAGTTTATTGGAGATGGGGGAATGCAAGATTGCTAGGACACTCTGGAATGCTGGATTTATGTGTATTTAAAGCAGGAGTTGAGTGGGAGGTGGCATTCTCTCAGCAACGACTCCTGCTGCCACTGAAGCAAAACTTTTTTCTGAAGTATATCTTGCTACAGGAAGCAGAGAAGATGGGGCTCAGAACCTGAAGCTCCAGTTTGCAATTCCTTATCATGGGGTGTCTAGTCTTTCACATGTGCAAGAAAGAAGAGCCTGGAAGGTGGGAGGAGATGTAATAGTCATCGATCAGCTCATGATGAACTCTGAGTAGCCTATGGGGTGTTATTTTCCTTTTTTTTTCCCCTCACAATTTTTCCTCACTGAGGTTTTTTTCAATTGGCTCACCCTAGTGCAATTGTTAGATCCCATGCATGCTAGCTGTACAGGTCTGGTGCATATTGTCTGTACTCTGTGTAAATTATCTTTAGTGGCAGCGCTCAATCAGTTGCGGCAACTACTCCTGCTGCCAATGAATCAAAATGCTCTTTGGAATCTACTTGATGTTCTCACCATCTAAATTTACCATTGTTTAGCTCCAAAGACGAAGCTGCCCCCGTGACGAAAGCTGAGTTCGGCCGCCTCCTGACAGCTATGGTAGGGATCCAGGATCAGATGCCGAGGAGAGGGAGGTCGCAAACGAGCGGCTTGTAAAACGTTGCATGAGTGCAGTTGTGGACCTCTGAGGTCTGTTTCAGTTCTCCCTTGGTGGGGGTGTTTTGGCTGCATGAGTGCAGTTGTGGACCTCTGAGGTCTGTTTCAGTTCTCCCTTGGTGGGGGTGTTTTGGCTGCATGAGTGCAGTTGCAGACCTGTGGAAACTATCCAGTCTTTGAAGGCTGGCACTGAAGGTATCTGGGTGGCCCAATACAGGCCTAAAACCACCCTGCAAGTATCATACTGTTGTGCTTTAATTTACTGTAGGAAGTGCTCGGGTAAAAATAGTAGAACTGCTTAGAGTAATGGTTGTTCTTGGCTGCAGAAAAAAGCTTAGGGATAGTAAGAAATACTGTGGTGCTATAGATGTTGTTAAGAGCAATAGTATATGCAGGCATGGTTGCAATTGTGCTTGGGATAGTGCATGAGGAGTGCTGAGGAGTAGAACAGATTGCTAAGTTGGGTGCCAGGCTGCCATTGCGTCTGGCTGCAGAGAAGCTATGGGGTAGTAGAAATTACTGAGTTAAGTCCGAGTGGATGTGGCTGGAGCACATGATTGCTAGTCTCACAGGTTAGACTCTCACTGGGAAGTTTGACTTGTGAGACTAAGTAGCACTATACTTGCTTGGCTTCACAAATTGCAGAGGTGTAGGCCTAGTGGGCAATACACTGCTCACAACAATGGCTGCTGATACTTTGTAGAGGCCTGTGTGGCTAGTACAGACCCCAAACCTATAACTCCCTCATATACTCTACATCATTTTCCAGTACTAGTGATTCTAATTAGTTCCCACTTCCTGTTTTCCGCACGTATAAATTGTCATTTCTAACACTTGTCTGTACCACTGATGATGATCTCTGCATAGTAATCGAAACGTTTCGTGATCAATACTTTCCTTGAAAGTGTATCGGCTAGTGTAGTCCTCTAGAATCCGCATGTGCTGTAGATAGTTGGCTGCAGACAGAAATCCTTATAAGGATTGGTAGGTCTACATAGTCATAGGTAGTCTCGTGGGCCAGACTCTCACAGAGTCTGCCCAACGAGACTATAGTCATAGGGATGGTACTACATATAGGAGCAGTAAAGATTGCCGAAAATTAAGGTTGCCATTGCAGAAAGTGCTGAGGTGGTGTTGTAACAAGCACTTTATAACTGAGTCTCAGCACAATGAATCCATTTATGTATATCACATCGCAGCCACATCCCTTAGCGCTAGTCTTCGCCGGATCTCAATCGGAAGTGGGCTCTGCACACACCTGCACCACTTTGATGTTTAGCCTCGCAAGTGAACCCAAATTATACGTTCGTTGTACGTAAAATAATCAGGATCTGGCCTATGGGGCAGTGCGCATCGGAAACCATGGAGGGAAATTTAACTCGAGTCGAACTCGAACTTTATCATCACTCCAATGCTGATTATACAATAGCTGTCGCGGTTAATAAAGTCACGACAGATAACACGGGAGTATACATATTTTCATAAAAACCACGTCCGAATTCGAAATCGCCTGCATGGGGCAGGGACGAGACGACTACTCGCAGAAATCTTGTTCAAAAACATCTCCAGGGATGACTCGAGGCTCACGGCGATCTTGTTCACGAATTAAGGAGCACAACAATGGACTTCAAATTTCACCTACACATGCCCACTTTGACTAAGCATCGATGCTGTAATCACTCATCACTCACTAGCCCTATGACGCTTGCTAATTCCAAGCCCTAAACAGATACTAGACAGATATCTGCAGTGAAGTGGGCATCTTTACTGTGAGAGATTTTATTGATGTGATGATATACTGATGCAATGGCTGCTATGGTAGCTAGGGCTGCAGCAGTCGCTGTGACGACACTCTGAGAACAGTGGTCCTGAACAGATTTATCTTTTACTAAGACTACTGAGCAGTCTCGTGATGACACACACTACGTATGACCACACTGTGTGCCAAGGACACACACTATGACACACACTGTGTGCCAAGTGACTCCTGATTATCTGCTTACATATGTACATAGACTCATGCCAGTTGAAAGAGGAATCAAGTCACTAACTTAATTTTTTGAGCTTGCAGCCAAGAACTGCTGACAAATGATTGAATCAACTGTTTTGCTACTTCTTTATTTTTATCTTTTGTCATGAAAGTGAAGCTGCCCAATATTTACCAGATTCTGTCATGCACCATGACAGGGAGGAGGGGTGTTCAGTTGATCTGTAACTGCATGTATAAATGAGGATTAAAGGTATTCATTCTGACTATAGATTGAGTTGATTGTTGTATTCTCCCCCACAATTAGTAGAATACCCTGGGTCCCTAAACCTAGTCGTCCCTGGTTCTATTCATGAAGGAGGTAACCGAATCGTCCCTGCCCGTGCGGGTTTTTCTGCAAATTCCAACTCCCGTTTCCTGTTCCCGTTTTTTGTTCCCTGCTTTTCCATTTGCCTGTGTGTAGCCGCTGAAATTTAATGTTCATTACCGGTACTCTACAGCAGTTGGGGTTCATTGCGTGCACGAATCGAAGAAGGAACTGGATCCAGACATGTTAATTAGACCCGAAGAAGTTACCTACAGCTTGCTCTAGTTTCACGGGTTTACGGGTTTCTTTCGCAAGACTACGGTGCATACATACAAACATACACACAATCGTACATACATACTTATACATACATGTACATACAAGCACAACCCCATAGCGACCCCATGCGCTAGCGCCCGCCGCGTCAGCACAATTATGTGCCTCGCGCTAAGCGTAAGGCGTTCGGCAAAGTTCATTCTTTCTCGGAACGGCTAGAATAGGACATTTCTTCGTCTACCGCGAATCCAGTGTGAGCTACGGCTAGTCTGGGGAGGCCAGACTAAGCTACGGACTGGAAAAAAAGAAACAATCTTGGCTTTGTCAACTGTCCACGAAATATATGTACTAGCGACGCAGCCGAATTGCAGTTCGAACAAACTAACTGTAGGCGGGTGTGGCAGAAGCATGCGGGCGGGTAATAAATGCCGTAAGATACATGGCCGCCGAATCGGCCAGATTGCGTGCTTACAAATGCGCGAACAATAAAGACGGTCTGGGGGCATGGACCTCCAGAGAAATTTAATCTTTGATGTTCGAAAGGCATTTGACTCTGTGCCACACTCTATACTTGTTAATAAACTATGGTCACGTGGATTGAATGTTTTTCTGTTGAGACGGATATGTGACTACCTCACTGGTAGAGAACAGTGTGTTGTTCTCAATGATGTTACTTCCAGACCTCAACCTGTTCCTTCAGGAGTACCTCAGGGGTCAGTGTTAGGACCATTCCTGTTTACTTTGTACATCAATGATCTGGCTGATCTGCAACTGTCTGAGGGCTCCGAATTGGTTGCATATGTAGATGATTTATTACTGTACAAACCAGTTGAAAGTAATGCTGACTACAACCGAGTGCAGGAGGATGAAACCACCATTGACCACTGGATGTCTCACAACTTTCTTACGCTAAATGCAACCAAGTGTAAACAAATGGTAATATTAAGGAGCAGGACACACCAGTGCCCCCAACTTTACTTGGCTAGCCAACCGCTGGAATGTGTGCAGAGCTACAAATATCTTGGGGGTCATAATCACTTCCAATATATCTTGGTCGCAACATATACAGTCCATCTGCAACAAGAGTAGAAAACTTGTGGGCTTACTCTATCGTCAGTTTTACCTGACACGTAATTGTTCTTATTTCTCTGTTCCCTATGCTAGAACAAATGCCTATTATGGCCGTAGCGCCGTTGATTTGCTGAGTGTACCGTAGATCGGGAAATTTTCATCTGTAGAAATTTTCGTTTGTTAAATATTCGACGAGTTATATTTTCGTCGTCGCCAGAGCACACCGACGAAAATTACGAAAATTAACTTACGTGACAATCGCAGAGCTAGAGTTGAGTGCATACCGTAAATATTCGAATTCTACGTATGCTTAAAAAATAATTAGGTTGCGACCTTACGTTACATTGGATTCATCACAAATTCCTAAAATTGAATTTCTTACGATCTTACGTTGCATAAGAAATCACATTACGCAAAAACGCGAAGGCCTGTTCTCGCAAGCTAGGTGAGTGTATAGCTGGTTTTTCCTACAATTGTGTACAGAATCGCAAAGGTGTGTTTCGCAAGTCTTATAAGTGTATAGCTGGTTTTTCCTAGAATTGTGTGCAGACCTCACTGAACTCTGTAACCGATGAAGGCAGTATCGAGCATCCTTTCCGCTAGTTTGACGTAGGGTTTGGAGTCCATACTAAGCTACCAAAGTGCATAGTTGTTTTTCCTCGAATTGCGTGCATAGCCCGTCGAACTCTGCAACCGATAAAGGCAGTACCAAGCGTCCTTCGCTACCGAGGTAAGTGTACAACTGGCTTTTCATCAAATTGTGTACATGCCTCGTTGAACTGTGACCGATGTACATGTAGGTTGCACCAAGCGTAACAAGATAGAATGTATAGCTGTTTTTTCCTGGAATTGTGTACAAACCTCGCCCGATTTATGAAGACAGTACATGTTGTGAGACTGGTAGGAAGGCCACGAAGGTCGGAGGTTGGCTTCAGTCATTATCTTACGCTAAATTGAATTAGCGTAAATAAATTAAGACTCCGGCTTACGTAGAATTAGATTCACAATAAATTCCTGTTTACCTATTGTATGCAAAGCCAGTGCATGGAGTACAACAAATGAAGTTGCTACAATGGAATTTAGTATAAAAGAGCTTAAAAATTCCTGAAGTTGAATTTCTTACGTTAAATCGGATCGTACGTAGAATTCGAATAATTACGGTATGCGATATTGGTAAGCGACACATGGAGCTAAACGTACTCGTATGCTGTTTGTCACGTGTGAGAAAGAGAGCAATCCACGATGGTCTGAAAGACCACAGTTGGGTTTCATGTACCGCAGCAGAGCCATCCTCACTACGTCACCATGTCGCAGTACGCGAGCCGTCAATAATACCGCTATGCTATGATTCGGCGTAGAAAAATTTCGTGCGTCTGATTTTCGTCGTTGTAGGTCACCGACGATTAACGACGAAAATTTCCTGATCTACGGTATATAGCATTTGTTAGTAACGAATTACCGCATGCGCGTAAATGGCTGATGCGAAACAATGAATCTAGTTTGTGTGTTTGCCTCCCTATTTCAAGCATATGGAGATGAACAGCATGCTTGGTAAGAAAGAGATTTCATAGATAGATGAATACATACGTACACAAAGGATTCTTCATAGCCTGACCTAACTGTATATGCAAGGATATGTTTAATTAACCCTTTAGTGTCCATACTGCCTAGAGTCACAGTTTTGACAGCCTACTATTTTTATAGCTTGTCTCCTTGAAATGCTGTTTACTCACAAACTGACGTTATTCTCAGGGGACTTAAGGCCTGGCTCCAGTGTTTTTATCATGTTTTTCGACCAAGTAATACCACAGAGAGTTTACTTTATATATCAGCCCCACCCATCTACTTGTTCCTTGTCCACACCCAGACCACACCCCCTGCTTCTGCATAGGAGGGAGCGTGTTCTACCAAGCATCCCTGAGCACCCTCGGTAGTTCAAGGCGGAGGTCTTAGCGATGGTCTTAAGCTTCCTGAACAGTATGCAACTGGTGTACGTGATGTATGCTGACATTCCATCGGATGGCTTTTCAATCCGACCTTCCTAACCATACAAACCGGCAATTTCTGTAGCTGAGCAAGCCCATGGTTAATCAACTTCAAGCGTTATAACTCGGCTTGTAGACACTATTTACAAAAGCTACCCGACAGAATAGTACATCTTTCCAACCTCTACAGTGCTACAAGAACGGACCTTGCATACGGTGGCGTTTTGTGCTCCACCTTTACACAACTCTCTGAATTCCTCCTTCGTGCGGCCATTTACTGGTCCAGTCACGCCATTGTCACGCGCATGCGGCCATTAGACCACGTGCCTTATGCAGTTTGGGCTTCAAACTGGCTGATAGATGCTACGTGGGTACCCAGCTGGTCTGCTTACCATTCTAGGAGCACTGAATAAACCATCTCTCAGTGTCAGCAAATCACTACGGAAGACTTAGGCGGTTTCCAGAAGTCAGCAGCAGCATTTGTCATTCGTTCAGTATTGGTCAGCCTTCTGTTTATACTACAGTCACCTAACATAGGTTTCGAAAATTTCGCTGTCATTATCGCTTCACCAGTCGCTGAAAAGGAGCAACGAAGCAGAAATAACTGGCCAAAACTAGTCATTTAAGTCATGTAATTATTACGCAAACCACAAAATCACATGCGGCGTGCGCACGCAATCTCGGTGCGCGCGCGCGAAAAAAGGACCCTGGCCTTAAGGTGGCGGGGAAGTCTTTCGGCGGAGGTTAACGAAAACACAAACTTGGGTTACAGTCAGGACCAGGGTTACTCCTATTTTCAGGGTTAGGGTTAGGGTTTGGTTTAGGGCAATCTTGCTTCGCCTAATTTTAAAAAAGGGTTTTAATAGCTTATTAATATATTCATGAGCCAAAATTGCCACTCAGTGGACGCATCTACGTGCTCACTGTAGGTAGCGCCCTAACCACCAACATATCTCAAATCAGTCTGTGCCAGCTTTTGTTCAGAGCTACTCTGAAAGTCAGGCTAGACTCATGTTTGTCACTACTCTTGGAATGGACAACTTTGACTGTACCAAAATGAATGCACATTTCGAAAAATTCACAGCTTGTCTACGGGAGGGGCTCATTCACGAGTGGAAGCAACCATTACTAGCCCCACCTCTACCCCTTATGTCGCTAAACAACTCACGGCTCTGTTCCACACACAACCACCGTTCAGCTCCCTTGGCTACCAGAGTGTAGCACCAACGATAAATTGCGTATTCTAGTTAAAGCCCAGCCCAGCACTCGAAGCGCCGGGCCACAGTCAGCTACTAGGCTTGGCATACGATCGCAAGACCTGGGCCTACCCAATGAGTACAGTCTTGGCCACTGTGGCCTTTCTGCTGCTTCTAGACACAAGCTTGCTTTCACAAGCAGGCATTGCGTACTACTCACAGTTACTGGCACTAAAGCACTCTACTAAACTCCTTCTCTTTTTTTAAATTTTTTAAGTCGATCTAAGCTTATCTTCAAAGTTCCGACCACCACATGAAGGGTTCCGCCAAGCCACATCTTAACTAACTTAATTATAAACTAATTATTGGATGCCAATGCCGACAGGAAGTGGAGAAAATCCCCAATTTTACGGACAGTGAACGGTTGAAGACTCCCAAAACGGACTGTGCACTAAAATTTTAGCAAGACCAAAAAATCTATCAGCTTGGATTCCAGGTTTGTCAACCTTGAAAGTATTAAGGTGGCAAGGAACCCTGTTACTTTCAAGGTTGACAAACCTGGAATCCAAGCTGATAGATTTCTTTGTCTTGCTAAAATTTTAGTGCACAGTCCGTTTTGGGAGTCTTCAACCGTTCACTGTCCGTAAAATTGGGGATTTTCCCCATTTCCTGTCGGCATTGGCATCCAATAATCAGTTTATAATTAAGTTAGTTAAGATGTGGCCTGACGGAACCCCTCATGTGGTGGTTGGAACTTTGAAGATAAGCTTAGATCGACTTTAAAAAAAAGAAAGAAAAAAAAACCAAAAAAAAAAAAAGGAGTTTAGTAGAGTGCTGTAGTGTCAGTTGCTGTGTGTAGTGCGTGATGCCTGCTTGTGAAAGCAAGCTTGTGTCTAGAGGCAGCAGAAAGGCCACAGTGGCCAAGACTGTACTCATTGGGTAGGCCCAGGTCTTGCGATCGTATGCCAAGCCTAGTAGTAGGGTGTCCAACCTGAAATACGAAAGTGTGCGCATTGGTTCCAAGACAGTGGTTTTCATAAGAGCCAACCCAGGTAAGAAAGAAACCACAGACGGATTGGGTTCGCATGTCATATTTCTTTTGGGATCGTTGCACTTTTCCGGAAGTGGTAAATTCCTAAAAATGGCACGTGACCAAAAATTTAAGTTCGCCGTAACCGGTAAAATTATTTCGTTCCTAGACCACTGACCACTGCCAGCGAGGCTACTTTAAACATGGCAGTGAGTTATACATTAGGTCTGTGAGGGTAAGTTTCTTGGGAGATAACTAGGCCCATGGCTTGATATTGGTCACGTACCATTTTGCGGGACTTACCACTTCCAGAAAAGTGCACTGTTTCCGAATAAAATTGACATTCGAACCCGATCCTTCTGTGGTTTCTTTCTTGCCTGGGTTAGCTCTTATAAAAACCAGTTTTGGAATCAATGAGCACACTTTCATTTTTCAGGTTGGATACCCTACTAGTAGGTGACCGTGGCCAGGTGCTTCGAGTGCTGGGCTGGGCTTTAACTAGAATGCGCAATATATCGTCGGTACTACGCTGCAGCAGACAAGAAAGGTGAAGAGTGGTTGTGTGTGGAACAGAGCCGTGAGTTGTTTAGCGACATAAGGGGGAGATGTGGGACTAGTAACGCTTGTTTCCACTCGTGAATGAGCCCCTCCCGTAGACAAGCTGTGAATTTTTCAAATGTGCATTCATTTTGGTGTAGTCAAAGTTGTCCATTCCAAGAGTAGTGACAAACATGAGTCTAGCCTGACTTTGAGAATAGCTCTGAACAAAAGCTGGCACAGACTGATTTGAGATACATTGGTGGTTAGGACGCTACCTACAGTGAGTGTGTAGATGCGTCCATCGAGTGGCAATTTTGGGTTCGTGAATGTATGAATGAGCCACTAAAACCCTTTTTAAAATTAGGCAAAGCAAGATTGCCCTAAAGCAAACCCTAACCCTGAAACTAGGAGTAACCCTGGTCCTGACTGTAACCCAAGTTTATGTTTTCGTTAACCTCCGCCGAAAGACTTCCCCGCCACCTTAAGTCCCCTGAGTTGCTGGTGTAGTAAAATGGGTGGTGTAAGATACTGAACATCAGGGAGAATACCTGTTTAGACATGCAGAGACTGCCTAGCCTGCTAGCGAAAACATCAGTGAAACATCAGTGAAACAGTACAAGTAGACAGGCTTATTTTGCAATCATTTTATTGTGAACCTGCACATCATCTGCATGCACTACCCGTTCAATCCCTGTTGCACAAGTGACTCTTTGTAACTTGAGTTTCCCAATAGGCATTATGCCGCTGACTGGCAGTTATTAGGTGGTAAGACAAACTGGGCTATTCTGTCACCAATTCCTTGGATTTCTTTCTACTTTTTTTTCTTTTCTATAATATTTTATGCAGAAAAGTGCACAGGATACACATAAGTGTGTGCTAATACAAAGTGTACCCAGAGAAGAGACAGGACAAGCATGCATATAGAATTATATAAATGTATACATAAAGTAGTTATAGATAATGCATAACATTAGTTTTAAAAGCACTGAATGAGGATGTGACGAGCCTCTCAGGGAGTGTGTTCCATAAGTTTCTAGCATGTGGTACAAATGAACTGTGGAAGGCATTTGTGCGAGCAAAGGGTTGGTGGAGAAGAAACTCCCTATCTGATCGTTGGGAAAAACTGGGTCTCAGGGAGACAATGTCCGGAGGAAAGTAGCACAGGACATGTACAGTACAATGTGCACATACAGGATTGTAGCCTTCTGGACTCGATGGAGGGAATATTGACCATATTCAGCAGTTCTTGGTAACCTGTATCCCACCTTCTAGTGACCACCTTCATGGCAAATTTGGGGTGTGGTTACGATGTAAAATTGCACTGAGCTCGATTTTGCGGTCATACTTAATAGAATAAACACAATCTCAGAATGAGCTCATGCACTAGCGCCCGCTAGCACCACTGTGTACCTCACGCTAAGGTACCATTAAGACGCAATGGAATGCAGTATACGTGACGTAACGCCTGGGGTGCCTCGGATCGCGTGCTTGAGCAAATTCTCCATCGTGAAACGTAGCTTACGTTCAGACGGCTGCTGCTTCGTGTACAGGGGAAATACCGAGCTGCCTAGACATCGATCCAGACTTCCAGCATCGGCATTTGCAACAGTGGTAGTCCACGACAGACACTTTGGGTTGGTGCACACCGCTGTAAGTTGTACTCGGCCAGAACTTACGATGTTAGTAGACACTTCGTAGTCACCACACACCGTTGGTGCACACAAGACACGTTCATCTAACAGCTCCACAGCGGTGTCGAAGAAACTCACGGATTCCGTACATATTTTGATGTTAGTGGGAAAGGTCTGTTCCCGGAACGGCTAGAACAGGACATTTCTGCGTCTGACTGCAAACCCATTGCTACCGCCTGAAATAAATACAATCTTGGCGTTGACAACTGTCCACAAAATATGTACTTGACATACCAGCAAGCATGCAGTTCGAAAGAAACTAAACTGTAGGCGAGTGTGGCAGAAGCATGCGGGGCGTGTTTCGAACTTTTTTGTTGCTGATTGCATGTCAACACATAGGCGTAGGAAGCAAATAAGGAGTGTAGAGGCCTTGTTGTGCGTGGGAAGAGCGGCGAGAAATGTTATAGGGGATAATTTTGCCGCGAGCGTTTAGACTGCATGCAAAATAAAGCCTTTTTCAAATATTCTAGCCTCGTTCTCAGACCTTAATGCTTAATTTTTGTGGGAATCTTAAGATTATAAATTTGTCTTCGTTCCCTGGAGACTGCCCAGCTTTTCGTCACTTCCAGTACTCTATGTTATTTTTATTTTATTACTATTTTTTGTGAAAATTTTGCATTGTACATCAAGAGTTGAATGCAAGGACAACATAAGTAGCTATGCAGCTAGTACAAAGTATGTGCCCTGAGACAAATGCATAAATGAATACTAAATAATAAGCTAGCACATAAAACACAGAGATACAGTAGACCAATTTCACCGAAGCGCATTGGCCTTGTGCTAAGGCCGTCCCACCAGCAACAGTTTGACGAAAATGCACGCATTTAACTGCATACGAAGAGGCTGTTAACTTATAGTAGATTAGTATTATTAATTTATGGCGGGCTAAAAAGTGTAGCGGCCATAGCCGCTACGGCTGCTACGGTTCCTTAATTCGCCACTGCGTGACGGAATAAAGGTCTGAGTTGCGGGCCTGAGTTGTGGAGCTGCGCCCTTAATGTATTATTCAGTGAGTTTAGCGTATCTGTCTGTCTGTAAGACCTTGAGACATACATCAATTTCTGGCCCTGCGGGTACGAAAACTAATTTAGTTTTAAATACCTGGCCTAAAGGCCAGTAAAACGGGTCCGCAAAAAGCGTGCGGGCAGGGGATGACAAACTAATTTGCAAGAAATAGTGGCCTTAGCTAGATACATTAATCAATGTTCTTTCTCACCGTTTGTCACGTTCATGTCAAGCATCTCCATGTCTGTTGAGCGCGAGTGGATGACTCTCAGGAACTACGGTACAAAAGGCAGCTAATAATGTCACAACGGCCCAAATAGACCTTATAGCGGACGGAATTCCGGATTATTACTATGCCGCCATTTTGATTGGCGGAAATGGCCGCTGTTTATGGAGCATAAGTACAGGGGAGCAGTTTGTGTGCTCCTTTCTCACGAGCGCACTAAGTGATTTCACATTCCTACTAACAATGCGCAAGGTCTCAACAAGACCTATAGCTCACTGAAGCGGATAAGCGGATGCGTTATGCATTGACACAGTGAGCTCGCAACGTGCTTCGCTGTACTTACGCTCCATAGACTGTGGTCGGGGGAGGGAGGACATGACGTCACGATGTAGCGACAATTAGTGTGCTCTCGGATGACATTGCAAGGGCAAGAATCGTGGATGCTAGCTACAGGATCGCTCTGTGGGCCAAGTCACAAAGGGTGCATAGGGTTTTCGACTAAGCTGAGGTTATCTGGCTAGTCAAAATTGGTTATTATGACTCACCTCATAGTAAGTTTCCAGTCACAGGAGGCAATTTTAACTGCCAAACATCTTCAACCTTGTCAGAAACCATACACGCCCGTTGTGCCCATCGCGACTTCGTCCCTAGAGTCGTGCCTCCACACTTCTTGCATAGGCGTAGGAAGCAAAGTTGTAGTGTAGAGGCCACGTTGTGCCGTGCGAACGCTGCCAAAAGTGCGCACTTTAGGGCTACAAAACAAAACCTTATTTCAAGGGTATATAATATTCTAGCCTCTTTCTCAAACCTTCCCAATTAACTGTCTCAATCTGTGGAAATCAGTAAGAACATAAATTTGTTGTCCGCCGGCAAGTTTATGACAGTGAACTTCAAGCGGAAATGCACGCTTGTAACTGCATACGAGATTGCTGAAACGAAGAGGCTGCTGAGGTGTAAGTAACTAATAGCCAGTTATCCAGTCATAGAGACTTTTGGAAAGAGGTACGTAGCATCACCTTGTCTTCTAAAGGCCGGGGGTCCAGTGCACCTATTGTTGATGGATGTTCTAGTGATGCTGACATCTCTCCTGCATTTTCAGCTAAGCTTTGTGACCTTCTAAATTCCGGCACTTCTCTGGACTCACGCTCTCATCTGCTAGCCAATATTGAAAACTCGCTTTCCTGTGATGAACTCCTATTAACTTCTGTTTCTGCAGATACGGTATCTGAGGCTGTCTCACCTCAAACGTGACAAATCTGATGGGACTCAACTCTCATCTAATCACTGCCATGCTACTTCATGGCTATATTCCTGAATATCTTCGTGACTGTATTCTTAAACCAATTCTCAAGCCAGGGAAAGATCCATCTAATTCAGATAGTTACCGGCCCATTACTTTAGCACCCACACTTAGTAAAGTTTTTGAATGGTATATTTTGATTGAGCACAAACCAGCGTTTGCCACTTCTTCTCTTCAGTTTGGATTCAAGCAGGGGTTATCAACAGATCTTTGTACTGGTCTAATAAAGAATGTAATTGCTCGTTACAATATTAATGACACTGATGTCTTTGGCTGCTTCTTGGATGCAAGCAAGGCATTTGATCGAGTTGATCATTCTGTTCTTTTTGAGAAGCTACTTAAGAGAAATTTGCCTCCCTGTATTGTAAGGACTCTTCTTACTTGGTACTCTTGTCAGAAAGTTACTGTTAAGTGGAATACTTGTTACTCAAGCAAGTTTCCTGTTACTAATGGTGTACGCCAGGGAGGCGTTCTCTCACCTATACTGTTTACAATATATATGGACGATCTTTTAACAGAGCTTGAGAAGACTGGTGTTGGCTGCTTTTGGAATCACCACTCTGTGGGTGCAGTATGCTATGCTGATGATGTTGCGCTTCTTGCTCCCTCTCCCTCTGCTCTTCGCCATATGCTTGACACCTGTTCGCACTTTGCTTCTTCTCACAGTTTGGTATTCAATGCCACAAAAACACAGCTTATTAGATTTGCTAGGTGTGGTGCTGGTAACCAAGCTAAGTTTTCATTCTTAGGTCATGAACTTGAGCTTTGCAAGTCTGTGACACACTTAGGTCACACCCTGACCCATGATCTCTCAGACAATGAAGACATCATCTCCATCAAGAAGAACCTCTGTCGTAAAGCTAATTCCATGCTGCATACTTTCTCCTGCTGTGACCCTTTAACGAAAACAAAGCTGCTTCAAACTTTCTGTCTTTCCCTATATGGATCTGCTCTGTGGCTATCATCCTCATCTGAACTGCGATTTCTTGAGATCACTTTTAACAATATCTTGCGCAGGATTTGGTCACTCCCTCGTCACCGTCACACAGATATGGTTCCTGGCTTACGTAGCCTGTATAACAATGTTATTTCCATGATCTAACACACTACTCATCTCTGCTGAAAAGTCACAGTCTCGACTCCTCATAGATGTCTTCAGGGAATGTCGTAATCTAGTGTATACTGGTTGTGGCTACAATCTATGGTCATCAACACTTGAAGTCCTACCCAGATCAAGACTGCCTCTGTGCCTCTTTGATCCAAGACGTTAGGCTTTTTCCTAAACTGAATGTACATCTAAATGATGAGGTTTTATTTATGTGTTCTAACTAATTCTACTTTTATAAAATTTATCTGTTTGTATATGTTTTATACCTTTGCACCTATCGTGGTGTGTGGCAATAATAATAATAATAATAATAATAATAATAATAATAATAATGAGCAGGATATGATTTTCTGGCTAAAAGTGTAGCGGCCAAAGCCGCTACGGCCACTATGGTTCCTACGCCACCGTCTTGGCCTTGGAATGTAGTCGCCATCATGTGATCGCATCCTGCCACCTCTGGACCGCGGTTTCCTAGTCTCGTACCCACACCCCACTCTCTCACGAAGAAAAGGGTCTGGTGACTATTGAGCGCTTCCTTGGTTGTGCTGAGTCAGCAATCTTGATTAATGATTATACTTGTGTGAAGTGTGCTATTTCATTGGGTTCCAAATTGATAACGGTTCAAGTGTAATTTTAGCGCGGAGCTTTACGAACGCTCAGCGTACCCTGGTCAGTAAAGATGTTCCGACAGCACTGCCCGGCTGCTGTCCCTTGTGTAGACGTCTTGTCCAGTCTTTGTCCCAGACCAAAAACCACAGTCATGGGAGTGAGACTAGTACACACGGGAAATCGCGCGTTGACCAGTAAGCACTAGTTTCGCGTGGCCAGACCCTACCCTGAGCATAGGTGCCGGTGTCAGAGGCGTGAATGACTCCCTGGCGTGAGTGACTCCCTGGTCATTGACGCCTAAGGCGAAAATGACTCCCCCCTGGCGGGAATGACTCCCCTATGACCGGGATGATACGCTGGTACAAAACTGATGGGCAATGATTTTCCAAATAACACAATGTTTGAATTTCCAAACAAGAAAATAAACATGTACAACACTCCGTCTAAAGGTGAATGCACTACAAGCGACAGTACACCGACAGTACACTGTGTGTCGATACTCACCCACTGAGACAGCAACTGCATGTACATTTAATCTACAGCACATTGTGCCTACATGTCTCTTAGCTGCAGAATCTTAAGCATGCAGGCCTTGCAAAAGATTACTTTGTGATAATATTATTGCATTAAAATTAACCACACCCCAAGTTGCTCATAAGAGGTTAGTGCTACAGGTTTACCTTGGCTCCAACCCTTTAGAGTTCAGTACTACAAAAGCTTTGTTAGTAGGCTTTAGCAAAAGAAAAGTTCACTGCTATTTAGCTACCAGACCTGAAGTGGAAGGCTTTAGAGTTCAGAGTTTTGTGGCTTTTTAAAAAAGCTTTACCCTCAAGGGAGGAGCCAGACATCAGCTTATCAAACGTGAATAGCAAAGGCACGCCTTCACCTGCTACCTACTCGCGCGTTACACGCGTATTATCAGTCCGAAGCACAGTAGCGCGCTCAATACACGTAGCAATGATCTTGTACGTATGCAAGTGAACGTGTGACGTCACGTAAGCGGGAAAATCGCTTGTGGAGTCGCTGTGAGGGATGAGGGTGGTGTAGCTGGTGAAGAGAAGCTTGTTGGTGCACCAAACTGTCATTCCTGGGCTAATTACACCATGCCATTAACGAATATCCAGTCAGATTGGATGTCCAACGCTTCCTCTGGACTGTGTAGTAACTTATATCATGTTCTTCCCTAATCCCACTATTAAAAATTTGCGTCTTGGGGTGTAACTTTTCTCCGTGCGTGCATAATACATTAGTACCCAGGCGTGAGTGACTCCACGAACATTGGTAGTTAGTGAATTACCCAGGTGAGTCATTCGCGTCAGGGGGGAGTCATTCATGCCTAGGCAAAATGCTCGGGGAGTCACTCACGCCTAGGCGTCAGACATGAGACATATAAGTGACTACCCCTTGTAAGACTAAGGTCCCAGTTAGACAGGATTCCTCATGTTTTTGTGGGTTACTATGACAAAGTGTAGCCTCCTTCCCAGACTCTCAGTGTATCCTCACTTGATTTATTGCAAGCTTATTAGTGGAGCCTGGAAATGAGTTAGGCTGCAAGCCTAACTCAGGGCAAGTAGTCATGTACGCATCATTGGTGTTTCCAGAGCAGAAACTGCAAGCAGCATATTAAAAGTTGGATAGAAACCAGGATAAGTGTCTTAGCATCAGGCTTGTGCTAGTTTGTGAAGAAATTTGACACACACTGTACCCCAAACGAGAACATAGTCATGGAAACTGGGGGCAGAGAGGCTTTTGTGATAGGGAGGAGCAAGGTAACCTAAGAAGATGCTAAATGTTCTTCTTGTTTGACTGTAAGCACGTGCAAGAGTGCCTCAGAGGACAGAGTTTGGATGTACCAGGAACAGTAGTCTCGTGCCCAAACCTTCACGTATGTGTATAAAGAGGGTCTGGTGTTCTGAGTGACATTTTTGTCACTTGGGACGGAGCCACTCTTGAATTTGAGAGCTTCAATCGGATTGCAGAAGGCTTATTATGTTAGCATGGCATAAGCAACAGATTGTCATATATTGAATCGTAGAGAATGTGTCTAGTACCTTGTTACCACTGGGCCAATAAAGTTTACGGCCTTCTTGATCTTTTGTGAATCATGATGCACAAGCACTAAACCGTCGGCATTTTGAGATCAAGATTTTTCTTTGTGTAGTAAGCACCATTCCATTTGACAATACTCATAACATGAGACATTTTGTGCTTTTAGAAAGTATGGCAATGAGGCTACTTTGGGAGTACAGTTCGACAGATTGCACTGTGCATGATTGTTTTGCAAAAGCAGTTTTCTCTGAAAATAGTCTATGTATGCTAGAGTTCAGCATTCTTATTAAATGTTGCACAACATCTTTGGACACAATACAGACTATATGATTTTTCTGGTGTTTTGTTTTGCTGCATGCCTTCTAGCAACTGTTTTGCATGACTTGCGAGGGACAAGTTTCTAGTATCTTACATAATGCGGTCAAGTGATACCGTACCCCAAGATGCTCACACAAAATTTGTCCTTGTACTCAGATTGTAGGTAAACATTTAGTTCATCACATGCAAACTAGAACTTACTATATGTGCATGGCTCACTAGACTGGCGAAGCTAGACCTGAGCAAGAAAGACTAGACTAGTAACTCATACAGCATGTAGATGAACATTTACTTCTATAACCAGGAGTTACAGCTAGCTAGCTGTTGCACTGTAGGTATAATATTATTCAGCTCACAAACTAGAAAAAAGGCATGAAAAAAGTACTGAACCTCTTCAGGTAGCGATGTCGGGGTGAAAATCAAAATTCGTTTATCACAACAACAACCTTTATTTTCGAAAAGAGCATAAAATGGCGATTCCAACGGTACTCATATCAATGAGATTGGGTGAATACAGCAAGCGGTACGGTCTTCGAAATGTAACCGGTTTGCCAAATTTTTTCTACGTCATTTTAGCGCAATATTCCGGTCACTACCTTTCCGGAAGCCGCTGTAAGCCCGATCAGAACGAAACTCGCTGTGAAGGATAGTCTGTACCTATTCAGTCCAATGAAGGTTGTGGCTTTTAGATATCTAGTATAATCCTTGCACTAGACTTGATAAATGCTTAAAAAACGGCATTTTGTGGCCATAAATAGTTGCATTTCCGGGGAAGTTGGAGCAAGGTTCCAATCAAAAACCTGTACCATCCCATTGGACAACTACTCTAGTATACAGAACTGGTTGTGCTTTGTTGAATATTGAAGTAACTGTGAGCAGCATCACAAAATGTCTTAATACTTCAAAAATTTGCAGAAAAGTAGCGAGATGTGACAAAAAATTGTGTGTAGTTTTGATTGAGGCAGATATTTTTAACAAAGCTGTGCAAGGAAATATACCCAAGCCTCTAAAGAACCTCTATATCAAATTTGATGTGAATACATTAAGACATTGTGGAGAAATGGCCTGTGTAGAAGAATATTTACATACTTTTGGAAACTCTGACATCACTACTTCAGGTCCAGAAATTATGCTGCCTTAGTTCACAGAGTAACTATAAGTATAAAACCACGACCCGTAAAACTATAGCAAGCTGTAAGTGAAAGTTTACCTCTCAGCTTCTTGGGTCCAATTAACATGTCTGGATCCAGTTCCATCTTCGATCCGCGCGCGCAATGCGCAAGGAATAAACGTTACAAATTGTGATGTCACCACATGGAGTTGGGTACGGTGCAGCCGGTGAGCTTTAATGAACCCCCCCGAGATACGAACTACGGTCCAGGGAGATTTACATCGAGGAACGCACCCCACTCACCTCCCCGGAGATACTATCGGAGCCTCCCCAGACGCAGGATGACAGCGTCAACACTACAGAAGAGACGCCAAACAGCCAATTCAGGCTGTTCCTCTCGGTAACGCCTTGCATGCCCCGTACAAATAGTTTAGATTCTGTTAACCGTAGCCCCTCCCCCTACTATTTAGCCCCACACCCACCTCAAGCCCTGCCCATCCCCCCACCCCTGACTCCCCCCCCTCCCCCCCCCCCCCCCCCAACTTAGCCCCACTGCTAATCTAACGTGCCAGCATGAACAATTAATACTTGGATCTCCCGAACTATTTAGCCCCACCCCCACAAATAGCATAACTAAGGATAAGTGGCCATCACCCCCCCACCCCTCCTCTCCCTCAACGACCCCCACGCATTAGGAAAAGACACAATTTACATAATTATGTGAGCCTTGCCTCGACAAACGAGAGCTATGATGTGCGTAGCAGTGTTGGTGCTCCCCCACCCGACACCCCAACTTCTGAAATATGTAAAATGTTCTAGAAGTGTTGAAAAATTATACATCATCCTGACAGCCAGTGATTTTTCTTGATGGAATACCTACACCAAAGACGGATCGTTTTCATGGCGAAGGATCGAATCCGCTAGTAAATGGAAGTCGCTAAGTTGACCCAACTCCATGTGGTGACGTCAGAGGTTGGAAGGTTAATTTGCACTGGCTCCTTACGCATGCGCTCAACTGCATGCTGCAGAAAGCGGTACTTAGACCGGACAGTGCGCTGGTTGTCTGTTGTGGCTTGTTGGCTAAATGGTTAAGGGTTAGGGTTAGGGTTTGGGTTAGAGCTGGGGCCAGGGAATGCACTAGGTGTACTTTTTTTTTCCTCTGGTTTATAAGTGTGGTGAACACCTCTGTCTTCGTTGGCTCGGTATACAGTCTCCGTAAGTGGCTCGGTATACAACTGAACACAGCGCCTTACCTAAGTGACGTTAGAAGCCTTCCCCACTACCACGGGAAGAGACCGTGCCAGCTGTGTTTAATTAGTCTCACGTGGCAAGACCCTACCCTGAGGAAGGATCTGGTCCAATGCCTAACATGCATTTGTATCTAACACCCCACAGATAATTGGGGGTGTAATACAAGCTGGTCAGTGGCTATAGTAGCGATGTCAGAGTTTCCAAAACTGTGAAAATTTTCTTCTACACCGGCCTTTTCTCCACAATACCTTAACGTACTTACATCAAATTGGGTACAGAGATTCCTTAGAACGTTGGGAATATTTGCTTGCACAGCTTTGTTAAAAATATATGCGTCGATCAAAAATACACACAATTTTCTGTCACATTTCATTACTTTTCTGCAAATTTTTGAAGTATTAACAGATTTTGTGATGCTGCTCACAGCTACTTCAATACCCAACAAAGGTACAATTCTGTATACGATTATTTGCCCAATGGGACGGTATAGGTTTTTGATTGAAACCTTCCTCCAACTTCTCCAGAAATGCAACTATTTATGGCCAAAAAATGCCGTTTTTTAAGTATTTATCAAGCCTAGTACAAAGATTGTACTAGATATCTAAAAGGAACAACCTTCATTGCACTGAATGGGTACAGACTATCCTTCACAGCGAGTTTCATTCTGATTGGACTTACAGTCGCTTCTGGAAAAGTAGTGACCGGAATATTGCGCTAAAATGACGTAGAAAATTTTGGCAAACCAGTTACATTTCGAAGACCGTAACGCTTGCTGTCTTCATTCAATCCCATTGATATGGGTACCGTTGGAATCGTCGTTTCATGCTCTTTTCAAAAATAAAGGTTGCTGTTGTGACACACAAATTTTAATTTTTACTCCGACATCACTAGCTATAGTTGTGATTGGCACAGCTCTGAATAACTTTGCACCTTGTACTGCACTAGTGTGAAAGCTGTGATCAAACACAGTAGTGGTTAGCAGGTACTTAGTTAAGCTGCCCGATACAAATCCATGTTTAGCATTGGACCAGACCCTTCCTCAGCAGGGCCGCCAGTGTCACAGGAAATCCGATCCGGGCCTACACCGAGCCAGGTAGGATCGAAATCGCTAGCATATCTGAATATTCAAGTTCCAACCTACACAGAACTTTACCAAGGAAGGTATAAGAATTAACATTCTAATAATTTCTATGATATTTTATTATCTCAGCTGCAGCTATCAAAAGTACAAGAACATATTTCAAAATAGTTCAAAGTTTATCGAAAGTAATCAGTCTCTTTGTTAGTTAAATCACTCTGCTTTCAGAAAACCAATTTGCTTCGTTCCTGTCATCTCTGTCACAACCACAACAATCTGCAGGCCATCCAGGTATTTTGTCATTACGTTACAAAGCTGCGTAAGTAAGATTTTCGTACAACTTAGCAGCCAGCTAGCGTGAGCGTAAAGAAAGACAGCCAGGAAGGACAGCCAACTTCCCTCTGCTATGTCTCTAAGTAAGGACTTTGCATGCCAGGCTGTGTTCAGACAAAGCTTATGTATACAGCAGCCAGACTAGCTGCGTACTGGTAGGACAGACGGCTTCATTACATGACAAACTTGTCTCTGCAACCATGAAAAGTTTCTCTAAGCTATTAACTACTTTGTAGACAGTAGAGTTACAAACCTTGTTTTAGCTACATGTCATGCATGTGTGCAGTGACTTGATACTTCACTGGTAAAGCTTTAGCTGCATAATAGTTCAATGCCTCCAGTGTATTGCTTGCTCACGCTTGCCCCACAATGTTGTACATTCCCCCAGTAGTTTGTGCATATAGGAGAGTATGATACTTAATGGGCTATGATGGTGTGTATTTTGTGTGTTGTGGAGGTAGGTATGTGCCCTCTTGATTTCC